>CM062818.1:1519968954-1521391454 GCA_031772625.1 Pinus tabuliformis | reverse complement strand
ATGATAAAAAGCTTAATGCCTCTTCTCATTAGTTAGAAGGTCGTCTTCTTTGAAACCCATTTCTTACATATTTTCTTTCCCACTCCACACTTTACTTTTATTTGAAACGCAATACCTGCGCTCGCTCATAGCGATGCGATAAATTTGCTTCTGCATCCTCTTACCCCGAAGAGAGGAATCCCTTCCTTTTGGGAGGGACTCCTGGGAACGAATCCAGCGGAGACGGGGCCTGTAGCTCAGAGGATTAGAGCACGTGGCTACGAACCACGGTGTCGGGGGTTCGAATCCCTCCTCGCCCACCCCGAAAGGGGACAAAAGGGAGGCCTTTCGGGGGTAGGGAGATTATGATATGATTGGGATAGCGCAAAGCTATGGAACTTAGTCTTCACAAAGGGTCATTTATCAAAAATGATACACGGTACGTCCGAGAGTAACCAGCATATTTGTGTCTGACCTCCTATAAATCTTCCTCATTATTAGATTTAGATTAGGGTTATAGAACGAGAGATTCTTCCAAATCCGAGGGAAAATAGATTGACAGCATGCAGGGATCCAATTCTGACTTCCAGGGAACGAACTTATAGTTCTAATAGCTGGTAACGGGTCGAGCAAATAGAGGCCTCTTCACCTTCAGCTCTCGAAATGTCATCACATCAGGAGAACAATGGATTTGTTTCTCCGAACTTTTCAGTATTTCGAAGAGATCGTTGTTTCCATTTTTCCTTTCCCGGACGACCGGGATCCTATCTTGATCCTGTGGCGATTGTGCATTCATATATTATGAACAAGGACAGGTAACGTTTGACTTACTCCTAATGGTAAAAATGAGCTTTATTTTGAATAAAACGGATCTCCCCAAGTAGGATTTGAACCTACGATCAATCAGTTAACAGTCGACCGCTCTACCACTGAGCTACTGAGGAACAACGGAGGGTTCCCATATATGGGCAAGATTCTTGTTCTTTGGACCAACCCATGATCATCAGTGTATAAACGAGAAACTCAATAAGGTTTTTATCAACTCTTGGACACCCCACCCTAGAGGTATTGACCTATAAATACAATAGGATCTATAATTATTGCTACCATTCAATATTAGGTATTACTTAAAAAAAGAATAATTCGATTATATAGAACCTTGAAATAAAGAGATAACTTTTAGATTTAGATAAAGGAGGATTGGTGGTGAAAATAACAGTTTACGGGAAAGGCGGAATCGGTAAATCAACAACTAGTTGTAATATCTCAGTCGCTCTAGCGAGACGTGGTAAAAAAGTGTTACAGATTGGGTGTGATCCCAAACACGATAGTACTTTTACTCTTACAGGATTTCTAATACCTACAATTATAGATACTTTACAATCCAAGGATTATCATTATGAGGATATTTGGCCCGAAGATGTAATTCACAAGGGTTATGGAGGGGTGGATTGTGTGGAAGCAGGGGGTCCACCCGCAGGAGCCGGGTGTGGAGGATATGTGGTGGGAGAAACTGTAAAGTTGTTAAAAGAATTAAATGCATTTTACGAATATGATATTATATTATTTGATGTATTAGGTGACGTGGTCTGTGGAGGTTTTTTCGCTCCATTGAACTATGCAGATTATTGTGTTATTATTACAGATAATGGATTCGATGCATTATTTGCAGCTAATCGTATTACTGCCTCTATAAGGGAAAAAGCTCGTACACATCCACTCCGATTAGCAGGCTTGGTGGGAAATCGTACATCTAGAAGAGATCTTATAAATAAATATGTAGAAGCATGTCCAATGCCCGTAATAGAAGTATTACCTATTATTGAGGATATCCAAGTTTCCAGAGTAAAGGGTAAAACCTTATTTGAAATGGTTGGATTTGAACCATCCCTTAACTATGTTTGTAATTATTATCTAGGCATAGCAGATCAAATATTGTCCCAACCAGAAGGTATTGTCCCAAAAGAGATTCCAGATCGGGAATTATTCAGTTTACTCTCTGATCTTTATCTAAATCCCATTGGTGGTGGGGGACAGAAAAAAAATAATAAGGAAAATTTACTTGGGTTTACGAGGATTTAGAATCAACAATTTCTCCACTTCTCCACAATTTGTTGTCAATTTGTTGACAATTTTATTATTTCTTGTTATCATTCTTTTGTGTTACTAGTATTTTTATTCATTATTTCTTTTCCTTATTTATCCTTAGCCTTTTATTCCCTCCCTATTATGTCGACAAAAATTGTTGAAACTATAACGCTTGAATGTGAAACGGGCAATTATCATAGCTTTTGTCCTATTAGCTGTGTATCCTGGTTGTATCAAAAGATTGAAGACAGTTTCTTTTTGGTAGTGGGCACAAAAACATGTGGTTATTTTCTCCAAAATGCACTTGGAGTTATGATTTTTGCAGAACCCCGCTATGCAATGGCAGAATTAGAAGAAGGAGATATATCGGCCCATTTGAACGATTATGAGGAATTGAAAATGCTTTGCATTTGGATAAGAAAAGATAGAGACCCCAGCGTCATCATATGGATAGGCACCTGTACTACAGAAATAATAAAAATGGATTTGGAAGGTATGGCACCCAAATTGGAATATGAAATTGGAGTACCAATTCTAGTGGCAAGAGCAAATGGACTGGATTATGCTTTTACTCAGGGGGAAGATACTGTCTTAGCTGCAATGGCACATCATTGTCCAGACCAAGAATTCCCCATTGGTGAATTAAAAGAAACTAAAACAAAATTATTCCCTTTTCCTCTTCTGAAGGAAAAGAATTTGGTGGAATATGCAAATCATCCTCCCTTAGTTATTTTTGGGTCTTTACCCTCGAATTTGGTTTCTCAACTTGATACAGAATTAAGACGCCAATTCATCAAGGTATCAGGTTGGTTGCCCACTCAGAGATATGCTGATCTTCCATCACTGGGTGATGGAGTTTATGTTTGTGGGGTTAACCCATTTCTTAGTCGTACAGCAACAACTTTGATAAGACGAAAAAAATGCGAATTAATCGTAGCTCCTTTTCCTATTGGTCCGGACGGAACGCGTGCTTGGATCGAAAGGATTTGTCCTGTATTTGGTATTGAGGCCCAGAGTCTGGAGGAAAGAGAGGAACGGATATGGGAGAGTTTAAAAGATTATCTTGATTTGGTACGCGGAAAATCTGTCTTTTTCATGGGAGATAATCTAATAGAAATATCTATAGCCAGATTCTTAATCAGATGTGGTATGATCGTTTATGAAATTGGTATTCCATATATGGATAAACGGTATCAAGCTGCTGAATTAGCGCTATTACAAAATACATGTATAAGAATGTGTATGCCCATACCACGAATTGTAGAGAAACCAGACAATTCGAATCAGATACGACGTATGCGCGAGCTACAACCCGACTTAGCCATCACCGGAATGGCTCATGCTAACCCGTTAGGGGCGAGAGGAATTGGTACTAAATGGTCAGTTGAATTTACTTTTGCCCAGATTCATGGATTTGCCAATGCGAGAGATGTACTCGAATTGGTTACCCGACCTCTATGACGTAACGAAAATTTAGATAACTTGGATCGGACCACCCTGGTTCGAAAGAACAACGAGTTATATACCAGTACTCCTGTTAAATAAGATAACATATAATATATATTAATAGCATATGCAATATCCAGATATTATAATATTTCTTATAAATCAATTATGTTAAATCGAATATTTCTTTATATAATATAAAAACTATTTCTATACTTAGAAATAAAAACACATTACTCTAAAGAGTGAGGAGACAATGGCTCCCATGCTATAAATATAGTCGCATACAAGGAGTAGATTATAATCTAGAGGTCCTCGGACTACCATTACGTTCATGTAAACGGTTTTCCTCCTCAACGTTATGGGCACATTAGGGAGGATCCCTAATGGTCGACTGGTTCCTTTATCGAAGCCTGTCAGATTTCTCATTTCAGGCAGAAGCGATGGCGAACCAAGCGCTTCCCAAGCAGTTGAGGAAAGGATACTCACAGAAGCCCCTTCATCTATGATGGTACCGACCATGATCATTTTGTAAGCTTGTACAATGATTCAGAATGGTACATTAGCTGGTATCTGGGGTCTTCCTAGTAGATTCCAATCGAAGGAAACGACTAGGTTGATTGGAGGTGGGACCGAATAGACGGCCGGATATGACTCTGATGAACTTCCTTCCTATGGTAAAGGAATGGGTAGATTGCCCCCATGTTCATCGGAGTCTGTGTTCACGAAAAGAATTTGAACGGTGTCGTTCTCATTCTCTTCGGTGACTGTATCATCTGAAGATGGTCCTTCTGAAGGCAAGACCAGGTCGACTACTGCCTCAACCTTTTGACTTTCGTCTGGTATGGATTCAGTGGGTTTATCTTCAATGACAGATGCTTCGACCGACCACAATGGCGTGTCGGTCGGATTTTCAACTAGTGATGGACTCGGCAAGAGTTTCTTGTATCCAGGAGGAAGCTGTAGCGGTGAAGCAGGACAGTCATCCAAGACTCTTTTAGCTTCGTCTAGGAAGGGACAATGGTGGACGACGTGATCGCCTTCACACAGTTTACAAGGAAATTTACATTTCCTTTTTTGTCCAAATGCTTCGCTTTCACTAGTTGATGGTGTACTTTCAACATGATCTTTAGAGGTTGATGACACCGGATTGTGCAAACGAGGAGACCAATCCCTTAAGATCCGAGGGATGCAAGGACAATCTCGATGATAGTGGTCTCCTTTGCAAATGACACATGGAGATTTAGGCTTGGACGGTGCAGTGTGTGGATTTTCACTAGACGATGCCTGGTTACCCCTTTTTGCCTTCAGATCCTTCTTCTTCTTCTCTTTCTTCTCCTTCCCCTTCTTCTCCTTTTTAGTTACTTGATTTTTGGCCTTACTAGCTTTATCAAGCGAAGAGGAAGGAGGAGAGGGAGAATCGGATGAAGTAGAAGGTTGGAGGTAACTTTAGTATCATCCAGTTTTTGACTCAATTGTTCAGGAATCACGATGTTCTGAATGATGGAGGTCAAGAAGAGCCATATTGGCAAGCCAATCGTCAATCCTGGTAGTGACAATGTGGCCATATGAGGTGCACCAACATCCCCCCAAGAGGAGAAAGGACTAGGATTTCCTCCAAGGGGAAATCCTTGGTTGGTGACTCCATTTTTCTCAACCTAAGACCAACGCGGGAATGGTGATATTATTCTGATTAAAATAAATTTTAGACGCTTTGACACAACTTGTTTTTTCAATTTTTAAGAGTCGAGAAAAAACAAAAGATGACTCTAGTCGCCTTTGATTTTTAATGAGCCTGAAGTGACAAGTGCTCAGATGGACCTTTTCCTTTAAGGAGTCTGAAAAGGAATGAAATAGACTACTCTGGAAATCTAGACAGAGGGATTACCAAACCAATCACAAAACTGCAGAATACTTTTTACGGTACAGCAGTCAATCTTCCCGAATGCTATGTTCAGTGCATTGCGATCGATAGGGCAGCAGACATGGCTTCCTATGGATAAAGGATATAGCCTATTGTGGTCTCCCAATATATACTCGACAGTACGTGGGAGCACAAGTCCATACTGGCACTTGTCGTCTCAAAGAGGAGGAATCACCCAACCAACAGTGAAAGCGACAGTTACCAGGGTTTATGACGCTGGAATATGTCTCTAGCCTAAACTTCTAGATGTTGTGTGTTAGGTTCCAAAGCGTTTTTATGTTCATTGAATTTATTTTACAGTTGATCTTTCTTAAGAAATTTTCCGTTCAGGTTCACCGCGTGATGTAGATGTACAATTCCTAAAATGCAATCTAAGATGATAAACAATCGTTTAATCTTCTTTTTGCAATGAAAATCCTAGCTACTAAAGAAAGAGAGACGATATTCTTTCAACATAGAGCAGAGAGCACACACTAGATGCACTGTCCTAAATCAAATCAACAAGTAGTCTAAATGCAAATGCACATGCATGTATTTGTTTTCAGCTTTCTTAATGTGTGAATGACAAGAAGAATGCTAAGTACAAATCTGAATTATCTTTTCAAAGCGACAGTACTAACAAATTTCTTTTCAAAAACGAAAGGAAGATAACGACGACACTTTGCTATTTTGAATTGAAAACTACGTTCGACACTTGAAAAACTACTAATTCAAATCAAATACAAGAGTAACTGTATAATTGAGCATCAAGAACAATAGAATTCTTTTCTTTGACGGAAAACGAGACTTGCGACACTTTCAAATTAGAAGACGACAGTTTGATTATGCTACTTCTTTGTAAAAGAGAACTGTAAATGGCGCACAATACATAAAAACATTCATAATTCTTTGTACTACGGAGGCGGAATCATGAAAAAGAAGGGGGTTTCCACAGTGGTATACTGATCACAGGCAGCAAAACTCCTGAATAAAGCTGAAGAGAGTGAACACAGAAACCAAAAGCTGAGGGCAGAAGAGGTCTTGTCTGATCAGTGCACCTGCAACATAGGGAAAGTGCGATGCAACGCACCTACTGCACATGGGAAGTGCGATGCATCCAGATTCCCAAGAGGAGAAGGTGCGATGGTCCAGGGATGAGACTTCAACTGGGTTCCGGGTCACAGTTTGCAGCTTAGTTCAGGGATTTAGGCCAAGCAAGTGATGTATAGTAAATAGAAATCACAGGGGTTGATCTAATGAGGTTACTAGAGCCACCACTAGGGCAATTAGAAAGTTTGCAAATCGATTGTTCAGTTTATAAACAAAACCCGGAGATAGACTGAAGCAGCATTGATCTACTTTGCACTTGCATAGCAAATGCAGTTCGAAGGCTAGCTAGCTTGACTTCAGGCTCCATCTATAAGTTTATAAAACAAACAAATATAGACAAACAAACAATCTATTCGCTCCCCAATGCAGTCGCCATTTTTTATCGGGAAATCTAGTGTCCACTCGGAGCTGCTAATCCCAGTAAGACTGGTAGCTATCTTAGAAACAAACAAACTAAAACTACTTTCGCTTTCCTTTATGAGAAGTAGATAAGAGGGGAATGAAGGACACCAACCTTAGTCTTGCACTTGGTTCCTTGTTTGATTCCTCTCCCTTCTGACAGATCCTTGCCGCTTTTCTTTCGTCTACCCAGCTTCAAAGAGCACCTGTGGAATCAAAGCAGCATAATACTATCGAATAACAGAGATCTACAATCATAAACAATATAGGACCAGATATATATTTACCACACAAATGCATATATCATCAAACATACATGAATGTGGAGGAAAACTTGAATAAATTTATTAATATCAAGAATAGCAAAGAGGATTATAACCAATTGTTCTAACCAATCTCATCCTCCCAGCATAAAAGCCCTTCTTCATCTCATGAAAATATTAGATCACCCAACACTATGATGTTCCACCAAGAAACCAACAACACTTCCTTACAAGATACAAAATTCCAGCTTCCGAATCTCTGGGATGAGGGATCCATATATAGATGATTGCAGGGAGGTGAGTCAGCTTCTGGGATTTTGATTAGTGTCCTCTCTCTGATAGTTCTTGATTCCACTTGGAGGTTGATGAACTCCTACTCATCCCTGGGCGAATTCAGAGAGGCAAGTGTCATAGGAGAAGTTTCTGGAAGATTCTATGATCATCCACCTCGCAAACTGTCTCTGCCATTTGTCCACTCTCGCCCATCACACCCTACAGAATGGCTTTTTAGTATGCATCGAACCCTTTTCACTGGGCAGGTGGGATGCATCGCACCGTCTGCACTAGGCAGTTTGTATGGTCCAGCTTTGACTAGTTCTGAGCAGTTTTCTATGGAGAACTTCTGGGAGATGATGTAATCAGCTGACCTTGTTCTTTTAGGGTATGGAACAAAACATTTAGGGACTTAGGAGCCCTTGGTTTAAGGACATGTTTGATTGGGGTTGCAGTGCCCAAAAATGTCTATAATACGGAGTGCCGGAACATCCTAAGAATCACTGTGTTTTCTTTTTGAAATGTTTGGTGGAGTGTTATATAGTGTTCAAGAATGCCAAGAGCGTTAAATTGGACTTGAAGAGGCCCTCATGAACTCCCCAGCACCTACCCAGACACAGCAGTGAGTTCCAAGGATGAACAGAGATCGAAAATGCCATGGTTGCGTTCTGAATTTTCCCTTGTGGATGAGTCCGCGTTTCCTAACAGCAACCAGCTCAAAATGGTTCAGTCCCAAAGTCTGGAGAATCTGAATCAGCGAAATGCTCAAAGGAACAGAGGCCCAGACAACTCCAAAATTAAGGAATGTTGTGGTCTGATTCAACATCATTTACTAATAGAGATCTCCTGCTCCTGAGAGAGCCTAGGTTGGTTGCCAAGTTCGCTTGTGAGTTTAACTTCCTCAGAACATGATAGAAGGAGATTTTGTGGAACTTGGGCAACAGTAGTCTGATTTTTTTGAGGATGGGGGCTAACTGCACCTAAGAAGGGATCTTTTGAGAGTTCATAGCCTGTATAATTAGTCTGGAGTCTCCAAAGACTAAGATGGAGAGGAGATTCCTCTTGATAGCCAGATTTAGACCTTGCCACAGAGCAAGAGCCTCTGCTCTATTTTTTGTTTCATGCCCCAGACCCCAAGCAAAGCACAGCTCAGTTGAGCCACCTAGGCTTAAGATAACTCCCCCCGCCACCCGCATTTCCTGGGTTACCTTTAGAGGCCCCATTGAAGAATAGGCAGTGATCATCCAAAGCAGATCTCCATTTGATGAATTCTTGTTCTTCCAGACTAATTTCCCAATGAGAAGGGGCTTTAGCAGGAGGAATGGATCTATTCTGATGATTTAGAACAAGCTCTTTTAACCATTGATCTTCCTCGCTGTCCATAATCATGCCATTTCTTATGGTGGGTTTGGTTTCTAAGGCCTCCCCCAACAGAGCTTTGATCTTAGTGATAATTCTGACCAGGTTACAACTCTCCTCCCTAAATATTCTGTTGTTCCTCTCCAACCACAGTTTCCAGCATGTGAATTTGGGGATCCACATCCAGCCAGTCTTGAGAAGGCTTTTTTTGGAGAGACAGAACGGGGATAACTTGGCCCAATTTCTTAGCAGGTCCTGAATATTTCCTGGAAGCTCTATTTTGTCAGGTCTTAACATCAGGACACCCTTCCAAACTTCTTGAGCAAAGGGGCACAATAAGAATAGGTGGTTAGTTGTTTCTTCATCCGATGCACAAAGAGGGCACCTGGAGGGACCTTCCATTCCATGCTTCCTCAGGTTATCTCTAGTGACGATACTTTTATGCGCCAGAGTCCAGCAAAAGAAGTCAATTTTGGGGAGAGCAGGAAAAGACCAATTAAATTTCCATTGAGTTGGCTCTGGGGGGACGCTAGGGACAACCATCATACTTTTGTAACCTTCTGTTGTTGAGTAAGAGCCTGAAAGAGAACCCCACCCTCTTTTGTCCTTAGAAGAGGCCTTTAAGGGAGATTTTCCTTGGAGCAAATCCAACAATAAATTGGCTTCACCATCCAGCCAATGAGGGACCTCCCCCAAATTCCAACCATCCCATAGACTGTCTGCATCTTTTGTCCAATTGGAGAGGTCCCAAAGGGTTTCCAGATTGCTGGCCTGAAGCCAAGCTCTGATATTTTCCAGTTCTGCCATCTGATTCAAGGGCTGATCTCCAAGAATCAAATCTTCCCAAATTTTTATTTTTTTCCCATTACCTAGGATCCAATAAAGCTTATGACTGAAAAGTTTCAAAGTTGTGAGACAGAGTTTGAAAACTGGTGATCCTTTGGAAATTCTAGGAGGCTGGTCCAAGCACCTCAAATGCTGCCCATGAAAATATTTTTTCCACAGAACTCTCTTGCTCCAACTAGGATTCCCAGAAACAATGTTCCAAAGGAGCTTGGAGCCCAGAGTAAGATTTTGGGCTGCCAGATCTCGCATTTGGAGATCTCCTTCCAAGAATGGCTTCCTAATAGTGTCCCAATTAACTAAATGGAGCCTTCTTTCATTATTTTTCCCTCCCTCCCACATAAATCTTCTCAGGAGACCATCCACTTTACTAGTTAAGGTTTTAGGGGCTAGTAGAATGGAATTCTGATAAACTGGGAGACTTATGAGAGCAGATTTCATAAGGATTACCTTCCCAACATTATTCAACCATGAGGCTCCCCAAGCTTGTATTCTAAGTTTTAGCTTGTCTAGCAGGGGCATCCAGTGAGCTACCTTAAGATTTGATTTGAAGATTGGGATCCCAAGATACTTAAATGACTGCTAGGTCAGGGTTCTTTCCATTTCTAATAGCCTTGCTATGTCTGTCAAATCTTTGATCGAGCAATTCCAGCCATAGATCGTGCTTTTTAGATAGTTAATCTTGCTGCCCAAAACCTCCCTATAAATGTCCAGCTCCTTCTTGAAGGTTCTAGCAGAATTTATGCTAGCTCCTCCAAGCAATAATGTATCATCAGTAAACTGGGCATGATTTATGTCTTTAACATTGTGAGCCATTCTCAGGCCTGGCAGAGTTTGGATCTGTTGACAGTAGTCTAGCTGGACACTGAGCACCGAAGCTTGAATGGCGTAAAGAAGTAGGGAAAAAGGGAAACCTTGTCTTAGCCCCCTCGAGGCCTGGAAAAATTCCATTGAACGACCATCAACCAGAGGTGCTATCTAAGGGGAGGCAATGCAAGCTTTCACCCAAGTTATGAGAACTTTTGAGAAGCCAAATTTCTCCATCGCAGAAAACAGGAAATCATGTCTCACCTTGTCAAAGGCATTTGTCAAATCTAGCTTAATCACCATGCCTTTCTCTTTTCGATGACAGCTTGAATGAATTGCTTCTTGCACTAGCACAATATTGTCAAGAATCTTTCTCGCTTTTATGAATCCTCCTTGGTTTTCAGGGATGATGACCGGCAGAATTTTCTTAATACAGTTGGCTATTATTTTTGTAATCAGATTATAACTTGTATTACACAAAGAGATGGGCCTGAATCTGCTGAAATCGGTGGCGCCTTTATCTTTCAGAATCAAGGCAAGGAAGGCCGAGTTGGTACTGCCTCCAATCTTGGTGCAGGTTTGAGATTTACGGATCATTCTCAGAAGGTATTTTTTAATTGTAGGCCAATAAGTCAGATAGAACCTTGCAGTGAACCCATCAGGGCCTAGGGCTTTATCCAGATCCACGCAATCCAAAGCTTCTTTAATCTCATTCATATTTATCGGAGCAGTCAGCATAATATTGTCAGAATCTTGAACACAGTGAGGAATAAGATCAATCCGATAGGCTTGAGAATCGATAGGAGGGTCTTCTGGGGCAGAGTAAAGATCTTTGAAGAAGGAGTGGGCTGCTGGCTTTATGCCTTCACGATCTTTAACCACAGTGTTTTGATAGTGAATTTCATTTATTGTTTTGAAGTGCTTGCGAGCTTCAGCTTGCTTATGGAAGTAGCTTGTATTTTTGTCTTCGACCTGTAACCAAAGATTTCTGGACTTTTGTCTCCAGAACTCTTCTTCATCCCTACTTACTCTATGGAGATCTTTTTGCAGCTCTACTTCTTTTTGAAGAAGGATTTGAGTTACATCGGAATTCTCCATTGTTAATTGATGGCCTACTAAACTGTCACGCATCTCCTTTCTTTTGGCGGTGGGCGTTTTCAACCTTTTAGCCCACTCCTTGAGCTTCCTTTTAAGTCTCCTCATTTTTTCTTCCCACACAAAGAAAGGGGATCCTTCATGAACTTGCTGGTTCAACGCCTCGGACACCACCTCCTGGAATCCTTCTTGATGAATCCATAGAGAACTGAATCTAAAGGGAATGGGGCCAAGATTTCCATCCAAGGAGAGCTCAAGCAAAATGGGTTATGGTCAGAGGTGTAGTTTGGAAAAATTTTAGAGGTGGCCATTAGACCACAAGTCAAGAAGGAGGATTGGACTAGAAATTTGTCTAGACGAGCAGCAACGTGGCCGGGGACTATCCTTTTGTTTGACCAGGTGAATTTCCCAGATGTGGGCTTAATATCCTCTAATTTCCAATCTAAAATGAGGTCTTCAACCCATTCTCTAGCTGGGTCCCTAACCAGCGAGCCCCCCTTTTTCTCTTTTGCAGCTAGCATAACATTTAGATCACCTGCAATAATAATATTTTCTGGGTTGTGCAAGAAAATATAGGATTGGAGCGAGTCCCAACAATTTTTTTTCTCAGATGGTAAGACCGGGCCATAAAAATCGAACATACTTACTTGGTGGCCAGATTCTTTATGGAGGAGCTTAGTGAGTAGCCAATGGGGGCAACATTCTTCATGAATCAGATCATATTTGGAGTTGTCCCAAAAGGAGGAAATCCCTCTAGAGGCACCTCTAGCGCTGACTGCTCTCCCTTGGCCTTTATGCCAGAATGCTTTGCTTGCTTGGAGGAGTAGAAGGTCCTCCAGTTTTGTCTCCTAAATGAGAAGGATTTCAGGCGAGTACATCCTTACAATGTCTTTCAGAGCTTCATTTTTCAACCTGCTGCCTAACCCTCTGCAATTCTAGGAGACGTATTTCATTATTTACTGGCTTGGAAGGTTGTGGCTCCTTTTGGAGCTTGACCATGCTTGCGCCTAGATCTGGTATTCATCATTCCTTTGAGAGTTTTCTGAGAGCCTTGGAGAACATCCAGATAAGTTTGTTCCTCTCTCTATTTCTTCTGGGACTTTCGACCCTTGGCCGACTTGATAGGAGTGACTTGCAAGTTGTTTGAATCTGAGACTCCATCTTTTGAATCTCCCTCAGAATCAGAGCCCAGACTGATGCGCTCCTCGTTTTCTTCTTTTTCCCCTTGTTCATCCTCTGATGGAGGTCTGAGGGAGAGTTGAATTTGCCTCTGCTTCTTTCACTTTCTTCGACGGGTCTTATGGTTCCTCTTGGATTCTAATGGCATCTATCTTTACCCCAGAGGAAGAACCCTCTTTTGGAACTTCTTTGGCTTTTGGTTTAGGCCAAGGCTTCACCAATGGCCCTAAATTTTTCTTCTCAGTTGGTTTTGGGACTGCCTTGCCCTTTTTTATTTCTTTCCATCCTTCTTCGTCCACTTTGTCCCCGGTTGGAGCTTTTGGGAAATTTCGTTGGAAGTGTCCATGTTCGTGACAGGTTCTGCATTTGAAAGGAAGTTGCTCGTAATCCAATTTTTGATAGTGATGCCATTCTCTGACTGTAAGTTTTACCGCTTCGGGCAGTCCAGCTTCCAGATCGACTTCCACACAGATTCTTGCGCAGGTATATTGGCCCTTGTTATCTACTTTTTCAATGAAACGGCCTAGGCCATTTCCAATCTTCTGCAAGGTGTGATAGCTCCAGTAATGGATCGGAAGATTGGGAAGTTGGACTTAGACTGGGACTTCTTTAGGGGTATTGATTAAGGGATCGAAGTCGGGGGTAGATACAGACCTTGATTTCCCATAAAATACGGACCGTTTCTGAAAACCAAATCTCGATCTTTTTTGGAGGTGAACTAGAAAATGAAATACCCTCTTCTGACAACATAGCAGATCACATTGTTTTCCAGCTGGGGCCTCCAGTTGCGTTGGATCCAATCATCTGTTGTTTTTGTAGAGGGCCAACATCCCATAAATTTCCCTACCAACCCTCTGTCAACCAGGGCTAGGGCGATTTTTATCGATTGGTCTTCTAGCAAGGCGATCTCAGGAATTTCCTCCAGTTTTTTGATGAATTTCGGGACTTCTGGAATCAAACATTTCTTCCCTTTCTGCGAGAGCAATCTTCTGAATGCTTCTTCTGAAGAGATTGGTGGGGTAGGAGAAGGCTCCCCATCCCCAGGCGCACTCGTGGCAGCGGCTACGCTCCTCTGCGATAACAAAACCCAGACACAGATGCTGTGCTAGTAGCAGCACTGGCCGGAGGAGGGAGGCAGGGCCCGATTGCGAGGATGCTGGGAAGGATTGAGAGCCCAGCAGTAGGGGCTACCAGGCAGGGGGCCTGCGGAGGGCCGCAGGGGTCGAGGAAGCAGGGGCGCAGGAGCTCCAGTTCAGAACGCGCGCGCGGATCACCCTGAAACTCAATGCTGCCCTCCATTTTCATTCGAAGTGAATATCATATTAAACATAGGTTTGATCTAAAGTGGTCATTGTATTAAATATAAAGTTTTGTCTTAAAATATTTTTGTCTCAAAATGCTTTTGTCTTAAATATAAAGTTGTCTTAAAATAATTTTGTCTTAAATTGTTTTTGTCTTAAAATAATTTTGTCTTAAACTATTTTTGTCTTAAATATAAAGTTTTGTCTTTAAATTTTTGTCTCAAACTACTTTTGTCTTAAATATAAAGTTTTGTCTCAAAATATTTTCGTCTTAAATTATTTTGTCTTAAATATAAAGTTTTGTCTTAAAATATTTTTGTCTCAAACTATTTTTGTCTTAAAATATTTTTGTCTCAACCTATTTTTGTCTTAAAGTCTATATTTAAGAGAAATCAATTGATATTAATTTTTAGTGTAAAATAACAAAAATAAAAAATGAGTTTTTGAGACAAAAAATTTCTTTCTGCTTAAAAAAATCTCAAAAGTACCCTTGGTGTAGTTGTGTCTAATTTTAAAGCAAGGTCCCTGGGCATCGATCTCGGGAAAAAACCAAATAAAAACTCAAAACATTTGATTGGTTAACTTAACATAAAACAATGATAGTGTATAATACGCTGAGAAAAAAACGAGAAAAAGTGAAAAACGCATATACAACAACAATTTGACTGATTTATATTAAAACCTCAATTTTTTCAATGTCTCCGCTTTTCCCAAAACATTTGGATTACAAGAATCCCTGCCCTTGGCTAATAACACAACCCAGTATTAATGGGTCAATAACACAACTCAGCGCATTAATACGTCAATAAGACAGTAAATATTTGTTGCTTTGGTATTTGCTCGCTGCTTTGTGTCTAATCCTTAAATTTAGTGTCCCTGTATAATCCCCGTTTCCGCTGAATCAAGATTGTGCGTTTAAATACACCGTTTGATGCGCCTGCGCCTAATTATGGAACTGCTAGTGTCAGAGACACATTGTGGCGTGAGTAGTGTCATGCCATCCTTTAATCAACACAGATACAGGAATACTACAAGACATTAGTACTTGATTTTCATCTCGGTTCCAAAATGCTTGATGAAGGATCAGCAGCCGCAAAATGGATATCGGAAGGTGTCGTGGAAGAAGTTGCTGCACTGCTTGATGTTCTGTCAGGCTCAATAATTTTACCACACTTAACATAGTCACGTGTTCCCACACCATCCACGTCTATGAAAGCAGGCTTTCTTGGCGACGAAATATTTTCTCGCTCACTTGTTAGCATCGACACTACCTGAGACATTGAAGCCCGCAAAAATGAAGCTGCTTGTGTGCAGAGCAGACCAATTTTAACTACTCTAATCCCTTCCTCCAACGAATAACTATCCTCCAAAGTGGAATCTATAATTTCTAAAGCTCTTTCTGCTTTATACATTCTCCATGTTTGGTTGCCCAATACACCAAAAGAACATAAAATATTTGTTAGCATGGAATCACTTAGAAGAATTAGAAAAATTCCACTTGAAGGGTGAAATCCATATGAGCCATACCGCTTCGATGAGAAACTCCTTGTGTTGAACCGAACCCTGATTCTTTCTTCCGCTCACAATCTCAATTAGAAGAACTCCAAAGCTGAAGACATCTGCTTTCTCTGTCAGCTGCCCACGTAAGGCGTACTCAGGCGCCATGTAGCCTCTGCATAATGTCATTTACAGTAAGCTCTCCATATCTTAACCATCTTAAAATGATATAAATTTTTCAGATATATGACTTGTAGTTGGCTCATATTCTATATTTTTTTTATTAAATCAATGAAGGCATGAAAAAATTGAACTGGAGAGATAATTCTTACCAAATTCCCGCAACTCTAGTGCTAATGTGGCTCTGATCTTCTCCCAAGAGTTTGGCTAACCCAAAGTCTGTTATTTTGGGTCTGTGTTTATTGTCGAGTAAAATATTGCTTGCTTTAATATCTCTGTTGATGATCCGAATTTGAGACTCTTCGTGAAGATAGGCCAGACCACGCGCAGTTCCAACTATGATTTTGTTGGAGATCAGATGCTCAGCTAAATTAAACAAAATACACAGTAGATCAATCATGCACATAAAGACACAAGAATTTAACGTGGTTCACCCAACCAATCTGGGCTACGTCCACACAACATAGGCATCGACAATCTTATTAATCAAACAGGAGATTACAAAATGAAATCCTCACAAAACTCTCACCCTCATAGCGAACAATCCGAATGGTTGCCTGTTATATAGCAAAAAGAATCTAACAACCTCATTAACTCACTCACATCAAATATAGGAGGCATTAATCATCTCCCAACAACCTGGAGCTAATCTAGGAACTGAATTTCTATTGTTGTCACCTACAGAGATTTTTGCCTATTTTACTCCAAACAGAAAATCTCAACAATCTCCACCTTGACAACAATTAGCCTGATGCCCTGTTATTATTATTTTATCTTTTCTGCAAGCCAAGAGAAGCCAAACACCAGCGTAGCTTCTCTAACAAAACTGGTTTCGTGAACATGTCTGCACAATTCTCCTTTGTATGCACCTTTTCAAGAGAGACTCCCCTTTCAGTGATAACCTGTCTTACAAAATGGTACTTGATCGGTATATGCTTTGATTTACTATGATAGGCCGGATTCTTAGCCAAATGTATTGCACTTTGACTATCACAAAGTAACCTGATGTTGTCCTGTAACCTACCAAACTCACCAAGCAAACCTTTCAACCATACCGCCTCTTTGCAAGCATGCGAAGCAGCAATGTATTCTGCTTCAGTAGTGGATAAAGCAACAATGTTTTGTAGCTTTGACATCTAGCTAATAGCTCCACCTGCAAGAGTAAAGACATACCCTGAAGTTGACCTTCTCTTATCCAAATCACCTGCAAAATCAGAATCAACATACCCACAAACAGATTCACTACTCTTATTGTAAGTAATACAATAACTAATTGTGCCTTTCAAATACCGAAGCACCCATTTCACTGCTGACCAGTGTTCTTTACTCGGATTTGCCATGTACCTGCTGACAACCCCAACTGCATGTGAAATATCTGGTCGAGTACAAACCATCGCATACATTAAACACCCTACTACATTGGCATACGGAATTCGAGACATATAATCCTTTTCTTCATCTGTATTAGGACATAAACTCGAAGAAAGCTTAAAATGGGAAGCTAAAGGGACTGAAACAGGCTTCACATTATTCATACCAAACCTCAAAAGTATTTTCTCAATATACTTTTGTTGTGATAGCCATAGCTTACCATTGCTCCTGTCTCTGAAAATCTCCATGCCCAAAATCTGTCTTGCTGCTCCTAGATCTTTCATATCAAATGTCCTTGCCATCTGAGCCTTCAACCTGTTGATTTCTTCTATGCTTTTTCTTGCTAAAAGCATATCGTCAACATACAATACCAAGATAATGAATATGCCATTATTCAACTGTTTAAAATAAACACAATGATCATATTCACTTCTAACATATTTCTGACTCAACATGAAAGAATCAAACTTCTTATACCACTGTCGAGGCGACTGCTTCAGGCCATATAATGACTTCTTGAGCCTGCAGACAAATTTCTCATTGCAATGGTAAACAAACCCTTCCGGTTGTTCCATATATATTTCCTCATCTAAGTCACCATCTAGAAATGCAGTCTTAACATCTAACTGCTGCAACTTTAAATCAAGCAAAGCCACTAATGCTAACACAATTCTAATTGAAACAATTTTAACCACTGATGAAAAAATCTCATGAAAGTCAATACCGGCTTTCTGAGAAAACCCTTTTGCAACCAGCCGTGCTTTGTACCTGTCTTCCGTATCATTCACACCCCGTTTCAGCTTGAAAACCCATTTACACCCCACAGTTTTCCTGCCTTTCGGAAGCTCAACCAGATCCCATGTACCATTCTTACTTAAGGCCATCATTTCGTCCTTCATGGCTGCTTTCCACTTGTCACTATTTGAACCTTCTACAGCTTCCTAATAACACAAAGGTTCATCATCATTAGCGGTCAAAGCAACTGAAGTAACATGATCATCATACCTTCTCGGAGGGCGTTTGATCCTTGTAGACCTCCTTAAGAATGTTTCTGGTGCTTCCACAATTGGTTGTCTATCATCTGTAGGAACTTCTTCATGATCGCCATCTGAGACCTGTTCATGACCTCCATCTGAACCCTGTTCATAATTTGATTCTGAAACCTGTTCATGACTAGAATCTGAACTATGGTCGTTATGACTATCATTAGAAATGTTGTCAAACTGAATGTGCTGGAAATCAAATACATCATCCTGTTTCAATCTACTATCTACATCTAACTATACAAGAGCGGATTCATTAAACTTTACATCTCTGTTGATGATGATTTTGCAGGTAGTAGGATCCCACAATCTATATCCCTTTGTTCCATCACCATACCCAACAAAGATATACCTTTTAGACTTTGGATCTAATTTAGTTCGCTGATGTTTAGGCACTAGAGCATATGCTTCACAACCAAACACTCTGAGTTTAGAATAGTCACAAGGGTGTCCTTTCCATACCTCTTGCGGAACCTTGCAGCCTATCGCCGTTGATGGAGATCGGTTTATCACATAACAAGCTGTTGCCACTGCTTCCGTCCACAACTCCTTTTGCAACCCGGCGTTACTCAGCATACACCTTGCTCTCTCTAGAAGAGTCCTGTTCATGCGTTCAGCAACTCCATTCTGCTGAGGAGTATAAACCGTGGTCTTATGTCTCTCGATCCCTGCATCCTTGCAATAGCTGTCAAACTCCTTGGAAGTAAACTCACCACCATTGTCAGTTCTTAAACATTTTATAGTTCTACCAGTGCTGTTTTCTACCATTGCTCTAAACTGCTTGAAAACTGTAAAAACATCAGACTTCCTTTTCAACATGTAGACCCACACTTTTATAGAAAAGTCATCAATAAACGATACAAAATATGACGAGCCACCATATGACGCTGTAGGGGCTGGACCCCAAACATATGAATGGATATAATCAAGTATTCCTTTACTAGTATGTTTGCCTGTTTTAAATTTTTGTTTACTTTGTTTTCCAAACAAGCAATGTTTACAGAAATCTAACTTTCCAGATCTTAGATTAGGAAGTAACTTGCGATCAGCCAAAATTTTCAACCCTCGTTCGCTCATATGGCCCAACCTTTGATGCCATAGGCGAATGGAGCTACTGTCCTGTTCAGACACCGACACATGATCTGACCCAGTTCTACCTTCTAATTGAAAAAGATTTCCTACCTTCTTAGCCTTCATCACTAGTAAAATACCTTTATAGATTTTCATAACTCCACCTTGAATTACAGTTTTATATCCATTCGTATCCAGTGCTCCTAATGAAATTAGATTTTTTCTTAGATCTGGTACATGTCTCACATCAGTTAACAATTTGGTTGTGCCATCTAACATTTGCAGTTGTATACTTCCTATTCCAACAATACTGCAAGTGACATCATTACCCATGTACACGACTCCATCATCAACTGTTATATATGTCTTAAACCAATCTTTATGAATACACATGTGGTTAGATGCCCCGGAATCTAACAACCAATGTTGATCATGTTTTGAAACATTAACAGACAATACCTCATCACTCATACCTGAACCAGATATTGAACCTGTATCTGTGGTGTTGGCTTCCTTTTTTTCTGTCGAAGAGCCTTCTTTAGCAGCTTGCTTTCGCTTCCAGCAATCCTTTTTCAGATGTCCAGCCTTGCCACAATGCCAGCACTTCACCTTTGTCTTCTTTCCTTTGGAATTTGAACGAGAGTCGCTATGCTTTCCCCCGGAGTGTCTCTCTCTTGAGCGACCTCTGGCCATCATTACCTCTGACGTAGAGGTATCTGCATTCGACCTCTTCCTCGTCTCCTCAGACAACAAGGCTCCAAAAACATCTTCAAACTCAAGAATGTCTGCTGTACTAAAGCTTATGGAAGTAACAAAGTGATCCCAGGATTCGGGCAATGAACACAATAAAGTTATTGCCTTATCCTCTGAATCAAATTTCACATCTAGACTGTCTAATTGCACCAGTAAGGTATTAAAAACATTCAGGTGATCAGTAATCGAGGTACCTTCTTTCATCCGCAAACCATAAAGCTGTCGTTTCAGGAGAATCCGATTTGTCAAGGATTTCGTCATATACAGCTTCTCCAACTTCGTCCACAAACTAGCTGCAGTCTTCTCTGACACGATGTTAAATAAAACATCATCAGCCAAACAAAACCGAATTCCGCTCAAGGCTCTTCCATCCAATTCATTCCACTCATTATTTGTCACGGGGGAAGGCAGTTTGGACCTGCCCAACAATGCCTTTGCCACGCCCTGCTGTACCAGCAGATCATGCATTTTTACCTTCCAGATCTCGAAATTATTTTTGCCATTAAACTTCTCGATTTCGAACCGGGCACTTTGAGTTTTCGCCATTTGTATCAACGAAAAACACAATAATCTCCAATATCCAACTTTAAATACCAGCAATAAAAAAAACTGCCTATGCCTTTCTGCCTTTGCCTTTAAATAAAACAAAAAACAATAGTTTTGCTGTGTGAATCACAATGTACCAATTCTGCAATTTATATATCTCACCGCACACCATAAAAAAAAGTTCGAATCACCAATGGAAGAATTGATCCGCTCCACAAAACAATCTACTCCACCATATGCGTTCACCCACTTTAATATTAATCCACCATTTTACACTTTCAATTACGTTAAAATGGTTTGTAACATGGTGTGTAACATATGCGTTTCAACTTTTTTGTTTTAACATATATATGTTATATAATTTAAAAAATCTGCCCTTTAAAACTGCCACAAACTCCACGCAGCAACGGTTTTGAACATATATATGTTATATGATTTTTTTTTTTTTTTAAAACTGCCCTTTAAAAAACTTCCACCAGTTCCACGCAGCAATGCATACCAACTGTTAAAAAACAAATAATTTGACACAGGCTGCCACGCCAAACAGCGTCCATGCAGCGACGCCAATGGAATACCACGCAGATGCTCAATCCATAATTAACACGCACACAGATGCTCACTGGTTTCAACGCAGGTTTTTTTAAAAAAACAAAGAAAAAATACCTCCACTCAAACGTTTGCTCTCCGGTGTGCAGTTCTGAATACCTCCACGCAAACAGCAGTGCGCAGGTTTGCTCAGCTTGTTTGAACAGCAGTGCCTTCAGTCTTCTCGCAGGTAGGAAACAGCAACGCTCCCACCAACCACGCAGCAATCAATACAGCAATACTCCAGTGCTACACGCACGTGCAGCAACACGGCAATCTCTTATACTCCTCAGCGTTGTAAACTTCCACGCAGGCGGACACAACAGCAGTCCAACACGCCTTTGCGCTCCACCTCCAGCTCGGTCCAGCTGAGCCACGCCTCTAACTGCTCTGATACCACTTGTTGGAGATCAGATGCTCAGCTAAATTAAACAAAATACACAGTAGATCAATCATGCACATAAAGACACAAGAATTTAACGTGGTTCACCCAACCAATCTGGGCTACGTCCACACAACATAGGCATCGGCAATCTTATTAATCAAACAGGAGATTACAAAATGAAATCCTCACAAAACTCTCACCCTCATAGCAAACAATCCGAATGGTTGCCTGTTATATAGCAAAAAGAATCTAACAACCTCATTAACTCACTCACATCAAATATAGCAGGCATTAATCATCTCCCAACAACCTGGAGCTAATCTAGGAATTGAATTTCTATTGTTGTCACCTACAGAGATTTTTGCCTATTTTACTCCAAACAGAAAATCTCAACAGATTTCATGCCTCTTTCTCCATATAAGTGAATGATCTTTTGTTGTGTCTGTAATTAATACAAGTAAAATAACTTAGCAAGCTACATACACAAACTGAAACAAATCCAAGATCCATGGAAGCATTAAGCCGTTAAAAGGGAGAAGCAACCGAATATAAACTTGTCGAGACTACTGTTGTGGAGGTATTCGTAAACTAGTAGCCTTTCTGAGCTTTGTATGCAGCAGCCAAGCAATTTAACTAGATTTCTGTGTTTAACACGACTGACAAGATTTGCTTCATTCAAGAATTCAGCGTCTCCTTGCCTTGATCCTATTTTCAGCCGTTTAACTGCAACCTCTCTGCCATCAGGTAGAACCCCCTGTACATTCAGCGTTAAATTATTTCTATTCTCCATTATCACTTGGGACTGTTGCTGGCTCAAAACCAATTGTTTAACGCTTACTCTAAATCAGTTTTTAATTATTTATATGTTGCATTGCAACTTGAGCTGTTGCTGAACAAACCCCTAATTCAATTGAAAGCAATGATGTAACAGTACTGACTTTATAGACAGACCAAAAACCTCCCTCGCCGAGTTTGTTCTCCTCTTTAAAATTGGAAGTAGCGTCTCTCAGAATATGGTACTTAAAAATGAGCTCTTGATTCACCTCAGGAATCGATAAGCTGATTTCTCTATCCTCCCCTGCAAAACCAATTTCCTCGCATCTATTTATCTTGAGGTAAATCAATACCTAAGTAGTTCATAAGATACCTGCTAATAAGGCGCGCACTTAATGACTTGGCAATATTGGGACCTCTGGTTAGACGAATCCGTTGCCAACGTTTCCGTCGAATCCACTTGCAGAGGCCTATGGATACAATTAATCCCGCCGGAGCAGCTACCACACCTAGAACTATCGGAAGCACCTTAGAACCTTTCCGTCCTGCAAATTTACACATATAACCTATGCTTACTTACCGAATAAAATCTTAACAGAACCACTATAACCCTCCTCATTGTAAACATTTTAGTGCACTAAAATGAGATATTTTAAATTGGCTATATGTTTTATTTCACCAATGAACAAAACCACAATCATTATAAGGTCTGCGACAGAAATACTGGATTTTGGAGTACTCTCGCCTGGAGATGAAGGCGAAATGATGGAAGAATTGAAAAAGCTATAAATTTCGTAATGCAAATTGCAGTTCCTACTTCGGTACCGTGCTCCAATAGCTCCCGTTGCGCATGCCCTGGTCGAATTACTCAACCGACCGGAACCGGAAATCTTTGACCGACCAGCAACTAAGCACGACCGGAAACTTGCTGGGGACAGATCTCTCCAACACTGGGCTAAGAGGTAGATTTCCCTCGAATCTGAATAAACATTATCGACTTTATCGGTAGCAAAAAGTCGGGGATTCTGCACAGCTTTTTCGATGGTATCTAAGAGAAACTGCTCAGTAGTATTTCCGAACAGCTGTGGGGAATAGCTTATATTGTTGTTGCAAACAACATTCATAAGCTCGCTTCTCTCATTATAATCGTTGTAAAAGTTATGATTCTCGTAACGTAAGAAGCAGTCGTTTAGAAAAATGAATCCAGATGTGTTGTTGTGACATTTATCAACAAGAAATGCCTTCGTCCCCGATGCACACTGTTGGCAGTCCAAGGAATTTAAATCCCCCCTGCACTGGAGAAGCCCATAAGCAGAACTACTGCTGTTTTGGCCCTCAACACTAGTGTTGAATCCGGTCATAGAAACGTTCCCCACTAATGATTCAAGTACCCGGTCTAAATTATGCTGGAAATTGCTACCTTCTCTATATTCGTTGGTCCCGCAATCAACCCAATAGGAATTATTAAAATCCTCAGCTGCTAAGAGGTGCAGAGGCGTCCATACACTGACGATAAACAACAGACAGTTGATTATTGATGTTTTCACCTTCATCGCCATCGCAGGGCAGGGCAAGAGCTCAACTCCCTTCTCTGGCTTAAGGCGCGGAAGACTGTTAGTAATTACTTTCTCTGCAATTTGGAAGACCTCCAAGACTGATTCTGCAAGCACAGCACCCCCTGATTTAAATATTTAAAAAATAATTTAAATATTAAAAAATTCTGATACTTTAAAATTATATCAAAATATAATAAAAATAAAAACATCAGATAATTAAAATTTATAAATAAAAATCAAACATTAAAATAATTTAATTATATTTTAAATTAAAATGAATTAATTAAAGTCACGGAAGTTTATTTCACAAGTTTTTGGAAATTTGAAGTAAATATGAATACAGATTTTTCATATTCAAATACCTCGAAATATGTGATTCTCAAATCTATCGAAATATGTGATTCTCAAATCTATCGAAATATCTAATTCATGGCCAGATGTTGAGAGGCATGCAGTTTACCCAACAAATCTAGTTGTAACAATAAGATGGCAAGAGCTAACCAGCCTGCCATACTGCCATAGGGCATTTAATGCCTCTATAGTGACTGGTACACATACATAAGGACATACATATTGCATAGCCTGATTTGACAGCTGATATGATGGTCATACATTTTCCGGAACACCTTCACGTCTCTCTCCTATTTCCCGGTAGCCCCGCATGCGAACCAAACTGGCGAACAAGACAGGCCCCAGATGAATATTTATTCGTCCAGCTACAGCCAGGCGATGTGCATTAATGCGATGGCGATGCTCTGAAATTCAAATTTTCAATCTAACTCCCGCGTCCAAGAAAATGCTCTCAAATTCAAATTTTCACGTTTCAGAGTAATAGGGAAATCAACTCATGGGGCGAATTTGTTTACCACAGCTCAAAGGCCGGTATTCAGTTCCTTGTCAGGCGTATTTCCAGGTTTCTCAAGGCTGCAAAGTAGGTCGAGCGGGTTGGATGAGCACCAGTTTACCTCCCTGTCGTTCTCAATCTTTCGCTGGACCCTCATGATATGTTATCTGATTTACAGAAAGTACTCTGGAAGCAACAAGGAGTGCGAAAGGAAAATGCATGTTGGCCAGAGGCATCGTGTCTTCCAAGCTCGCTTTAGCCCATGGATTGAACAACAATGAATTCATGTTCATGGGATACCTTGTTGTGGGGTTTCAGAACTGCATGAAGACATCCCCATCGTGCCAGAGATCATCGTCCTTTGGGATTCCAGGTCCAAAAGTTTGTTCTTATATAAGAAAATAGTTATTTTCAGGCTCTCGAAAATGAAGCCCTTCATCTCAGACGTGAAGAAGTTGCAGGACATGGCGCCCCAGAGTTTCTGCGGAGTGGAAGTTTACAATGATTTTCTGATACGCTTCCTCAAGTGCTCCACCACGTATCTTGGGCAAGCCGAGGATTTAGTGGTCATCGAATTCAATTAGTATCGCGTGGAGAACACATCACAGACGAGGTTGAATGAAGAAGGGTGGGAGGAGGTTGAGCAGATGGCTTTCTTCAGGCACCACTGGATATTTGTTGCCATGTGAAGGTGGTTCGTTCACTATCAGTTAATAAATCCCGGAGCAGAGCCTGAAAATTAAAAAATGTTGTCCATAACTACGTTTCAAGAGATCATATCTAGTTATTATATCACCATGAATTTTCTAAACAATTCAATAGCTGATTCGAACAAGGATCTAGTTTATCTTGCGTTGTTCTGTGGCGCCATATCTCTGGCGGGGCTGGCTTCAGTCCTTCCATGGGACAACATTTGGAGGTCATGGCATGATCATATGGACAACAGACGGACTAATACATGCATGGATGACAAATCCATAAAAGCGCTCCCTTGTCTCATTTAGGGAGAATTTATTATGCCACAACTTGCAGCAGTGTGTGTTATCTGTTTGACAGAATTCATGGGAGGAGAAGTTGTGAGATTGTTGCTGAGCTACAACCATGGCTTCCACATGGCATGTGTAGACAAATGGCTCCGTGAGATTGTTGCTGAGCTACAACCATGGCTTCCACATGGCATGTGTAGACAAATGGCTCCGTTCTCACTCTTCTTGCCCTACCTGTAGACATTGTCTTCATTCTGGCTCTTAAGATGGAGCAGACAACATTCAACCCCCCAAATTATCTGTCCAGGAAGCGCAGACTCATCAGCCGAGAGCTTCTCAGGAGCCTGATCTATCATCGACTAAGAGTTTGGGGTTAAACCGTGGTGGCTACACCAAATTGTGTCTATGTGATTTTTGGATGAATTTTAAATCAATTGTCCCATGTTATGGAAAGGGAAATTTGAATAAGTGTCCAAACAATTTTATATTTATGTTAATATGGAAACTTAGTCGTAGAAAGGAATTGATAAATTATGTAATGTAATTGCTTCACTAGGATAAAATTTAGTGAAGACCAGGTTCCAGCAGGGTTAATAACTTTATTATTCGGTAAAGTAATTAATTTATTTTTCTAAACTGTTTCATCAGTAAAATTTGGCACATTTTGAATTGGGTTAATAACTTAACTTTATTACTCGGTAAAGTATTTAATTTAATTTTTTAAACTGTTTCATTTGTAAAATTTGGAATTTTTGAATTTCCAATTTATTAAAAATAAAAATATATATTATATCATCATAATTATTTTTCAAAATTGTGCACATTGTAATTTAAAATTGAAAAACATCTCAAAAGAAAACTTTTCCTATTATTTGAAAAAATGTGGAAGGTAAATCCAAAATCTCATAATATAGGTGAATTATGAGTCAAAATAGTTTTGTATGAAAGCCTAATTTCTTCATTATTATATTTTTCATATATTTATATATAAAACATATTTTTGAATTATTTATTTTTAAATTAAAGTAAAAAAAATTAACATAATTTTTATTTATTTGTTTTTAATTTAAAATACAAAAAATAATTATATAATTAAATATGAAAGATGTATAATTCTTTCTATGTTTAATTTTAAATTAATATATATATTTTTAATAAAAATAAATGATTCTTTAATTAAAAAAACAAAATAAACTATAATAAAAAAACATAAACATAGATCCATGGATGGGTTAGTTTTAATAAAAATATTATAAAACACTTGTAATTTTATTGTCATCATGCTTGCTCTATTTGTTGTTGACGTTATAATATGGTATGAATGAGATTAGTCAAGATATTTCACTCTTATTCTTAACCATAAATAAAAAATAATCAACATTTTTCTCTATATATATAATCTTTTAAAAATATTTCAATATAAAAAGTAATTTTATATGTATATATATATAAAAAGAATTGATATATGTATATAAATAAAAAATAATTTAATGTCTACTATATAAAATATTATATATATATATATAATCTTTTAAAAATATTTCAATATAAAAAGTAATTTTATATGTATATATATAGAAAAAGAATTGATATATGTGTATAAATACAAAGATATTTTAATGTTTACTATATAAAATATTTTAATGTAAAGAAGAAGTGGTTGAAAGTAAAAAAATGTTCATTTACTTAATACGAAGTTGAAATGATGAATTTAATATTAATAAGAATAATAACAACAATAATAAAAAATTCAATGTAGATTATAAATATATTTTTTGAATCTATAGGATCAATATGCTTAGTTTAAAATATATTAATAAAAAGACAAATATTAATAAAACAACAAATTTAATGTAAAAAAATATTTTACCAATAGAATATTTCAATTCATAATTAAATATAATATTTCAATTTCAACTATCTATTTATTATATATTATATATTTATAAAAATAAAGTTTGTATATATATATTAAATAAACTAATAAATATTTCAATGCATAGGTTAAATATAATATTTTAATTTCAATTATGTATTTATTAAATATGGTTAAAATAAAATCTGTGTACTAAATAAAGCAATAGTAAAAATACATTTTTGTGGGTAAAACATTTTAAGTGGTTTTATTTTTTTACATTTTGGACTATTTTAAACTATAATTTTTTGATTAATTTTTAAATTAAATAAATCTTTATTGGAATTACAAGTTTAAACTATTTAATTTACACAAGCCAAGTGTCTAAAAAAAATTCATAACATCAAATTCATTATACATTTAAAAATACAATTCAATATATATAGTAAGATTAAATTCTTTGAAATATAAATATTTTTTTTCTAAATTTTACACCTTAAAAAAAATTGAAATTTAATCCTTTCAGCACTTAACAAATTATATTTAACATAAATCTATAAAATTTTGATATTTAAATTATCTATCAACTACAACGCTAACTATATATATATATATAAAATAAACAAATAAAAATATATTAACTTACTTAAAATTCGCATTAATTCGAAGAAATTAAGTAGAAGAAAGGTTGCAGGGCGGAGGGCGATTTTGGAGCTAGGGTTACAGGTTAGTAGAGTTCGTTCTCCATGGAAGGCCGTAAAGGAGGGAGCTCCAATCCCTCCTGTAAGCAGGTAGTAGCCAGCAGAGGAAAAAAACCAGTAGAAGAGGATAGAGATCCTTCAGTTGAAAAACAAAGAAACAGAGAAAGGGAGCAGGAAGGCTCTGAATCCAAGGAGAATAACAACAATAAAGAAAGCAAGGAAGCGAACAAGGAACATGGCACAAAAGACAAAACTCAAAGGGGACCATGCAAACCCAAGACTACTATCACTCCTAGAGTTGTTTTGAATGATCCTGCTCTGCAGGCGCATAGGGACCACATGTAGACTTATGCAATCATTTGTAAGTTCATGGGTTTATGGCCCACTGAAAAAGCATTACAATATTGGATTAAATACCATTGGAAACCAAAAGGAAGCATAGAACTACATCTTGGGTCAAAGGGATTCTTTACTGTAGTCTTTGCAAACATTGAAGATAAGGACAGAGTATTTGAAGGAGGGCCCTACTTTTATGCAGCAGTAGGCCTGTATATGAGACCTTGGATCATGAATTTTGTCCCAGAACGTGAAACTTTTACCTCGGTCCTGGTCTGGGTAAGACTCTACTCTCTACCTTTGGATTACTGGCAACTGGAATCCATTTCTACCATAGGAAGTAAGTTAGGACGTGTTGTCCAAGTTTCTGAGGCCACCAGAAGAGGAAAATACACATCCTTTGCAAGAATATGTGTGGAGATGGATCTTTCTGGAGCTCTGCCGGATGAGGTAATATTGGAAGTGTTTGATGAAGAATGGGTACAAACAGTGGATTATGAGCACATCCCATTCAGATGTCGTAAATGTCATGAACATGGGCATCTATTCAGAGATTTCCCTCTCAGTAAGACTGAAAATAATAGTAAAACCAATACCATGAAAGACACTGAAAGATTTCACAAAGTGGTCCAAAAAGGAAAAGGGAGCAAGAGGGGATCGAAGAAACATCAAAATGAAAGGCAACAAGCCAGTCAAAACAAGTTTCAAGCACTAGAAGAGGAAGAGGGGATAACGAAAGCAGATCAGGCCAAGGGAGACACTCCAGTGAACGAGGAGAATGAAGAAGAGGATGAGCAAACACAAACCATTAACAAACAGAAAGAAGACATGATGAGCGACATAGAATTGGAGATGGATCTAGAAATGAGCCAGAGTGAGATGGAAATGGAAGATCGCGAACTACAGGAGATTATTGAGAAAGAGAATCTAGATCTAGAAGGATTCCTGAAACAAGGAACTAGGGAGGGAGTGGATTCGTTGCCTCCACAGGAGTTCAATGCAGTTCAACAACTGTTCTTATTGAAAACTCAGAACATAGGGCTGGAAAAGCAAGGGACTCATAAAAGGCAGAGCAACGAAGGTGTGAAAGCTTTGAAAACCATGCCGAGCTTGGCACCCAAATACCCAGGAAAGAAAAGAAGTGAACTCTCCCTAACAATCCACTTTGGCCATCTCCTCCCCCTCACCTGATCATACCTTCTCTGCCGCCATTCCATCTCTCCCGATTCCCCCCCTGACTTCACTCCTTTACCTGTTGCTGGCCCTTCTTCCCCTCGATATCAGACTCGATCCAAGGCCAAGAAGAAGTTAAAGACCCCGGATCATATCACGCTCGATCTACATATTTCTCCACCTCCTCCCAAACTCCCGCGGGGTCGACCCTCCTCCCTCTCAAAGGCTCAATTACGGGCCGGAGGCGAGATCACCTTGGGCAAGAAATCAACCATTCAAAGGGTACTTAGAGCATCGAATCCCTCATCTGACTTCCCCTCATGAAGATTGCCTCCTTCAATTGCAGAGGGTTGGCTAGACCTGAAAAAAACTAGCCCTCCGCAGACTTTTTCTTACCTTTCCCGTAGATGTCATCTTTCTCCAAGAAACACTGGGACTTGCTGACACCATTACTCACCTTCTCGAGGCTATGCTCCCTGGATGGACATTTGTAGGAATAGATGCAAATGGAAGATCCGGAGGAATAGCCTTGGGATACAACACCTGCTCCATAAAAATCTGTAACTGTTGGGGAGGTCTAGGGCATATAGGGGCAGACCTTTTTTCAATTGATTTGGGAGTGGAGGTGCAAGTCATAAATGTTTATGGGCCTTGCGAACATAGGCCTGCCTTCTAGGACCATCTCCTCAGCTTAGAAGCTTTTCATAAAGATCACCTAATCATGGGAGGGGACTTAAATTTCTCTATTGGAAACTCTGAGTCATGGGGACATCATGCACAACTGGATCATGTATCAGCCTTTTTTGAGAATCTTCTGGACACCCATAATTTGCTGGACATCCCCTCTGCCAATCTCTTACCTACCTGGAGGAACAATAGAGACGACGAGGATAGTCTTGCCCAAAGACTTAACCGTTTCCTTATAAAGGAAGGACTCCTGACATTGGGGTTTCTTCATAGAAAATGGGTGGGATCAGGAGGAGTCTCTGATCATCTATCTATATTCATGGAATTTAGTGGGGGACCTCGGAAACCCAAGGGACCTTTCAAGTTCATCTCCACTTGGCTCAAGGACCCCACATATAATCAAATGATCAAGGAATACTAGAAGGCACATCCCCCAGATGTTGGTGGGAACATATCAGAGGGATTCACCCATAACCTCATTGAGCTTAAGAGACTATCCAAATCTTGGGCTCACAGTAAGAGAATAAAAGACGATCAAACTCTCTTGAATGTCGAGAAGGAAATCGCTGAGATTGAACAAGACTTAGAAGGGGCCTATGGAGTGACCGATCAAAGGAATAGACTCACTGAACTATATGCCACCAGAAGGAAAATCCTCAAGGAATGCGAAGAATTATGGAGACTGAGAAGTAGGGTGACTTGGCTGCTTAAGGGAGATGACAATACAAAATTCTATCACAAGTTTGCAAATGGCCAGAAATCCATCAATACCATCTGGCAACTCTCGAACGAGCAAGGTCACATTGTCAATACTTTCCCTCATTTGGCTTCTTTAGCGAACTCTCACTTTAAACAGATCTACAGGCCCCCCCCCTGAAGCAAATCTTGTCGAAATCATTCAAGTAGCTCAATAATTCCCGCGTTTTGTGGATCAGGAAGTAGGCAGGGAACTAACTAAGGAGATCACTATCAACGAATTAGAAGCCACGATCAAATGGTTTAAGAGGGACAAAAGCCCAAGGCCGGACGGATGGTCGATCGAGTTTTATTCAACTTTTTTTGAAACCTTGGGTGGGGGGGATCTTCTTAAAGCCATTGAACACTCCAGATCCAATGGGAAGATCCTCGAATCCTTCACCTCCACATTCATCGCCCTCATTCCAAAATCTGACAACCCCTCTACCTTTGATGACTACAGACCTCATACAATTTAATAGCCTCCCTTACATTTTAGCCTAATGTTTGCAAGCAATCGGGCTCACCCCATGAGCTCGTGTTGAGTCTTTTCACCCTCCCTACTTGCCCGTTCAAAGGACATATTTTTGCATGTTGGTCACAATGTCACGCTTGCAGCCATGTTCTAGTCATGCACAAGGTCCTCGCTTCATGTGTACAAGTTGTATTCATTGTGTAAACATTTTTCGCACTCACACATGAAGTTTTATATACTGTTGCACAAGCATCGTCGCAATCGTTCAATGATCCATCACAAGCATTGCGCTTGTCGCTCGCACCATCTGTCAGTCACACTTAGTATGTGTTGCCTTGATGGTTTGAGGCGTCTTGTCATCAAGTCATGTTGAGTGTGTGTTCGCAAGGTCACGCATGCCAAGTTCACTCACTCACACACTTAGACATTTTTGCTAAAGTTCTGACGTCCGGATCACCCTCCAACAGCCAGACCCTCGCTGAGTTGCATCGCACAGTTTAAGCACTCAGTGAACATGTACTGCTACTCGGAATTGCGCAAAGATTGAGGCTGTCAACCAGGCAGCCTGCACTGCACAATCCTGGAAATGACCAAACCGACTATCACCCAGAATAGGGCAGAAGTTTCTCAGCGAGCCATGTCAATCTGAGCTACCTGCAACCGAATCAACCAACCCTCTAGTTGGTCAACCAAAGAGTTTGACCGGGCAATGACCTCAGGACTCACTCCCCAAAAAAATTGTGCAAAAGATGCATACCTCGCCCGCTCCGTTGACTGAAGAAATTGTGATGATAGGTCGCACAGACACCTTGTGTCCATCCGTGCTTCCCTCAAAAAATTGCGCAGTTTTTCCAGTCAGTCACCCAGTCAGTTGACCTGCTTCTCACATGGAAAACTGCATAGTTTTCATGAGCAGTCAACCAGCAGCCCAACATCTCGCTCAACTCAAAAACTATGATGGGGTGTCGAGTAGGCCAGCCTCCCAGCAATTGCACATTTTTCACCAACAACACTCCTACAGCTCGTTGCGAGCTCCCCTTAAAAATGTGCATTTTTTCCTGGAAAGCCTCTTGCATCCCGCTGCTAGCTCCTTGGAGGAATTACATAGTTTTTGCTGCCAAGCCCCTCTATTTCCTGCACTTCTTCCTCCAAAAAGTTTCACAGATCTACCCGCTAGCCGAGCCAAATCCCGCGGACAACCATTGCTGATCTAGATTGCCCATATTAGTCTCATAGTGACTTCTGTGCAATTTTTACTAGCAGCGCCTGGAGCCCACATCCCAGCTTGAAATCTGCCTTACGCAGTTTCATAGCCTTGTCCTCTCTCGCAATAACCTGCATCCGAAAGTGAACGACAATTCATCATGGTAGACTAGGAGGTTTATGGATTTGATGTTGTCTCGTCATGAGTGATTGCAGATATAGGTACATGGATAAGACACGACACGATGACAAATGGGATGAACAAGGAGAACAAATGCAAGGATATTTTTTCGCGAACGGATGAACGAATGATTCATGTGAAGAGATCTTCTCGTAAACGAACGATGCATGCGAGAATATTTTTCTATGAATGGACGAACATGCCAGGAAATTTTTTCGCGAACGGGCGAATGTGTGAAGCATGACAAATTACAAGAAAAGAAGCGACGTGCACATGCAACATCAAGCGAACACCAAGACCATCGAAGACTCTGCACACCTTGCCATGCGAAGGTGAAACTATGATACACCAAGAGGACATCCATCACTTAGTAGCACTGTAGCTCAACATGGACACCAACAACAGCATGAACATACCAGCATTGTCGTGTCAGGTCGTGTCATGAGTCATGTCGGCCACATCACTACTGTGGGCCATACTGCTGTAAATAAATGTAATGTAACATAGAAGTCCAAGAGACCCACATGTAATTTGAAGAGTCATGTAATCTGAAAAGTCATGAAAGTCAAATAGTCATGAGGGAAGTCAAATAGTCACAAGGGCCAGTTTTACTCTTGGCTAAAAATGCCCCTCATTTGTACATGCAAAGGACTTTTTCGCCTTAGCTCCTCCCACATAGCATTGAGAGTCTGTAATATTTTCTTTGAGGAGCGAGCAGTGGCTCCAACGCTCTGCCTACAAGGCTAGTGATGTATGATGTACTGATGTGTCTTGGAACTTTCACTTAATTCAGAAGCTTGTTAACAGGCCAGCACGTTTTCACACATGTATTGTAATTGTTTGTAAGACTAACCTTGGAACACTTGTAATGCAGGTTGCTTTAACCTATGTTAAAATAGTTGAAATTGTTCGGTTGTTCTAATACATATGTTTATGAAAATGAGTTGTATAAGTCGTTAACATTGTCCTTCCCACGTGGGCTACCTCACCAGACATCAGATAGAACCTTTCCATAAACTTTTTATAATGACCGTCGCACTCGTGTAGACTACTCTGTTGAGTGTTGTACGTGCTATTCCTTCTCGTGTGTGTGGTTTCTGGATCTGTGTGGATTGCTCTGCTGGAAGTTGCACATATCCTATTGTGTTGTGTGTCTTTGATAGAGTTGGGGCTTTTCCCTTTTGATTTAAGACTCACTTCCACCCTCTTTCTCTCTGGTGAAAGAACCTTGACACAAGTAACATTGGCACTCACCAGGCACGCAAACCTCGTTGTTCGAAGAGAAAGTCGACCACGCTCATGTGCTAACAAGGAAGAGCTAAGGCATATCTTTAAGATAATGGAAACCGGGCCATCATACCGGATGGGACTCCTACACCAAACAGTGTCAGGTCTAGTTGGGACTTCATATCGGGTAGATCCCCTGAATGTTGGCGGGTCCATCACCGTCAACATTTTGGTGCTAGAAGGAGGGCCAGATGACAAGCTGAGCGCTTACAATCTATGTTGAATCTTCGCACATCTGTCATGGAGTTGGTTATAGTTCACCCTTCGAAATGTCTGTCCAACAGACATATCTTTCACGTTGAGAGGGAGTTCTGGGATGACTTGTCAAAAATCACGTATGATGGTGAAGGCGAAGTGGCCTGGCCTGAGCACTTATATGACTTCCACGGGCTCATGGAGAATGTGGAAGGTTTTAATGAAACATAGGTATGTTCACTACCCACACACACACTTCGCGACCACCATTGTGATGGTGTAGCATGCTGCCTCATAACTCTGTGCACTCATTCAAGCAGTTCAATGATCTAATTGAATATGTTTTTCACCATTTTGATCTTGAAGAACTTGATAAAAATTTGTTAAAACAATGAAAGGCCCCACATGAATCACCTATGGATTTTTCACAGCATTTCCGTCTATTCATGTTTGAAGCTCTGAAAATTCAGATGAAATTCCAATATCTCATAGACATATTTGAATATTTCCTTACCAAATCACTCTGTCCCAAGATGAAGTTGAAGTTAAAACCCTGCTCGACATACTTCGATGGTGGAGCTGCACAATCACAAGAAGACACAGTCACTGTCACAAGTGACTATCTGCCTTCCCCACATCAAATAGCTCCACCACCGCAGAGTGATGTGGGAGAACATGCACACACGTTTGTTCAACTGTCACATTCTCCCACACTCACTACTCTCAATATTTGCGTAGATTTGGTTGGGAAGCCCATGGGTTGTCATACACACTCGTTACCTCAACCTCCATCTCTGCATTCTGTTGATCCTCTGGATTTCATTGTCATGTGTTCTTCCATTCTGGACTCTACACCTATTGGGAATGAGGATCAAGCCATCAACGGAGTTGATGTTGCACAACCAACCTGCACTTTCACTCACGAAGAGTATGACCGAGCATCTAAGCATGAAACTGCGATGAAGGATGACCTCCTTCTATCTCCACCTCCTCCGACATCGTTGGTGATTCTCTTATCTCTTATTGTCCTTGTTTTAATCTATCCACGGATGCATCTACTTCTGACCATTCGTAGAACACACCTGATGTCAATCCATCATTTGATAACAGAGAGGACAAATAATTCATTAAAATTCCACTTGATCTTTCATCTACTTTTTCCAGAAACACAGAGGGTGAACATTCTTTCTTCTCATATACCCCTCTGTATGATTCATCAAATCATGAGGATGCCGAAAAACATCTTGAATTTTCTGATCATGGCTGTCATGATATCTGTACTTCTTCATCTGATCACCATGTTGATTCACTCATTGTTAATCTGTTTGATCCATTGGTATCTGATGATTTATCTATTGACGAAGTGGAAAACTTGTAGGCTGTCGAGGCACTTCAGCCTGAGCTGATGGTTATGTCATACCTTCACTATCGTGAGGTTAGTTCCACTTCTAGTTAGAAAATTCGCGAAACACTTGAGGCTTCTCATCACTCATCTGTAAGCACTAAAGATCAATCTAACACATTGATTTTTCTTCCTCCACCGGAATCACATGATCCCATTGTGTACGCACTGGAGGAATCATTCGCAGCAAGCACACTTGTAAGGCGTAAGTCGTCTCTTTTTCTCATGTTTGCTTGTCTGCCACAGTAAAGAGAGTGCATATGTTTATCATTTGTACGTAGTGTGTCACAGCACCATGGCAAGTCCATAGAGGGTTTGCCTTGCACTTTCACTCTTTTCTTTTCTGTGGACGCATTTAAACTCGAAGTGTGTTGGTCTTCATTGTTATATCTTTTATGTTTGCTCATTTGCTTGAATGTGTTTCTTGCAAACCATACCTTCACTAACATGGGCCAGCCAATGCGTCAGTGGTTGGATTAGAAATATCACTTCACGTAAGTAGGCCCATGCATTGTTAGCATAGGAGTAGGAGTAGTGTTTGTTTCTCTGCTTGTCCTTGTTTTTTGGTTTGCTTGTTTGTTTGCTTGCTCGCTTTGCTTTCTTGTTGTTTTGTTTGCTTTGCTTACTATTTTTGTTTCATTTTGTTTTTTTTCTTAGTATCATGCTATTTTTAGTTTTGTAAATAAGTGCTTCCCTCTACTAAGTTCTGGCTTTTGAATGAGTATGTGGCTGAAATCCAAAGAGTATTGTGACACTACAACACTTGGCAAGTCCTATGTCTATCTTCTTTGTGCTTGGTTATAACCTTCAGCCGATGAAGTCTTGACATAAAATACGAGCCATCTGCAAGGGAAGCTTGGGTCCAACCATGAACCTCTGTCCACACTAGGAAACCCTGTGCCTGTACTCAACCTTTTGCTCTATGTGTTCAAGCTCATCCAACCAGTAGAAATGGAAAAGGGGAAAATCTAAACGAACAAACCTATGTTAGAGGTATTACATGCTTCTCTGAAGGAACAACCTCTTCTTCTCTCAATAAGTCTAGATCCCTCTTCTGCCCCAAAAATAAATAAGTGCCTATGCACAGTCCTCTTTAAAAAAATACAAAGGTGAAAGAAGAGAAAGGCTTCCTGTGCAAAGAGGTGAACCATGCAACTCCATTGGGGTACTGACCAGGCTCGCTAGCAGTGGAACAATGCATGTGTTCCTTTGTGACTCTGTCAGGGTACTGTCCAGGCCTGCTAGCAGTGGAGCAACACCAGAGATGAAAACTTATACTCATAATTTTTTTAACTCGCAAGCCAAACTACCCTTCCCGATTTCAAAACACTGTGATCAAGCTGAAACTTGTTGTTGTGTTTTACTAAGTTGGTGAAAGGTGAACCATGCCTGTCCATGGGGTAAATGGGGAGGCCGAAGTAACCTGCACAATGATTAAATACTCCCTGAAAGACCAAGGCCCTGTGTTGTCAATGGACCAAGACAGAGAAGCTGGAGTTCAACCAGTGTGTTGCCAAGTGTTGTAGCAGCTGCAACACCCTCCAAAAGTTTGGCCTGCATCCAATTTTAGATCCTCCCTTAGGTTTTAACCTGATGTTTGAAAGCACTCGGGTTCACCCCTTGAGCTCGTGTTGAGTCTTTGAACCCTCCTTTCTTGATCGTTCAAAGGACAACTTTTTGCATCTTAGTCACAATGTCATGCTTGCAACCATGTTCTGGTCATGCATAAGGTACCTGTTTGTATTCGCTATGTAAACATCGTCGTACTCACACATGAATTTGTATGCACTGTCGCACAACTGTTGTCGCACTCATTCAATGAAGCATCAAAAGTGTTGCACTTGTCGCTTGCACCATCGTTCAGTCACACTGAGTATGTGTTGTCTTAATGGTTTGAGGCGTCTTGTCGTTAAGTCATGTTGAGTGTGTGTTCGCAATGTCACACATGCCAAGTTCACTCACTCACAAACTTAGCCATTTTTGCTGAAGTTTTGATGACTAGATCACCCTCCAACAAGTAAACCCTCATTGAGTTGCATCGTGCAGTATTAGCACTCAGTGAACATGTACTACTGCCTGGAATTGCACAGAGCTTGAGGCTGTAAACTAGGCGGCCTACACCGCGCAATCCTAGAATTGACCACACCGAATGTCACCCAAAACAACACAGAAGTTTCTCAGCAAGCCATCTGAATCTGCACTACCCACAAGTGAATCAACCAACCCTCCAGCTGGTCGACCAGAGAGTTTGACCAAGCAGTGACCCCGGAACTAAATCCCCCAAAAAATTATGCAAAATCTACAAACCTTGAACACTTTGCTGACTGAATAAATTGCGCTAATAGTTATGATAAACACCTTGTGTCCATCCTTGCTCCCCTAAAAAATTTGCGCATTTTTTCTAGGCAGTCACCCAGTCAGTCGACCTGCTACTCACTAGGAAAACTGAGCAGTGTTTATGAGAAGTCAACCAGCAGACCAACATCCCACTCAGCTTAAAAACTGCGATGGGGTGCCCAACAAGCCAACCTCCCAGCAATTGTGCAGTTTTCACCAGAAACACTCCTATAGCCCAACATCCCACTCAGCTTAAAAACTGCGATGGGGTGCCCAACAAGCCAACGTCCTAGCAATTGCGCAGTTTTCACCAGAAACACTCCTGCAACTCGCTACCAGCTCCCTTGAAAAAATGGGCATTTTTTCTCGACAAGCCTCTTGCAGCCCGCTGCCAGCTCCCCATAGGAATTGCGCAAATTTTTTTGCCAACCCCCTCTGCTGCCTGCACTACTTCCTCCAAAACATTTCGTAGATCTACCTGCCAGCCAAGCTAGATCTCGCAGACAATCACTGTTGATCCGGATTGGCCATCTCAATCTCCCAGTGACTTCTGTGTAATTCTCACCAGTAATGCCCAGAACCCTCATCCCATCATGAAATCTACCTTGTGCACTTTCGTAGCCTTGTCCTCTCTCTTGATCACCTGCATAAGAAAGCAAATGACAATGCATCATGGTAGACTAGTAGGTTTATGGATTTGATGTTGTCTCGTCATGAGTGATTGCAGATATAGATACATGGATAAGACATGACACGACGATGAACGAGATGAACAAGGAGAGAACATGCAAGCAGATGTGTTCGCAAACGGATGAACGAATGATGAATGCGAGGATATTTTCTCATGAATGAATGATGCATGTGAGGAAATTTTTTCATGAATGGACGAACATGCTAGGAGATTTTTTCATGAACGGACGAACGTGTGAAGCATGCCAAAGTATAAGCAAAGTAACGACGTGAAAATGCAACATCAAGCGAACACCATGACCATCAAAGACTCTACACACCTTGCCATGCGGAGGTGAAGCTATAATACACCAAGAGGACATCCATCACTCAGCAGCACCACAACTCGACATCGACACTAGCAATAACATGAACATACTAGCACTGTCGTGTCATGAATCATGTCGGCCACATCACTATTCTGGACCATACTATTGTAAATCAATGTAATGTAACGTGGAAGTCCAAGAGACCCACATGTAATCTAAAAAGTCATGTAATCTGAAAATTCATGAAAGTCAAACAGTCATGAGGGAAGTCGAATAGTCACAAGGGCTAGTTTTACCCTTGGCTATAAATACCCCTCATTTGTACATGCAAAGTACTTTTTCACCTTGGCTCCTCCCACATAGCATTGAGAGTTTGTAATCTTTTCTTTGAGGAGCGAGCAGTGGCTCCAATGCCCCGCCTACAAGGTTGTGATGTATGGTCTACCGATGTGTCTTGGAACTTTCGCATTCAGAAACTTGTTAACAGGCCAACACATTTTCACACATGTATTGTAATTGTTTGTAAGAATAATCTTGGAACACTCGTAATGCATGTTCCTTTAACCTATGTTAAAATAGTTGAAATTGTTTGGTTGTTCTTATACATATGTTTATGAAAATGTGTTGTATAATTCGTTAACATTGTCCTTCCCGTGTGGGCTGCCTCACTGGACATCAGAGAGAACCTTTCCATAAACTTGTTATAACTACCATCACACTTGCGCGGACTACTTCGTTGAGTGTTGTACGTGTTATTCCTTCTCGTGTGTGTGACTGCTGCATCCATGTGGACCGCTCTGCTGGAAGCTGCACATGCCCTATTGTGTTGTGTGTCTCTGAAAGAGTTGGGACTTTTCCCTTTCGACTAGAGACTCACTTCCACCCTCTTTCTCTGCGGTGAAAGAACCTTGACATGAGTAACACTAGCACTCACCAGGCACACGAACCTTGTTGTTCGAAGACAAAGCAAACCACTCTCATGTGCTGACAAGCAAGAGCTAAGGCATATCTTTAAGATAATGGAAATCAGGCCATCATATCAGATGGGACCCCTACACCAAACGGTGTGGGGTCTAGTTGGGACTTCATACCAGGGAGATCCCCTGAATGTTGATGGGTCCAACATCGTCAACAGCATATAATAAACAAAAGAGTGAAATAAATTTGTTTTTCCTTACTTGATATAATTCTATTTTTATAATGTAATTTCATTATATAAGATAATTTGTGAATGTTATTAGTTAATATAAATAGTGTTATTTTTAAATATTTGTTAATGATTAGAATATAATTAATATTAAATTTATTATTATCTTGTTTTGGTTGAAAAACATACTTAGTTTTAATCTCCAATAAAATGAAAAAAGCATCCTAGATATATGATATAAATAATGAAAGAATAAGTTCTCTATAATGACCCGAATTCCCCTTAGAATAGCGATAAAAAAATTATTCCCACTATAGTAGAATTTCCCTTGAGGTAGAGGAATTTAATCATACAAGGTGTGAAATGGGACTACGCAAATGGAGGGTTTTGACAATAAAATAAAAATCCTTCAAGAAAGAGACAAATCCAAAAAGTAAGGGATGCACACATATGTGCCAAACATGACACGATAAAGGAGATTAAGAGTGTAGAGAGATAGTAGAGATAGTGTAAGGTTGTTCTCTAAATCCTTCATGAAAGGATAATTTGGGGCACATGTTGAGTTCTCTGGAATATAATATCTATTGTATGTTATATATCAATGATTTTGTTCCTCTATGCATACGAAATAGTTTTTTAATTTATTATTTACTTTCCTGTGCACGTGGTGCAACTATAAAAAGATGATTACAAGAAAACAAGTTTTTTTTATGAAACCACTATCCCTTAACTAACCTTAAACTCTTGCCATTATAACCTAGCATATCCTTTGTTTTTCTTAACCTACAACCATTATTTTTTTTAACCATGACTAGGGGAATTTATATTGATAAAATTATAGTTGAGCATATAGTTAAATTACATCACAATTTTTGTTTCAATTTTTTTTAAATGAAGTACACCAAAACTTTGACAAGTACATTCTGATAGTAGAGTATGTCTATATATTTGTATAAAACTTCCTAGTATTTTTTGATGCTATATATTCTATAATGTAAACCTAGAATTCTACTAACCTTGGAACACATGATGCCTAATAGAAGGGATGATGACTAATTGCTTCTTCTTGCCTTATACGTAGAGGCTTATGATATTTCTTTATCATTTCCGTATCTTTGACAAGGTAGTGCACTATCTTTTATTGTTTGGTTCCCCCTAGGTTGAATTAATAGACAATATTTGGTTAGAATCCCTTCATTGATCCCCATTTCTCAAATCTAGGGCCGAATTTATGAGAAGATTGCACTATGATAGCAGTATTCCTATCTCTACTTCAACTTCATAAGAGACCCCATACTTGCTACTATTTTTGAAGTTACCTAGAGTTCATTCTCATGCAATTTTGAGGTGATTGTAAATATAGAAGTCCTATTGCATTGGATATGCTTCTTATGGCTTCTAGGATTGATCTGAGTTCCTTCAGCTACCAGAATTATCCAAGGTCTTTTGCTTCCATGATGTAGTTAGAATTTCATTTTATAAGAGCATAAATGAACATATATGCATGCTTAAGAAAATGGAAACATAATGACTATCAGCAAATCATAAACAAGAGACATTGATAACTGAGTTCATCCAGTGTGGACTACGTCTCCGAGCTCGATGTGAAGATGGTGATGGTCGCTTCATTCAGTGCTAGAAATGGTGAAGATGTACATGGACTACATTTTTTGTCATACGAGGACATGTTCCATCTACATGAGTGGAAAATTCTCTCCATGAGACGTTCCGCTATAGGAACTATCACTCACAATAAACCTCCTATCAGCATGACGTAATCTTACACATGGTGGCAATGAGTATCCCGCCATCATGGCATCAAAGGGATATCAACCAAAACACCCATGGTGGCAATGAGTATCCCACCATCATGGCAGCAAAGGGATCTCAATCAAAACATACATAACAATCCATGATGAATACATCTCACATGAAATAGACACAAATATTCTGCATCATACATCAAGTAGGAATCGAAAGAACATAGTACATCTCACAGTAAATGATCAAAGAATTACATGACAACAACACTCCATATACCTCAACTTTGATGCTAGTTGAATAATAGATTACTCACTTGTTGGATCTGAATGCATCATCGAAATCATGGCATCGAATGGCATAGAATCGATTTTCCATGCTTTGAAATCTGACACCGTTGCTCCAATGTGGAAAATGGCCAAAAATAGAAGGCTCAACTGCAAAAATTGATTGCACCACTGAATTTGTATCGTCGAGAGGTTTAAAATCGACTATCCATTTGTCAAATTATTTACTCTAGCAAAATCTGGGCCTGTATGAATCTTTTAGATTCCCCCATGATTCTCCAAAGATTCCCTCCTCTGGGTTGACTAGAGATCTGTAATTCTAATCAAAAAACTAATCTCACCATCGAGATCCTTAGGAAATTCTGAGAAGAATGAGTATAAAGTGGACCTCATTCTGGCTCCGACGAATTTCATCCTCCAAGGAATTTGGAAGATTCCCTTAAGATTCTTGAAGATTCTCCTCCGTTGGGAATCTGTGAATCCACTGCTCAAAAGGTGAATTCGACCTCGCCATTTTGTTCCTTGCGAAAATTTGGGAAAAATGACTGTAAAGTTGATTACATTCTAATCAAATGAAATTTTACCTCCCAAGGAATCTTCGGCATCAAAAGAATATTCCTCATCTCGAAAAATGTGTCAAGGTTTCGCCTCTTGGAACTGCATCATAGTTCCGCCTGGGCGTGGTTCTGCTACACAGAACTCTGTTCTCGGGCACCTCCATTTCGTTTTGTTCATGGCCTCCCGTTCCGTCCCCCGTTCACTTCCTTGTGCAAATGAAGTGAAGGTTTATTTGTGTTTTCGGGCAGAGATAACAAGAAAGGCTTTTTGGCCAGTTGGTTTGGCTGTTTGGTTCAAGGCAGGGAGGTCGAGAGATTAAATCCTGCCCCTTGCCAAAATGGGTGCATATGTTTTTTCTGGCACACGGTTTGATTTGATTTACATGGGGGCGACTGGGAGGTGGGTCGGCCAACTAGCCAGGCGGGTTAGAGACTCATCGCCCTCTTTTAGATCATGAAAAGTGCCATAAGGAAGAGGGTTGTGGGTCTGGCTCACCGGCGGCGGCCCGCCTAACACCATATGTTGGTGTAATATATGGATTTGTCTATAGTGCAACTCTTTGGAGTTCTGGTGCTGGAATTCAGTGGAAAAAATTGAGGTGAAATCTTGATTTTTGTTATTTAAACTAGTTTTTTGAGTGTATATATAGATTCAGCACCATGAAAAACCCCTAGGGCACTCCTATTGTGTATGGTTTACCCATCAAGCTTGTGGTTTCAATGAATTCTTGCTGGATTTTAGAGAAATTAGACCAGAAAAATCCACCGGAAAAGCTTCCAAAAAGTCGCACTAAAGGCAAATCCATAATATACGATGGGGGTGGCAGGGTTATGGCCCGCCCCCCAATTTAATATATTTTTTTGTTTTGTTAAAACAAACAATACATTTTTTACTTTGCCGAATTTAAGGGTCATTGGGCATTTTAAAGAGGAAACAATTTTTCCCACCTGGTGGCCGGATTCCGGTGACCACTTTCGATGCAATTTGTAGGACCATTAACCCTGCCACTTGGCCAAGTAAACCCTGGACATTGACTGGCCCTATCTCCTCCATACGAGCTCGGATTTGAGTGTCGCTCGCACTGTTAGAATCAGGGCCACGAGCACTTCGATCTAGTTCTGGTTTGAGAGCAATATGACCACTTTGAATTTTGACCATTTCTGAGTCCTCATGGACTTATGCATGTGTCTAGAGCCACTTGGATCAATCCTCCCCACTGAGGAGCTTTTGGTCCTCCAAAAGCATGAAAATAATCTACAACCTCTTTGTACCTTGACTGTACTACAAGTGTCCTGACAGGTCACCCTTCCTTTTCCTTCACCTTTGTCCTTCGGAGCCATAAGTGATGAGCCGACACCTGCAACCTCTACAAACCTGTAGTACATTTTTTTGCAAATTAAATGCTTAATTTACAAAACCAACTAATGACCCAAGCATCCCATACTTGCCATGATTTTATAACACATACTCAGTGGTCAAGTTTACATCATAATGGAAACAATACCCCAAATATTAAAACAACGCCAAAATATCATTATCACTTAAACAAGTGATGGAAAACACATCACTTTTACAATGTAAAATTCAACAAATTATTTACAAAATGAGACCATTATAAGCTACCCAATCTAGAAATACCATTTCTTACTCAAAAAAGTGAACCACGATGAATGTGGCGGTTTTGCTTGTTAAACATTTTCACTGATTGGTTTCTGCACGGGTGCTTTGTTCGTAGGCTGTTGTTCTGGATGGAGCCTCCAACGTGTGGCTCTTTGATGGCCACATCTATCACAGTGAATACAATAAGCATTCTTCCTCTAGATCTGCTTAACATGTTTCTTCCTTTACAGTGGAGAAGACCTTTCACACCTCATCCTCTTTCGTGCTGCCATTCTCTTCCAGTATTCAGCAAATATATGGTTATGTAAACCACAAAAGTACATGTTTTTCGATGCCATGATTTATGTCCATCATTAACAACATGATTGTAATCGAAATGAACGTTCGATTATTGAGACTTGTTATACCTCTCTCAGTTGTTGCTAGTGAAATTATGGCGATGAGATCTTGCCTCAGCTCTTTCTATGCAATGTGCACTGTCATGGGATGATGGTGATGAGTTCCCATCATTCTCTTTCCTCGACACTTTCAACAATATTGTGGAAGCATCTGACACCTTTGATCTCTCTCCTTCAGTGTATCCTAGTCCTGCGAATCGAGGTCTCTACACAACCTCCAATGGTTGAGTAATGCCTTGGCCATTAACACCAAGTCCTCCTCCTTTGTACCCTATCTTGGTAAGAAGTTTCATGCCAGTTTCTCGAATCGGCACCTCTACATTTCCGACAGAAATAGTGTCATGTAAAGATCAAACTGAAAAAAAATCGCAACTATTTACCTCAACTGTTGATATGGAAACAAGTGATGAGGGCTTCTTTAAGCCTTCGTTGCACTTCAACTCCTCCAAGGCCTTTGTCATGTCTTATAGCTAAAGTTGCAATATTTGTTTCTCCCCTTTCTTTTCTCGTAGAAGCATCTTCAATTCAGCGTTATTTGCTTGAAGACTCCGATTGTTGTGCTTCAGCTCTTCCACATCCTCTTTCGTGGCTCGCAACTAAAGTTGCAATCACTGCTTTTCCTCTATCTCTTCTTGTACAGCTTCATACATTATGTCCATATTTTTGGACACTCTGAGCATGACCTCGTACATCTCTTTGTCATCCTCCATGGTTGCACGTTCCATTATTCACGCTTGCAATTCACATGCATGCAAAGACCACTCTGATACCAAACTTGATCCGGGTTCCTTCAGCTACCAGAATTATCCAAGATCTTTTGCTTCTGTCATGTAGTTAGAATTTCATTTTATAAGAGAATAAATGAACATATATGCATGGTTAAGAAAATTGAAACATAATGACGATCAACAGATCATAAACAAGAGATGTTGACAACAGAGTTCATCCAGTGTGGACTACATCTCCAGGCCCAGTGTCAAGATGGTGTTGGTCACTTCATTTAGTGCTAGAAATGGTGAAGATGTAGATGGACTATGTTTTCTATTGTACAAGGACATGTTCTATCTACACGAGTGGAAAAGTTTCTTCACGAGACATTCCGCTATAGGAACTATCACTCACAATAAACCTCCTATCAGCATGACATAATCTTACACATGGTGACAATGAGTATCCTGCCATCATGGCATCAAAGGGATCTCAACCAAAACACCCATGGTGACAATGATTATCCCGCCATCATGGAAACAAAGGGATCTCAATCAAAAAATGGATAACAATGCATGATGAATACATATCACATGAAATAGACACAAAGATTCTACATCATACATTAAGCAGGAATCGAAACAACATAGTACATCTCACAACAAATGATCAATTAAGTACATGAAAACAACACTTCATATACCTTAACTTTGATGATGGTTGAAGAATAGAATACTGAGTTGTTGGATTTGAATACACCATCGAAATCATGGCATTGAATGACATTGCTTTGAAATCTCACACCATCACTCCAATCTGAAAATAACCAAAAAATAGAAGGCTCAGCTGCAAAAACTAACTATGCCACTGAATTTGTGTCGTCGAGAGGTGTAAAATCGGTTATCCATTTGTCGAATATTGACTCCGGCAAAGTCTGGGCATGTAAGAATCTTTTAGATTCCCCCGTGATTCTCCAAAGATTCCCTCCTCTAGGTTGACTGGAGATCTACAATTCAAATCTGAAAATTGATCTCACCATCGAGATCCTTGTGAAATTATGAGAATAATGAGTATAAAGTGAATCTCATTCCAGCTCCAACGAATTTTGGCATCCAAGGAATCTAGAAGATTCCCTCAAGATTCTTGAATATTCTCCTCTGCTGGGAATCTGAAAATCCACTACTTAAAAGGAGAATCTAACCTCACCATTGCGTTCCCTGTGAAAATCTGAGAAAATTGACTGTAAACTTGATTACATTCTAATCAAATGAAATTTTACCTCCTAAGGAATCTTCAACATCAAAAGAATATTCCTTGTCTCAGAAAAGTGTCAAGGTTCTGCCTCCAAAAACTGTGTCATGGTTCCACCTAGGTGTGGTTCCGCTGCACATAACTCTATTCTCGAGCACCTGCATTCCATTTCATTCACAACCTCCCATTCTGTTCCCCGTTTTCCTCCTTGTGCAAATGAATTGAAGGTTTATTTATGTGTTTTCGGGAAAAGATAACAAGAAAGGCTATTTCGCTGGTTGGTTTACTTTGGTTTAAGGCAGGGAGGTCGGGGGATCAAATCTCGCCCCTTGCCAAAATGGGAGCAATTTTCCTTTTTATAAATTACATAAATATTCTTTCAAATAATAATGTAAATTCTCATATATCAATTCGTCTAAAAATTGTTGATCCAAACTTAATTATAAAATAAGTAAATATAAATTTCTATATTAAAATTTTATACCGTATTTCATTTAACAATAACATTCAAATTACAGGGCCTGGAGTATGCCGTAAAATTGCTTCTGCTTGGCTAAGAGCTCGTCTTCCTCAGACATAAGGAAACAGGTTAACGGCCCAAGACCGAGAGGCATCTCGCAGGAGTGAGAGCCTGCCCCCATGTGGGGACCACTTGCAGGGTTATGTAAAAGGTGGCATGGTTTTCCTTGATAACAGTGATGAATCAGTCATCAATCATGGATAGCAAAGGTGGCGTGGTTTTCCTTGATAACAGTGATGAATCAGTCATCAATCATGGATAGCAGCGAGAGATGGTTGTCCTCATTGATGGTTTGACTAGCTGAGTTTGATAGGTTTTTCCGCAGCGAAAAAAAAAAACAAAAAAACAAAAAAAACTAAACTAAACTATTTTCCTCTAATTCAATTAAGTCAGAAAAAACACTAAATTATAAATAATTAGATTTACTTATATAATTTAATTAAAACTAATTTTTTTTTTTTCACTTACATAAATTGTTTTGCGTGTCATTTTATCCTTTTCTTTTTCTTTGTAACGCAAATTATTATATGTATCATTTTATTCTTTTCTCTGTAACATGTCTAAACATAACATAAACCACACTTAATTAGCATGTTAAGTTCATTACCCACTTTTCAGCGAACTCCAAGCTGTAATGATGATCGTAATAACAAAACTCCTCACACTTTCTTCAAGTTTTAGTTTTGATTCTCGTTACTCTTCTTTTTATTTTTATCATTCTTCAATTTAAAAACTTTGGAAACTTCTCAAACTTTCAAGAATTCCAAACATGAATCTCATTTATTTTTATTAAATGTGATATTTTAAAATATTCCCTCTGAAATATTTTATAGGACTCATTTTAATAATTATATTACTTGCATATGAATTTTATTTAAAGCTTCAATGTCATAGTTTTCACCGTACGAGGCTGCCACAATTGATTACAAATTGTGACTCTTGAAACCTTCAGACTAGACATCCTTTATTGTCAGTTTGGATATTAATTTCACCTTTTTTCTAACCTTAATTTTCAAATTAACCTTTAATCTAACATTTTCTTTATCCATAACATGGAGGACTTATATCATGTTGGCAAAAGATGCAACTTTGTTGAATATCATTTAAAAAAATTTAGCCCTTTTACAATGGGATACACTCAGGGAAAGAGGTCTCATTTCTGCCATTAAGAAACTAAACAAGTATTTTGTGCATCTTCTCACGGTTCTTAAGCTATGGGATTGCTAACATCTATCTAGATAATGCTTGATTTCAAGAACGCCATAATTTATTAAAGGTATGTTGGGTCTAATAATATATTGTTGCATTATGAGGGATGGGATCTAATACGAGTATATTTTTTCAGCCATGACCAATAATGTGAGGGAAATCATTAACATCATGTTTTTTCAACCATGGTGAAAATGCTGAAAATTGTGAGAGGAAACCGTCATTCTAGTTATAAACATCCATTTTTTGTTTGTTTTATTATTTTGTATACTTCTGGTGCATCAAAGGGTGTTATTTGATATCTGTCTGATGTACCCAATATATTATATTTTCTTGCAACATTATGATTTATATCATGAGATCATGTAACTTCATTGATCCTTAGGTTAAACCATACAAAATAAGATGAAAATGGTAGTTTGATAAGTTGTGATGGACTCTCAACATATAGAGAACCATCATATTAGTGACAGAAAGAATAACTCGGTATGCTAAAGCAATATGTTATAACTCAACAATTACAGACTAACACATTGAAAAGATGGAACAAAAACACCATGACTTCAAAAATCCAAAATAACAATTTGTAAATAGCTTGACAATTCAACAATTGAGAGCTAAGAAGAGAGACCCCAAAATAATATTCATTATTACATATTATTATTAGAAAGAGAAAAACACTATCAAACAACTACACAACAAAAAGCATTCTATCAACGACGACAAATACACAAGTATATACCTGGGAGACTGGGACTAGTGAACTCATGGAGATTCCCTCTTGTATGAGAAAATTATAAGCCCGGTTTCTTCATTTCAAAGCATCAAGAGGGGATAAACATTCTTCAACAATCCATTGCTATGTTTGGAAAATGTAACCCGCCTACAACAATCCATTCCCCGCTTGGGAGACGTAACATGCCTGCTCATGGCGTTCTCAAACCTCTACTAGATATTTTCCCCTCACCATTCATGTCTCCTCTTTCCTTTTCCCTTCAAATAACCACTCACTAACTCAAAGAGCGTGGTTAACAAAACTTCTAGAAAAGGAGAGGGGACTTATATTGAGATCCAATAATGGCTTGCAAAGATCACAGAAATATCCTCAAACTCGAGGAGAATAAACAAGATATCAACAACCAAAAAAATACCAAGATACTTCTACTCTAATTTGAAAATAAAAAATGATAAAGCCATAATGTACTTCTATTCTATCTAAATATGAGCCATGTGTGTGGCTTAATCAATTTTTACTACAGCCTCCCGCGTCCCACATGACTTGGGCATACTTTTCTATCTGTCATTGTATCGAGATATTTCATTCAATAAATTATCTTAACCTGTATCAGATGCAATTAAACTGGGTAACAAATAATTGGCATGCTATTGGGTAGTTAATGTGTGGGGTTGTATATGCTCACCGTTGGATAGTATACTTGCTTAAATCCAACGGTGGGCATATACAACCCCATGCGTTTACTGACTAATGGCATGTCAGTTATTTTTTTCCATTAAATTGTCTCTTCTGCTTTGTTCACGTGATGAAGAGTACGTGTTGCTGACCAAAATATGAGTGGTGAATGATTTCACGTGGTCAAGTACCACACCTATTTAAAGGGTTAATACGATCGACCGAATGGCAAATCTGTTGGAAAAGCAGATTAGAAAAGGCACAAAATAACACAAAAATTCACACACACAATAACACGACTTGTGGCTCTTCAATTGATCACACAAACTTGATTGTTAACCTGGTGAGGGGTATTTAAACTCGTTCGACTAGTGACTCACCCAAAATAACTCAACATACAAACACATACTAAATTCGACTTTACCCAATATATGACTTAACTCAACTTGACTCAACTTGAATCAGTTAACTAATTCTCTAATTTTAGCCAACTCTTCATGTGGGAGTAAGTATCCATCTTTAACACTCCCCCTTAATTATGACCACTAAACTAGGACATGAATAAGCTCAAACATGCTTTATAGTCTAAGTCTCAGCTAGGCTTATAACACCCAAGTTTCCTCTATGAAAATCAAATACATATTTTGCTAATGGCTTAGTGAATATAATAGCTAATTGGTCACTTGATTTACAAGGCTTCAAGTAGACTTCTCCATTGCTCACGAGTTCCCTAATGAAGTGATATTTTGTATCATTATGCTTGCTCTTTTGGTGAAATACAATATTCCTGGATAATGCAATTGTTGAGGTGTTGTCACAATATATTATTGTTGATCCTTATTGTTTCTGCTTGATTCCATCCAATACTCTTCTTAACCACACTTCTTGACATGTTGCTGATGTTGTTACTACATATTTTGTTTTTGCTGATGAAAATGTCACAATAGGCTACTTCTTAGATGCCCATGATATCACACCTGAACCAAGATGGAACAAATAACCAAAAGTGCTCTTCCTATCATCCAAACTACCTACAAAATTGCTATCTGTATATCCAATCAAATCCTTCTTCTCTGTGCTTGCATATATTGTTCCACAATCTATAGTTACTACTATGTATCTCAGAATTCTTTTCCTACTCTCCAATGTGATTCTTTTGGAGTATCTGTAAATATGGAAATCAAAATAACTCTATGCATAATACCTCGTTTGTAGTTGTGAGATACATGAAGCTTCCAACCAATAGAGCTGCATTGACATCTAATCCTTCACCATCCTTACTTAGTTGGGTACTTATTACAACTGGTGTAGGGACAAGTTTGCAATTTTTCATCCTAAATATTTTTAGCAATTCTTTAGCATATTTATTTTGACAAATAAAAATTCCCTTCTCGGATTGCTCAACTTATATGCCAAGAAAATATTTCATGAGACCAATATCTGTCATCTCAAATTATATCTTCATGCTACTTTAAATTAATCCAATTCGAGATCACCCGTATAAATCATGTCATCAACATATAAGAAAACAATAAAAGTTGTCCATGCTCATTTACCTTTGTGTACAAGGCAGGCTTAATGTTGCTTCTACAAAATCCATTATTGATCATGTAGCTATCAATTCTACTATACCAAGCTCTAGGTGCTTGCTTGAGTCCATAGAGCGCTTTCCTATAAACTTTGTCTTCTTGTCCTTCAACTTCATATCCTGAAGGTTGTTGCACATAATTTATTTTTTTGAGAATTCCATTCAAGAAGGATGATTTCAAATCCATCTGATATACTTTCCACTTTTTTGCATTGTTATGGCTAAGACTGCTCTTACAGTATCCAATATGGCTACCAGAGAAAAACGTTTCTCCAAAATCTATTCCTAGTTGCTACTAGAATACTTTTGCTACAAGTCTTGCTTTACATTTGTCATCTTCTCCTTTCTCATTGAACTTTGTCTTATACTTTCATTTCACACCAATGAGATTTTTATCCTTTAGTAAATCAACCAAATCCCATGTATCATTCTTTTTAATAGCTTCAATTTCTTTATCCATGGCTTGCACCCAATTTTCATAAATGATTGTTTCTTCAAACAAAGAGGATTGAAATGGAAACAATGAAAAGTTTGATATAGAATCCAAATCATCATAAATATCTTTCAGACTTCTCATTTTTCTCTTACCATTTCGTCATTCATCACTTGATTGACTGCTAGGAGAATTTCGGTCTATTGATCTGCTTGAAGATCCATGTTGTTCAGAATATCTTGGAGTTCTTGCTAACATGACTCTATTTGGCGTCTTCACCTATGAATCTTGTTGCTCCTTTCCTACTACATCCTGTTCTTCCATCAGTGGCACTCTTGCATCAACTATCCTGTTTATACTCCCATTCCATGCCTCTTGTTCTTTGCACACAACATCTCTATTGATTATGGTCTTCTTGGTGACAAGGTTATATATTTTGTAAGCTTTTGACTCATCACTATAACCATTAAATATGCAGTTTTCACTTTTATCACCCAACTTACCTCTTAGCTCTTTAGGCACATGTGCATAAGCTACACATCCAAAAACTCTGAGATGAGATATAGTTCATGACATACCTGACCATTATTCTTTTGGTACTTTGTTCATCACATTCTTTGTAGGAGATTTGTTTATCGCATACACAACACATGCAACTGCTTCTTCCCAATACTCATCAGACAACTTTCTTCCTTTCAACATTCTCCTTGCCATGTTCATAAATTTCCTGTTCTTTCTCTATGCTACACCATTATGTTGTGTTGTGTATCTGGTCGTAAAGTGCCTTCTGATTCCATGTTGTTTGCAGTAATCATGGAATGCCTTCGAGTCATATTCTCCACCACGATTTGACCTCAATACCTTGATCTACCAATCACTTTGGTTCTCTGCTAAGACTTTGAATTCTTTGAACTTTGCAAAAGTTTCAAACTTTTGCTTAAGGAAATAAACCCAAGTCTTTCTGCTATAATCATCAATGAAAGTGAGGAAGTAACAACTTCCACCAATCGACTGTGTCCTCATAGGTCCACACAAATCTGTATGAACCAACTCTAGTGGTTGCTTTGCTCTATATGCAAATCCCTTTGGAAAACTCTCACAGTGTTGTTTTCCGAAGATGCAACACTCATAAATGCTAGAAGGTTCCTTGATGAGAGGTAATCCTCTAACCATATGTTTTTGCTACAACAATCTTAACCCAGAGAAGTGCAAGTGTCCAAACCAAAAGTGCCATAACCAGTAATCCTGTTAGAAAACGGTCTTCTTCCAATTCTACGAATTGTGGGAGAGGCACCTCCATAGTATCGTGATCAGCCATATCTATCAATGTTGCAATCTGAAGACTCGACACAATGTATTCCATGGGAATTATAGCCTCCAGCCCATATACCAGTTGGAAAGGGGTTTGGCCTATCAACTTTTTACAAGTGGTCCTATACGCCCAAAGGACTGTTGATATGCACACTTTCTAGTCATTCTGCTTCGCATTGCAAACCCTAGTCAATGCGCTCTCCAAGATTTTGTTGAAAGCTTCTACCGTACCATTATCTTGAGGTTGATATGGCATACTTTTCTAATGGTATACATGGAATTCCTCAGGCTTTGCAGTGATTGTTTTGTTTAGGAAGTGTGTGCCCCTATCACTCATCAAGATCTTAGGGTAGCCAAACATGGATAAAATAAACTCAAAGATGAACTTCATAGCAGTAGCTGCGCTATAGTCTTTTACCAGTTGTGCCTTCTCCCATCGTGTCAAGAATTCAGTTGTTGTAGTAATGTATCGCGCCCTAGTTTTTTTCCCTGGTAGCTGAATTGGACCCACAATGTCGATTGCCCATTTATTGAACACCTACAAGGTTATTTGAGGGTTTAATGGAAACCCATCCCTTCGCAATGGTCTCCCCATCCTATGACAAGCATCACATGCCCTACAATACACCTTTGAGTCCCTATGTATTGTTGGCCACCAAAGTCCCGCATGCAGGATCTTCTGCGTAGTCGCTATGCCTGCATAATGTTCTCCAGCTACTCCTACATGCACTTTTGCAAGGATGCTTGGTCGTTTGTGCTTTGGGACATATGTGCACAACATCTCATCAGAGCTCGTTTTGTATAAGTGTCTAACGATCATAGAGAAGTCAGCCGCGCGGACCACCAATTCCTTCTTCTACTGTGTTGAATATCCTTCCGGGGTTGTTCCTATAGACAAAAATTTAATTATATTGGCAAAATGATCGTCTCTGACACGAACAAAAAAGAGTTGCACATAAGGAAACCCTTCTCCCAAACTTGTAGGCTCATCACCAGTCTCAATCCTAGATAGTTAATCAGGACCAGCATTCAAGCGTCATGGCTTCATGATCACCTCAAAATCATACTCCTGGAATAGCAACAACCATCTACAAATATTCTCCCCCAACACAAGCTTATTGACCAAGTATTTTAGCACAAAATGGTCGTATACATTTTGAAGTGTGTGACTAATGGATAGTGCCAGAATTTTTGTAGCGCGTACACCATTGCTAGTCCTTCACGCTCTGGGTCAAGCAGTTCTTCTCTGATTTTGATAATTTCCTACTCGCAAATGTTATAGGATGATCAATGTCTCCTTCACCTGTTTGGGTTAGAACCGAACCTAGCGCAACATAGGATGCATCCATATGAACATGAAACTCCTTTTTCCAATCCAGGAACATTATAATGGGCGCGATGACCATTTTTTTCTTCAAAATGTCTAAACTAGTCTAGCAATCTTCATCCCAATAGAATGTTGCATCCTTCTTCAACAACCTCTACATTGGCGCGGTTATTTACAAGTATTCCTTGATAAACTTCCTATAATACCATGTATGGCCCAATGTTGCGCACAATTGTTTTACATTTTTCAATGCTTCCAAATTAACAATGACAACTATCTTGGTAGGGCCCATCATCAAGCCCTGCTTGCAAACCACATGACCCAGCAATATTCCATACAGTACGCGGAAGATGCACTTTTTCAGGTTAAGGGAAATCTGATGTCTTCGACAGGTATCCAACATGAGGTGCAGACTAGCAACATGGCACTTGACCAACCCAAACATGGTCCAATCATTAAAGTAGACTTCTAAAAATTTGTGGATAAATTCCTTAAAAGCCACAATTACCACTCTGGAAAAGATTGCAGCGGAATTCTTTAGCTGAAAAGGCACTACCGTATATTGAAAACATTTCCATTCTGGCACAAAGGTTGTCTTACTTTGATCCTCCAGCACGATTTTGATCTGATGGTACCCTGAGAACCCATCAGTGAATGAATAAGCTTACTGCCCTCCAACATTCTCCAGTACCTCGTCTGTAAATGGCATAGGGAATGGGTCATGGACACATGCATCATTCAACTTCCTCAGATCTACGCACATCTGAATTTCATCTTGTTGCTTCTTTTCTTGGACTACCATGGGACTTATCCAGTTTGATTCCTCCACGGGTTCAATGATCCCATCTTCTAGCATCTTTTCCAACTCTTTATGCACCTTTTCCTTATATTTATGATTTAATCGGTAGGGGCACTGCTTCACAGGATTCACGCGTCTGGCTTCAAACTAATTTTCATGATGCCCAAATCCCCTACCATCCCCTTTAAATCAGAAAACTTTGTGGGAAACAAATCCTGATACTCGCGCAGCAACTCTGCGACCTCATCAATCGTATCTTCATCCCAATAGTCACCTATCTTAGAAAAATTTAGCTACACATCCGATCCAATATTTACTTGCTTAGCCTTTAAAGGATTTGATATGTTAGGAATTGTTACTTTGGGTCCATCGACCTCGCGCTATCTTTCGGACTTAGGAATATTGATGTTTCTAGGGTCATTTTCGCCTTCTTTTGTAGTTACATCATAACATTCCAGTGCATGGCACAATTGGGTATTCCAATCTAGATGAACCCATGCTACCAGTTCCTTGGGTATTTTAGATTACAACTTTGATTTCTTGGAGCGCCTCATCAATACACCCAAAGCCATCTTAAAAGTTGAATGTCAACGAGCAACTTTCCTTCAGGATATCCCATTCGATCGTTCCATATTGTAGCTTTGTTTCTAGATACCAGTTCATTGGAATGGTATCCAAAGTGTGACAAAAGATGTGAACTCATTCCGGCTACGGTTCCTCTCCCGATGCCTTAGTCCATCATGCCAAATGTTCGCACCGATCGTCCTTTCATGTGTATTTCTCCATCATATGGGTATTAGCATACCCAAACCTCGGCTTCATCATTCACCTGTATTCTTTCCAATCAGTGAATTCGTCCTTATGTATACCCCACCACCAGGCATGCGTAACATGAAGTGCCAAATCTAGCACTTGGAACTGATGCTCTTCTGGCACATCCCTCTCAAATTTGTCAAAAAAATAAATTAACATCTTCTAAAACATCATAATAAGGTAAATTATTTACCTTAGTGGATATGCATCGGATCGATTTCATCAACATGTTACAGCACAGCGAGGAGACTTCATGCAATTGGTTCTGCTAATGCTCAAGCTCTTCATCAGAATCTAAAGTGCAGGCACTATCCCTATCCCATGCAATCCATCCATCCTTTGTAGCGTTGATCTAGTTCTCGTCGTGTGCAGTGATCTTATAAATTTGACCAAGATCGTCCTCCTCCTCATAATCATGAAACGGTTCCGTATATCATGCACCTTCAGTTGGATTCAATAGAACAATGACCCAGAGCTCCTTTCTTTCAAACATCATTCTACGCTTCTTAAGGTTAATAATCGCATCCATATCAAAGGCCAGATCAATTCCTAGTAGCACAGGGTAAGGGTTACTATCGTCAACTATCTCGATCACTTCAAAGTTAGCTAGGGCTCTTTCTCATTCAATATCTACAAAGGAACCATTTGTTAGCTTGATGGGCCCTGACCCAAGTTTAAAGTTAGTTGTGCCAACCAATAATACCCTAAACGGTTGGCTCTTTCGGAAACAACCTGCGTAGCGCAGGCTGCAATCTCACCTGAAGCAGTATTGGAGGGTGACAAAACCAATATTTCTGCATCCATAGCTCTTTGTGATGGGTTCATGCGGCTTCTAAATCTGAGCTCTGTCTTCGCGAACCCTAACTCTTCTAAAACAGTAAATTACAATAATTCACCAAAACATCATCTATATCTTCGCGAAGGTCTTTAAAGATTCGTAACATAAACAAAGCTTACTGTTCTACCACTTTCGCACGTAAGATAAGCATTCATTCATATAATTTGCAAAATAGAGAGAAAATACAGAAAACTGCAAAAGTAAAAATAGATACACAAATGCACAATTAATGGATCAAAATTGTCTTTATTAGATGTATCTGATCTGAATTTGATTTCTAGTTAATGTTATTCTACTATCATTTCCACAGATAAAATTTTCTTTGCTTTGGTTTGCTTATCCATAAAGAGTTTATCCATGAGCATGTGATTATCAATTCATCTAAATTGGTGAAAATAGTGTTTTGCATGAACTTAAAAGCATAAATTTAAATGGTTGAACAACAGCATATAAAAACACAGCAAGCACAAATAATAGAGCTCAATACACAAATTTTTGTTTAAGGAGTTCACCCCTCCTCGGCTACATCTCCTTGGTCCAACTTCATAGTGTGGACCTTTGTATTAGCTTCAATAGTGATAAAATTGATGTTACATGCATCCAATTCTATTGGAACCTATTCCAATGTGTTTAAAGTATTCAAATATACCAGAAATGACTATTTTCTTACTCAATATGGTTACCAGCTGCTCTGGGAATGGCCTCCAACACCTAGTGGCCCTCGACTTCAAAAATCTTAAAGTAACCAAAAACACATGTAGATGACCTCTTCTACCTCTGTAACCTACTCCAGTGAGTTCCTAGCATGCCATTTAGGCAAAAATAACTACTCATTTTCAAAATTTGGCTGAGAATTTCCTCAGTTATGGCAAAACCAATTTTTACTAGAAAACCTCAGCTAAATCTGGAGAGACTCCAGTTAAGTCCGCCAAGTTTGGTGGCAGTTATGGATTTGGTGGCTCTGCCATAATTGCTACCAACTTAATCAACATATTAATTAAGGCTAATCATGATTAGTGTCACACTAATTCCGCTTAATACTAGCCCCTAGCTCCTGGTTCGAGCGCATGGTCACAGGGGGTGGGGGTTGGCCCGCAGGGCTGGCTACTACCACCCACGCCTTCAGCAACAAACACATGTTTAATTAACAATTCGAGGCAACATAATTCAAGTCTTATTGTAGTGGTACGTTGGTAATGCATGGTAGTTATGCAAGGGAGGTCGTTGGTTTGAATCCTGCCCCCCCCCCCACTTCACGTTTTTTTTTTAATACAATAAATGCACCACCGAAACTTTGACATACTCCATTTATTTACATGCCATTCAAAATTCGACCTTGGGTAGATGCGAATTTTGGAATAATTCATATTTATATATATGCAGAATTTAGTATTTAATTAATTAATATATATATATATATATATATATATATATATATATATATATAACATCAAATTCCACAATTATTCATTCCTTGGAAGTCATTAGAAAAATCACCTCTTCAAAAACCATCTAGCGAATCTGAAGATGACACTTGTCATAGTGTCTGTTATGCGTTTCTTCATGTGCTCTTGATGTTTAGCATTAGAGGGGCTGTCATCCCACCTCTGTGTTAGAATCTTGTATGTATTATTGAATTTGTATGCAGGTTTCTGTTTGCTTAGTGACAGAGAGTTGTCATCCTGTCTGTGCATTAGGAAACAGATTTGCAGACCTTTTTACTAGTTGCAGCCGGCCATCACATGGTCTTGTGTATCTGCTGGTGTGGTCAGTATTCTCCATCTTCACCTATTCCTTAAACTGTGAGTGATTGGTGGTTTAAAGCCTTGTAGTCTGGGGGTGTTCACCCATGTCTGGAGTCAGGAATAGTAGGAGTGGTTATCTGGCTTGAATATGCATCATTCCTTCCATTCATCCATTTCCAACATTTTGTTGAGTTTGTAATGTTCCCGAACATCTCTGAGATACAACCTAGGAGAGTTTTTTGGGGTGATAACATTAATTGGCGCCGTTGTTGAGGATAGGAGATTGAAGCTTAGCTTCCCTGGGAGATGACACAGTTCCAGATTTTGGTGATAGACAAAGTCTGGGCACATTTCTGGTTGTAATCATCTATCTGGCGACTCCACTAGAGGAAGACCAACCTTTGGTGACTTCACATTGAAGTTCTGGCTCAGTTCATGAGACATACTCGAAGAAATCCTCAGAAATCTCTTGCTGAACCAGTGCCTGACCCTAAGAAGATTGTCAAGTCGAAGAAAACATCGCAGAAAGGAGCATCAAGATTAGGTAAGCCTAAGAAATATTATGCATCTCTGAAAGATAATATTATAGCTGAGGATATACAGTTCGAAGATTTAGAGCCCAGCTCTGTTAGTAAAGAAATTCCTTCAGAGATTAATAGAGCTCCTTTCTCAGTCAGTTCCCCTTTGGATCCCAGTCCAAAGAAAGTTTCCCATATAGTCCAGAACAACCCGTTGTCTCTGTCTTCCATTTCATTGTTTCCTACTATCCAATTTGCCAGTATCCTTCCACATATCCCAGTCATGGAAGGCCAACAAGCTCCCACGAAGATGGAAAGAATCATAGTTGCTAGGTATGGACCCCTGGTTTTGCCTGTTCCCTTGAATGCCATGCCTGCTAGAGAATATCAGAAATATATGCCCAAATTCACTCGTATAGAGGGAGTAACAGCTGAAAAACACCTTGAAGCCTTTTATAGTTATGTTGATAACCTGGATATCAGTGAAGATGATGTGTGGATGAGAGTTTTTGTCCAGAGTCTTGATGGAGAGGCCAGAAAGTGGTTTAGAGAATTGCCCCATAGATCCATAACAGACATTGAAGCCTTAGATGAAGCATTTTTAAAGCAATGGGGAGATAAAAAAGACTTGCTATATAATCATACTGAGTTTGGAAACCTGAAGAGAGAAAATGGGGAATCATTGCCTGATTTTAATAAAAGATTTAATCGGATGTATAGTAAAATTCCAGCTGAGGTAAAGCCTACCCCCACCTCTACCAAAATCGCTTATGCCAATGCTTTTGAATTTGATTTCTACCTATTGTTGAGAGAAAGAAGATGTGCCACTCTAGCTGATATGAGGATGCAACACTAGAGGTGGAATCTAATATTATGGCTGCAGAAAAGTTCAAAACACATGTTGATAGAAGGAGGCAGAGAGGTGAGGCTTCTTCTTCCTCTACCTCATCTTCAGAACCTAAATTAGATAAAATGACTAAGATGATAGAGTCATTGGCTGCCGAAATATCTAAGCTGAAGGTTGAGCATAATTCAGGAAAGACAAGGCAGCAAAACACATTTGCTCCAAGAAATCCGAATCCATTCAGAAAGGCAAATGAACAGTTGTAGATTATGCAAAGGAGTAAAGAAGCTAACGAAGATCAAAAGGTTAAGGCTCCTTTTCAGAATGTAGTCATGGAGGAGGAACAGTTGGAAGACGAGGATGAAATTCACTGCATGGAAGATAAAGGTAGTGCTCCCTTTTTGACATTGGCTGTGTATGAGGAAGCATTGCTGCAAGACCAAACTAGCCAAGAATGGGACAGAGAGGTTGTCCTGCAGACTGGTGAACAGCAAAGATATAATCTCAGGTCAAAATCAAACAATGTCAAGGAATATCTTGCCCAAAGAGCTACTTTCCAAACAGAGTCACAGAATACCAGATAGAAAAGACTTGTAGCTGAACCAGTCATCCTTAAAGCTCCAGCTCAAGAGGTAAGAGGTCCTGACAAGTTCCCTTCCCCTTTCAATATTGAAGCAGAAGTCCAGAAGTTAAAAATATATGTGCCTCTGTTAGAACTTGTAAAGAGTGAAGTGTTTAGAAAGCCTATCCTTGAAGCTCTTGAGTTGAAAGACAAGCAAACCTCCACTGACTCTATCAATTTGCAAGATGACAAGCCTGTTGTTGTGCTTAGCCCTATGATTGAACCTGCTAATAATAATTCTCCATATTTTTATGTCTCCTTGACCATTCATGATAAAATCCTTCACAATTGCCTGCTAGACATAGGGGCCAGCCACAATCTAATGCCTAAAGCTATCATGGAAGAGTTAGGCCTTGATATCACTAGACCATATAATGATTTATTCTATTTTGAGTCAAGGAAGGTGAAATGCCTAGGGTTGATTAAAGACTTAGCCATTACCCTAATTTAGCTTCCCATGAAAAGTATGATGATGGATATTGTGGTAGCAGATGTCCCTCTCAAGTTTGGCATGCTGTTGTCTTACAGAATGATCTATCTTATGCCACTGTCCCAGTCTTTGGAGGAGAAAGCAGGAGATTATACAAAGAAGCACAACTGGCATACATCATTAGTGACGAGAAGAATCCTACAAATCATCCAATTTATGCTGTGGACACTGATTTTGGAGCATGTATTCTCCAAATAGAAGAATCTTAGAAGGCCTTAATGCAGATCAGGAGACCATTAGTTCACGTTGAGGAAGAGAAAGGAAGTTAGGTTTAGGAGATGTTCTTTGATGGAGCATGTTCCAGGGAGACTGCATGAGCAGGGGTGGTGCTAATATCTCCAAAACAAGAAAGCACACAGCAGTCTTTTAAGCTGGCCTTCCAAGTCACTAACAATATAGCAGAGTATGAGGCTTTGCTATTGGGACTGAACACAGCCAAAGACAGGGGAATCAGAAACATAAAGGTGTTTGGAGATGCTGATCTGATCATTCAACAAGTAAATAGAACATTTCAAGCAAAGCACCCAAGGCTGAAAGCATATAGAGATGAGGTATGGAGACTCAAAGATTCTTTTGATAGTTTTTGTATTTCATATATCCCTAGAGCCAAAAATCAGCTTGCTGATTCCCTTGCTGTGTCTGCTAGCATGTTTATCCCTCTCATGCCTCCTAGACTAGTTTATGAAGTCCAAATGAAGTACAGACCATCCTTGCCTGATAATGTCTAGCACTGGAAAGTTTTTGATGATGATGATGATGATGAAATAAATAGGTTTCTGCAAGTCATTAATGATTTTTCCGAAATGCAAGTTGACCAAGAGAATGAAGCCTTGCAAGAAAGCCCCCAAGCCCAGCTTAGAAATAAAATTGGCAAAAATAACATTGTCCAGCTTCCCAGCAATCATATTCCTAAGGGTTTAATTCCTCTAGAAAGACTGTTTGACCAAAATGATGTGTCTTACAAGGCTGCCCAAAAAGAAGACCAATCTGCAGTCTATAAGCATGATATAGGGAGTCCAGGTCAGCCTAGATACATAAATTTGTCCACTCATCTGTCTGTTAACCAAAGTTCTGAATACTGCAAATTAATGAAGCAATTTGCTGATGTGTTTGCCTGGGAAAATAGTGACCTGAGAACATAAGATAAGAAGATTATTCAACATACAATCCCTCTAGAGAAAGATACCATTCCTTTCAAGCAGAAGCTGAGACTAATGAATCCTATGCTTCTTCCTCTGATCGAAAAAGAAATTAAAAAATTGCTAGCTGCCAAAATTATAGTCCGTCTCAGACATTCAAAGTGGGTAGCCAACTTGGTGGTAGTGAGGAAGAAAAGTGGAGAAATCAGACTGTGTGTCGATTTCAGAAACTTAAACAAATTCTCTAAGAAAGACAATTATCCTCCACCCAAAATGGAGCATTTGTTGCAGAAGGTCTCAGGAGCCAAAGTAATGTCTTTCTTGGATGGATTTTTGGGCTTTAATCAAATTGTTGTGCATCCAAATGACCAAGAGAAGACTGCACTTACCACTCCTTGGGGCACTTTTATGTATGCCAAGATGCCTTTTGGATCGATGAATGCTGGAGCTACCTTCCAGAGAGCTATGGATATAGAATTTGTGGGAGAGAAGGATAAATTTGTCCTTATCTACCTTGATGACATAACAGTATACTCCAGTAGCCATCAAAACCATTTGCAACATTTAAAAAAGGTGTTCCTGAAGTGCAGAAGGTTTGGGATTTCAGTCAATCCTAAAAAATCACAATTTGCTTTAGAAGAAGGCAAGCTGTTAGGACATTTTGTTTCTGCTGCAGGTGTTAGAATTGACCCAGGAAGAGTAAAGGCGATATAGACCCTGTTTGTCCTAAGATCAAAGAAGGATATTCAGTGCTTTCTGGGCAAAATAAATTTTGTAAGGAGGTTTATACCAAATTTTGCAGAATTAGTGAAGCATATTACCTCCATGTTGAAGAAGGGGTGAGAAATCAAGTGGACTGATATAGCAAGAGGATATTTTGAGTCTGTTAAGAAGGCTATTATGGAGGCTCCCAATTTAATAAGTCCAGATTACAGCAAGGAGTTCCGTATATTCTCATTTGCCTCTGAAGACACCATTGCAGCAGTTTTATTGCAAGCAGATGAAGAAGGTTCAGAGCATCCGGTAGCATTTTTCAGCAAAAACTTAAGGGATGCTGAGCTGAGGTATGATATTATTGAGAAAAAAGCATGTGCTCTTATCAAATCATTAAAAGCTTTCAGAGTTTACATTCTGCATTCCAAGATAATTGCATATGTACCCTCTGCTGCAATAAAAGATGTCTTGACACAACCTGATGCTGATGGAAGAAGGGCTAAATGGATTGCAAAACTGATTGAATTTAATATAGAGCTGAAGCCCACCAAAATTGTCAGAGGTCAAGGTCTTGCCAAGTTATTGGCTGAAGAAAATTGTAGATCATTGGATATTGATTTCCTGTGCACGATTGCAAAAATTGGTCAGAAAGACGAAGAAGAGGAAGCAATTGAACCAGAGAGAAAGCAGTCAGTGGAAGAAAATCTAGCTTCTTGTGATTGGTATTCTGCAATAGTTAAATTCTTGCTGAAGCTAGAAATTCCTCTAGGATCAAGCACAAGTCAAGCCAGAACTATCAAGCTTAGAGCAACTAAATATTGCATTAATGAAAATCTGCTCTATTGGAGGGATCCATCTAGAGTGCTTTTGAGGTGTCTGGACAAAGAACAGTCAATAGAAGTCATGCAGCAGTTTCATTCTAGCATGTGTGGAGGGCACCATTATTGGAAGACTACAGCCCATAAAATCCTCAGAGCTGGATACTACTGGCCCTCCTTATTTTCTGATGTATTTTCATTTGTTAAATCTTGTGACAGGTGCCAAAGATTTGAAGGAAAACAGCAGTTGAAGTCCTTGCCCTTAAAACCAATACATGCAAAAGGACCTTTTCAGCAGTGGGGCTTGGATTTCATTGGAGAAATCAATCCACATTCCAGTGGCCAACACAGATGGATATTAGTAGGCACAGATTATTTCACCAAGTGGATTGAAGCAATCCCTACTAGAAAGGCTGATCATAATGTGGTCATGAAGTTTTTGACAGAAAATATCTTTACCAGATTTGTTTGTCCACACAAATTAGTCACAGATAATGCAGCAGCCTTCAGGGCCAAAGAGTTGGTGGATATGTGTGATTCAATGGGCATTAAACTGATTCATTCCACCTCATATTATCCTCAAGGCAATGGGCTAGCAAAATCCTCTAACAAAAGCCTGATAAGGATAATCAAAAAGCTGTTGGAGGACAATAAAAAGAATTGGGATTCTAAGCTCAAGTATGCACTGTGGGCTGACAGAGTGACCATTAAAAGATCCATAGGGAATTCCCCTTTCAAGCTAGTATATGGTGTTGAAGCTGTGTTTCCAATTCAGCTAACTCTCCCTGTGGAAAAATTCCTTCAAGAAGAGCATAATGAAGAAGAATACATGGCAAAGAGGATCACCGATTTAGCAAAGGTACATCACATTAGAGAACAGCTGGTTGAAAAGGCTGCAACGCATCAAAAAAAGATCAAGGAAGCCTTTGACAAGAAGGCAAAAACAGATAATTTTCAGGTTGGAGACTTGGTTTTGAAATGGGATGAATTGAAAGAAAAGAAAGGCAATCATGGAAAGTTTGATGCTTTCTGGACAGGGCCTTTCATCATTTCTCAGATTCAAGGGAATAGCACCTTCATACTGAAAAGCGTGTGAGGAGAAGCAATTTTTGATGGCCCAGTTAATGGGCGTTTTCTTAAAATTTATGTGATTTAATGTCTTTCGGCCTTAAAGTTGTAAATATTTTATTTCATCAGTTTATTGTAAGCAAAATAGACTCCATGCCCAATGGAACACTAGGAATTTTGGCTAATTTGTTTTCATCAGGAAGGCATTGATCTGTAGGTTCTTGAGACCTCACAGGGAGGATCTCATCCCCAGAAGGAACCAGTATTAGCTCTACAGCAAGAGCTAACCAGCCTGCCATAGGGCATTAAATGCCCCTACGGTGGCTGGTTCAGATGCATACTACATACCTCGATTTGAAAGCCCATGTGGATTCATAGGCTATGACCCATAAAACGACATTCACTACGGACGACGGACAATCGATGGCATCCCATTACGGACAAGCGATTTTTAATGCATCCAAAGCCGAGCACGAGGAATTTCCAGCCACCTCCAATGTCACCGCCACCACCATACCGTAGGAATATGCGAGGGTATACTATACGGCCATACGTTGAATTTTAAGTTTGAATTTCACAATCCCGCTCGAAATTTGAATTTTGGATTTATATTTACTGCTCACGCAATGTGTTTTACTCATACATCGCAGAAATGGGGTGAGCGGCACCGACAGTGTTTAATTCACAGCTGAAGCAACAGGGTTGAAGATATGTGTTCAGTTTAGAGTTACTGCAATTGGGTTTTTCGGCGGATTCACTATTTAAGATCTGCAAGAATCCAATCAACAGCGCAGAGTGGAGAGAATACATAAAACCTCCTCGCAGGGATAACCTGAAACCCCCTCGGAGGGATAACCCTTCCCTTGCTAACAGGAAGTCGTGCGCAGTTGGAAGCCTACGGAGTTCGCTTTCTCTGTTTAGATTTTGACATATTTCTAGTCAAATAGTGCAGATATCTAGAATTGTCCATGAAATTTTCACCTCTCAGTTAAGAAAACATCAAAATTACCAAAACTATTGGTGACTTGTAACTCAGAAAATAGGAGAACGCTGAGAGAGCCAGAACTGTTAAAAAAAAAAGCAGACCTGAACTGTTTGCCATACAAACTTATCATAACATTTCTGTTCGGTATAAGTGAAGAGCTATACAAGACCTGCAATGGAGGTGGATCTTTGATTTTTCGAATGAGATTGCTTTTAAATGTTTGAACGGTGTGTTTTTGCTTTAAATTTTATGTGAAAGTCTTTGCTGAGTTCAAGAGGAATGAATGTGTGCAATGGATTCGTGCTTTTCAAAGACGCTTTGCCCTCATTTTCCGCAGTGAATTCGAACTTTCCTTGGAAACGCTTTTATTTGTTTCCTCCCTCACTGTATTTTGAGGTAGTTTAAATTATTTTTGTATGATAGCAGGCTGGGAGTGAACTCGATAACGCTGTAAATAATTACTTCAAAAATTTCACTTTTACTGTGTTTTTTCTTTTACTTTGCTGGGTAGTTTTGATTTTGAAAACAAGATGTAATAACCCAACAATATGTAATTGGTTCTTAGTTTTGATTTTAAAAACAATATGTAATCTCATTTTCATTTTCCATTCATCTTTTCTATAACTCTTCTAGCATATAGATCGCCATAAAATTTGGGTGATTAATGTTTGTAGAGGTTTCAAATGGCATTGTTCAACTGCAAAATTGGAGCCAAAGAGTTCGCAAGATGGTTGAATGCGACTTTGAGTTTGTGTAAAAATTAGGGGTTAATATGATGGGGTATGTGTTGTATATATGTTCGCTAAAATAGAAAGCCTTTCATGCATGCATTAGCCATTATCCATTCATGTATATTATATATATTGTGTTGTATATATGTTGATAAAGTGTAAATTATCAAGACTACATGTCTGTGTCGTGCATATCGTATTTGGTGATTGAAGATCTTTTAAGGTTAATATATGTTCAATAAGAATTGATTCAATATTTTTTTTTAAATTTTAATTTAATTTTTAATCAGAGATTTAAGTTTGAAATATTAAAAAAATAAAAAAATAAAAATAAAATTATTAGTAGTTATATGAAGATCAGTTATAATTTAGATGTCATAGTAATAAGTATGATATAGATCATTGGTGGTATTTTATATATGTGGTAGTAATAAGTATGATATAGATCTTATAGTATTTTAGACATGGTATAATATTAATTCGTAGTATTGTAATAAAGTCTATTTATAAGTTAAAAAATTCATAGTAAAAGAGATAAATCTCTATAGTTAAGAATATTGTTACATAATTTTTTAAATTATATATGTTTAATGATTATTATTATTATTATTTTTAAAATTGGTTTTTTTATCAATTTAGTTATATTAAATATATCATGAAATAAGTGTTTCAATGTTTATTTAAATTTATTTTATATAATTGACTAGTTATGGGGTATTTTGAAAATAATAATAAGGCATTTAAATACACTTAAGTAACATTTAATTATAAAGTATTTTGAATGTGTGTAATAGAAAAATATTTTATTATGCATTGGAGTATGATTTAAATTTTATTTTTTTTACTTAGCTAAGAGATTATTTGCCTTAGATGTAAGAAAATAAGTTAGCAATCCATGATCTAAAGGCATCTAGTAAGAGTGAGAGCTGACCATGCCATGAACTAGACATTTCGAGTAACATGGTTTTCCTTGGATAACAATAATGATGACGTTTCCATTCTCAAATAGTAGTTAACTATGATTTTCCTCATTACTCATTGGACAACTAAATTATGATAAATTTCCTTCTTGTGTAAATTTTTTTATTTAACTATTAAATTATAAAAATTTAAAATATATTTTATTAAATATAAAATAATATTTAAATATAAAAGTTAAAACATATTTTATTAAATATAAAATAATATTTAAATATAAAAAATAAAATATATTTTATTAAATATAAATTAATAAAGTGAAAATTTCTTCTACATTTTCTAAATGAGATTAGTTTTTTAATGAAAAAAATAAAACAAACATATTTAACTACACAAATTTTTTATTATTAACTTAATGGAATCGTTACATGTAAATAATAATAAGTTTACATAACATATAGAATTTATTCAAAATTAAATGAAATTAAAATTTATGATATATAAATAATATTAACTTTATATTATTGGAATTTATTAAGATTAAAAATATGGGTTTTTTAATTATATATTTTATGAAGGTAAAAAATAAGTACTCTCTAAATTATATATTTTATTAAGGTTGAAAATAAATTTTTTAAAATGATATATTTGAAATTGTAATAGTAAATTTTGAAATTGTAAAAATAAATTATATATTTTAAGGAAAATTTAATAATATTATTTTTAATAAAAATTAAAGATGTATATGAGTGGGAGAGGATTTAATAATTTAATTAAATTTTATGTTTTGTAGGTTTTGGTATAGACTGCAAATTTTTGTGAGGCAAAAAGGCTCTACATATGGAGAACTTATAACTATTTGTGGATTGGATAAATAGAAACACTGTAATTTTAGCTCCATATTTTTTTTGATTGAAAGTGAAATCAGGAGACAAGAATGGTTCAACTCTTATCACATATAAAGAGAGTTGGACAGTCTGGTTGATCGGTAGTTCATGATTGTTAGACACTTTTGGAAATCCATGAGTACTTTGAGAGATAGGCCTTGGAGGTAGTAGCATTAGAAATATCATGATATTATGAGTTAAAATGATGATGGAGAATTGATGACCTTTTTGTTTTGTGTAGATTAATCTTTCTTGATCTTTTCAAGCTTTATGCAAATATACTTTGCACGATGTATATTTCGATATGAAATATAACACACACACACACACATCTATGTATATATATATATATATAGAGAGAGAGAGAGAGAGAGAGAGAGTTTCTTTTTAATTTAATATCATAAATTACAATTGGTCATAATTGTAAAGATTAGAGTCAAAATCTTGTCCACCATAAAAATTTAATAGAGAAGGTGTCTACTGACAAAGATGAAATTCCTCGGGGATTTTCAGAGATCCGTCATTACCCTGACACTAACTACCATGCACCTCCTCTATGTAGATGGCATTCTCATCTTTTACAATGGATCTCTATGGGAGATAAAATACTATAGAAGACTCTCTCCTTATATGGAAAAGCCACAGGTATGTCCATAAACAACCTCAACTCTCTAATATCCTACCATCATTTGGAAGATGAAGAGATTTTCGATTTCACCAAGATCTTCCCTTTTGAATCTAAATTTTTAGGGGAAGGCGCAAAGTACTTGGGGTTTCAACTTAAACCAAATTGTTACAACAAGGAAGATTAGTATTGGCTCATTGTAAAAGTGAAAAAGCAATTGAAAAATTGGTGTCTAAGATGGCTTTCTAAGGTTGGTCATATATTCTTGATCAAATCTATCTTAGAATCCTTCCCCGCTTGTTGGACATCTCTTGCATGGATTCCCGAATGTATCCTAGAAAAAATCAAAGAATCTAATCAATTTTTCTCTGATCTAGGAAGCGAGAACATGAGTGTTGCCTTGGGTCAAATTGTATAAATTTCTATACCAAAACTCTTGGGAGGATGGTGCCTAAAGAACATCTTCTTATTTTCAAAAGTCTTGAGTTCCAAATATGGATGGAGGCTAATCCCGATGCAAAGTTTATAAACATTCGTATTCATCTAAAAATACATAGCCCCATGCTCATTGGAAGATTAGATAAGAAGGATTGATAAGCCAAGAGCCAATATCTCAGTAGTCTAGAGGGTTATCCTCAATTATTTTGATATCATTGGTAAAGGGTTGGCATGGAGGGTTAACAGAGGCGACAAAGAGAGACTTAGCCTCGATCCCATGACTAGTAGATTGTGCCCAAAGTCACTCATTGGCACTCCCTCTAATAGAAATTCTAAGCAACAACCCTAGGATTGGATATATCTCCCTAATGGCTGATAGAGACTTAGCAAATCAAATATTGTGGTGGAAAGTGGTATGGAAAGCCAATTGTCCTACTAAATCCAAATTACTAATGTTGTGTCTAGTGGAGAAGAAGGTCCCCACTTGGAATGTCTCACAAAGAATATTTATGATCAGGTTAGGATGGTGTTCCTTATCTAAAAGCAATGGTGAAAATGCATCATATCTATTCATGACCTACCCTTTCTATCAACAGGTTTGGAAAAAATGCAGGAATGCAATGGGACACACAAGTTCATGGGAAGGGGAGGACTTTGAGGAGTCTTGGAAGGCATGGCTCACAAACCCCAGTTGTCATGATATCAAACCCCTTCCCCTAATCATATGTTGGAGGGTGTGGATGGCAAAAAAAAAGGCCATTTTTTAGTACAAACCTTTGGTACCTAAGCATATTGTTATTAAAGTCTGCATTATATTAAGTCATTTACCATAAGAAAAATTCCTAGACCCCCCTAGAGTGATTAGGATAGAAATCATTGATCAAACAAGGTCATGGGCCTACTTTGATGGAGCTTCAAACAATAATTGACAACATAGTGGAGGAGGCTTCATCCTCTTTCTCACAGAGGCTCACTTTTATCAGGTTAAAATTGAATTTTGTTCAAGGGACCAACAACCAGGTGAAGCTCCTAGCTTGTAAAAAAATGTTGTTATTCGCTCTATGCACTCAGATTCATGTTTTTGGGGACTCTATGCTCACTATTAATTGGCTTAACAAAAATCAAGTATGCGGGAACATATTGTCATCTAATTCTATAGGAATACATGCGACTCATTGATGCTTTCTTGATTTTACATGTTCTCATATTTACAAGGAGAGAAATAGGACAACAGATTGCCTCTCAAAAGAGGGCCTTGAGATGGATTAAGGATTGTGGAGTATAATGGAGATATTTAATCGACAAGCATAAAAGTTCTATCATAAGTCATTTAGGAACAAAATATTCGGAACAACAAGAGCATAATACCATAGGATCCAAATATTTGCCTCTATTTTTGTATTTATTTTGTTTTTTAGCCACTCAGACAATATATATCTCATTGGATGGAACAATTATACCCCTCACTTTGGTTGTAATTAACATCACTTATGTTTTTCTTCTATAAATTTATGGTTAACGGTTAGGTTTTTAGTTGTTGATGGTGTTGGACTTGCCAAAATTTAGGGGATCTCCCCGATAAGAAGTCCCAACTAGGACTCAAACCATTTGGAGTAAGAGTCCCAACAGTGGGTGGTAGTGTAATACGTTGACCACAGTAGCATATAGAGATAAGTAAGATAAATTTGGGTGAGAGCAACTATGTGATCTTGTAGAGATTCAAGTGCGATGCATGTGGTTTCTAACATACAGACGGGAAAAGGAAGTGTAGCCTTTAGAAGCCTGTAATAGTACACAGATTGAAAGGAACACACGAGTCGAATGAAATCACATGCTAAAATGTGGAATAGTCCATGAATTAAAGTGACAAGTTAATCCAACAACACACATTCAATAGGTTTCCTACAATTGCATACAAAGTAGTTCATAAGAAAATGTGTAAGTTAAACAACATACATTGCTAAAGAAACTAGAATAGTTCAACTACAATAACAACATATGGATGAAAGCGTCTTGGCTCTGATATTATTTTTATAAGTTAAAGTTCCATCCATACATACACCATTGACAATGACTAGCCCCAATAGTGGAACATTACAGTCAAGAACACCTGCTCTTTCGAAGAAGTATACTAGCTCTACATTATGGAGAGGCCAAGGCTCGTCATAATACTCCTAGGACTTTTTTAAGCCTAAGCCTAGCCAAAATATTGGCTCCCAAAATCCTATTCTATGAGTTATGAGGTTCTATTTATAACAAAGGGTGGGGTGATCCATGACGTTCCCCTTTATGACTCTTTGACTACCCTCATGATTCTTCAACTTCTTTACAAATAACTCATTACATAACATGATGACCTTTCACATTTCACTAATGACACTTAGAATTTCACTTACAGCATATTTACAAATAATATTACATTTTCCACATGTACCCATATGAGACAAAATAAGCTAGAGACAGCTCGACAAGAAAAAAATAGTTCCCTCCTTAGAGAAATATCTTTTGAAGAAGTTCAAGAAATAATTAAAGAAATTCTGTAATAAATCCCCTACACTAGATGGCTTCATAATATAAATTTTTTAAATATGTTGGTTTGCAATGAGTTAGGATATTTGGTAGGTGATGGAAAAATTTGAAAAAGCATGATCCATCTTAAAAGCACTAGATGGAACTTTTCTCTTACTAGTGCCAAAGAAAGATAAAGTGGAACACCCTAATGGATACATACCCATCACTCTCTACAAGGCCATTTATAAAATTATCACTAATATCATAGCAAAATTTCTCAAACCTCTCCTTCCAAATCTCATCTCACCGGAGAAAACAAGCTACATCAAAGGTCACCAAATATTATATGGAATCATGGTTACCCATGAAACCATACACTATTTGAAAAACTAAAGAAAAACATGGTATGCTTTATAAGCTAAACCTTTCAAAAGCTTTTGACAAGCTAAATTGGCAATACCTCTTCAACATTATTAGGGCTTTTGGATTTAATCAATAATAGATAAACTACATTACCAATTTGTTATCATCAATCTTCTTGTCCATTCTATTAAATGGTTCCCCTTCTAATCCATTTAAAAAATCTTGAGGCATTCAACTAGGATAATCACTCTTACCTTTCATCTTCATATTGGTAGTGGAATGGTTAGGGAGAGCTCTCAAACCAACAACTTCAGAGAATCAAATCAAAAGTTTTTGTTTATTTGGAGCGGATCTCCCAATAAATCATCAAAAATCTATTGATGATACCATGTTTATGGGCACTCTCACCATTCTATGTAATGGATGCCTCTAGAGCTAATTTTCAAATTTGATCTTGGAGCTCTGGAATTCCCGTGGAGATCAAGGAACCTTCGGTGCGATCTTCGTCTCATATCACCTCTCCACATGGTTGTCAACAACACTGCATAGGAAGAAGAAAGCACCATGGTCTGCTCTTCCTCTGTGGATTGGATTGTACGAGATTAAGAACTTGAAGGATGCAGTTGTCGAAGCTAAGGAGATATTAAGATTCAATTTTGACACCAAAGACTTCAATCTGTATGATCCTCATGGTATTTTCAAGGACCACTATGCGAGAGTGTACTTTCCATGGATCCATGAGACATTTCACTGGCACGAGGAGGACCCTTGGAGGTATTGCTACAATGCCTCCAAACTCCACGATTCAGTTAGTATAGAAACAACTTGGAAATCTTCTCTACAGATAATAGCATGACATGAAGCAACAACAAAAATCGCAATAGGTGGCAATCAAGTTTAGGAAAAGGGAAAGAGGAAGATTTCCGAGAACCCAGAGGTAGAGAAAAGATGCAAGATGAGAGAAGATCCTATCACGGAGAAAGAAACTTTGGCAGTGAAGGCAAAGAGGGAGCAATGGATAAAGAGAGCAGAGCGAAGGAAGAGATAAAAGCAAAGCTTGCGGGTAGAAAAAATGAGATCACAACAAGCTGAACAAGAACCAAAAGAAGGACGAGAGCTAAGGAGGAAAGAGCAAGAGATAATTAAAAGAAACAAGAAGAAAAAATGTAAGGCATAATAATAGAGGAAATAGCGCCAATATAGATTGGTGAGCCGGAACAACTAGCAGTTGAGGAAGAGAGTGAACAGATGCAGGTTGCCTCACCAATGCTAAACACAAGAACCAATTTCGGCTAGAGATCGATGAGTATGTGGAGTAGCTAATACAAGAGGCCATAAGAGAAGACTTGGAGTTGAACACATGCAACATGCAGCAATACATCGGTGGTTCGTTCAAGGTTAACAACATGCTGCACTTACTTCTAAACGCGTTGGATACATGCTCCAAGACTATGTACCTGAATTCCATGGAGGAAAGAGTCATCCTTCAAAATCATAGTGTTTTGTCTTGTCGAGCTGTCTCTAGCTTATTTTGTCTCATATCGGTACATGTGGAAAATGTAATATTATTTGTAAATATGTTGTAAGTGAAATTGTAAGTGTCATCAGTGGATTGTGAAAGGTCATCATGTTATGTAATGAGTTATTTGTAAAGAAGTTGAAGAATCATGAGGGTAGTCAAAGAGACAAAGGGAATGTCATGGATCATCCCACCCTTTGTTATAAATAGAACCTCATAACTCATAGAATAGGATTTTGGGAGCTAATATTTTGGCTAGGCTTAGGCTTAGAAAAGTCCTAGGAGTATTATGACGAGCCTTGGACTCTCCACAATGTAGAGCGAGTATACTTCTTCGACAGAGCATGTGTTCTTGACTGTAATGTTCCACTATTGGGGCTAGTCATTATCAATGGTGTATGTATGGATGGAACTTTCACTTATAAAAATAATATCAGAGCTAAGACGCTTTCATCCATATGTTGTTATTGTAGTTGAACTATTCTAGTTTCTTTAGCAACGTATGTTGTTTAACTTACACATTTTCTTATGAACTACTTTGTATGCAATTGTAGGAAACCTATTGAAGGTGTGTTGTTGGATTAACTTGTCACTTTAATTCATGGACTATTCCACATTTTAGCACGTGATTTCATTCGACTCATGTGTTCCTTTCAATCTGTGTACTATTACAGGCTTCTAAAGGGTACACTTCCTTTTCCTATCTGTATGTTAGAAACCACATGCATCGCACTTGAATCTCTACAAGGTCACATACTTGCTCTCACCTAAATTTATCTTACTTATCTCTACATGCTACTGTGGTCAACGTATTACACCACCACCCACTGTTGGGACTCCTACTCCAAATGGTTTGAGTCCTAGTTGGGACTTCTTATCGGGGAGATCCCCTAAATGTTTGCAGGTCCAACACCATCAACAACTAGAAACCTAACCGTTAACCATAAATTTATAGAAGAAAAACATAAGTGATGTTAATTACAACCAAAGTGAGGTGTATAATTGTTCCATCCAATGAGATATATATTGTTTGAGTGGCTAAAAAATAAAATAAATACAAAAATAGAGGCAAATATTTGGATCCTATGGTATTATGCTCTTGTTGTTCCGAATATTTTGTTCCTAAATGACTTACGATATAACTTTTATGCTTGTCGATTAAATATCTCCATTATACTCCACAATCCTTAATCCATCTCAAGGCCCTCTTTTGAGAGGTAATCTGTTGTCCTATTTCTCTCCATGTAAATATGAGAACATGTAAAATCAAGAAAGCGTCAATGAGTCGCATGTATTCCTATAGAATCAGATGAAAATAATGTTCCCGCATACTTGATTTTTGTTAAGCCAATTAATAGTGAGCATAGAGTCCCCAAAAACATGAATCTAAGTGCATAAAGCGAATAACAACATTTTTTTACAAGCTAGGAGCTTCACCTGGTTGTTGGTCCCTTGAACAAAACCAATTTTAACCTGATAAAAATGAGCCTTTGTGAGAAAGAGGATGAAGCCTCCTCCACTGTGTTGTCAATTATTGTTTGAAGCTCCATCAAAGTAGGCCCATGACCTTGTTTGATCAATGATTTCTATCCTAATCACTCTAGGCGGGCTAGGAATTTTTCTTATGGTAAATGACTTAATATAGTGCTGGATTTAATAACAATATGCTTAGGTACCAAAGGTTTGTACTAAAAAATGGCCTTTTTTTTGCCATCCACACCCTCCAACATATGATTAGGGGAAGGGGTTTGATATCATGACAACTGGGGTTTGCGAGCCATGCCTTCCAAGACTCCTCAAAGTCCTCCCCTTCCCATGCACTTGTGAGTCCCATTGCATTCCTGCATTTTTTCCAAACATGTTGATAGAAAGGGTAGGTCATGAATAGCTATGATGCATTTTCACCATTGTTTTTAGATAAGGGACACCATCCTAACTTGATCATAAATATTCTTTGTGATACATTCCAAGTGCGGACCTTCTTCTCCACTAGACACAACATTAGTAATTTGGATTTTGTAGGACAATTGGCTTTCCATACCACTTTCCACCACAATATTTGATTTGCTAAGTCTCTATCAGCCATTAGGGAGATATATCCAATCTTAGGGTTGTTGCTTAGAATTTCTATTAGAGGGAGTGCCAATGAGTGACTTTGGGCACAATCTACTAGTCATGGGATCGAGGCTAAGTCTCTCTTTGTCGCCTCTGTTAACCCTCCATGCCAACCCTTTACCAATGATATCAAAATAATTGAGGATAACCCTCTAGACTACTGAGATATTGGCTCTTGGCTTATCAATCATTCTTATCTAATCTTCCAATGAGCATGGGACTATGTATTTTTAGATGAATACCAATATTTATAAACTTTGCATTGGGATTAGCCTCCATCCATATTTTTACCTCAAGACTTATGAAAATAAGAAGATGTTCTTTAGGCACCATCCTTCCAAGAGTTTTGGTATAGAAATTTATCCAATTTGACCCAAGGCAACACTTATGTTCTCGCTTCCTAAATTAGAGAAAACCTGATCAGATTCTTTTGATTTTTTCTAGGATACATTCGGGAATCCATGCAAGAGATGTCCAACAAGCGGGGAAGGATTCTAAGACAGATTTGATCAAGAATATAGACCAACCTTAGAAAGCCATCTTAGACACCAATTTTTCAATTATTTTTTCACTTTTATAATGAGCCAATGCTAATCTTCCTTGTTGTAACAATTTGGTTTAAGTTGAAACCCCAAGTACTTCGCGCCTTACCCTAAAAATTTAGATTCAAAAGGGAGGATCTGGGTGAAATCGAAAATCTCTTCATCTTCCAAATGATGGTAGGATATTAGAGAGTTGAGGTTGTTTATGGACATACCTGTGGCTTTTCCATATAAGGAAAGAGACTTCTATAGTATTTTATCTCCCATAGAGACCCATTGTAAAAGATGAGAATGTCATCTACAAAGAGGAGGTGCATGGTAGTTAGTGTCGGGGTAATGACGGATCTCTGAAAATCCCCGAGGAATTTCATCTTTGTCACTAGACACCTTCTCTATTAAAAATTTATGGTGGACAAGATTTTGACTCTAATCTTTACAATTATGACGAATCGTAATTTATCATATTAAATTAAAAAGCAACTTTCTCTCTCTCTCTCTCTCTATATATATATATACATAGATGTGTGTGTGTGTGTGTTATATTTCATAGTGAAATATACATCGTGCAAAGTATATTTGCATAAAGCTTCAAAAGATCAAGAAAGATTAATCTACACAAAACAAAAAGGTCATCAATTCCCCATCATCATTTTAACTCATAATATCATCATATTTATAATGCTACTACCTCCAAGGCCTATCTCTCAAAGTACTCATGGATTTCCAAAAGTGCCTAACAATCATGAACTACAGATCAACCAGACTGTTCAACTCTCTATATATGTGATGAGAGTTGAACCATTCTTGTCTCCTAATTTCACTTTCAATCTAAAAAAATATGGAGTTAAAATTACAATGTTTCTATTTATCCAATCCATAAATAGTTATAAGTTCTCCATATGTAGAGCTTTTTTGCCCCACAAAAATTTGTAGTCTATACCAAAACCTACAAAACATTAAATTTAATTAAATTATTAAATCCTCTCCCCACTCATATACATCTTTAATTTTTATTAAAAATAATATTATTAAATTTTCCTTAAAATATATAATTTATTTTTACAATTTCAAAATTTACTATTACAATTTCAAATATATCATTTTAAAAAATTTATTTTCAACCTTAATAAAATATATAATTTAGAGAGTACTTATTTTTTACCTTCATAAAATATATAATTAAGAAACACATATTTTTATTCTTAATAAATTCCAATAATATAAAGTTAATATTATTTATATATCATAAATTTTAATTTCATTTAATTTTGAATAAATTCTATATGTTATGTAAACTTATTATTATTTACATGTCACATACCCCGGTAACCTCGCATGTAAAAGTAGGGAGTTAGAATTTTTCTTTACAAATTACCACAAGTAAATAACCAATTCATTACTCCACAATCATCATTACCATTAAACATAGTGTTCATTAACACATCAAATAAATTGCCATCAAGACAATAAGTTTCATAACCATGGCATGACCTTTAACCATCACTGTAATAACATAAACTGTGTAATGAATCCATGCATTCATTTCTTGATATCCTTAACCATGTTAGATAATCATGTACTAAGACATTATGGTTGTCACATCAAATAAAGAACCATCATCATTAAGGACCATCATCATCAATGGACACATAAGGCAATCACATCATTCACACCATAGAACACGGATATACCCTGGAAACCCCGTAGGGTGAAAACCAGCAAACGTTTAATCTTCTTATTAAACGCTCGTGAGGGATTTCACCCCTCACTCAATGGCTTATAAGGGATTCCATCCCTTAACCATTGTTATAAAATCATTACAATAAGTTATCATTAAGTTATCACATAACTAGCTACAAGCTAATACAATTTCCATGTAAATCTTTCACTTACATACCGCCACATACAATAATCCTTGTGGCATGATTGTTCTAACAATGTATGTTCCTGCAACTCGAACTTATCCGCATGGAGCAATAATCCTTTTCCTGCCATAATGTTAAACAACACTTTCCTTTGGCACCATCTGCCATCGTTTCCTGTCAATGCAGTCATCAACAATCTTGGCAACAAGATTAGTTACAATATTATTCAAACATTAATCAACCTCTAAAGAGATCTTTCATTAGTATTGCAAGTCTGTATTCCCTTTTTAAAAACATATAACACCATGCTTATGTATACATACACAAGTAAATAACCATTGTTCTGCGCCCTTGCGCATGTATCCCTTTCACAAAGTTATTTTTCAACAGTTTATCATAGTTTTGCTAACATGCATATAACATGCATAGAACACATAGTTTTGCTAATCATGCATATAACATGCATAGAACACATAGTTTGGCTAACATGCATATAACTTGCATAGAACTCAAACCTGAAGTATGCACTCTGTAACGAGATTTCCCAAACATAAAACGCTGCCTGCGGCAGTACTAATAGACATCCGCGGGATTGAAGGGCTGGAAATCTTGTACCAGCAGTTCATTTCAAAGTCAAAGGCGCATGAGAACTTACCGGTTTTGCAGAGGAAGAACCATTCCATGGCTCTGCGTTTCTAATTTTCAGGCAAACTGCCGAGAGAAGCTACCTCTCATTTTGGGTTTGGACTCAGCAATATTTGTCTGGTTTGGAATCTTAAAATCTCATGCGGCCCGTGGAAGGATGAAGCCGGAAAAAACCTCAACCCAAGTCTCATCGAACCTCAAGGAGGTACTCGCCGCGTTTCCGAGGATGTTAGTAGAGGAAAGCAACCTCCAGGATGCGTCCATGTTGCAGAAATCGGCATGGCACACAAGGGTAACAAACCCAACTCTGCTAACATGTATTCCCTACCATTACGTTGCAGACATAAGTAATGGATCACAGAATCGGAAGTGGCGACATAATGTTCAGGAAAGTAGAGTTTCTAGATTAACTGGCCTTCTGCAACTCGAACGCAAGGATGTAGTTACCGCCAATGGTTGCACCACATGAACCTGAGCACTCCATCGAGATGCTAATCCCCGAATGTAGAACTGCCATACCCTTTCTAACCTTCACCTCCCATCTTCGATCTCATCACATTCTGGTAGGGATGATACCCTTTCCCCGGATGAGCAGCAAGCGTAAACCTAAAAATTCCTCCATTAAGTTGCCCCACTCTTTCTTGCCCTCGCAACGAGAAACTTCCGCCTTTTATTACGACTGGCGTGACAGGCGGTGTTTTACGCTACGGTTTTCTATAATCAAAACCAACCCCCCTGCTTATCCGACGCTGTCTTTTTAAATGCGTTAACTGAAAGTAATTCTAATATCAAGAATCAGTTCCGAAAGTTAAGGATCAGTTCATAACTGTTAATTATGAATAGTTACCTGGTAGGGATGTTACATTACATGTAAGGATTTCATTAAGTTAACAATAAAAAATTAAATATGTTGGTTTTGTTTTTTTCATTAAAAAACTAATCTCATTTAGAAAATGTAGAAGAATTTTTCACTTTATTAATTTATATTTAATAAAATATATTTTAATTTTTGTATTTAAATATTAATTTATATTTAATAAAATATGTTTTATCTTTTATATTTAAATATTATTTTATATTTAATAAAATATATTTTAAATTTTTATAATTTAATAGTTAAATAAAAAAATTTACACAACAAGAAAATTTATCATAATTTAGTTGTCCAATGAGTAATGAGGAAAATCATAGCTAACTACTATTTGAGAATGGAAATGTCATCATTATTGTTATCCAAGGAAAACCATGTGATTCGAAATGTCTAGTTCATGGCATGGTAGGCTCTCACTCTTACTAGATACCTTTAGATCATGGATTGTTAACTTATTTTCTTACATCCAAGGTAAATAATCTCTTAGCTAAGTAAAAAAAATAAAAATTAAATCATACTCCAATGCATAATAAAATATTTTTCTATTACACACATTCAAAATACTTTATAATTAAATGTTACTTAAGTGTATTTAAATTCTTATTATTATTTTCAAAATACCTCATAACTAGTCAATTATATAAAATAAATTTAAATAAACATTGAAACACTTATTTCATGATATATTTAATATAACTAAATTGATAAAAAAACCAGTTTTAAAAATAATAATAATAATAATCATTAAACATATATAATTTAAAAAAATATGTAACAATATTCTTAACTATGGAGATTTATCTCTTTTTACTATGAATTTTTTAACTTATAAATAGACTTTATTACAATACTACGAATTAATATTATACCATGTCTAAAATACTATAAGATCTATATAATACTTATTACTATGACATCTAAAATATTATAACTGATCTTCATATAACTACTAATAAATTTTTATTTATTTTTTATTTTTTAATATTTCAAACTTAAATCTCTACCACTTTCTTAATAATTATTAAAAATTAAATTAAAATTTAAAAAAAATAAATATTAAATCAATTCTTTTTGAACATATATTAACCTTAAAATATCTTCAATCACCAGATACGATATGCACGACACAGGCGTGTAATCTTGATAATTTACACTCTATCAACATATATACAACACAATATATATAATATACCTGAATGGATAATGGCTAATGCATGCATGAAAGGCTTTCTATTTTGGCGAACATATATACAACATATACCCCATCATATTAACCCCTAATTTTTACACAAACTCAAAGTCGCGTTCAACCATCTTGTGAACTCTTTGGCTCCAATTTTGCAGTTGAACAATGCTATTTGAAACCTCTACAAACATTACTCACCCGAATTTTATGGCGATCTATATGCCGGAAGAATTATACAAAAGATGAATGGAAAATGAAAATGAGATTACATATTGTTTTTAAAATGAAAACTAATAACCAATTACATATTGTTGGGTTATTATATCTTGTTTTCAAAATCAAAACTACCTAGCAAAGTAAAAGCAAAAACCCAGTGAAAATGAATCTTTTGAAGTAATTATTTACAGCGTTATCAAGTTCACTCCCAACCTGCTATCATACAAAAATAATTTGAACTACCTGAAAATACAGCGAGGGAGGAAACAAATAAAAGCGTTTCCAAGGAAAGTTTGAATTCACTGGGGAAAATGAGGGCAGAGCGTCTTTGAAAAGCACGAGTCCATTGCACACATTCATCCCTGTTGAACTCAGCAAAGACTAGTCCATTGCACACATTCATTGCACACATTCATCCCTGTTGAACTCAGCAAAGACTTTCACATAAAATTTAAAAGAAATAACACACCGTTCAAACATTTAAAAGCAATTTCATTCGAAAAATCAAAGATCCACCCCCATTGCAGGTCTTGTATAGCTCTTCACTTATACCGAACAGAAATGTTATGATAAGTTTGTATGGAAAACAGTTTAGGTCTGCTTTTTTTTTAACAATTTTGGCTCTCTCAGCGTTTCTCCTATTTTCTGAGTTACAGGTCACCAATAGTTTTGGTAATTTTGATGTTTTCTTAACTGAGAGGTGAAAATTTCATGGACAATTCCAGATATCTGCACTATTTGACTAGAAATATGTCAAAACCTAAACAGAGAATGCGAACTCCGTAGGCTTCCAACTGCGCACGACTTCCAGTTCGCAAGGGAAGGGTTATCCCTCCGAGGGGGTTTCAGGTTATCCCTGCGAGGAGGTTTTATGTATTCTCTCCACTCTGCGCTGTTGATTGCATTCTTGCAGATCTTAAATAGTGAATCCGCCGAAGAACCCAATTGCAGTAACTCTAAACTGAACGCATATCTTCAACCTTGTTGCTTCAGCGGTGAATTAAACACCGTCGGTGCGGCTCACCCCATTTCCGCAATGTATGAGTAAAACACATTGCGTGAGCGGTAAATATAAATCCAAAATTCAAATTTCGAGCGGGATTGTGAAATTCAAACTTAAAATTCAACGTATGCCCGTATAGTATACCCTCGCATATTCCTACGGTATGGTGGTGGCGGTGACACTGGAGGTGGCTGGAAATTCCTTGCGCTCGGCTTTAGATGCATTAAAAACTGCTTGTCCGTAATGGGATGCCCATCGATTGTCCGTCGTCGATAGTGAATGTTGTTGTATGGGTCATAGCCGATGGATCCTCATGGGCTTTCAAATCGGGATATGTAGTATCCATATGAACCAGCCACCGTAGGAGCATTAAATGTTCTATGGCAGATTGGTTAGCTCTTGCCGAGAGATTAGAATAGTATAATTAGCATTTACCCCCAAAGAAAATTATTGTTGCACTGCATTAAATTATGTTAAAGCCTACAAGGCCAGCGGGCGCGCAAAGGAAAGGTGTTCGTGGCGGTGCTCCAAATTTTTTTATATATAAAAACTCGTAAGAGTTTGTAGAGGAAGTGTAAAGAGTGTGGGCAGAGTGAGGCCCCATTCATGCCGGTAGACTGAGAATATTGAAAAAAGAAGGCCTTAAAGATTTATCAGTTTTCTCTGGGAAGGAACAGGCACCTGGGACTCGGGAGCACGAGGAGTAGAAGAGCATGGAGACATCATGCCTTTAAGACACTATGTCGAGATTGGGCGTGTAGCCCTTGTTAACTATAGGCTTGACTATGTGAAGCTTGTTGTAATGGTTGACGTTGTGGACTAGAAGCCGGCATTGGTTGATGGTGAGATCTCAAATGAACCTTAAAAGGCTTTCATTAACATATATCAATATTGACATTTCTAGAGTACCAAAGATAAATTTTGATTGAGGCTATGGAGTCTGCAGAAGTTCAAAAGCGATTGGGAGAATATTTCATGAGGTCGAAAATTAATCGTGCAAGAGCGAAGCGCTGAATTGGACTACTTAGAGACCGGGATTATTGAAGAAGCCAATAATTTCTTCGGAGAGTAAAGATTGTGGTTGGTGAATTTCATCCATGGAGATGACTCACTAGTAGGCATATTCATTCATTCGGTGTATCCTTCATCTGCGGCTTTGCCATACCACATATTTCATGCCATTGATGTATACCAGGATCATACTATAGCGCCTGTTTCTTAACAGAATCCTATTATCATCAAGGATTTGTTGTTCACTGTTGCATATAATTCAATGATGGGATTTATTTCTCCTGTAATGGAAAATGCTGTTTCTGTTGGGTTTGGATCAGCCTCCACTGTTGAAGAAGTACTCAAGGAATCGATGCTTCCAATCTCACAATGATTCTCACTAGTACAACAACTTTCTTATTTCTTTCTCAGTTATAATTTCTTGATTTTATTGGTTGGTGACTGTTACTTTCAGTTATCATCATACTTTGGTTTGTAGGAATACTTGGTTTGTTGTGGAGTGTTTGGTTTGTATAAATACTTGGTTTGTTGTGGTGTTCCCTCTGTTTTCAATTTTTTGGTCAGGTTCTGTTCCTTTATACTGTTAATTTGGAAGTTTTGTTTATAAATAGTGTGGGGTATTGTTTGATTTACATTGTAATATTATCTTTGGACTAGGCACAACGAAATCGGGAATATAATAATTTGTTATTATTGGATGACTAAAATGTATTTATAATCCCAGAGTAATAGGGAAACGATCCACAAGCTGTATAGTTTGCGAGAGCGATTGGAGTGTTCGATCCCTGTGTTTACTCACGAATTACAAGGTAATATAAGTGTTAATTTATGAAATTTTAGATGTAATTTGAAATTATGAAATTTTAGTAATTGTATTTTTATTTTTAAGAGTTTTTCAGGTCAGTTTGAAACTCTGATATACAAGAAATTAATTTGCAGCGCACTCATTTATTTATGTGAAGAGAAATTCAGTAATGCTAAGCTATGGAAACAAATTTAATAATCAAATCACTGTTTTCATAACCTTTATAAAATTACAGAACATATGTACGTGTTTATCTTGCATGCAAATTTAATATTGAAATATATATTAAATATTAACCAAATTTCCATTGTTTAGAGTAAGCTCCCGTCTAGTAATGGTGTAACATAGTTCAAGTCAAACATAAAAAGTATGTGAAATTATAACCCGACATTTGAGCACTAATTTTAAAAAATAAACATGGACTTCACTAAGTCGATGGAGCCCAAATTTTTTTCAAAGAGGAAAATTTGTTTTTCTTTTCTACACATACTTCTGGAAAATGGGAAAAAATCATTACAATCGGAGCACCAAGACACTAGGTTAGAAATATTTTTTCCATAAAACTCTACTCCGGTTGGAATACCATATATTGTAAATGGTGTTGGATTTCTGGTCGTTTTAACATTTTTTTAAAGGACTTCAGAATTATAGTTATAAATCACTCTAAACACGTGATTGTTGATTTCAGCGCATCTGATGACTATAGACATAAAAAATAAATTGAATAAAATAAATTGGAGATAAAAAAAAAATTTCATGCTTCTCTATCAGTACTGATGCGACTTTAGTTATTAAATCATTATGTACATAAAATATATTGATGTTACTGATATTTAGTGTGATGTGATTTGATATAAAATGGTTAATAATTTATTTTTCCTTTTAGTGTGATGTGATTGGATATAAAATAATTAATATTATTTTTTTCTTTTTATTATGATTTTCTTAGTAGGTTAATTTAGCAGTGGTCTAATAATTTTTCTAATTTTATAACTATTTATTTTAAGTAAATTTTAGTTTAAATTAGATAGAAATATCTAGAAATTGTAATACAATTTCAACTGTAAAATTTATACAATTTTAATCGTAAAGTCTAAAAAATATTGAGTGTGGTGAGATGTTTTAGAAAATGTGGTGAATAGCATTTAAATTAGAAGGGTTGGTTTTAATTTTATTTGGAAGGGCATATATTCATTAGAGTAGTTTTTAAGTGAGAATTTTTGGAGTTTTTGTCGGATTTCTAACCGAAATCTTGTGAAAAAAATTGTTGTCAAATCTTGATTAGTGTTGTTTAAATTGGTTTTTTGACTTCTTATATGGATTCAACACACCTAATGTTTTTTTAGGGAATTTCGATTGTGAAGAGTTCACGGTTAAACATGTGATTTCAATGAATCCCTATTGGATTATAGACAAACTAGATAAGAAAAAAAACTGAAATTTTTTTCAGAAGGTAACACTTGAAGACTATTAATATATTCATCCAACCATAAATGGTTATTAAACAAAAAATAACTTCTATTAAACAGTGTATATTAAATCAATTCTTCATTAAAAAAATGTCAAAATGAAAATGATAAGGGGAGCTTGCTTCACACTCACAAATTTGGATAAAATAATTATATAAAAAATGATCTTCTATTAAAAAGTATATGTTAAATAAACTATTCATTAAAAAATGCCAAAATGAAAATGATGAAAAAAATGATCTTTTATTAAAAAGGGTATGTTAAATAAATTATTCATTAAAAGATGTGAAAATGAAAATGATGAGAGGAGGCTGACACTCACAAATTTGAAGAAATCATAAAATGAAGGGCGTGGAAAATACAAAAACATCATCAATTTTTCATTTGACGGGCAGAGGGGATTTGAAATTCTAGGCGTGGTGGCAAGGTTTGTGAATGACAAAAATGAAGATGGAAACTTTCCTTCTCCTTCCACTTATACTTTTAGGTTCATTTATTGAGGTAATTAGAAATAATGTGTGAAAATTTATAGCCAATTAGGTTGAAGAAAAATAAATTAAATTATTGTTAAAAAATAATAGGTTTCAATATGTAATATTAAATTATAGAAAGTTTGCAATTTTTTTTAGTCATACCCAAACTAATATGGATTTAACCAAAAAAACCCAATGCATTATCTACTTCCTGCTATAAAGATAATAGTATTATTATAAGTTACTATAACATTAGTATATTCAACAACTCATGTTATTATAATGTTTGTATTTAATGTTATTATTAGCATTAATATTATTAACAACATAATAACATTAATATAAATAATATTAAAATTAATACTAATAGCATCAATAATAATAATAATAATATGAGTAAAATCGTTAATAATGTTACAATATTACATTATCAATATTAATATTAATACAATAATTATAACATAAATACACTATCAATATTATTACCTAAGAATATTAATATATGTAACAAATCATCTTATTATAATATAATGTTGTTATTAACATCAATGTTATTATCAATATTAATGTTATTAATAACATTTATTATATAACATTAATATTAATAACAATGATAATATTAACAATAATAGTACATAATAATTTGATATTACAATGCGACAAACAAATATGATATCACAAAGTAATGAACATTTAGCTATATCATTGCTCTATATCACATTGTGATGAGCATATCCCCATATTACATTTGAACATAATCCTTTAGTCTTTACTCACACTGCATTGTGGTGCAATCCAAGAAACCTGACATCACTCTGTGACAAACATCTTTCATTAGTACAATGTGATGGACATTTTCACATTTTCACATTAGTAATTGTAGTAAAAAATATTCTATAATAAGACATTAGCATATAAAAAATGAAAAATGTCATTGATCAACATATATCAACCACCATTACTAATATATAAATATGATTGTTGTATACCCTTAGATAATTACTCATGACTTTTTATTATTTATTGTGACTCTAAAGTTAGAAGTCTAAAAAAGACAATTTGATTAAATATTTTATATTTTGTTTTTTAATGAAAAAGAAATTATTATTTTTGTTATTACCATTCTTGAAAATGTGTTAAGGGTTGTCAGGTGGAACTCATGGCAAAACTGTCATGGAATCAATTGGAATTATTTATACTCCATGAAAGGGGTAGAAACAAAAGAAGGGAAATTTCTCCTTTTTCTATTATTATTCACATGAATAGGAAAGGACAAACGAGAAAGAAAAAAATGGCTAGAGATAAAAGACATAAAGCTGGTCCTATGTAGGTATTATTATGGGAGAGAAAGACAATGATTCCTGAACATAACTAATGGGAGAGAAAGACTATTTGGAACCCAAGAGAAATAAAAAAGACATTACTTAAAGGGTCCACGAGAAAATACCCTGAAAGGATTCCTGGAATTGTTCCCTGAAAGAGAGGAGTAGAGCCAGGGGTAAGCTAGTTGTGAAAACCATATTACAGTTGGGAGGACTATAAGAGCCCCTATCACATTTTCTGGAAATATTAGATAAGTATTTTTTCAATTCAAAGTATTGTCTAAGATAACTTTGGAGGAAAAGAAAAGGAAATAGAATATATGTTGAACTGGTAGCTATATATTTATTATGAGATTATTATGGAGATTGTATGGTGTGAATTATAGGCTATATGGATAGATGTCATCGTGCATTACTAACCTATAACAGGTTCAATGGTAAGTACAGTTCTGGAGGTTTCCAAGGTAGGCAAGGTAATATATATTCCAGATACTTTGGACACAAATGCATGCAAGTAAAGGTTTTTAATAAATAAATAATGTTCAAGTTCTATTAACCCAATAACCTAGTTTTTCTAAATCAGTAATATAAACAAGATAAGGATGTAGGATGAAGAACTGTCACAATGAATGTGTATATTTATATATACAATAAACTATAAATAATTACAGGTTGAATACTAGGGTTTGAGCCAGGTTAGTTACTCATGAAGTTTCCACTAACCAGGGAAGGTAACAATCTTGAACTCTAATAGATAGGTCTTGGAAGAGGATGACAAGTCTCGCCTAATCTTCCAAACTAGTATACTAAACAAGAAATAACCTAAAATCATAACATAAAACTATTATTTCATTCATTCCTCTATATTGATTATTTACGAATAATCAAATAAAAATAAAAACAAATAACAATATTGTAGAAAAAATAATAATAATTGTTTTAGAATTACTCTACATTGTTAAATATGCTTTCTCACGAAATCCTCAGGAAAAAGAAAAGTCTTGCCCATTTAAAAAAATACATTTCCATTGTATAATATATTAACTACAACAGAGGAATAAAGTGTACTCTATATTGATATAAATAGTATCACATGCATATCAATCGATCAGAGAAAGTTCTGAAGGGGATACTTTAAAGCAATGTACAATAAACATATGTATAATAGTATGGATTTAACGTAATAACCTAATAACATGGATTAAAGAGAAACATGTGAAATTCGATGCAAGTTTATTAGTCAAAATATTTAGGCCAAGGGTAGGGACTATATTATACTATATAAAAAAATTAATACAGAATCTTCCTTCAACAAAATAGAATAAATTTATAGAAATTGTTGAAAAAGATTCTCTACACAAGTTTTTTTGGAAAATAAACATTCCCAAGGTCATATGGTCATTAATATATAGAATATATTACAGGAACTTCTTTAAAATTTCAGCCGATAGGCTTCGAAAAACGGTTTCTTTGTAAGGGTATGAACCCCATATCGTGAAACTCGAAGAATGGGTCTTGGCCTCACGGTTGAATACCCTAGGGAAAATGAAGAAAAACTAAGAACCTTGATTGTTGTAAGTCGATTAGTAAATTCCAAATGACATCCATAACCCTTAACGTGATAGTCGTGACGTGATAATCATGCTGCCACCGAGAAGAGTCTAACCTACAAGAAGAAGGTTAGCTTAACCTTTCAAATATTGTTTTTGGATTGCTCTTGGAAGCACAAAAAGCTCTTAGTTTACAAACTAAGCCAATAAATATATTTATGAGATATATTGGAATTGAAACGTAGAAATGCGCATATATATATATATTAATTTTTAATTATTATTTTAAAAATTTGGTCAATTTGAATTATGCTTATTAAATTATGATAACTATAATACATACCATAATAATAATAATAATAATATCTATTTTTAAGGTCACGGCCAAGCCAGACACCAAATTTGTATATGAGACCCCTTTGTTTGTGGGACAAGGGACCCACTTCTGCGCAGCGATTTGACTACTAAGTCTATGAAGGCATACATACTCTACCCCCTTTGGTTTTGAACCTGTGACCTCTTAGGAGGAAACACATGCTCTTAACCATTAGGCCCACTCAAGCTATATTATTATTATTATTATTTATAAATATAATTATTATTATAATAATTACATTATTATTTATAATAATTGAAGTATAATAAACTTTTGCAATAAATTTTGAGTAATTATGAAAATCAAATCATGAGCATAATTTGGGAAATGGGTATCTTTTCTTTTCTTAGATTGATAAACTACTTATTGTAGAATTGGATTAATCACACTATCATATTTGAATAGAACAACTTTATTTTCATAATAAAAAATATGATATTGAAAATGTCACAACAATAACATACATCACTATAAGATAGTAAAGATTTGAATTAAAAAAAACATCGTCATCCATTGTCTAAAAAAGATTCTATTATTTCCATTAAAAATAAAATAAAAAAATAAGTAATTAAAATGACCCCTTTGTTTGTGGGACAAGGGACCCACCTCTGCGCAGCGATTTGACTACTAAGTCTACAAAGGCATACATACTCTACCCCCTTTTGGTTTTGAACCTGTGACCTCTTAGGAGGAAACACATGCTCTTAACCATTAGGCCCACTCAAACTGTATTATTATTATTATTTATAATTATTATTATTATTATTATTATTACATTATTATTTATAATAATTAAAGTATAGTAAACTTTGGCAATAAATTTTGAGTAATTATGAAAATCAAATCATGAGCATAATTTGGGAAATAGGTATCTTTTCTTTTCTTAGATTGATAAACTACTTATTGTAGAATTGGATTAATCACACTATTATATTTGAATAGAACAACTTTATTTTCATAAAAAAAATATGATATTGAAAATGTCACAACAATAACATACATCACTATAAGATAGTAAAGATTTGAATTAAAAAAAACATCATCATCCATTGTCTAAAAAAAATTCTATTATTTCCATTAAAAATAAAATAAAATAAATAAGTAATTAAAATGAATAAATAATCACCTAAGATTCTTAAAACAAAATTTATATATATAAAACTAGTTAAAAAAATCGCCTACGACAATTTAATCATATTGGAGTATGTGAATGATTAATCATACTGGAGTATGTGAATGATTATTAAAAAATAATAAGGGTTAAATTATCAAAATTTCGCTTTTTATATATTTTAATATTTTGAATTAAAAATAAATTTAATCATTTTCTAATTTATTTATTTATATTTTTTAAATAATTTTAAAAATAAGTTTTTAGTTAATGTATTTTAATCCAATAACCTTGTGGACAAAATACCTTGGTATTCTCTTGGAGGGTAGCTCAATGAAGGTTTTTTTTGTTTGCTAGAATTCGAGGAGAAGCCATCTGACCGACTATCCAATTAGACCTTTAGGACTCTGAACTTCTCGAGTCACATTGTCCTACTCAAAGCGGCATTGCAGGCCTTGCCTATGTATCAGTTGATGGTGCTACCTGCTCCAAAAGGGGTGTATAAAAACATAGTCTCGATATTCCAAAAATTCCTTTGGCAAGGAGCTCAATAGGCTAGAAAATGGGCCCTCAGTGTGTGGGAAAAGGTTTACCTCCCACAGGGTGGTTGGGGCTTAGGTTTGAGGGACCCAAAAATTCTCAGTGGAGTTATGGGTGCAAAGCTTTGGTGGTGGTGACTTCAAGGAGGATTGGAAATTTGGTAGTGAAAATATAGCTTAGTGAGGGAATAAGAGGAGATGGTCAGGTATCACAAATTCCCAAGGCTACCCTCGATTTGGAACTTGGCAAAGGCCTAGAGGCAGTTCATTCAAGATCACTTGTACTTGGAAGTCAGGAATGGTCGCACGACTTGATTTTAGGAAGATTCTTAGCATCAATTGCCTAAGGTAGTAAACCATGAGGACCTGTCACTCATTAAAGGGCCTACCAATCGGAGAGGGGTGATCATGGTAGTTGACTGTTGAGATACCAGGCGAACCCAAGATCAGTGGAGGGTTCATAAGGAGCATAAATAGTGGAATCCTGTAATCAATCAACACAAATGGTGCAACTTGAATGGTATTCTACAGGAGCAGAAGGTTCAAGTCACCCATAATGAAGATTAATTGTGATTTGGCTATCAAGCTCAAGGGATGTTCTCCATTAAAGAGGCTTACAAACTATTGGCAAACCATGTAGATATTCAATGTCTTGAGAATTCAGAATATGATCCAAAGTAACCATTTTTTTGTTGACGTTTCAAGTCTATAATTTGACTCATCATCAAGAAAAATCGATAGAGAAGAGCAAGGATGAAGGGTAATAAATATTGAATGGAAGGATAAGAAATAAGAAAGAGCCGACCAACTAACCCTAAAATTAATTTCAAGGAGAGATTATGAAGACAAAAATCATTAAATTATTATCGGAAATATATTAATAAATATTATTATTATTATTATTATTATTATTAATTATTATAGTTTTTTATTAAGAATAAGTATCCCTTTCCCCGAGACTAAATTGTTTTCCCTCGTCCCTTCTCCTTTTTACCCCATTAATCCTCTCCCTCTTGCTCTCTCCCTCACATTCATCCCCTTCTAAAATTTTTTCACTGCATAACCTTTTCCTTATTCCTTCCATACCATCCTTAATATTTCTCAACCAATAACTAGAACAATTCATCCCTATGATAATAAAATAATAATATCCTATCATAAAATTGAAGTTAATAATGCATTTATTAACTTTATTCTTTAATTTAATAATAATGATAACATAACCTGCATATCTATTTTAATAATTAATAACATACAATAATATTACTTAACCCTAACTATAACAATTATATACCTTAATAATTAAAACTTTACTATCAACATTATTAAACAATTCTAATAACAATAATTATTACTATTAACTTTATTAGTTATAATTATTATTAATCTATAAAGTTAATAATAAAATTATTAGCTTTGTTATTATTATTAATTAATTTGATTATTAGTAATAAATAATAATTATTACTAATAATGATAATAATTAATACTTATAATAATAAAATATCATTAACTTTATCATTAATGATAATTATTCTTAATAAAAAATATAATAATAATAATAATAATAATAATTGATAATATCATTTACTAACATATTCCCCATAATAATTTAGTGATTTTTCTCTTCATAATCTCGCAATGAAATTAATTTTAGTGTTAGCTCGTTGGATCTTTCGTATTTCTTATCCTTCCATTTCATATTTATTACCCTTCATCTTTGCTCTTGTCTGTAGATTTGTTTTGACGATCAGTCTTGTTATAGACTTGAAACGTCGACACAAAAATGGTTACTATGGATCATATTCTGAATTCTCAAGACACTGCAGATTCTTACCACATAAATCTTCAAACATGCAGATCTTCCTAGAGAATCCTTTTGGCACAAGTTTGGGTAGGGAAACTGTGGCTAAAGGTGGCTAGTTTCTTATGGTTGGTTGGTTTTCATCATCTTCAGACCTGGGATTTGCTGCAATGTAAATGATTTTTCAGCCCCTCTTGGTGCCCAATATGCCAATAATAGGAGGAGACCTCGAAACACCTACTTAATAGCTGCCTCCAGATGTATATATTATGCAATAGAATCCAAGCACTATTTGGGAACCTAGATAGATCTTTTAATAGCTTGTGGGAAGCTATTGAGATGTGGAGACCCAATATATTCAATAATCGCATCGTTAATCATGCATGAATATTCATTTTGGGCTTCCTACTCTGGAATGTTTGGAAGGCGAGGAACATAATCGTTTTCAAAGATAGAAAGAGCACTAGAGATGAGATATGGGATAAAACCAACTAAATATCAAAGAAAAGTTTCTCTTAATGAATTGGTTGGAGGAGGACTAGAAGATAGAAGGACAAAAGGCACTAATTTTAAAGGAATTAGAGATTTTGCATAGCTTGGTAACTCCCAGTCCTGCAAATAGGTGGGGCTTTTGGGAAAATTTCCTACAATATTCACCTACCCTCCTCATGGTTTCATTGAGCTCAACTTCAATGGCACATCTAAAGGAAATTTTAGTCCAACAGGTTTCAGAGAAATTTTTTGAGATAAGGGAGGTTGTCCCCTTGGTTTCTATGCGGGACATAGTGGAAGCACAAGTAACAACGTGGCTGAATTCTCATCCCTTGCACAAGGTATGACCATTGCATGGGAGAAGGGGTACCATAGGATTTAGTTGGATGGGGACTCTCTGCTAATAGTTTTGGTAGTTAAGACATTGTTGAATGGCTCACGTGTACACAAGGTCATCAAGAGATAGCAAATAGATATTTTGGTTCAACACATCTAGTCCTTGGTGCTCTCACTTCCATCTGTCATCATTTCCCACTCATTGAGAACTAGGAACAAAGCTGCAAACCTACTTACGAATTGGGGAAAATAGATCCAGAACTATTGATCTCATAGAACTAGCTCCCTTTAGATCCCTCTAATTGTATGGACCAATTACAACATATTTTTCAGGCCGATTTGGAGACCCCGACGGGGGTGGGTTAACGGAGGGTACAAAGCCTGGCTTCAGATGGAAAGGTTAATTGTGCATGAAACGTTAATTGAGGTGGAGGGGAAGCCACAATAAGTGGCACTGGAAATATTAAAGCCTCGAGAAGCTAAAGGCTCAATATAGACTCTAGATGGTAAGAAGTTTCTTTCATTTCTACTTTCTTGGCATGGGTGATAAGGAGGGTGGTTTCACCAATGATGAGTATGTGAAGGATATCAACTTTTGTATGCTCATTTGTTTTGGAAGTTATGATCTAGATTGTCCTGGTGGATTGGGTAGTCTTCCTAGTATTGTGCTAGCTAGAATGACTATTAGGGTGGTGTGGGATCCTTTGGAGAGGGTCTGTGGATGGATGTAGTGCCTTTCTGAAACATGGGTTGGATTTTTTAATGCATTAGTTCAATTGGTGGAGCTCAGGATTTGGATAATCCTTCAAACCCCTGGTGGTGATGCAGTAAGATTTTTCTTCCTATTTTGTTTAATTCTTACTTTGGTTCTATTTTGGGGATGTGGATGGTATGTTCGTTTCTATTCCTTCCCCGGGATACTGCGATTATGTGGAAAAGTTTGAAGCTAGGGCATAGGAGGACCATAATTGGATGTCATTCTAGTCTCAGGGGTCACCGAGGGAATCTCTCGTCTCATTTTGGTGTTAATTTGATCAACCTTAAGAAGCGATGTCAATTCTTGTGTGTTGGGTGTGTAAGCTGGTATTGGAACTATTACATGTTTTTTCTTTCTCCAAGAGAGTAGAGTAGAGGGGTTTGTGGGTGTGGGCCTTTTTCTCTCCTTTCATTGAAGTTCACTTCCTGGTTCTTTGGGGGCTCAGTAGTCATGTTGCAGCAGCAAGGACGATCTCGATGGGGAGCACGGCCTCAGGGCTATCTAGGGAAGAGGGCTAGTCGGGAAGGGACAACGAACGAGGATGTGGTTGTAAGCATTGATATGGTGGGGGAAGTGGCTCAGACTGGGCCGAGTCATTGGGTCAGGTGGAACAACTACCCACAATGAAATTCTACCTATGCAACTGTGAAACATATGAGCCACCTTAGAGGACATGCGATAACAATGATATGAAGACAATAATGAGGTTATTGCATTCCTAAATGACCATTGATTAAATCAGTGGGATATTCTGGACCACCTGACGTCTTTGTGCCAGGGCCAATGACGAGCTAGTGAATGCCTAGTTGAGATGCAAGTGTGCCTTGCCCATGTTGAATTTCATTCTAATAGTGATCTTGGTATTGTTGTAGACCCAAGCACTTCTCATTCACCGAATATTCATCATTGAATTATGCTCTTCGTTGGATGTTTCCTTTTTCTTCATGTGTTTTGGGCTATCTACCTTTTTTGTATCTCGGGATCATATAAAAAATAGAAATTTCTACTCATTTTTTGTACTACTCTCTTGACCAACAATTACGCTTGGAGTGAAGCAAGGAGAGCAAGAGTGAAGCAAGGAGAGCAGTGGGCTTCATGAGTATCTTTTGTATCTTTTTGATGAATTAATGAAATGATTTTAGTCAACAGAAAGAAAAGAAAAAGTATTCCAATCGAGTAGTGCAGTTATACTATAAATTATAAGCCATGAGAAAAAAATTAATTATCATACCGATGACATCCACATCATGTGTCAAACACATACTAATAATATATACATTTAAAAAATAATTATAAAAATATCACATAATAGTATTTGAACTTTATCTTTGTATCTTTTTAAAATATATTAATATATAACCATTCATTTTATATATATATATATATATATATATATGAAAAATTATATTAATATATAAAGTTATTTATTTATTTTTTATTAATAATATCTTAAAATTATAATATATAAAATCTATTTTTTATTCCTAAATTTTAGATAGATAAATTATTTTGTTTATAATAAAAAAAATATTAAATAAAATAATACCAAATACTAAAATTTTAAATGAAAATGAATTTAAAATCAAACAAATTTCAATTTTAAATTTAACGTGTAATTAAAAAATATTATATCTCCATTGAATATTATCAACAAAATTTATTTTTACTTTTTAATGTTAATATAGTTTTATAGATAAAGTTATTATATGAATTTATATTAAATTTGGGTTAGCCTTAATCTATAATAAGTATCAAAATACTTATCTCTATTTTATCATGAATTTTTTTAGTTTATAAATAAATTTTTTTATAATATCATGAGCCAATACCATGACTTATCAATACCACATGTCTAAAAACATCATAACATAAGCCAATACCATAACTTATTAATACCACATGTTTAAAACTAGCATTTGCACTAGATGTTGCAAAGGAAACACCATAAGACAAGAGATTAACACTAATTAATGCTTGTAAGGCAATAGATAGCATATAACACTAATTAATGCTTCTTTGGCAACTGTTGAAAGACAAAAAAATATCAAGAAAAGGCAAGGACTGTGATATAATGAAATCTTACTGCTTCCTTGGGCCTTAGAAATCACGAATCTTATGTTGTAGAAAACAAATCATGATTCCTATGTAAGGCAATAGATAACATATAACACTAACTAATGCTTGTAAGGCAATAGATAGCATATAACACTAATTATTGCTTCTTTGACAACTGTTGAAAGACCAAAAAAATAGAAGGACCATGCTATAATGAAATCTTACTGCCTCCTTGAGCCTTACAAATCATGAGTCTTATGTTGAAGAAAACAAATCATGAGTCCTTTGTTGAAGAAATAGATCTTGATTTGCTACCTAAGGTTGTTTTGGTACAATTCGTCCATATTTATTCTTGATCACTTCCTCGTGCTAGACAACGGTACAAAGAAATTTTTTTATAGTTTAAAACATGTGTGTACAAAGGACTATAACAATTTTGTAAATAAATTTTGAATTTCTCCAACAATTTGGAAAAGGAAATATATTTTTTTGTAGGGCATTATCCTACCTACAAGTCTAAGACTTTTTTGTTTTTGTTTTAGGGAACTCATTTATCTTCCTCAAACACATACAGTTTGAAACAACGACCAGAAATCTCAAATTATAAGCCAAAATTAGAACTTTGGTTGTAAATGAATGAAAAAAAAACTAAGATTCCACATGCAACATAACAACAAATTGGTTTTACTCCCAAGCCAATTCGACTACCCAATTGGTGCAATTTGGTAGATTAGGACTTAAGATAGATCTATGTTTATATTTGCATATCTTCCTAAAGCCTTTAGATCTATGATTGACCATGGTTGATTTTCATATTGAAACAATCTTTGTCACAATGAGACGTTGGAACAGGCAACTAGTCTTCTTCTTCACATTGGACCATGGTTGACCATGATTATAGACACAAGGGATTTATATTAAACCTTAGGATTACTATTATAAACCATGTGAATAATATTATACCCTAGGAATTTGAACCCTTGGATTAATAAACCCAAGGGATTGAGACAATATTTTTCATATTTTGATATTAGAACCCGAGGGATTGAGACAATCTTTTTCATATTTTGATATTAGAACCCGAGGGATTGAGACAATCTTTTTCACAATACGAGGTCGGACCATGGTTCACCATTACTGATTTTCATATTAAAATAATCTTTGTCACAATACAACGTTGGACCATGGCTAACCATGGTCGACCATGGTTAACAATAATGAACCATGGTTGACCACACTTGACCCAGTAATATGAGACCCTAAGATAAATATTATAAACCCTAAAATAAACACAGTTGACCATGGTTGATTTTTATATTGACACAATCTTTGTCACAATATGACGTTTGACCATGGTTGGCCATGATTGATTTTCATATCGAGACAATCTTTGTGACAATGCGACATTGGACCATGGTTGATTTCAACCATATTTCAACTATTTTGTCTCTATAGTTAACCATGACTTCATTATGGTCACCATTGAAATGGTGGTTATGCCTATTCGTGCCCATCCACTATAGGAGTCCATGGTCAACTATGGCCATCCACCATAGTTCAATATAGTTCGCTACGATTAGTTCACAATGGTTATGCCTATATGTGCCCACTATAGGCATCCATGGTCAACTATGGCCATCCACCATAGTTCAATATAATTCACTATGGTTTATAATAGATCACCTACTCATATGCCATGATGTTCGTGGTAATTATGGTTCACCATGGTAGTTATGTTGACTATTATTAACTATCCCATCTTAACTATAGTTGACCATATCAACAATACTCAACCATAATAAACATGTTTTAATAATTTATAATTAATAATCAATTAATTTATTTATAATAACTAATTACTTAATTATTATAATTATAAATAAAAATAATTAATATAACATAATAATACATAAAAGTAATTATAATTAATATTAATCTTAATCTTAATATAATATTACATTAATTAATTAATTAATTAATTATATATATATATATATATATATATATATATATATATTAATAATTAATATAATAAATATTAATTATAATGGTAATAAACTAAGATTATAAGTAAAAATAAAATTTATTTTCAAAGCAACTGTAATCAAAGTTGGTATTCATTATCAGATACACGTGTTGGGTTTCGGAAAACAAAGTGAAACCTACTGAAAAAAACGAAAGAGGTATACAGTGTGCTGTATTTTATGTTTGTAAATTAAAAAAGCCTAACGACATTGACAAAAACCTGTTGGGCAGAGAAATAATTTACTAACATTTCCCTCAATACCTGTTGCGTAGAGAAATAATTTACTAATATTTCCCTCTATTGGTACTGCAAACTCTTGAAACAATGAAAGTTAAAAAACCATGCAATCCAACTTTTCTCCCCTAATCTTGTAGCTGACAGCCACGGTACTGTACAATGTTGTATGTGCAGCCATCACAATCCACAGAAAGCGCTTCTCCAGGGATCGAACTTGGGCAGATCGCGTCCATAAAGCTAAGAGCATAATTCAACAATACCTTGACAAAACATACTTGTCCAGTTCTCCTCAACCATCAAGGAATAAGATAGAGTCTTAATCACACCATAAATTTATGGATGGGAACTGCCACAACAAACCCTCTTCTCCTGTCTCACAAGAAAAATAATCCACGAGACTAGATCCAACCCTGATTTAAATAATAAAATTGTATATAACTTTGTTCCTCTTGCATTTTATTATACACACTTTACAACAATTTTCAATTTCTTATCTTCCTAATTTGATATCGCCACTGAATTCAACATTCAACAGCTACGGTGTTATCTGGAACCCTACATATATCTCGTATGCATATATAATGTTTAATTTATATATAATATATTAAAAGATTTAAATTTAATTTAAGTGATTAATCCAGGTATAATAGTTATTAAATAATTGTATTTAAAATTATAGATTCATTCCCTACACTACAAAAAAATGAAAGAAAAAACACTAACCTCTCATAGCCATGCAGAGTCTTCAATCTATTACCTGTCTAGAATGTGAAGCTTGTAGTTTTAAGTTTTTTTATTCTTATATATACTTAATGAATGAACTGATCAACAAATGAAATATTGACAAAAACGGAAGGAATGAGAACAATTGCAGGCTATTGTCTCTTTTTTTTAAATTCATTTGGGTCTATGAGTGTTGCTGTTTGAGCTTGCTGAAACAAACGAGGCGCTTACGCTCCAATAACAGACAACAACGAGATAATGGAATGAGAGATTAAAATGCAACGAGCTTCCGAAGCTTGAAATTACCATGTCATCCACTCACGGCAGTTGAGCAAATGCACCTAAATGAAGCTCAAAAAGGAAATAAAATGCCTCTCTGCACAAGCATATGAATGCTTAGCAAACACTTGAAAGCTAATTCCACCAAACCACCCACCAAATTGAGAGAGGTGTGCCAAATCCAAGAGGAAAAAGAGGGATTTTGTAGTGGAAATTCAATTTCCAAATAATAACCTAGGGCACCAAATCATATAAAGAAATGCCACGAGTTGGCAAAGTAAGGGACAAAAAATCATGGTGATTGGATTATAAAGTTAATGTTTTGAACGCAAGTATCTATGGGAGAATTGCGATTTGATTGTAGAAAAAGAAATCAGATCGTATTACCAAAGGCAACAAAATTGATAAGGATCACCAAGAGGTAACCAAAGGCGTTAACATTGGATTCAATTGAGGGTTGTAAAATTCACATAAAGAGATTGTGCAGTGAATACAGTTTTAGTATACACATTGGTTATAATAGCAGAAATAATTAGACTGTATTTATGCTAGTAAAAGAAATAGGTAAGTTTGAACATATATTAAATAGGCTACATAAAAATGGAAAGTATCTCTGCAAAGCCATCAAAGTTCAACCCTTCACTCAGATCTTGACTTCAGCTATCCCACACAAGGAGAAGCGTTAACAATGGATATCAACAGTGAAGAAGCAGTAGAATACAACAGATTCTCTACAAGGGTAAAACATTATTTTCTACTCTCTTCATGCATTATCTGCATTCACATTTGAACATTAGCTGGTCAAAGGCAAAAGCAATACAACTCTTATGTATACAACTTTATAACAACAATAAATCCTCACAATTTGAAACCCATAATGCAACACCTAGTTCACAGTGGCAACATTCTTGAATCCACTAGGTGATACTGGAGATACAATTTACGCTGTCATTCCTCATGACTTTTACAGTAATCAATCACAACGATGGAGGCATTAGACATAAATCCATATTTTACCTATTCTGAAGAAATACAAAACAAGAAGAAAGATATGGCACTTAAGAAATACAAAACAAGAAGAAAGATATGGCACTTTATCAAACTCGCAGTTCAGCGGAAATATTATAAATACAGTTTTAAATCCGGTAATTAAAAAAAAACACAGGGGAAAACGAATACGTCATTAGAGAGAAAACAGAAAATACTATATGCACTGGCCAAAAAATAAATCTCTTATGACTCAAATTTTCCCTACTGAAAGCGAGCGATTTTAAGCTGAGCTATGAGCTATCCAACTGTAGTATGGGGAATAAGAATTCATGGCATATCAAGAAAATGTCATATTATATGAACACCATATTGGGAATTTTTCTGGTAAAATACCAAAAACAAACGAACAAACTCCACAGAGGCAATGCTCTGTTTCCTTCTCTCCAGGATCTTTTTGTGCACAGGGAAGTTTTTTTTTAAAAATCACTGAGAACAGAGTATTACATACCCAGAAAAATGATTTCTATTCACTAAACATAAATTCCTGATACATATTCATCCTCTTTCACTCAGAGGGATTTACCAAAAGTTACATTCAACAAAACTCTGTCTCTACCTGAGAATTTACTGTGCTGGATTTACTGCTGTAAAACCCCTTTTTACATTCACTGCTGTGAAAAACATTTTACATATACTGCTGTAAAATAAATTTACATATGCAGTAAAATTTCATTACATTCCAATTTCAAAAAATACGTGTGCGTTCTTTTCTTTTGCATTTCAATGCATATCCAATACATTAAAAAAAATCAACACTGATCTATGCACTGCTATGCATCTCCCTTGTTCTTTCGCTTTCGCGAGCTTCACCACCAGTCAACAAAAGACATGCTACTCCCTTGTTCTTCGTCGCTGTGCATTATCCTCTCTCACACTACGCGCTTCTCATTACAATGAGCAACTGGTTTTTTATGCACTGTTGTACATTTCAATAACGAGGGTCTTTTTTTAATTACAGTTCGCATGAACTGTACATTTCATACTCTTTTCATTACACATATATAGTCAAACCAAAAAGAAATTGCATGCCCTAACTCTACGCACTGATGTGCACACCATATATATATATTTTTTACATCCAATACAATACACTTATATCAACAACACGGAACTACATGTCTTGTTTGACTTTTGAATGAAAACCAAACTTACTCCCGTTTTTTTAAAACATTAAAATTAAAACTTGCGCCTAACATCTACGACCAGCATTAAATTTGATTTAACTCTTTTCAGACAGAACAGGCGGTCAACTAGATTTAATTTTTCACTCCACGCAAAGAATTTAATTGCTGGCTCAAATGCAACTTTGGTTGATGGATGGCGGAGGACGATGGAGCAAATCGGACGGCGGTGGAGGATTTCGGGAGCCATTACTTGACTGATCATTACGTCCCGAAATGTCAGAAATGATGACGTATAGGGAGGACCACGCGTCCAAGGTTGATTGCATCGAGCTCGATCATACGGAAATTGCCTTCTGCTGGAAGACGGTCCAAAATGTTTAAGCGGTTTTGGAGAGGCAGTTTCGTGCGCTGTACGTGCTTGCTGAGTCGGCTGCCATCGCTGTCCATGTTGCGTCCACAACCTGCAGTTGGAATTAATATTCCAACACTCCCCTTTAATTTCAACTGCTGGGCGTTCAAACATACCCAAACACTTCCTCACATAGAAGGATTCACCAACACTGCTGTTACAAAGACATCTTCCTCACATAGAGGGATTCACCAACTTCTGTTACAAAAATATCTTCCTCACATAGAGGGATTCACCAACACTGTTGTTACAAAGACATCTTCCTCACATAGAGGGATTCACCAGTGTATGCTAAAAAGCATCTTCCTCTTGACTGAGGGATTCACCATGACACTGTGCTGAAAAGCACCTTCCTCTTTAACAGAGGGATTCAACAAGAACTTCACTTCCTCTCACAGAGGGATTACAACCAGACACTGCTTTATATGCAGTTCCAAAACAACCGAAAATATTACTCTGTTTTCTTCCTGAGATTTTACACTGCTGATGTGTAAAAATCTCATTTACATTAACTGCTGTAAAAACAGAGTTTTGCTTATACTGATGTAATAAAAATATTTACTTACATTTACTGCTGTAAATAAAAATCCTCTTGCTTCATTCACCTTTTCACTGCTGTGTAAAAACCTTGCTTCATTCACCTTTTGACTGCTGTGTAAAAACACATTTCTTCATTCTCACTTAGCTCTGGTTTCATTTTCTTCGCACTGCTGTGCTTCTCCTTCTTGCCATCATGCTGCTGCCTTTTTCTTATGCACTGCTGTCCATACCCATAACCATAGACTCTGTCTCCCCTGGGTTTTTATTCGCTGCTGCGTTGCCTCTGCAATTTGCATTGCTGTGCGTATTTCATTTCATCACACTGTTGTGCCCATACACTAACTCTTTACTCTGCATTACTTGCATATAAAAAGAAATCATCCTCACGCTGCCACGCTTCATTCTCCACACAAAAAAAATTAACACGGACTGCCCCTGTTCCTTTTTACACCCTTGCTTCACACAATCTTCATCTTCATTTTTTTTATTTACACAATGCACTGCTGTGCATTCTAATCCATGTGCTCCACACACAAAAGTTTCCACGCTGTCCCTGTTCTATGTTCTGCCTTCGCACTACTGTGCGGGTCTCCTTGCTTTGCATTACAATGCATATACAATGCATATGATTCACATCGAATTCATCTTCATCTTCACTCACACACTGTTGTGCGTTCTACTGCTTCTCATTTTTCTTATCGCGCTGCTGCACTTCACATTTCAATGCTGCCCCTTTTTCTTCTCCGCACTTCTGTGCATATTGCATTGCATATGTGATAAAAAAAAATTACATTTTTCAACACTGCTGCATATTACATTTCAGAGGGATTAACAAAAAAAATTTCATTTGCGCTGTGTTGCGCTGCAATACATCCTCCACGCAGTCTCCATGCCCTGCAGACTTTTCTTCTCTGCTCTTATGGCAGATTCAATTTCATATCTCTCCCCTTATAAGAAGATCTTCATCAAAGAATGACTGTTAAAACAGTTCAGAAATAATGATTAATAATTACAGGTTCCCCCTTAACTGTATGCATTGTTTTCTTTCAGCAAAGTTTTCTTAAAAGATACTTAGATCAGCTACAAAGCTCAAGGGACCTTCAGGCTGTATTTCCTTCCTTCTCCATACTTGTGTAACTTTCTTCTTTTGCATGGGTCTAGCTTGTGTAAGAGCCCATGATAAGTTACAGTCATGTGCCATATGCCCAATGTTATGACACTTGAAACATTCAACATTGTTCATGAATAAGAATTCATGATTTCTTCTTGCAAAATTGTTTCTTGGAGATTGTCGGAGACTACAACATCTATCTCTATGAAATGCTCTACAGTCTTTTGCCATATGACCAAAGTTTGAGCAAGAATAACAATAACCAAAAAATGAACTTTGGTACCTTGGAGATGGAGGTTTCCTTGATGTGCTTCTGAAGCCTTGCTGCCTTGAGATCCTTTGATGATAACCGTTGCATCTTGCTTCTTTGACATCAGCTACATTTCTTCTTGGAGCTGGTTTTCTACTTGGAATAGGATTTCTTCTATTGTACCCATGATCTTTCTCCTTGCCTTTGCTGGAACTAGGAGCATCACAATCTCTTTATTGCTTATTCACATCTCCTTTGCTTAAAGCATATTCATTCTTGTTTGAGGGTTCACCTACATACCCGAGTCCTGATTTATCAGATGGAGATCTGTGATAGCTAAGCATGTCATCCAAGGCTTGAGAGCTCTTCATGATTTTGTTCATCCCTTCAACCTTTTTCCTGAGGAGGACAATCTCTTCTTCCAATCTTTCACACTCATTATTTTTCTTTGCAAGTTGTTCCTCAGTTTCTTCTTTGCTATGAGTAGCTTCAGCTGCTACTATTTTAAGGGAGATAATATCTGACTTCATTTTGGAGATTTCTGCTTGACTGCTCTCCATTTTCTTTTCAGCTTCTTGTGCCTGCTTCCTGGCTTCTTGTAATTCAGACTTAAGGGAGGAGACCTCTACCTTGTACTGTCCAATCTCTTCTACAAGTTTGTTCACTCTCTTGTGCCTTTGTTCAAGTTGACTTGACAAGGCGTCTTCCTGCTTCTTTGCTCTATTCAACTGATTTGTCATGGATATGACTTCTTCATAATGTTTCCTCTTGCTTTCATCAAGTTCCTTCTTAAGCTTGGCAAGCTCTTCATCCCTTTCTTTTACTTGAAGCTTGATGAGGTCAACCTTCTCATTTTCAGCTTCTATGATGGGTTCAGAATTTTCTTCTTCACTGATGGTCATGGTCAGTGCTCCCTTTGCATGAAGGTCATGAAGTCTGTCCCATATCTCCTTTGCTGATGAATATTTTCCTAGATTCTTCTTTATAGAATCAGGCAGTCCATCCAAGATAGTCTTTGCTGCTTGTGCATTGTACTCCTTGGATTCTTTATCCATCTTGCTATCATCAATGACTGATTCCCAGATTTCAATCCCTTCAGACTTTAAGAAAGCCCTCATTTTTATTTCCCATATATCAAAGTTCCCATCGAACCTTGGAACCTCAAATAGAATGCTTTCAAATAGATTGTTTTCTATTTTAATAGAAGAGGGAGACACAACCTTAGAAGGTTTGGAGACTTTTTTCTTTGACCTTGCCATTCTTGCACTTTTCAAAACACTTGACTGTGTATCTAAAATAACTGACTGTTTCCAACAGCTACACAAAAAAAACTTTGAGGAATACCTGGGTTCTTTTGCCTGAGACTTCAATCTGCTGGAGAAGCTTTCTCTGCTGCAACAAGAATCTTTCCTTCAGCTTCTTTGACACTTTTAAAGAGCCTGAACCAGCTCTGTCACCATCAAAGAGCCTGGACCAGCTCTGATACCACTATTGGGGATTTTTCTGGTAAAATCCCAAAAACAAACGAACAAACTCCACAGAGGCAATGCTCTGTTTCCTTCTCTCCATGATCTTTTTGTGCACAGGGAAGTTTTTTTTTTAAATCACTGAGAACAGAGTATTACATACCCAAAAAAATGATTTCTATTCATTAAACATAAATTCCTGATACATATTCATCCTCTTTCACTCAGAGGGATTTACCAAAAGTTACATTCAACAAAACTCTGTCTCTACCTGAGAATTTACTGTGCTGGATTTACTGCTGTAAAACCCCTTTTTACATTCACTGCTGTGAAAAACATTTTACATATACTGCTGTAAAATGAATTTACATATGCAGTAAAATTTCATTACATTCCAATTTCAAAAAATACGTGTGCGTTCTTTTCTTTTGCATTTCAATGCATATCCAATACATTAAAAAAAATCAACACTGATCTATGCACTGCTATGCATCTCCCTTGTTCTTTCGCTATCGCGAGCTTCACCACCAGTCAACAAAAGACATGCTACTCCCTTGTTCTTCGTCGCTGTGCATTATCCTCTCTCACACTACGCGCTTCTCATTACAATGAGCAACTGGTTTTTTATGCACTGTTGTACATTTCAATAACGAGGGTCTTTTTTTAATTACAGTTCGCATGAACTGTACATTTCATACTCTTTTCATTACACATATATAGTCAAACCAAAAAGAAATTGCATGCCCTAACTCTACGCACTGACGTGCACACCATATATATATTTTTTTTACATCCAATACAATACACTTATATCAACAACACGGAACTACATGTCTTGTTTGACTTTTGAATGAAAACTAAACTTACTCCCGTTTTTTTAAAACATTAAAATTAAAACTTGCGCCTAACATCTACGACCAGCATTAAATTTGATTTAACTCTTTTCAGACGGAACAGGCGGTCAACCAGATTTAATTTTTCACTCCACGCAAAGCATTTAATTGCTGGCTCAAATGCAACTTTGGTTGATGGACGACGGAGGACGATGGAGCAGATCGGACGGCGGTGGAGGATTTCGGGAGCCATTACTTGACTGATCATTACGTCCCGAAATGTCAGAAATGATGACGTATAGGGAGGACCACGCGTCCAAGGTTGATTGCATCGGGCTCGATCATAAGGAAACTGCCTTCTGCTGGAGGGCGGTCCGAAATGTTTAAGCGGTTTTGGAGAGGCGGTTTCGTGCGCTGTACATGCTTGCTGAGTCGGCTGCCATCGCTGTCCATGTTGCGTCCACAACCTGCAGTTGGAATTAATATTCCAACACCCCATTACAAGGAACATGTGAAATAGGAGATTAATAAACTCGCATCAAAACGTTACCTTTCGAATCTTCCTCAAATTTTAGTTGCACACAAACAGAGGACGAGGATATTTTACAATCCAGGCCATGGCAGCCACGAGTATCCAGACAACTTTCAGTCACGCAAGGCGGGGGTGGCTCATTGGGTTTCCACCGTTTGCAGATGTTACGGAGGAAGAAGAAGGGTTGTGTGCAGCGTTGGCCTTAATGGTGAATGCAACTATGGGCGCCTCAAGGTTTTCTCCAAAAGTTAGTGTGGTTGTATATTGTTTTTTTTGTTATTTATTATTATTATTTTTTTTTTTTTTTTTTTTTAATGTTTTAATGATTGTAATAGTCTAATATTTTGATCTAATTCTTCTCTTTGTAGATCAGTACACGGTGGCAGTTGAGAAAGTTACTTTCAAAAAACAATTGGGAGAGTTGCTTTCACAAACCCTTTACCCCTTAAAAATCGTAATTCACTTCATATAACATAAATTCAATCCTACCATCCACACAATTAAATTAAAATTATTAAAAAACTATTAAAAACACATATATAGCTAAGCAAACCCTAAATCATCCTCGTTGGAAGTTTCGTTTTAATTTAATATTTGTGAAAATGTGATGGAGTCTTCACCCAGCAGCAGGTCGGAATATGTAATTATGCCATAGGCGTACCTCTTTTAACTCATGGTGGGTGTAGGCTTGCACATATTTTTTTTCATAAATCAATGGATAAGATTTCGTTTCAAAGGAATATCCTGTCTGAGAACAAATGGATGAACGTGGTCTCTTAGAGCCTTTCGCTCTTAGGTGTTACGATGCATAATAAATATTTTCCAAATTAAGACGTGGAACTGGAAGAGCTTCCACCTATCTTCCATTTTATTCCTCCTTCCGGTCAGGATGGCGTTCTCTTTCTTCTTCCTGCAATTTTCTTCGTTCTCTTTCTCCTTCCTGCCATTTTCTTCTCCCTATCTGCATGTGATTATATATTGCCTTCCTTTTAATCCTCCAGCTTCAGTTCATTACGTGCGTGTATAAATTCAACTTTGTCAATATTGTCCCAACCAGCGGAGATAGCACCTCTTCCTGGACGTTGTTTCTTATTATAGGATCTACTACAATGGCCAAATGAGGTGTTATTTCAAACCCTGCTTTGAGATTAAGTAATTCGTTGTAAAGTTGGAGAGTTGAAGGGTGCATAACTTACATTGTTTTGTTCCTCCTCAATTGTGCTTTTCAAATTCCTGGTTCTGATTTACAGTCATTTTGTTACAATCTCTAACTTGATGTCGCAAGATTCAATCTCCAAAATTTATGGTCATTTTGTTACAATCTCTAACTTGATGTCGGCAGATTCAATCTACAAGATTTACAGTCATTTTGTTTCAATCTCTAACTTGATGTCGGCAGATTCAAACTCAGATTTATGGTAATTTTGTTACAAACTCTAACTTGATGTCGGCAGATTAAATCTCCAACCTCGATACCAAGAAACTTTTTCTGCTCATGCTATTACAGAGATGGTGATTAAATTGCTCAGAAACTGAAATTTCCCTTGAATCTTTTTACCTCAGGAACCAATTTCTGCTTAATTTGGACCAAACGTGGAATGCACCGAGACATTGTATGTTGAGAAGAATATTACGTTCAGCTTAATAATGAACCCTTTTGTATTCATTCTTTTTTCCTCCATTTTCAGTTATTACATCAATTTGGTATTTACTTTATTTTTTTGTCTCAATTTTCGGTCATTATGTCAAACCAATAGCTTGCTAAAGCTAAAGCCAACAAACATTATGAACATTATTTTGTTTTAATTGAATTCAACCAATGACAATACATCCTAGTCCTAGTGTATGGCGTTCCTAATCGTAGTGGTGACTTAATCTAAGGAGCAATATCTTTGTAGTGGATTTAGGTTAAAGGGTCATTGGCATAATTAATATTATTCATTTACTAAGAAGTGTAGAGTAATTCTTAAAAAAATATAAATATTAATGAGCTTTAAAATGATTAATGAAATTTAAAAGAATCTTTGTAATGGTAAAGGTTATTTAAATTAATTTAAAAGAATTAATGATTTTTTTTTCAAATTTTAAGAATGAACAATTTTGGAATAGGGTATTCACTCTAATTGTTTTTTAAAATCTATTTTATATTTTTGAATTATTAATCTAATGGTTTAAAGAGAATATGATTATGGTCTATATCAACCACATTTTATTAATGTGGTTGTGCTAGTATATTGAATGATTGTGATTAGTCTCATAAAAAATATTGAACTTGGAAAAATGTTGAACCACATCCTTAGATGTAGAGATATCAATTAATCAAGACAAGTCTTAATTGTGAATAGAACCCAAGTAACACCAAGGGAGAGTTGAGCTCAACAACAAAAGAAAAAGAATGTGAAGAACCTACTAGCTTTGTTTTTGTACTCAATAATGTTTTAAAGGAACAACATAATCATGAATCTTCTTCCATCAAAACAAGGCTAAGTTGTTAAGAAAAGGTTAGGAGAGAATCAAAGGAATCATAAAAAGGAGAAGATGGCAATCATGCAAACACACTAAAAGGATTAATCAACAATAGTAAAGGTATCAATGTAACTACAAATCAACAATGTTACGATTATCTCAAAGAAATAGGAAAAGTAGATTCAACAAAGTTGTTCCTTTCAAGAGATAGTGTACATCCAAGTACCAACATTTATTTAACGGATATTATTACACATGTAATATTTTTTTTCCTAAAGTAATTGTTCTTAGAGCCTATGCTAAAAAAAATATGGAAGCAAAGGATTCCTTAAGCTCGAATGAACAGCTACTCAAGTAGCAAACCTAGAGGTATGTATGAAAGTGTTATTAGGAAAGGTGATTATTTTACTTCTATGCTGAATTACATTGAATGCTGCAAATGCTATAACTATGGGTACAAAGCATGGGATTGTAGAAGCAGTCTACACATGTCTCAAAACCAAGGCAAGGAAGAATGTACCCTTAGATATCAACACACAATAGTATGGAAAAATAAACAAGAGAAGTAAGAAGAGTGTGGTCTTATATTATTTTCCAAAAAAAAGAAAGCATATGGTATATTGATATTGGATGTTCAAGACACATGATAGGACATCAAAGAAAGTTCACTGAACTAAAGAATATGGAGGAAAAGTAATACTGGGTAAAAATCCATCTTGCAAGAATAAGTGGGAAAGGCACATTCATCATAGATAATGGAATAAATAAGGCCCAGTATGTTTTATATGTGGAAGGACTGAAACACAATCTCTTGAGTTTTAGCCAAATGTGTGATCAAGGGAATGATTTCACATTTTGTTCCAAATAATGTGAAATTAGAAATGTTGATATAGGAAAGCTAGTGGAAAAGGCTAACATGTCTTAAGTAATGTGTACATTCTTGATGGAGAACAAGGAGAAAAGTGTTGTATGGAAAATATAGATGAGAGTTGGTTATGGAAAAAAGGATGGGACACATGAGTTTTTATAATCTCAAAAATATCAACAAAATACAAGTCATGAAAGACATGCCAAATATATAAAAACCAGTTAATTTGGGCATATGTAAGGATTTCCAACATGGAAAAAAAACTAGGGCCTTCCTAAGAATAAAAGAATACTCTTCATCCAAGCCTTTGGAACTCATCCACATTTCTTTGTGGACCACCCATGGCTCAAGCACTGAAATATGAAATATATTTTATGATGTTCATTGATAATTCTACAAGAATGACATGGGTAAGTTTCCTAAAAAAGCAAATTGAATATTTTTCGAAATTCAAAGTCTTCAAGGCTTTTGTTTAAAGTGAAGATAATATAAAAATCAAATCCCTGATAATTGAAAGAAGAGGTGATTTTATTTCTAATGAATTCAACAACTTGTGTGAGAACCATGGAATTAGAAGGCAACTAACTGTGGGAAGAAATCCACTATAGAATGGAGTTGTCGAAACAAAAAATATAATAGTGCAAGAAATAGTGTGAATGATGCTCAATGAAGCTCAATTACCAGACACATTTTGAGGAGAAGCGGTTTACGCAATAGTCTATATATTGAATAAAGTAGTCTCTATTCAAACTAGTAATTCAAACTAGAATGAATATTTTTGGTACAATAAACCATGCTAACATAGCTCTGTTATCCCTTATGGAACCCAAAAAATTCCTCTACCCATTCATGATATACATTGAATTAAATTTATGAATGTCGAAGAACTAGATCAAATTGAGAAGATAGAGACATCGGAGATTGGTCCAAGGCCTAAGGACAAAAATGTGAATGGAAGAAAGTGGATTTACATAAATAAGTTGAATGAAGATGGACAAGTTTTCAGAAGGAAAACAACACTCGTATGTAAAGGATATGCAAAATTCAAAGGCATTGACTTTGCAGAAACACTTGTTGCACTAGCCAAACTTGAAGCAATTAGAATGTTTTTCGTCTTTGCAAGCTTCAAAGGCTTTAAGGTTTATCATATGGATGTAAAATCAACATTTCTAAATGGAAAAATACAAGAATAAGTATACATTGAGCAACCAAAAGGATTTCAGCTATCAAAAGCCAATGATTATGTGTGCAAATTAAAGAAAGATTTGTATGGGTTAAAGCAAGAAGCTAGGGTTTGGTACTCTAGGTTGGATGATTATATTTACTAGCAAAGCTTCAAAAGAGGGGTAGAAAACAATATCTTTTAAAACAAAGCTAAAATGATAAATTGTTTATCATTGTTGTCTATGTGGATGACATCATTTTTTGAAATGATGTTGATTCGATGAGCAAAACATTTGCATCTAATATGCAAAAGGTGTTTAAAATGTATATGTTGGGGGAAATGACATTCTTTCTTGGTTTTTGGGTTCACCAATTAGAAACAGGACTGTTTATTTCTCACACCAAGTAACTTAAAGCAATATTGAAGAATTTTGGTTTGGAAAATTGTGCACTTGTGAGCACTCCCACGGAAACAACATGCAAACTTAGTAAGGATGATGAGTGTCGAGAGGTTGACAAAACCATGTATAGTTCCATGATTGAGAACCTTCTTTACTTAATAGCTTCAAGGACATATATCATGCAAGAAATAAGTATGGTGGGTAGATTTTAGTATATCCCAAGAGAAATTCATGTGAATTCTATTCAAACAATATTGGGATACCTAAAGGGAAACATGAATTTTTTCTTCTCGTATCCAAGGGACACAAACCCTACTCTCATAACTTATACAGATGTAGATTATGCTCTCCTAGCTCAACAAGAAACAAACCTCCATTTCTCTATCCACAACTAAGATACAATATATTGCAGCAACATCATATTGCACTCATGTCCAACGGATGAAGAAAAATCTCAAGAATATTCAAGAAAATGGTGATCAACCTATGCCCATCATGTGTGACAACACGAATTCCATAAATATCTCTAAAAACCTATTATTCCCTTGAAGGAAAAGCATATTCCAATAAAATACCCTTTTCTCATATTACAATTTTTTGATAATGTGTCAAGTTATATAATACATTCCAAACAAAAGTGAAATTTGCAGACATACTTACGAAACCCCTTCCCAACGATAGTTTGGAATATATTAGACAAAAGATAATTGTAATTGCTTCTTCACAAGGGGAAAGGATCCAATAATTTCAGCCAAGATCATGTTGGTGATAGGAAGATTTCAAGGAAAGAATATGCATAAGCATAGGGGAAGTATATTCCCTTTTTCGTTGATCTCAAAGAGAGAGAATAATTAGACATAAGGAGAGGCCTAGTCAGCAAGCAAATAGGGGGGTCTAGTCTAAGACCATAAATGACTAGTAGATGTCTGGGGGTGTTACCATCAATTCCAAAGGGCCAGATTGTTGGCAGTATGTTTGTATTATCATTGATGTAAATTTTAGTTTCATTGATGTCAATAGATAGTGTTCGACCGAAACAATTATATCGGAGGGTCGCATAGTTTCAATTTCACGACCAGAAGAAAATATGGTAAGTTTTTCGGCCGAAAAACCTTTTTTACTTAATTTTGATGTCCGTTGACGACAAAAAGTAATTCAACTGATTCTTTTTTTTTGTCCAAAAGCCTGCATCTCTGCAAAGAATCGGTTTTATTCACCTTTCTCAAATATGGTGAATTTACTTTTGGAACCAATTCCAGCATTTGTAGAATTGAATCTACTTTCAGTAGAAATAAACTTTATGTTCATAGATATTTTCTAATTTTAACTAATTTCTAGCAAAATGTGTGCAAAAAAATTTAGAAGGTCATTATGATTCAATGAAATCAAAATTCTGTGTCTTCCAAAATACACAATGAAAAAATATGGAAATTTATGGTGCATTACGTTGGTCTGTCTTCTTTAATGGGTAATTTTTAGATTTTTAGTTTTTAACTAATGTGTTGAGAAACATTGTGCTATGTTAAACATCTTCAAAATCTGTAATTTTTTCATATTGGTTGAATTAAAAAAATTGTAGTAGTTATGATGTGCATCTATTGGTTTCATAAATATAGCCATACCGAAGTAGGCTGTCTAAATTGTTGCAACACATTTTTTTTTTCAAAAACGTAAGGTTAACAAAGAATACACTGGGACCAAAAAACATGACCTTTTATGGATCCCTTTATTTTTAAAGAACACATAGTCAAACAATTACTAAGTTTGTATATCAAACGTGAATTAAAAAATTCTAAAAAATAAGCAATAGAAATCTAATAATTTTTCTAGCAAATTTTCGTTTTATTATACAATGAAATTCTAAACAAAAAAACTACTTTGGCTTGTCAGAAGTTGAAAAACTTCTAAAAATGATATTTCTTTTCTCAAAAAAGAGAAAATAGTATAACCCAACTTCACATTTTCACTTGAGGTGTTGTGCTAGTCTAAAGTGTCATTAATGCACAAGGAAACCTAGGGGGGCCCATGTTTGAAGGAACTTCTTCTTTATTTACCTAGCCCAAATGAGAATTAGAGGTGCATGATTGAATAGCTTAGATATTTCCAATGGTAGACAAAACTTATCCTAGATCCAAAGCAACGAGGATAGAAAAACGTTTGATATGAGGCAGATGAAGGTTCCAACCTGATCAAATTTTTGGTATGGGAGATTGGAGCTTAGGAAAGTATGGAATAGCCTGATAGGCCAAGGACTGCTATGAGACCGATTTAGTAAAAGTAGTGCATAAGATGGTGTAGACTAGCCTAGGAGGTGAGAGACTGGTATAGACTTCCCCAAGAATGAGGGACCGATAGAATAGCCCATAAGCATAGGGAGATATAAATGTGTCTAGTGGGTCAGGGACTAGTAGAAGGGTGCACGACATGATTGGTATGTGAAAGTTTAAAAAGGGATTTTTTTTAATAACTAGAAAATCACATTTATATTGGAATATTGGAGAGAATTAAGGAAGATTAATTATACTTGGGTATAGGATCCCCAAGCCTATATGATGTATCACCTATGTGACATGGAAAATCCACTTGGATGATAGGTGGCAATAACGATGTTGTGGAAACGTTACCACGTGACATGTGGCATGCATATTTGGCATCTTTTCCACCCAAGTGGACATTTGATAGGTGACGTTGTAATTACACATCAACATTTAGACAGATTGTAAGCTATGATTGATCATAGCAAATTACATAGTATGTGACTTGGAAGGTGGCATTGATATAGTGGGTCCTACTCCCTACCCCCTGAGGATATTGGGGCACTAGGCATCGTAGTGCAGTTTGGTTCTAAAATTCCATTCCAAGCTAGTATGATGTGGAAGTGATGAGATGGTAGAAGAAACACAAGGAAGCTCATGGTTGGTATAACATGGATTGATGTCGCAGGCCTAGAATTATTAGGATATGTGTCAAGATTGTGTTTTGGTGAGGATTTTGTGCACATTTTTCTTTTTCCAAAATGGCTGAAAAGTAAGGTTTTGTGCCAAAATAGTGTATATCAAAAGGTTAGACCTTGTGGGCCCATGACAGGTTGTTAGGCCCTAGGATGATCAACATGGTAGAGCTCTTCAATATGCAATGTCGTAGTTTTATAGGGAAATTATTGTCGGTAGCATACATGATTGAAAATTATAGCAATTGATAAATAGCGAGATCCACGACACGAGTGAGTCTCCAATATGAGGGGTTCATTGCATGTAATCATTTGATCTAAACCCTCATTGATGAGGCATTATGAGGTAGCATACAAGGGCTAAGAATCCTTGTATTGTCGCCATATCGAGAGTTAAAAAGGGAAAAAATGTTTTGAGGTCTCAATATGATAGAACTCATGGTTGGGGACTTGGGTATTTGTGGACCCAAAACCCTAGATATAAGCTAATAAGGTTTCGTGTTATATAAGCTAACCCTAGTGTTTGGTGTCATATAAAATGGTAATAAGGTTTCGTAAGTCGAAATTTAAGCCATCGAGGAGCTAAGGAGCCATGAAAATAAGATTTATGAGGATTATCTAGACTAGATTTTTAGCAATTAAAATAAAATAATGATCCATTTTTTCTAGATTGGCTTTTCATTGAGTGTAGAACCTGCCATGAATTTGTTGAATTAGTTAAATATAAAAAGGACTGGGATGTTTTTTTTGAAGGGATTGTGTGAATTTGTAGCAAGGATGCAATTGTGGTACTGGTGTGTGTAGAATAAGAAAGACATGGAAAACAAACAATATTTTTGTGTCATTGAACATGAGAGGAAGTTTAAGAATGAAATATTTGGAAGATGTGTGATTGAGTAAGAATCCAAAGTGAATTCTAAATAGAAAGGGAATTATTGAATGTAGATATAGAGCACAAAGTGACATACATATTAGATGAGCAACATATAAGGACTGTGGATGAAACAAAGTTGAAGATAAAATGTAGGGAGTGTTATGTAGAAGTAGAAGGCACCTTGAGGAAATAAAAATTTAATTAGAAATCAATAAAGATGTATAATTTTAAAACCCATGGATCTAAGTTTGAAAATTTATGAAAAGAGGATCTGATGTGATTTTCTGGTTTGTGCGAGTAAATCACTTCAGTAGATTGTTTCCTTCTTTTGGTTGGTGTTGGTAAGATTATAGGGGATTGTAGTCTCCCTTTGGTTGGTTCCAGAAAATTATTTTAGGAGGTTGGTATCTTATTCTAGTTGGTGCCAATAATAGATATACGACACTCTCGTGAACTCTACTCTTGAAGTATGTTATAACTTCATAATGGGTTCCAAACTTCCACTTTGTAATGATTTTTGGTAAGGAGTACGTTATGCTACAATGTATCTTGTAATTAATAATTTTATTCATCATAATAAATTGTAAAAAGGGTTATGATTATAGCCTTTCCATACATCAAATTATCAAATTTCACTGCAAGTAATTAAGGTTGATGATATTTTAATGGTTTCACATGTTACTTATATATTGGGTCTAAAACTCTTGAGTCTAAAACTCCTTTTGAAGCATTATATGGATATAAGCCTGTAGTAAAACACTTAAGGATATTTGGATGTAAAGCATTTTCCCATATACCAAAGAAAGATAGAAGAAAATTAGACTTGAAAGCCATCAAATGTACTTTTATAGGGTATTGTTTGTCATATAAAGCATACAAATTATTTAATCCCTCTACTCACAAGATTTTTGTTAGTAGAGATATTAAATTCCATGAGAAGGATAATGAAGAACCTGATGAGAACTATGATGGATGGGACATTCCGTACTTTGAGGAAGAAGAAATAGAGAACAATCAGGCTCAATAGCAAACAAAGGCAAAGGATGAACAACAACAACAACAACAACAGCAGCAACATCAATAGCAACAACAATAACAACAACAACAACAACAGCAACAACAGGAAGAAAAAGTAAATGATGATCAAATAAGGTTTGAAACCACTACCCCACCACTTAGGATATCAGGTAGGAAAGCTCAAATGCCTGCAAGATATAGGGAAAATGCTTGTATAACTAGTATGATGAATGTGGTTGAACTGTCTAGTTATAAAGAAGAAAATGAAAATAGTGAATAGAAAATAGCCATGGAACAGGAACATGATTCAATAATCAGAAATAACACTTGGGAATTGGTTGAAATTCCTAGAGGAAAACAAACCATAGTTTGTAAATGGATATATAAACCGAAAATTAACGCAGATGGAACTATAGAAAAACTAAAAGCTAGGTTGGTTGCAAAGGGGTACACACAAAGAGAAGGGATAGATTATGAAGAAACCTTCACCCCTGTAGCTAAATTGAACACCATCAGAAGGTTAATCGCTTTAGCTACTAAGAAACATTGGATGATGCATCAACTAGATGCAAAGTCTGCATTTTTGAATGGAGAACTAAAAGAAGAGGTTTATCTAGAGCAACCGGAAGGGTTTGTCCAGAAAGGAAAGGAACATTTAGTCTGTAGATTGAAGAAAGCACTTTATGGACTAAAACAAGCTCCCAAGTCATGGTACGAGAAAGTTGATTAATTTTTTCTACAAGCTGGCTATAATAGAAGTAAAAATGATTGCAATCTTTACACCATGAAAGATGAACAAGGATGCATAGTGATGATTTCATTATATGCAGATGATTTAATAATTATAGGTGATGCTATATATCTAATTGATGAAATCAAGCAACAGATGTCACAGATGTTTTTGATGAAGCATCTCGGTGAACTCAGATACTGTTTAGGTCTTGAGATCTGGAGAGATTTAGGTCAAACATTTCTGTCTCAAGAAAAGTATGTCAAATGCCTGTTAGAAAAGTTTAGAATGGATCAGTGTAAGCCTGCACCGATACCATTGCAGCAAAACATCAAATTACAGTGTGAAGATGGCTCAAAAGCAGGGGATGCAACAATTTACAGACAGCTGGTTGGGAGTTTGATCTACCTAACCACCACTAGACCTGATTTAGCTTATGCAGTTAGTGTGTTAAACCAATTTATGTCTAAGCCACTCGAAAGCCATTGGAATGTAGCGAAGAATGTTTTGTGGTATCTACAAGGTACTGTAGATTATGGAATTATTTACACTAACTCTTTTGATGTTAGATTGGCAGGATTTGCAGATTCAGATTGGGCAGGAAATGTAGATGATCGCAGATCTATAACAGTTTATGCATTCAGTCTTGGATCTGGGGTGATCACATGGAGCAACAAGAAGCAGAACATAGTATCCTTGTCTTTAGCCGAAGCAGAGTATCAAGCCATGTGTGCAACAACGTGTGAGGCGGTTTGGTTGTGGAGACTTCTCCAGGATGTTGGGGAAGAACAGACAGTCGCAACAACAATCAGATGCAACAATCAAAGTTCAATCAAGCTGGCCAACAATTCGGCGTTTCACAAAAACACTAAACATATTGATACTCAATTCCACTTTGTAAGGGAGAAAGTACAATCTAAGGAAATTCATCAGGAATATTGTAGTACATGTGATAATGTTGCGAACATTTTCACTAAGGCTCTTGGAAAAGTTAAGTTTCAAATGTTTAGGGAGATGTTAGGCATATATGTGAACCCATTCTCCATTAAGGGGGAGTGTTGAAGATAATGGACAATATCCTAGAATAGGTAGAGTTGGTTCACATAACCTCAGGATAGGAATTAATTTCTATTTCTTAGGATGCTGTTCTAACTTCCCTAAAACCATGTATTCTATTTAATGTGTAATGTGCATGAACAATGTAGAGTGTTCTGCAGAGCTAGACTCTCCTGGTTCAGAGTCTCTTTCGTAGAGCTGACCAGTGGGTTTTATTTTTATTAATACAAACATTACTATTTTTATCACAACTATATAAAATCTAGTGTGTAGTTATTTTATATTATCCATTAAACTGACAGTGTTTGACGAATTAATGAAGGTTCTCATTAATAAAATAGAAATATAAGATCTATCTTCCAATCCTACCTCACTGAAGAAGACACTACACATATATTTGATGGATTAGTTGAAAATACCACAACATAAGAACTGGCGTCTCTAATTCATGTGGGCATGCATTACATCTATATTGGTAACAATATTTCATACAATATAATTTAAGCTTGATCAATCTGTAGTTTGATGTATACTACAATTAATTTATGTCATATCATTGATTAACATGTCCAAAAATATGGTTACTTCATTCCAATAATACAAAAAAACACTATACGTACTTAGGTTGAGTTCGTTATAGGGAATACATGGAGGAATATGTAATATCTATAGGCATTTTCCCTACATACATAAGCACTTGACTAGCGTGTTCGATGTATAAAATAACGATGTAGGAAAATAATTATCTCACTCAATAGAATTATCCTCAATGCTAAAATTACTAAATACACATCACTCTAATATAATACGTTGTGTTAAATAAGACTATCTCACATAGTATACATTACAATTAAATTACAATTAAATTAGTAAATGAAACAACATAATTCAAATTGAAAATATTGTGTATGGATAGAGTGATTAGTTAATATTATTTGATTTAATAGTTAATATAACATATTCATTTATTTTACTTTTGAATTAAATGATATTACTGATTTTATTAATTTTCATGGTGTGTGGGGATCTAAAAATTAAAATAATCCAATCCAATTAATGGATATATTAGCATTTGCACTAAGAGGCGCAAGGCAAAGCTGATAGGACATGCAGACCATAAGTCCATCCCTTTTTGGGCTAAGAAGAGAGGGTATTAGCTATTGGAGTTTTTAATATTGGAGGTTTTAACATGACAGTCTTTACAAATATGTGATATTGGAAACTTTCGACACAACAGAGGCAAAATGACACGAAAACATTATAAAAAATTGAATCCACATATGATATTGGCATTTGGCGATTATTAGAGATGACACTATATGAAATTCGATATTGGAAATCAAAGGTGTTAAGATATTAGTGATTGCCAATCGGGAGTTAAGGTGTTAATGTGTCAAGATGGGCGATAACAATATAACAAAGGATTTGTTTACAAAACCAAAGAAGCTGGAGCCCTTTGTCTCTCCTCCTGAATGGATGCATGGTAGAAAAATGGTCAATCTGATAAGAGACACGTGGAAAACATGGACTGGATGTGCTAAGGGTTTGTTACAAAAATCCCGATAGTTGAATGGATTCGATATTAGGATTAATTGGAATGTATGACATATCAGGTCCGGGGGTATCAGTTTATCGGGATTTTGGCATGACAATACATTTAAAAACTCTGATAGTTGATATGCCTCCGATAGTTCAACATTCTAATATGCCCCTTATATGTTTTATCATATGGTTTGTATGTATATATGTAATACATTTTGGGTTAAGATTTTCAAAGGAATTCCAAGGTTAAAAAACCCATTTAAGTCATATTTTAATTAAATTCTTGGACTCGGGGGCTATGTGATTGGTTTATTCAAATGAAATCGAATCAAATATTTATTACATCAAAGGTTTAAAACAAAGTTTGATCAAAACCAAATTTTTTAAATAAGTGAAAAATAAAACAAAACTAATTAAGTAAAAATGAATAAATAATGATTCGAAAACCAAAGGCAAAAGCAAAAAGGGTCCCCATTTATAATGGTGATAATAGTAAAGAGTCTAAATGGGGGTGTTTTGTTTTTTACCACAACAATCTCACCAAAAACAACTTAGTTTCTCCTGTTATAATTTTTACTCCCTCGAGAACAATCACTGTATATACACATAATCCTATAGATTTGTTACTCTCATTAATATCTTTAAATGTTTCCTTTATAATAATTTACTTCTCACTGCCAACGGGGCTTTGGATTGACAGTGAATGGGTGCACTGTTAAGGCACTCCTTGTGATAGGTCATTGGTTCAAATCCCCCGTGGGTGCTTACCTACCAAAAAAAAAAAAATTTACTTCTCACCAAAAAGAACTTCTTGAATTTTAGTGGGATTCAACTCAATGTAATATGAAATCAAGTAACATTGAACATGTGTTTCATTTCATAGATTTTGTGAATATTTTCCCCCTTAAATAAATAGAGTTTTTAGTAACATTTATATTTATTAATATCAAATGATATAATGCTTTAGGAAAACGAGAAAACAAAATATAATGAAATTACTTGTATTTATAATGTGAGGTTTGACATTATAGGGAGAACAAGAAGAAGTAAACAATTAAGAGAAATATGATTTCACTGTGATTTGTATGTATAATTTTGTGGAGCAATTTTTTTTTAATAAATATAATTTAAATTAAATTATATAATTCTATTTTAATTTTCAACTTTATTATATTTATAAAAAAATTTAATACAAAAAAGTAAAAGTTAAAATGACTTTATTTTTTTAATCAAAGTGAAATTCAATAATATTTGTATTGAATTAAATGTATAATTAATATTTTTACTAAATAATAATGATATTAAAATTATTTAGTTTTTTGGAGACAATTTAATTGATAAGTGTGTTGAAAATGAATTGTTATATATCAAAACATTCAGGGTTCAGATCTCGGAGGAAATCGACTATCGGATGATTTGGACTAGTTCGCAACCAAAACCATGATATCTGATTAACATCTGAAAGAGGGTAGACTTGAAACCATGATAAATTAGATCTTTGAAACAAATCGGGTCTTGACCCTATCGAAACTTCTAGGCGCATTTATTATGAAATTCCCGAAAGTTGAATGGATCCAATATTAGGATTAATTGCATGTATGACATATCAGGTATGGCGGTACCGGGTTATCAGGATTTTGACATGGAAATATGTTTAGAAACTCTGATATTCAATATGCATCCTATAGTTCACACATGGAGGCTGACGTCATCACGTTGTGGTAACATGGTTGCCTCATGGCAGGTGGATTCAAATGTTTTAGGGTTCACAATAGGCAAAAGAAGGGTAACATGTGGAAATATTCACAAGGTGATACGTGGCAGGTACATGACAGTAATGACATCATGTATTGGAGATCAATACTTGGAGGTTGAGGCATATTGTGCATCAAAGTGAAATTTCTAATTGATAACCTCCGATTGAAGGGATCCAATAAAGGGGCTACGCTGTGGTCACGTGAAGAGCCATAGTGTCAAAGGCCAAACAAAATCTACGAGTTGACATGTTGTGCACTAAGGTTACACCTCCGATTGGAAATGGCCGATAGAGAGGGCTCTGATTTGGGGGCTACCGACACGTTCACAAAGAGGTCATAGAAATCAAGGGATATCAGCATATCGCAATCAGAGACCACAAGGTTTTGTAATACAACCATGTCATTTCTCCCATAAAAATATCCGATAAAGTTGATGTGTATCGAAGGCCATGTGGATGCATGTTTTGTCAATTAATGGTGAAATGCAGTGAATTTAAGGTTTTCGATATTCTAAATGGTTTTATTAATACTAATGATTCCCGAAGATTTTATTTATAAGAGTATTGGATTGATCTGTAATTGGTCATTTTCTCTAAGTGTAGGCTTTGGTCATTTTTGTGTTTTTTGCTCGTAGGCTAGTCCTGATAAATAGAATTCACGAGAAATATCTCGAGCGGATAAACCCAGAAGGAAAATTCCCATTCAACAATAGTTAGTTCCTCCTCCACCTAAGGTCACAGACATGCCTACACTATTTTCGGACATGACATGCACCCCTGATGTCGGGGTTGCTAGTTGGGAGGCCATGTATAAGATTTCTGAAAATGAAGGGCCAAAAGTCACACAAAAAATAGACACAACAAAGGATAAGGTTCCTGTTTTAGAAACTAATACAATGATGTGTCCAATTCATTTCTCCATAGAATTGGCACTCGGCCAAGAATCTTGCCTTATATGGATATGATTAGATGGGTCATTGATCATATGAACATAGCAGATAGGAACTTCATGACCAAGAGACAAATGGTCATCAACTCATTCACGACAAAATATTTGTTTGCAATGCACCACCTCCCACCATATCAGAAGAGATATTATAAAAACTTCGCTGAGAAGTTCATGTAGGAAAATGAACACCAATCTAAGGTAATTGGAGGATGGAGAAGAGACCCAAGCAAATATAAGTAGGAGGAAAAGGGTACATATCTTATAACCTTTATTGATGCGGCATATTTCTATGCTGCTACAATGATGTGTAAATTGTTTGGTTATGCCAATACCCAGAAATTTTCAGACAAATGGGCACCCTTGATTGAATATGCCTCTGAAGGTTATATAATGGACTGGGGAACTATTCTATCCAATCATTTAAGCACCGAAATCCTAGAATATAGGAGAAAATGTAATTTTACTGAAATTGTTGTTGTCCCATTCTACATGAGTGCGTACATTATAGATTGTATTTATTTCACCTCAAATTTCCCATCCATGGGATGGAAATGGACTATTGAAGACCCTTTTCCTATTCACATTTAACATAATATTTAAATTAGCCATGGTGTTTTCCTTCCTATTTACCAGTTTTCTTTCAATGAGAAGTTCCCTAGAATCTCTGTTGAAGGAAACAATGATCTCTTATCAGCTGGAAGATGGTTTGGGGAAGAATAATTTAAGTATGTTTGAGTTTTTGGCAGCCTTGCACAACCTCATGTGTTTCCCTTGTACGTCCCCAATAAGATCCTAGCCCAGGAAATAGCCTACCAGACTGTGGGAAATGGCTTGTCTAAGGTCATGAAAGAAAGAAAGAAGATAAGGTGGATTGTTTTTCCGTTGTACTATAAATTTTATTCTTTAGATAATTTCAAACATGCTACAAAGGATATGGAGGAAATCCAACTGATGAAATTTCTAACCATTCCAAATTGGCAGTATGATCCAAGTGATACTGCAAAAACTATTACAACAAAGGAAAAGCTCAGGCAGTTTACAAACGAGCCTGATAAATTTGATGATTTGTTTCAATTGGCCTCAAGCTATGCATATATTGAAAAAGAAGCAGCAGTACACCTCAACCGCAAGGAATTAGTCTAGTTTCATCAATACAAGGTTAAAATGATTTCCCATTTTCCCAGTGAAATTCTGAATCTAAATCAATAGAAAACAGAACAAGACAGAGGAAGGAGCACATCTAAGAGTGAAGGTGCATTTCATGTAGCTGAAACATCAGTAGCTACTGAATAAAAGCCAAAGAAGGTAATGCCAGAAGAAAGTCTGGATGTGATCTGGGATCAGGTTCTTAAAGGGATTGGCCCTAAAAAACAAAAAATTCTGTTGGAGACATAAATTTCTCATACTCCTATAGTCACTGAGAAGACCTCGTTCACTGTTGAGGCTTGTAGAGAAACTGTGGACACTGATGATCTCGAAATCATCCCAGTTTTTCCGACTTCTGAGTTCATTCTCAATATTGAGGATATTCCTCCTCTGGATGTATTTTATAGTCCCAAACACAGAACTGTAGTCGGTAGGCAGAGAAAGACGAGAAGGACGAACAAAGGTATTCTTTGGTCCCTACAAATAGCTCTTTTCAAGTACAGTGGAAAGATGCCCAAGTGACCCTTATTGAAGATCTTGGGAGTATCACAATATGTAGGATCCTATGCTAGTGAAGCAATTGACAAATCCACAGAAGTGCAACAACTCCTAAGGGAGAAAGATGATAGAATAAGGCACCTTGAACAAAATTTAGAAAATGAAAAGAAGGGAATCGTTCAACAATGGGAATCTCAATTTGTGCAATTGTAAACTAGTTTTGATGGGCTGAATATTCAATATGAATCTAGGATGAAAAACCAAGATTCCCATATACTGAAGCTAGAGCGCAAAATTGAACAACTGAAGGCTAATCATGAGATGGAAAAATTCATGAAAGAAGTAGGGGAATGAAATAACCTGCTTGCTCTATTTTCCCAAAAGCTAGCCATTATCAAAGAGATGTATCAATCAACTGATGTACTTATGAATCAGCTGTCTGATCTGAGGACATATAGCAAGGAAGTTGAAGAGAAAATATATGATTTCTTTGACTCAAAGGACAACTCTCAGGGCCGTTTAGAAAATCTTCCCAAAATAGAAGAATCTCATAAAGAGATTTTCTTTCAAGAATGGGAGATAAGGCTTAAATTATGGATATGGAAATCTATAGTATGAGGGACATATCTATCAATGTCATTGAATCAATCAATGATAGTGTGTTGCATGAAAATTTAATCTCACAGTGCCCAGAAGATACGTTGCTCGATGTTAAATTTTTGACAAAATCTTGGCAAGAATCATCAAAGAAGAAGGTTGAGCGGATAAAATCTCTATCAAAGATTGACTTGGAATGCCATTGGAATTTCCTAGTCAAATCACATGGAAAATGGTTGATTCTGAGGTGTAATACAACAAGTCAGGTGCTGCCAGCACTTAGCGATGCATTATTCCATGCACAGATGTGAATTAGGCCTAAAAATCCACCTGAATTGAAGTTGATGACAAATATAGTTGAACTTCAACAAAAAATTGGTAGAGCAGTCTTCATCCAAGTCTTGATCAAGTTGTTGTAACATGACTATAATTTTAATTTGCATTTTTTATTTTAAGTGTGGCTTGTTTGTACCAGCGCAACAATGTATGGAATTTTCTATTTTTGAGTTTTGATTTAAAAATTTAAATTCCCTTCAGTGTTATGAATAAAGAGTGTTTTGAAATTTTGCGAGAATTATTTTTGTTTTTACTAATGTAGATGTAAACAAGTCTTAATCGAAAGAAAAACCACACCACTTTTATTTATGAGCAGAGTGAATGTGTATGGGGTATTATTATCTTTATATTGATGCTATTTTTTTTAGCAGAAGTACTATTTTAATTGAAGTTTGTTTTAATTCAAGTTTGTCTTATATGTTATTGCATGAAATTAGATCAGTATAACCATTGATGTGTTTTAATCGAAATATTTTAAGTATAGAGACGAACAATGATATCATATATGTGCAATTGATGATTCTGTGTTTTTGTTATATTCCAATATCCATATCGTCTGTATCCTTGAAGGTGTGTGCTACGATATGCGATAATCTTCGACCTTGGATTTTCACCAATGCTCGATATCTAGACCCGATATGATGTATTCAAGTTAAGTAATAATAATTTTATGTCTGTCTTGATATCGGGACTTTTAAATGAAAGCTCCAACATCAAATCGCTGATATCCGAATCACTTATGGACCCGGTATAATTATACGATTGGATTTAATGTAACATCGCATCCATTTATCAAAACATTCATTATGTGGTACCAGTTAAAATGACCAATAATATGGATGCGAAATTGATATTAAAACGAGTTTAGTTGTAGTTTCGCATCCACCATATTGGAGTTTTATTATAGCACAAGTTTGAAAATTGTGGCATGTTGCGATTATCTCCAATATCAAAACCTTTGATATTATGGACCCGATACAGTTATTAAAATGATTTAATTATGTTATTGCATGCATTCCACATCAGAGATACCTATATCGCAATTTTTTTGTGATATCTCATTTTGAATGTTGCGATGAGTAAACCTCTAATTCCACCACTAGTTGTGGATTGAAGGGCTACATTATGTTGATTATGTTTGCACATGTGGTACATCCCCGTGGCGATGAGTTATATATATATATATATATATATATATATATATATATATATATATATATATATATATATATATATATATATAGATATATATATGGATGTGTATAAAATCTGAAGGAAAAGATGTTTGTAATGATTGCTAAAGGTAAACATAGAATGTTTGATGTCTAAGAGGCATAAAAAATTGCACGGTATAAAAAACCATATGATAACAAATATTAGGCAGCATAACAAACCGCATGGTATAACAAACCACACGAAAAGTGAGATTAAGGAAGAGACAAAACTCATTACATGTCATGGTCGAGCCATGAGAGGTTGGATGCGACTTGAAAGATAGTGGGTTCTCATACCCTTTTATTTATATGAATATTACACTAAAGACCTGCTCCATAGTAGGGTCTTTATTCGTTTGCATGCCTTTTGTTTTCCAAGTTAAAATTTGTTATGTTGCATAGAAAGAATTGCATTAATGTCAAGGGCAGTTTTCCCTTAGGATAAGATGAGGTGTCGACTTTTCCAAAATAGCTTGCAACCTAGCCTTCTCAGTAGGGTAGATACCTATTATTGTCATCTTCAGATGGTTGTCGACACACCCGAAGGTTTCTTCAAGTGCCATGGAGTTGTTTGCAGGTTCGACATAGGGTTTGGTACCGTCGGCGATTGGCATACTATGTAGGAACCACGTAGTATGGAAAACCAAATGCGTGGTAGGTAAGTGATGCAGGAGCGTCTATGCCTCCTTGTGTAGCATTCCCTTCTAGTGGGAAGGGAAGACTCGTCGTGAATGAATCCATTGCAGAATGTATGACCCAAGCTCAAGAGGGATAATGTCGTAGATCATCCTATGGAACCAAATGTATGATCATAAAACTGCAAAGCACGTCTAGGAGTCTACGAGATTCCTAAGATGGAGACATAGTTAGCAAGATTGGAATGAAGAAGTGTTTTCAACAGTAGAGCTTATAACTGGGGAGGTTCTAGAGATCTCGCCTAAGGCTGGACGCGATGCAGAGTCGAGGTCCCTTGGCTGAGTCATAACAAGAATTAGAGAGAAGGGCTTGTTGCGGTGCATAAGAGTGAGGCTATGAGCTTAAAGAAAATTTTGGGATAACTAGGGAAAATTTTAAGGATGGTTTTGAAACCTTGGCAATCTTAGTAATCTATAAAAGAAAAATTGTAAAATTTTAGATGATATTTTTGTAAAAATATCTAAAGTTTTGATTATATTATATTAGTCTATATAATACCAAAGATATGTTGGACAATCACAACAGGACATTGTTCATCATTTTACTGGGATTTCAGGTTATGATCGAGGAATTTCAAAGCCTGGTGGAGGTATTTGGCCTTACGGAGAAGATACTAGGAGGGGATCTAAATCAACTGGAGAATTATTGGCCTTTTTGGAAGTACGAGAATCAAAATATATATCTCATTTATTTGACAAAATGTCCAAATGACATAAGAAGATTCCCAATAACTGTTTGATGAAATTTCAACATACTAGCTTTGGTTATCACGCTGGAAGGGGAATTCAGATCTTTGTCTTAACTCTTCTCGGAACACCGTCAATGTGGAGGGGGTGAGAGAGTTTGTAGATGATTGACAATGTGAAGGCCAAAATCCAGTTCATGGTGAATATATTTCATGATATTGATTTCTAGAAATTTCCATAGTCTTCTTCTCCCATTTGTTGAAGCATCATGCTATTCTAATGGAGATCATTGATGAATTTGGCCACATATTTGTACATTGTTTGAGTCATCTCACTATCATTGACTCACCCCACCTCATATAGATAAGGAAAAATTTTGAGGTATGTTATTAGATTCCTCAAATCAATCAATATATGGGGAGGCATTTGGCACTGAATGAAGCTACAAATCTCCTTCTCCAGCTACTGAATTCAAGAAGTACATCTGAGGTTGTGAAATGTAGTAAACGATGCTAGGATGGAATCATGTTGCATTCCTCTACAATAAATGTTGTAATGCACCTATTCTTCTAAAGCATCATGTAGTTCCAAACTAAATCCATAAAGGCTAGCAACTCCATTTGCGATAGAGGTGTTGACATGAAAATTCAAAGGAGGAGGCATTCCAGTGATGATTGAATTCTTGTTGTTACAAGTAACGATAGGGGAAATGGAAGAGGATTTGATGGGGTCAAGGTCACACGGTCTCGTTTTCTTGTTTTTCCTACAAATGTCGATAGTTGAGGACTCCCCTTGGTATACTAGCAGTGGCAAGCCTGACAGAAATGGTGGGGCTGTAGAGATCGTACTTTGTCCATGACACAAATGTCATTCTCAAACCACAAGATAGATGGCAAGCCAGAGGCAAAAGGGTAGACGAACACCTGGCCTGACCATTTTCAAAAAGAGATGCATATCAGCATAAACATCAATTATGATCATTAGAGTGCTCATTAGGTTATCCAAATTTGATATATTTGATCTCCCCAAGAAATTTATGTCATCTTGATAATAAAGATTTAATGTAGTTATTTAATATTTTGTTTTAGAGTTGTTTGGGAAATAATTTTATGAGATAAAATGTTGTATTACTGACTAGGTTGAGCCACGTTGTAGGATATCATCTATGACATTTCTTTCCAGATCAACTAAAATCTCAGGCCACAATGGACAAGAATTTAAAACGTTTTAACTAGGGTTGTATGACTCTTTTTTCTTGTTGGTCTCTATCAATGTTGTTGATAGCTTTAAATTTAGAGTCAAGGTTTATTTTGATAACTTTCCTACTGTATTCCCCACCAGGATTTCACCTATTCTTGGTAATTTATCAAAATTATCACCTATACAAGATTTTAAAACGTTTCCACTAGGTCTCTATGACTCTTTTTTCCTTGTTGGTCTTTGTCAAGCTGGCCATAACTTTATAGTTACAGTGAAGGTTTATTTTGATACCTTTCCTATTGGATTCCCCACCAGGATCTCATCTGTTACTAGTAATTTATTCATTATTATCACATATTTTTTTAGTTGTCTTCATCTGGATCCCTGCAGTTGCTTATTTGAAGTTCTAAAAGACTAAATTTGGCACTGAAGAGTAGATATTGTATTGATATTCTATGGAGAATACTTTATTTATATGATAGATTTATTTATTGCTTTGATGCATATAATTCTATTTTTTGGTGTGCTTACAAAAGATTTAGTTTGGAAACCTTTTATTGGTAAATCTAGCACAACAATGCACCATAAACCATAATGACATAAAGGGAGAACAACACAACAATGTGATATTTAATCAGTTTAGTCAAAACTATAACAAAATTGTCTTTTAGTAGCTAAAGTAAAAAAACGACATATTAGATATATGTTTATTCGTAACAATATACAGCATGTACTTTGTAGGTGTCATGGTTGTTGTTGATTGCAAGGATCGTGATGGGAAAATCTTATTCTATGATGAAGTACCCACTGACGACAATAGGCTTTTCAAAACATTTGTGTAGGGTGAACACAAACATGAAGGCTATGAGGCATATAGAATGGTAATTCCCACATCATCCAACTTTCAATTAGATAGCAATCACAATACAGTCTCTTTAACCCAAAACACTAGAATTGATTCCAATGAAATAATAATTGTGCCTTTTGCCTCAAGATCTAGTAAGAGTTTTCCTGCTTGTTAGGTTATGATGGCAGAATATAATATGTATTCTAAGTAGGTTTTTAACCATTCTAATTTCATGTTGCCATATCTCATATATTCTCATGATATATAATCTCATATATATGTATAAAGGTTGTATTATTTAGTTTAATGATTCATGCATTATGATGGTATTCATTAACTTCACTAATTTGTGATTAAGACTGTAGAAGTTCGGATTAATCACCATCTCTATCACTCCTTTTTCCCTCTCTTTCTATGCTTTTGACTATTAAAGGCCCTAAAGTGGTTAGGCTTAGGGCTACATTGTTGATCCAACACAACGTCTTCTAACTATTATCTGATCCAATCCATTATGAATCAGACCTCCCCTATTTGGAGGTGTTTTGTCCCCAAAAGTTAAATAATTCTAGGACTTCAGTGATTGCTCAATGTCTAGCTCTGGTGCTAGTTTTAATTGGGTCTCTTGGCTCTAGCATGTGACTAGATTCTTGCTCAACCTCCTTTCCTAGCTCTTCTTAGGGTGTTTTTGCGTCTCTATTGAAGTTGTATGCTCTTTCTCAACATCTCGTTAACCTTTTTCTCTGGTTCTTATTAGCTTTGCTAGGTCTGCACTTTTTTTCCTTCAAATTGTGTTGGTCACAGTTAATCAGTTCCTTGGTGTCTATGACAACAAAATCTCACACTTCTCGAGATAATGTCCAAAAGCTCAAGTGTGAGATTCACTACACCTTAGAGGGGGACACTGTCACCTCACCAACCTTCTTCTCGCTTTTGGCCAGATTTCCTCTGGATCAAGGGGAATTCTCCTTGTAGATCATAGAAATCTAATGTCCCAGTCAAGCCAAGTCAAGAGCTCTCCAAGGCATCTACTTCACACTCCACAGATCAAAGGATCTGATCAATTTGGGTTTAGGTGGTAGATAGGATTTCTAGGCTTCTTTAGGGTGATTAGAGTTTGAGTTCAATGGAAATGTCCCCAAACATACACAACCATAAGATTCCTTAGAGAGTGGAACCATAGAAAAACAACATGAATGACTTGCAAAAGGTATAAGGTGATGGAGAATGAATGATCAATGTCTTAGCTTATCAATGAAATTTTGGGCATATGGAGTGAGTGGGAAAAGTTTCCAAGAGAGATCATGCATGAGATTCACAAGACAATGTTGAGCACTGAGGGAGCTAAATGAAGGTCTCTCACCTTGTCAATCATGAATCTAGGGAAAAAAAAATAGGAGAGCTAAATGAAGGTCTCCTACCCTTGTTAACCTAGGAGACTCAATTTTTGAGATAAATGAAAAGAGAAAGAGGCAAATAAAGGTCTCTTACTAATTAAACCTTTTGACCATGAAAACCAAGATACTATTTATTTCTTTTAAATTTTGCACAAGTAACCCCCAATCTCCTCCACATGGACATGCAGGTCCACAATGATTATATTTCCAAATAAACCATAGGTAAGGATCTCACCGTTGTTCTGTATTTCCTTGGAAAAGGAATAGGTTTTTCAACCATGTGGACTCACCAAGTGATCTTGTAGGTTGGCCCAACCTTCTTGTATTTAAGGTCACTTAAGAAAATATGGAAAAGTTTGCTCCAATTAAATCAAAATGTAGATCCCTGTATGTCAGCCCAAGATCCATTACACTAGGGCTTCACTGGGGGAGCAATACCATACGATGTGCACTCATATTAGGGGATATATATTGAGGGGAAAATGACATAATATATTAGCGTATATATAGGGGTAAAGGGTTTTTATATTAGCAGGTATAAAAAATGGAGCTCAAAGTTAATGACAAAATATAAAGGGGTATAAAAATTGTCAATGAAAAAATGGATACCTATAATATCTAGTGAAAGTGGGGGTTTTTTAAATTGGGAAGGCGTATTGGATTTGCATTGATAGGGGGTTAAATAATGTGATTTTTAGAGGTATTTTCCAATATGTAGTCAAATTAGGGGTATTGTTTAGTATGCCACAAATGCACGTGATATGTTAGAGGTTCATTGAGTGAAGCCCCCATGGTCCATTATAGGTCATCCAATCAAGTTTTGTTCCACGTTCAAATGTGTGTGTATATTTTCTCCAAAGAAAACAAGTTGTAATGTTATTAAGATATAAAATTACATATAGTAGATGTCGTACATACTATTTGGCTGATATATCCCCCTTATGATTCTTCATAATGTGAGAAAAAAAAGACCTATAAAAGAGATCACTTTATATAAGAAGGATAATAGTACATCCTCAAAATACTTGAAGTATCAAAATAATAAGCCCTAAAGGTTGTTTCAGTATCATTTTCGTGGAAAAAAATAGCATAAATATATGTCAAAAGGTATACGTTATCAGTTTTCAAGATATCTCTGTGATAACTGTCATAATGGGCATGTTCCTTAAAAGAGTTCATCTTGTTGTTTGTCTTTTACTTTAGTGAGTTTCCAGCAGTTTGGTGCTAGGTCCAATCCTGCCTTGTATAGTTTGTCAGCATCTCTGTTTTGGTTCCCATATATGTGATCATAACTTTACGACTGATAAAAACTAATTTCTGGATCAGTTGGCTTAGACAATGCAACAAAATCGATCTATGTGTCTTTTTGCAAAAAATCATGTTAGCAATGCATGGTATTCACTAAACATGGAATAAAGACAACCACATGACCATAATAAAAGGAAACTCTATATTCTATAGATTTGTATTGCATAGGAGCACAGACTAAAAGTACAAATTTTGTTTTAAAATTTGTTGTTGATGACATGGATAAACCTCCAACCAAAAATCGGTCATCCTAAATATATTAATCTAACCTTATTTTATCCCATTTCACTATTTAGACTCCATCCTATCATATCTCACCTCTACTTTTATTTTTTAGCACAGTTGGGTTCCCCTCAACTTGGGCATTACATCTTAGAATTTAGAACCCCCCACCCAAATGCTCATTTTATTTTCTTTCATGGAAAGGGTCATTCTAATCTTTTGAATGTTTTGCATGTTCAATGCTTTTGTGAAAATGTTTGCAAGCTTATTTTCAGTTTTGCAGCACATAAATTCATCTTCTTTGTGTTGCATTTTTTTCCTGTTGAAGTGATGTATGTGCTTAGTCCTTGCATGAAGTCTAGTCTCTTCATGATCTTAACTGCACTCTCATTATCATAGTAGAGGGGTGTGGCTTGAGTATTTTGAAGGTTTATGTCACCTTGAACCATCCTTAGCAAGTTTTTTATATTGATGGTTGCATCCTATTTTCTATGTGCATCCTCAAACAGATCCATCAAGGCTATATTTACCATCTTATGAAGCTTATTGATGCACCTTTATTGACTTTTTATGGCCTTATCTTCCTTTTAGGTAAATCCCAAAACTCTTTCACAGTTTCCAATTACCTTTATTTTTTTTGAAAAACATGCCTCATATTTACAAAAAAGTATTTACAATAGAAATATATAAGTGTATTTGCGTGAACTTCATAAATTCTTCTTAAGAGACACCAAAGCATAAATAAAAGCAAAATTTTCTATGTGATATAAATATTTGGCGATGTGAAGGGAAAAAAATTGATCTGAATCGGATCCATGAAAGACTGTCAAAGAACCATGACTGTATCAAGTCGAACAAATCTCTAAAGAAATCCAAAATAGCGATCAAAAACACCCTGAACCAGTGGCAATGGCAGCCAACGTGGAACGACGAGGACCTCGGTCAAAGCGCGCTGACTGAGGCCCATGGAGACCGCGCAGGAGGCCAAAGTAGCCCCTGGGAGCCCCGGAATGGGAAAAGGAGGTGATTTTTGATGCGCGATTAGCACTAATCACGCATCGCTAGGTGAATAGGGCCGCGAAGGAAAAGCCTGAGCACTTGGTCGTGTGGGGGAACGGAGGACCGCGGGCGGAAAAGGGAAAAAGCGCCAAAACACAACGGCGGGACCTGTGCTCTGGAAATCAGTTGTTTTGATCGAGGCACCCTTAAACAATAAGAGGTTTTGGACGAGAGCAGAGCGATTCCATACATCGATCAACCTGTGGTAGGCGAAGGTGAGAGAAACCCGCCTTTGATTGCGCGCTATCGATCGAGAAAGTCAACCGCGCGAAATGATCGTATGGCGTCAGATCTAGAGGGCCCGGATCGAACGACTGAGATTGTGGCCGATGGAGGAAGAGAAATCGACAGGGAATTAAGCTGCATTTTAAAGGGATTTGGAATCCATTTGATCGCCATGGTGGAGGAAGACCGCATCCACAATGTAACTGAAGAAACGAACCGACGAAGCATGCTGGTGCCATTTAGAGGAGGAAAAGTGGCCACTCTTTGAGCGCTGATGATGACACCGAGAAGGGAACTCCAAGCGCCACTGCAGAAGGTGAATCAACAGGCAGAAGAGGAACCGAACACGCATAGGTTTCGAATGGCTAAAGCCATGAATAGATGACGAGGACAGTCAGTTGAAAGTTGAGTTAATCGAAGTCGAGAGACGAAGAAGTGGAATAGTGAACCCTAAGAGGAGGACTAAACACAAAGAATAGTAAAGAAAAGCAGAAAAGATAGAGGGCCGAGCTAACCAGAGGAAACATCGAGCTCTAGAGAGCTTGAAGATTCAAGCCATCCCATAGAGGAATCTGTCTGGACTGAGCATCACATTTGGCTCTTTCCGTTGTAGACCACAAGGTCGCAGAGCTCGTAGGAAGAAGAAGAGTCTGTGTACTCCAGGGGCTTGGGGAATCCAAGGACCACTCTACCAAGCAAAAACCTGATTCAGGTGAACTCACATTGAGTCGATGTATTGTAAATTCTCTGCCCAAAGGAACAATAAAACAAGCCCACCACTGAAATCTGGGCCAGAGACGTAGCCTTGGAGAATAAGGTGAACTCCTTATTAAAATTGTTTGTGTGTTTGTGTTGCTTACTGCATTTCTCTACTGTCTTTTCCATTTTAATGTCTGTGTATTGGCAATCTGATCGATTCATTGCTTCAATATCATAGAACACACACTAGCACATGAGTCTGTAATACCTTAGTTTAATAAATCTTTAACTGATGTCACTCATAGGGTGAATATCAGATCAAGTGGTATCAGAGCTCTAGGCTGTAAGGTTAGACAAGCTTGTGTTGGTTTAGCTGTGAATGCTCACAAGATCAAAGCTCAAATTAGGAGGAGTGTTGGTGGAAACTAATCCTGAAATTGGGAGAGTTTATCCTCAAAAGACAATGTCAAAGGAAGGTTTTGTAGGGCCAAACCCTCAATTCATAGAGAGTTTCCTAGCTATAAAGTCTATGGTTGAAGAAATGTATAGAGACTTTAGAAAGAAAAAGGTGGAAGATGCATCAGGCTCTAAGTAAGAGAAAGAAGAAGATGAGTCTCACTTCAATGACAACTCCAAAGGAAAGGGGAAAGAGGAACACTTTCTCACACCTCCTAATAGCCCTGTGCATAACAAGAAAGCATCTTTGGTTAAGCTAGATGTTAAATTTGATTTGCCTATATATGATGGAGAGCTAAATGTTGAAAAATTGGACAATTGGATTAGACAAATTGATGTGTATTGCAGGGTACAGAACATAAACTTAGACAAGAGTAAGACTCTTCTAGCAAGCCTACACCTAGGTGGCACTGCCTTGGTTTGGTGGGAAGGTAGAACCCAAGCTGATATGAAAAGACATGGCAAGACGATCTTTGTCTGGAGTGAATTTATTTCTGCAATCGAAAAGCATTTCTATCCATTGGCCTACATGCAACAAGCCATGATGAGTTGGCAAACTCTTCGACAGTTGAAAGGGCAAAGTGTGCAAGGGTATACTCAAGAATTTAGAAAGAGAGCATTAATGTTGGGTATCTAGTTAGACTCACCAGAGACTCTTTTGAAGTACATTGGTGGTATACACAACTACATGAGGCATACCATCCTCATGTTTAATCCCACTAGTATAGATGAGGTATCTGTACAAGCTACTCATCTAGAGGCTAGAGGAAAGAATGGCAATCCAGAAGTTGCGGGACCATCCCAACCCACTGTAAGCAAGAGCAAGGAGAAAAGAAAACAAAAGTGGAAAGCAAGGAAGGCTAACACTGCACAAAAAGCCAAAGCTTCATGCACTCACTGTAAAAAGGAGGGGCATGATGATGAGCATTGTTGGATTATGCATCCAGAGCTGAGACCTAAGAAGTTTGAGGGCGAGAAGAAAAAGACATCTGCAGCTATTCAGAGAGATTTGGGGTCAAACTCGGGAGATGAAACAACTATAGCAGCCACCAGTATAAAAGGTAAGAATTCTGAAGCATCTACTAGTAATTCTGCTCAATCTGTTATTGATGAAGAAAATGAGAGAAGAAGACATGAGCTTTTCCATATTCGAGTTATTTCCAAAAACCAAAAGATTGATACTTTGTTTGATAGTGGCTCACAAGTAAATTTGATTTCTGAAGCAATTGTAAAGAAATTTGGATTAGCAACTACACCTCACAAGAAACCATACCCATTAGGATGGTTGAATGATAAAGCACAACTATAAGTGACTAGACAGTGCAAACTCAAGTTTTCTTTTGGGTCAGCATTTGTAGATGAGGTTGAGTTAGACATAATTCCTTTGGATATATGTGGAATTGTTTTAGGAAGTCCTTACTTGTATGATAGGAAGGCTATTTTCTATAGAGTTGAGAACAAGTATCTACTTGTTAAAGATGGAATCAAATACTTTGTAAGAGCTCATAAGCTCAAGAATAATTATACTCTCATAAACTCAGGACATATGAAAAGAATGATATATTCATGTAAACAATTCTTACTGATGGTTGTAAAGGAAAAGAAACCTGATAAAACCAATGTATTTGAGGGCTATAATGTTCAACAACAAGCTGATATAGAAAAGGTTGTTTCAGAGTATGATGTCTTGTTTCAAGAACCTAAAGGTCTGCCACCCAAAAAGGGAATAGTACATGATATTATTATGCAGCGAGATGTTCCATTGCCTAACATTGGGATGTACAGGTTGTCTGCTTTAGAGAATGCTGAAATCAAGAAGCAGGTGCAGGAGTTGCTCGAGAAGGGATTCATCAGGCCTAGCACATCACCATGTGGGTCACCAATCATTTTGGTGAGAAAGAAAGATGTCTGTTGGAGAATGTGCATTGATTACCAAGCACTGAATAAGATAACAATCAAGAATTGTTATCCCCTTCCTTGCATAGATGATCTTCTAGATTAATTGAAAGAAGCGGTTTATTTCACCAAGCTGGATTTGCATAGTGGATACCATCAGGTCAGAGTTACGGAGCAAGATGCATGGAGGACTGCTTTCAAAACAAAGCATGGATTGTATGAATGGCTAGTTATGCCTTTTGGCTTAACTAATTCTCCTGCTACTTTCATGAGATTAATGAATGATGTACACTCAGACCTTTTCTTGATGATTTTGTTATTGTGTATCTGGATGACATTTTGATTTTTAGTAAGACGTGGGAAGAACATTTAAAGCATGTTAAGCAGACATTAGATGTTTTGAAAAGAGAAAAAATTTATGTTAAACTCTCAAAATGTGAATTTGGCAAAACATCTCTAAACTACTTGGGTCATATAGTAGGGGGAGGTGAATTGAAAATAGATCCCTCTAAAGTGGCAGTCATTGTGAACTGGCCTAAACCCAAGTCTGCTACAGAAGTGAGAAGCTTCTTAGGAGTAGCACAATATTGGAGGAATTTCATTTCTAATTTCTCCTCGATTGCAGCTCCCTTACATGCTTTAACAGGATTGAATAAGGTGTTTCAGTGGGGAGGCAAACATCAAAAAGCCTTCAACACCTTGAAAGAGAAAATAAGTACAGCACTTGTACTAGCACTGCCAGATCTATAAAGACCATTTGAGATCCAAACTGATGCTAGTGACTATGCCATGGAAGCAGTGTTGACACAGCATGGCAAACCCATATGTTATCATTTTGAGACTTTTAATCATGCAGTAGTTAACTATCCTACATATTATAAAGAATTGTATGCATTAGTTTAGAGTGTGAAAAAGTGGAAACATTACTTAATGGGCAAAGAGACAGTAATACACACTGATCATCAGCCACTTCAATATCTACACTCCCAAACTAAGTTGTAGCAATCAAGACATTGCAGATGGATGGGGTTTCTACAACAGTTTCACTTGGTCATCAGATATAAAAAGGGCATACATAACAAGGTTGCAGACATGTTATCTAGACCCATTATAAATGCATCTACCATACTTAAGCATAATTTTGTGCTACATGAGAGCTACATAGAACAATATGCTCAGGATATAGACTTTAAAGATGTATATGCAACTTTGAGTCAAGGCAAAAGAGTAGAAGAATTGGACTATCATACAAAAGACCGACTCTTATATCATTGTGGTAAACTCTGCATTCCACAAATTGAGAGAGTAAAGATAATTAGGGAAGAACACACTTCTTTGATATCAGGTCACTTTGGGGTAAGTAAAACAGTTGCACAGCTACAAAGATTCTGCTATTGGCCAAAAATGAATGAGACAGTTTCTAGATATGCAAGAGGGTGTGCCATGTGTGCTAAAAGCAAGCCCAACAATAGAAAACTAGGCTTGTACACTCCATTACCAGTTCCTTCTTACCCTTGGGAAAGTGTTTCCATGGATTTTTTTGGAGGACTGCCTAAATCTAGGAAAGGTCATGATTATCTATATGTTGTTGTAGATAGGTTCAGCAAAATGTGTATTTTGATACCTTGTAGTAAATAGATCACAGTTGAACAGACTGCAAAATTGTTCTCTGAACATGTATGGGTTCATTTTAGATTACCCACTTCCATTGTATCTGATCGAGACACCTGATTTGTGGGGAAGTTTTGGTCTAGTCTGCGGGAACTGATGGACACCAAGTTGAAGAAAAGCACAACTTTTCATCCACAAACAGATGGCCAGACAGAAGTAGTAAACATGACAGTGATCTAGCTACTGAGAGGATATTGTAGTAAACATCTTAAGCTTTAGGATGAACACTTGTGTTATGTGCAGCATGCTTACAACAGAGCCAAACACTCTTCTACACAAAGATCTCCTTTTGAGACTTGTTTTGGTTTCACACCAAGGTCTCCTTTGGATTTTGTCTTTGGTAAAGATACCATGGTTGATGGACAGAGTGATGTGGACAAGGAAACTAGATTCATTGAACAGATCTAGGAGATCCACCAGGCAGTACAGGAACAGTTGGAAAAGAGCTAGGCCAAGTCTAAGGCTAGGCATGATAAGCATTGGATGGAGCATAGTTTTCAAGTTGGAGACCAAGTCTCGCTGTATATCAGCAAGGACAGGATGCAAGGTGAAGGTAAAAAGCTAAAGCCTATCAGGTATGGACCTTTTAGGATACTTGAGAAGATTGGTGAAAATGCTTTCCGCCTTGATTTACCAGCTTACATGCACATCTACTCAGTCGTAAATGAAGATTGCTTAAGATTGTTTGAACCTTCAATGATTAAGGACCCTGAAGAGCAAAGTCAATTACCTTCTATTGATGACCTGCTACCTGAATACCTCAGTCAGTTGTAGGAAGACACAGTCCTGGACAGGAAGGTGAGGACAATGCATAGGGGAGATGTTGAGTACCTTATGATTGGGCTCAAAGGTTCAAAGCCGAGCAGCGCAAAGTGGATTGAGATTGGACAAGTGAAGAACCAGTATCCTCACTTAGTCTATGCTTGAAAACCAACTTTTGGTGGTCCAAAAGCTTTTTCAGTGGGAAGGACGTGATCTGAATCGGATCCATGAAAGATTGTCAAAGAACCATGACTATATCATGTCGAACAAATATCTAAAGAAATCCAAAATAATGATCAAAAACATCCTGAACCAGTGGAAATGGCAGCCAACGTGGAACGACGAGGACCTCGATCAAAGCGCGTTGACCGAGGCCCATGGAGACCGCGTAGGAGGCCAAAGTAGCCCCTGGGAGCCCCGAAATGGGAAAAGGAGGTGATTTTTGATGCGCGATTAGCACTTAACACTTAGCGCTAATCGCGCATCGCTAGGCAAAGAGGGCCGCGAAGGAAAAGCCCGAGCACTCGGTCGCATGGGGGAACTAAAGGACCGTGGGCGGAAAAGGGAAAAAGCGCCAAAACACAACGGCGGGACCTGCGCTCGGGAAACCGACGGTTTTGATCGGGGCGCCCTTAAACGGTAAGAGGTTTTGGATGAGAGCAGAGCGATTCCATACATCGATCAACGTGTGGCAGGCGGAGGTGAGAGAAAACCACCGTTGATCGCACGCTATTGGTCAAGCAAGTCAACCGCGCGAAACGAGCATATGGCGTCGGATCTAGAGGGCCTAGATCGGACGGTTGAGATCGTGCCCGATGGAGGAAGTGGAATCGACAAGGAATTAAACCGCGTTTTAAAGGGATTTGGAATCCGTTTGACTGCCACGGTGGAGGAATAATGCATCCACAACGTAACTGAAGAAACGAATCGACGAAGCATGCTGGCACCATTTAGAGGAGGACAAGTGGCCACTCCCTAAGTGCTGATGATGACGCCGAGCAGGGAACTCCAAGCGCCGCTGCAGAAGGTGAATTGACAGGCGGAAGAGGAACCGAACAGGCATAGGGTTCGAATGGCTAAAGCCATGAACAGAGGATGAGGACAGTAAGTTGAAAGTCGAGTTAATCGAAGTCGAGAGACGAAGAAGTGGAACAGTGAACCCTGAGAGGAGGACTGAACACAGAGAATAGTAAAGCATAGCAGAAGAGACAGACGGTTGAGCTGACCAAAGGCAGCATCGAGCACCAGAGAGCTTGAAGATTCAAGCCATCCCATAGAGGAATCTGTCTGGACTGAGCATCACATTTGTCTCTTTCCACTGTAGACCAGAAGGTCACAGAGCTGGTAGGAAGAAGAAGAGTCTGTGTACTCCAGTGGCTTGTGGAATCCAAGGACCACCCTAGCAAGCAAAAACCTACTTCAGGTGAACTCACATTGAGTCGCTGTATTGTAAATTCTCTGCCCAAAGGCACAATAAAACAAGGCCACCATTAAAAGCTAGACCAGAGACGTAGCCCTGGAGAATAGGGTGAACTCCTTATTAAAATTGTTTGTGTCTTTGTGTTGCGTACTGTATTTCTCTACTGTCTTTTCCATTTTAATCTCTGTGTATTGGCAATTTGATTGATCCATTGCTTCAATATCATAGAACACACACCAACACATGAGTCTGTAATACCTTAGTTTAATAAATCTTTAACTGATGTCACTCATAGGGTGAATATCAGATCAAAAATTCCTTTTTCCAAAAGGCTAAAAGGCTAAAGCTGATGTTGTACCTCATCTTTTGACAATGTATTGAAAGTAGATAGAGAGAAAACCTCTTGATTAAAAATAAACATACACCTGAATTCCATGGCATAAACAACACTGAGATCCACATGTAATTCCAAGGCCCTAGAAAATCACTATAGAATGACCATCACTATACAAGGTAGTGTGACAATGCACCTTGCCTTGAAGTAACACATCATGCTGAGTAGTCTCAAACAAGCCTCAACATCAATTGGAAAACCAACACTCCTAGAAAATGTGCTTGACAGTCTCCAAGTTATTTCAAACTGGGCAGAGTATATCTGAGAACTCTTGTCCAACCTAACCTTGGAAGGAATTCGATAAATGACCCACCACACAAAAACTTGCAGCATATTGGAAATCTGCACCATCCAAATTCTATGAATATGACAAACCCAATGTTCTTCTAGATAATTATATACCAAATATGCGTTAAGAATTAGGGAACAAATATGCCTTTCATGAAGCACAAAAAAAATTCTATGGGAGTCGCATTGAAGAAACAGGGGGCCAAACCTCCATTCCCAGTCCCGCCAAAATGGCCTAGGAATATCAATGTTCTTGAACAACTTGGATGATGGTATAAGGTCTTGCAACTCTATGATCAAGGGGGAAACTCCTGAGTGAGATGTTGCCACTACTTCCAAGCATGAGTGCTAGGATCCCATAATTTATGCAAGGAAAAAAATCCCTTACAACTCAATCTTTGCACCTGAAGTGTGGCATATTTGCAACACCATCACTGCTAACTTTCAATTTTTGGAGAAGATATTTCACTGCTAGCTTTAAAATCTATTCAGAGAACTTGTATTGGGCAACATTCAAGCTCCTCTCTGTTCACTATGGTCATTGAAGAAAATAACTTAGAATTTCACTGAGAAAATAGAGAAATAAGCCATTGAACAACATAACTTAGAAGCATTTATGGGTCCTGATGGAAGAGATGGAAGATAAGTTGTGAGTTAATTTTATGTCTTACATATATTTGTGATATTGATTGCTTAATAGGCTGAAAGACCAAATGGAACATGCAAGAAGTGTGTTTGTTGGCAAAATATTTTTCTGGTTTTGGGACTTCTGCTACTAGCTTTCTTCATCACTGGATTTGTAATCTACACTAACTATAAAGAAGTGTGATAGTTTGTGCTTAGTTCTTGGTACTTTTTATAGATTTAAATTTGGCTAATTTGTCAAATATTTGCTCAGGCCCAAAACATTATGCCTTAGCATTTACTACAATTAAGTATTTCTCATCGGTTCCTAGAATGATCTGCATGTAAGGATGGTTATTATATTTCATTTGGAAAACCACTCTCAGAAATTAGTTTTTGTTTCAATATTGGCTTGCTTAATTATTTCAATGTTTCTTATCTAAGGAAAATAAAAAGTAAGCCCAAGTGGGTATTGGATTCACTAGTTAGATTGTAACTTAGTTGATAATTACCTCATTTCACATCTCCATCATACCCACACATACGACTTCCTGTGTCATATGATGGAGAATTGGTGGCTCCCTTAAAAGCTTGTGGGACCTTCCAAGTGATGGTAGTGAGAATATTACCTTTGATCCATCAACTCACCACCTTAACATCATAAAACCAACTTGGATCTCCTCTTCTTCCTTCAAACTTGTTATATTTCACCAGTGGGGTGGATGAAACCATGATTCCCAATGACAGGTTGATTCCTATATCCCTCAAGTATAGGGTCAATTCCAGTTTTTGCTTGGGTGTAGGGGTCACGTCTCGATAACCCTATTTCCCCCACCACGCACTAGTATAGAACCATGGCACAACATTCCCCACTACAATCCTCCATTTATTGACATAGCCAAAGCAATGAACAGGTTGTATAAACTGTTGAGTGGATAGATGCAAGAAATCACTTATGAACAAACAAGCGAGCAAGCATGGAAATATTATGTTGGTTTAGAGGTAGTTTAATTGAAAAGCATGTTGTTTGATATGGTGTGCATTCTCAGTGTATCTTTAATGTAAAAGTGAGCAAGAAGATAGGCAAGCATCTGTGCAAAATCTTACAATGGTTCACTTTTCTTCTTTTGAACTTATCAATTTGACTAATTAAACTATGAATTTGGATCACCACAAATTGACTCTTTGAATAAGAGGTCCATTGTGTTTTTCTCTTGGACAGTCTCAACACTGATGAAGACTGTAACTGGGTGTAGTGTCTAGGCTTCAAATTTTCAATTGGTTAACAACTTGGAAAAAGATGGTTCATTGTTTGTTTGTTTCTATTTCTGAGTCATGATTGTGCATCATGAATAGCATAATTTATGACCAACAACAAACATTCAATGTTGATGAGAATGTGCATTGGAATTTGATGCCAATGCTAGACTAGAACTCAATGCATGTGTTGATTAACCTAAGAGCTTGGCTAATGATGGTTTAGTTTTGTATTTTATTTTCCATTTTTTATTTTCAATGAAGACTAATTAGAATTACTATTTGTAAGAACATAAATTAGTACCTTTAACAAAGATTTCAATAATGAAGCATGACTCGATGCAACACTGTGATGCCAATGGCAGTATACCAGGATATAATCACATGGCACCTCAACAATTATTGAATTGATTTTGATTCAGACACATATGTTTGTTCAATTATTATTTTTATGTTAGAATAAATAGGATAACAACACCCCCTCAGGTGAATTGGGTTACCATACCTTGAATTACAATATTTTACAAAGACTAGTTTATACATTTACAATTTGGAGTTTTGATGCAGATTTCAACAAACCAAATTGTTTGATGTCAACAGTTCTGATAATTTTGTAATCCACAATTAAATTCATCAAGGAAAGTTGGATGATGGTAAGCTTTAAATACTCCCACGAATGTTTGATTACTATTGGAGTTGTGGAATTTCTTATTACACTAAATTGTTCTCTACTTATAACTTTTATTTCATCCAAGTCCTATCTACTATTTGTCATTTCTATGAGTTAAACCTGAATTGTTTTGTGTATATGTTAATTTTTGGTCCTTATAAACTCTTTTATAGTGGCACCCGTATTCTAATCTAGAAGGATATAGATATGTTGTTATGTTAGAAGTAGTATCCAAGCAACAATTTTTCCTCTGGCGAAGTAGGAGAAAAAGAGGGATGAATATTGTGAGTGCATATGGGAAACAATGTTTAAGAAAACTTTGTCAAACTCCTAGTATCCATAAGCACAGAAGCGAGAAGGTCAAAATTGCAAAATGTGCAGGTAGTATGCATCAAATTTGAGCTCTCCGTCATTCCAAACGGAATCAGTATTTAACTTTGTCCACCTCCAGTTTAACTCAGTGGTCCCGCATTGTTGATTTGTAAGTCAAAGGTTCCTGTAATTGTTTCAACTAACATTTGAGTCCATTTCAAATTTTTCTGGTGAATATAATATCTGTTAATCTGAAACACTAATGTACAAAGTAGAAACTTTCCAGAGAGAATTACAACTACAGCCAATCTAAAAAATTGTATTCACAAGCTTGGTTGGTCTTTCTAATCTGTTGCAAAAACAGGCCATAGATCTCAAACAACATTTCTATCATTCCTATATTTATTTTATGTTTATTGATCTCGTTATCCCCTTTGGTTAATCTCTCTACTAATATTCATTGAAGGTCTAAACTTGTTGGTTGAATGACTTTGAAAGATGACAGACTATAATGGTGCAACATTCATTTTGATTTTATGCATTGTACAATACTATGTGGGGGTTGTAATTTTGAAGAATTTGCAATGGATGAGCAGGGGATGTCTGCTGATGTGTTTCAAAAAGCCTTTTTAGCAATGGAAGTGGGGTTTTTTTCTCTTTGTATAGAGGTATGGCCTATAGATCCACAACTTGCAGCAGTTGGGTCTTGCTGTTTAATAGGGGTACTTTGTGGTGGGATATTTTATGTTTCAATTTTGGGAGATTCTCGTGTTGTTTTGGGACTACAAGAGAAATTTCTGCCATGCAGTTGTCAATGGAGCATAATACATGTATTGAGACTGTGAGGCAAGAGCTATAATCTTTGCATCTAGATGACTCTCATATTATAATTCTAAAGCATGTGGTTTGGTGTGTGGAGGGTATCATCGAGGTACATTTAATCTCTACTTAATTTATTGTGTTAATACTCGACAATTTTATGTCTTTGCTATCTTGTTGATACATACATTTAGTGTGGATTTAGGTTGGATTGAAACTTTTTAATGTTTATTTATATATAATATTGCAACTTTCTTGAAGAGTTTTCATGTTCTACTATGTTGCTTCCTTGTAAATGCCTTCACTAAATAAATCAATAGGAGAGAGGTTACCTTGATTATGTATTAAAAAAATTTAAACTATACGTTCAATTTATAAATCATCATCAAATAAATTACATGTTACAAATAGTCTTATATTTTGGTGACTTTTGTGTATCTATTTTGGATAGAAAAGGAAATTTTCATGATCGTTAAATCATATTAAATCTAGATATCGACCCATCTATGCATGTAGTGGATAACAGAACAATATATCAACATGATAATTCACTCTTTTATTCAAACAACTAGGAAATACAGATCTCATCCAATTTGGTTTGTGAGAATGGATTTGTTCAATGGGTTACCCACTGTTTCCAATAAATTCCGCTTTTAGCTCTCACAAATATCCAGGGATATTAGGGGGTTTTTTCAATATAGACATGGCAGAGATAAGTGTATTTTTAGGGTCAAATTCTAGAAACCAATGTTTTAAAAGGAGACGAGACCTGTTGCAAAACTAGGGACCGTCCTTCAAAGTTCAAGATGTGTTCTATCAATCAGATTTTTGAACTATACAAAAACTAATAGTGACAATTTGGATCTGATTTACTTGTATCGAAGACACTACATTTGCTTAGGACCATATGCCATTAAATCTGCCGATCAATAGGGGTTGCATGATTATAGATTTTATAACGGTCGTACCATTATTTGTTGATAATTTTTTTTAAATCAATGCTTATATATGCAATTTCAAGCACTAACATAACTCACATAATTCTTTGAAGGGTGCTAGCTCAATGGAAGAGCCCCTGCCTTACTAAGCAGGGGGTTGGTGGTTCAATTTTAGTGTGCCCTAACATGAATTTATCAATAATATTGGAGTTATTTTTTATTAAATACCTTTTTATATTGATTTATTTCAATGGAGAGATATTTTTCTAGATTTAGTATTTTATGTTGTCTCTAAAGAGACAAAAGTGATATTGTATTGTCTTTAAATATAATTTTTTATTGTCTCTAGAGAGACAATAGCTAGGATTAAAGACATATTGTCTCTATAAAGACAATATGTCTTTAATCCCGATTATTGTCTCTAGATAGACAAAAATGAAATTGTCTCATAAGAGACAATAATGCTTGTGTTATATGTCGTGTTTATATGGACAATTGTTTAAGACAATAATTTGACACACCCACTTAAAAACAATATTTAAGACAATACAAAAGTTTTTTTTTGTCTCAAGTTAAGACAATTTACCCAAAAATTGTCTCATAAGAGACAATAATGTTTGTGTTATATATTGTCTTTAAAGAGACAATAATTTGAGACACCCATTTAAAAACAATATTTAAGACAATACAATTTTTTTTTATGTCTCAAGTTAAGACAGTTTACCTAAAAATTATCTCAAATATTATCTTAAAACCCCTTTTATAATAATGCATCATTCCCTTTCATACCACCCTTCTTAATATGGTTACTTGTACTAAATCAAATTAGCATAGTATTCATCAAATTTAGCATAGTGAGGGAATACTAGGATGAGCATGATTGCAGTGAAGAAGAAAAACAGAAAGATCAGTTGTCACGTGGCCATGTTTCGGTAAGCTGGAGTTAGTCATTATCGAATTATCAAGTTTATTGTTGCCATTCTGGAACTGTCAAGTTTATTATTTTTCTCTTTTGATTAGCAATCTTTTTATAGATTTTTATTTTTTTCTTTTTCCCATTTAATTGTTCAGATGCTTAAAAAAACCATGTATATTGAACATATAAAACCATACACAGACCAATTTTAATGGATTAACTACACATAAGCTATGATGAAGAAGAGTTAAAGGCATTTACATGAGTAATCTTGGAAAAGGGCGTTTACAGTACATGGAACTTCAATGTGAGAATTCGAATCTAGTTGGAATCCAGTAGAAACATCTTCATTTACTTTAAATTTAAATGATTGCACAGTTGGAATGCAGGTCGTACAGCCTGACAATCTACTCGTAGCACACTGCCTTATCTATGATTTAAATTTAGTATGACTGCATAATCTCCCTATTCTCACCGGGTCAAGATTGTCTACCCGAAATTGTTTGGATACACAATTTGACGCACCTAATTTCGTAACCACTAATGATGCACTAAGGCGTTACTAGATGACTGTCTAGCCTAAATTGTTTGGATACACAGTTTGACGTAACCACTAATAACGCCCTAGGGCGTTACTAGAGGCACTGCCTGATTTTCATCTCAGCTCCAGAGTACCTATAATCCGCGGAGATAAAGTAATCCTAACAGGCACTTAAATGATCAGCGACTGCAGAATGGATTTCGGCAGGTGTGGTGGAAGAAGTTGCTGCACTGCTCGATGTTCTCTCAGGGTCAATAACTCGGTCAAGTATTCCCACACCATGCAGATCTACGAAAGCAGGCATTCTTGGCGATAGAATATTTTCTCGCTCACTTGTCAGCATCGACACAACCTGCGACATTGAAGGCCGCAAAAGCGAAGTTGCTTGTGTGCAGAGCAAACCAATTTTAATCAGTTTATTCTCTTCCTCCCACGAATAACTTCCCTCCAATTTGGAATCTACAATTTCTAAAGCTCTTTCTGCTTTATACAGTCTCCATGTCTGGTTGCCCGACACACAAAAAGAACATAAAACATTTATTAGCAAGGCATGGCAATGCTGTATATGAAGATTTTAGAAAATTTCCACCTGAAAGATGAGATCCATGTGAGCCATACCCCTTCGACGAGAAACTCTGTGCCTTGAGCCAAACTGTGATTCTTTCTTCCGCTCACAATCTCAAGTAGAACAACTCCAAAGCTGAATACATCTGCTTTCTCTGTCAGTTGTCCGCGTAAGGCATACTCAGGCGCCATGTAGCCTCTGCATAAATATGTCATTTACAGTGAGCTCTCCATATCTTAACCGTCTTAAAATTATATAAAATTTTCAGATATATGAGTTGTAGTTTAGTCATATATTATAATTTATTAAATCAACTGTGACATCAATAGCTTTAACTGGAGAGATAATTCTTACAAAGTTCCCGCAACTCTAGTGCTGACGTGGCTCTGATCTTCTCCCAAGAGTTTGGCTAAGTCAAAGTCTGCTATTTTGGGTCTGTGTTTATTGTCAAGTAAAATATTGCTTGCTTTAATATCTCTGTGAATGATCCTAATTTGAGACTCTTCGTGAAGATAGGCCAGACCACGCGCAGTTCCAACTATGATTTCATACCTCTGTCTCCATTTAAGTGAATGACCTTTTGTTGTATCTGTAATTAATACATATCCAGAATTAAGAAAACTAGTAAGCTACATACACAAACTGAACTAAATCAATATCCATGCAACCATTAAGGAGTTAAAGAGCAAGAAGCAACCGAATATAAACTTGTCGAGACTACTGTTTTGGAGGTATTCGTAAACTAGTAGCCTTTCTGAGCTTTCAACGCAGCAGCCAAGCAATTTGACTAGATTTCTGTGTTTAACACGACTGACAAGATTTGCTTCATTCAAGAATTCAGCGTCTCCTTGCGTTGAACCTATGTTCAGCCGTTTAACTGCAACCTCGCGTGCATCAGGTAGAACCCCCTGTACATCAATCAGCTTTAAATTATTTCTATTCTCCAGTATCACTTGGGACTATTGCTCGCAACTCTATATTTCAAAACCAATTGTTTAATGCTTACTCTAAATCAGCTTTTAATTATTTATTTCAAAACCAATTATTTAGCTGTAGCTGAACAAACCCCTAATTCAATTGAAAGCAATGATGTAACACTCACTTTATAGACGGACCCAAAACCTCCCTCGCCGAGTTTGTTCTCTGCTTTAAAATTGGAAGTCGCGTCTCTCAGAATATGGTACTTAAAAACGAGTTCCGGATTCACCTCAGGAATCGATAAGCCGATTTCTCTGTCCTCACCTGTAAAAACAATTGCATCGCATCTATTAATGTTGAGGTTTTTCAATAGGTGAGCAGTTCATAAGATACCTGCTAATAAGGCGCACACTTAATGACTTGACAATATGGGGACCTCTGGTTAGACGAATCCGTTGCCAACGTTTCCGTCGAATCCACTTGCAGAAGCCTATGGATACAATTAATCCAGCCGGAGCAGGTAACACGCCTAGAACTATCCGAAGCACCTTAGAGCGTTTCCGTCCTGCAAATTTACACATATAGCCTATGTTTACTTACCGAATAAAATCTTAACAGTACCACTATAGCCCTCATCATTGTAAACATTTTAGTGCACCAAAATGAGATATTGTAAATTGTAAATTGGCTATATGATTTATTTCTCCAAATGAACAAAACCACAACCATTATAAGAGCTGCAACAGAAATACCGGATTCTGTAGTACTCTGGCCTGGAGATAACGGCGAAATGATTGAAGTATTGAAAAAGCTATAAATTTCGTAATGCAAATCGCAGTTCCTACTTCGGTAGCGTGCTCCACTAGCTCCGGTTGCGCATGCCGTGGCAGAATTATTCAACTGACCGGAACCGGATATCTTTGACCGACCCGCAACTAAGCACGACCGGCAATTTGTCGGGGACAGATCTCTCCAACACTGGGCTAAGACATAGATTTCCCTCGAATCTGAAAAACCACTGTCGACTTTATCGGTAGCAAAAAGTCGGGGATTCTGCACAGCTTTTTCGATGGTATCTAATAAACATTTCCGAACAGCTCTGGGACATAGCTTATACTGCTGTCGCAAACAACATTCATAACCTCGCTTCCCTCATTATAATCGTTGTAGAAGTTATGATTCTCGTACCGTAAGAAGCAGTCGTTTAGCAAAACGAATCCAGATGTGGTGTTGTGACATTTATCAACAAGAAATGCCTTCGTCCCCGATGCGCACTGTTGGCAGTCCGAGGAATTTAAATCCCCCCTGCACTGGAGAAGCCCATAAGCAGCACTACTGCTGTTTTGGCCCTCAACACTAGTGTTGAATCCGGTCATAGAAACGTTCCCCACCAATGATTCAAGTACCCGCTCTAAATTATGCTGGAAATCGCTACCTTCTCTATATTCGTTGGTCCCGCAATCAACCCAGTAGGAATTATTAAAATCCTCAGCTGCTAAGAGGTGCAGAGGCGTCCATGCACTGACGATAAACAACATACAGTTGATTATTGATGTTTTCGGCTTCATCGCCATCGCAGGGCAGGGAAAGAACTCAACTCCCTTCTCTGTCTTAAGGCGCGGAAGACTATGTTAGTAGTTACTTTCTCTGCAATTTGGAAGACCTTAGTGACTGATTCTGCAAGCACAGCACTCCCTCATCACTCCAAGTCCCCGCGGTTCTGCGACTCCAAGTCCCCGCGGATACGGTGAGGCTGAGGCTGCATTATATTTTTGAAAATTCGTTGGTTCATTTGTTTGAAATTTACTCAGAAGGTTATAAATTTCAGCAATAAAGCTTGAATTTTATAACTCAAGCGTTTTATTTATTTTTTATATTTAAAAATTAATTTAAATATAAAAAATTATGATATTTAAAAATTATATAAAAAATAAAAAAATAGAGTTTAATTAATTTCTGTATATTTAAATATTAAAAATTATGATATTTTAAAATTATATTAAGAAGTAATAAAATAAAAACATAAAATAATTAAACTAAATTTAAAATTTATAAAACAAAAATAAAAACATTAAAAATAATTTAATTATATTTTACATTAAAATGAATTAAGCAAAGTCAGGGAAGTTTATTTCACAAGTTTTTGGAAATTTGAAGTAAATATGAATACAAATTTGTCATGTTCAAATACTTCGAAATACTCTAGTTGTAACAATTAACCGTGTCCCAATTGCCTATTTTTTTAATAAAAAAAATGAAAAATATTTTTTTAAAGTATAGATTTTAAGCGCATTTAGGTGGGAGTTGATTTGCTCTTAAAAGACCGCCGATCCGAATCTGAGGGAGACAGAGATGTGATTTTCTTTCCGAAGAGACAATGATGTGATATTCGAAAGAACACTGAATTCGATATGAGGCTTTCGATGAGATTTCAAGCGAGGCCCGAGGTATTATTAGGGTTGGAATTTGATTGGCAAAATGTTAGTTACACGGTATTTTAGTGGTATTTAATGTTTAAAAAATTTACTGTTCTGAAATTTACAAAATTTATTTTTGATAGGTTATTATTTTTCGAAAACGTTCTTAATACTATATATCAAGTTGGACAAGAGTCTGTCCTGGTGTTACATCCATTAATTTATTCACCCATTATGGAGTAAGACTGAATTGGCCTACATCAATGTTGTATGTCTCTCGTCTACTAAATTTATGATGGAAATTGATTTTACACATTACATTGGACAATTTATGATCTTCAACCACTGTATCAATTGAGAACTGTCAATGAAATTCACTGATTTATTTCTAAACCATGCTTGACCGTGGCCAACTTTGTAATATTTTAAAAAAATGGGTAGGGACAACTTACGGTGACTCCATGTTGAAAACACCATATCATAGATGAGACGTGCAATTGAGGAATCAAATGTATACTAAATTTTTAGTGCCTTGTAAAAGACCAAATTTTTAGTACCTTGTAAAATCAAGGACTCCTCCATCTATTTGTACTACTATAAAATCATTATTACACCCCATGTGAACTTACTTATTTCACTGTGCAAACTTGCAATCATGTAAGCTTACTTATTTGGCTACCCAAGCTTGCAGGTAGTCTCCTCCCTCTCAGCGTGACCTTAATACCTTCATCGTTGGATGGAGGTCATTAAACGCTTTAGTTGGCTTTGTGTATATTTTTTTTTGCCTTAACGCTAGTGGGTTTGGCGCAGATAGAATTCCAGCGACGTAGTTTGGTTAATTTGACGTCTCCAATAAGATAAGGTTTCAAGTCTGACTCTATTATATCCTTGACTCTCGCTAGAATGTATGTGTCAAGTCTGGTTCAAGGAATAAGATTGTTATCAATTTTATATTTTTTATTTTCAAAATTTTATTTGGAAATAAAATTTCAAAACAAAATTATGTTAAAATTATGTGAAGCGTTAACATTAGATCAATTTTATATTTTTTATTTTGAAAATTTGATTATGCAATAAAATTCCAAAACAAAATTATGTTAAAATTATGTAAAGCGTTAACATTAGTGGGTTTTAATTAATTTTTCATTTTTTATTTTGAAAATCTTACTATGTAATAAAATTTCAAACCAAAATTCTATTAAGATTATGTAGAGTGACCGCGATTTTACATTTTTTATTTGGAAGATATTACTATATAATAAAATTCCAAAACAAAATTTAAATGAAGAAACCAACCAAAATTCTATTAAGATTATGTAGAGTGACCGCCATTTTACATTTTTTATTTTGAAAATATTACTATATAATAAAATTCCAAAACAAAATTTAAATGAAGAAACCTTGTCACTCCAATGTTTCAGAGGAGTTCTAGAAAATTCCATAATGTTGGCTCACTTGGCAACCTTTACAAAATGAGAGTTTTTGGGTAGTGTATGTAGTTATTTTTCACACACTTGTGAGTTATTTTGGAGGGGTCACTATCATTCTACAACAAATCATTATATAATATAAAGATTTCTTTTACTTTGTTTTATGAGATATTTTAGTGTAAAATTATCCACTATCATTTTGTTCTACTCTATCTCAAAGCAGCGTTTAATGTAAAATCAATCAGTGATTTTTCTTATTTGTTTTAAGTTTAAAATATGTCAAGATTTCCAAAGTAGGCCCCATTGAATGGTCTTCACTACTAAGAATTGTGTATAATTTTTTGAACAAGACTTACAATCATGTACTTTTAATCTTTCACAATTAATTTTAAGTTGATTGTGAATTTGGTTATTCAAAATTTTGATATAAAATATATATTTTAGAAGATAACATATATTATCATTATTAATTATAAATGAATAATAAGATTTAGGGTTCAATAAGCCATTTGTGAGTTATGAGCATTTTTGTTTTTTGTTTTCATTTTTATGATAAATATGTAAATTTTTAATGTAGTTGTATTATTGAAAGGTAATTTTTTATTCAAAATTTTATTGATGAAGGGTTTATTTATTATCAAAAGGTTATTCTTGAAAGGAAAAATTTTAAACATAACCTTTCTTTACGGGAAGTATAAGAATACAAAAAGTAAAAAAAAATTGTCTCATCGGTAAATAGAAATCCAAATTCCAACCTTGGGTACTATAAATGCTCGAAGAGCAAATAAATCAAAGTCAGTTATACCTGCGAATTTTTTAGTGGGAAATGGCCTGATTTGTTAATGTGACTCTCTTATCGGTGGTCATCCATCCCTTTCGAGTTTCCCTACTGTTGTTTATCCCATCTTATCTGCGAGACTTTCCATGAGTAAATATGTGATTTGCATTAATGTTACAATGGTGCCCTCTAGCTTCCATGTCTCGTGAATATTTCAAAATTCAAATTTTCACCCTATTAATTTGCAAGGAGCTCTAGACTGGGCCTGTGCACCTGGTTATGCAGATTGTGGCCCTATACAACCCAGCGGGTCTTGTTATTTGCCCAATATGTTGTTCACCCATACCTCATTTTCATTCAACAATATTACCGAAAGAAAATGAAGGCACATGTTCCTGTGATTTTGAGGGTGTTGCAATAGTCATAGATGTCAACCCAAGTAAGCCCAATAATATTAATATACCCCTTCACCCAATCTATTAAAAAATGGAATGTATGTTCATTTTATTATATAGTTTTTTTTATTGTTTGAGCAGTTGATTTTTCTGCAAGGCATTCTTCTAAAATGATTTTCTTCTGTCACTAGCCGCATGGGTTATCCCAACTACTTCTATGCGTTGAGAGAAATTTCACCGCTTACCAATATAAACCATTTAGCATCCTCTGTCATGGTATATTGTACTCAACTATTTTCTAGCATAGCTAATGCAATTTTACATGCATGGAAATATTTTTTGCAACCCACAAACAACTAGTTTTATTGTGCAAACTAGTGTGTTTAGTATTTATTTTTTTTCAAGCTCTAGTGGGTAACAAGTTGATGATATGAACAAAGCACATCCTACATTTTACACTCACATTGACATTGCTTCTATGGTTGTAATGGATTATCTCTCTTCTTGTGCCATAGGAGACCAAGGTTCCATGAGAGCAATCAATACCGGAGCTGGATGTATTTGGATTTTGAAGACTTGGTACGGTTGTCCATCAAACAATCTAGTCAAAGAAAACATAAAAATTTGAAGTACATTTTCATAGGTCACACATCCTATCCGCGACATTCATATAATTGCTTTATTAATGGTAGATGAAGTTAGACTCTATGATAAGGATTGGATCGTTGATTATTTATTGGTCTCCTACATTAAAAAATTGAAGATGATACATGCATTAGCACCAACCTCTCGAAGTTGTCAATGTGTCTTTTGTCAAATTTTAAGGCACCCATAGAGTTAGAGCCCCAAATTTCGAACTTTAGATCCAATTATTGTTGGGATCACAAAGCACCGAGAGAGATGGTGGTGTCTAAAGACAATGTTTTTGTATTCTCAGTGGCTATCGAGATAATTTACCTATGAACTTTCTAGCCTTTAAATAGGCGTCATTGGAGATGAATACCATGGGCAAAAACCATATATTCTCATATACATGAAGCTAGAATACCACCAATATCTTGACCTAGTCATGTTTACTAGAAGAACCCTAACACCCCCCCCTTAAACTTGACTCTCGGAGATTGAATTGGTCCCATTCATTTTTATCGCAATTCATATAAAAGAGTTTCCATCTACCAGATTGTATGGGTAACTAGACACTATATCTGCTAGTTATCTATGATAACTTTTCGCGTACATGGTTTAACAACCCTCTCACCAGAGATCTCACATTCCCCCCATCAATTTAGGATACCAATACACCTATCATGCTGGCATCTCTCTAAGTGGTCTATTCCACAACTTGATAACTCCATGTGCCACTTGCACTGCATGTATCCCTGAGCATGCTCTTAAGGCCTTACAGCTATGTGTGCTCCCGCGCAACTTGTCTGCCTGAACATAGGTCTTACAATTTTCTAGGAAATGCCTTCCTATCATAGGATTTCACAACTTGGGAAAAAACTCTTAGGGTATTTACACATCACTCACCGGCTCCTGCATTGAATCCATCTTTGTTCATCTCCATTCTTTTCATCCATCGTACCACTTTATTGACTTTTTTTCTTGCACAATCTATACTTTGACCTGGGATTTTTCAACCATGCAATCTATCATCACAGCCATACACTAAATCATTTTTTGCAGTTGCACCAACATCAACTTGTCATTGGTGTATTCCTTTTTAACACTACCTCGCCACTCATTTTGATCATTTCTACGAAGCTTTCTTAGCAACAAGCCTTTGGTCCTCATGATTTATTTTGCATGCATCCTACTAAGCTACATCCATTCTCTTGAAATATCTCATAGCCCAAAAGTTATACTCTTCCTTCATTGAGTGCCCATCCATCAAATACTTTGTCACTTCATACTTAGTGGGTTTTGCTTGATTTCTTTGAGTGCGACACTCATGCTCTCTTAGTCAAACTCTGTTTGGGATGGGCTTAAAAATATGCACTTCACTCTCCTTGGCCTGGATTTTTACACATCTTCCATAACAATATCACCTATTTACTTGGCCCCTTCTAGGCAATTTCCCTTGACGGTTTTCTGTTGTCACTATTTGAAATCTCTCATGACCAACAGGGATAAGTTGTCATAGATCTATAGCCACACACTCCATTCACACTCTAATCCCTACTTCAAATGCATGCAAGTCTTATCCAAAGCGTGATCTAGGCATGACTCTCATAGTTCACTACTCATTCTCTTTTTCCACTACCATAGGGCCCTTCCTATAGCAAATTAGTTCAATACTCAGGTCGTTCCACTTGGCCATTGGCTCTAGCCTTTCAATCTTCTCACGACGACCAATAAACATCTACATAAATTCCACGGATGGCTTGGAATCGATCTGCTACACTGATCTCTCCTCTGCTTGCCATGCTTGAAATCAAATCAATGCACTCCTCAGATTTTTGTTTTTTTATTCTCATCCAACCACTTCTTGGCAAGATCGCTTTAGTCGTTTCCTTCTAGAGATATTTTATCTCCTCCTCGTCCATGGAATTTTCATTTGACTCTGTATTCACTTTAGCTTCTTTACCAAAGCCTCTTTTACATCCACAATTCTAACACTATGATATCTTCACCATTTTCTATATGATTTGGGCTTTTATATTCATATTAAAGGGGCATCCAACACTATTTTACCAGGTTCCTCAGTCTCTAACTATGATAATTTCTATCATCACTACACCTCATACCCATCTCTCTTCGTACTATCATTCTGCAACTTTAAGGAACGTAAAACCACTTTTATTATCTTTTTTCGAGTGTGCACTTCCACTCGCATCTTATCACACTTGCCTCAGATATTTACCAGGATTTTCATCTGAATCTCCATTCACCGAGCTTTTGTATTTACAACTCTATCTCTCTAACCACTATACATTTGATACCAGATGTTGGGATCACAGAGCATCGAGAGAGATGGTGATGTCTAAAGATACCGTTGTTGTGTTCTCAATGTAGAAATTATGATGTAGATCTGAAACTATTCATGAAGTTTACTAAAACAGAAGACTCAAATCTACTCTACTACTTTGTGGAATTGAATTCATGATAGAGAACACAAATCATAAAAATGCAATAATAAACATCACACATACACAGAGATTTATCTAGGGGAAAATAACTACTCAAAACCCATTCCTATTTGTATTTCACTAATCAAAGAATAGAGATGTAATACATGCATTGCTTAAGCTTGAGCACAACCTACAAGAGTATATTTTATCCCTCTACTTGATTGACTGACTCTAGCAAACACTTAGCCAATTTTCAAGCCCTCCAAGATCCTATTTCCTTGTGATGTTCCTTGAGAGATTAGGCCCCTATTAATTAGCAATTTCGCTCAATTGAATTGTGAAATTCCTTTAGGTTGATCCTCTGACTGCATGCACCACCTCTACACATTGGAATAATCTACAATTGATAGTACACTACCTTGGAATCTCCACCTCAACTGGGAAAATTGAATTCTATGCATGCATCCGTTATTTTGGGTTGATTGATTAGTTAACTGGTTAACCACTAAGTGTGGTTGAAGTCACACTTCCACAACTTGACCTTCCATTAGTTCCTCTAATAGTTAGAATTAGTTTAACTGATCATAACTCAATTTAACTGAACCAAATTTCTATAAATTAGAAATTAATCATATTGAAATGAACTCAAGCTTCCCCAACTCGAATTAACTGATTTAATTGAGTGACAAGTTCCATGTCACCTCAGTTAACTACATCCAAGATTTATGTTGATGTGGAAATTCAAATTTTCTCTAGTTTGACCAAGACAAGGCCAAACTAAGAATTTCTTGCTGCATTTTCAACACACCCTCTCAACAAGAAAGGGATTATCAGTTACCCTGATCCTACCTCTATGGAACTTGAATTTTCTACTTGACAAAGCCTTTGTCAAAATGTTTACATCTTGTTCCTCTATTGGAATGTATTCTAGCAACATTATTTGCCTCTGCACACAATCTCGTAGAGGGTGATATCATATATCTATATGCTTGGATTAATCATGAAATGCATTATTTTTAGAGAGCTTGATGCAACTCTAATTATCACATTAGATCACAGTTGGATCCATCATCTCACCAAATAGTCCCACAAGAATCTTTCTCATCCAGACTACCTGACATGTTGCTTGGCTTGAAGCCATGTATTCTGCTTCTGCTGAGCTAAGTTCCATAGATCGTTGTTCCCTACTATACCAAGAAAAAACTATGAACCCAACACTGAAAATTACTCTTGATTTACTCTTCAGATCTGATGGACTCCCCAGCCAATCTGCATCTGTGAAGCGACATAGATTCACTCTCTGCATCCGTCCGTATCATAGTCCAAACTGGGTAGTGTCTACAAGGTATCGTAAAACATGTTCAACTTCCTTCCAAAGAAATTTGGTTGGCTTAACCATAACTTAAATCACCTGGTTGACGGCATAACACATATTTGGTCGTGTGTTCACACGATACATTAGTGAACCCATAAGCTATCGATAAATGTTAGTCTCCACCTCCTCCCTTGAAGTGGCATGCTCTTTCCTCCAACTAGTCACTAAAGGAGTCTCCATGGGTTTTCTACTCTCCATTCAAAACTTCTTTAGTATCTTATTTGCATAGTTACCTTGAGAGACAAGCAATTCCCCATATCCTTTCCATACTTCCAAACTGAGAAAGTAGTGCATGAGTCCCATTTCCTTCATTCGAAATTCTCTGCAAGGTCCTCCTTGCAAGATCTTATCAACCTCTCAACACCGGTAAAAATCAAATCATCAGCATATAAGACAATAGTCAATAATTTACCTTCTACCACAATTTGATAAATGTTTTCATCTGCTTCAATTTTGGTGAAGCCTAACCTGGCGAGATAGTTGTTGATCCTAGTGTACCAAGCACAAGGTGCTTTCTTAAGTCCATACAATGCTCGGTTGAGTCTACACACATGTGACTCTCGATCAAAGGTCTCAAAACCTTCTGGATGCTCAGTGTAAACCCCGTCCTCAATAAATCCATTGAGGAATGTTTTTTTTACATCCATCTGGTGGATCTTCCACCCCATCTTTTCATCTAGTGAAAGAATTGATCTAATTAATGAGTACCTTGCTACAAAATAAAAGGTCTCCAAATAGTCAATTCCCTGAACTTGAGATAATACCTTGGCCACAAATATAGCCTTTTACTCCTCTATGCTTCTGTATGCTGCATGTTTTAGCTTGATTATCCATATCGAACCCACAACTGATTTGTCTTCTGGTCTTGGGACCACTTCCCAAACATTGTTCTTTGTAATGGAATCATATTCCTCTACCATTGCATCAACCCATCCAGGTTTCTCTACTGCCTCCTCTAAAGAGGATGGCTTAGTCTCTACAAGCTTAGTCATTAGATCCATGTAGAGAGTGTACCGATCAGGTGACCTTATCGACTTGTGATGTGAAGTGGGTACTCACACATTCTCTCTAACACCATGCAATAATATTTCAACTTCCCTGGTTATTTTCCTTCCTTCTTTGGATGATTATGCTTGAGTGGGTGTCTCCACTCTCTGCTCCTCAACTTGTGGTTGCTACACAACTTCCTGAGGCTCCTCCTTTGGAGCTAAAAGCTCCTAATTTGGTTGCAACTGAAGCTCCCTCACAAGAGAACATCTCAGTGCTTTCTCCTCATCAAATTTTACATCCCTTCACACAAATGTCATTTTGAGGGATAAAAAGTACACATGCTAGTTGTGAGGTGTTTTTTTGTGACCCACAAATACCTCCAAGTTTTTTTTCAGCTCTAGCTTCTTCCTTGATTCTTTGGAGACATGGCAGTAAACAGAGGCTCCAAAAACCTTGAAGTGCGACACGTCTGGCATCCTTGGGTGTACTCATGCCAAGAATCCGATGAGGAATACTGTTATGCAAATAGACTGTTGTGCTACATGCTTCAACCCCCAAATGCATAGATAGGCCTTCGTCATGAAACATCACCGTTGTTACTCCCAAAATGCTACGATTCTTCCTCTCAACCACCCCATTCTGTTGTGGGTTGTGGGGTGTTGTCAATTCCCGTCGAATGCCTTCTTTTGCATAGAAGTTTTTAAACTCATTTGTCATGTACTCACCTGCATTATCGCTCCTGAGAGCCTTCACCTTCATGTCGGTTTCTTTCTCAACCAGTACCTTCAATTCCACGAACTTGGAGAATGTCTCATCTTTCTTCCGCATGAAGAAGATCCAGCACTTCCATGAGAAATAATCTATAAAGGTTCTTAACATAAACCTCAATCTACTTCACTTGTCCTTTGGCTATGTGTCTCAGGAATGATTTCACTTTGCTGAAGATCACATCATAGCCATGGTCTTCCAAAAAAACAAAGCAGATGATATTTTTATAGACCCAGAACAAACATCACATCCTTGAGTCTAAGAGGGGAGTTTGACTCCCTCTGAAAGGTGACTATATCAATCTTACTCGTATTGTACCTTATATAATCTCCCATCTCGGTGTGCATCTCGAGGTTTTTCTCCTCCAGGTCACTAAAAAATTATCTATTCCCCGTCATATGAAATGGGGCACCATTATCCAAGTACCACATGCTCCCCATCACTATGCTCACCATGAATGCGATGAGAGTGAAGTCAAGCTCGAATTATGAAGCCAAAGGTTCACCTTCTGCTCCTCTTGAGGTCTTATTGCTTTCCTTCTTGTGTGGAAACTTCGTGGCATTGTGCTTGAGTTCAAGACAATTGAAACACTTGCTTTTGGACAAGTCTTTCTTCTTGGCCCCTTGACTAGATTCTGGTTTGGATTGTAATTTCTTCCCTTTTCCCTTCTTTTCCTTTCCAACCAAGGCACAATTTTCTTCATCCTCGCCCTTGGAGAATTCCCATCTTTGGTATTTCTCCTTATTTCCTCGTGTACCGAATTGGACCATAAGCTTTACCAATTTGGTAGTTTTTCCCTCCCATTCACCAAATCTTGGTAGCTATTCGAGATGTTGGGAAGGCCTAGAAGGGTTAGGCTTACCAAATCATCTTCTACAATAGTAACACCAAATCCACCAAGTTCATAACCACATTGTGTGAACCTGATAAGATACTATGAAATAGTGTCATCCTTCTGCCTCTTGATATTTCAAAGTTTATCCTTGAGTGCCAACTTCTAGTGGTCACTATTGTTCTGGAACAAATATGTTAGTGCTTTCCACATTGCATAAGGAGTCTCTTTCCTGTGGATATTTGAGACAATATGGTCTCATACTCCCTCCAATATAATTCTCCTCACCTTGGCTACACACTTCTTCCATTCTGCTAGATTCTGAGTATCAACAGATCCTGGTTTTGGGATGTCATTATCAACAAGTTCTTTCCATCCATTTTCTTCCAACACTGCCTCCATTTGGTCCTTCCAAGAAACATAATTCTAGCTTCCCTCAAGGGCATACTCGAGTCTTAGTCCATAAAATGCCATCTTTGTAACTCTGAAGAATTGATCCTACAAATTTGATCCTATTGCTGAAAAACTTTGAAATTTATGCTCCACTGTGAATCCTTCTTTGATACCATGTAGAAATTATGGTGTAGATATGAAACTTCTCATGGAATTTACTAAAACACAAGACTCAAATCTACTCTACTGCTTTGTGGAATTCAATTCATGATAGAGAACATAAATCATAAACATGAAAGAAGAAACATCAGACATACATAGAGATTTATCTAAGGGAAAAGAACTGCTCAAAACCACTTCCTCTCTGTATTTCCTCAATCAAAGAATAGAGATGTAATACATATGTTTCTCAAGCCTGAGTGTAAGCTGCAAGTGTATAGTCTATCCCTCTACCTGAATGACTGAATATGGCCAACACTTAGCAATTTTCAAGGCCTCCAAGCTCCTATTTCCTTGTGTTGTTCCTTGAGGAATTAGACCCTTATTAATTAGGAATTTCCATCAATTAAATTTCACAATTCCTTTAGGTTGACCCTCTGGCTACATGGATCACCTATACACATTGGAATAGCCTACAATTGATACTACACTACCTTGGAATCTCCACCTCAACTGGGTAACTTGAATTCTCTGCATGCATCAGTTATTTTGGGTTGATTGATTAGTTAACTGGTTGACCACTGAGTATGGTTGAAGTCATACTTCCACAACTTGACCTTCCACCAGTTCCTCCAACTGTTAGAACTAGTTTAACTGACCATAACTGAATTTAACTGAAATAGATTTCTACAAATTAGCAATCAATCATACTGAATTGAAATCAAGCTCCCCAACTTGAATTAACTGAGTTAACTGAGTGACAAGTGACATGTCACTTCAGTTAACCACCTCCAAGATTTATGTTGATGTGGAAATTTAAATTTTGTCTAGTTTTAATGCTGGATTTTCAACACTTAGAGCCACTGAGACAATTTACTTGTGATCTTTCTAGCTTTTAAATATGCTTCATTGGAGATGAATACTGTGGGAAAAAATCATGGATTCCCATATACCCGAAGCCAGAATACGACCAATATCTTGGCTAATTATGTTGGAAACGAGTAAATTACCTTGCATTGAGATGTAGAAATTTGGAAACTAGAAAAGCACCATGGGATTGAAATCTAAAAATTGACAAAGGAAGAGATGCCATTCATATTAGAAAAATCTAGGGAGTGAAGCCCTTTAGGTGCATTGATGGAAGATAAAAAAGAGACTGTGGAATTGTGGAAATGACAATGTATCATCTATATATTAAAATTTAATAAAAAAATGTTCTCAATCTTTGATTTCTAATAAATATTTATTTTATATATATAATTTTTATGTAAAAAGGAAAGAACACATAAACATATATTTAAAATATGGGATTGAGTTGTATTAAATCTCTTTTAAAGTAATGTAAGAAAGGAGAATTAAATTAGATTCATTTTAATTTTATATTAGATTAAAAGATATATTTCATATGCAATTTTGCCTTGTTATGTTGTATGTACATAAACTTTGGTATCATATGATTCAATTTTGACATATATCTTAAAATATAATAAACAAATATCAAATAAGTTTATTTATATATAAATTTGTTTATTTATTCTAATATTAAACAAAAGAATGAAATAAATTTGTTTTTTACAATGTAATTTCATTATATAAAACAATTTGTGAATGATATTACTCAATATAAATAATGTTATTTTTAAATTTTTAAATATTGGTTAATGATTAATATATAATTAATATTAAATTTATTATTATCTTGTTTTAGTTGAATTACATTTTGTTTGTATTTCTTATTTTTTACATAATATTTTATTTAGTATTTGTATGTATTTAATTGATTTGTTTTCATGATGTAACATGTTTTAATGTTTGACTTGACACTTTTATATAATATTTTATTTAGTATTTGTGTGTATTTGATTGATTTGTTTTTATGATGTAACATGTTAGTATATAATTAATATTAAATTTATTATTATTTTGTTTTGGTTGAATTATATTTGTTTTGTATTTCGTATTTTTATATAATATTTTATTTAGTATTTGTGTGTATTTGATTGATTTGTTTTTATGATGTAATATGTTAGTATATAATTAATATTAAATTTATTATGTCACTATGTGACATATAGGAATGGGTTGGATACATTAATTTGTCTTTACATGTAAAAATTTTCTGCTTTCCTAAAGTAAACTTTGGTTTTTTGCATATATTTCTTAGCAGACATCACAACGTCGCCACATACCTAGGCCAAAGCATGAGGGGTGACGACTATTGTATCGTTGCTAATGTCATCCATTCATCAATTCAGTTGTTATCCGTCCATCAATTTGGCTTCCATGGTAAGGTCATTAATGGCATTCCTATCTACCATTTCTTTCACATTTTGAGAAATTTTCTTGCAGATCTCAGACCTAACAGTCAAGATAGATACTTACCAGAGTTTTCCAGAGTGTTCTTCGAGCTAAGTGTCGTTGTCGACAAAGAAATGACTAGCAACAAGTAGGTCTCTTCCCAACTTGTAATTTCAAGCTCGAAAAACATAAAAGAAATTTGAATAAAGAAAAGCTTAATAATGTGGAGTTATTGTATACATGTTGATTAAATGAAGTAATATTTTTTAGTATTCGATATTAATTCATAATCTAATCTTAAATATTGTTTATTTGAATTTTTTATTTCTAACTATTATAATTTCAAAAGACCATTCAAACTTGTTTTGAAGGGTTCTTTTGCGAGAGAAGCTCATCTTAACCTCTCAAATATTAGACTTTTGTTGCCTTTCCAAGCATAATTTTTTTATAATAAATAAATTAAATCAATAAATTGAAATATAAACATTATAAACATATATTGATACATTTTTAAATCAATTTTCTAGATATTTAAAATTATTTTAAAGAAATAGTTCAAAAAATTCTAAATTTCCTTTCAAAGGCCAAAATGTTTGTAATAGATAAACTCAATAAATAAATTGAAATATAAATACTTAAATTAAAATTTAAAAAAAAAAGTAATAATCATATAGAAATACATTTTTAAATCAATTTTTGCGTTTTTTATTATTATTTTGAAATATAAATACTTAAATTAAAATTAAAAAAAATAACAATCATATACAAATACATTTTTAAATCAATTTTTGAGTTTTCTATTATTATTTTGAAGGATAAGTTCAAAGAATTTGGTCAACTATAATACATAGCATAATACAATTACATTATCATCAATAAAAACAAAATTATATTAAACTTTTATCATAAATTTCACAGAACAACTATCAAAATCAAGTCTTAATCAAGCCTAAGAAAGGGGTATATTTTTGGCTTCTTAGAAATTCATAAACATACTTATTAAGTGCAACTTTTTGGACTTTCCGGTGTCAGAATCCGGTTGAAAAGTTTAAGGTGAAATCTTGATTTGTGTTATTTAAACTGGTTTTTTGACTGTATATATGGATTCAACATCCCGAAAAACCCCTAGGGCACTTCGATTGTGCATGATTTACCCATCAAGCTTGTGATTTCAATAAATTCCTGCTAGATTTTAGAGAAATTAGACCGGAAAAACCCATCGGAAAAGCTTGGAGAAAATCTCACTAAAGACAACTCGTACAGAATTTTAGTATGGGCATTATTATATTTAAATAAAGCAAATTTACTCTCATGTCCATCAAGAAAATATGATGTTGAAAATGTTACAAAAATTACATACATCATTACCTTGGCAAGAAAGTACATGATCATCTATTATATAAGAGAAAATATATTATCTCTATTAAAAATTGAAAAATAAATAGATATTTATTTAGATTTCTATAACCATTTTTATATGTCTAAAAATAATTAAAAAACAAAATTGATAATATTTAATCAAAAAATTACAAATACATAGATAAAAACATCTCCATCTAATATTCAATAAACTTATTTCCCCAAAAAAAATAAAAAAAAATATATCGTTTTAACAATAAATTCCACCATTTTCAAATTCAAATCCATTCCTTTACTTCATTCATCCCAAAAGTATTTATTTTCACCTTATCCAACAACAAAGTGAACACTTTGTATTACTCATTTTTTGTGAGTTAGAAAATAAAATGACATTGATAAATTTTTATAACTTAAATTTTAGAACAATAATTTTTTTTTACATTCTTTTTTGAGTTAGAGAATAAAATTACATTAATAAACGTTTATAATCTAAATTTTAGAACTATATATATATATATATATATATATATAAAAGTGATACATTCAAGTTCATAATTTTTTGAGTTAGGAATGAAATTACATTGATAATTTTTATAATCAATTTTTTTGGGGGATATAAGAGATTTTAAAATTAAAACATTCAAGTTCATACAACATAGATGGAGGAAGAGTGGGTCGGTTAAATATCAACGTTTATGTTATAAAAAGAAATATATGGCCTTTAATCTATATAAAACTTTTAACGTGAAAAAATGTACTTCTATATTTTATATTTAATATTATTTTAGATATTAATATTATAATATTATTTTAAATGTGTTGATCTTTTCCTTAATTATTAGAAAATTTTCAACAAACCACACATGGTAGGGTGATCAATCTAGTTAAAGTGATGGATGGATATGGAGTTGTTTATAAAAAAAAACAAAAACAACACAAACACGTGGAAGGATAATGGAATAATTCAACCTGCATGAAATTTTTAACCACACGTGGATGGATATGGAGTTGAAAATTTTCAAAAAACAACACAAACACTTTCATGAAACTTTTAATAATTAAGAAAAGCTTTCATGACATTTTTAATAACACGCGGAAGGATAATTAAATAATTCAACCTTCATGAAATTTTTAGCGATGAAAGGTTTTTAACAATAAAAAAATTCTTTCATGAAACTTTTAATAACACGCGGAAGGATAATGGAATAATTCAACCTTCATGAAATTTTCAGCGATGAAAGGTTTTTAACAATAAAAAAAATCTTTCCTGAAATTTTTAATAACACGCGGAAGGATAATGGAATAATTCAACCTCACATTTTATAAATATAGAGAAGGATTAATCTTCCTTCCCACCTACAATTACATAGTACTAGCAGTGGAAAATTATAATGTTATCATATAATATGACATGACATTAGTATATGGTATAAAATTGTGTAAAGCATATTTTATTAATATAACTGGTATAATAATGAAATTTAATTATATATGACTATTTAAATATTTTAATAGAAAAGAAATTTAATATTTTTGGAAATATTTATTTATTTATTTAATTTTTATGTTATATATTTTTTTTTAATATTGATATTTTAGTTTAACAATTTTATATTTTTGAATTTTCCAATTTATTTTAAATATTGAAAATTTTAATTTTATATCTATATATATATATATATATATATAATTAAATGATTTGTTTCATGATTTTTTTGGTTCCACTTATTTCATCTTTTATGTCATATTTTTCTTTAACACCTTGAATTAAAAATGATATTGACATCTTAACTTAACAATAAATTTAACAATTTTATATTTTTGAATTTTCCAATTTGTTATATATATATATATATATATATATACTCTAATTTATAAATTAAATGACCTTTTTCACGGTTAATTTTAACCAAAATTCGGTAGAGAATTTTTAAAACTTGAGTTTAATCTATTTGATTTGTAGAATTTTAGTGTACTTGAGGTGTTTTTGGTGGTGTTCAATCCATTTATGTATTCAAAAATGTATTTTAAACATATTCTCATTTGAAATTGGATCATCGAATTCTAGTGAAAAAGACTAGTTCATCTATAAGTTAGACTACACCTATATATATGTGTGTCTGTGTGTGTTTAATTTTTATTAATACTAGTTTAAAAATTGATATATAATTTTTTCTTTACTTTAAAATTTTAAATAAATATTCAATTTTATTAATTATTAAATAAAATCATATTATATAATTAAAAAATGCTTCATAATCATAGAAAATCTACCATTACATGTTGTGAATTTGCTGAGTTAGAAATAACACATGCTCGTAATTTACTTCCCTTTCAATCTTTGAATCTCGGGGAGGGGATAAAATATTTGGGATTTCATGTGATACCCAATGACTATGCCAAGGAAGATTGGATGTGGATGGTAGCCAAAGTGGAAAGGAAAATTAAGTCATGGTCTCACAAGTGGTTGTCTAGAGCCAGTAAGTTGGTACTTATTAAATCTATCATTGAAGCCACCGCGGTATTCTAGATATCTCTATCCTAGATTCCTAAAGGCACACTTAACCTTATACAGAAGCTCTGTTGTGGATTTCTCTCGCAAGGGCAAAGGAAGGAAGCACATTTGCATGTGTCAGATGGGACAAGCTTGTCCTTTCGAAATTGTGGGGAGGATGGGGATTAAAGGACATTAACTGCTTCTCACATGATATGGCCACCAAAGTGAGCTCAAGACTAATTTCCACCCACAACTTGTGGACTGATGTGGTTCAGTGTAAATATATACAGCCTTTATTGATTGAGGATTAGATTTGACTCCCAAAGAAATCAAGATCAAATATCGCTACCATGTGGAAAGCAGTCCTTAAGTCTTTTCCGATTACTGCATCTGGATTGGCTTGGCATATAGGATCAGGAACCAGGGTCCAAATTGGAATCAATCCATGGCCGAGTTGTGGAAACAACCACATTCTCCCTCCTGGCCTAATCATTTTCCATTCTTCTCACAACATCAAATTCTTGAACAAAATTGGGGACCCAGACCGATCAAACATATGGGGTCAACATTGGCTTTCAGTGTTAGAATTATCGCTCCCAAATCAATAGCATGTATCTTGGGATAACTATGTCAAGGCGTTGATCTCAACACAAATCTGGTTAAATGATCGTGAGGGTGAGCTACTATGGGCCCCCTCTAAACATGGATCCTATTCCCCAAAAGATAGTTATCTTCACACGATAGCCTCAAAGGAACCAAACTCTCTCAGTTGATGGTGGCAACATCTTTGGAAACTAAAAGTGCGAGCCAAATCTCGATTGTTGTTTTGTTGTATATTGGAAAACAAGTTTCCGATGGGAGAAAATATGAAAAATCGCTCCTTCGATGGGCCCTCATGGTGTTCCTTTTGTCATCAATCTGAGGAAACAACTGAGAATCTCTTCTTATCTTGTCAGGATGCTCGACAAGCTTGTAGATCGATCTTACAGGGGATTTCCATTTCCATTAACTAGCAGGGTGATAATATCTCACAAGTCTAGGAATCTTGATGGAATAATTTCCAACCTCACAAGACGCGAAACATCCCCTTACTCGCCTGTTGGGGCCTTTAGATGGGTAGGAACATAAAAATATTTCACAAACAACCTTTCTCTCTAGATCATACTTCTGCTCAATGTATTGCCATATATTCGCTCCTTCGTGATGATTGTTGAGTTACAAAATGGGTATGTATTTACTCTTAATTCCATCACATTTTTCCTGTTTTCTTATCTCTTTCATATCTTGATACGCTAACATATTGATGGATTATGATAAGAAATGGATGAACTACCCTCAATTGAGATTTAGCCATCGTAACTAACTTTTACTCCTTTTTATACAAAGAAACGACAAAAGGAACAGTTGTTGTTCCCTAGCGACGGAACAGCATAAACCAACAAAGGCATAATGGGGCATGTCGATTGCAAATAGATTGGAGGACGAATCAGGAGGATCAACGCCAAATATGATGGGTGTCCGAAGATAACATTCAGTTGTGAATCCCTCAAGATCGGGAGATCCTGAGGGATCACATTTATCTTTTACCACTTTCTGACTATAAAAGCAAAAGATTGTAGGAAGAAAGGGGGATGGATCTCTATTATTTCAAATTGTAATATTAATTTACAGAGTCATGCTGTTGGAGAACATGATCGTATTGTAATGCTACTTGAGTTCAATGATTAATATATAATTGGCGTTGTTGTTCGTTGGTATTATTTGAAGTAGCTTAGCAGTATTCGCTGGTGCTAAGGGCTCGGCCTCTGGTGGATTCAATTGTTCCCTTGTGTTATATATTTCTGATTCTCGCAAGTTTGATTGGTTTGATAGTTTTACTATTTTCTGTGAGTTTATCTGATTTGCTATTTACTGCTTTCCTATATTGAAGACAATACATTTTCTTTACATGTTTTACCACATTGTCATTTGATTCTATTTACGCCTATTGTAGATTAAATTATTTATCCGTTAAGATAGTGAATTGTATTGATTTAATTAGCTGTAAGAGTTTGGTTATCGCTATTGAGCTCTCAGTTGACACCAGTTCCATTTGGATTGCTTCATAGAGATTGAGTGTGATTTAGATTGAATCAACTAAGAAGAGATTGGTTATTTCTACTATGCTCTCGGTTGATGCTATTGTTAATTGAATTTCTTGTGTGAGATTTGATTACGATTTTAGCAGAGGATTAAGTCTTGAAGTTTAGATGCAATATTTCCTTTAACAGTTGTAATTTGAGTTTTATAAATGCATATGTTTACTCTTGTATCAAAGGTTTGTACTTCATTTTAAGAAACATTACTCTTCGGATTCATAGCATGCACATATTGTGTAAACTCTTGAAATAAGAGGACTTGCCCAGGTTGATGATTAATGTGGGGTAATTAGGAGTTTTAAAAGACACTTTTTATCAACCAAGAATGATGATAACCCTCCTTCTACTCATTCTGTCACCTCGGAAAACATCGATCAGTCTTCCCCCTGGGCATATTTTGATGGCTCCTCACAGCTTGGCCGATGTGGTGATGGTGATGTTCTCCACCTAAATATATCCCACCATTTTCATACCAAGGGCAAACTGGGACAAGGAACAAACAACTTTGTTGAACTGCACAACCTTAAATTGTTTCACCTTTTTGTACTTCAGAAAGATTGCAAAAAGCTAGAAGTCTTTGGTGATTCAAGAGTGATGATAGACTCGTTCACACAAAAATATTCTTTTCATAAACACACTCTCAGAAGTCTTCTGGATCAAGTATTATTGATCAAATCTCATTTTGACTCCATATATTGTCAAACCATTTATAGGGAAAGGAACCATATTGCAGACCAACTATCCAAAGAAGGCACGCAACAAGTGTTTGGCACTTGGCATGTGATAGAGGTGACTGCAGCGAACCATTTTCATTACATTCACATCATATTTTTTTGAGGATATACATGTCCCCTTGATTCCACAAGAATGATTATTGATTATTACAGAGATTTCCACAAATGGATAAAACACTCATATATATATATATATATATATATATATATATATATATATATATATATATATATATATATATATATATATATATATATATATATATATATATATATATATATATATATATATATATATATATATATATATATATATATATATATATATATATTATCTCTCAGACTGTGTATTTTTGTATTTGAAGATTTTCTCTATAGATGTATATATGATCATGGATGACACAAACAAATATCGACAAATATAGTAAAATCAACAATTTTTCCTGCTAATAGAAAAATCAACAAATTTTGTCTTTGATGACACTGAAATATACAACATGTAATTTTCATCCACATATTAATGAAAATGATGATTTTTCCTCGGGGAAAAAAATAATGATAATAACTTTAAATTAAAATAAAATAAACTTCAATTTTAATCCTAATCTCTATTTAAAAGAAATACATTATTTTATTTTATTTTTGTCGATAAAAAACATACTATTAATTCATCAAATACAGAGGACAGAAATGATGACCCTAGCTCTCCTCGCCTCACTCCAACTAGATTTGTTTGCGAGGAAAGTAGAAAAGGACCTAAGAGCAGTCTGCCAAACTTTGTCGAGTAGCCAAAAGACACAAGACCATAAGGCCAAAAACATAGATAGGATGAGAAGACAATCAATATCCATCAAGGAACATGAGGGAAGTCTGGAGTATGACCTATGTTTGATGCATCCAAAGGGAAAGGATCTCCATGTGAGCTAGACACCCATCCAACTAATCAAGGAAATCATTGGTGCGTCATTGGCTTCTTCTGATGAAACCCAAGCATTTTTTTTTTATATTTCTAATCTCTTAATAATATTTAAATTCTATGCATGAAACTAAGATGCAAAATTTGATTATATATCCCTTCTCACTTATTACAAGTTAACTTTGTATTCGTTAAGCTTGGACCATGTCTAGAGTACATCCCAATCTCCATTTCATATATTTTTCAAATAGTAACCAAGTCAATTCATATAATTCTAAACCATCCACCTCTTGACTATAAATTCCAAAAATATATAGACAAAGCTCATAAAATCATGTCATAATGAGTAACATAGTGAATGACTGTGAGTCGTCATCCCATCCAGGGGTAAAAATTGAACACGTCACATCTATTCAAGAGGGATCTAGTATGTCCTAGAAGCGCAAAGTGAAAATTAGGTGTTAAAAAATGTTAATTTTTATTTATACTTATTTTCTAAAAAATTTAAATAATAAAACAAAATGCTCAGTAAAGGGTTGAGAGATAAATTATTAGATATCCCCTGGTTTCCTTATTCTCTTTTATATTTTTTTTAGTGACATACAAAATCCAAAGTATTCCTTTACATAAGTACGAAAGTTTTGCCATATTCTTTATGCAATATGTTACAAAATGTTATGGCGATTGGAAAAAGGATTTAATTGAATGAACTAGTGGAACTCACAAATGATTTGGTATAGAGTTGAGGGACAAAAGATTTCCTAGATAGTTAAGTGTGCGATAACTAATATTTAATGGGAGGAGGAGGGAGGATGACGATATATCAATGTGTGAGGTGATGAGGTGATGTCCTAATGGGCACAATTTGCAGGTAATTTGTATCCGCATTTACATTTGGAAGTGTTGGCATACAAAGTTACTATTGAGATGGTCCCCAGCCTCTTTGACAACCAAATATCTAGTCACTCAAATAGGTTGGCCTGGAAAACTATTTTGGCATATATATATGTGGATAAAAAGAATCATAGATCTGTATGAGAGTCAATTCCGTGAAGCCTCAAGACAATGTGTGTTCAATAGGATTCCCTTTGATGACATTGTGAGATTCTTATTTTTGGGTACAAATGGATTTGTTCTTGTTCGTGAAGGTTTTGGCAAGGGGTTTGGTGCTAAGAATGCTTATGGCCTCCAAACACACCAGTGCAGGCTTTCATTCTTCAAGATTTCATTGTTTTTGTGAGGTTAAATTCAATAAATTCCTAGTCTAGATAATGGTAATTAGTCTCATTTCTCTCGACGCTCTTGTCCTTAATGCCCGAAACTTGGTGCCAAACTTTCGTTTGGAACATTCCGAGTTGGCGAAGCTTTCCAATAATTCCTTCATCAGGGTTTCGAATCTGCAACTAGATATTACCGTTTACAAGGAATGTTAGGGTTTGAACTATGACATGATCTTGGGAAAGGTGTTGGGTAAATTCACAGTTCTTATGGACCTAAAGGGAACCCATGAGAGGGTAGTCATGTTCCATAACAGGTAGGTGTCTATTGGGAAAAAATTGGTTGGAGATTCGAAAGGGGGTGTTCAAATTCATTTTAATGTTCAGGTAGAACCCAACCTTAGGTTTGTTTTCTAGTTTGACCACAGGTTCGAGTGTAATTTGTAGGTCCTATAGATTTAAGGCAATATTCATTAACCCATTTTCAGTAGTGAGTTTAGCCATGACAGGAATTCAAGATTACACTTGATTCTTTTACCCTTACCTTTCACATCATTTATTCATTCATATATATTTCATTTGTTTTGGTTAAAATAAACCCTAAGAAACTACAGGTTGGGACTAGCACTGAGTCTCATCCCTTTGAAGCTCATGTCATCCTAGTAGGACACACAATGACACTAATGAAACCCTTGTCAATAGTTCACGGTGATTTCACTCTGTTGACCTCACCAGTGAAATCGGAAGGAACGAATGACTTGCACCAACTATCTTTCCATTGAAACCTATTCCATGCATTGGGGTATACCATAGCTAGAATGAAACCATTATGGATGGATTAACATAATAGAAATCAACCTCAGTGATGGATCATTGTCCACCTCAAAAGATAATTAAAATTGACACATTGTGATATCCCTTTGAAACTCATGGCATCTAGGTGGGGCTTACGATATACAGATTGAAACCTTGGTGGATGACCTACCACTCCATAAATGTAATGATGAACAAGTACCCTATTGGGATTCATCTATATTTCACTTTCCATATGTTTGGAAAATATTGGTTCAATTCCATTTACAGTTTCGCTAGGTTCTCTTTTATTCTTGCTTTTTTTGTAGATCTTTTCTTGTTGCTCTAAATTATAGATCCATAAGGTTGTTGCAAATTGTCATTCTGTTAAATAGAGAAATGCAAGATTATGATAAATGGGAGCCTTCAATTTCCATTTATGGGAGCTTTCAATTTCCACTTATTAGAGATAAAATATTAAGGCAAAAGTAGAAAATAGAAAAATGCAGAAGTCTAATGATGAGAGTCTTCTATTTGTGCTATTTAGATATTAAATAAGTCTTGTATAATTTAATTTATTAAATCTGTATAATTTGTAGAACATGATAGGAAAAAACACTCAAATAACCTTTTGTTTTGGGGACTGAACGCACTTTTTTCATTTTGAAAATAATTAAATACAATTTATAAAAAAATTTAGTATCTCAATATGCATTTTCACATTTCACTATATTATTTATTTAATGTTGTCACAATATATTTTTTGTATTGCCTTTTAGTTGTATAAATTTAATTTATTTAATAAAAACAAATTTAATTGAAAATAAAATGTAAAATGATATACTCTTGTCAATTCAACTATTTTTTCATTTTAACTCGTCCATCATGAAAAATGGGCATAAATATATACCCTTCGAATCAAGAGTTCAAATTTAATCACTTGTCCCATCACACTTCAAATTTGATCACTCGTCCCATCATCAAAGAAAGTTAAACGGGGTAAACTTTTGGAGGTGCAGGTACTCTGACATTTCTTTGTTTTCACACACCACCCCTTCTCTGGTTACTTGCACGAAATCTGGGTGACTCTGATGTGTTAATTTCTTTTTTATGCGGAGAGGCAAAGTAAAGATAATTTACGCGGAGAGGTAGAGGGGTGTGACTTTTTGCGAAGGGTGTGACTTTCGCGAGGGATGTGACTTTTGAGCAGCTCGATTTCACACACCATGGAGCTCGATTTCACGTAGCTAGATTTCACAGACTTGGATTTTGTGAAGCTATTACACAGACTTAAAAATACATAATTCTCTCATGGAAAAACAGAGAGTAAAACAAAGTAAGGTTGGAGAAACACTATAAAAACTTAGTATTTAATTCTAAATCATGAAAAATACATTCACATGAGACTGTGGCTCATTCACCAAGTAAAACAAAGGTTTTACACTTCACGTGGAATAACACACAGTCAAACAGTGTAACTGTTGTTTTCACGTGCCCACCAAAATTTGCTCCACCATTTTCTCATCAGAGACTCTCGCTCTCTTTCCCTCTTCTCTCTTACTTTCTAAACACTACAAAATGATTTTTACATTCAGAATTAACTCAACATACAATTTTACATTTAATATGTTATCAGTGTAAAAGTTTTTAAAATTTTGGACAACCTGCATGCTTCCTAAGTTTTTGTGTTAGACATGGTCAAGTTATTTTTCATGTTTTTAAGAGTTTCAGTTATAGCATTAGAGTCCCATTTCCATCATTAAATAAAGTCCATTAGCATTGTCTAGTCCCTTATGGATCCCATATCATGTTTTAAGTTTCATGTGTCTGGTCATTTCAAAAATTTGAATGCGCTACGAAACTGTCTAGTTGTTTTTGTAGCGCAAATCCCTGAAATTACACTACGTGCGCTATGAAATCAGGGATTTGTATCTAGTCATTTTTGTAGTGCAAAACCGTGAATTTACACTAGATGCACTACAAAACTGTTGTAGGTGCAGTTTTGGTATTTTGCTAAATATTCAAAGGAAAGAAGGGGCTATTTTTGGAGAAGGATGCTACTGGAGAAATGTGAGGAGATCATTTGAGAAGGTTTAAAGCCCAAGTAAATGAAAAACTCAAGGAATGAGAGATATATGCAAGAAAAAAAATTTGCGCTACAAAAACAACAGTTTATTTCGTAGCACATCCAGATTGACTTTCTTCATGCAACTTCAAGGAGTTTAATTTTTGTACAGGTGGAAGAGAAAGGTTCCAGGGATGATAGAACACATGTCACATGTATTAAAGGGTCACTTTTGTTAGCAGAAGGATTCAAAGACAAGCATAAAGATGAAACCCTAAAAAAGAGGAACTCTGTCTCGCTGTTTTTAGTAGTCAACTTCCAAGGGGATTCGTGAGCAATTGAAAACTCATTTATAAAAAGTGAAAGAGGTTTTTATTCCTAACATACTAAGCGACACAAACCTCTTTCAGTTTCTTCAAATTCATTATGAGGTGGGATAAATTGATGGTTTAAACTTGCACTACGAAAATGGTGGGAGGAACTCTGTTTTCTAGTTTTAGCAGTCTTTTTAAAGACCAATTTCTGGCCACAAGAAAAAGTATTTTGGAATTACGAAGAAGGTTTCTCTTTATAAATTCTCCAGCTATAATAACCTGTCTCACTTTTTTCGTAGGTGTCACCAGTTGGGAGATACAACGTTTTCTTTAAAGTCATAATTGCAGAAAACAGATCTCCCGGTTTTAAGGGCAGTTAGGTCATGGAACAACAAGGTTCATAACAAGGCTGGACACATCACCAAATTCGATCTCATGAGGTTGCAAGTGGCAAAGGATTAATTGAAGACTATATTAGGTTGTTGTTATCATAATAAGGAGTTGTACTCCTAATTGTATTAGGACTCTAAGACAGTGAGTTAACTATTACTTGTAATTAATAGGTTGTTTTATGGTTAGAATAGGTGTCTAGGATAGGAATTTGAATTCCTCTAATGGTGGATCATAGAATCCAAGATTGTAAAGTTATATATGAAGCATGAGGTCAAATTCCAAGAGAGGGCATTTTTATTAGCAAAAGAAGCTGTGTTATGTGAGCAAACTGTGTGTTTTTCAAACTTAATGTGGAGATCAGTTTGACTACTCAAGATTCACAAAGAGTTTATGTGTTTGATGCTCTTATGGCTTTGTTCAATTACTTACTTACAGTGGTATGAGCTTGTGATACTTAGAATTCATTGGAAAGTGCTCTAACTTCCTTCACATGCTTGTAAACTATGTTGTTTCACTGTGTTACTATTTTATTCATAAACCTAAACTCTAAGTGCCTTGACTTCCATGTTAGGTTGATAATGTTATTTTTTTGAGGACTATTTTGACTCCATAGCCCAATAGATATTTGCTAATCATAGTTTCAACCAGTCAACAAGTTATACTTCTGTTCATTTCGTTCCTAGAGTTAGCCATCTAATCATTAATCGAAAACCCTAAACCTAGTGAGAGAGCCCTCTCAGGTTGAGGAGGCTAAGCCTCAACCAAATGATTGGTTTGAAATAGTGACACTGAGGTAGTTTGATCAACAGCCTATCAGGGTCCTATTTTGGTGATAACATAATACATGACAGAGAAAAATAATTAATATGATTTTGTTCTTAAGTGTGATCATAATCACGGAGGTGTTTGTGGAGTGTGGGAAATAGTTGCTAAATGAATGCTTGCCCATATCTATTTCCCAAAATACATTAAATGCTTTAAATTCCTTGTTGCATTTCAGAATGGTTCACGCCTAGCTTCAGTCCTTCCATCTTCAAACAGAGACGCAACTTGCAGAAATACTGCTGACAAGTATGGTTGTTTTCAGGGTGTTTATTATGATGGTTGGGATTATTATTTCCAACACTCCCCCTTAATCACAATTTCCGCCATTGACAATTCCCAAACAGTTTTTGAGACAAACAAAACTTTCACGTGCCAATTTCTTTGTGAAGATATCAACAAATTGTTCTTATGACCTGCAGTGCTGCAACACAATTTCATCATTGTTAATCAACTCTCTAATAAAATGATATTTATCATCAATATGCTTGGTCCTTTTGTGGAAGACATAATTCGTTGACAATGCAATTGCTGAGGTGTTGTAATAGAAAATAGTTTTCGCTCCCTCTTTGTCATGACGAAGATCCCTCAACATCCTTCTCATCCAAACTGCCTGACACGTTACTGTTGTTTCTGCGACATATTCAGCTTCTCCTATTGACAGTGAAACTATTGGTTTCTTCTTAGTGGCCGATGAAATGGCTCTAGAACCCAAATGAAAAACATATCCTGACATGATCTTTCTGTCATCGACACTTCCTGCCCAATCACTGTCAGTGTAACCAACTAGCCTGAAATCACTTGTTGTTGTGTACAAAATGCCATACTATTTTGTCCCATTGACATACCTTAGAATCCTTTTCGCTTCTTGCCAATGTGTCTCCTTGGGTGTCTCCATAAACCTCGACACCAAACTTACTGCATACATTATATCCGGCCTAGTGGTGGTCAAATACATCAAGCTACCTATCATGATTTTGTATAATGTTAGATTGACATTGTTGTTGCAATCTTCTTTGCTCAAATTCAACCCCATGACAGTTGGAGTTGGTGCGGACTTTTTTTCTGCATTTTAAACCTCTCCAAAATGTCTGCCACATACTTTGCTTGAGAGATAAAAATGCCATTTTTTGTTTGCTTCACTTCTATGCCCAAAAAATACCTTAACAATCCCAAGTCAGTCATTTCAAATTCACTCTTCATGACTTGTTTGAAATCAGCGATGAGGAAATCATCATTTCCTGTAAAAATAAAATCATCTACATATAAAACGACACTGATAATCTTACCTTCTCTCTCTTTGATGTAGAGAGTAGGCTCACCGTTACATTTTTCGAAACCATTATCCAACAAGTAAGCATCGATCCTGCTGTACCACGTGCGTGGTGCTTGCTTCAACCCATAAAGAGCTTTCCTCAACTAATACACTTTGTCTTCTTGGCCTTCAACCTCATAACTAGTTAGTTGAGAAACATTCACTTCCTCTTTCAACACTCCATTCAAGAACACTGATTTTACGTCGATTTGATACACTTTCCATTTATGCTGCATGACAATCGCCACAACTGCGCGCACTGTCTCCATCCTCACGACTAGCGCGAACGTCTCCACGTAATCTCTTCCATGCTAATGCTTGTATCCTTTGACAAATAGACTTGCTTTATGCCTTTCAATCTTTCCCTCAATGTTGTTTTTGGTCTTATATACCCACTTCACTCTAATGACATGTTTTCCTTTCGGAAGGCTCACTAACTCCCATGTGTCATTCCTTTCTATTGCTTCTATTTCTTCCTCCATTGCCACAACACATTTTTCTTCTTTGACTGCATCTTCAAAATGGATTGGGTCATCTACATGAAAAAATAATTCAAATAAGGAATTCAGACCAGCGCTGCTATCAACTTATTCTTTCTCATAAATTTCATTTAAATTTCTGAATTTTAGTCTTCTTGTTCTTTCTGAAGATGGGCTTGACATTTCACTAGATGTTGCGCTTTGTGGCGTGCTTGGAGAAGCACTTTCCTGGCTGTGCGAAACTGTCCTAATTTTTATCTGATGGTGTTGTTTGCGTCCTACTTTGTTGTGCTTGAATAGGAGTAGAGGGAGTCACTGTTGAGGAATTACTTGCTGCTGTTAATTCCTCATTTTCCTCATGTGGTATACATGCTTTTACATTGTCTGTCTTCTCTAAACTTCCATCCCATGCTTCCTCTTCTATGAACTGCACATCTCTACTCATTATGACCTTCTTGGTTAATGGATTGTAGAGTTTGTATGCCTTGGATTCATCACTATATCCAACAAATATACATTTCTCCCCCTTGTTGTCCAACTTCTTCCTCAACTCATTAAGGACATGTCCATATGCCACATATCCAAAAAATCTCATGTGAGTGACACTATGATTTCTTCCACTCCATGCCTCTTAAGGAACTATGTTTTGGACACTTTTGGCTGGACATCTATTCAATATATATGCCACATAAGTGACAACTTTAGTCCAATAGTCATTTGGAAAATGCTTTGCCTTCAACATACTCCTTTCCATCTCCATAATGGTCCTATTCTTTCTTCCTGCCACACCATTTTGTTGAGGTGTATACCTTGTTGTAAATTTCTTGTGAATTCCATGCTCCCTACAAAAATGAAGGAAATCATTTGAGATGTATTCTCCACCTCTGTCAGTCCTAAGGACTTTGGTGTAGTGTCCGCATTGCTTCTCAACAAGAGCCTTGTATCGGGGAAAGCACTCAAACACTTCACTTTTCTATTTTAGGAGAAACACCCATATCTTCCTTGTGTAGTCATCTATGAAGGTCAATACATAGTGGATGCCACCAATTGATGGTGTTTGCATTGGTCCACATAAATCTGAGTGGACAATCTCCAAAGTTGCATTTTCTATTATTGACTTTCCTACTGGAAATGTCTCTCTATGTTGCTTGCCCAAGATACATCCTTGACATAGGTTGTCCTATTTTTCTATGAGTGGTAGTCCCTTCACCATGCCTTTCTTATGCAGCAAATTCAAACCTCCAAAGTTGAGATGTCCAAATCTCAAATGTCATAACCAATTTTTATCTTTGACCTCTGCTTGAAATTTTACTTGTGTGACAACTGCCTCTTTTTTTTTCATTCTCTTGTAAATTCATTGAGAGTTGTGCTTGTGCACCTTCTTTCTGCAAATATGATTTTAATTTTAGACGAAACATTCTATTGTTTGTCATCTGAACCTTTGCAATCAACTGTCTTCTTGGAGTCCTATCCAAAGTTTTGCATACATCATTCTTGAAGAAGACATTGTAGCCCTTTTGCATGAGCTATCCAATGCTTATGATATTATGCTTCAGACCGGGAACAAAGTAAACATCTGAGATGTATTTCTTCTCCCCCTTCTTTGTTAGGATATTAACTCTTCCTTTTCCCATGACAGAAACTTTCCTAGATACCATATATCACTCCATTTTTCTTGTGCTACATTACAAGCTAAAAGTATGCTATCATGGTTCTGATTTTCTTTTGTGAAATTTACACTTTGTTTGTTACTAATGTCATATTGCTTATTTCTACATTCATTTGCATAATGACCATACTTCTTACAGTAATGACATTGAACTTGAGATTTATCATACCTCTGCCCTTGTGCTTGATTTTGGCTTGGGCCTTGACTTGGATTTTGATTGTTGCCTCTTCCATTTGAGCTTGAAGGGTTGCTTCTTCCACCTCTATGTGGGCTTCTTCCTCTTCCTCTAGCATATGATCTTCCTCTACCTCGACTTTCACCAAATGAGACTTGTGTCTTGAAGGCATGCTCCAATGAGGAGCTTGTTGCTCTATTCAGTCTATGTTCATGAGAAATCAGTCATGCATTAAGCTCATCCACTGAGAACTGCGATAGATCCTTTGTCTCTTCCATGGCCACAACAATGGCATCAAACCTTGCTGACAAACTTCTTAAAAATTTCTCAACTATTCTTCTTTCCTCAAGTGTCTCAGCATGAGACCTGATTTGAGCAACCAACCCACTTACATGTGTAAAAAATGAGTCTATATTCTCAGACTCTTTCATACAAAGTGTTTCAAAATCTCTTCTGAACTTTTGCAGCTTTGTTGTCTTGACTTTTTCCATCCCTTGGTAGGCAGTCTGGAGGGTGTCCCATGCTTGCTTGGACTTTGTTGCTACTGCAACCCTTGGGAAAATTTTCATGAACTGCTTGGAAAATATAAAACAGGGCTTTTGAATCCTTCTTTCTATTGTCCCTTAACAAATCTTTTTCTTGTTGAGATAAGGCATTGTATGTTGCTGCATTTGCTGGTTCTTGAAAACCATTCTCCACCAAATCCAAAATGTCTTGAGAAGAAAACAAGGCCTTCATTGTAATAGCCTAATAATCATAATTTTTTCCATTAAACTCAGGTATTTGAGGATTAGTCAAGCTTGTGCTTGATGTGCTCATTTCTGAGTGAAAAAACCTTTCTACCTGCTGGTAAATATGCCAAAAACCATCTTCCCTCAAAACAATTATTACTTCTAGTAAAAAAACTTGTTTTTACACTAACAAAGTTTAACCCGCTCCGATACCATGCTAAATTTGTTTTACGCGGAGAGGTAGAGGGGTGTGACTTTTCACGACGGGTGTTACTTTTGTGAGGGGTGTGACTTTCGCGAAGCTTGATTTCGTGCACCGCGGAGCTCGATTTCGTGAAGCTAGATTTCATGGACCTGCATTTCACGCAGCTATTACACAGACTTAAAAATACAGAATTCACTCATGGCAAAAACAGAGAGTAAAACAAAGTAAGGTTGGAGCAACACTATAAAAACTTAGGATTGAATTCTAAATCATGAAAAATACATTCACATGAGACTGTGGCTCATTCACCAAGTAAAACAAAGGTTTTACACTTCACGCGGAATAACACATAGTAACTGTTGTTTTCACGTGCCCACCAAAATTTGCTCCACCATTTTCTCATCAGAGACTCTTGCTCTCTTTCTCTCTTACTCTCTTACTTTCTAACCACTACAAAATGACTTTTACATTCATATTTAACTCAACATACAATTTTACATTTAATACATGATAGAGAAAAATAATTAATATGATGTTGTTGTTGAGTGTGATCAGAATCGCGCAGGTGTTTGTGGAGTGTGGGCAATAGTCGCTGAATGAATGCTTGCCCATATCTATTTACCAAAATACATTAAATGCTTTAAATTCCTTGTTGCGTTTCAGAATGGTTCGCGCCTGGCTTCAGTCCTTCCATCTTCAAACAGAGACACAACCTACAAAAATACTTCTGACAAGTATGGTTGTTGTCAGGGTGTTTATTGTGGTGGTTGGGATTATTATTTCTAGCATGATGAGCAATAGAAAAAGAACGTAACAATTAGTTGTTACTTGGCCATGTTTTGGTACGTTGGAGTTAGTCATTTCTTCTTCTCTGTTTTGTGAGGCAATCTTGTCAAGTAAGGTCTATTTTTATGTTTCCATAATTTAACAAATTTGAAAACGGTTGATATGCTTAAAAAAAGAGATATAAATTGAAGTTATAAAACCATAGCATGACCAATTCTAATTTATGAAGTTTGGGGAGGAGAAGACATATCGGAAAAAATAACAACCATGAAGAAAATAGCCAGACACTGACCAATTTTAATTGATAAAGTGTATACAAACTTCTGATAATTGAGGGAAAATAATATTGAAAAAGCAAAGCAACCACAATGGGAATGCATATAAAAACATCATCTACTTTATTTAAATTTAAAGTGAAAATCTACTCGTAGCACACTGCATTATCGTTGATATCATGCAACTAGACAATTGCACAATTTGGTCTTTATTGTTGATCTCGTGCAACTGGATAATTTGATCTTTGCACACTGCTTTTTCTCTAATATTTGAACTTAGTATCACTGCATAATCCCCTATTTTCCACTGGATCGAGATGTTGGGCCCCAAAGTGTTTAAACACACTATTTGACACTCCTTATTATGTAATTGCTAGAGGTACATTATGGCGTGACGGGTGTGATGACATCCAATCATCTCAGATCGAGAGAGCCGTATGAAGGATCAACAGTGGTAAAAGTTGCTGCACTGCTCGAAGTTCTTTCGGGGTCAACAAATACACCATCCACATCTACGAAAGCAAGCGTTGTGGGTGATGGAATATTATCTCGCTCACTTGTCAGCATCGACACAACCTCAGACATTGAAGGCCGCAAAAATGAAGTTGATTGCATGCACATCAGCCTGATTTTAATCACTCTAAACCCTTCATCCCACGAATAAGTGCCCTCCAATGTGGATTCAATAATATCTAAAGTTCTTTTCGCTTGATACAGCCTCCATGTCTAGTTGCCCAATACAACAAAATTTGGAGGTTTTAGAAAATTTGCACTTGAAAGATATGATGAAATCCATATGAGACATACTAATTCGATAAGAAACTCCATGCCTTGAACCGAACCCTTATTCTTTATTCCACTCACAATCTCAAGTAGAATAACTCCAAAAATGAATACATCTGCTTTCTCGGTCAGCTGCCTGTGTAAGGCGTACTCAGGCACCATGTAGCCTCTGCATAATGTAACCGGGGACAACAAAAGATTGAACTGGACAGATAATTATTACAAAGTTCTGGCAACTATAGTTCTAACGTGGCTCTGATCTTCTACAAAGAGTTTGGCCAAGATGAAGTCTGTTATTTTGGGTTTATGTTTATTATCTAGTAAAATATTGGTTGCTTTAATCTCTCTGTGGATGATTCAATTTTTAGAATCCTCGTGAAGATAGGCCAACCCACACGCAGTTCCAACCATGATTTGATATCACTCTCTCCATTTAAGTGAATTTTTTTTATTGTATCTATAATCAATGCATATTGGGAAGTAAAAACATTAAGAAGCTACATACACAAACTAGAACAAATCAAAGATCCATGTGGCCATTAAGCAGTTAAAGAGTTAGAAGAAACCAAAGATAATTCTGTCGAGACTACTGTTCTCGAGGTATTCGTAAACCAGTAGCCTTTCTGAGCTTTCAACATAGCAACCAAGCAATTTCACTAGATTTCTGTGTTGAACACCACTGATGACATTTGCTTCATTTAGGAATTCAGCCTCTCCTTGCCTTGATCCTCTTTTCAACCGTTTAACTGCAACCTCTTGGCCATCAGGTAGAACGCCCTGTACATCAATCAGGTTTAAATTCTTTATATTCTCCTTGATGACATGGAGCTGTTGCTGGCTATAACTCTATCCCAAATGAAATGAGAGAAATTATTTAACGCTTACATTAAATTAACTTTTAATTACTTGATTTGTTGTTCCTGGATATAAATCACTTATTCAATTGAAAGAAATTATGTAACACTCACTTTATAGATGGACCCAAAACCTCCCTCGCCATGCTTGTATACAATATAGTGGAATAAGGATAAGACCGAAAGGATGTATACAATATAGTGGAATAAGGATAAGGCCGAAAGGATGTATACAATATAGATTGTAGGTAGAACTAGTTAGTGATCCTTAGACTGTAATTTAATTTTCTATGTAATTTGGTATCACCCTCAGCTCTGGGGTTGGACTCGCACTACTATGTACATTTGTTGATCAAGTAATACAAGGAATCCACCATGTTTTTTCCCCTTGATAAAATCATAATTTTCATTATATAATAGAAAATTACATGATGTATATGCATATTGCATATGTTGTAGGAGAGGCAGAGTGTCTGTCAACATAAAAATGATCTAGAGTAGCAAAAAAGGTGCCTTGTATCTACGCAAGGAGGCACAGTTCTTCTAGTAGTTCAACAAAAATTAATTCAAAATTACTCTTAGCAAAGAGTACAGGTCAATTGTATATCTGATAATTTAAAAGCATATATGAATATTTACAAATGATAGCAATAAAAACATATCACTAGGCTCCCTGTGAACCCTTTAGTCTCTTGTATCTATGAATGGCCGATGATAGTACTGGTAATGAGAGTCATTCCTCTGTTCTTCGATCATCCAGGTGCCGGGAGGCCTGACCGCAGCTTCTTTGGATAAGAGATCGACAGCCGAATTTCATTCCCTGTAAATGTGATAGCATACAAAAGAGTCAAAATGAGTGATAAGTCAATGTGCCTCATCCAAGGTCTGTCTTAGAGAGAAAGCTCAACAAATTGATTTTTTATTTATCCAATCATAGACAACTTTTGAGTCACCAAATAACTGAAGGTCTCTACAGTGTTTTTCCAGTGCGAATTGTAAGAAGAATTTTGTTGTGGATGGTTCAGCATAGTTGTTTGTGCCTCTTTGTTGGTATCATCCCAAGACCCCTTTTTCCTCCTCAAAAACATATCATTTGTCCATTCCTTTTCATCATATATCCCTTAGAATCCTTGAAAATTGATTATTAATAGTCTTATAGTTATTAAATTGCATAGAAATTGATTTAGGGATTTTATGTTGAAGAATTAGAAGTTTTTGATGAAATAAGAACAGGAAGTTCCAACATCCTGTAATAAGCTTATCGTTTGACATGTGGCGCAACAGTTGGGCTAGAACGAAAGGCATGGATGAAAATCAGAATGTCGAAGCATGGACAAACACCTATCTCCCAGCCGAATCAATCCTCCTATATGTGCGGTCAACTCAGGTCAAAGCATGGCACACTGGCAGACAAAAGCAGCAACATCAGATCGTTCTATTTTTATTTAGTTTTTGTTCTTTTTGAAAACACTTAGGATAGAAACATTTTGAAAAAGCTTGATGTAATGAAAGCGGCAACAGCCGAATGTACATTCATTGTCGAAATGACATGGCTGTGGATATACATATGTAAATACAGTCCGGTTAATGGTTAATGTTTAATCGTTGAATCGTTCCAGAACAGAGTTTTTAAGTTTAATACTAAGACCTATTCACAGTTACGACTTGTGTGTCTCGTGCATTGATTTGGTAGCCGGTCGATTATAAGCCAGTGTACCCCTGGAACGCGGACGGGCCCTGCGTTTAATCGGTATACTGTCCATTTATTTCATTTGCATTTCGGTTATCGTATGGTTGCACAGTGGTATTGATTCAATTTCGATTTCAATAGGTTTTGTATGGTTTGCATAACAGTTACAATTACTTGGGTTTCGATTTCCATAGCTTTTGATTTCCATTGAATGTATATGGTTTGCACTTATGGTTGGTTTGCGTTTATGGTTATGCTGAACAGTCATCACTGAGATCTGGAAGTGCGTCCTGTAAGGGATTCGATCCCTGTGTGTCTTTTAAAAGCACCATCATAAACTCTGTTTTTGTTTCACAATTCATTTATGATCTCTATATAGTTTGATATAGTGTAAATATCATTGAATGTTGTGTGTTTACTGAACAAGGGTTTTCTGGGTAATATCTTTGTAAGGAGATTAAGATCGTTGTTACAGTCATACATAGTGCTTAGGTTCAGTGTTTAATTTGGTAAATACATCTAATGACAAGCATTGTAATCAGGTATATTAGTAGGATAATCTGAGTGTTTGAATGATAGGTGACATATCCCAGCCTTCCGTAAAGAAGCCTTGTGACCTACATCATAATCACTTAGCCAACAGTCCTTTATGTATATATACTTTAGACGCATGCCTCTAAGCTTACGCACCCTGGTCGATATTAAATATAGTCTAGCCTAGTACCCTAGCTAGAACACTACATTTTGGCGCCGTTGCCGGGGAGGCGTACTTAAAGGATTCAAACAAAAAGAAAAAAAATTTCAATACACAAAAATAAACAAAAACATAGTTAGAAATCATGTTCATTTATGCCTAGACTTAGAGACAATCAAGGGAGATTTGTAAAAACCCCCCACCATCTAAAAACTAACCCATCATCATCAGGAGCAGACTCTCTAGGGAATACAACACCAGCTGAGGAGGATATCCAAACATTGAAAGAAAGATTTTATTCAGGACAGCAACTTACTCTTGCTGAAAGGGAAACTCTATTTGCACATAAATCACAGCAAAAGCCCTTTCCTAGATCTTCCACACAAGGAAAAAGTAGTACAGTTACCGAACAATCTTATTTTCTCCTTTTTCCAATTAGAATGGCTGAGGAAGGATCTGGATCAGTAACCCACCAAGAGGAGGAGGAGTCAACTTTTAAATTCCCTATACAAGAACCACAGGAGGATGAGGAGATCAAAATGAAAAATATACCCCCATCCGTGCTACCCAATTTCTATGGTATGGCTTCAGAGGATCCGGACTCGTTCTTGTTCGAGTTTGACATTGTATGTCGAACTTATGGCTATACAGATGATGCTCATAGACTTAGATTGTTCCCAGCCACATTAAAGGCATGAGCCTTAAAATGGTTTATGGGGCTAGGTGAGCATGCCATAGTTGATTGGGATGGCATGAGGAGGATATTTCTAAGGAAATATCAGCCTTATTGCAAATCCAAAGACTCTAAAGATGATATCTTTAGAATGAGTCAGCAGGAGGATGAAACCTTAGAAGAATATTTAGAACGGTTTGTCTACAACTTGCAGAAATCTAAACACCGAACAATGCCTCCTGATCTAGTCCGCACAATATTCTTGAAAGGTATCCGGGAAGAATACATGGATGATCTCAACTTAATGGGCAAAGGTGACATTTTTGCCTTACCCTTTGAAGAAATAGCTGAACTGTGTGAAAAATATTCAAGGAGTAAAGCTAAAATGGGAAAGAGAACCTTGTCATCAAGTGTCACAAAAACTGCCTCTGCAAGTGTCACCCGGGCTGAAATTGGTAATCTTTTAGAAGAGTTTAAAACAGATTTTTTGAGCACTCTAGGGAACCAAATTGATACCTTAAAAGCCAAAAAGAAACAGGAAGAAGAAGATAATATCATGGCTATTTTCTACCCCAAATGCCGCAAGAAACATGCATTAAAAGACTGCCCTCTAGAAAATATCCAAGTTTGTGCTTTCTGTACTGAGCATCATGATATGTTTAACTGTCCTAAAGTTAAAATTTTGCAGAACTGTAATATGGCAGCCAGTACAGAGATGGAAAACGTGTATTACATGGGCGCAAAGCGACCATGGCAGCGAAGGCAAGCACCCCAAGGTATGTTTCCTAATCAAAATCTGCAATTTCCTATGAATGATCAGATGTATGCACAAAACTTATGGAATGTACCCATGCCATGGCAGCATCAAAACCAACCACAAAATCAATGGAGACCGTCTCAACAGTATTCCCAATCCTATCATCCATATCCTCAATCATACCCACCTTACTCACAGCCATATCAACAGTACCAACAGCCATATCCATCACATTCTCAAACATATCAGCAGCACCCTCAGCAAGTTGTTTATCAGCCCCAACCTTCTCAACAAGCACTGCCTGCTCCTCCACCAATAAATGCACCACAACTGCAATTTCCAACTAACCTACAACCTCCCAGACCCACTCAAATACCTGCTCAAACTGTCCCAAATCCAAACAATAGAGCAGAGAGGCCAGCCTATAATGTAGAGGAGGGAACTTCATACTCCACACTGCCTTTGCAAAACATTAATCTGAGGTCTGGTAGGGTGCTCCAAAAGGATTCTCCAATAACAGATCAGCAAGAAGAAAACTCAGAAAAAGACAATGAAATGACAAATAAAACAAAACCAAGCAGTGATACCAAAGATAAACTGATGCAATTACTGCATCCACCTTTTCCAGACGGATTGGTCCAAGTAAAACCACCACTGCCTCCACCACAATTTGATGTCTTGGATGAACTTAAAAATGTCTACATAAAAATCCCACTGCTGCAAGCCATAAAGGACATTCCTATCTATACCAAAGCCATCAAAGACATGTGTCTCAAGAAGCCTGCTAGGAAAAGGATTGATCCTCAGACCATTCATGTTTTAGGAAATTTAGCAGGCCTTATGACCAATACCATCTCCATGGAGAAGTATGTTGATCCTGGCATTCCCAAAGTGACCACCATCATTAACAACATACGGATTCCAAACACTTTGATATATCTTGGAGCTGCAATCAATGTCATGACCCTTGAAACCATGAGAACACTCCAGCTCATGAATTTGCAACATACCACAATTGTTCTTGAATTAGCTGATAGGTCCAAAGTCATTCCTGAAGGGATTTTGGAAGACATCATTGTCTCACTGGAATCTTGGGAGTATCCAGTGGATTTCCTAGTCCTTCAACCCAAATCCAATTTAGGAGGACACCCTATCATCCTAGGTAGACCATGGTTAGCGACTGCTAATGCATTCATCGGATGCCGATCAGGCAACATGATCATTTCCAGAGGGACCGAAAGAAAACAACTCACCCTCTATCCATCGGCACAATCACCAGCAGTAACACATAACTTGTGGCTTGATGATAAATTTAATGATAAAGAAGAAGTACAATCTGTTTTTAGCATTGACCAGATCTATGATTTCCACGAAGACAATAATGATTTGGTAGAATTATTTCTTTCTCAACCTGATGTGTCTGAAAATTTGAGAAATGAACAATATAATGCTGCAGATGTACTTTTGGCTCAAAACTTTCAAGAAACATGCACTATCCACTCTTTGCAATCTACATTTCACGACATCTTTCCAGTTCAATCCATCACCAATACACAGAGTCAGGTCATAGAGATCAGTCCAGGGAAAACTTTGAACATAGGCAACCACCTAGACTCATCTCAGCAAGAGAAATTGATTAGACTCTTGAAGAAGTACCAAAAAGCCTTTGCTTGGGATTACACTGACATGCATGGGATTCACCCCGACACATGCACTCACCATATCTACACAGATAGCACCATTAAACTAGTGAGGCAACCCCATAGAAGAATGAACCCCATGCTCCAAGACATTGTCAGAGAGGAATTGCAGAAACTTTTGAGAGTCAACTTTATATATCCTATTTCTGACAGTCAGTGGGTATCCCCATTGGTTATCGTGCCCAAGAAAAATGGTAAGTGGCGCATCTGTGTTGATTACAGACAGCTGAATAAAGCAACGCTCAAAGATTATTTCCCACTGCCATTTATTGACCAAGTGTTAGACACCCTAGCTGGCAAATCATCATTTTCTTTTCTTGATGGTTTTAGTGGCTACAACCAGATCAGGATTGCCTCTGAAGACTAGGACAAAACCACATTCACCTGTCCTTGGGGCACCTATGCCTACAATGTTTTTCCATTTGGACTTTGTAACGCTCCAGCTACATTTCAGCGAGCTGTGTTAGCTATTTTCGCCGATTTAATTCATGATTGTGTTGAAGTGTATATGGATGATTTTTCAGTATATGGCAATTCATTTGAACATGCATTGGAAAATCTTGAGAGAGTTTTGAAAAGATGTATTGAAGCTAACCTGTCCCTCAGTAATGAAAAGTGCTTTATGATGTTAAATGAAGGGATAGTGTTGGGCCATTATATTTCTTTTCAAGGCATCCAGGTTGACCCAGCCAAGATCCAGATTATTGCTGATTTGCCTATTCCATAGAATCAGAGAGAGGTAAGAAGTTTTCTTGGGTATGCAAGCTATTACCGCAGATTCATTGAACATTTTAGCAAGATAGCTTTACCTTTGTTTAAACTTCTAACCAAAGATGTACTTTTCAACTGGACTGAGAACTGTCAACATGCATTCGAACAACTTAAAAAGAAACTATCTACCGCACCAGTCTTGAGAGGGCCTAATTGGAGTTTACCATTTCATATTTTTACCGATGCATCTGACACTGCAGTAGGTGAATCATTAGGCCAAAAAGAGGAATCTTGTACTTATGCCATTTATTTCATTAGTAAAAATCTAACACCTACAGAGTTAAACTATACAGTTACAGAAAAGGAAACACTTGCCATCATTTATGCTGTGAATAAATTTCGACATTACATAACTGGTTATGAAGTCTTTGTACATACTGATCATTCTGCCATTCGACATCTAATGAATAAGCCAATAACTAGTGGCAGAGTTACCAGATGGTTACTATTGTTACAGGAATTTAACATCACAGTGTTAGATAGACCAGGCAAAGAGAACCAGGTGGCAGATTTTCTCTCTAGACTGCAAAATCCAGGTGAGGTTGTTCCAGTTGAAGATTCTTTTCCGGATGAAAACTTATTTGCAATTTCCATAGTAACTCCTTGGTATGCTGATTTGGCAAATTATTTGTCTACAGGAAGGACACCTCCACACTTCACTGCAAAGGAAAGGAAAAGACTAATCAAACAAAGTGCTAGATATTCATGGCTTAATGGCGATTTATTTTACACTGGTTTTGATATGATCATTAGGAGATGTGTAAGAAATGATGAGGTAATTGACATTTTAAAATCTTGCCATGATGAACCGTGTGGTGGGCATTTTGCAGCGAACCAGACAGCCTTCAAAGTTCTTACTCTTGGATACTACTGGCCATCCATTTTCAAGGATGCCAAGAAGTATGTAAAGAGTTGTGACAGCTGCCAAATAATGGGCAGACCAACAGCTACTGATGAGATGCCCCTTCAGCCCCAAGTTCACTTAGAGCCATTTTATAAGTGGGCTCTCGACTTCATAGGACCCATTAACCCAACCTCCAATGGTAAGAAGTACATCTTAGTATGTACTGATTACGTCACAAAGTGGGCTGAAGCAAAAGCACTGGTGAGAGCAACCGAACACACAGTAGTCAATTTCCTTTTTGAGGAGATTTTTGTGAGGTACGGAGTACCAAGGGAAATTGTAACTGATCAAGGTACTCAATTCACCTCAAAGCTCATGAAGGACATCACAGACAAGTACCAAATAAAGCATAGGAAAAGTACCCCTTACCATCCACAAGCCAATGGGCAGGTGGAATCAACAAACAAAACTTTGGAGGGGATCATTACCAAAACTGTTGCGATGAACCGGAAAAATTGGGAAGAAAAGCTCAAAGATGCACTCTGGGCTTACAGGATTACTTGGAAAGATACCACAGGATTTACACCATACCAATTGGTGTACGGTAAGGAGGTCATGCTTCCTATTGAATTCCAAATACACACTTTTAAACTGGCTGCAGATTTACAAATTGATTTGGAACAAGCACAAAAAGAAAGAATCCAGCAGTTGAACCAGCTGGATGAGATGAGGCAGCAAGCAGAACAAACCACCATCCTCATGCAAAAACACAGGAAGCAATGGCATGATTCACACATTAAGAAGAAGCACTTCAAGGAAGGTGATTGGGCTTTACTTTTTGATTCAAAATTCAAGGATCATAAAGCCAAGTTCACCACCCATTAGATGGGCCCCTATGAAATTATTCAGGCTTATGACAATGGTTCAGTCAAGCTCAAAACTATTGATGGAGAAGGTCATTTCTTCACAGTCAATGGTCATCCCCTGAAACTGTACACCAAGCCCATCAGCAAGCAAGATTTTCTCCATACACTATCTCAGCAAAGAGAGGTTGAGATACTGCAGCCCTCAGCTGCAGTATCACTGCCTTAGTTTCATTTCCTTTCAATTTCAAAGTTAAAAAAGAAATAAAATATATATATATATATATATATATATATATATATATATATATATATATATATATATATATATAATATAAAACAAAACTTAAAAAAACAAAAAAAAAAGGAAATATAAAAAAAATAATGGGTTAGATGTGAAAACCAGTCTCTGGCACACTCTAACCTCGAATTCCTACTTGAAAACCCGTCTCTGGCGGGTATGAATTCTCTTTCTTTTCTTTACTGTTTGCTTTATCAGCTGAATCATGACTTGAGGACAAGTCAAAATTTTAGTCGGGGAGAGGCATCAGCACTTTGTTCTTTTATCTCTCCATTGTAAATTCTTAAAGAAATCTTATTCTATATCTTCACTATAAATTTCCAAAGCAGCTTGTTCCAACATTCCAGACTTCAATAAATAAGCTGTTTTGTCATTGTTTTATCTCAGAGGGACCTGGTTATAAACATTATGCAGGGGGGACCTGTTTTGTCCAGACAACTATGCTACCAACACCAGCAGTAATGGAACCTGTTTAAGACATTCAGAAGGGACCTGTTAAAGAAATTGACAGTGAGGGCTACTTCAACAGAATTTCATCAAGTTTCTACAAGGATTTGGGCACCAACACTCCATCAAATGCCCAAGCTCAGTGAACCTGTAACAGTATAAGGAGCTGCATGAACATTTTCAAAAATTTTCTAAGGGACCTGTTACATTCAAATTTTCTCAAAGGGACCTGTTACATCTTCAATTTTTCTCAAAACACCTGTGCACTTAATCTTCCTCAGAGGACCTGTTACAACAAGAAAAAGAGCAGTCAAAAAAAAAAAGGGATTAGCAACTCAGCATGTCAATACAATAGCGACCAACAAAAGAGTAATGCGTTTCTGTTCTTAAACATTTAATTTCCTAGATTGATTTTTAATGTAACTTTAATGACTGTGAACTGTTATGATTAATTTCAAGGACACCTACATCAATCTCCTATCATCCCTTATCCCACTGATTCTCATCATTCCCATACATCAACTTATTCATATCTCTAAAACCCATTATCAACACATCAACCTTGTCATACATCGTACAACCATACCAACATCCTCTATACGACCGAATACCAACTGAAAAAGGGCACGTGGTGAGTTGTGTTTTTAAATACAAAGGGAGAGACAGATGTAAAGCGGCCTATCTATTTCACTCCACACAGCCAAATCATAACTTCACCACCCAACGTACCCAATGATCCAAGGGGCTCTCTGAAATCATACCAAGGATTATAGATACGCTACCAGCGCTCTTATAGTGACATCCATGTAAGCGTACAGCACTCCTCTGTTTTTTAAATGAATGGATACGTTGTGAAGTGAGTACAGGGTTATCTCACCATCATTTCCACCTTCGATTCCCATAACTTTCAAAGTGGAATCAGAAGCAAGGAGCGCCGAAGGGAGTATTACCATTTGGGTCGATTTACATAGTGAAGATTGCAAGCAGTGAGCGCCAGAAGAGGGAAGTATCACCACTCTATTTTGACTACCATCACAGTCATATCGACCGGCCGAGCATCATATTGAAGACTAAGGAAGCGATACACCAGGTAACCAACTCGAAATTTCTTTCTTAAAATTGTAAGAGTATAAACAGAGAAGGGTTAGAAGCACAACCCTCTGCCACCATGACTAATAGGGTCGAACCGAGTGTGTTCGACAGTGCACAATATCATGAGGATTGCATCGAAATTCTTAGAGAAATACAGTGGTTATCATTCCTAGAGAAATTCCATGGAGGCAATGAGGAAGTTACCAAGCAATTTGCCTTCACCTTCAATGGAGAAAAAGCCCTGATAGGTAACTTCTCCTTCAGGGTTTCAGAGGATACTATAGCTCAGGCAATAGGGATTAGTCCGGAAGGGGAGAAGTATTTTAAAACCAAGCAATTTAAAGAGAAATCATGGACACAGTTCATGTCTAGATCTAGAGTCTCCTCAGTAAACTGGAAGAAGGGTGTTCCAAGAAGTTGGTTGATGCATCCTTGGGATGAGATGGTTTACATCCTTCAAAAATTCATAACCTGTGAAGGTCGGTACAGTATTGTTTATCTATACCACATCAAACTACTCCTCCACTTGAAGAAACAATGTGTCATCAGTATACCATATTTTCTGCTACAAAGCTTAACCAAGATGTCCAAGACTATCCAGAAGCAGAAGGGGAATGAAGACAAGAGCCTGTATCATTTTGGCTTAATTAAAATCCTCATTGAACATGAATTGCAAAGAAGAGGGAAACCATGGAAAGAATTCCTAGCTGTCAATCAAATCAGAGATGAGGAAGAAAAAGAAGAAGTGCAAGAGGACTCAGGGTTTATGAAGGATATTGATGAAGAAATTCCAGTATCCAAAGCCAGCAAAGCACCTTTACCTGTGGGCAGCATAAGGACCAGGAACATGAAAAAGGAAGATGCTAAGAGAGCCGAGAAAGATAAAAATTTTACCACTTACTCACGAAGAACAAGGAGGACACCAAGAGCCCAGTTACAAGAAGACCAGTTTGAATCTAATGCACCTGCACAAATGGATGTTGAGAGTGGTGACCATTCATTACCAGCACCAGAAGTTGATATGGAGGTAGAGAGCAATAACAAACAGGAAAAATGTTCACCACCTCCCATTAAAAGACAGAAGAAATTAGAAAAACAAATTGAAGAATTGAAGGAAGAGCTCATGGAGGCTAACATGTTGGAAAAAGTTATTAAGAGAGAAAATGAAATGCTCCGGGCGCAAAGCAAAGAAACTCAGAAGAAGAATGAAAAGTTAAAGGAAAGAATCAGTGAATTGGAGGTCGAGCAAACTGAGATTTCTAACTGGGCCACTAAGTGGTACAATCAGAAGAAGACCCTCAAAGAAAAATACAAAAAGTTAAAGCAGGAGCTCAAGGGACAGAAAGATAACCAGGTGAAAAAGAATGTGGACACCTTGCTCAAGGCAGCAGAGATCCATGCAGGGACAGAGTTCAAGGGAAGCACTTTGGGGATAGCATGACGACATGCTAAATCCTTAAGTCGGGGAGAGATGTTGGTATCATCCCAAGACCCCTTTTTCCTCCTCAACAACATATCATTTGTCCATTCCTTTTCATCATATATCCCTTAGAATCCTTGAAAATTGATTATTAATAGTCTTATAGTTATTAAATTGCATAGAAATTGATTTAGGGATTTTATGTTGAAGAATTAGAAGTTTTTGATGAAATGGTTACAGGAAGTTCCAACATCCTGTAATAAGCTTATCGTTTGACATGTGGCGCAACAGTTGGGCTAGAACGAAAGGCATGGATGAAAAGCAGAATGTCCAAGCATGGACAAACACCTATCTCCCAGCCGAATCGATCCTCCTATATGCGCGGTCAACTCAGGTCAAAGCATGGCACACTGGCAGACAAAAGCAGCAATAGTAGATCGTTCTATTTTTATTTAGTTTTTGTTCTTTTTGAAAACACTTAGGATAGAAACATTTTGAAAAAGCTTGATGTAATGAAAGTGGCAACAGCCGAATGTACATTCATTGTCGAAATGACATGGCTGTGGATATACATATGTAAATACAATCCGGTTAATGGTTAATGTTTAATCATTGAATCATTCCAGAACAGAGTTTTTAAGTTTAATACTAAGACCTATTCACAGTTACGACTTGTGTGTCTCGTGCATTGATTTGGTAGCCGGTCGATTATAAGCCAGTGTATCCCTGGAACGCGGACGGGCCTTGCGTTCAATCGGTATACTGTCCATTTATTTCATTTGCATTTCGGTTATCGTATGGTTGCACAGTGGTATTGATTCAATTTCGATTTCAATAGGTTTTGTATGGTTTGCATAACAGTTACAATTACTTGGGTTTCGATTTCCATAGCTTTTGATTTCCATTTAATGTATATGGTTTGTGCTTATGGTTGGTTTGCGTTTATGGTTATGCTGAACAATCATCACTGAGATCTGGAAGTGCGTCCTGTAAGGGATTCGATCCCTGTGTGTCTTTTAAAAGCACCATCATAAACTCTGTTTTTGTTTCACAATTCATTTCTGATCTCTATATAGTTTGATATAGTGTAAATATCATTGAATGCTGTGTGTTTACTGAACAAGGGTTTTCTGGGTAATATCTTTGTAAGGAGATTAAGATCATTGTTACAGTCATACACATTGCTTAGGTTCAGTGTTTAATTTGGTAAATACATCTAATGACAAGCATTGTAATCAGGTATATTAGTAGGATAATCTGAGTGTTTGAATGATAGGTGACATATCCCAGCCTTCCGTAAAGAAGCCTTGTGACCTACATCATAATCACTTAGCCAACAATCCTTTATGTCTATATACTTTAGACACATGCCTCTAAGCTTACGCACCCTGGTCGATATTAAATATAGTCTAGCCTAGTACCCTAGCTAGAACACTACACTCTTCCCAGGCCCATTTATAGTTTATAGAAATGGGAATCAAATAAGTACAATAAGGCCCCACCCCTACATCCAAACTCTTGTGTAGATCCATCAAAGAAAGCCCAGGGAAGCAAATGGTTGATGGTTTTAGGGACAATGGTTCGGGGCCGATGGATGTCTTCCTCATCAGGAATAGTGTTGTAGTCATGCACAATGCGGGCCGAAATGGAAGCCTAGTGAGGTGAAATATCTTGAAAGATGAGATTGTTCCGAGCTATCCAGACAACCCAACATATAAGAAGGGGGAGATTTCTAGTTTTAGGTGGGACTGCTCTAGTCCACCAATTTGTCCAGGCCTCTTGAATAGACGTACCCTGCCATCTGATCTGGGGGGATATAGTCGATGAGGTCAAGCTCTAGAGGTCCTTAGCAACTTGGCATTCCAGAAAAAGGTGGTCCATGGTTTCGTTGTTTCACTTGCACAAACAACACCAAAATGGACCATGTTGTGTGCGTTTAAGGAGGTTATCGCCCGTAGGGATCTTCTTTTTAAGAATTGTCCACATGAGGAGTCGAGTCCTGGGGGGGGCTTTGAGCTTCCATAAATGTTTCCACTAGACCTTGATGTCTTGTGGTTTATACGCTTCAGCTAGGACCAGATAACCCTCATTAGGAGAGTATTTCCCAGATTTTGCATGTGCCCATATTATCTCGTCCTCCCCTTCTATAATTCTGATATGAGATTTTGTTAATGCCGCCGTGTAGTTTTCCCAAATTTGTTCCCATTGCTGAGGAATAAGCAGGCTTCGAGATGATTTCCAAACTTGTTGAAACAAAAAGGTATGTTCAGGGTCCACAATATGGCTGATATGAGTAATTCCCACTTCATTGAGTAGGATTTAAGCTCGGGGGGTAGTCTGTGGGCATTTCTGCAACCAATCCAGGGGTCCTCCCCAGTCCTCACAGCATTGCCATCTTGAATTCTCCATGTGAGGCCGGTTCTGATGATCTCAAGAGATTTTAGCACTACCTTCCAGATTACTGATATCCCTGTGGTAACTCTTGAGGGCAATCTTAGCTAGTCCATCACATTAAGAGGAGCAATGTATTTGGAGGAGGCCACCTTTGTCCACAGACTGTTTGAGGTGATGAGCTGCCAGTCAATATTTGTTGTTAAGGCTGTGCAAAAGTCCTCCAGCTTCTTGATATCCCGGCCTCCCCATTTCTTTGGAATAGAGAGAGCCTCCCATTTAACCCAGGGAAAAATTATGCCAGGATGTTTTCCCTTCGAGAGAAACCGGGTGCAAAGGGTTTGTATCCTAGAGAGAATGCCCCTCGACATCCAAGCTAGAGCCATACAGTACACCAGAGTGGCCTCTAGTACTGCTTTAATAAGTGTTAATTTGTTGGCCATGGATAAGTACTTGTGATACCAGATATTAAGCCTTTTCTCCAGTTTTGCTATTAGCCATATCGAGTCTGCTATTCTGTATCCCAAGGGTTTTAACTTGTAGCCCAAGTATCTAAGCCCTTCCTTCATTCTTAGCAAGGTGAAGTTGAACCGTTGGAGGGCATAATGAATCTCACGAGGCGAGCAGCCACGAGCTATCATTGTGGACTTTTTACTATTGACAATCATGCCTATAACAGTTTGAAATAGGGAGAAAGAGTTCTTCAGGATAGACAGGTCCCTATTCCTCCATTAAGGAAAATGAAGACATCATCCACAAATAAAAAATGAGTCGGAATGCGTCCTTCTATGATTTTGATCCCATGGAGTCTACCTCTGGAATGTTCTTCTTTGATGAGCTTGCTAAGACCTTCCATGATGAGTAGAAAGAGCAATGGGGATAAGGGGCATCCCTGTCTAAGACCTCTTTTTGAGTGAAAAAATGGAGAAGACGCACCATTTACCAACACACTGAAAGGTATATTAGAGATGCAACACAAAATCCATTTAATGAAGTCAAAAGGGAACCCTATATGAGTTAAAAGAATTCTCAAGTAGAGCTAGCTTACTCTGTCAAAGGCTTTTGAGAGATCAACCTTAAGTATCATACCTTTCATTTTCTCAGTCTGAAGAGAGTGCATTACCTCATGTTCTACGCCAACCGCCTCTTGGATCTGTCTATCTTGAAGGAAGGCAAATTTCTTAGGAGAGATATGGGAGGATAGAATAGGCTGCAGGCGGTTGGCTATGATCTTGGCTATGATTTTGTAGATACAATTACATAGGGAAATGGGCCAAAAATCATCAAACGAAGCTGGGTTGTCAGATTTGGGTATGATGGCTATGAAAGTGGAGTTGAAGGCTTCATGCATCTTGACATTTCTCCTCAAATCATCAATGACCTTGAGGAGATCTGGGCCTAATGTCTCAAAGAAAGCCAGAAAGAATTCCACTGGCCAGCCATTCGGTCCTGGGCTCTTGTCTCTCTTGAAAAATTTGAGGGTGGCCTCCAACTCTCCCATCGAGACTTCCTTTACCAACTCCGATGCCTCCTCCTGATCCACATAACAGGGAAAGAGCTGAGCTACTCGAATGATTTCAGCTAGGGTGGCATTGGTGGGAGCTCTGTAAATCTGCTTAAAGTGAGATGTTGCTAGAGATGATAGCTAAGGGAAGGTGTTTATAGGGTTCAAATTCTCATTAAGGAGTTGCCAAATGGTATTGGATGCTTTCTGACCATTTGCAAATTTATGATTGAATTTCGTGTTATCATCACCCTCAAGAAGCCAAATTGCCCTGCTTCGTAGTCTCCATGTCTCTTCTCTATCCTTTAAGATTTTTCCTCGAGAGGCATATAAGGATGTGAGCCTATCCTCATGATTAGGTGAGGTGAAAATTCCTCCCTTATTATTCCCAAATTTAGCAATCTCAGCTTCAGTCTCCCTTAGGGTTTTGTCATCCTAAACTCTCTTATTGTGTGCCCATATTTTAGAGAGTTTCTTCAATTATTTTAGGTTATGCACAAATCCCTCTGCAACATGCCCTCTAGCCTCAGGGGGATGCACCTTCCAGAAATTCGTGACCAAGCAAGCATAGGATGCATCCTTTAACGAGGAAGAGTTGAATTTAAAAGGACCCTTAGGCTTATCAATCCTCCCTCGGATTTCAAAGTAGATAGTCAGATCATCTAATAGTCCTCCTGAACCCACCCACTGCCTGAGATTGAGCCCTATGCTTAGAAGGCCTTCCTTAAGAAGGAAACAATCTAGTCTTCTAGCTAGGCTGTCTTCCCCAGCTCTGTTATTCCTCCAGGTGGGATGTAGTTTTGCTAATGGAATGTACACTAGGCTATGAGCTTCCAAGATGTAAAGAAATCCGATTGGGGGTCAGACTAGGCATGAAGACCCTAGGATTCTGAGTGGCCTAAGGAGAAGTTGAGGTCCCCTCCCAGGATTAAGTGGTCCTTCTAAAAAATATCAGAGCTCAGAAGATTTTCGCAAAATTCAGGCCTATGATGGCATGTCCCATACACATTAATAAGTCTGATCTCAGTGCCCAGGTCGGCTGAGAAGAGATCTGCCCCAATATGCCCATGGTCACCCCAAAAATTAACAAGGTTGATGGACCAGGTACTAAATCCTAGAGCAATGCCTCCTGATCTCCTAGATGCATCTAGGGCCTGAAAAGACCAGCTCGAGAGTATCAATTCAAGCAAACGAGAGATAGCTTCAACACTACCCAAGGTTTCTTGTAGGAGAATTACATCGATAGCATCGGCCATGATCAGTCTTCGAAAAGCTAATTTTTTATCGGGACTAGCTAGCCCTCTACAGTTGAATGAGAGGACCTTCATGGGGGGGATTCTGTCAGGGCATTCAATGCTCTAAAAGCCCTTTAGATGGTGCTTTGCCTCCCTGAAGCTATATCCTCCCTAGCTTGCATCTTTGCTTTGGACAGTGAAGAGGGAAGACTGTGAGGAAGCTTTGGAGGGAAGGGGGTCGAATCGAGACCTATACCTAAAAGGTCTGGGACCAGAGACTTCGCCTTGGATCGAGTTGGGTAACGGGGCAGAGGGTCCCTCTCTCAGGAGCATGCGAAAGGGTGGGGGGGAGCTCCGGAAGGGAAGGAGGGATAATAGAGTCAGAGGGGAAGGGGGGGAGGAGGGGACAAGTCACAGAGGTTGGAGACTAAGACAGACCTTCATTGACCTTAATATTAGCAATTGTATAGTGAGAAATACTTTTAGACAGAGAAAAATTCTGAGAATTACAGGGGACGGAAGAGCTCTTACCCGAAGAAACCACAACCCCTACAGCTGCCCTAGCCCTAGTGAGTGGAGGAGAGGGAGGCCGATGAGGTGTTTTGGCATGCTTCTTCGAGGCCTCCTTGGTAGGTATCTCCTTGGCTACTTCAGGGTTAGCATGGGTCTCTACCTCTCTAGAGGGTGAGGGCTTCTCTTGTGTTTGATGATTCCTTGATGACGTTGTCTTGCCGGTCTCTCTAGCCTTTGCCCAATCGTTGAGAGGGCAGTCCCGAAAGAGGTGGCCAACCTTATGGCATCTTCTCCAGTGGAAGTGCACCCCTTCGTAATCTAAAATCTGCACTCGTGTTAAATTTCTCCATTGGAGAGCGATGTGCTCCTCTAATCCCTCCCTGGTATCTAAGTGTACCAAGATCCTTGCATAAGGCATCATACCAATTGACAGATAGGCTTTTTCATGGTCCAAGTATGTGCCTAGAGTATTTCCAATGCACCTAAATACATCCTCGGACCAGAACTATAGGGGGAAGTCCTGCTAGATGCACCCAGAGTGGGCCTACTCCTAGATGCTCTCTCTCTATGGATCAAAGAGTGGATTCCATCTGCGCAAGAGGGCATGAGCCTATTCGATGTGCCATATTGATGAAAGGACCCAATTTGTATGTTCAACTCTTGCAAATCTTAGTGCAAACCATCCCCTGACAAAGGTTTGTACAAATGGGAGATTGGCCAGATGATGTCCCCATACTTTAGTTGCCCATTGCTTCAACCTGGCCGCTGTGTAATTTCTTCCTTGTACTCTTCCTACCGGAACCCTATCTATTGTTTCCATAGAATCTCCCAACTAGATGTCCTCACCCAAACTAAGAAACGCTTCTTGTGCTTTAGGTCTTACACGCCTCTGCTTCTTGCTATGCCTAAGCCTTGCATTAAAATGAGCCTGCAGAGCACCTCTCGAAGGAGGGTTTATGGGAGGATTAGGGTTTGAAGGCTCAGAGGAAGGCCCCGCAGGAAAAGCTCACGAAATTGGCAAAATTAGAGTGAAGCTACCCATTGGGGGAGCCGAGGAAATCAAGGCTGAGGGGATCCCAGTAGAGGGAAGCAAGGATTCACTGGGGAGAGCCACAGAGGGGATGTGAGAGCTTGTTGATGGTGGGAATGAAGAAAAATATGAGGAGGAGCCATCAAGAGTGGAGCCTTCAGAGCAAAAGACAACGTTTTGGGTCAGCAGCGGTAGAGGAGGGGATGAGAAAGCCGGCCAGGAGGGGGTGATCTCTGGATGACTGGCTACCGAACACAAGGGTCTTGAGAGATTAGCCAATTTTCAAGCCCTCTAAGATCCTATTTCCTTGTGATGTTCCTTGAGAGATTAGGCCCCTATTAATTATCAATTTCGCTCAATTGAATTGTGCAATTCCTTTAGGTTGATCCTATGACTGCATGCACCACCTCTACACATTGGAATAATCTACAATTGATAGTACACTACCTTGTAATCTCCACCTCAATTGGGCAAATCGAATTCTGTGCATGCATCCGTTATTTTGGGTTGATTGATTATTTAATTGGTTGACCACTAAGTGTGGTTGAAGTCACACTTCCACAACTTGACCTTCCATTAGTTCCTCTAACAGTTAGAACTAGTTTAACTGATCATAACTCAATTTAACTGAAAAAAATTCTATAAATTAGAAATTAATCATATTGAAATGAACTCAAGCTTCCCCAACTCGAATTAACTGATTTAATTGAGTGACAAGTTCCATGTCACCTCAGTTAACTACATCCAAGATTTATGCTGATGTGGAAATTCGAAATTTCTCTCGTTTGACCAAGACAAGGCCAAACTAAGAATTTCTTGCTGCATTTTCAACACACCCTCTCAACAAGAAAGGGATTATTAGTTACCCTGATCCTACCTCTATGGAACTTGAATTTTCTGCTTGACAAAGCCTTTGTCAAAATGTTTACATCTTGTTCCTCTATTGGAATGTATTCTAGCAAAATTATCTGCCTCTACACACAATCTCGTAGAGGGTGATATCATATATCTATATGCTTGGATTAATCATGAAATGCATTATTTTTAGAGAGCTTGATGCAACTCTAATTATCACATTAGATCACAGTTGGATCCATCATCTCACCAAATAGTCCCACAAGAATCTTTCTCATCCAGACTACCTCACATGTTGCTTGACTTGAAGCCATGTATTTTGCTTCTGCTGAGCTAAGTTCCATAGATCGTTGGTCCCTACTATACCAAGAAAAAACTATGAACCCAACACTGAAAATTACTCTTTATTTACTCTTCAAATCTGACGGACTCCCCAGCCAATCTGCATCTGTGAAGCGACATAGATTCACTCTCTGCATCCGTCTGTATCATAGTCCAAACTGGGTAGTGCCTACAAGGTATCGTAAAACATGTTCAACTTCCTTCCAAAGAAATTTGGTTGGCTTAGCCATAACTTAAATCACCTGGTTGACGGCATAGCACATATTTGGTCGTGGGTTCACACGATACATTAGTGAACCCATAAGCCATCGATAAATGTCAGTCTCCACTTCCTCCCTTGAAGTGGAATGCTCTTTCCTCCAACTAGTCACTAAAGGAGTCTCCATGGGTTTTCTACTCTCCATTCAAAACTTCTTTAGTATCTCATTTGCATAGTTACCTTGAGAGACAAGCAATTCCCCATATCGTTTCCATACTTCCAAACCGAGAAAGTAGTGCATGAGTCCCATGTCCTTCATTCGAAATTCTCTGCAAGGTCCTCCTTGCAAGATCTTATCAACCTCTCAACACCGGTAAAAATCAAATCATCAGCATATAAGACAATAGTCAATAATGTACCTTCTACCACAATTTGATAAAGGTTTTGATCTGCTTCAATTTTGGTGAAGCCTAACCTGGAGAGATAATTTTTTATCCTAGTGTACCAAGCACAAGGTGCTTTCTTAAGTCCATACAATGCTCAGTTGAGTCTGCACACATGTGAATCTCGATCAAAGGTCTCAAAACCTTTTGGATGCTCAGTGTAAACCTCCTCCTCAATAAATCCACTGAGGAATGTTTTTTTTACATCCATCTGGTGGATCTTCCACCCCATATTTTCATCTATTGCAAGAATTGATCTAATTGATGAGTACCTTGCTACAAAAGAAAAGGTCTCCAAATAGTCAATTCCCTGAACTTGAGATAATACCTTGGCCACAAATATAGCCTTGTACTCCTCTATGCTTCCGTATGCTGCATGTTTTAGCTTGATTATCCATATCGAACCCACAACTGATTTGTCTTCTAGTCTTGGGACCACTTCCCAAACATTGTTCTTTGAAATGGAATCATATTCCTCTACCATTGCATCAACTCATCTAGTTTTCTCTACTGCCTCCTCTAAAGAGGATGGCTTAGTCTCTACAAGCTTAGTCATTAGATCCATGTAGAGAGTGTACCGATCAGGTGACCTTATCGACTTGTGATGTGAAGTGGGTACTCACACATTCTCTCTAACACCATGCAATAATATTTCAACTTCCTCGGTTAGTTTCCTTCCTTCTTTGGATGATTATGCTTTAGTGGGTGTCTCCACTCTCTGCTCCTCAACTTGTGGTTGCTACACAACTTCCTGAGGCTCCTCCTTTGGAGCTAAAAGCTCCTAATCTGGTTGCAACTGAAGCTCCCTCTCAAGAGAACATCTCAGTGCTTTCTCCTCATCAAATTTTAAATCCCTTCACACAAATTTCATTTTGAGGGATAAAAAGTACACATGCTAGTTGTGAGGTGTTTTTTTGTGACCCAAAAATACCCCCAAGTTTTTTTGGCTCTAGCTTCTTCCTTGATTCTTTGGAGACATGGCAGTAAACAGAGGCTCCAAAAACCTTGAAGTGCAACACGTCTGGCATCCTTGGGTGTACTCATGCCAAGAATCCGATGAGGAATACTGTTATACAAATAGAGTGTTGTGTTGCATGCTTCAACCCCCAAATGCATAGGTAGGCCTTCGTCATGAAACATCACCGTTGTTACTCCCAAAATGCTACGATTCTTCCTCTCAACCACGCCATTCTGTTGTGGGTTGTGGGGTGTTGTCAATTCCTGTCGAATGCCTTCTTTTGCATAGAAGTTTTTAAACTCATTTGTCATGTACTCACCTACATTATCGCTCCTGAGAGCCTTCACCTTCATGTCGGTTTCTTTCTCAACCAGTACCTTCAATTCCATGAACTTGGAGAATGTCTCATCTTTCTTCCGCATGAAGAAGATCCAACACTTCCATGAGAAATAATCTATAAAGGTTCTTAACATAAAACTCAATCTACTTCACTTGTCCTGTGGCTATGTGTCTCAGGCATGATTTCACTTTGCTGAAGATCACATCATAGCCATGGTCTTCCATAAAAACAAAGCAGATGATATTTTTATAGACCCAGAACAAACATCACATCCTTGAGTCTAAGATGGGAGTCTGACTCCCTCTGAAAGGTGACTGTATCAATCTTACTCGTATTGTACCTTATATAATGTCCCATCCCGATGTGCATCTCGAGGTTTTTCTCCTCTAGGTCACTAAAAAATTATCTATTCCCCGTCATATGGAACGGGGCACCATTATCCAAGTACCACATGCTCCCCATCACTATGCTCACCATGCATGCGATGAGAGTGAAGTCAAGCTTGAATTATGAAGGCAAAGGTTCACCTTCTGCTCCTCTTGAGGTCTTATTGCTTTCCTTCTTGTGTGGAAACTTTGTGGCATTGTGCTTGAGTTCATGACATTTGAAACACTTAATTTTGGACAAGTCTTTCTTCTTGGCCCCTTGACTAGATTCTGGTTTGGATTGTAATTTCTTCCCTTTTCCCTTCTTTTCCTTTCCAACCAAGGCACAATTTTCTTCATCCTCGCCCTTGGAGAATTCCCATCTTTGGTATTTCTCCTTATTTCCTCTTGTACCAAATTGGACCATAAGCTTTACCAATTTGGTAGTTTTTCCCTCCCATTCACCAAATCTTGGTAGCTATTCGAGATGTTGGGAAGGCCTAGAAGGGTTAGGCTTACCAAATCATCTTCTACAACAGTAACACCAAATCCACCAAGTTCATAACCACATTGTGTGAACCTGATAAGATACTATGAAATAGTGTCATCCTTCTGCCTCTTGATATTTCGAAGTTTATCCTTGAGTGAAAACTTCCAGTGGTCACTATTGTTCTGGAACAAATATGACAGTGCTTTCCACATTTCATAAGGAGTCTCTTTCCTTTGGATATTTGAGATAATATGGTCTCATACTCCCTCCAATATAATTCTCCTCACCTTGGCTACACACTTCTTCCATTTTGCTAGATTCTGAGTATCAACAGATCCTGGTTTTGGGATGTCATTATCAACAAGTTCTTTCCATCCATTTTCTTCCAGCACTACCTCCATTCGGTCCTTCCAAGAAACATAATTCAAGCTTCCCTCAAGGGCATACTCGAGTCTTAGTCCATAAAATGCCATCTTTGTAACTCTGAAGAATTGATCCTACAAATTTGATCCTCTTGCTGAAAAACTTTGAAATTTATGCTCCACTGTGAATCCTTCTCTGATACCATGTAGAAATTATGGTGTAGATATGAAACTTCTCATGGAATTTACTAAAACACAAGACTCAAATCTACTCCACTGCTTTGTGGAATTCAATTCATGATAGAGAACATAAATCATAAACATGAAAGAAGAAACATCAAACATACATAGAGATTTATCTAGGGGAAAAGAACTGCTCAAAACCACTTCCTCTCTGTATTTCATCAATCAAAGAATAGAGATGTAATACATATGTTTCTCAAGCCTGAGTGTAAGCTGCAAGTGTATAGTTTATCCCTCTACCTGAATGACTGAATATGGCCAACACTTAACAATTTTCAAGGGCTCCAAGCTCCTATTTCCTTGTGTTGTTCCTTGAGGAATTAGGCCCTTATTAATTAGGAATTTCCATCAATTAAATTTCACAATTCCTTTAGGTTCATCCTCTGGCTACATGGATCACCTATACACATTGGAATAGCCTACAATTGATACTACACTACCTTGGAATCTCCACCTCAACTGGGTAACTTGAATTCTCTGCATGCATAAGTTATTTTGGGTTGATTAATTAGTTAACTGGTTGACCAATGAGTATGGTTGAAGTCATACCTCCACAACTTGACCTTCCACTAGTTCCTCCAACTGTTAGAACTAGTTTAACTGACCATAACTGAATTTAACTGAAATAGATTTCTACAAATTAGCAATCAATCATACTGAATTGAAATCAAGCTCCCCAAATTGAATTAACTGAGTTAACTGAGTGACAAGTGACATGTCACCTCAGTTAACCACCTCCAAGATTTCTGTTGATGTGGAAATTTAAATTTTGTCTAGTTTTAATGCTGGATTTTCAACACTTAGAGCCGCTGAGACAATTTACTTGTGATCTTTCTAGCCTTTAAATATGCTTCATTGGAGATGAATACTGTGGGAAAAAATCATCGATTCCCATATACCCGAAGCCAGAATACGACCAATATCTTGGCTAATTATGTTGGAAAAGAGTAAATTACCTTGCATTGAGATGTAAAAATTCGGAAACTAGAAAATCACCGTGGGATTGAAATCTAAAAATTGACAAAGGAAGAGATGCCATTCATATTAGAAAAATGTAGGAAGTGAAGCCCTTTAGGTGCATTGATGGAAGATAAAAAAGAGACTGTGGAATTGTGGAAATGACAATGTATCATCTATATATTAAAATTTAATAAAAAAATGTTCTCAATCTTTGATTTCTAATAAATATTTATTTTATATATATAATTTTTATATAAGAAGGAAAGAACACATAAACATATATTTAAAATATGAGATTGAGTTGTATTAAATCTCTTTTAAAGTAATGTAAGAAAGGAGAATTAAATTAGATTCATTTTGATTTTATATTAGGTTAAAAGATATATTTCATATGCAATTTTACCTTATTGTATTGTATGTACATAAACTTTGGTATCATATGATTCAATTTTGACATATATCTTAAAATATAATAAACAAATATCAAACAAGTTTATTTATATATAAATTTGTTTATTTATTCTAATATTAAACAAAAGAATGAAATAAATTTGTTTTTCCTTAATTGATATACTTTTTTATTTTTACAATGTAATTTCATTTTATAAAACAATCTGTGGATGATATTACTCAATATAAATAATGTTATTTTTAAAATTTTAAATATTGGTTAATGATTAATATATAATTAATATTAAATTTATTATTATCTTGTTTGAATTACATTTGGTTTGTATTTCTTATTTTTTACCTAATATTTTATTTAGTATTTGTATGTATTTAATTGATTTGTTTTCAGGATGTAACATGTTTTAATGTTTGACTTGACACTTTTATATAATATTTTATTTAGTATTTGTGTGTATTTGATTGATTTGTTTTTATGATGTAATATGTTAGTATATAATTAATATTAAATTTATTATTATTTTGTTTTGGTTGAATTATATTTGTTTTGTATTTCTTATTTTTATATAATATTTTATTTAGTATTTGTGTGTATTTGATTGATTTGTTTTTATGAGGTAATATGTTAGTATATAATTAATATTAAATTTATTATGTCACTGTGTGACATATAGGGATGGGTTGGATACATTAATTTGTCTCTACATGTGAAAATTTTCTGTTTTCCTAAAGTAAACTTTGGTTTTTTGCATATATTTCTTAGCAGACATCACAACGTCGCCACATACCTAGGTCAAAGCATGAGGGATGACGACTATTGTATCGTTGATAATGTCATCCATTCATCAATTCGGTTGTTATCCGTCCATCAATTTGGCTTCCAATGTAAGGTCATTAATGGCATTCCTATCTACCATTTCTTTCACATTTTGAGAAATTTTCTTGCAGATCTCAGACCTAACAGTGAAGATAGATACTTACCAGAGTTTTCCAGAGTGTTCTTTGAGCTGAGTGTCGTTGTCGACAAAGAAATGGCTAGCAACGAGTAGGTCTCTTCCCAACTTGTAATTTCAAACTCGAAAAACTTAAAAGAAATTTGAATAAAAAAAAGCTTAATAATGTAGAGTTATTGTATACATATTGGTTAAATGAAGTAATATTTTTTAGGATTTGATATTAATTCATAATCTAATCTTAAATATTGTTTATTTGAATTTTTGATTTCTAACTATTATAATTTCAAAAGACCATTCAGACTTGTTTTGAAGGGTTCTTTACGAGAGAAGCTCATCTTAACCTCTCAAATATTAGACTTTTGTTGCCTTTCCAAGCATAATTTTTTTATAATAAATAAATTAAATCAATAAATTGAAATATAAAAATTATAAACATATATTGATACATTTTAAAATCAATTTTCTAGATATTTAAAATTATTTTAAGGAAATAGTTCAAGAAATTCTAAGTTTCATGAAATTTTTAATAACACGCGGAAGGATAATGGAATAATCCAACCTCACATTTTATAAATATAGAGAAGGATTAATCCTCCTTCCCAACTACAATTACATAGTACTAGCCGTGGAAAAGCTTATAATGTTATCATATAATATGACATGACATTAGTATATGGTATAAAATTGTGTAAAGCATATTTTATTAATATAATTGGTATAATAATGAAATCTAATTATATACGACTATTTAAATAATTTAATAAAAAAGAAATTTAATATTTTTGGAAATATTTTTTTATTGAGTTAATTTTTATGTTATATTTTTCTTAATATTTTGAAATATTGATATTTTAATTTAACAATTTTATATTTTTGAATTTTCCAATTTATTTTAAATAATGAAAATTTTAATTATATATATAATTAAATGATTTTTTTCATGACTTTTTTTGGTTCCACTTATTTCATCTTTTATGTCATACTTTTCTTTAACACCTTGAATTAAAAATGATATTGACATCTTAACTTAACAATAAATCTAACAATTTTATATTTTTGAATTTTCCAATTTGTTATATATATATATATATATATATATATATATATATATATATATATATATCTAATTTATAAATTAAATGACCTTTTTCATGGTTAATTTTAACCAAAATTTGGTAGAGAATTTTTAAAACTTGAGTTTAATTTATTTAATTTGTAGAATTTTAGTGTACTTGAGGTGTTTTTGACGGTGTTCAGTCCATTTATGTATTCAAAAATGTATTTTAAACATATTCTCATTTGAAATTGGATCATCGAATTCTAGTGAAAAAGACTAGTTCATCTATAAGTTAGACTACATATATATATGTGTGTGTTTGTGTGTGTTTAATTTTTATTAATACTAGTTTAAAAATTGATATATAATTTTTTCTTTACTTTAAATTTTAAATAAATATTCAATTTTATTAATTATTAAATAAAATCATATTATATAATTAAAAAATGCTTCCTAATCATAAAAAATCTACCATTACATGTTGTGAATGTGCTGAGTTAGAAATTGCACATGCTCGTAATTTACTTCCCTTTCAATCTCTGAATCTCGAGGAGGGGATAAAATATTTGGGATTTCATCTGAAACCCAATGACTATGCCAAGGAAGATTGGATGTGGCTGGTAGCCAAAGTGGAAAGGAAAATTAAGTCATGGTGTCACAAGTGGTTGTCTAGAGCCAGTAAGTTGGTACTTATTAAATCTATCATTGAGGCCACCGCGGTATTCTGGATATCTCTATCCTAGATTCCTAAAGGCACACTTAACCTTATACAGAAGCTCTGTTGTGGATTTCTCTGGCAAGGGGCAAAGGAAGGAAGCACATTTGCATGTGTCAGATGGGACAAGCTTGTCCTTCCGAAATTGTGCGGAGGATGGGGATTAAAGGACATTAACTGCTTCTCACAATCTATGGCCACCAAAGTGAGCTCAAGACTAATTTCCACCCACAACTTGTGGACTGATGTGGTTCAGTGTAAATATATACAGCCTTTATTGATTGAGGATTAGATTCGACTCCCAAAGAAATCAAGATCAAATATCTCTACCATATGGAAAGCAATCCTTAAGTCTTTTCCGATTACTGCATATGGATTGGCTTGGCATATAGGATCAGGAACCAGGGTCCAAATTGGAATCAATCCATGGCCGAGTTGTGGAAACAACCACATTCTCCCTCCTGGCCTAATCATTTTCCATTCTTCTCACAACATCAAATTCTTGAACAAAATTGGGGACCCAGACCGATCAAACATATGGGGTCAACATTGGCTTTCAGTGTTAGAATTACCACTCCCAAATCAATGGCATGTATCTTGGGATAACTATGTCAAGGCGTTGATCTCAACACAAATCTGGTTAAATGATCGTGAGGGTGAGCTACTATGGTCCCCCTCTAAACATGGATCCTATTCCCCAAAAGATAGTTATCTTCACACGATAGCCTCAAAGGAACCAAACTCTCTTAGTTGGTGGTGGCAACATCTTTGGAAACTAAAAGTGCGAGCCAAATCTCGATTGTCGTTTCGTTGTATATTGGAAAACAAGTTTCCGATGGGAGAAAATATGAAAAATCGCTCCTTCTATGGGCCCTCATGGTGTTCCTTTTGTCATCAATCTGAGGAAACAACTGAGAATCTCTTCTGATCTTGTCAGGATGCCCGACAAGCTTGTAGATCCATCTTACAAGGGATTTCCATTTCCATTAACTAGCAGGGTGATAATATCTCACAAGTCTAGGAACCTTGATGGAATAATTTCCAACCTCACAAGATGCAAAACATCCCCTTACTCGCCTGTTGGGGCCTTTAGATGGGTAGGAACATAAAAATATTTCACAAACGACCTTTCTCTCCAGATCATACTTCTGCTCAATGTATTGCCATATATTCGCTCCTTCATGATGATTGTTGAGTTACAAAATGGGTACGTATTTACTCTTAATTCCATCACGTTTTTCCTGTTTTCTTATCTCTTTCATATCTTGATACGCTAACATATTGATGGATTATGATAAGAAATGGATGAACTACCCTCAATTGAGATTTAGCCATCGTAACTAACTTTTACTCCTTTTTATACAAAGAAACGACGAAAGGAACAGTTGTTGTTCCCTAGCGACGGAATAGCATAAACCAACAAAGGCAAAATGGGGCGCGTCGATTGCAGATAGATCGGAGGACAAATCAGGAGGATCAACACCAAATATGAGGGGTGTCTGAAGATAGCATTCAGTTGCGAATCCCTCAAGATCGGGAGATCCTGAGGGATCACATTTATCTTTTACCTCTTTTTGACTATAAAAGCAAAAGATTGTAGGAAGAAAGGGGGATGAATCTCTATTATTTCAAATTTTAATATTAATTTACAGACTCATGCTGTTGGAGAACATGACCGTATTGTAATGCTACTTGAGTTCAATGATTAATATATAATTGGCGTTGTTGTTCATTCATGTTATTTGAAGTAGCTCAGCAGTATTCGCTGGTGCTAAGGGCTCGGCCTCTCGTGGATTCAACTGTTCCCTTGTGTTATATATTTCTGACTCTCGCAAGTTTTATTGGTTTGATAGTTTAACCATTTTCTGTGAGTTTATCTGATTTTCTATTTACTGCTTTCCTATATTGAAGACAATACATTTTCTTTACATGTTTTACCACATTTTCATTTGATTATATTTACGCCTATTGTAGATTAAATTATTTATCAGTTAAGACAGTGAATCGTATTGATTTAATTAGCTGTAAGAGTTTGGTTATTGCTATTGAGCTCTCGGTTGACACCAGTTCAATTTGGATTGCTTTGTAGAGATTGAGTGTGATTTAGATTGAATCAGCTAAGAAGAGATTGGTTATTTCTACTATGCTCTCGGTTGATGCTATTGTTAATTGAATTTCTTGTGTGAGATTTGATTACGATTTCAGCAGAGGATTAAGTCTTGAAGTTTAGATGTAATATTTCCTTTAGCAATTGCAATTTGAGTTTTATAAATGCATCTGTTTACTCTTGTATCAAAGGTTTGTACTTCATTTTAAGAAACATTACTCTCTGGATTCATAGCATGCACATATTGTGTACACTCTTGAAATAAGAGGACTTTCCCAGGTTGATGATTAATGTGGGGTAATTAGGAGTTTCAAAAGACACCTTTCATCAACCAACAATGATGATAACTCTCCTTCCACTCATTCTGTCACCTCGGAAAACATCGATCAGTCTTCCCCCTGGGCATATTTTGATGGCTCATCACAGCTTGGCTGATGTGGTGATGGTGATGTTCTCCACCTAAATATATCCCACCGTTTTCATACCAAGGGCAGACTGGGACAAGGAACAAACAACTTTGTTGAACTGCACAACCTTAAACTGTTTCACCTTTTTGCACTTGAGAAAGATTGCAAAAAGCTAGAAGTCTTTGGTGATTCAAGAGTGATGATAGACTCGTTCACACAAAAATATTCTTTTCATAAACACACTCTCAGAAGTCTTCTGGATCAAGTATTATTGATCAAATCTCATTTTGACTCCATATATTGTCAAACCATTTATAGGGAAAGGAACCATATTGCAGACCAACTATCCAAAGAAGGCACGCAACAAGTGTTTGGCACTTGGCATGTGATAGAGGTGACTGTAGCGAACCATTTTCATTACATTCACGTGATATTTTTTTGAGGATATACATGTCCCCTTGATTCCACAACAATGATTATTGATTATTACAGAGATTCCCACAAATGGAGAAAACACTCCTATATATATATATATATATATATATATATATATATATATATATATATATATATATATATATATAGACATAGATATATATATCTATATATCTATATATATATATATATATATATATATATATATATCTCTCGGACTGTGTATTTTTGTATTTGAAGATTTTCTCTATAGATGTATATATGATCATGGATGACACAAACAAATAGCGACAAATATAGTAAAATCAACAATTTTTGCAGCTAATAGAAAAATCAACAAATTTTGTCTTTGATGACACTGAAATATACAACATGTAATTTTCATCCACATATTAATGAAAATTATGATTTTTCCTCGGGGAAAAAAAATAATGATAATAACTTTAAATTAAAATAAAATAAACTTGGATTGTACTAGAAGTAAATCAAGAGAGGTATTGCGGGACAGGCGGGATGAGAGGGGCTAGGGTTTGGAGACAAGGGTTCTGGGCGGAACCTCGCTCAGGTCACGGCTAAGAAACTGCAGACAGTTTGCGCGTACAGGTGCAGGCGCAGGAAGGCATCTCCCGCTTCTGACTGGCAGCTGGAGGTTGGTATCCGATCTACCACAGCGATTTTTTGTCAAAAGATAATACTTTTCTTGTAAGCTGCAGTTTCCGTTTTCTTCGTTTTCAAGACTCTAGGGTAAGGGCGCCCGTCTTTCTGTCTGCTTGCTGTCGTTTTCTTCGCATCGACCCTCCAAACCATGGTTAACCCGAACGAGTTGGTAGACTTAGACCCTGAGTTGGAGGATATCCTCTCAATGTGGGGAAAGGATCCCACAGTTCAAAATGTGGAGCAATATTTCGGAGCTTTTGAGAAGTCGAGTCTGGAGTTTCCTTCTCAGGAGTTAAAACCCTCGTTTCTATTTCAAAGCAGTGATCTCGGCAGAGAAATCAACAGGTCTCGAAACCAGGTCTCTTTCAAGCTGGTGGATAGGGAGGCTGTGATAGATGGGCTGACATTAGGCGCTCTCTTACCTGAGAACAAGGGCAATCTTGGGTCTAAACGGCACTTTTCTTTGAAGGGTTTTGAGGATAATGCAAATTTGGGGCTTTCCTACGGTCTTGGTAAAGCTAGGGTTTCTGGCGGGGTCTCTCCATTATCCAGGGTTTCGTTGCCGAAGGTCACCCCTTATTCAAAAGAAACAACAACCGAAGGCACCGATGGTCATGTCGTCAACAATGCGGGAGAGTCGAGGGGTTTCGATGACGCGAATAAAGGCCCTCACTCTACTAGGAGCCCTGCTCAAGCTTTTTCGACCCCTGTTCAGACAGAGCCAGAGGTAGATATCCTCGCGGACTTAAACCAGAAGGGCCCAAAATGGATTGGTGGTGCCGGGGAATACAGGGTTTCTGCTGAAGATTCAAGGAAGAAAGGTGAGAAACGAAAACCCCAAAGGCCGATTGGTTCTCAGGAGATTGAGGGAAATCTAGTTCTAGGCATGGAAGTTTCTATTGAAGAATCTTTAGAAGTTGCAGAAAGTACCCTTGTGGGAAGGGCCAGAGGAAAGAAATTCTCGTCATATCTCATTCAAGCATGGGGAGAACAGCGCTTCTTTTCAGACCGACCTCTTCGGTTTGAGGCTCAGTGCTTAGCCAAAGGCTGGTTCATGCTCCGCTTTGAGGATAAGGAGGCGGCAGAATGGGTGTTGGAGCGGAATTGGAGCATAGGAAATATACTGGTCCTTATGAAGAAATGGAGTCCCCTCTTTGATGCCATCAAGGAGAGATCTGATGAATTTCCGGTATGGGTGAGGGCTCCGGGCCTCCCCTCGTTTTTATGGACAGAAGCTGTGTTTAAATCTATTGGCAACAGATTGGGATCCTTCCTAGAGGCGGATATGACTTTTTTGGAGACGAAGAATAGGGCAATGGCTCGCATCCTTGTGAGCCTTAATCCGAGCAGGGGCCTCGCTCAAAAGATAAATTTGTAGTACAAAGAGTTCGTGTTCGAGCAACTCTTAGATTACGAGCACTTGCCCTTTAGGTGCCATCGCTGCCATGAATATGGGCACCTAGCAAAGGACTGCCCGTTGTTCAAAAGAAGGAGGCGATTCCGAAGGACCTCTGTTCTTAGAGATCCAGTTCACAATCGGGCACATCCTCCTCAGGAGAATGAAGGAACGGCGAACCAGACAGCAGAAGAGATGGAGGTCGATGGAACCCAAAAAGAGATAGCGCCGGATGACCCCAAGATCCAAGAGACGGCTCAGGTCAATGAATCCCCCTCGGCGGAAGCAGCGGAGCAGCAAGCCAAGGACGCCTTGGCAGAACAAAATCCCTCTAGCGATCTGGATAAGGGTATGTGCTCAGGCTCTCCTTCTTTCTCTATTCAACTTCCTGAGCATAACTCTAATTTTATGCATTGTTCGCCTCCTAATTCCCCCTCTCAAAACAATGATCAAAATGAGACTACTGAACCTGCAAAAATTCACCATGATATTGAATCAATCTCGGCTGCCATGCCGACCTTGGATTTGAACTGCGAAGAACAGTGGCCTCCTCTTGTGTCCCCGGTCACCCATCACCCGTGCCCCTATAATTTAAGATCCATGGGGGGGAAATCTAGACCACCCGATATTGTTGGGGGATTAGGACAATCTCTTTCCCAAAGCTCGGCCAAGAATAAGAGAGGTAGAAAATTGGACCTCTCTAAGGCGAAGTTAAAAGCCAAGCTGGATGTAGCAGATGGTAAACAACTCTCTATCCCTGGGGTACTTAGAGCTGTGCAGACCCCCAATCAGGTTATCAAATGATTTTGTCATCCTGGAACTGTAGAGGTTTGGCCAATAAACCTAAAAAATTGGCCCTGCGAGACTGGATTCTTAACTCAAAAGCTGACATTGTTTTTCTTCAAGAAACTTTGGGGAAAGGAACAGAGGTGGAATCTATGCTAAAGGCTCTCTTGCCAGGTTGGACCTTTACTGCCATAGACTCTTCCGGCCATTCCGGGGGTCTTGCAATCGGGGTTAAAGAGGGAAGGATAAAAATCATCAATCAGTGGGGGACGAAGCAAGCTCTGGGCATGGAGATCCTCTCTCCTGTTTTCTCCCTCCCCTTCTCAATTGTAAACATCTATGGCCCCTGCCAAGGAAGAGACATTTTCTGGGTTGATTTGATGGCAAAATCTCTTATGAAGTCTTCTTTGATGATTGTGGGAGGTGACCTAAACTTTTCAATTGGAAGAGCTGAGGCATGGGGTCCTTCAGCAAGGGAAGATCCCTTGTCGGATTTCTTTCACAACCTCCTCATGGAAAACAATCTCTCAGATCCCTCCCCGGTCAAACTTAAGCCTACCTGGAGGAACAGAAGAGTAGGGGAGGACCGGATTGCTAAAAGATTAGACAGGTTTCTCCTATCCGAGGACCTAATATCAAAAGCTCCTATCTTTAGGCAGTGGGTGGAGGAGGTCAGCAACTCTGATCACTTTCCTATCTTTTTGGATCTATCCTTTCCCCCCCCAAAACCCCCTGCCCCTTTCAAATTCAATTCCTCTTGGCTTCAAGATCCATCCTTCAGCATTCTTTTCAAGGAAACATGGATCCACCCGGACAGGAATGCTAGAGAGGACAAAAGTTTCCTGTTTATGGAGAATCTTAAACGTTTAAAAAAAGCAACTATGTCCTGGGCAAAGGAAAGGAAGGTGAAACAAAATGAAGATCTGTCTAAAATCAGGGAGGAGTTGAAGCAATTGGAGAGCATTGAGGGGGAAGGTTATATCTCGCAGTCCTCAAAGGATAGAATCCTTCACCTGGAAAAGCTTCAAAACAAAATCCTCTTAGACAAGGAGGAAGAATGGAGGCTTAAGAGTAGGGCTGTATGGTTAAAATCTGGAGATGAAAACACCAGATTTTTTCACAACTATGCTAAAGGAAGAAAATCTGTAAATACCATCTTGAGCCTAAAAGATGAAGAAGGAAGGGAGGCCAGCTCCTTCTCAGACCTCTCGGGTTTAGGGAAGAGACATTTTGAAAAAAAATTCTCTGCTCCGGGAGAGGCTACCATTGCAGAAGTCATCAGGACAGCCCAATGTTTTCCGAGATTTGTAGAGGACGAAGAAGCAGAAGAGCTATCAATTCCTGTTTCCAAGGAGGAGGTTGAAGCAGCGATGAAATTAATGGCAAAAGAGAAGAGTCCTGGTCCTGATGGATGGACTATCGAACTCTTCCTCTTCTTCTTTGACCTTATAGGCTCTGAAATCACAGATGTAGTAGAAGAATCAAGACAGAAAGGAGAAGTCTACAGGCCTTTTAATTCAACCTTTATAGCTCTCATTCCTAAGAAGGATGATCTGGAGAATTTTGAAGACTTCAGGCCGATTGCCCTTTGTAGCTGTATTTACAAGATCATAGCCAAGGTGATAGCTATCAGAATTGTTCCTATCTTGTCAAGAAATATATCAATGGAACAATTTGGTTTCCTAGATGGAAGACAAACTCATGAAGCCATTGGAGTAGCTCAGGAGGTAATTCATAGCATCAGACAAAAGAAAAAGAAAGGTGCGGTCCTAAAAATAGACCTATCCAAAGCGTATGACTGTATCAACTGGCTTTATCTTCGGATGCTGCTGACTCATTTAGGCTTTAACTATTCTTTCACTAGCTGGATTATGGGATGTATCACAAATGTCAGTTTTGCTGTTTTGATCAATGGAGCAGCATCTCCCTTTTTTAATAGCCAAAGAGGCCTCAGGCAGGGATGCCCTTTGTCACCGCTCTTGTTCCTGCTAGTGGCAGAAGGTCTGAGCAGATTGATTCACAAAGCTAGAAGAGAGGAGAAGGTAAAAGGTATCGAGGTAGCCATAAACCTTTTTATTACTCATTTGCTTTTTGTCGATGACATTTTGATTTTTTCAAATGGATCATCTAACGAAATTAAGGAGCTTAAAAGCATTTTTGATCTCTTTCTGAAAGCCACTGGAATGCAGATAAATACTAGGAAATCTCAAGTCTGTGTGGCAGACCTTGACAGGAGAGAAAGAGCCAGAATGTCCAATCTTTTTTCCTTTCCCCTTCAGCCTCTGGATACCCCTTTTAAATACTTGGGGTTCTGGCTAAAACCAACAGCATATAAGAAAGAGGATTGGAACTGGCTCATAGCTAAGATAGAAGCCAGAATAAACCATTGGAGTTTCAGATGGCTCTCCAGAGCAGGGAGATTGACCCTCATCAAATCAGTCTTGTTAGCCATTCCGGTATACTGGGCTGCTTTAACCTGGGTTCCCAAAGGGGTGCTGGAGAAAATCAGAAGGATTTGTTGCAGATTTTTATGGGCAGGTTCATACAAAGAAAATTCTGGTCTACCCTGGGTGGCATGGGATAAGATAGCCAGGCCAAAAGAATGGGGAGGTTGGGGCATTAAAAGACTCCCTGAGTTCAGTCTATCACTGGCAGCAAAGTCCGGATGGAGGCTAATATCGATGGAGAATCTCTGGACAAAGGTGGTTAAAAGAAAGTATATAGACCCAGTTCCATTGGAAGACTGGATCAGGAGCCAGGAAAAGAAAAAGAAGAATATATCAGTCATTTGGAAGGCCACGCTGGAGGCTTTCTCTGTGATAGAACAAGGTCTGGCTTGGAAAGTGGGTGATGGAAGTCATATCAGAATTGGCAGGGACCCCTGGGTAGGGTGTAATGAAGCTTATGCTTTGTCACCTGGTCTCCTCAGACACCTTGACAGCAAAGGAATTTACACTCTAAATCAGGTGGAGAATGTAGGCCATTCCACCATTTGGGGTCAGGCCTGGAAAAGTGATGAAGATTTAGGCATAAATATCAGATGGAAGAATGAATGGGCCTCCTTCATACAAGAGCTCCAGCGTTCGCATGTCAGGCTTAAGAACGAATCTGATCTGCTAATCTGGGCGCAAGGAAAAACTGGAGAATACTCCCCAAAAGATGGTTACTCCTTCTTAATGAAACAAAAAGGGTGGGGTCCTCCCGAGTGGTGGTCGAAGATCATTTGGAAGCTTAAAAGCCCAGCAAAGGCCAGGCTTTTCCTATGGTGTATGCTAAAAAGAAAAATACCAACCTGGGACATTTTACAAGCCAGATATCTGTTTGGTCCTGGAAGATGTCCTTTATGCAAATCTGATGAGGAGTCAATAAAACATCTTTTCACTTCATGTACAGTTTCCTTAAAGATATGGGAAGAGCTAACAGTGTTGCTAAATGTAAAAGCTCAGTGGGGGTCAGATCCTTTGGAAGAAGCCTGGAGGAAATGGTGGCAGAACTACCTGGAAGGAAACATGAGGAATCTACCTCTTGTGTTCTTTTGGGGGGTATGGCTTGCAAGAAACAAGTGCTTGTTTCAAGACAAAATCATCCCTTCATCCGTCATTGCTATAAACAGCGCAGCCATATACTCTGCTATCCCGGCCCCTGAAGCAAAACAGCCACCTTCCCGTGACAAGCCTGTTATTATCAAGGAGGGCACTCCTTGGGCCTTTTTTGATGGGGCATCCCAGGAAAACAAGGCTGGAGCTGGGATATGCATTCACTTAAACTCTGATCACTATCTGAAAGCTTCTGTAGGACTAGGTCCTGGGTCAAACAATTATGCTGAATTGTCTGCTTTGCGTCTCCTTCTTTGCTGGTTATTACAGAGAAACATCCCTTCAGTTCAAATCTTCGGCGATTCTCTGAATGTCATAAAATGGGTCAATGGAAATGCATTGTGTCAAAATCAGATTCTGAAGACTCTTTTAGAAGAAATTATGCATTTAAAGTCCTCCTTTAATGTTTTCTACATCTCTCATATTTACAGGGAAAAAAATGAAGAAGCAGATCAGCTTTCTAAAGCTGGTTTACAACAGGATATGGGCAGCTGGACAATAGAGGAACTCTGTCAGGGGCAGCAAACCAGATCACATCAGCCCCCGTATGCTCCTCTTCAGTGAGCGAGGACCGCTCTCTTTCCTTTTTGCATATATTTTTCTCATGAGCATAATGTATATCTTTTTCAGTCTTTCTTTTACATTTTTGTGCTACAAACAGAACTTCAAAAACTCTATTTATATTTTCAGTTTTATATAAAGTTATGGACAGCCATGTTAAGGGGTTGTTTTCCTTCAATGAAGGAGACCCCAAGGTATGCATCTGATATAGAATGTACAAAAGCCTCCGGCAGCGAGGAAGATAGACAGCCAGTCAATACAGGACTGTGTTTTGATATTTTGGTTTTATATTGTCAGATAGACCATATCAGCACATGATGAGCCTCCAGCTATGCTCAAAGCTCCTTCAGAATGTAAACTTTTTATTTTGCTAATAAAAAGTTCTGCTTTTTTCTTCGGAAAAAAAATAAAAAAAAATAAACTTCAATTTTAATCCTAATCTCTATTTAAAAGAAATACATTATTTTTTTTTTTTTTTTTGTCGATAAAAAACATACTATTAATTCATCAAATACAGAGGACAGAAATGATGACCCTAGCTCTCCTCGCCTCACTCCAACTAGATTTGTTTGCGAGGAAAGTAGAAAAGGACCTAAGAGCAGTCTGCCAAACTTTGTCGAGTAGCCAAAAGACACAAGACCATAAGGCCAAAAACATAGATAGGATGAGAAGACAATCAATATCCATCAAGGAACATGAGGGAAGTCTGGAGTGTGACCTATGCTTGATGCATCCAAAGGGAAAGGATCTCCATGTGAGCTAGACACCCATCCAACTAATCAAGGAAATCATTGGTGCGTCATTGGCTTCTTCTGATGAAACCCAAGCATTTTTTTTTTATATTTCTAATCTCTTAATAATATTTAAATTCTATGCATGAAACTAAGATGCAAAATTTGATTATATATCCCTTCTCACTTATTACAAGTTAACTTTGTATTCGTTAAGCTTGGACCATGTCTAGAGTACATCCCAATCTCCTCTCATATATTTTTCAAATAGTAACTAAGTCAATTCATATAATTCTAAACCATCCACCTCTTGACTATAAATTCCAAAAATATATAGACAAAGCTCATAAAATTATGTCATAATGAGTAACATAGTGAATGACTGTGAGTCTTCATCCCAACCAGGGGTAAAAATTTAACACGTCACATCTATTCAAGAGGGATCTAGTATGTCCTAGAAGCACAAAGTGAAAATTAGGTGTTAAAAAATGTTAATTTTTATTTATACTTATTTTCTAAAAAATTTAAATAATAAAACAAAATGCTCAGTAAAGGGTTGACAGATAAATTATTAGATATCCCCTGGTTTCCTTATTCTGTTTTATATTTTTTTTTAGTGACATACAAAATCCAAAGTATTCCTTTACATAAGTACGAAAGTTTTTCCATATTCTTTATGCAATATGTTACAAAATGTTATGGCGATTGGAAAAGGGATTTAATTGAATGAACTAGTGGAACTCACAAATGATTTGGTATAGAGTTCAGGGACAAAAGATTTCCAAGATAGTTAAGTGTGTGATAACTAATATTTAATGGGAGGAGGAGGGAGGATGACGATATATCAATGTGTGAGGTGATGAGGTGATGTCCTAATGGGCACAATTTGCAAGTAATTTGTATCCGCATTTACATTTGGAAGTGTTGGCATACAAAGTTACTATTGAGATGGTCCCCAGCCTCTGTGACAACCAAATATCTAGTCACTCAAATAGGTTGGCCTGGAAAAGTATTTTGGCATGTATACATGTGGATAAAAATAATCATAGATCTGTATGAGAGTCAATTCCGTGAAGCCTCAAGACAATGTGTGTTCAATAGGATTCCCTTTGATGACATTGTGAGATTCTTATTTTTTGGTACAAATGGATTTGTGCTTGTTCGTGAAGGTTTTGGCAAGAGGTTTGGTGCTAAGAATGCTCATGGCCTCCAAACACACTAGTGCAGGCTTTCATTCTTCAAGATTTCATTGTTTTTGTGAGGTTAAATTCAATAAATTCCTAGTCTAGATAGTGGTAGTTAGTCTCATTTCTCTCGACGCTCTTGTCCTTAATGCCCAAAACTTGGTGCCAAACTTTCATTTGGAACATTCTGAGTTGGCGAAGCTTTCCAATAATTCCTTCATCAGGGTTTCGAATCTGCAACTAGATATTACCGTTTACAAGGAATGTTAGGGTTTGAACTATGATATGATCTTGGGAAAGGTGTAGGGTAAATTCACAGTTCTTATGGACCTAAAGGGAACCCATGAGAGGCTATTCATGTTCCATAATGGGTAGGTGTCTATTGGGTAAAAATTGGTTGGAGATTCGAAAGTGGGTGTTGAAATTCATTTTAATGTTCAGGTAGAACCCAACCTTAGGTTTGTTTTCTAGTTTGACCACAGGCTTGAGTGCAATTCGTAGGTCCTATAGATATAAGGCAATATTCATTAACTAATTTTCAGCAGCAAGTTTAGCCACGACAGGAATTCAAGATTACACTCGATTCTTTTACCCTTACCTCTCACATCATTTATTCATTCATATATATTTCATTTGTTTTGGTTAAAATAAACCCTAAGAAACTACAGGTTGGGACTAGCACTGAGTCTCATCCCTTTGAAGCTCATGTCATCCTAGTAGGACACACAATGCCACTAATGAAACTCTTGTCAATAGTTCACGGTGATTTCACTCTGTTGACCTCACAAGTGAAATCGAAAGGAACGAATGACTTGCACCAACCATCTTTCCATTGAAACCTATTCCATGCGTTGGGGTATACCATAGCTAGAATGAAACCATTATGGATGGATTAACATAATAGAAATCAACCTCAGTGATGGATCATTGTCCACCTCAAAAGATAATTAAAATCGACACATTGTGATATCACTTTGAAAGTCATGGCATCTAGGTGGGGCTTACGATATACAGATTGAAACCTTGGTGGATGACCTACCACTCCATAAATGTAATGATGAACAAGTACCCTATTGGCATTCGTGTATATTTCACTTTCCATATGTTTGGAAAATATTGGTTCAATTCCATTTACAGTTTCTCTAGGTTCTCTTCTATTCTTGCATTTTTTGTAGATCTTTTCTTGTTGCTCTAAATTATAGATCCATAAGGTTGTTGCAAATTGTCATTCTTTTAAATAGAGAAATGCAAGATTATGATAAATGGGAGCCTTCAATTTCCATTTATGGGAGCCTTCAATTTCCACTTATTAGAGATAAAATATTAAGGCAAAAATAGAAAATAGAAAAATGCAGAAGTCTAATGATGAGAGTCTTCTATTTGTGCTATTTAGATATTAAATAAGTCTTGTATAATTTAATTTATTAAATCTGTATAATTTGTAGAACATGATAGGAAAAAAAACTCAAATAACCTTTTGTTTTGGGGACAGAATGCAATTTTTTCATTTTGAAAATTATTAAATACAATTTATAAAATTTGTTATTATCTCAATATGCATTTTCACATTTCACTATATTATTTATTTAATGTTGTCACAATATCTTTTTTGTATTGCCATTTAGTTGTATAAATTTAATTTATTTAATAAAAACAAATTTAATTGAAAATAAAATGTAAAATGATATACTCTTGTCAATTCAAATATTTTTTCGTTTTAACTCGTCCATCATGAAAAATGGGCATAAATATATACCCTTCGAATCAAGAGTTCAAATTTAATCACTTGTCCCATCACACTTCAAATTTGATCACTTGTCCCATCATCAAAGAATGTTAAACGGGGTAAACTTTCGGAGGTGCAAGTACTCTCACATTTCTTTGTTTTCACACACCACCCCTTCTCTGGTTACTTGCACGAAATCTAGGTGAGTCTGATGTGTTAATTTCTTTTTTATGCGGAGAGGTAGAGGGGTGTGACTCTTTGCGAAGGATGTGACCTTCACGAGGGATGTGACTTCGAGCAGCTCGATTTCACACACCACGGAGCTCGATTTCACGTAGCTAGATTTCGCAGACCTGGATTTTGTGAAGCTATTACACAGACTTAAAAATACATAATTCTCTCATGGAAAAATAGAGAGTAAAACAAAGTAAGGTTGGAGAAACACTATAAAAACTTAGGATTGAATTCTAAATCATGAAAAATACATTCACATGAGACTGTGGCTCATTCACCAAGTAAAACAAAGGTTTTACACTTCACGCGGAATAACACACAGTAAAACACAGTAACTGTTGTTTTCACGTGCCCACCAAAATTTGCTCCACCATTTTCTCATCAGAGACTCTTGCTCTCTTTCCCTCTTACTCTCTTACTTTCTAAACACTACAAAATGACTTTTACATTCATAATTAACTCAACATACAATTTTACATTTAATATGTTATCACTGTAAAAGTTTTTAAAATTTTGGACAACCTACATGGTTCCTAAGTTTTTGTGTTAGCCATGGTCAAGTTATTTTTTATGTTTTTAAGAGTTTCAGTTATAGCATTAGAGTCTCATTTCCATCATTAAATAAAGTCCATCAGCATTGTTTGGCCCCTTATGGATCCCATATCATGTTTTAAGTTTCATGTGTCTGGTCATTTCAAAAATTTGAACGTGCTACGAAACTGTCTAGTCATTTTCGTAGCGGAAAGCCCTGAAATTACACTACGTGCGCTATGAAATCGGGGATTTGTCGCTGGTCATTTTTGTAGCGCAAAACCCTGAATTTACACTATATGCGCTACAAATCTGTTGTAGGTGCAGTTTTCGTATTTTGCTAAATATTCAAAGGAAAGAAGGGTCTATTTTTGGAGAAGGATGCTGCTGGAGAAATGTGAGGAGATCATTTGAGAAGGTTTAAAGCCCAAGTAAATGAAAAACTCAAGGAATGAGAAATATATGCAAGAAAAACGTTTTGCGCTACAAAAACAACAGTTTATTTCGTAGCACATCCAGATTGACTTTCTTCATGCAACTTCAAGGATTTTAATTTTTGTACAGGTGGAAGAGAAAGGTTCCAGGGATGATAGAACACATGTCACATGTCTTAAAGGGTCACTTTTGTTAGCAGAAGGATTCGAAGACAAGCATAAAGATGAAACCCTAAAAAAGAGGAACTATGTCTCGCTATTTTTAGTAGTCAACTTACAAGGGGATTCCTGAGCAACTGAAAACTCATTTATAAAAAGTGAAAGAGGTTTTTATTCCTAACATACTGAGAGACAAAAACCTCTTTCAGTTTCTTCAAATTCATTATGAGGTGGGAGAAATTGATGGTTTAAACTTGCACTATGAAACTCCTGAGAGGAACTCTGTTTTCTGGTTTTAGCAGTCGTTTTAAATATCAGTTTCTTGCCACAAGAAAAACTATTTTGGAATTATGAAGGAGGTTTCTCTTTATAAAATCTCCAGCTACAATAACCTGTCTCACTTTTTTCGTAGGTCTCACTAGTTGGGAGAGACAATGTTTTCTTTAAAGTCATAAGTGCAGAAAACAGATCTCCTGGTTTTCGGGGCAGTTAGGTCATGGAACAGCAACGTTCATAACCAGGTTGGACATATCGCCAAATTCGACCTCATGAGGTTGCAGGTGGCAAAGGATTAATTGAAGACTATATTAGGTTGTTGTTATGATAATAAGGAGTTGTACTCCTAATTGTATTAGGACTCTAAGACAGTCAGTTAACTATTACTTGTAATTAATAGGTTGTTTTATGGTTAGAATAGGTGTCTAGGGTAGGAATTTGAATTCCTCTAATGGTGGATCATAGAATCCAAGATTGTAAAGTTATATATGAAGCATGAGGTCGAATTCCAAGAGAGGGCATTTTTATTAGCAAAAGAAGCTGTGTTATGTGAGCAGACTGTGTGTTTTTCAAACTTAATGTAGAGATCAGTTTCACTACTCAAGATTCACAAAGAGTTTATGTGTTTGATGCTCTTATGGCTTTGTTCAATTACTTACTTGCAGTGGTATGAGCTTGTGATACTTAGAATTCATTGGAAAGTGCTCTAACTTCCTTCACATGCTTGTAAACTGTGTTGTTTCACTGTGTTACTATTTTATTCATAAACCTAAACTCTAAGTGCCTTGACTTCCATGTTAGGCTGATAATGTTATTTTTTTGAGGAATCTTTTGACTCCATAGCCCAAAAGATATTTTCTAATCATAGTTTCAACCAGTCAAAAAGTTATACTTCTGTTCATTTCGTTCCTAGAGTTAGCCATCTAATCATTAATCGAAAACCCTAAACCTAGTGAGAGAGCCCTCTCAGATTGAGGAGGCTAAGCCTCAACCAAAAGATTGGTTTGAAATAGTGACACTGAGGTAGTTTGATCAACATCCTATCAGGGTCCTATTTTGGTGATAACATAATACATGACAGAGCAAAATAATTAATATGATGTTGTTCTTAAGTGTGATCATAATCACGGAGGTGTTTGTGGAGTGTGGGAAATAGTTGCTAAATGAATGCTTGCCCATATCTATTTCCCAAAATACATTAAATGCTTTAAATTCCTTGTTGCATTTCAGAATGGTTCACGCCTGGCTTCAGTGCTTCCATCTTCAAACAAAGACACAACTTGCAGAAATACTGCTGACAAGTATGGTTGTTTTCAGGGTGTTTATTACGATGGTTGGGATTATTATTTCCAACACTCCCCCTTAATCACAATTTCCGCCATTGACAATTCCCAAACAGTTTTTGAGATAAAAAAAACTTTCACGTGCCAATTGCTTTGTGAAGATATCAACAAATTGCTCCTGTGACCTGTAGTGCTGCAACACAATTTCATCATTGTTAATCAACTCTCTAATAAAATGATATTTATCATCAATATGCTTGGTCCTTTTGTGGAAGACATAATTCTTTGACAATGCAATTGCTGAGGTGTTGTCACAGAAAATAGTTTTCGCTCCCTCTTGGTCATGACGAAGATCCCTCAACATCCTTCTCATCCAAACTACCTGACACGTTACTGTTGTTGCTGCGACATATTCAGCTTCTCCTATTGACAGTGAAACTATTGGTTTCTTCTTAGTGGCCGATGAAATAACTCCAGAACCTAAATGAAAAACATATCCTGACATGATCTTTCTGTCATTGACACTTCCTGCCCAATCACTATCAGTGTATCCAACTAGCCTAGAATAACTTGTTGTTGTGTACAAAATGCTATACTGTTTTGTCCCATTGACATACCTTAGAATCCTTTTCGCTTCTTGCCAATGTGTCTGCTTCGGTGTCTCCATAAACCTCGACACCAAACTTGCTGCATACATTATATCCGGCCTAGTGGCAGTCAAATACATCAAGCACCTATCATGATTTTGTATAATGTCAGATTGACATTGCTGTTGCAATCTTCTTTGCTCAAATTCAACCCCATGACAGTTGGAGTTGGTGCGGACTTGTTGTTTTGCATTTTAAACCTCTCCAAAATGTCTGCCACATACTTTGCTTGAGAGATAAAAATGCCATTTTCTGTTTTCTTCACTTCTATGCCCAAAAACTACCTTAACAATCCCAAGTTAGTCATTTCAAATTCACTCTTCATGACTTTTTTGAAATCAGCGATGAGGAAATCATCATTTCCTCTAAAAATAAAATCATCTACATATAACACGACACTGATAATCTTACCTTTGCTCTCTTTGATATAGAGAGTAGGCTCACCGTTACATTTTTCGAAACCATTATCCAACAAGTAAGCATCGATCCTGTTGTACCATGCGCGCGGTGCTTGCTTCAACCCATAAAGAGCTTTCCTCAATTGATACACTTTGTCTTCTTGGCCTTCAACCTCATAACTAGGCGGTTGAGCAACATACACTTCCTCTTTCAGCACTCCATTCAAGAACACTGATTTTACGTTGATTTGATACACTTTCCATTTATGCTGCACGACAATTGCCACAACTGCGCACACGGTCTCTATCCTCATGACTAGTGCAAACGTCTCCACGTAATCTCTTCCATGCTACTGCTTGTATCCTTTGACAAATAGACTTTCTTTATGCCTTTCAATCTTTCCCTCAATGTTGTTTTTGGTCTTATAGACCCACTTCACTCTAATGACATGTTTTCCTTTTAGTAGGCTCACTAACTCCCATGTGTCATTCCTTTCTATTGCTTCTATTTCTTCCTCCATTGCCACAACCCATTTTTCTTCTTTGACTGCATCTTCAAAATGGATTGGGTCATCTACCTGAAAAAATAATGTAAATAAGGAATTCAGACCAGCACTGCTATCAACTTATTCTTGCTCATAAATTTCATTTAAATTTCTGAATTTTGGTCTTCTTGTTCTTGCTAAAGATGGGCTTGACATTTCACTAGATGTTGCGCTTTGTGGCGTGCTTGGAGAAGCACTTTCTTGGCTGTGCGAAACTGTCCTATTTTTTTCTGATGGTGTTGTTTGATTCCTACTTTGTTGTGCTTGAATAGGAGTAGAGGGAGTCACTGTTGAGGAATTACTTGCTTTTGTTAATTCCTTATTGTCCTCATGTGGTATACATGCTTTTACATTGACTGTCTTCTCTAAACTTCCATCCCATGCTTCCTCTTCTATGAACTGCACATCTCTACTCATTATGACCTTCTTGGTTAATGGATTGTAGAGTTTGTATGCTTTGGATTCATCACTGTGTCCAACAAATATACATTTCTCCCCCTTGCTGTCCAAATTCTTCCTCAACTCATTAAGGACATGTCCATTTGCCACATATCCAAAAAATCTCATGTGAGTGACACTATGATTTCTTCCACTCCATGCCTCTTAAGGAACTATGCTCTGGACACTTTTGGTTGGACATCTATTCAAGATATATGCCACATAAGTGACAACTTCAGTCCATTAGTCATTTGGAAAATGCTTTGCCTTCAACATACTCCTTTCCATCTCAATAATGGTCCTATTCTTTCTTCCTGCCACACCATTTCGCTGTGGTGTATACATTGCTGTAAATTTCTTGTGAATTCCATGCTCCCTACAAAAATGAAGGAAATCATTTGAGATGTATCCTCCACCTCTATCAGTCCTAAGGACTTTGATGTAGTGTCCGCTTTTCTTCTCAACAAGAGCCTTGTATCGGCGAAAGCACTCAAACACTTCACTTTTCTATTTTAGGAGAAACACCCATATCTTCCTTGTGTAGTCATCTATGAAGGTCAATACATAGTGGATGCCACCAATTGATGGTGTTTGCATTGGTCCACATAAATCTGAGTGGAAAATCTCCAAAGTTGCCTTTTCTGTTATTGACTTTCCTATTGGAAATGTCTCTCTATGTTGCTTGCCCAAGATACATCCTTGACATAGGCTATCCTATTTTTCTATGAGTGGTAGTCCCTTCACCATGCCTTTCTTATGCAGCAAATTCAAACCTCCAAAGTTGAGATGTCCAAATCTCAAATGTCATAACAAATTTTTATCTTTGACCTTTGCTTGAAAGTTTACTTATGTGACAACTGCCTCTTTTTTTTTCATTCTCTTGTAAATTCATTGAGAGTTGTGCTTGTGAACCTTCTTTCTGCAAATCTGATTTTAATTTTAGACGAAACATTCTATTGTTTGTCATATGAACCTTTGCAATCAGCTGTCTTCTTGGAGGCCTATCCAAAGTTTTGCATACATCATTCTTGAAGAAGACATTGTAGCCCTTTTGCATGAGCTATCCAATGCTTATGATATTATGCTTCAGACCGGGGACAAAGTAAACATCTGAGATGTATTTCTTCTCCCCCTTCTTTGTTAGGATATTAACTCTTCCTTTTCCCAAGACAGAAACTTTGCTATCAGTCCCTAATGTCACTTCAGATTTCACACTTTCATCAAGATTGGGAAACATTTCTATGTTTCCTGACATATGGTTGCTACACCCTGAATCTAGATACCATATATCACTCCATATTTCTTGTGCTACATTACAAGCTAAAAGTATGCTATCATGGTTTTGATTTTATTTTGTGAAATTTACGCTTTCTTTGTACCTCGCTTTCAACCCAATATATTATCTAAAGGCTGCTCAAAATTAGTAATGACTTTTCATATTGCTTATTTCTACATTCATTTGCATAATGACCATACTTCTTGCAGCAATGACATTAAACTTGAGATTTATCATACCTCTGCCCTTGTGCTTGATTTTGGCTTGGGCCTTGACTTGGATTTTGATTGTTGCCTCTTCCATTTGAGCTTGAAGGGCTGCTTCTTCCACCTCTATGTGGGCTTCTTCCTCTTCCTCTAGCATATGATCTTCCTCTACCTCGACTTTGACCAAATGAGACTTGTGTCTTGAAGGCATGCTCCAATGAGGAGCTTGTTGCTCTATTTAGTCTATGTTCATGAGAAATCAGTTATGCATTAAGCTCATCCACTCAGAACTGCGAGAGATCCCTTGTCTCTTCCATGGCCACAACAATGGCATCAAACGTTGCTTACAAACTTCTTAAAAATTTCTCAACTATTCTTCTTTCCTCAAGTGTCTCACCATGAGACCTGATTTGAGCAACCAACCCACTTACATGTGTAAAAAACGAGTCTATATTCTCAGACTCTTTCATACAAAGTGTTTCAAAATCTCTTCTCAACATTTGCAGCTTTGTTTTCTTGACTTTTTCCATGCCTTGGTAGGCTGTCTGGAGGGTGTCCCATGCTTGCTTGGACTTCGTTGCTACTGCAACCCTTGGGAAAATACTTTCATGAACTGCATGGAAAATATAAAACAGGGCTTTTGAATCCTTCTTTCTGTTGTCCCTTAACAAATCTTTTTCTTGTTGAGATAAGTCATTGTATGTTACTGCATTTGCTGGTTCCTGAAAACCATTCTCCACCAAATCGAAAATGTCTTGAGAAGAAAACAGGGCCTTCATTGTAATAGCCCAATAATCATAATTTTTTTCATTAAACTCAGGTATTTGAGGATTAGTCAAGCTTGTGCTTGATGTTCTCATTTCTGAGTGAAAAAACCTTTCTACCTGCTGGTAAATATGCCAAAAACAATCTTCCCTCAAAACAAGTCTTACTTCTAGTAAAAACACTTGTTTTTACATTAACAAAGTTGAACCTGCTCCGATACCATGCTAAATTTTTTTACGCAGAGAGGCAGAGGGGTGTGACTTTTCACGATGGGTGTTACTTTTGCGAGGGGTGTGACTTTTGCGAAGCTTGATTTCGTGCACCGTGGAGCTCGATTTCGTGAAGCCAGATTTCATGGACCTGCATTTCGCGCAGCTATTACACAGACTTAAAAATACAGAATTCACTCATGGCAAAAACAGAGAGTAAAATAAAGTAAGGTTGGAGCAACACTATAAAAAATTGGGATTGAATTCTAAATCATGAAAAGTACATTGACATGAGACTGTGGCTCATTCACCAAGTAAAACAAAGGTTTTACACTTCACGTGGAATAACACACAGTAAAACACAGTAACTGTTGTTTTCACATGCCCACCAAAATTTGCTCCACCATTTTCTCCTCAGAGACTCTTGCTCTCTTTCTCTCTTACTCTCTTACTTTCTAACCACTAAAAAATGACTTTTACATTCATATTTAACTCAACATACAATTTTACATTTAATACATGACAGAGAAAAATAATTAATATGATGTTGTTGTTGAGTGTGATCATAATCTCTCAGGCGTTTGTGGAGTGTGGGCAATAGTCGTTGAATGAATGATTGCCCATATCAATTTACCAAAATACATTAAATGCTTTAAATTCCTTGTTGTGTTTTAGAATGGTTCGCGCCTGGCTTCAGTCTTTCCATCTTCAAACAGAGACACAACCTGCAAAAATACTTCTGACAAGTATGGTTGTTGTCAGGGTGTTTATTGTGGTGGTTGGTATTATTATTTCTAGCATGATGAGCAATAGAAAAATAATGTAACGATTAGTTGTTACTTGGCCATGTTTTGGTACATTGGAGTTAGTCATTTCTTCTTCTCTGTTTTGTGAGGCAATCTTGTCAAGTAAGGTCTATTTTTATGTTTCCATAATTTAACAAATTTGAAAACGGTTGATATGCTTAAAAAAAGAGATATAAATTGAAGTTATAAAACCATAGCATGACCAATTCTAATTTATGAAGTTTGGGGAGGAGAAGACATATCGGAAAAAATAACAACCATGAAGAAAATAGCCAGACACTGACCAATTTTAATTGATAAAGTGTATACAAACTTCTGATAATTGAGGGAAAATAATATTGAAAAATCAAAGCAACCACAATGGGAATGCATATAAAAACATCATCTACTTTATTTAAATTTAAAGTGAAAATCTACTCGTAGCACACTACGTTATCGTTGATATCATGCAACTAGACAATTGCACAATTTTGTCTTTATCGTTGATCTCGTGCAACTGGATAATTTGGTCTTTGCACACTGCTTTGTCTCTGATCTTTGAATTTAGTATCACTGCATAATCCCCTATTTTCCGCTGGATCAAGATGTTTGGCCCCAAAGTGTTTAAACACACCGTTTGACACGCCTTATTGTGTAACTGCTAGAGGTACAGTATGGCGTGAGGGGTGTGATGATATCTAATCATCTCAGATCAAGAGAGCCATATGAAGGATCAACAACTGTAAAAGTTGCTGCACTGCTCGAAGTTCGTTCGGGGTCAACAAATACACCATCCACATCTACGAAAGCAAGCGTTGTGGGTGATGGAATATTATCTCGCTCACTTGTCAACATCGACACAACCTCAGACATTGAAGGCCGCAAAAATGAAGTTGATTGCATGCACATCAGACCGATTTTAATCACTCTAAACCCTTCATCCCACGAATAAGTGCCCTCCAATGTGTATTCAATAATATCTAAAGTTCTTTTTGCTTGATACAGCCTCCATGTCGAGTTGCCCAATACAACAAAATTTGGAGGTTTTAGAAAATTTTCACTTGAAAGATATGATGAAATCCATATGAGACATACTAATTCGATAAGAAACTCCATGCCTTGAACCGAACCCTGATTCTTTATTCCACTCACAATCTCAAGTAGAATAACTCCAAAAATGAATACATCTGCTTTCTCGGTTAGCTACCTGTGTAAGGCGTACTCAGGCACCATGTAGCCTCTGCATAATGTAACCGGGGACAACAAAAGATTGAACTTGACAGATAATTATTACAAAGTTCCGACAACTATAGTTCTAACGTGGCTCTGATCTTCTACAAAGAGTTTGGCTAAGCCGAAGTCTGTTATTTTGGGTCTGTGTTTATTATCCAGTAAAATATTGGTTGCTTTAATCTCTCTGTGGATGATTCGATTTTCAGAATCCTCGTGAAGATAGGCCAACCCACACACAGTTCCAACTATGATTTGATATCACTCTCTCCATTTAAGTGAATTTTTTTTGTTGTATCTGTAATCAATGCATATTGGGAAGTAAAAACATTAAGAAGCTACATACACAAACTAGAACAAATCAAAGATCCATGCAGCCATTAAGCAGTTAAAGAGCTAGAAGAAACCGAAGATAATTCTGTCGAGACTACTGTTCTTGAGGTAATCGTAAACCAGTAGCCTTTCTGAGCTTTCAACACAGCAACCAAGCAATTTCACTAGATTTCTGTGTTGAAAACCACTGATGACATTTGCTTCATTTAAGAATTCAGCCTCTCCTTGCCTTGATCCTCTTTTCAACCGTTTAACTGCAACCTCTTGGCCGTCAGGTAGAACGCCCTGTACATCAATCAGGTTTAGATTCTTTATGTTCTCCTTGATGACATGGAGCTGTTGCTAGCTATAACTCTATCCCAAATGAAATGAGAGAAATTATTTAACGCTTACATTAAATCAACTTTTAATTACTTGAGTTGTTGTTCCTGGATATAAATCACTTATTCAATTGAAAGAAATTATGTAACACTCACTTTATAGATGGACCCAAAACCTCCCTCGCCATGTTTATTCTCTGTGCTAAAATTGGAAGTAGCCTCTATCAGAATATGGTACTGAAAAATGAGTTCTGGATTCAGCTCAGAAAGAGATAAACTGATTTCCCTTTCCTCACCTGCAAAAATAATTACATGACGTCATAATCAATAGGTAAGCAGTTCATAAGATACCTTCTAATAAGAGGCACAATTTTGGGATCTCTGGTTAAAGTAAGACAGGTTTTTCTTTTTGAAAAAATAAAATTTGGGACCTCAGGTTATGGGAATCTGTTTCCAACCTTTTGGTTGAATCCACAAGAAAAGGCCTATGGATGCAATTAATCTAGCCGTAGCGCCTACTACACCTAGAGCTATGGGAAGCACCTTAGATCTTTTCCCTCCTACAAATTTGCACATAAAGCTTCTTAAACTAGGTATGTTTTTTGCACCGACTGAATTAATCTCTTTAAAACTAGTATGTCCCTAATTGTTGTAAGCTATGGTGAAAGAAGTAGTGCAAAAAAATAAAATATTTTAGTAAATAGGAAAATCTTTTATTTTACGAAATGAACAAAACCACAATTCTTCTTCTGATCATAACATACCGGATCTCGGAGGACCCTCGCCTGGCATCGGCGGCATTGCAGAAATGATGAAAGTATTGAAAAATATGTAAATCTCGTAATGCAGAGCGCAGTGATGACTTCTGTAGCAGTAAATCTACGAGACCGGATATCTTTGACCGATCTACAGATAAGTAGGAGTGGCAGTTTGTTGGGGGACAAATCTCTCCAACACTGGGCTAAGCTATACATTTCCCTGGAAGACGAAAAAATGGTGTCGACTTTAACTGTAGGGAAAATTTGAGGACTCTGTACTTGCTCAGTAATATTTCTAAACTGCGCTGGAGCATATCTCTTCTGGGGGTTGCAAACAACATCCGTAGGCTCACTCTCATTATAGTCGTTGTATAAGTTACGATCACCATAACGTAAGAAGCACTCATTTATCCAAACGAATCCAGAGGTGTTGTTTTGACATGCCTTAACAATAAATGTTTCCGCCTCCGATTCGCACTGTTTGCAGTCCGACGAATTTATATCCCCCATGCATTGGGCTAGCCCATAAACAAAATTATTGCTACTTTTCCCCTCAACACTAGTGTTGAATCCGCTCGTTGAAACGTTCTCCACCAATGATTGAATAACCTAGTTTAGATTATGATGGAAATCGACACCGTAGCTATATTGGTTAGGCGAGCAATCACCCCAATAAGAATAGTTAAAATCCTCAGCTGCTAAGAGGTGCAGAGGCGTCCACACACTGACCATAAGCAACATAAAATTAATTAATGTTTTCGCCTTCATTAACATTGAAGGGCAGGACACCAGCTGAATGCCCTTCTCCATTTCTTTTTAATTTGATGAGGGAAGGTGCTTCTGTAGTATTTTAAATATGAGTTAGAGAAAATTCGCAGCCGTATGTCGGTAAAGTGTGAAGTTCCAATGATCTCAGTTATGGATGTCGAGTCAATCAAGTTGTTTCACATTTTGTTCAGCCTATTTCTTCAATTAAAAATAAATTTAACTTCACATTAATTTAATGAAATTTCTTATGTTATATTAAATTTTCCTTATGCCATTCATTCATTTAACAAGGTCATCCCTATTGGCTTTGGAAGGCAGGGAACACGCGAAAACAATGTTTGTGTTTGACTTGTTATGCCGTCTGTTCAGATTCATTGGATGACCAACGGTTTGATCTAAACCGTTCATCACACTCGATCTGGAAACCTTTTTACATTCTGGAAACCTCCATCACTAATTCTACAACCGCTTCCTTGTGATCAAATCTGTCACGCCCCTACCCTGGCGGTAGTCTTTCAATCGCACGAAGGGGGGTGCGACACCACCACCTGATTTCTTTTCACCAATACTTTCAAGTGTGGACTACGCCTAACATTCCATACTTAGTTTATTTTTCACTTTCTAAGTATAACATTCATAAGCATAGCAGAAAACATACATTTACATGTCTTTCATCATCATTAATTTTAACACATATGCACATCGGATAAATAACAGGAGGGCCAACTTCCTAAAGATGAGTCTGCCCACAATAATAATGACAATATTCAATTTATACAAAATCAACACTTGGAGAGGAACCCCAACTTCCTGCTCACATAACAGTCAATTTTCACACTCGGCCTGCACCACCATGTAGCCTACCCGAACTGTCATTTGGGTGCGCCTGCCCTTCACTAGGTCGGGCCACCCAAAACAACGGAAAAAGGTGCCCACCGGGTAGCCCTCCACCATTCGCCATTCAACCATCATTTAGTCCAACTCACAGGTTTGCCCGCACCCGCCTCCGTTCAACACCGCTCGCCCGAATGCTCCCTCATACGGCCTCGCCTTCTTCGTTTCACCCACCTGGTGCACACCCATGTTCCGTGTACTGGTTCTTTCCACCTGTGTCGCTCCTCTGCATTTGTTTGAGCCCCCATTTGTTCTCTCCAACCATGACCGCCTTCTCCCACAGGGTCATTCCACCTGACCCATTCTTAACTCGTCATGGGCGCACAAACCAACCGGGGGTTGCCAGCGCGACTCGTCGCAGTGCCTGATTGTCTAGCCTGTCGGTCAACTCATGTTGCCTGCCTACGGTTCGTCTATCGGCCTGGCTGCCTGCAGTTCTATTTGCTTGCCCAACCTGCGGTTTTGTCTACCTGACCTGTGGTTCTGTCCACCCGACCTACGGCCCGACTTGCCCAACACTTCACTCTGGTTCGTTCACCTTAGCTTCGTGCTTCGGTCTTGGCCACCCACCTGCACTTTTCCTTTCTCCTATGCGTCCAACTGCAACTCGCTATCTTCCTTAGCTCGCCCACATCGTCACCCTGTCGGGTCCACATGCCCAGCTCACATGGTATAAGGTGCCCTCTCACGAAGTTCTCCATACTTAGTCGAAATTACAAATCTCGGTTTTTCGACACCTTCGTTGGCTTGTTGCACTTCACCAACTCATACCAACGTCGCACAAAACGTCGCAACCAATTCGTCCATTCGCCAACTCGTCGCTCACTCGCCTCATCGCACATAACCGAGAGGGCTCACCTAACTCATTGCACATCGCAAGTCATGACTCGTGGGCTTGACAAACTCCCCGCCATCTACGACCTAAGTCACTTCTTTAAGCGGATATGCTGAGGCTCCGGGTGCGATTCTCTTACACGAATAATCATTTTAATTATGATTTTTATAAGCATATGTACGGGAGAATAGGTTTTTGAGAATTTTAATTTAATTAAGATTTATCTTAAATGCAGATTTAAATATGGATTTAACATTAGTCTAGAGGGATCCAATTTCTTAGGTGTATTTTTTTTTATGAATGAATATTATTTAAATATTTTGTATAATTTATTTATTTATTTATTTTAATTTTTTGTTTGGGTGGACATGACCAAATTTCAACTTTGATCAACAAACCGATATGGTTACACATCATACTGAGTTGTAGAATGAGCCTCTTTGCTCAATTAAGGATTATTAGATGGATCACATGGAATCTTATTCAAAGCATAATTTTTTTTTTTGTTGACTAGTGGAATCAGCAACGGTGGTGGTATCGTACTCGCGTTACATGAGGTCGAATCCCATCAGCTGCTACTATAACCTCTAGGAGGAACCGCCCAGCCAGCAAGAATGGCCCTCGGTTAAGACGAGACTCGAACTCATGACCTGCACAGCGGCATGGATGACTTAGCAGATCGTCCGTTGGCCACGAGACCAAACCTCTGTGGGCTTATTCAAAGCATAATTATTTTTCAAGTTAGTTACAAATTAGTTATACTCTTTTAATTAATGTATCAAAAATTAATTAATTAAATAAAATGTCATATCAACATATACGATATCTTTATGTAGTATTGATAAACCATAGTATTGGCTCATGGTATTATAACAAAAACTATTTACAAATTAAGAATTCTCATAGTAACGTGAGAATGAAACTCTGTAAATAAAATATTGTTTAATTATATATTAATTTTTTTTAATATATAATTTTGTATTATATAAATCAAGATTTGATTTTAAAAAAATTCTAACCAGGCTAATAGTTAGACATCACCGTTACGTTATCTTTATAAAATGATATATCTTAAATACTCTTTCAGAAAAATTAGAAGTTAATATGATGAAAGTACTAGATAAAACTTTATTACTTTAATATATTAACTTTTAATTTTAATATTAATGAATTAATAAAGTATTACTTTTAAATTGTGTAAAAATATGCAAAATTAAAATCTTTTTTTTTTCCGAAGGTGGTAAAACCTATCAACTCAGGTGTCAAACCAACAGTGAGGACAGCCATCTCTGGCTGCTATCCGCAAATGCTGGGTTTGACTCATCACTGTTAAAATCTTATTACGTTGTCTTTATAAATATATAAACATATTTAACAAAATACTAAAATTTTAACATAAAAAAAAATCATTTAGAAAATGAAAAATAAAATACATGTATAAAAATTTAAAGCCTTGGTAAAATTAAACTTCACATATCTTTGTAAATTTGAACCATTATTGTGGTTCTCATGGAAACAAAAGATAAATAGTACTACTCACGCTATGAAAGTAAAGTAAAGAACAATGATGTGATTAGTTGATGGCAATATGAAACTAAAACATTAATTTATTAGAATTTTATGTTTACCTTTACGTACAATAAATATGCTTGTTATTCATAAGTACAACTATAAAATTATTATTATTAAGATTTTTTATTTAAGTATTTTTTGAGATAAAATTTACTTGTAATTTAATCTTTGTTTTATTTATATATATATATATATATATATATATATATATTTTGAATAAATATAATAAAAATATTTGTTTTATATATATATATATATATTTTTGAATAAATATAATAAAAATATCTGAAATAAAGTAGGTGTTTGTAATAACTGAATAAATATATTTTCATATTAATTTAATAATATTATTAATATCAAAAATAAAATTTTATTTTATTTTATGCAACTGTAACATCTTCCACTTATTTTTCGACGGGCATCCAAGTCAAACCCAGGTCTAGCCGGAGCAGGAGGGCTGATCTGTAATGCCAATGGAGAATGTATTCTCCATTATGAATGGGGTCTCGGGAAGATCTCTAACAACATAGCTGAAGCATTAGCTCTGTTCCAGGGCCTAATCCAGTTAAGCAAGCTAGGAATAAAAAAGGCGAAGGTATTCGGGGACTCCTCAGTTGTCATTCGCCTTATGGTACATTAGCAGAACACACCAAACACTCTCTTTTAGCAAATAAACAGGCACAACCAAATCCTTCATTAGGCAATGGAAGATATCCAATATTATCATATTATCCGTAAATTGAATAAGAAAGCCGATGAGCGTGCCAACAGAGCATGTGAAAGATCTATCGGTATCCTGAGCTGTAACTCGAGCGAGTCCTTTCAACCCTTGCCATGATTCAGTCACATCCCCTTAGCGTCAAGCACTGCACCATTGACAGAATCGAGATGAATCATGAGATATGGACCATCAACAGGACAACTTATGGTATTAAGATTTGGGACAGATATGAAACTCGCAAAACACTCAAAGGCTTTGAAAGATTCAACATCCCAACCGGTAAATGTCTATTCGGACCCGATCCTCGAGTCTTTCAGGATTTTTTCCAGTCCTTTTTGCAGATTTACCATCTCCACAGCGTGATCGACATGCTCTCTTCCCACCTTCTCTTTATGCAATCTTCTCCTATTTATTATCCCTCACATCTCCATCTTCATTGCTCTGTTCCTTGCTGCCTCTGAGAGCATCTGTTCTCTGAGGGCCTCTGTGTCTTGTCTTCTTCAACGACCTGTTGCTCTTCCTTTAGAAAATGTTCCTACTCCATTTGCGTCAATCAGAACCTCTAGACAACTCCTCCACGCTCCCGTTTGACTCTCAGTGCTCTCAAGCAAGCTCGTGTTCCTCTGTGTTCTATTTTTTCTTCTGTTGCAGGCGTTTTGGATCGCAACAACCCTAAAGCAAGCATGGCTCGCTCTGAGGACTGCCTACACTGTGCAGACTTGCAAACTGAACTAGAGGAAGTCAGGGCACAACAGCGCATATTAGAGAACCAGCTAAGGATCTTGGAGACCAGAATGGAAGATCAAAACCGCACCATCAATGACAAATACAAAGCAGAGATAGATTTTTTTCTGCATAGGGTAGCCTCTCTTCATGAGCAGTTTAGAAATCTGTAGAACCGATGTAGCCATGATGAGGAATCCATAGCAATATTGCAGTATATGATGGACAAAAAGAATAAGGCAGCAACTAGCTCTTGTAGTGCCAAACAGATAGAACCAGACCCAAATCCGGAGGATTCCAAAACAAGGCAAATAAGCCACATAGAAATAGATTAAAGATGTTATGCAAATGCAAATTTTGGTTGTTTCAATATGTAAGAGTTTATAGTAGCTCAGGAAGTTTTAGAGGTAAAACAAGCAGGAAAAGGATCAAGGAGAGATCCCATTTTGTAACTCCTTTGATCCAAATCACCAGAAGTATATATTGTACTCCAGGAGAACTGACTCCTCTTTTTTCAGCCATTAATATAGCAACCGACTTTGTAAAATATATATATATATATATATATATATATATATATATATATATATATATATATATATATATATATATATATATATATATATATATATATATATATATGTGATTTTGTAAACTTGTTCCCAAGCTCCCATTTTCTTGAAGTTGAAGCTCCCTAAAAGTTTTTAACTTCTTGAAACCATTATCAACAAATTGTAAATGTTTAATTCTCGTTCCTATGCTCAAAGAAACTAAATGGAGTGAAAGAGTCTAAGAAATGCCATGAGTGGTTCTAAATCGGTGAAAGAGTCAATGTAGTCCATGTTGTTAGGTTCACACTAGTGGCTTTGGGTACATGGTTTTCGTGTCCCGTGGTATTAGAACCCATGATTTACATGTGATGAAGACATTGAAAGGCTTGGATATTAGAGCCCATGGGTTAGTTGTGATATAGACTTTAAAAGGCTTGGATATTAAAACCCATGGGTTACATGTGCTGAAGACTTTAAAAGGCTTAGAGACTCTCCGTTGTAATGTGCTTGAGTAGAGCATAGGCTTACTTGGAGGAGCCAAAATTTTGGACTACTTGTCTACTTTAAAGTCATCCATGGTTGCATTTAGGCTACATGATAATGATAGATCTTTCCCTGGTTGGGGGCTTTCAAGGTAACTCATGGTGTGCATGCTTTATATGTCATATTTTTGTTGTGTTTGTGATTTTTATGATTATTTATCTCATACTCTTTTTCATTCCTCAAAGTGGTATCAAAGCTAAGGGGGCATGGCCTATAGAAGGAGGGGATGGTTTCATATGTGAAGATTTTTTTGAGAGGAACTAGAGGTTCAACAAGGTGAGGCTTAGCCAAAGAAGCGAGATCTAGTGAGGAGAGAACTTGGTGTGAGTGAGAAGAGCACATGCTTTTTGGAAAGGTAGAGGAGGGAAGACACAAATTGACACACACAAAAACAATACCAGATTATGCTCTTCTATTAAACTCACACAACCTTGAATTGATTACAATGAACCCAATGTGGGTTATTTATACTTTTTAACTTGTGACTCAACTGATGTAGAATTCCACATGAAAGAACTCACTAAATCTAACCTTTCAAAAAATAGAATGAACTTGAACTTCTAACATTGGACTCAGCTTAACTCAGCTTCTCACTTCATGCATCACATGCATGCGAGAGCAATTACTATTTCCAACAATGGTGTGAGAAGGTGTGCATACATGTGAGAATGTCAGATAGCAATAACTAAATTATAAACTACATATATATGGGCATATGATTGTAAGACTTGGTTAGGCATGCATACCCATACTAGTAAAGCCTTGGAGTAGTCCTAAGTGAAAATGGGAGGAGAGCATGAGGATTTCCTTAATCAAGTTTAAAGGGGTGAATGTAAAGATAGGGTAAATTTGGCTATGTGAAAGAGTTAAAGTTGTTAGGTCCACAGTAGTTGAGTTGGTTCACTTGGCCTTGCTAGGATGTTGGTTGTCTTGGTTGCTTTTAAGTCAACATATGGTTGCATTTAAGCCATATGATAATAATATATTTCTTATTAGGTTGGTTTTTTTTCCAGATAGGGTTTTCCACAATAAATCATGGTGTGCATGGTTTATATGTAGTGTTGTTGTTATGTCTTTTATTGTTATGATTATTCATCATGCATTATTTGTATTCCTAATAAAAACTATGCATAATACCAATGTTGTTGTTTCTATAAAAAATAATAATTTGGTTCATGATAACTAACATTTTCTATGTTGAGCATATCTTTTATGATAGGAATTTGGAAGAAAAGATAAATTATTTTATAAGTATAGACTTACCTTTCTTACCATTAAAATAAAATATGAATTAAGATAAAAATATTATTGGATAAACATGTGAAGTTGGGTTACACTTTTGAGAGAAACACCCCTGCAAAATTCATAATCGCACCTTTCCGAATGAACAATTTTTTTTTCATTTATTTATTATTATTATTATTACTTTTTTTCTTTTTCTTTTTTTTCTTCAGGCGGAATTAATAAAATTAATTCGGATGAACTATTATTTTCGTTTACATTAACGACGACCATTAAACGGATTTTTGGCTGGAGGTGGAAAAACCGACAATAATTTTTTTCGGCCGAATTGTTAATTCGATTGAAATAATAATTCAACCGAATCAATAATTCGACCGAATTAATGTTATATATATATATATATATATATATATATATATATATATATATATATATATATATATATATATATATATATATATATATATATCACAGCGCTGAGGCCACAAAAAGATTTTTTGCAATGTCAATTTACTATTACAGTGTTCGCTCGCCATTGGAGGAATTTTCTATGCTATCGAGTTGCTGGAGGAATTGATTTTCCGACAGTGTATGTGTTGGCATGGAGGTTATTTCAGTTTTTTTGGTTTTTACGAAATTTTTTAATGTTGTTTATAATTTTTTAATGGTTTTTTTGCATGATTGGTTGGCACCATTCATCTTCATCGCTGGAGGAATTCTGCAGCGTCGTTTTCCTCCTGTTAGCCTCCTCATCCTCTTCCTCCTATCAGCCTCCTCGTCATTCGCATGAGGTATGCAATCTTCTATTCAAGGGGTAAATTTGATGGGTCCCTCTACCCATCAGGAAATTTTTTATGAGAGTTTTATTTTTAAACTGCCCTTCAAATGACTTTTAAAATTTACTTTTACCAGTTTATTATGGGTTTTGGTGGCGTAATGAAATCTAATGTATTGAAATCTAATGGTATGTCAAATCATTCTCCCTTGGCTTCCTGACGAGACATAAGTTTTTGTGTCCTCCAGCCTACAATTCAGAATTCAATTCTAGGTATCATATTTTAAATCTATGCTCAATGATTCCCCTTTTATCATCCTGAAATGTTACAAGGATCTACGTTTCAAATTTAGGATCATGAATCTCTGCTCAAGGACTCACCTTTTATCCTCCTATGCTGATACATGTATCTACAGTTCAAATCTAGAAATCAAGAGTTTTGCAAAATAAAAGGAGTTACAGAATTGAAAGAATACATATTTCCAAAACTTTCATGCTTTCACCTTCTCTAACCAACATAATAAGTCAACAAAAAAGAAACAAATTCATATTTACTCCATCAATACAAAACTAATTATTCCCCATATAAAGAACTTAAAGATAGTGGAAGGACAGAGCAACCGGGAAGATAAAATATACCAGGGAAGATAAACTAGCAATTGCACCAAGAGGTGCAAAGGAACGCCGAAAGGAGAAGTAGGGAGATTGTGGAAGGAAAAAATCAAGGGTACTATATGGACAATGAAATGCAATCGAAATTTGAGTTTGTTTATATAATCTTATGAATGAAGCGGGAAGTTAAATTCAAGAAGTTAAACTAACATAAACATCCGAGGACAATAGCAATGCTTGCAGACACAAGGTACATAGCAAATACGTTCAATTTCTTTGGGATTTTTTGAAATGACATGAAATGAAATTTCAACATGGAAATTATGAGGTATCTATCAGCTAAAGATATCGTTGGCACTTGGGAGAAACGAATTTGATCAGAAAGTTGTTATTAATATGAGCAAAAATTAGACCACAGATAGAATCGTTATATCGGTGAATGTTGTGAAAGCACTTGTGAAAATCTCTATGATCGAGACAATGACGTTTATGAAAGAACTTCTGAAAAGCTTTATGATTGGGACAAAGGTGCAATTTTCTAATAAAGTTTACTTTAGCATCCCTGTGAAAAGGTTTTCTGATGCATATGCCATTTATATACAATAGTCCTTTGCAAAATGATTGAAATATTTGTTGAGATGGCTCTCCTGGAATCTAAAAATAGTTCATCATATTTAACAAGTAATAAATGAGGCACTTACTCAATCAAATCTAATTCCAAACATTATGGTGCACACTATTATATTTTGTACTCTTAGTTTGAAGGAACAATTTTGTGGCATAGCTCCTTATCTCATTTATGTTGTGTCGTGTTCCTTGTTCATGGAAACATAATATTCCTAACAAAATGCACATGAAATTAACAAATTTTAAACTTAAATTTTGTATAATGTTTTTAGGGAAAATTTAGATAGAAATATTAATGTTTTTTCTTCTATTATTTAAATTTCGGTTATGAAAGCTAAATTTAAAAAAAATATATATTTAAAAGGCTTCAACTAACCTATTTAATTATTAAAAAAAACAAACCAATTTTTTGTTTTTAACTAACTACTTAATGATTATGATTTCTATACTCAATCATAATATTAACATTTTAAATTGTATTATCTTATTGTAGAAAAGCTTATTATTATTCTTCTAATCAAATATTTCTAATTAATAACAAAAGATATTTTTATTAATATTCTCTTATTAATTTAGTCCAACTTATAAATATTATTTTAGTCCTGTTGCTCTATTGGTTGTTTTTCCTTTTTAATGTGTGGTCAAATGTTAATAATTTTATTCCCTCATCAAGAATTTTAGGTATAAAATCTCCTAAAAATATACATTTTTTTATTTTTCCATTAAAATTGCTTAATAATCACATTAACATCACTTCATTATATCTTCCTTTATAACCATCCCAAAACTTTTCTAGATATACTATGCTTTGGTTGAGTCTCTATTGATGGGTGGTGAGACCACTTGAAATGTGGGGCAACTCTAAGCTGCAGAGAGCATATATCCATAAAACATACTTGTTTTTTTTAATTAATATGTTTAAATGTTATGATTTCCATATTGAAACCATAACATTAACATTTCAAAATTGATTATAAAATCATTATGTATCGATGATGAACCACATTATTGGTTTGAAAAGTCCACCCAAAATTACTCATTATGATTGATCTAGAATAACTACATCAAAGAATAATTTTTAAACTTAAATTTATTTAATTATTTAAAAAAAATCAACTAATCTATTTAATTATAAAAAAATAATAATTAAACTACTCAATTGTTATGACTTCCATATCAAAAGATAATATTAACATTTCATTGATTATAAAATCACTTTTAAAATTGATTATAGAATTACTTTTAAATTATAATTTCCAAAATTACTTTTAAATTATGATTCTCATTTTGTAACATAATGTTAAGATTTTGTTTATTATCAAATCATATTCATAGTTTATAAAATCAATTTTAAATTTAACATTTTTTTTTGTCAAGTAATTTCTCTACTCTATGGTACCATTCACATAATGCCACCTGCACTTGAAAGAAATATGAGAAATAAATAGAAAAACAAGGCTACAATTATTACCTTTCATTTCTTGACATTTTTCCATGAACAACTCCCCAACTTTACATGCAATCATAACATTAACGGTGGAAAACAACTAGTCATCTACACAATTTCCAATTCCATCATAGATGCAATTCACAATAGCAAGAATGAACAAAGGAAAACAATAGGCTCCATTGCACCTAATTCATCAACTTCACATTCAATCATACATGCAACCCACACCAACAAGAATTAGCAAGGGAAATCAACATATTACTTACTCGTTTTCCACTCATTTAATTCCATGCCCCTACATCCCATCATAGACAACTATTACAACAAACAATAATCAATCTTAGAGAACAACAAAAGACCATCAAAGCAACATTGATATTGAAAGGATTTACTGACCAAAAGGGGGAGAGGATGCAGTAGAGTTAAAATCACATAATTCTACCTTATTCTTAATCAAAAGAAGCATAGCAAGTGATAACAATATAGATAGTAAACTCTCCTAGTTGCAATGCATCAAACAAAAATGTCATCAACATATAACTGTGAACTTGAATTAAGTGTACACGGAAAACCAAAGCTAAAATTTGCAATCCGAATCCATCTCATTGATTAGCCTTTTCTTTTAGAAACTTTTGTTGCACACACTATAATTATCAATTAGTCCAAAAGAGAAAAACAAAGTTTGAAGGATTCCAAGGCTGCCATCTAACAAAGCACACAATATATAACTAGTTATCTATGGTATTTACAATAAATACCGTATCACTGAACCATGTCAAGCCCTCACCTATGATCTCTTTGTAATCTAACTAAAGCAATATTCATAGAATCATTCCAATGCAAGTGGGATGTAACACTTAACAAAGCACACAAATGCATGACCAATAATAATCTTTCCCATAAAGATTATATTTATCTAATTCCTAGGGCCATCATGCCATGATCCCTACACAAGAAACATTATACTACCAAACAATTTCAATGAACACAATTCACATGTTTGCAACAGAAATTATAGACACAAATAACATCCAAACACCTCTCTTTAGAAAAACCAACATTGGTTATATAGAAACATTGAAAGTTATACAATAATATATAAAGCCACACTTCAAGATGCATATTGACATATTGAGTTTTATCAAAATCATAGTTTAGTCAAATAAAACTACCAAACACTTTAGAGTTCACCCTGCGTAAACAACAATGTAGCAACAAGTTCCACAAAACATGACATATGTCGTTTGGTGGATGAAAATAGATTCATACCAAACCATAATAATAAAGTAGACAATATAATAACTACAAAGACATCGAGATAAAATGTATCTATCGTAAACTTAAAAAGGATTTTACACTTCATCACTCTAGATTTCAAAAGTAAATAGCCCCTGAATTTCTCAACTGGAATTTTGATGATGTTGACCTTCAATAAGTCCATTTCCATTACTGAAAGAGGTAGATATATATGCTCTAGATATGTTCACTGATAGATTCCAGTCTACATAATGTCTCATCAAACCATAAGCCTATTTTTGGTCTGAAAGCATTTCAACTACTAATAAAACAACACAACAAACATTGTTACAATTTTAATTATCTCCCTGTTAATTTCCTTCTATTACATGACCTGCTTCTTGACCTGTGCATACCAATGTCACAAAATCCAATTCCCTCTCCCTCTAGTCCACAAAAGACTTAGTACCAATAGTGAATTTCAAAACCCACTTAAGAAGATGTATGATAAGTTGAGGAAAATTGTTGCTGACTGGCTCGAAATGCCTTGATGTCCAAGATAAATAAGGAAGTCTAAGACCAAAAAAAGAAACATAATCTACTTCGTTCATTGGCTACTCCACATCCCTCCATCTGGACCTATGTCAACCCCCATAGTGACTTGGGAGCAGGTCATGACCACATCTAGTTCCCATTTTTACATTTCTCTATGGCCCTGGAAGCTGCAAGCCTCTAAAGTAAGTCAACTTGAAGTTTTTAGATCCAGAACTAGAAGTTCAATGCATGGATGAAATTGATCAAATGAAAGATTTGCTCAAATACCTAGGCCAATTTCTTTAGAACCCTTCATGATATGTAGCCTCTTGCAAGAGTCAGTGAACATATGACAGTGAGTATTCCATATTAGGAATTTGTTTTATTGAAAACATTGTCTAAGCCACAAAGAAGGCACTGACATTCTAGGAATAGAAAAAATGACAACAATAAGATTAATTGCAGAGGAACAAATTAAAATGTGAGAATGGCCTAGACATTCTTTTGACATGGTATATATGATTGATATGGTATATATGATATGTAATGTGAAATTGGATAGAACTTGGATGGAACATATATTAAAGTTCTCATTGGTTTCCAAATTATACCAGGTCATAATTTCTTGATTTTTTTCTACTCATAGTTATATATATAGACCTGATGTATCGTTACTGATATATCGTTGTATCATGAGATGGTCTTACTATTTTTGCTTAATTTCATATATAAAGCTGGAAATATATGCCTTTGTTGATGAGTTCATCCTATTTTGTACAATATCCCATGTGGTGGAGAGCTCATGACCAAATATTAGATTCTATTTCTCTTGTAGAATCAATAATGTATACTGCAACCTTTTTCACCAGCGAGACAATGAACTGAACAAGCTCCATCACAACAACTGTAATCATTGGCCCATTCCCACCAAACCCACCTAGAACTTTTGTTTTCAATCCTTTTTTTAATGTAAATTTATTTGTTAATCCCTGCCAATACCATATGTTTTATAAATTACTAAATAACTCACTGCCATCAAATAACAACAATATGCCTTGTCTCCCATGTGATGCATTAAATAAATTGAAACTGTGAGGGGGAAAACATAATATTTCTATTCTGTCACTGTGATCCCTTGTCTGGTCTTGCTCATATCTTTATCAACTCAACCCTAATTCTCACTTCCATTGGATATCAGGTCTTGCCCATTTCTTTATCAATTTTATTCTTGATCCTCACTTCGATTAAATATCAGGTCTTTTCCAATTTCTTTATCAACTACCATGATCCTCACTTCCAATGGATATAAGATTTGATTACAACCATGTTCCACCTACGGTTTATTCAAACAACGCGTCCTCCATTTCTCAATCCCGAGTTCCAACAACCTTCCAACTCAAAGTGCATGAGAAAGATTCCTAAATTCATTCAAGCAAGATTGCAAAGTCTTTAGAAGCTTTTGTGTGACTTGGCGTTCATTCCTAAGAAGGTCCACAACACCAGGTGCAAAAAACATATCCATAAATGTTTCAATAGTCATAGTACATAGCTCCACTCCCAGTGCCACTACTAATTTGTCTCAATGGGTGAGGAAGCCAACATTCAAATTGGATGGCACACATGTTATATGAGGGCTTCACGGATACTCCCAAAATGTTGGGCAGCTAAAGAAAAAACTTCATTGTAGGTTGATGAAGACCTGTTGTTACCGCGTGAAAGTTTGTGGGCTTTCCGAGGGTTAGTCTGGAGTCATGTTAGTTATTTATTAGGCTTGAATTTTTTAGAGGTAAGCTGTACGATGTAGCCCTTCAAGGCTTAAGCTTTTATTTCTTTTTGGTTTCTTTGACGTCAGGTGGACGTTTGTATATACTATACACTATTTTTTGACTCATTGATATAGAAGGATCCATACTTGCTTCAACAAAAATAAAAAAAGACCTGTTGTTCCCAAATAACACATTTGAGTTGGAATGTTTAGGTTCCTTGATTTTACCTACATGATAATTAGATACCAATGGCATTTTCCTCTTCTGTTGTCCTAATTCAGCTCCAATACGCCCACTGGAAATTCCATATTCCTTTTTCTTTGCTGCACCAATGTCACTACTTGGTTGATCCGGTGAAGGTGTCTCAGGGACAGTCATTTGAATTTCTCTAAGTGGATCCATTTAATCAAACCCTATGATTGCTGTTACTTGTAGGTGCCCTGGCAGAGAAACATTCTCATGTCCCTCATCCAATCCCTCATCTTGGGGACATCCTAGATCTTCAGAAAGGTGCATAAACATTAGAGCAGGAGATTGAACCTGTACCCTATGGTTGATGATCCAAATCAAAAAAATCCATTTCCCATGTTGTATTCTGGCCTATAAACCTGAGAATAAGGACTTGTCACCAATTTCAAATGATGCCTCACAAGATTCTCGCATTTCTTTGTCAACTTTTGGATGAAATGGTCATAGGCCCACCTCAAAGCAGCATCAAAAGAAGTATAGCCTCCAACCCCAGCAGCAGTGCTTCTATCACAATCAGAAGAGCATTCAATTCTTGTGCACTCAATTGCAAGTTCAAATTTAAAAGCAACAACAATTGTATGCCTCAAAGTAGGATCAGCTGCATGAATTGTGTCCAACCAAAGTGAAGAGAACCACTCCACACTACTCTGTTGAAGGAATAGAAGTAAATGGTGGGTGGGTGCTGCCAATGCCTTTACCATAGCTGAAATATCATCTGGTGTACTTTCTGGTTCACCCTTCTTTTCCTTGAGAATGAATAGAGGGGTATCAATGATTGTCAAATTTGGGTAGTAGGAATACTTCGCCCGGATCACAATAGGCTTCACAGAGACTCCAACTTAGTTTTTCTTCAAATGCTCCTATGTTCTGATTCTGATGCAATGAGAAATAACAAAAGACAATGCAATTAGAGTTTCATAGTCATCAAAATCATCATCCTAAAATTGGGAGTGGGGTTCTAGAACCGAAGGGTCGTGAACAATTTCCAACATCAATGACCTTCGCGTTCCCATTTCGGCTTCTCTAACTTTGAATCTAAAGCCTAGTAGAGCTTCTACTAGAGAAATTTTTCCACCAGACTCATCACTGAGAACAACAATCTTGAGAATTGGGGGCTTCTCACAAAATTCCATAGCGCTAGCTTGCAACCGATTATAGGCCTCGAATCGAGACCAAACATCCTGCGATGCATAGAAGTTATCAACATATCTACTTTGTTGATATTGAGAGTGAGATTCTTGCCTCTGGATTTGGTTGGGTGCTGTCATGGATTCCTTTGTCCCGAGCGTGTTGTGCTAATGAATCGAATTCCTCAGCTCAACTGTGTTAGCGCTTGAAATTTCACCTCAGGCTGAGAAAGGCAAACCTCAAGGCAACATCAAACCATTTAGCCTCGTAGCTAGCCCTACGGGGCAGGAGAAGGCTCTCTCTGGTCTATCTCGGTAAAATCTTCAATGGATGAGATGACCAACAAGGTAACACTGATATTAGGCTAGTAAACTGATCAAAGAGTTTGATTTGGGGTTTTTTGGGTTTTTTGGTGGCAAATTGAGGAGTGGCAATTTTGGGTGCGGGGATAGGACACAGTTTCTGCAGGGGGTTCTTTGGGGCGAGGTAGGAGACAGTGTTGATGCCCTTAACTGAGGTGGATGGTTAGGAATGAAAGATGAAGAGCTAAAGAGAGAAAACAATAACTTTGAATTCTCTTTAGACAGAAGAAAACATTGAAATTAAACAAACTTAAAAGCAGAGCATGGCAAGCATGAATTCTTACTTTAACACTTCATTTGTTTAATGTGCAGAAGTAAAAGAAAGGAAATGAATCACATAACAAGCTTACAAGTACATTGAGAAACACACCATCAACACATGAGTCCACAAGAATCCCAAAGAGGACTGCAAAACCCTGGTCTTCCTTAGCCAAAAATTGCAGAGATACAGTGAATAATACAATGATAGCTTATCCCTCCAGAGTCCAACCATGAAAATGAGCAAGAAAGTACATAATATAGATGATCTAACCTCTTTCCCTGCCTCCATGGGTCGAGCTCACTATCCTAGGAGTTGTTTCAACCACTTCTAAACTAAGCACTACAAACTAGGCAGTCAAAACAACTTGCCTCTATAAACTAGGAAACCAATTCATTCATTTAATATTTACCCTTTTCATGAATGAATCTTCTAGAAATGTTACATAAGAGTAAAAGTGTCTAAAAAGTACAATAATTACATCAAAGAGGATCACAATTCATCCCAAAAAGTCAAACTGAGTCAAATCTGCGTTTTCTGAGCTGTACAGTGCATTTTTGAAAAAATCTGCCTGACGGGTCGCGCGCCCCTGCCTGATGGGTCGCGCGCTTTTGGAGCCATCTTTGGGGCACTTTCAGGTGGCAAAATTGATCAAAAGTAGGCTTGTTGTAAAGGTGTGTGAGTCTACTTTCCAACCCAACTAGAATTTTTGAATTTGGAGTTCATTTTCCCTGTCAAAAATCAAATCTCCCAAGACTGCTTTCTGCAGTTCAAAAAAGTGGCAGAAAGTCATTTTTTGCTAGTTTTTTGACTTTCTGGAGGCCCAAAACTTCACCAAATCTCAAGTCCATTCATGAGCATGTGTAACTTTGCATGAAAAATATGGAAATACTGAGTTTTGGTCAAAAGGAGTTGTCATGATGAAGGGTCGCCCGGGGGGGTGAGACCCGTTAATGGGAAAAACCTGCAAATTGCCAAAAATGCCAAAATTCACCCAAAATTCTCAAAATTTCTTGGGATTTGTGTTGTGGCTAGGCTATTTAGTGCCTTGATCCTTGAGTGAAGCCTCAGCCAAGATACGGAGGGGATTGGGCCTCTTTTTCCGTTTTAGTGCCTCGGTCAACCGCCTTTGAAACATCTTCATCTTTGCCTTGCACACATGCATTCTTGCCCAGTAATCATTCTTCATGTTCCTTAGCAATTTCTTCTCTTGGTTGGCCTTAGCCAACAGCCTCTCCAAGTGTGCATTTACCCGGATGAGCATGGACTCTCGGTCAGCAGGCAATGGATCACCGGGTCTTCTCCGGTTCAAAATGCGGTCACTACGAATCCTCCACAGCTCATCAAGTGCTTGCTCATCTTCCAACTGTTTGTTGCGCTGCTCGAGGTATGTGATGGTCCATTGTGCACCCTCTAATCTCCTCTGCAAGGCATCATTTTCAGCTCTGAGATGCTGAATGATCTCCTTTGCCTCTCGGCTAGGAGAACTGACCTCAAGATCAACAAGCTCAATATCTGGAGCTCCTGATGGCCCCTCATCAATCATGGGCTGTTTGCCCCTCTCTGGTACCTGTGTTGGTGAAGAAAGTGAGGCCCCTTCCACCTGATGTGGAGATAACACTCGCTGAGCTGATGATGAAGGCGAGACCCCTTCCACCTGCTGTGGAGATAGTACTCGCCGAGCTGCTGCAAACAAGGCCCTCGGGCCTTTCTGATAGGTAACCCAAGGTGAGGAGCTGACATGTCTAGTGACAGGGATGTCATGCTGCTGTGATGGTCCTCCCTCCTCGTGAACAACCTCAGGATGTGGTGAGGGTGGTGCTGTGAAAAGCTCACGAGAGATGAACTCCTCCCATGAGATGCCCTGTTGAGCCAACTGATGCAATACTACAAGCTGAATCAAACCATAATGGTACAGGCTCTTATACTGCTGTGTCGGGCTCTTCCTCTGTAACATGGGCACCATCCTCTGAATGTTCTGATAGAAGAAAACAGGGATGTTCATCATCCTCACTCGGGTGAAGTGCATCAAGAGGCGAATATGATATGAATATACCTGTGAAAATCTGCCCTCACAGGTAAAATAGTGCATGATGAGCCTCATCATGGGAGCATACTCACTCCTGAGAAACCTGAATGGAAACACACCTGCCAAATGTCTCATGGATGGTGGCCGGACAAAAGGCTCAAAGTGAACATTATTCCACACCTCCCCAACATTAGGTATCCCTGTGGCATGTGAGATCACCTCGGGTGTCAATGTAAAGTCCACCCCTGCAAGGTTGACATGTCCATCATGCAAGTGTAAAACAAATAGGCGAGCCAACTCTCTGTGGTGCTGAATCCGAGAGATCCTCTCACAAAACTCATAGCAAGACATATACTGGAAACATGTGACTGCCATAGGACAAGCCTGTAACTCTGCTAAAGAGGTGGGCTCCTCTCGCTTATGATGTCCACCCTTTCCACCCTTATGAGGCCTCCTCTGTACCTCAATCTCTGAAGCTGATGACTGGTCATCACTTTGCTCATAGGTTTCGGTTTCTGACATTGTTTAAAGAGCAAAGTGGACAAACTGTGCTGCTGTTTCTGCCTGTAAAAAGTTGATTTATATGCTCAAGCGATTTGATGATTTAGAGGGTGCTTGAGCAAATTTGAAATGAGTTGGGAGGAAGGTTGCTTGACGGGTCGCGCACCTCGCCCAACGGGTCGCGCGGGCCTGACGGGTCGCGCCCGTTATAAAAATACACTGCAGGAACCCTTCTGACGGGTCGCGCGCACCTGACGGGTCGCGCGCCTGGCCTGACGGGTCGCGCGCCTGTCCTGCTCCTAAATTCGACCAGTCTTCACTCCAATCGCTTGGATGTTCGCCCAATCTCTCTTGCAAGTGTCTTGGATGCACAATGAGAGTAAAAGGAGGGAGATTGGGTCTTTATAAGTTTCATTTCAATAAATTTCATGCTCAAACCCACTTTCTAATGTTTCTCTTTGACACTTTATAAAACTGACTTTTTTGGTTTCCTTTGTCCTGAAATTGACTCATTTAGTGCTTTGACTTGATTCTTTTCGCAGGAAGATCATCTGAGGGATCTTGGCAAGGGGACCAGGGTTGCATACTATTCGCTGAAGTCTTTTGAAATTTCATCACTTTTTACAAACATTTGAAAAATGACCTTGGCTTTAAAAACAGAGTTTTTAAATCCAAGGTGAAAATTAAATACAAGATAAAAAACTTCGAAGAAACATCTTTACAATCATCCCTCTAGCTTGTTGAACATTTATTGACCTTCAGAAACATGACCTTGTGAACATACTTGACCAAAACCCTAGACGTAGGAAATTGACCTCAAGACAGGACAAGACAAGCTTGAAAGAGCTTAATGACTGAAATAACCTGATCCAGCAATGCCAAGAGGGGTATAAACACACCAGCTCCTCCATCAGGGTTATGGCATGCCTAATGGGATGCAAAAATTGACACTGATGAGACACCTACTTATGCAAATGCAAAGAGTTTTGATCGCTGATGGAGGGCTCAAGACCGACTCTAACAAACTGAAAAAATGTGAGGGGATCAAATCTCTTTCACCAAGAGAACCTCAACTGGAAACTCCTGTAGCTCCTGGAACTTTAATGTTGAACTGTTCTCGACTAGGTGTTGATGTCACAAACAAGGCGGTGCTCGTTGAAGGCTAGGATGAAGAATGCACTGGTTGAAGGTGAAGGTTAAGATGTTCTTCAAGTTCAACAACGTTGAAAACACCATGGCTACTAGGGGATGCCTTCTCTCTAAAAATCGGCCTATGTAGTGCAAAAACACGTTGAAAGATCCAACTTTAGATGTCAAATATAAATTGGAGAGGTTTCATATTTTAATTAGCTTGTACGACGAAACGAAAGATTCTCATTGGCTGGGGTGAACAATGTTAGCTCACCCTAAGCCCGCAAAGAAAACGCCTTTCAGCGTAAATATACCACATCTATAACTCTTTAATCTAGGAATATATTTTATGATTGTTCAAGCAACAAATGCAGTTCTAACAAGGAAATCTAAGATGAAATACCTACTTTTGTGAAGAAGTGTTAGGAAACCAGCTCACAAAAAGATAGAAAAGATAGATCAATGTCTTAGAATTCAGCCTCTTCGAAGGGGCAACCTCCTTTACATTAAACAAATGAACAATTCTTGGATGATACAATTGACTAAACCTCCCTTCTATATATAGGAGTCTAAGGGGTCACAATATAATCAAGCCGACATAACAGTAATAACATAAGGGCACAAAAATAACAATAGTGGGTTTCTATGGGGCATACTAATAACAATATGGGGACAATAGGAGCACAATAATAACAATAAAACACATATTTCAATGAAATTGGAAAATTTTTATTACAAGGACATCACTAGAATTGAGTTTTTTTGTTATTTTGAAATTCTAGATTCTCTATTTAATTCCAAATTTAATGAAATATGTGTTATAAGGTATATGATGACAATAGTAATGGGGGAATCACTAGTATTATAGGGGCCTAACATGCCCCTCTCCTTTTGAAAAGTGTTGTCCTCAATGCTTGAGCAGTTCTGGATGCTTCTGTATAAAATTCTCATCCTCCCATGTGGAATCTTCAACGGCTAAGTTCTTCCACTTGATGAGATACTCCGAAATTGATCGATTTTGTAGCTGTCAAGTTCTTTTTTTTGTGACTGCTTCCGGTTCCAATATTATTTTTCCTTCCTCATCAAGTTCTGGCAATATTGTTTGAACTAGGAGCATGTCACCTATAACCTTCTTTAAACATGAAACATGGAAAACTCGTTGCACTCAGGAAGCTGTAGGAAGCTCCAATTTGTATGCCATATTACCAATCTTTTGCAACACCTTGTACGAACCATAATACTTTGGTGATAATTTATTATCCTTCTTAGCTTGCTTGAGGGAAATTTGTTTATATGGTTGTAGCCGTAGGAATAACCAATCACCTACATCAAAACTTCTTTCGCTACGATGTTGATCTGCTTGTTGTTTCATTCTATTTTACGCCAACGTGAGGTTATCCTTTAAGAGTTGGAGAAATTGTTATTGATGCTCGATGTGATGTTCCACTACTTGACCTTGAATTTTCTCTTAAATATGATATGATAGATGGTGGATGATATCCATAAAGTGCCATAAATGGGCTCATTTTTGCTGCAGTATGGAAGGAAGTGTTATACCACCATTCAGTCAAAGGCAACCATTTGACCCATTGTGTCTATTTATCAGATACAAAGCAACAAAGATATCCTTCCAAACATTTGTTTACTATCTCAGTTTTCCCATCAGATTGAGGATGACAAGATGAGTTATGAGCTAACTTAGTACTGAGACAAGAAAATAATTCTGTCCAAAAATTTCCAGTGAAAATGGGATCTCTGTTGCTTACAATAATCTTTGGGTTTCCATGTAGCTTTTGAATTGTTTCCATAAATGCAGTAGAAACTGTACTGGATATAAATGGATGTGATAATGCACAAAAGTGTGCATACTTGGTAATTTTGTCAACTACCACCATGATGACACTCTTTCCTTCGGACTTGGGTAAACCTATGATAAAATCCATTGAAACCTCCTCCCAACGTTGGCTTGGAATGGATAAAGGTTGTAATAGACCTGGGGTATTAATTGTTTCAACTTTATTTTGTTGGAAAACCAAACATTCTGCCACAAACTTTTGAATATCTGATTTAAGGTCATCCCAAAAAAGATCCTTCTTAACCCTGTGGTAATTTTTTAAAAATCTTGAGTGCCCTCCTAAGGAACAAGTGTGCAATTCCATAAGAATCTTTTGTTTGAGTTGGGAATTCTTACATAGGTATAAACAATCTTTGTACCATAACGAATCATTTTTCCAGCTAAGTGTATCAGATGTACTGGGATCTTGTTGTAACTTTCTAATGAGTGCCTACACTTCTTCGTCATTCTTCCATTCCTCTCTTGCTTCGTTTATCCAATCTAGTTGGATAATAGAAATGGCACACAACAATGCTTCCACATCCTCATCCTTTCTTGAGAGTGAATCTGCTTACAAAATTTTGCTTCCCTTTTTTGTAGATGATTTCAAAGTCATAACCCAACATCTTTGTGACCCATTTTTGTTGCTCTTCAGAGGATAATCTTTGTTCTAAAAAGTATTTAAGACTATCATGATCTGTTTTTACCTTGAAGTGTCTTCTCATCAGGTAGGGTCGCCATTTCTTAAGTGGATGTAGTATTGCCAACATTTACTTCTCATAAATAGCTTTGTGTGAATACTTTCCCTTAATTGGATGACTTTCGAAAGAAATGGGTCTTTCATCTTGCATTAAAACAGCACCAATTCCATTTCCTGAAGCATCATATTCCACAATAAAGGATTTTGTGAAGTCCAGCGTAGCTAAGACCGGTGCTTGGCACATTGCCTCTTTAAGATGTTCGAAGGCCTTTGTTTCTTCTCGAGTCCATGAAAATGCATCTTTCTTCAATAATGTTGTTAGAGGTGCTGCTATTTTCCCATAATTCTTAACAAACTTGCGATAATACCCTGTCAACCCAAGAAATCCTCGCAGATGCTTTATGGATGTGGTGATTTTCCATTCCTTAATGGCTTTAATTTTGCTAGGGTCTACCTTAACACCTTCATGAGATACAATATGACCAAGATATTCCACCTCTTGTACTCCAAAGAAACATTTGGAGATTTTTGCATATAATTGTTTCTCCTCCAATAGTTTGAGCACCCTGTCAACATGTTCAACATGATCCTTCCAAGACTTGTTGTAGATTAGTATATCATCAAAAAATACTAACGAAAATTTTCTAAGGAAGGGTTTGAAAATGGAATTCATCAAACCTTGAAATGTAGAAGGTGCATTGGTAAGGCCAAAAGGCATGACCAAAAAATCATAATGACCCTCATGAGTTCTAAATGTTGTTTTCAGAATGTCTTCAGTCTTCATTCTGATTTGATGATACCTTGAACGAAGATCCAACTTGGTGAAGTAAATTGATCCATGCAATTGATCCAATAATTCATCAATGACAGGAATGGGAAATTTATCTTTAATAGTGAGCTTTTTGAGCTCCCTATAATCCGGACACATGCACCATGATCTATCCTTCTTGTGCACCAATACTACTAGAGCAGAGAAAGAACTTTTACTAGGTTGAATTATACCAGCCTCTAGCATTTCTACAACCATACGTTCAATTTCACTCTTTTGGGCATAGGGATATGTGTACGGCCTGATGTTTGGAGGAACACTTCCTAGAATCAAATGAATAGCATGATCATGATCATGAATAGGTGGGAGACCTTTGGAAGTCTCAAATACCTTAGAATGATTGTCCAAGACTATTTGGAGATCTGGAGAAATAGATGATTTTGATGTGGGAACCTCTACCGAACATAATTGTGCAATTACACCTCATTGTTCCTTCTTTAGAAGCTTTGTCATACTGTTAGAGCTGATTATCTTTCTTGGTTTCCCTGCAATACCCCTTAATACAACTTCCTTTCCTTCCACACAAATTTTCATGAAAAGTTCTTGAAAATTAAAAGCTATTGTACTCAAGGATTGTAGCCATTGGACTCCTAGTACAACATCAGCACCACCCATTGGAATGGAAAGCATTGGGCTATTCAATACATATTCTCCCATGGATAGCTTGATATTATGGCACTTTCTTGAGAAACTTATGGTTCCTCCACTTGCAACCATCACTTGACACTCTGGTGTTGGATATAGGAAGCAATTCAATTCCTTTTCTATTTTACAATGAATAAAATTATGGGTACTTCCCGAATCAATCAACACTATTAACTTTTTCTTCTTGATATGTCCTTCTATCTTGATAGTTTGAGGAGTGGTAATTCCAGCCAATGCATTACAATATATGGTCGGATTCATTTCTTCTTTATCTAGGATTTGTTCTTGGAGTATATCCTCTTCTTTTGACATTTCTTGTTCCTTTTCTTCCTCCTCCTCACAATCTATGTAGAATAATTTCTTCTCAGCACACTTATGACCTTTAGTGTATTTCCTATCACAAGTCTAACAAATCCCTTTTGCTCTTTTTTCTTCCAATTGTTGTGGTGTCAACCTTGTAGGTTGTGGAAGGCTAGGGGCAACAACATTTCCATCTTTATAGTTGTGAGTGGTAGGATTCCTAGTTTCCATAATTTAGCTTTCCATTTTTCTTGCTAACGTGAATGCCTTCTCCAATGAATCAAGTTCCCAAAGGAAAACCTCATGTTGGATATTATCCTTTAAAGTCCCTATGAACATATCAATCATATGCTCCTTTGGAATATCTTTTACCCTTATGTTCAATTTTTGGAAGTCCTCAATGTGCTCCATCATTGAACCCTTTTGTTTGAGATTTATCAATTTGCTAAAAAAGTTGTTGCTTTTTGTATCCTCATAATGTGCTATCATTTCTTCCATAAAAATTGTTGAAGTGACAATTTGTTTACGAGAGCAAAGCCATCGATACATACAAATTGATTTGGTTCCAAATATAAAGTTGCAATACGTACATTTTGTGTGTTTTGCACATTATGGAGATCGAAAAATTGCTCCACCTATAGTATCCATGTTCTGGGAACCTTGCCATCAAACTTCCTCATATTGATTTTTGGAACATGGTGGGTCTTCAATCCAACATTAAAGTCTATGAAATCATGATTAACATTTCTTTATGTAGCAACTTATTCAAATTTATCTTCAATTCTTCCATCTTATCGTCCATGTCATTCATCTTAGCGTCCATGCCATTCATCTTAGCTTCTGTGCCATCCATCTTAAATTGCATGCCATTCATATTAGCTTCCATTGCATTCATCTTGGCTTCATTTACCTTTAGTGAGAGTGAAATTTGTTGTACTTGGTCTTGTAATTTTGATATATCATGTTGCATTTCTTCCTCTTCTTCACGAGTCATGCTAGAGCTTTCGGGTTGCTTCCTAGGTGTTTCTATTTTCTTTCTTCGGGGCATTAATTAATGCTAATAATTCTTCACTATTCCCTTTGAATTCCTTCAAACTAATTTTTCAAACCAATCTTATGCAAAATTTTAAAAAAACTACACACCCTTTTTTTCACTTTGTAAGAGCTCAAAATTGAATATGTTGTATCTATGTAACTGCGGATCTCGAATATATGAAATCTCGTCCTGCGGTAGCCCTTTGAGGCCTCTTTCTAACCCTGAAAGTCTGATCAAGATTGGATTCTCCAAGGAAGAGTTATGCCAAATCTCCCACGGTGACCTGATTATAGTCTAGTTCAGTAGAGCGAACTTGTATGACGTGCCACATGTCACTGTTTTGACCTTAGTACCAGAAACTGATACATAGAAAATTGCAGCCTGTCCTCTTTCTGAAACTTCTTACTAAATTTAAATCTAATGCTCAAAACAAAATTTATGATGATTGTCCACAGGTCACCTATTTGGAATGTAATTTAGGAGTCTGGAAAAACCCTAATTTCCTCAGATCATATCTCCACCAATATAGCGAGACAAGCTCTAAAATTCGGACTCGACGTTCAGAATGAGTTGGACTCAAATGGGTCTTTTTTGTAGCTTTTGAAACATCGCAGAACAAAAGTTATACCGAAAATTCCATGATATCCTGTTTGGAGTAGAGAAACCCTAGAATCCAAAGCTCTGATACCAAATGTTAGGAAACCAACTCACAGAAAGATAGAAAATATAGACCAACGCCTTAGAATTCAGATCTCTTCGAGGGGGAAACCTCCTTTACATTACACAAATGAATAATTATTGGAGGATACAAATGACTAAACCTCCCTTCTATATATAGGAGTCTAAGGGGTCACAGTATAATCAAGCCGACATAACAGTAATAACATAAGGGCACAAAAATAACAATAGTGGGTTTCTATGGGGCATACTAATAACAAAATGGGGACAATAGGAGCGTAATAATAACAATAAGGGATACAATGACAATAGTAATGGGGGAATCACTAGTATTATAGGGGCTTAACAAGAAGTTGAATGAATGCCATAGCTGATGCTTGTACCTAGCTTTAAAGAAAGAGTACTTTCCAAGGTACCTACAAGTTTTGGTTAATTAGAAGAATGAAATACTTTTAAGGGACTCCCCATTTCAAATATATTCTCTGTATCTAAATCTTGTTCATTCCACTGGGATGAGATATTCATTATCCACAACTTTAGGGTTGAAAAAAATCACGGGCTACCTTTTTTGAAAAGAGACTCTTGGTCTTTGTTTTTCTCTTTCAGAGCCAGAAGAACCAACACAAATATCAATTAAGCTAATCTCCCACTTCTACCTTCTCTACTATATTTGGTTGAATCTTCTTATGTAGTAAGGGCTAAATTCAAACGTGTATGATTCTGTTATAAACATTTGAACATTTCTTCTCCTCACTGCATCTCATAGAAATTTAAGAAAAACAAAAGAGTAGGTTTCTCTGTAAAACTTTCTCATTATATATTGACAACTAGAATTTCATCTTTTAAAGTAATTTTGGCTAATTACTTTTTGTATCAAATTATCACCCTAAATAACCTGAGTCCTGAAAATTTCAATTTTGTTTCGAGTAAAATTCCTCTATCGTTCCGACTTGAGAAAAATTCGTTGTAGGGAGCTATTTTTCGATCAAATTTATTTAAATCTTATGATTTTGATTTGATTTCCAAGAAAATTTCTTTAAATCTTGTGATTTTTTCCACAAAAAAAAAAATCACCATTTATTTCCATTGCATCTGCTGAAATATATGATTTTGAATTTTGCCGTAAAATTTTGTGAAACAAGTAGCTTTCACCTAATCATTTTTTACATTACATAGTGAAAAAGGTCTAGTCCAATCCTTTGAAATGCATTTCATTAGGGATAGTCTAGGGGAAAAAGAGGTGACACATACCTTTGCTTTAGGAAGAAGGAGAACACATTCTATTTCATATAATAAACACACTATGCTCATCCGTCAAAATCCATATAGAGTACAAATATCTGGAGGCCATTTCTCCTGACCACTGTGTATTCACATCATTTTGATTTGATTGACTCACAACACTTAAGCACTCAGTCAATTTGTCGTGAAAATATTTGATATTATTGATATTTTCTTGAAAATTTTTGATATTATCATTTGGGATATATAAAATATATATACATTAAAAAAAATTGAAACTTGAATTTTTTTGATATGCCAGTCATAATGACACTTTTTAAAATTATTAGCAAGTGAACAATAACGTGTCCATTTTGGAATCAGATGTATTTTACCGCTAAGAACAGTGAAAACATGTATACGAACATCAATTTTAAAGACTTCTCCTGTTAACCCCCATTACAACAACTCACTGCATGTCTGTTTTCAATTTGTGCAGTGTGCATGCAAACTAATGTTTACTTTTCGAGATATTAAGGCAAGCTTTGAGTTTGAATTTGAGTCTACAATCATAGACGCTTTCGGCGTTTGACAGCCTCTATATCTCCCATATCCATTCCTTTGTTTGAGTATTGTTGACCATTTCCTTTTCCAGTACTTTTAGGAAGTCCTCGCCACATGCGACACACAATCTTGCGTTGCTCCTTTTCTGATAGATTTCTATAAACATGTTGAGAAAAGAACTTATAAATCACATACTGGGCATGCATGGACCCTCTTTTCATGTTCTTTAGCAAGTTAATCCAACGATGTAAATACTAAATTGAAAAATCTGCAAGAAATTTGAGAGTGCTCTTACTTTTTAAAATTTCTACTTAATGAACAGAGGACTGGGAATTTGTTAGAAATGTAATGTTGTAGTAGTAACTGCAGTATTGGAAAATTTGTTTGTAGAATCTTGTTTCGATGACCTTGTGAAAGATTTCAATGTGCTTCACATTTTTATTTTGAGTTGGTGAAGCGCATGGTGTCATGGCATCTAGTTATTTTAACGAATAATATTTGGTTCATTTCTAAATTTTCCACCCCTTCCATATTTGACTTGTTCCCTTGAAGCCACTTCTTTCTCTGTGAGTGATGGTGATAAAGAAAATAAATTCTAAAAAATCTCATTGATGATTTGAATCTCCTTGTGTACTCCATTGATTGGGAAGATCACTCACTTGCTTCCTTTCTCCCTCAGTACACCAATGAACACAACTCATTATATCCCTTTGGTTTGCATAAAATAGAGAGTTAGAAACCTCTCTCTTTCTACTCTGAATAGGATGAATGATAGATACTCTGAGAAGAAACAAGGATTTGCTAAATCTATTGTTGAACTCTTCTGAATTAATAGAGAAAATGCAAAACACCTATATGGGATATTAGCTGATCACAATCCATTGCTACTGTGTTTGGTCTTCCTCGGTACACCAATGAAAACAACTCACTATATCCCTCCGGTTCACATAAAATAGAGAGTTAGAAGTCTCTCTCTTTCAACTCTGAATGGGATGAATGATAGATAGTGTGAGAAGAAACAAGGATTGATTTAATCTATTGCTATTGCTTGCGAGTTAATAAAGAAATTGCATAACACCTACATGGGATATTCGCTGATCACAATCCATTGCTACTGCATTTGGTTTGTGATACACAGAAAAGAAAGTACTATTCATCTATCTCTATCATTTGGGAAAAAGAGAATGAACTAATTTTCCAAACATACTAGTAATAAAGAGCCCTATTTGAAAATCTTGAGCGAACTTTCATCATGAATTTGATGATATTTTCATCCTTGTGATGTGTTGGAGGTTCTTATTCACTCATGGTGATTTCATTGGTTCCTTGTGACATGTTGGAAGTTCTTATTCATTCATGGTGATTTTTTTGTTCTGATGCAGGCTATGTAAATTTCTAACCATCTTTGTGAGTTCACAATTCTTTTGTGATGGTGCGTTTTATCCCATATTTTCAAATTATTGTCCAACATTCTCTCCCTTCTCTCCCATCCTAAATAAAATTATTTCCAGATTTCTACATTCTTTTTTTCTTGCAATAGGATGTATCCAATTGAAATTACCACCCAAGATTAAGATCATAGCGAATGGCCGAAGCTTTTTTGAACAAAAACTATAGTGTTTATGATCTTAACGTTGACACTTTCACAACTTTTGTTGAGATGTTTCATTTTCTGAATATAGTTCGACATTCTACTGTTGTCATATGTTCTTCTTTAGGATTCCCTAAATGTGAATCTTAGTTTGATCCATAGTGCGAAAGAAAAAACTATGTTCTCTAGAATCAAAACACCATAGACAATTGAATCCATAAAGTGCTGATGGAAACACACTACATATAAGATAACACAAATTTAATACATGAGTGAAAGGAAAGAGATGAAAATATTGCTGACATGCCATTTTCCAGTTGCTTCTTGTCTATCACAAAATGATTCCACAATATGATCCTAAAGAACGGAAGAATCAGACAACCCAATGTTTAAATGATGTCTTCATAAATATGATTCCAGTGTATTTTTATGTTTGTAATTTACTGAGATAAGTACATGATGCAGCAAAAGTATGAATCTGATCATATGTCTACAAAGATCTTGAATTTGACACCTCTCTCAATCATACCACAAAAATTATCATTTTTGACAACCAAACAAGAGTGTCTGGTACATCGTAATTCATTAAAACACATACACTGTTAATATAATGTGAATATATTTTCTTAAAAATAATAGTATAAAAATATTATAATGAAAGGGGGTCTAAAGGGGCTGCTATGAGTGAGCATATCGGCGTTGTTCAATTGTTTCTTACCTGTGGAGGATGCATGCCTTATTGTAATGTCTTCCTTCATCTTACATGCTTCTGTGAGATGTACGTTCTGTTCTTTATGTGGAACAACCCTGAATGAAATCAAAACATTTATCTACGAGTCTCACATATAGATGTTCTCCAAACCTACTACTACAACTATTAATATAATAGTTCCAACTAACCCATCTTTAAAAAACAAAACTCCCACCAAAAAAAGGAAACAACTCTCCCAATACCATGTCATATAGACTAATTAGCTCTCTTACTTGATTGCAACTTTTAGGAGAGGATTTACAACTGAATTAACTGCCAATAGATCACCAAACGTTTTATTGCAACAAAAGGTACCTAGGTTGTCCAAACTTATCATGATATTAGAAGGTATCTATTCCTTGATGATGAAAATAATCTCCAGTGAGGGGAGAGCAAGGGGTTAAGTACCACCAATACTAGACATAGGCACTCAAGCTATATGGGATGCAAAAGTAAAGCCAAAATCAGTCAACCCCATAGATCCATAGGCAGCAATAGTTTCAGCTAACTGATTTTAGCCAGTTCTATTTTCATATACATATGCTGATAATAGTGAAATAGAAATGATATTGTTATTATATATTATATAGTTAGTCCATGCACTAAGTTCCATTTGATGCCTTAAGTCTTACCATAAGCCTAAAGAGTTCAAGCGTTAAAGTGAGAATTTTTTACTTTCCCAACTAAATCTTTCAAGTAAATTTAGTTACCACACTTAATCTCTAGATAATTTGGTTACCAGATTCTCTTGATATTTTATTCATAAATACTTTGAGTATTCCATTATTCAATCACAATATGTATTTATTAATTATCATTCTCCCATAAACTAAAGAATTTTCAATAAATATATATATTAAATTCATTTTATTAAATTTGTTTTTTACAGGGATTAGAAAACCCATTAAACATGGTTGAAAAATGGACATTATGCATAAAAGTTTCTTGTTAACCCAATCCAGGGAAAGCAATGATTACTTATGTGCTATTAAATATTGTGACAAACAAAGTCCTCCAAAGGAAAAGGAATGTACCTAGACGAACAAAAAACAATGACGCATATTATATTGCATTGATAGAAAGCTCAAGAACAACTAGGGAGTATGGATCCAATGCAATTGTAGTCTTCACCAATTCCAAACTTGTGTGCGACCAAATGAAAGACGTGTAACAAGTTAAAAAGGAGAGGTTAAAACAACTGCATGGAGAAGCAAAAAATATAATTAGTCAATTTCAATCATTTAGCATAAGAGATTGTGCAAATGTTAACACGTTGTCTAGTAACTTATTGTATGGGCAAATGCCAATTCAAGATTTTTGCGTGAAAGATGAATTATTAAGAATCTCTCCATCAAAATTTATTGATGGACATTATAATATATATTTGATATGTTTGTGTTTTTTAGTTATAAATGTGTTGTTTTTAAAGACCATGTCTTTTTTTCAATTCTAGACCAAGTGTGCCCCCACTATGTAAGCACAACTTGGTGAAATTGACATGTTTTAGAAAAAATTTTATTTAATTTTCAAAATGTGCGTGCTTCAACATTTGAGTTTTTAGTCTTGCGTATATTTTAAATGAAGAGATTTAGATAGTTACATAATTTTTCTGAATTCTTTCAATGTTTTTAAATAGAAATTTTAAGATCTTAAATTGCATGATATAATTTCAAGGGTTACATCAATTCTTCGAGGTGAGCATCAACGAGTCTCATGCATCTACTAGAGGGAGATGTCATGGATAAAAAATAATATCAAATGAATTAGGGGAGGTCCATCATGATCATGGTATATATATATGTTTATGTGAAATTTTTTAAATGATATTTGAATATAATCATATGTATATATAGATATGGAATTGATTTTTTTATCGATTTAGCTTTAAATTAATTTATACCATCTCAAACTAGGTCAAAAAGAGTATCTAGTCAATCAATGGAGGGCCATCATTCACACCATTGCGGTATATATATATATGTTTATGTGCATTTACTTAAATTATAAATAGGTAGAATCATATGTATGTATACATATATATTGAATCGATTTTCTATTTTGTTTTAGAAGCTTCACTCACTATGTCGTCACATGAGGGTGGTCAACATTATCCCGGTGCTCAACCATCTCCAGGTGGTCATCAATCTCAATCAGTTCATCATGATCCGCATCATTTTGGTAAATTATATAAAAGAAAATTGATGTAAAAAAAAATTGTACATGTAAATGAATTGTATGTACATATGTGTGTACATGTCTATCTTGCATGTGTATGAATAGATTTTTTCACATGTTTTATATTTATGTACTTTTATATATTGATGTAGGTGGTGAAAATGTTGCTCCGAGTAGACGTAAGTGAAGCTGAGCAATTCAAGAAGAATGTCATACACCAACTACCACTTATCCATTTGATATTCTTTATGATCTTCCTTGGGAAACAAACCTCCAGCAATGTACATTACAAAGGTGAAAAAGTAATTATTCAAAATTGAGGAAAGATCTTGGGAGTTTGGAGCTCCCTACAGAGAGTCGAGAAATCTTAGAACTAGTTGTGCACTAGATCTTGGGAGTTTGGAGCTCCCTACAGAGAGTCGAGAAATCTTAGAAACAGTTGTGGACTCTCTAAGATCATTTCTTGATATTTATGAGAAGCTTGGGCCAACCACATATTGTTTTATAGATATGGTTAGGCATAGAAAGGATGTAGTAATGGGTCCTGATAAGTGGGCTGAGGTTAGTAAAAGGGTTAAAAAAGAAAATGCAAAATCTATGTTTAATTTCAAAGAAAGGCCGAAAATAAAGATGCTCAATGTGCAATATTTCAAGAACCACGATATAGCCAGCCATTTGTATGATAGGTTGCTTTCAGCATATGGAAAGATGTCATGGAATGATGAGGTTCCAATTTATTTTGCAAAATTATTTTATGCATAATTATTTTTGGATATGAAACCCATTATAATGACCTTCCATCTAAATATTATGGTACTCGGAGAGGTCAAGTATGTGATCATAAGGGCACCTTATATGATATTGAATTTCGTCACCCTCCGCCACCTTTGGTACGCCAACATCCTTTTCTGGTAGTTTTATGGTCAGATATGGATGCCACTTTTCAAATTGGTCGAGAAGGAAGGGATGCCATTATAGACAACATCCAAAGTGCATTCACTGGAATTGATATCGGTCTAAATCGACAAAGAGCATGCGCTAATTCATGTGCTAATTTTGTATATAAAACAAATGAGGAGTTAGATAATATGAATATTGAGGAGCTTAAAGAATATTCTAAGGGTTGTCTTAATGGTTGGAAAAACCTAATTTCTCATGAGGAAGAGGGTGTGGGATCATTATGTGTTAATGGTTAGGGTGGATATTTTAATGTAGTTTGTAATGTATGCGTTAATGTTGATTCACATAAAAAAATTTAAGTTTTTCAAGTATAATCTAAAACAAATATATCACATGTTCAACATTTGTAGTTAACTCATTTGTTGAACAAATTTTTTTATAATATCATGGTCACAGGTTCAGGTTCCAATCAAGATATTTTGAGAGATGCTAGGCTTTTTAAAAAGTTTATGTTGATACAATTGTTATTCTAATTTTATTATATCGTTATTGTGAGGACATAGTTTTGAAAGAAATAATTATGTATATATAATTAAATGTTAATAAATTTTGATTTTGTCTGATGTTTTTAACATAGTGCCACCCTCTTCCTCCCTACTAGGAGACGTGCCGAATAATCAATTTTCACAAGTATTGAATATTTCACTTATGTTTTGTTATAATTTGAAGTGAAAGTTTCATTAAAAAATGAGATAGATTTATCTTATAGTTTTCAAATTTTTGAATTTTAGGTTTGCCGAGAGGATTTCCATTCTCTCTAGGGAATTTACCGATAAAGTTGACAATGGGGATAGGATCATCTATACAATTTGAAAAAATCCTGTAAATTTTTTTTTAATATTGCAAACTTATGTATTTTCATGTGAAATTTTGAAATTTTAATATATACATGTACATGTATTGTATAGGGCATCCAGGTGGGAGAAATGCAGGGGGAACACCATGAGGTATTGCATGGAATTTGAAACTTTAGTCGGTTACTGGGATTGAATCATCCAAACAATTTGAAAACTTTGATACTTAATTTTTTTAGTATTGATCTTGTTTATGCATTTTCATGTGCAATTTTAAATTTTTAATATATATACATGCACATGTATTGTAAAATTTATCCATGAGAGCACAATGCATGTCGAACACCATAAGGGCACAATGGAGGGGGAACAACATGAGTTATTGCATGGAATTTGAAACTTTTTATAGTTTTGTTTTGATGATTACATTCTCATTTAATTTTAAAAAATTAAAGTTTAATTTTAAAGTACAAAATCTTATGTATATAGCCAGTTACACATGTTGTGTAGGGAACCCATGATTCATATGAGAGAAAGAGGAGGTTGATAGATCATATATTTCAGCGAGATTATCTAAATTGATGCAACTTTTTATTTGACATTCTTTTTATGTTATATTTACTTTTATCATGATATAAATTTTGAACATATTTAAAGTAAAACTCTCTATTATGAATTGATGCATATTTTTATTTGACAACTTTTTATTTATATTTACTTTTAGAATGATATAAATTTTGGACATATTTTAAATCGAGAACTCTTTATTATGATTTAATACATGCTAATTTTGGAGCTTATGTACATTTTTCACGATACAATTTGCATGATGCATGGTTTGATGCTTAAAACTTGGTCTTACGTATTTAAGTTCATGAAAATGTAGCAATGAAAGTAAATTTGCATTTAGTTGGTACAGTTTGCATAATCATTGTTATAATTTTAGTAAATGATTCTTAGGTTTTGTTTAAAGTTGTTTTGTCACTTTTTATTTAAAATGAATCTATTAAAATTTTAAATTACAAAACATGGTACATTATCCGAGTTCAGATTCTAAAAAACCGAACCACAAAAATCTGCAATCCATTAACATGGTACATTTTGCATTTGAACAAATCTTATAATTAGGTGTAGATGTCTAAAACAATCATAAAATTTGCTTTATAAAATATGGTATGTACATTTTGCATTCATGTATAGAAAGGCTACTATAGAAGTTGGTTGATAATTAACTTTTAATATAAAGTTGTTCATGTACAAACATACTATAATATTGCATTATAAAACATGGTACAATTTTCATAATGCATGGTTTGATGCTTAAAGGTTTTACATATTTAAGCTCATGACTATGTAGCAATGAAAGTAAATTTGAATTTAGTTGGTACATTTTGCATGATCATTATTATAATGTTAGTAGATGATTCTTAGGTTTTGTTTAAAGTTGTTTTTCCAATTTATTAAAATGAATATAGTAAAATTTCAAATTACAAAACATGTTACATTTTTTCATTTGAATGAATCTTATAATTTCGTGTAGATGTCTAAAACAAACATAAATTAAAATTGCATTATAAAATATGGTATGTACGTTTTGAATTCATGTATAGAAAGGCTACTATGGATGTTGGTTGATAGTTAACTTTTAATATAAAGCTATTTGAATGCATAAACATACTAGATAAAATTGCATTATAAACATGACCAACAATTTGCATGATGCATGGTTTGATGCTTTCAAAGGTTTTAAATATTTAAGTTCATGAATATGTTGCAATGGAAGTAAATTTTCATTTAGTTGGTACATTTTGCATTGAATTATTCTTATAATGTTAGTATATGATTCTTAGTTTTTGTTTAAAGTTGTTTTGTCAATCTATTTAAAATAAATTTAGTAAAATTACAAATTACAAAACATGGTACATTTTGAATTTGAATGAATCTTATAATTTGTTGTAGATGTCTAAAACAATCATAACTTAAAATTGCATTATAAAATATGGTATGTACATTAAATTGCATTCATGTATAGAAATGCTAATACATTTTGCATTCAGGTATGAAATCGTTTAAGACGAGAGAATGTATACATATAAATTACTTTTCGTGCATGCAAACATAATATCAGTAGCATCAAATCCTCAATACACCTACATAACAAGCAGTATACATATAACTTTGTAACTCAATACAAGACCCAAATAGCATCTCTTTCACATCATCATATTCTTAAGAATGTACAACTTAAGAGTGCACCAAAAAAAGGCTAACAATGTACTTTAACTCCAAGTTCTCAATGATGAATCCAGGGAGAAGAATTTTTTGGGTAGTTGAATTTTTTTTTTTTTAATGTAACGCCATCCTCAATGATTTTTTCATGGCCAAATTTTTACATTCTCCATTTTTTAACTTCCAATTGTTTTTTTATTGAACTTCTATCAACTTTATGCGCGATGCACACACCAAGTGACTATATTGATAACTTAGGACATCAAGTTACTAGTATTAAAAGTAAACATTACTCTCAGTTGGATGATTTTCATGGAAAAAATAACCTTTCAGTATAATAGACACTCTTCCATATATAAAACACTATCAGCGTAGTCTTCCAATAACTTCATCTTTCGTTCAGTGCAACACATCAAATAACACTTTATATTTTCTATGTTGTTAATGGATGCAACTACAACAAAAACATCTCCTGCACAATAAAACAAGTGTAAATTTAGATCATAATTAGCATGAAATTAATCATTATCAACATGAACTTGATTTTATTATCTATTTCTAGATCTCTAAATTTTAAGTATTATCTACATACTTATACACAATGATTTTAAAAGCTTAATATATATATATATATATATCCTTTCAAAGCAATTGAAATCTTACCTTCTCTAACAATATCAGAAATTTGATCACCTTCAAATGATACTATAGTGTCCTTTGATTACATCTCTTCGAAGCTTGCAACTGGCATTTTACCATTTGTATTTAGTTTTGTATGTTGCCAGTATTTTACATACATATTGTTTTCACAAGCATCATCGGATTGTGTGTCCGAGTCTATGCAAGCATGACAATAATATGAATATTTTATTTTATAAAATGAAAATGCATTTAGGTAATCCTTTGTTTTAATTGAATGCAAATTTTGAGTCCATTTTATTGTTTCAGCTTCATATTTAATCGATCTATCTACATCTTGGACTCCAATATGCCAAAAAAAAACTATAGTAAATTCAAAAAAGAATTTAAATATGCTATTTAAAATAAAAAATTTATATCAACGACAATCATCGTGATATCGTTTAAACTATATAATTTATAAATGTTTAAAATTAGAAAATTGATAAAAATTATCATATATTAAAACTATATACAGATTAATTTTTATATATGTACATACCTTTGTACCTCCCTTGATGGGTTAATATGATGGCTTAGTTCAACAATTCACCATTGAAAAACTTGTTCAATTGAGACAAGTTGGTTTGCAGAGTGATCCATTTGATATATTCGAAGTGCTTGTTTCATACACACCCCTACACGATCATGTTCTCCTTTTCCATGACCAGTCTCAAAGAAATTCCAACAATGTTTAATGTGCATTTTCTTATGAAGACGACACAACCAAAATAATGACCGTGAAGATTTCAGTTGACTTGGGAAACCATATGACCATATCCAATGTTCGTTGAATTTCCACGACCTTTCAATGAGCCATAAATCTCATCAAAACAATGTTGTACAAAATGTGTATTATGTGTACAATCATCGGTGATATAAAAGTGATATTCTTTAATAACATGTCGATTCTCACTGGTGCTTTCTATAGGATAACATTTTGTTCAACATGTCTATATAGAATATGGACAAGCATAGAGACTTGGTCAGAATGATAATATTCACTCTGTATTTCATTTTGTGCAACAAATGTGTAGTTCTCTGCAAAATCAACTATTGAGAAAATGGTCCCTGGTGGAAAAATTTCACATGATTTTTTGAATTAGAGGTCTTGCCATCGACCTCTATGCGAATGCTTGGTGTGCTTATAAATTTATGTCTCAAATTTCTTCAAAAACTCTATCACATAAATTTCTTCTTCTTGTACACCAATTATTTTAGCACTTGTACTATTATTTGAACTAATCGATGTATGGATATATTAACATCTCTTCCATTTCAATTTTAGGTTAGACAACAATTAATCATTTATATCAATAGAATATTTGTTGTGAAATAAAGTCAAATTTCCATGATGAACACATTTTTTACCACCAAGACATTTCTTTTGGTAAAGAAATTTATGACTTTCTCTTGCACATAGAATTTCAGATATGAAATCATGGATAGTGGAAGGAGGAGGTGAATTTTTCCAAAATGTTTTACCAAAATTAAGGAAGGTGTCATAATATAATTGAAATTCCACATGATAACGACAACAAGTGTCAAGTACAATGTTAGGTCTAACATACCATGGTTTTTGTTGCACAAAAATATTGATTGAGACATTAACTCCATAATTCTCTTCTATGAACTTATTGAAAAACTCTATCTGAGTGGTGTCCAATATATGTTTTGCATGTTCATCATACTGATTTCATGTTAATTCTTTGCTGCATCACATCCCTTGCTTTTGGTGAAACACGTGAATTTTTCATGCAGTATTCATATATTATTTTTTTAACATCTTCTCCAAGTCTATCTTTGTATGGTTCCATGCAAATAACTACCCAACAAGTTAGCTCATCATTTACATCTATTTGCAATCGAAATTTCCTATGTTTGTGCAATGTTTTTCTTGAGGTCCCTAATGCTTTTTCCATAGATTTTACCAAACTATTTTCTTTATTACTTGATGAAACCACTTCCATTTGTATTGCTCTATGTGCATCTATATCACTTTTATTTATAGATCTTCCAAGTTATTTTAGAGCACTATTTATATTTTGAAATACATTTTCCTTCACCTTTTTATCTTTCATTGATTTTTGAATACCCAATAAAGTTGTAGGTTCATTTAATTTCTTTTTATGTTAAGAGACCTCTCAAAATTTGAGCTTGAACTGTCACATTGTCATCTTTGAAGAACTTATCAATAATGATCTTAACACGATATCGTATACCATGGTCAACTTTTTTATCTCCATACATGTCAGTGTCAACATTTTCTAACATCTCATTATCGATATTGATTTCATCTGTACATTTGAAAATTAAATGTAAATGGGTATAAATATTCATTAAATAATTAAATTACAAAATAGAGTTTGAATGAAATTGAAATTAATAAATATGTATAATTTTAATAATACACATGACATATATATACATACCTGATGGTGATTAAACTTTTTCGCTTGAATCTCTTTCAACATCTTCAAGAACATCATCAATCATTGGGTCATTATCTTTTTCACTTTGTCGTTCAACATTTTCAATCTCATCATCAATGTTACGAGGAATATCTTTCTCTGTTTACATTGCAAAATATTTTTCAAATTAGTTCAGCAAATACAAATTAAATTTCACAATACACTCGTTAAATTTTAAATATCATTTATAATATTTAAATTTACATATCTGCTTCAACTTCTAGTTGAGATTGATTATCCCTTTCAATATTCAAGTGTTCCTCGTGCTTTCTTTTGTAATAGTTTCTCGAGTATTCTCTACGAACCTCAATGTCTCTTATTTGATCATATTTTATCTTACAATTTATTTGATTTCCCATGATAATTCAATCTATGTAGGTTTTTAAAATCCAACCCAAACAAGTCAATTTCAAAATCCTACAATAAAATCTCACTTTCAAAATTTAGACAAAAAAAAACACTTTAAAAATTCAGCAAAAAAGAATTACTTTAATAAAGACTCACTTTAAAAATTCAGCCAAAAATATTTACTTTAAGAAAAACACACTTTAAAAATTCAGCAAAAAAGACTTACTTTAAAAAAACCTCACTTTAAAAATTCAGCCAAAAATATTTACTTTAAAAAGAACACACTTTAAAAATTCAACGGGGAAAACTCACTTCAAAAATTCAGCCCAAAAGACTTACATTAAAAATTAAGCACAAAAAACTCACTTTAAAAATTCAGCCCAAAACATTTCCTTTCAAAATTAAGCCCAAAATATTTAGTTTAAAAGTTCAGTCCAAATGATGAAAGAGTGCGAAAATAATGTTTCATCTCCGTTTATTTATATCATTCGGGTGAAACATTTTTTCAGTCCACGGTCACATCGTTTCATTTTTACAATTGACAGAAAATATAGACACATTTTTGGCCGAACTTTTAAATTAAATCAGCCAAATTAATTTTTCATTTATTTTAACAGGCGTCTATGACAAACACAAGTTCGACCAAATGTGATTTTAGTTCGGCCGAACTGATTTAACCTACAACTCTACAACAGCTCGGCTCTGGTCACCTTTCTCCAACTTCGGAATGGTCAAACTCCATCAAATTTGGTGAATTTACTTTCGGAACCAATATCAACATTTTCATAATTGAATCTATTTTCAGTAGATATAAATTTTATGGAATTTCATAGATACTTTCTCATTTTAACTAATTTTCTAATAAAATGTGCGCAAAACATTTCTGAAGGTCATTATGATTTAGTGAAATCAAAATTCTGTATCTCCCAAAATACAATGTAAAAAATATGAAAAATTTATGGTTCATTACATTGGTCAGTCTTCTGTAATGGGTAGTTTTTATATTTTCAGTTTATAACTAATATTTAGAGAAACTTAATGCTATGCTAAACATCTTCAAAATCTATAGTTTTTTCGTATTGGTTCAATTCAAAAAATTCTAGTAATTATGATGTGCATCAGTTGGATTCGTAAATATAATGATATCGAAGTAGAGGTTGTCTAGATTGTTGAAAAAATTTCTTTTTCAAAAATGCCAAGTTAACAAAGAATACACTAGTGCCAAGAAACATGGATTTTTATGAATCCATTGATTTTTAAAGAACACATAGTCAATGAATTGCTAAGTTGGCATATCAAACGTGAACAAAGAAATCCCAAAAAGTAAGAAATAGAAATCTAATAAAATTTTTGACGAGTTTTCTTTCTATTGTAAAATGAAATTCTAAACAAAAAAATTGCTTTGGCTTCCTCAAAGTTAAAAAACTTCTAAAAATGACATTTTTCTCAAAAAATGGCAAAGAGTGTAACCCAACTTCACATTTTCACCCTATTTGTTTCTTTTATTCTTATTTATATTTTGTATTAGAAGATAAGTTCATCAATTTTTACTTTATGAGAAATAGATCAATGTGCAACAAATTTCTTACCTACCTATCTATTTAATGATAATGTTAATATTATGTCCAATATTTATTACTAGCCATTTTAACTCTTAAGAGTTACTAAATTATTAGAGTTTGTATTTACTGAACTATTGACACTATTTTAGAGTGAGCTATAAACTAGTTAACATGATATATAAATTGTGTTAGTTGTTTTTACATTTTTAATTGTTGACATAGTAACTAATATTTTTAGGGAAAAAAATAATCAAACCAATTGCATCATGCTTGTAAGGAAAGTGTTCTGCATCATGTTTGTAAAGAAGTGTTCTTCCATTTAGATAGCATCTTTTAAAACGTTATAAAAGAAATAATACAATAATTTCTTAAAAATTAGGAAAATCATCTTCAATCATAATAACCCAATAATATCATCCAAATGATTAAAAAAAAATATAATACAAATCCATGTTTCTTATACCTTCAAGCTAGGATAGAATGATCTACACTATGATTAATGAACTTGCATTGAAAAATATGCTTTTTAGATTTTTTTGTTATGGGCAAGAAATGGAATCGAAAAAGAGATTTATTGAACAAATGTACTAATAACAAGTAGAGGCCTGGGAGAAGAATATGCTTTTGAGATTTTTATGTATGGGCAAGAAATGGAATCGAAAAAGAGATTTATTGAAAAAATGTACTAATAACAAGTAGAGGCTTGGGAGAAGAGATTATTTTTTAAGAATTCCAAGCCAAACATTGTTCTTAATTCAATTCCACTAATTATATCCCTAATTTACCAAGAGTTCAAAAGGAAAAGACAGATCAACATGAGTCATTGATAAAACTTGAAAGAGGAGAAGTTATTGAGCATTACAATTTTAAATTGTCAAAGCTCGTTTTCCACTCTATAGTTTAGGTTCAATTTAAGAAAGTTTGAAATACATTTCATTGATTCTCAAACACATTGAATGCATAAAATACACATGTTGGAATACTCGAGTGAAGATATGCAACTTTAACTACATAACGTTAATCTAGCATTTGTATTTACTATATGGTTTTATTTCTACAAAAAGTATACCTATTTTGGATCTCTAACATTTTTTATCAATAATAAGGTGACTTGTTGGCATTGATAATGCTTTAAAGTTCACATAATGAAAATGTTAAATTTCCTCCCAAATTAGTGTGAAGCCATATTGTTCCATGATTTCAATATCTTAGGGCGATTTAGAGTTAATTAGGTTATAGGGTTTAAAATTCTATATTTCTCTTACATTAGAAAATGTCACTAATAATATCACGTGAATTGTTCTTAGTCCCTCCAAGGTAGGATTCTAACAAAAATTTTATTTTGATTATCTATTAGTTGATCTTTGGCTAATATATTCTCTGATATTTAACTCTATATGTATTTTAACAATATTAAAAAAGATAATTTTTAATCCTCTCCTTAATTCATATTTTGAAGATCTTATTTCCACCTTTCTGAGCATAATGAAATAATGGTATTTTAACCTAATTTTATGCCACCCCTAGATATATGCAACTTCTATCAATAGGATAAAGGGCTTTGTTTCTTCAGTTGAGTCATTTGTAAATAAATAGAGGCACTATTATCCCAACAAATATAGGTTAATGAGGTTTGAAAGGGGAGAATGAAATAGGAATCATCGATTGAAGTCAATCACTATGATCAATAACATAAACTAGACCTGTTGATGCAAGAACATCCTCTATTTTGCACTTATTTAATTTAGATAATTTTAGAAAATTCTAGATTTTGTGGAGACTTCTAGAAATTGCTGGAGATTAAGTAGTTAGGATATATTCCTATAATTGATAGGATTTCTCTCAACTTCCTCCAAATATCTAGGAAGGAGTTATCTCTTTGAGGAATTCGAGAGTTTTCCTCCTTCAGAATAAATAGCCATGTAATTCATTTTCAAACTCAAGTTTTGGAGAATTTAATTAATGAATTGTTTGTTTGTTATATTGTTCCTCTCGGCTCTACATCATTTTGGTATCAGAGCAGATTTGGTCGATAGCTCAGTTGAAACTTGTAACAGTATAAGCATTGGACCTGTGAGAATCATTATGCGTGTACAAGACATTGTGGACCTATAGTGCATAGTGAACAAACCTATGAAAATGTGCATTTACAAAATGTTTATAAAGTGTATTATGACAAGTCATTATAGTTATATGCACTGTTTGTAATGAGATGATTTCAAGGTCTATGATTTGCATTTCCTTGGAGATTTTCTTTTCTAAAATCATAATGAAGTTGAAAGCATTGTGACCTGTGGAGCCACTAGTGTTGATTGAGTCTGTGCATTGTGGTAGGTCGAACCAATCAAAGTATTGATCAACCCATTGTTATAGATCGGTAAGTGTGGAAGTTGCTAGAAAATTTTATTTATGAAGTTGTGGTAAGCACTCTAAAAGGTTTGTTTGAATTGAGGGATTTTTCTTCAACTCTAATGAGCATGATATTGATTATTTAAAAAAAAAAACTATGGAACCCAAAGAGTGATTAGTCAACACATTATGGATAAATAGACCCGCACAATCATGGGAAGAAGAAAAGTCCACAAAATTTGTTTTTATGTGGTACACTTTGAACTATCAAATGTCTTCCACATTATTATTTGGAGGATGATTGCATAAATAAACTCTTTAGATTGAAGCACAAAGTCCTTATATATGTATGTAATGATATATGAAGTGATTCATATTAAATAAAGTGGGCCATAAAAAAAAACACTCGTAATATTTTATTTTGAAATCATAAAGGAGCAACAAAGGTGTATATAAAAACAAAGGTGCATATAAAAAAATTTAATATTTGAAGTTACAAACTATTCATTCTAAGGAGAAGTATTTATATTAAAAACAAGGTATTTTGGTTATTTTTTAAGAATATTTTCGAGAAAATAAGTAAAGAGTTATTTAAGTAAATAATTAAAGATTTATTGTCCTTATTTTAATTAAAAATATAAAGATGACACATAGAGCTAGAGGAGCCAGGGGCGCTGGAATTGGTCAAGGAAGACTAAATGCCAATCAAGTCTTACTCGATGAATAAGAAATATTTGAATGAGAGTAGATGCATTTAGGACAAGACACAGAAGAGACATTGACATTGGTGATATTAGCAAAGCAAAAGCAACCTCAGAAGAAGAAGTTGAAGCTGAAGATGAAACTCCAGAAGATAAAATGGTCAAGATGATTGCCGGAATAAGCAATAAGCTACAATTGGAAGTTCTTATGTACGATCGAAACTTAAATCATGAAGAACTGATCAACTGGATTAGCGCCATGGATAAATATTTTGATTATGAAAATGTAGCTAAAGATAAGAAAGTCAAGTTTGTAGTGACCAAATTAAAAGGACACAATGCGTTATTGTGGGATATTGTGCAAGTTGATAAGAGAAGAAGAGGAAAAGGCAAGATGACTAGATGATATCGGATGGTAACTAAGCTCAAAGATAAATTTATTCCTCGAGACTATCAGTTGAATATTTTTTGACAGATGCAAAATATTAAGCAAAAATTCATGTCTGTAAAAGAATATATAGAAGAATTTTATAGATTAAGTATATGGTTTGGTAACATGGAAAGATGATGAAAAGTTACCTAGATATATTAATGGCCTAATATTTGAAATACAATATGAATTGGATATTTTGTCTTTGAAAATTGTTGAATAAGCTTACAAGATAGCTCTTAAGATAGAAGAGAAATTGGCAAGGAGGAAAAATCAAAGAGAAAGAGGATGAAGTACAGTAAAGAGTAAAGGAAAATCATGAAGAGGTCCATCAAGAGGAAAATCAAGCAGATGATATTAAAGAGGAAGATTTACCATTCAAAAATAAGAAGGCAACAATTCACATAGAATCATCATCAAGAGGAGATTTCAGAGGACAGAGACCATATCAAAGAGGTAGAGGTAGATCTTTTGTGGTAGGATGTTATACCTGTAATAAAGTGGGCCATAAATCTAATGAATGTATAGAAAGATATTCTAGTAAGGGTAGCATACATTGGCACAAACTGGTACAGAAAGTGTACAATCCTCTACACATGAAAATGCACATGAAACAGGTGAATCCTTAATGATGAAAAGAACTTTATTAAAGTATCCTAAATAAGTAAAACAATTTATACAAAGGAAAACAGTGTCCAAAACTATATGTAAATCGGGAAGAAAATGTTGTAAATTCATTATTGATAGTGGGAGTATTGATAATCTGTATCCATAGAAATGGTAGAAAAGTCAAATTTAACAGAAACTAAACATCTTGCTCCCTACAAAGTCTCATGGCTACAAAAGGGACATTAGATATCAGTTATTGAACAATGTGAAGTGGAGTTTAAGATAGGATGATATGAAGATAAAATTCTTTGTGATGTTATGTTTATGGATGTGTGTCATATTTTTCTTGGAAGACCACATAAATATGACAGGAAAGCAATACATGATGGAAGGATCAACACCTATAATTTTGAAAATAATGGAGAAAAACATGTACTCTTGCCTTTGAAAAATGAAAAAGCACAAGAAGAAGGCCAATCCAAATTAATTTTGCTTAGTGGAAAAGAGTTCCTTCAAGAAATCAAGCATAAGGAGATGATTTTTTCTTTGAATGGTAAGCTAAAGGTAGTCCTCACAAAAACAAATTTCAATGATATTCCAGAAGAAACTAAAAATATGTTGGATGAATTCATTGATATTGTAGTGGATGATTTGCTTGATAAGTTTCCTCCCATTAGAAGTATCAACCATCATATTGATCACATTTCAGGTGCTAGCCTTCCAAACAAAATAGCCTACAGAATGACTCCAAGGGAGAATGAAGAGATTAAAAATCAAGTGCAGGAATTGATGGATAAGGGTCTCATCCAAGAAGGCTTAAGTCCATGTGTTGTTCCAATAGTGTTAAATCCAAAGAAGGATGGTGGATGGAGAATGTGTACAGATTCTCGAGAAATCAACAAATTCACATTCAAGTACAAGTTTCCATTACCTTGTAAGGATGATCTTATAGATTGTTTAAGTTGTGTTGCATATTTTTCTAAAATAGATTTAAAAAATGGATATCATCATATGAGAATCAGAGAACGTGACGAATGGAAAACAACATTTAAAACTAGTAATGGCCTATATGATTGGTTGGTAGTGCCCTTTGGACTTACCAATTCTCCTACTACCTTTATGAGGTTAATGAATTAGGTCTTAAAAGAATTCATTGGAAAATTTGTCATAGTTTATCTTGACGATATCTTAATTTATAGTTAGTCAAAAGAAGAGCACCTAAGACATCTTAAGGTGGTTTTGAAGAAGTTACTACAAGAAAAAATGTTAATCAATTTAAAGAAGTGTAGTTTCTTGAAAAGAAAATTATTGTAATTTGGTTTTGTGGTTTGAAAGGAAGGCTTAAAGATGAATTAGGAGAAAGTGACGGCCATACTCAATTGGAAAACCCCAAGAAACATTTCAGAGGTAAGAATTTTTCATGGATTGGCAAGTTTTTATAGAAAAATTATCAAAAATTTCAGTGGTATATGTGCTCCAATTGTAGAAACCATTAAAGAAAGAAATAAACCATTCCATTAAACAAAAGAAGCTAATAAAAGTTTCAAATTATTAAAGAAAAAAATTATAGAACAACCTATTTTAGCATTTCCAGATTTGAACAAGTTATTCCAGGTTGAGACCGATACCAGTGGAACTACAATAGGAGTTGTTTTAAGTCAAGAGGGAAGACTAGTAGCCTACTACAGTGAAAAACTCAGTGAAGGCAAACATAAATAATCTTCTTATGATAAATTATTCTATATCATCATACATACTTTAAAAAAATGGAGATATTATCGTATGCCAAAAGAGTTCATCCTCTACAAAGATAATCATGCTTTACAATATATCAACAATCAGACAAAATTGAGTCAAAGAAATGTTAAATGGATTTAATTCTTACAAAATTTTACATCTGTTATCAAGCATAAAAGTGGGCAGTCAAATAAAGTAGTAGATGCATTAAGCGAGATTAATTTAATTCTACAAGAATTCCAAGTGAATGTGTTAGGATTTAATGAGATAAAATATATGTATAAAGATGATCCATATTTCAAAGAAGCTTATGCAACTTGTGAAAATCCTGTAAGTAGAGATAGAACTCCATGGTTAGATTCTATGATACAGGAGGGACTTATGTTCAAAGGAAGACAATTATGCATTCCAAGATGTTCGATGAGGGAAAATCTATTAAAATAAAAAAACAGTGGAGGTTTAGCATGTCATTTTGGGCAAGATAAAACTCTAGCACAATTACAAGCATTCCAATAGTGGCGTCACATGGAAGCAGATGTAAGAATATTTTTGAAAGATGCAAGATATATCAATATGCAAAAGGAAGAAGTCAGAACATTGGGTTGTATCAACCCTTACGAATACCAAATCGACCATGGGACTCTATAAGCATGGATTTTGTACTAGGATTTCCCAAAACATAAAGAGGAAGTGACTCAATATTTGTTGTTATTGATAGATTCTAAAAACTGGCACACTTTATAGCTTGCAAAAAGACAAATGATGCAACTAACATAGAAAATTTGTTATTTAAATAAAACTTTATATTGCATGGATTACCTACAAGTATTGTTTCTGATAGGGACACGAGGTCTGTGGGTCATTTTTGGAGAACTTTATGAAAAACGTTAGGAACCAATCTCAGTTTTAGCTCATAATATCATCCCTAGTCTAATGGTCAGACAAAGGTGGTAAATAGGAGCCTTGGAAATAACTTAAGGATTTTGGTAAGTGAACATCCAAAACAATGGGATCAGGTACTTGCTCAGGAAGAATTTGCATATAACGACTCACCTAACAAAAGCACTGGATTGAGACCATTACAAATTATTTATGGAATGAATCCAAGAGGAATTTATGTGTTAAGGAACCTTGGAAAACAAGAATTTAGATGTACAGATGGCGAATATTTTGCAACCAGTATGCAAGAAACATAGGATTGAGCCAAGCAACAATTACAAGAAAGAAACAACAAATGTAAATGAAGAGTAGAATCCAAAAGAATACAAATGGACTTTGATGTTGGAGACTTGGTTACGACGCATCTTCAGAAATAAATATTTCCTAAAGGGTAATATAATAAGTTAAAAGTGAAAAAGATCGAAACATGCAAAACTTTTATGAAATTTTCCTCGAATTCTTATGAAATAGAACCACCCAAAAGCTTTGGAATTTCACCAATCTGTAATGTTTCAGATCTATACCCCTTTAAGGAACCAGTGAATGATTCTAGAGATGCAACTTCTAGTGATAAATTTTAGAAACAACTACCTTCAACACCAGCAAAGTAGATTGATTCAATCATCAATAAAAGGGTGGCTAAAAGAACCAGGAATAAAGAGTATTTTCAATACTTGGATAATGGATGAATCAACGAGTCAAAGATGCTACTTAGATGAAAACAACATAGATTTCAAAATATGGTACTAGTATTGAAGAATTATAGAAGAAAAGCATATGAGTATATATTTCACTCCGCGGTAGTATGATGCAGGAGCATCATTTATTTTGTATTTATTTATTTATTTATTGAATTTGGATAATTTTCGAAAACTATAGATTTTGTGGAGACTTCTAGAAGTTGTTGGAGATTAAGTAGTTAGGATAGGTTCCTAGAATTGAGAGGATTTCTCTTCCTCCAAATATCTAGGAAGGAGTTATCTCTTTGATGAATTCGAGAGTTTTCCTCCTTCAGAATAAATAGCCATGTAATTGATTTGCAAACTCAAGTTTTGGAGAATTTAATTAATGAATTGCTTGTTTGTTATATTGTTCCTCTCATTTCTGCGTCAGCTACGGCTGGGGATCGACTCAATAAGTTGTTTCTTCATCTCTTGCCTCTCTACCTTTGCTTCTTTACTAGCTTTGCTCTGAGCTCTTCTTCTGTTACCTTATGAATAATCGTCCAACATAGCATAAACGCCCCACTCTTGCATTATTTATTCCCATCCATAACAGCCAGGCTACTTAAATAATAATAATATCTTCTATCAACGTTTGAATGATATGCCTGTGTTATAAACTTGTTGCCAATCCGAGTAATGCAACTTGCTTAGGATTAAGGTATGGATATGGAGTATGACACTATTTTGGTTTCCATTGTTGCTTCTATTCTCATTTTAAGGTTTTCTTTCAAAATTATAATATTCATATTTAAATAATAAGGTTGCATTATTAGTATTTTTTTTTTTCCGAAGAAAAAGCGATCTTTTTATTAAGAGAATAAAAAGATACATTGCATATGCTGAGCATTCCATTTTTGCCAATTGCTGTATAAAGCAATCAAAAAGACAAAAAAGCTCTTTCTGTCTTAAGAACCACAGAAAGCAGAACTGTTTTGCTGTAAAAAGCAGCTGCAAAAAGACAGCCAAACCAAAAAGCATCCTCGACCGAGGAGACAGTCAACAGAAACATATATGTAACCGGGAGCGAACAGGTCTTTGGGTCTCCTCAACCGAGAGGAAAACAACCCACAAAAAATATAGGAAATATAACAGAGTTTAGAATAAACAGAAGTCTGAGAGAGAATGTCTATGCATGAAATTAAAAGATACTGTAAAGCAAAAAACAGCAACTGAAAGATTATACATAAGGCGGCACATCTGTTGCATGGATCTGTCCATGGCATTCTTCCACTATTTTCCAGCCTCCCAAAGCTTGCTGCAAACCTTCCTTAGAAAGCTTGTCCGCGTCATCATTACTGTCCCTGTAGATATGACATATGGAGAAAGAGTTAAAAGATGACTGTAATACCTGAATTTCTTCCAGAATGGGTTTCAAAAATTGGTTTTTGCATGAGCTCTTTCCGTTAACCCAGTTTATGACATTGAGGGAGTCTCCAAAGATCTGAATAGTGAAGGTATTCCTTTGAATAAGCCAACATAGAAGCAGTCTCAGGGCTGACAGCTCGGCAAAATTATTTGTTCCAGACCCCAAACCCACTGAAGCTTTGAGAGATTGATTTGAATTGATGTGAATAACTATTCCTGCCCCTGCTATGTTGTTTTGGGAAGCTCCGTCAAAGAAAGCCCAAGGGATACCATCTTTGATTTGCACCGTCTGATTTTGGACTTGAGGTCTTTTTACTTCTGGCTCTGGGATGGAAGAGTATATGGAGATAGCTTGGATGGCTGTGACGGAAGGTTGGGTTCCCTGATCACAGAATAAAGCTCTGTTCCTTGCAAGCCAGACTCCCCAGCAAATGATGGGCGGGAGATTTCTCAGGTTCCCATTCGGATAATGCTGCCACCAGTTGGACCAAGCCTCGTCCAGATTCCCATTACCCCACTGAAAAGATTTGTTCAAAAGCTTTTCAACCTCCCTCCAAATTTTTGCAGTTTCCAAACATTGAAGAAACAGATGATCAATTGATTCCTCTTCAATTTTACAGAGGGGGCACCTCCCAGGACCATACATAAACTTTGACTGGAGGATATCCCAGGAGGGAATTTTCTTTTTGAGGAGGCACCAGAGAAAGAGTCTGGCCTTAGCTGGGCATTTAAGTTCCCAAATCTGTTTTGCCCACCATTCAGGTTCACCCCACCCTTTCCTGGATTGAATGAACTTGTAACCATCTTTGGGTGAATATTCGCCGGTTTCTCCATGAGCCCAGATCAGACTATCCGGACTGTCTTTTAATCTTACATTGGAGCGAGCAAGTTCTTGAGTGAAAGAAGACCATTCATTCCACCACCTCTGGTCCAGGTGTAAATCCTCTCCATCTTTCCAAGCCTGACCCCAGATACTTGAGTGACCCACCTTTTCCACCTGATCTAGGGTAAGAATGTTTTTATCTTCTAGATGACTAATTAGGCCAGGAGAAAGGGCAAAACTGCCATTGCAGCCAATCCACGGATCTTTCCCAATCTTCAGATTCCTGCCATTCCCAATCTTCCAAGCCAAGCCCTGTTCTATTACCTTGAAAGAGTCCACCGTGGCCTTCCAAATCACTGATGCCTGCTGCTTGCTCTTAATCGGATTCCTTATCCAATCCTCCAGAGGGACCGGGTCGATATATTTTCTTTTTAACACTCTGGTCCAAAGGTTATCCATCTTTATCAGCCTCCATCCCGACTTTGCTGCCAGAGACAAACTGAAATCTGGAAGATTTTTAATCCCCCAGCCACCCCACTCCTTGGACCTAGCCACTTTGTCCCAGCCCACCCATGGAAGCACTGAGTTCTCCTTGGAGCCATCCCAGAGAAATCTGCTGCAGAGTCTTCTGATCTTGTCCATGGTACCTTTGGGAACCCATGTTAAAGCAGCCCAATAAACTGGGATGGCCAAAAGCACAGATTTTATAAGAGTCAGGCGTCCCGCTCTCGAGAGCCATTTAAAACTCCAGTGGGAGATCCTGGATTCAATTTTTGCAATCAGCCAGTTCCAGTCCTCCTTCTTGTAGTCATTAGGCTTTAGCCAGAAACCCAAGTATTTGAAGGGGAGATCCAGAGTACTAGGCTGGAAAGGAAGAACAGAATGAAGCCTGCCCCTCTCCTGAGCAGCAAGACCTGTCATAATCAACTGAGATTTTCTATGATTTATCTGCATGCCAGTTGCTTTCAGAAACAAATCTAAAATAGATTTTAGTTCCTTTATTTCAGAGTGCTCAGAATTTGTGAAAATCAGAATGTCATCAACAAAAAGGAGATGAGAGATAAATAAATTTGTGGCTACCTCGATACCTTTTACCTTCCCCTCTCTTCTGGCCTTATGGATCAGCTGACTGAGACCTTCCGCTACTAGGAGGAAGAGCAGAGGGGACAGAGGGCACCCCTGCCTCAGGCCCCTTTGACCTTTGAAGAAGGGAGTGGCAGCACCATTGATGAGGATTGCATAGCTTACATTCGTAATACATCCCATTATCCAACTGATGAAAGCTGGTTTGAAACCGAGGTGGGTAAGAAGCAGCCTGAGATATAACCAATTTATCCTGTCATAAGCCTTAGATAAATCGATTTTGATGACTGCACCCTTCTTGTTCTTCTGCCTCACACTATGCATGACCTCCTGTGCAACTCCTATGGCTTCATGAATTTGTCTCCCCGATAAGAACCCGAATTGTTCCATTGAAATATGGCGGGACAAAATTGGTTTGATTCTGTTTGCTATCACTTTAGCTATGATTTTGTAGATGCTATTACATAGCGCAATAGGTCTAAAGTCTTCAAAACTCTCCGGGACTTCTTTCTTTGGGATAAGAGCTATAAACGTAGCATTAAAAGGGCTATAGACTTCCCCTTTTTTCCTGGCCTCCTCCACCACTTCTGTAATTTCTGCTCCTATAAGTTCAAAGAAGTGGAGAAAAAGCTCTATGGACCATCCATCTGGTCCAGGGCTTTTCTCTTTTGCCATCGATTTTATTGTAGCTTCCACTTCCTCCTTTGAAACCTCACTGTTTAAATCCTCCGCTTCATCCTCCTCCAGGAATCTCGGGAAGCATTGAGCTGTCCTTATTACCTCAGCAATTGTGGTCTCTCCTGGGTCTGCAAAGAGCTTTTGGAAGTGCCTCTGGCCCAGGTCTGACAAGGAGTGAAAAGTCTGAACTTCCCTTCCTTCTTCATTTTTTAGGCCCCAGATAGTGTTTGCCGATTTCCTCCCTTTGGCATAGTTGTGGAAAAACCTGGTATTTTCATCACCAGCTTTAAGCCAAATTGCCCTACTCTTTAAACGCCATTCTTCTTCTTTATCCAGGAGGATTTTAGTTTTTAGTTTCTCAAGATGAAGAATTTTCTCCTTTGAGGCCTGAGTCAGATAGCCATCCTCCTCTATGCTTTCCAAATTTTTCAGTTCCTCACTTATCTTTGTGAATTCCTCGGTCTGGGCTTCCTTCCTTGCCTTTGCCCAGCTTATAGTTGCTTTTTTCAATCTTTTAAGGTTTTCCATAAACAAGTAACCTTTATCCTCAGGAGCATTGGCTTCTGGGTGCTTCCAAGATTGCTTGAAAAGATTTATGAAAGACTCCTCTTGAATCCATGAGGAGTTAAACTTGAAAGGGGCAGGGGGCTTGGGAGGGGGAGAGGAGAGCTCCAAGAAGATAGGGAAATGATCAGATAGCCCTCCTTCTTCAATCCACTGTTTGAACATAGGGATCTTGGCTGCCAGCTCCTCATTGATGAGAAAACGGTCCAGCCTCTTTGCCACCCTAGCCTCCCCTGTTCTCCTGTTTCTCCAAGATGGCTTTAATTTGAGTAAGTTTATGTCCAGAAGATTGTTGGATGAGAGCAAATTTATGAAAAAGTCTGTTAAAGGGTCTTCCCTGGCCGAAGGACCCCAAGCCTCCGCTCTACCCATAGAGAAGTTTAAATCCCCTCCTATCACCAGATCTTTGCCCTTCAAAAAAGATTTTGACATCAGGTCATTCCAGAACAGCACTCTGTCCTGGCAGGGGCCGTAAACATTGCAAATAGAAAAGGAAAAAGCGTTTTCTGAGGACTGTACATCCATTCCCATGGCCTGTTTTGTCCCCCACAGATTGCTGACCTTTATCCTTCCTTCCCTATAACCGATTGCCAACCCACCGGAGTGGCCTTCTGAATCGATTGCAAAAAATCTCCACCCAGGCATCAAAGCATTTAAGACTGCCTCCACTTCCAACCCACGACCAAGGGTCTCTTGGAGAAAAAGGATGTCAGTTTTAGAATTGAGAAACATCTCCCTGAGAGCCAGTTTTTTGGGTTTACTGGCTAAACCCCTACAGTTCCATGAGGACACTATCATTTGATAACCTCTTCATGGGGATGCGCTGCTCTAAGTGCCCCGGGGATAGACTGTTGTTTTCCATCTGCTACATCGAACTTTGCTTTCATCTGTGCCATGGAGAGGTTTGATTTCCTACCTCTTTTTTTCCTAGAGAGGCTTTGGGCGGGAAGAGGACCTATTCCTCCTACGGAGACGGGAAGGATTGGCTTGTGATCGAGGGACCGAAGGTTGTAAGGACATGAGGGAAGAAGAGCCGAGGGCCCAGGATCAGTAGCAACGCCTTCACTATTCAGATCAAGGGAGGGTAATGTGGCTGTAATGACTTCAATGCCAGTTTCCTCAATAGTTCCTTCATGATTTAAAATGCTATCATTTATTTTTGAATAAGCAAGAGTATTCGAATGAGAGTGTTCCATACATACATCCATAGATTCAGCTATATGAACTGGGGGAATGGATGAATCAGAACACATACCCATTATGCCTTCAGACGGACGCGGCATCCTTCCAGGTGACTGCTCCTTTGCTGGGACTTTCTCCAAGTCTGATTCCTTTCCCGTCGAGGTGGCAGGAATGTCCTGGTGATCCAGTTCCGTCGGCATCACTTCCATCAGGCCCTCTGCCTCCTTAACCACATCATTCTGCTCAGGTGGAAAGCTCTGGCCCTGAACATGTTGGAATGGACTGTATACGGTCTCCCACCGCTCCGGCTCCTTTTGGAATCTCCGCCTTCTCCTTCCAAGAGGGCAGTCCTTTGCCAGGTGCCCGTGTTCGTGACACCTATGGCACCTGAAAGGCAAATATTCGTAATCCAATGGTTGCTCGAAGACCATATCCCTGTATTGCAAGTTTATCCTCTTTGCAAGTCCTCTGCCTGGGTTCAAGCTGACTAAGATGCGAGCCATAGCTTTGATGCGAGATTGTTTGAAGGACATGTCAGCCTCCAAATAGGTTCCCAAACGGTCCCCTATAGCTTTGAAAACGTTTTCCGTCCATAAGAAAGGGGCCAAGCCAGGGACCCTGACCCAAACAGGAAAAACATCAGTTTTTTCCCGACTTGCATCAAACATCGGAGACCATTTCTTCAAGAGGACAGGTATATTCCCAATCGCCCAGTTCCTGGAAATGACCCAATCCGCCGCCTCTTTGCTAGCAAAACGAAACATAAACCAACCTTTTACCAAAGCAGAGGCTTCGAAAGGCCTTTCTTCCCCTACCTTCCAGTTCCTTTCACCCCAATCTTGCAGAAAACTAGGAGAGAATTTCTTCCCTCGCGCCCTGCCCACCACTGTGCATTCGGCCACCTCCAAGGATTCTTCGATGCTCACCTCCATCCCTAAGACCAGATTCCCCTCCAACTCCTGCTCGCCTATGGGTCTTTGTTTTTTCCGCTTCTCGCCTCTTTTCCTTCCGCCAATGTCCTCCTCCCTAACTTCTCTGCTTGTGTCGCCCCTTTCTGAGTTAGGGTTTGAGTGAAACAACCCCGGCTCTGTTCTATTAGGAAAGAGGAGACCCTCAGCCCCCTGAGGAGAAAAAGTAGATGAGGGAAGGGTTACCTGAATACCTGGGGCTTCTTCTTGAGTTCCCGCTAGAAGATCTGAGTGTGTTGGATTCTCCGGCCGACCTTCATGCCCTTTTGGGACGCCCTGCTCTTTCCCAATGGAGACCCTTGATAAAGCTGAGGGTTTTCCAGCCTTTCCCACACCCGGCCGCTCAGCGCTTTTGATGAACTTTACTATATCTTCTAGACCCCCGGATAGAGCTGGCTCTTCAAAGGGCAGCTTCCCTTTTCGGCCCTGGATCGAATGACAGGGGCTTGAATGCAAGGAACCCGCATCTGGGTTGGCTGGATACTGTGCGCCGAGGAAATCTTGATGAAGGAAAGGGTTCTCTTCATGTCTTTGTGTCAGCTGAACGAAAGATTGATGAATTTTGTGCGTTTCTGGAGAGATAACTCCAGATCTGCAAGAATCAAACCCTCCAAAGTACCTTTCAATGTTTTTTTCCGTCGGGTCTTTACCCCATACTGACAGAATGTCTTCCACAACTGGGTCCAGATCAACTAGTTCATTGGGGTTTACCATGGTTACAAAGACGGAGGATAGAATAAAAAACGTGAAACGGGTTTACCGCCAGCGCAAATGTCAAGAGGGTTTTACCCTTTTACCAGCTGACCGCCCAAACCATAAAACTGTCACCTACAGCTGCCCGTTCCTCCCAAACTGAGAACAGTGCATTCAGCGCGACGTTGCTTACCTCCACCGGTCGTCGCCCCCGTTGAAAGCCCAATAACTGTTCAGTCAGGGCCTGGCACCATCCAGACCCGTGATCGAAACCTCCGCCCTTCCCATTGCATTATTAGTATTTATTTACTTATGATATATAAATTATATTTATTAATTTTGGGTAATTAAAAAAAAATTATTATTTTAAGTATAAAATATAGAATTTTATTTTTCAATTATAATTTTAAAATAAGAAGAAAAAAATAGAATTTTTAAAAATGGATGAATATGTTTGATTAATTGTGTTTAAATTCTATTTTTTTATTTGTTTATATATCTAAAAAAAATATTAAATTATATATAGAAGTGATGAATTTTATTTTAATAATTTTCTTTTTTACTATGCTTTTTGTGTTTATAATTATTTTTTATCTAATTAATTTAGTATTAGAAAAAATTGTTTATATTTCGTTATATTAAAAATTATTTTCCTGTGTCATCTTTATTATTAATTAATTTAAGTTTTTATTAATGAAATATTTTTGCAACATTTATAAAATTATACTTTTTCAAATTTGTTATGTTATTTATTTTTAATCTATTTTATTATATATTTGTTGGTACCATGACAAATTGTTAGTATTATATTAATTTGTACTTGGATTGGTATTCACTACAAATTATTAGGCAAATGCAAAATCTCATATCAGTTAATCAATATTTTTAATTTTTAATTAGGTTAAACCAAATCTGGTATTAGTTTAACTAATATTTTAACTTTTATTAATTTTCAACGTAAAATAGGAAATCTATTCAAAGGAAGTTTTCATACTAATAAATATTTATTTGATTGTTTCCCTTTTTCTTGTTTTAGTTGCTTTGCATTTACTTTGTTTTTAAACATTGCAGTTAGGGAATGACAAAGAATTGCATTGATGAGACTGTAAAAGGGAGTACACGAAGTATGAGGATAAAGAAGATTTCTTCAACTAGAGTGCTTTAGTTGCAACGATTCATAGAAATTTTAATCCATCTCTAATTTACGTGAAAATTTCTCTATCAATATCCAATCATTCTATATTCACAAATACATTTAGGAGTAGGGAAAACATTATCTATTATATGGATATAGAATAAATTTATGTGGGATTGAGAACAAAAATCATTTAGTATTTTAATTTTAATTTTTCATGAGTATTATGATCTATGACAAATTTTTTTATTTTGTAAAGTTTAATTTTTTATGTATTATGTATTATTAATTGATATTTTTTATAGGTTTTCTAACATTCTATGTGAGACACTTAAAAAATAATAATTATTTGTGTAAAAAAAATTATTTGTATTTATTTATATTTTTATAATTATAAATACATTTGATAATATATATAATAAATTAATGTTTCTCTACCCAATTTTTATTTTAATACATAATTGTTTTAGTAAACACAATTTGTTAATCTTTTCAACTTTTTTTTTGTGATTCTTTAACTAATTCTAACCCATTCAACAACTATATAAAATTGTTGTCGTTACTATTTTTTTCCATTTACTATTTATAGAATAGATAACGTTATTATATGATTCTTTAACTAACTCTATAGCTCAAATAACAACCATATAAATTTGTTACTATTTGTTTCATTTTTTATGTATAAAATAGAGAGCATTCATGCTCATGGTTATCTATTTCTGTATATAAGAGTTTTAATAATAACAATCATATTAAGTAAAAATAAAATGTCACTATTATATGAAATCATTATATTTTTCTCACAAGTAATCATTGTGGTTTGTTAATAGCACATCAACATCCATGTAAATTAACAATAACAAAGCATAACTTCTTATATGTATACTTCCTTTAATATTTATGATTCAATTTCTAACTAATTTATATATGAGTCAAATAGCGGATACATTCTTATTTCATTTCTATTTTACTCTTCATTCTCACAGGTCCTTCTAATTTGATCATTTATTGAAATCCTTAATTTTACAATGAACTTTTCCTATAATTTGTAATTAGATCTTTTCCACTCTATTGGTCCTTCTAATTTTATCATTTATTGAAATCCTCAATTTTACCATGAACTTTTCATATAATTTGTAGGTATCTCTTCTTCACTCTACGTGAATTCCTACTTTCTCCATTATTTTTTCAAAGTTATTAGGCCTAGTATGATAATTTTTAGAAAAACAAAAGAAGCATATTGTTTCCTCTTTTGTTTTTCAAAATATCAGCAAGCTCTAAGATGATCAATGGTTGAATGCTTAGGCAAGAAGAATCCCAAGAAAAATACCTCACAATTTTCACATTGTTAGTACAAACGATACTCTACTCTAGCATCATGTTAAGTTCCATACCAAATTGGCCAACACTATATAATTGTGCATTGTACTAAACAATTTGTAATTTAGATCTATAGGAATGAGATATCCATTTAGTAACAAGTAATACCAAAGTTACTACTTTGTAATTGAATTACATTGTTTTGGTGGTAAATATAAATTATCAAATTTTGTCATATAAATATGAATACAATTGTGCTTTGTAAAACAATTTCATAGAATAATATTTTCTATTACCTTAGAAATATTAAAAATATGTATTAATATTATCCATATTGTATTAATATTAATTTAAATATTTCATAGTATGCTTTATATATATCATGTTACCAGCTTCTATATACAAAGTTTTTAGCAACATAATTATTAATTTCAAGGATAAGTACTATATTGCCTTGCAACACTTCTTACATAATTGTAATGCCAACAAATCGCTTGAATAACACTATGTAAAAACTTATTTTTCCAACCGATTAACTAAAATATTATCTCTTTATTCAACTTGAAATATGCACAATTATTTGTATCTATCCTAAGATTTTTATTAATGCAATTTTCATTAAACACTTAAACATTAATCGTTACATTATACAAATCAATTGTGATGGGTTGATTCATGATATAAAGTGCAAGTCCTTTCAACCATAAAATGAACATATACACTTGAAGAAAATAAGAAAATATAGTATGCTTAATTAAATCAATACAAAAATATCAATGATGACAATAAAATGAATCGAAGGAAATTTATTAGAGCATATCGATGGTTTTAGTAATTTTCCTTTGTAATTAGTTTGAATTCATATATTTTTTAATTCATAATTTTAAAACTACTTTGAATTACAAAATAAATTTGAAATATATAAAATCAAAATATATTAAGTAATCCTTTTTCTGTATTGATTCTAATTAATTCTCGAGTAAAGAAAACATTATAATTTAATCAAATATAGTAGCATCAATTTTAATAATCAATAAAGGCGAATAAAAGTGATAGAAAGAGAAAAAATATTGTAGTGAAACTAAATAATCCTTTCATTTAGACATCTATAGCCTTGAAAATAAATATGGAGAACTTGAAAAGTAAATGGATACCAAAATATTTAAGCAAATTTCAGAGCCTAAAATATTTAAAAAGTGACCATAATTATGAAGTTCTAGTCGCCAAATTTATTTCATTTGCATTTTTTTGTACGTGGAAAAGGAATTTTAAGAAAAGTGTTTCATCTCTCTTTATCTATTGAAGTAAACAAATATCATAATCAATAAAAGATTGCATCTTGGTTTATTTTTGAAGATTGTTTGCTTCTCCTTTTTGCATTAATTTTTTCACAAGATAATAGTTGGAATATAATTGAAATAATAGTTGACATATAATTGGAGGTGAAATAGTATTATTATAGCCTTTTAATTCAATTTTATGTATTAATGTTCTTGCTTTAATTGGTAAGGTTTATGTTAGTCATCTTGTTGGAATCTAGTTAGTCATGTTTAGCTGAGTGGAGAGAGTGCATGACTCTTGTTCACTTCACTTCAACTAAGTTGCATGAGTGAGTTAAACTAGGAGTGCATGACTTTTTCTCTCTCTTACACTTCACCTTACTCCACTCTACTAAAAATAACACATGAGGAACTTGAGGAAAAAGTGTGGATACAACTTCAAATGATCTCTTTCACTTCACTTCAACCAAGATGCATGAAAGAGTTAAATTGGGCATGTTTGAGATGAATCCACTCCACATACGATTTTAATGGGTACACAAGTTGAATCCTTGGCCTTTTCTTCACTTCACTTCATTATAAGTCAAGGAGGGCACATTGCATGGGATTGGTGCCTCTTTTAGGAGGATCAAAGCTATATAATGTGAGGTTTAATGGCCAATATTTGGTAGAAATTATTTGATAATAATTAACAACACTTCATCTCTATCTCTTATTTAATTCTTTCCTTGATATCTATACTATATGCAAGGCAGGTTATTGTAATGTATTTATTTCATTACTTACAAGAATGTTTATGACAAGAAACAAAAATATTTTCAGAATTTATCTACTTATAGGAATGTTTATGACATGAAATAAAATGTTTTCTTTTGTTGAAGATATATTTCAGAAATATTGTTAAGAGTTGAAAAGAAAGTAACAAATTGTTTATTTAAATATTTGAAATATCTTAATGTGAGATTGATCATTTGTTTAGATAATCGAAATGAATTTTATTTTGTTGAAACATCTAGTCTAGGAGAGATGACCATAGTGATCCTAAGTAGTTTGATAATGATGAGTTGTTCATTTCATCCGACCCAACAGTAAAAATAAATAAGTTTGTGGTTAGAGTGAACAAAGAAGTTGTTCCTTTGATTCACATAAGAGATAAAAGTTTAAATATTAATGATCGGATCAAAATTTTCAACCAACATATTCAAAGATGTGAGGTAATAACCATATTTTAAAGTGATTTCTTTTATTTAATAAGTTCAATTATGAATGTTTGTTTTTCAACTTTTACATTATCTATTCAAAAAAATATTTTCTTTCTTATATAGGTTATTTTGGTACATATCACACCATATCATATGAACAATACGAACCAAATTTCAATGGCAAAGAATTTCATAATTGAGGATCCTATACCAGAAGAGGAGCATAAGGCAACCATTCCAATAGTATTGACTAGTGCACAAGGTAAAGAAAACTCTAATGCTCTTTTTATTAGTGAAATACTTGTAATAATAATAAAAAATATATATAAATTTAACATTTCTTTCCTGTTACATAAAATGATCTACCCCTCTTGTTGCATCCTTAATGAGGTCCCCAATACATGACCAACCTGTCAAAAATAAAGAAAAAGAAAAAGAAATGATTAAACTAGTTATATCATTAGAAACATCATGTACCATATTATTGAAACAAATTTTTGATAATAAAGTTTATTGAGATGAATCATTTTTTTTCTATGATTAAGGAATAAATGAATGGATTTTATATGTTAATGGATGATTGCTATATGTTTATTTATGTACAAAACCACATATGTTTATTTATCAATTTTATATTATGCTAGTGTGTATGCATGAATATTAATGTGATCATATCAATTTTTTTTAGAGTAGATAGATTGGGTACTAGGGAATGGAGAGTGAAGTGAGGGGGTGAGGGGGCCGGGGGAGAGGCTATAAGAGCCTCCACCTTCAAATTGGTGGTACTTTTCAGTAGAGAATAATTTAGGATTTGGATAGCCTTAAAGAAAACCTCCCCGGTTTCAACACGCGAACAACCAAGTCAATGTTGAATTTGTTGTTTCTTTGTAAAATCAAGGAATGATTGCTCCAAGATTAGAATGCTCCAATAGATTATTCGTGAATCCAAGATGAACTCGTTCAGGTATTCATGCACCTAGTTTTGTCTAATTTTTATTTAGTCATAAAAATGTTTTTTAATTTATTTAATTATTTTGGGTACTCTTTATCCACCTTTAACACATTTGATGTGCATTGCAGGTATTCCTATTTCATAAAGTTGTTGTCCAAAAATGTAAAATGGTTGGAAAGAAAGTGGATGAATTTCTCCTCTTAAGTAGGCATTCCTTTTCAAGTGTGAAACCTACTTGTTGCATTTCAATTCTAATCCTCCTTTGTTGTCAGTTATTTGCTAGTTAGTTGTGAGTTATTTGTCAGTTATTAAAGTGCTTGGTGTCCCAAGAGAAGGAGCTCAAACTTTTTCTTGTAAATCATTTATGTTATTAAATCTTTCGTTGTGGTAAGAATGTTCATGGTTGTGTAAGTATGGAAATGAAAATTTCCAAAAGATATTTATAGACCTTTTTTAATACTTCCCATTGATAGCTATGCTAGTGAGTAGAATTTTCAATGTTATGATAGATGTGGAAGTCGTTCAACTGAATTTTTTCAATATCATGTTTCTTTTATGCTTATGCTATAGATGGTGGTTACTTCTTGCAAACAATACACTATTTTGTTTTTTTTTTTGTAGGGTGACACCCACGAGGTGGATTTGCACAATTTCATATCATGGATAAGTACTTGTCCATATCTTTCAACCTTTGATATGAATCCATTGTACATGTATAAAGGTTTTTAACAAGCATAAAAACCAAAATGCTATTCTATAAGACTTCAAACTTTCAATTCCACCAATATTCATGTCTTCTATAAGAATGGGATGTCGTTTGACTATGTAACACTCTTCCATGTCTCCCTTTTATTTCCAAGCACTAGGTATGCCTTGCAATCCCTCTAATATGAAAGAAACAAATAGCACATAGACAATAAACTAATAAAAATAATCAATTATAGAGGAAAGACATAAAATACATATATTTTGTAAACAACCCCTTTTTAATTCATGGACTACATGCATCCACTTTGTCAGCTTCATCCTCCAATATTGTAAGACCATCTCATTCACATCATCATGCATGAGTTATGGTTTTGATTGATTTAGAGAAAAACCAATCAATCTTAGCATACAAACCATAGATCCTTTTAATTAACCCCTTGGCTAGAGTTCACATATCTACATACAAAAATATTGAATATCTTTTCCTTCAAGTTCCTCTCAACTCACTCGAGTTCTAAATTAGCAGGATCCTAAATGATAGGACCCTATATTCAATAATTAACCAATAGAATTACTTGAAATCATCTTAAGCAATTAGGCACAGTATCCAAGAGACTATCAATACCAATAGTAATCAAAGATAGGAAAGACTTAACCTTTCAAGAAAATTCAGGTCCCTCTTAACGTTGAGCTACATGATCATTATTCACCATCTACAATTACCAAGAGCTAGGTATTTTTTCCACAACAATGAATATTTACTTAACAATACTTTAAAAGGCTTTCACAATGTTCTTTGAACTTCCAATGGAACTAGGTTCTTAGATGTTTCTCAATAATATTCATATTATCTTGATTATGGTCAAATATAGAACACCCTATTCATCAAATTTTTTCAGGAGCCAACCTTCTTCATCTCTATCAAAACAAGTTATCATATCTTCCTCCGATGCCTTAAAAACATTCTTCATGTTTACCATAGCCAATTCTCAAGAAAAAACAGTTAGTCATAGTTATGAAACAATATCTAGAATAATCAATTACTTGAACATAACATGATGGATCAACTCTTTCATGTCATCATTTTATTGCAAAACACTAAGTAGGCCTGGAAATCCCCTTCGATGTGAAAGATAAAAAGAGAAAATAGACAAGAAACTAACTAAAACCATCAATCAAGGAGGAAATACACAAATTACTTGTCTCTCGAACATAATCAACCCCTTCTTGATCCATGGATTCCATGCATCCACTTTGTCTACTTCATCTTGCAATATTGTAAGAAACCCTCATTCATAAAATCATGCATAGGTTAGGGTTTTTGTTAGCGGAAGCAATCAATCCTAGGGTACAAACCCTAGATCCTTTTAGGTCAACCCTTAGCTAGATCACATATTCAAATAATCAAGACCTTGTCTTTCATCTTCCTCTCAACACACTAAGGTTCTAGATTCTTAATGAACAAGACCTTGTACTATTTGTAGGAGACTTATATATTTTCAAGTGATACACCATAGGACTTGTCATAGAATGACTTGTTGAATTATTTTACAGAACTTGTCATAGATTAGTCTTGCAAATGGACGTTGGAGGAAATAATTCTTGTTGCTATCTTAGAATAAATTCACATGTCCATCACCTAGAATAGGTCTTAGGCAATTCACATTACATCATAGAATACAACCTAAGTCCTCTACAATACGTCTCATAATCACAATAGTCTATAATAGGCTTCATAGATAATTTGGATCACCATACTTGGGTTATACAAATATCATAACATACATAATGTGTCTTAGACTTGTGAAATACATAACTTGGATTATACTTCATATCACAGACTTTTGTTTTCTTAAAATTTTGTACACATTACAAACTTTTGAAGCATGAAAGACTTCGATATAACCATCGAAATATGATTCACAACTTCAGCCTTTAAGGTTGTGTTAGAATAGAGATAGGAGGCTTCAAATTTTGACTTTTATCAATTGATATTCTTCATTTTCCTTCGTGCTAGAAAAATACAAGTAAGCTTCCAATATGTGCCATTTTTAGGAGTGAATGCATGACTATTCATAGTCACCATCCCAAGTGAATGCGTGCCACCAAAAATGAGCCGACTTCACATGAGGAGGGCCGAATTACCATTATGCTAGAGTCTAAACAAAAATTGTGTTTTCTTATTTTTGGACTAAGTCGTGAAGAGCCATGAAGACCATAACTACATTATTCAACATGACTCATTCTCTTTATTAACTAAAGATGAAATATCATTCACTATTGAAAAATCCTAAGTTATGGATTTGATTTATAATTCTTGACACTAACCAGGACTTTTAATGCTCCCAATAGTTGAAGGCATTTTTGTTGTAGCATGCATATGGTATGGGTATTGAGACTTGAGCATGTAAAAATTCTTCTTCAATTTTTTGTACAACGTTCATGGACAACTATTCAGGTTTTGAGTGTTGAGCAACATACAAAGTAACTTAAATGTCTTACAAACAATGATCTCCAAAAGTGTATGCCATGCAAGGAGTGTGTCAATATTGCCAAGGATCTAAAGCTTACATTCGAGCATGTTAGCTTTGACCTACAATTTGATGATAATTTGACATCATATTGTGGTGTTTATTGCAAATGATAGATTTTTAAATTGTTTCTTCCGTCAAGATGTGGTCTGAACATTCTTAGTTCTTATTGACCAGGGGTCATGGCTTGTGTGTGCTCTACTCACATCACTTCAATGCACAATGCATGAACAAATTCCATTTACTCTCTCTTTTTCATACAATCATGTGCTTTAGCTAATTCCCTTATTGTCATAACTAAGGGAAATGCCATTTCTATTTTCTTTTGAATATGTGAAAGGGTAGATCTTGTTCTAGATAATCATCTTGATATGACAAGGGCATTATGGCTAGTTCTTTCATCATTTCTGACATTTTCTTGGTCCTAAAAATTTCATCACCATTCAGAATTGTAATTCTATTTTTTATCATCTATTGTTTGTTGCTCCAACATTTTTTGACATATTATGATTCACTACAATGTTCTTGCGTGATTTTTGACAAGTATCAGGCACTTTTTCGCTATAATGGTCGGTTATTGGTGTAGTAATGCATAGCTTGGTGGAAAAATTCATTAGTTTGCATGAGATATATTGTGACATTCTTTACAATGGTTTGGAATATCCTTGAATATTGCATGAGAAGTTTATGAAATTTGTGTTTTGGAATTTTGTGTCAATTCATTGGAAAATATATATGGCTCATTCATTGCATTTCTTTATCAAACCTTAATGTTGTTTTCATCTCTATTTTTTCAATATTTTTGTGCATTTTCTTTGTACGCATCCATAATGTCATGTTAGTATATTAGCAGATTTAAGCAAGTGTCATTGAATTTTTCATCAGAATATTGATTATTTGGTTGTTGATTTAAATTTACTCTAACTTTGATTGAATTTATAATTTTTTATGTTGTATTGATGATGTTTATTTCATGCACATGTGGCCATTCAATTTTGTATTATACGTTTGCTAATTGAGCTTGTAGACTTTTTATTCTCCAACATGCCTGGATCAACAACCAATTCACTTAAAGGAAGTTGTTACTTTAAATTCAACTTCAATTGCATTTTTTCTTTTACAATTTCTATTTGTAATTAGGATTAAATTTTTTAAAATAACGGTCTTTATGAAAGAATATTCAGGTTGACAAGTCTAACCATGTAGTTGTTTAATGTTTCCAACTCATTCGTTTCCAAGATGTTTCAAATTGAACTGGATATTTGTAATGTTTAGGTGAGTTTTTTTTATAGTTGTATTTAAATTTTCCTAGTATTAGTTGATATTTGATCTTGTTACGAGTTCCAGGGGTATCTTATGAGAAAAATAAGAAAGATCATCTATTGAAAAAGGAGGAAATAAAGCCTTCCGATCCTAAGGATGGAATGTAAATATGCATGAATAATCAACAGGCTAGTCCTTTAAAGAGAAAGAGGCCTTCTCAACCATTCAATTTGTGTTTTCTAAATGGCACACTCCATTGGTATTGTGACACCAGTATAACCGTCACAACATATTTGGTTAAAGTATTGAGTTTTTTATTCTTGCAATGGGATTCCCCATGGTCCAAATGTTGAAACTATGGCATCTATGTTGCAACATATTTTGTAAAATTAGTGGGTTTTGCAACAGTTTCCCATAGCCACAATTTCACATTTACGACACATTCATCACAACTTACTTTGTAAAAGTGGTGGCATTGTCGGGCTTCATGTCGTTATTACAACATCGTCTTCAGAACATAATTTGTAAAATTCGTTGTAGTGTGGGTCTTGCGATGAGATTTCCCATGACCTAAATGTCACAACTACGACAAGATTGATGTAACATAATTTGTAGAAATAGTGTGGTCATCGTTCTGGCAACGGGCATTCTCATGTACAAAACATCGTGACTATGACATGCTCAATGCAGTATTAGTAGGGTCATGAATCTTTCGATGACCATTTTCACACCTAAAGGTCGCAACTATGTCAAGTTTACGTTGTTCTTTAGACACCTGTTTCAACATCACAAGTAGGTTGTCTTCAAATGAATAATGACAATAATTATTGTCGATATTCTGACCCCATGAATTTCAATGATGATTTCCATTTAACTTTCAATGATAACAGATAAGTCGAAAATATGACTATAAAATGTTCGACATTTCAAGAAGTCTATTTTTTGTTGTTGTAGCTACGAATAATCGTCACAAGAAACACCAAGAGCCACCGAAAATTGGCGCAGTATTTAGTACTTGCCCCTATAGAAAGAGATATATTTTTCTATAGAGTTGATACCTAGAGTTGCAATGGTATCCAAAGCTCCTTACCAAATGACAGTCCTAGAACTCATGTAATTAAAAATCTAGTTGCAAGAATTTATGTCAAAAGGGTATGTTAGGCCTAGTGTGTCTCCATGGGGTGCACCAGTCCTTTTTGTTAAGAATAAGGATGGAAAGTTCGGGTTTTGTATAGAGTGTCGTCAATTGAATAAATAGAAAGTGAAAAATAAATACCCTTTACCCCATATTAACAATATTTTTGAGCAATTTAAGGGGTAAATTGTGTTCTCCAAAATAGATCATAGATCTGGGTATCCTCAGTTAAGAATCATAGAGGAGGATATACCAAAAATGAAGTTCAAAATCTAGTATGGAAACTATGAGTTCATTGTGTTACCATTTGGGCTCACAAATGCACTAGCCACTCTCATGTGCTTAATGAATAGTATATTCGACAAATTTTTAGACAAATTTGTACTAGATTTTATTGATGACTTATTAATATACTCAAATACCATGGAGGAACAAAACTAACATCTAGATAGTGTTACAAACTTTACAGGAAAATTGACTATACACAAAGTTCAGTAAATGTAATTTCTTTCAGGAGTAGGTACAATATTTGGGTCATGTGAATTTGAAAGAAGGGATAACCGTGGATTCCGAATAGGTGAAGGCCATTCTTGAAAGGATGGTTCCAAAGTACATGGTTGATATGGTATATTTTATGGAGTTAACTAGCTAATATTTGAGGTTTATAGAGGGATTCTCTAAATTGGAATATCCTATAACTTCTCCACAGAAAAATGGAGTAAAATTCTTATCAACATAGTAGTCTCAAGAATTTTTTTGAAAAATTGAAACATTTAGTTATAGTTTCTCAAATAATTAAGATAGAAAGTCTGTAAAAGTACTTTGAGGTGTGGGATGATGTATTCATAGAAGACTTAGGGGATGTGCTTATGAAATAAGGGCATGTGGTGGAATATGAGTCATGAAAATTGAAAGAACACGAAAATATTTGCGTGGTCTATGATTTTGAGTTGGCAACGATAATTCACACAATAAAAATGTGGAGGAATTACGTGAATAGAACAAAATTTAGTAGGATTACAAAACATGTAAGTTTGAAATACTTTTTCAGCCAACTTGACTTAAATGCTAGACAAGCCAGGTGGATGAATTTCCTGACTGGGTATGACTTTGAAATTAAAAACATAAAAGGGAAGGAGAATAAGGTAGTAGATGCCTTAAGCTAGAGTTTAAAACACATACATGAGATTTCTATCAGTCAAAGTGAGACAAATCTATCTGAAGAGGTTAAAGAGGCAACCTTAATATATCAGAAATATAATCACATATATAAAAATATGAAAACTATAACTAAGCAAGAAAAATGAATTGATTATGGGATCAATAATGATGGGGTGTTAATTTATAAAAAACAAATTGTATGCACTTGATCATGAGAAAATTAAACAATTAATTATAAACAAATATCGTAAGAAACCCTTTGAAGGGCATCCAAAATACTAGAAAATGGTTGCAACATTAGTAAAAGAATTCTTTTGGCCCGACATGAAGAAAGAGATTGTGGAATACCTATCCAAATGTCAAGAATGTTAACTAGTAAAAATAGAACATCAAAACCTAGACAAGTTAGTAAACCCCTTACACATACGAGAATGGAAATGGGAAGTGATTTCCCTTGATTTCATTACTGCAGTGCCCTCGATGCGAAAGAAACATGACTCTATAATGGTGGTAGTTGGTAAGTTAGTGAAGGCTTCCCATTTCATTCACGTATGATCCATGTATAAATTTGCACAAGTGGTTGAAATTTTTATGAGGGAAATTTTTTAATTGCATGGTATACCTAAGGTAGTTATATCAAACAAAGATCCAAAGTTTACTTCAATCTTTTGGAAGTCACTATTTACTGGATTGGGCACACAGTTACATTTTAGCACTACATAACACCCATAGATGGATGGGTAGTCTAAAAGAGTCAATGGAGTCTTAGATGACATGTTGTGAATGTATGTAATGAATAAAATTGTGAAATAGGAGGACTACCTATCCTTGGTAGAATTTGTATACAACAATGGCTATCAGGCCTCACTAAGAATGAACCGCTTTGTGTCTTTATATGGAATATCATGTCAAGTACCCTTGAGTTGGAGCATGTTAGAGGATGGATTGGTATTGGGACCAAACCTATTACAAGAAATGGAGCACATGGTAAATAAAGTGAGGAAAAAATGAAAAGAGGAACAAGATAGATAAAAGAGCTAGCTTGATTTTAAAAGGACTCCTAAAGAGTTTCAAGCAAGGGAGAATTTCTACTTGAAAGTGAGGCCAAAGAAAATCCCACTAAAACTTGGAAGTTTTTCTAAATTGCCTCCCTAGTATTACAATCCATTTAAAATATTGCCCATAGTTGGGCCAGTATCCTATCAATTAGCTTTATCATCTTATGTTAAAACTCAGAATGTGTTTCATGTAACATTGGTAAAGAAATGTATATCTGATCCTAATCATGTAATTAATTGGAGTGTGATAGAGGTCGAAGTGGAAGGAGAATTCCATGTTGAACCTATGGATATTCTGGATTAGAGGGAAACCACTTTTCAAAATAGAATCATTTCTTAGGTAGCACCTCAGGGTTGAAGAGGCCACCTGGGAATTGTGGAAGGATATGAGAGAAGCTTCCCCTATGTTTTTCAAAAGAAGAGGATGGTGTCCATTTTAGGGGAGGGGAGATGTAACACCACTGGCTAAATGAATCGTGTTTATTTTTGTTTTTATATGACTATAAAAGTGAAAGTTAGGAAAATAAAGTTACTGTAAGTATTTATACTTTTGATATAAAATATGAACGTTTTGTTGTGAATAAAAGAAAAATTATGTGTATTGCTAACACTCCTAAGAATGTGTTAAGAGATGTTAGCTGGAACTAAATCCTAACTATGAGGGAAACAGTTATGGCCAGGAATGGCCAAGAAACAAGAAAAGAATGAATTTTCGCGATTATGATTCATTCAGGAAAAATAAGAGACCAAAAAAATTTAAAAATTTCATCATGGTTAGAGATAAATGCCATCAAAAATGGTTTTGTTCAAGAAAATCCCATGGGAGGGAAATAGAATGATTTTCTAGGTATAACCAATGGGAGAGAAAGAATGGCAGAAACCCATAAGGAAAGAATGATGTTTGTTGGTATCCCAAATTGCCCTACTTTTATCCCATTTCTATAAACATTAACCTCTATTTTATCTCAACTTTAACCTCTCTTTCCTGCACTAGTCCAAGATAACTACCTATTCCTCCATATGCCTTGTATTTTACATTAAGGTTTATTAAAGTGGTTTATTAATAATTTTTACATAGATTTCATGCCTATTAATTACCTCTTGTAACTTATGATAATTTCCTAGAAGTAATTGAGGAAGTTAGTGTTAATTATGAGTTAGTATGATCAGTGCAGGCACATTCTTGCACCACCACGATGATTGGTCTGAGATTTCTGTGAGATGAATCTTTCAATGGTGACATTTTGATCCATGAATCGAGTTTGGTTGGTGATTAACTGAGGATGGATATTGGTGGCATACAATCAGGGATGTTTGCCAAGGATGGTCTATGGCCAGTGAAGTACACATTCCATTATAACTATTAGCCGATTTTGTAATGTTCGGTTGTTAGTCTGTTCGGCCAAAAGGCCTGAATAAGAAATTGACTATAATTAGTGGAATAAGGATAAGGCCGAAAGGATGTATACAATATATATTGTAGGTAGAACTAGTTAGCGATCCTTAGAATGTAATTTAATTTTCTATGTAATCTGGTATCACCCTCAGCTCTGGGGTTGGACTCGCACTACTATGTAAATTTGTTGATCAAGTAATACAAGGAATCCACCATGTTCTTTCCCCTTGATAAAATCATACTTTTCATTATATAATAGAAAATTACATGATGTATATGCATATTGCATTATGTTTTAGGAGAGGCAGAGTGCCTGTCAACATAAAAAATGATCCAGAGTAGCAAAAAAGGTGCCTTGTATCTGCACAAGGAGGCACAGTTCTTCTAGTAGTTCAGCAAAAATTAATTCAAAATTACTCTTAGCAAAGAGTACAGGTCAATTGTATATCTGATAATTTAAAAGCATATATGAATATTTACAAATGATAGCAATAAAAACATATAACTAGGCTCCCTGTGAACCCTTTAGTCTCTTGTATCTATGAACGGCCGATGATAGTACTGGTAATGAGAGTCATTCCTCTATTCCTGGATCATCCAGGTGCTGAGAGGCCTGACCGCAGCTTCTTTGGATAAGAGATCGACAGCTGAATTTCGTTCCCTGTAAATGTGATAGCATACAAAAGAGTCAAAATGAGTGATAAGTCAATGTGCCTCATCCAAGATCTGTCTCAGAGAGAAAGCTCAACAAATTGATTTTTTATTTATCCAATCATAGACAACTTTTGAGTCACCAAATAACTGAAGGTCTCTACAGTGCTTTTCCAGTGTGAATTGTAAGAAGAATTTTGTTGTGGATAGTTCAGCATAGTTGTTTGTGCCTCTTCCCAGGCCCATTTATAGTTTATAGAAATGGGAATCAGATAAGTACAATAAGGCCCCACCCCTACATCCAAACTCTTGTGTAGATCCATCAAAGAAATCCCAGGGAAGCAAATGGTTGATGGTTTTAGGGACAATGGATCGGGGCCGATGGATGTCTTCCTCATCAAGAATAGTGTTGTAGTCATGCACAATGCGGGCCGAAATGGAAGCCCAGTGAGGTGAAATATCTTGAAAGATGAGATTGTTGCGAGCTATCCAGACAACCCAACATATAAGAAGGGGGAGATTTCTAGTTTTAGGTGGGACTACTCTAGTCCACCAATTTGTCCAGGCCTCTTGAATAGACATACCCTGCCATCTGATCTGGGGGGATATAGTCGATGAGGTCAAGCTCCAGAGGTCCTTAGAAACCTGGCATTCCAGAAAAAGGTGGTCCATGGTTTCGTTGTTGCACTTGTACAAACAACACCAAAATGGACCATGCTGTGTGCGCTTAAGGAGGTTATCACCCATAGGGATCTTCTTTTTAAGAATTGTCCACACGAGGAGTCGAGTCCTGGGGGGGCTTTGAGCTTCCATAAATGTTCCCACCAGACCTCGATGTCTTGTGGTTTATACGCTTCAGATAGGACCAGATAACCCTCATTAGGAGAGTATTTCCCAGATTTTGCATGTGCCCATATTATCTCGTCCTCCCCTTCTATAATTCTGATATGAGCTTTTGGTAATGCCGCTGTGTAGTTTTCCCAAATTTGTTCCCATTGCTGAGGAATAAGTAAGCTTCGAGATGATTTCCAGACTTGTTGAAACAAAGAGGTATGTTCAGGGTCCGCAATATGGCTGATATGAGTAATTCCCACTTCATTGAGGTAGGCTTTAAGCTCGGGGGGTAGTCTGTGAGCATTTCTGCAACCAATCCAGGGGTCCTCCCTAATCCTCACAGCGTTGCCATCTTGAATTGTCCATGTGAGGCCAGTTCTGATGATCTCAAGAGATTTTAGCACTACCTTCCAGATTACTGATATCCTTGTGGTAACTCTTGAGGGCAGTCTTAGCCAGTCCATCACATTAAGAGGAACAATACATTTGGAGGAGGCCACCTTTGTCCACAGACTATTTGAGGTGATGAGTTGCCGGTCAATATTTGCTGTTAAGGTTGTGCAAAAGTCCTCCAGCTTCTTGATATCCTGGCCTCCCCATTTCTTTGGAATAGAGAGAGCCTCCCATTTAACCCAGGCAAAAATTCTGCCAGGATGTTTTCCCTTCCAGAGAAACCGGCTGCAAAGGGTTTGTATCCTAGAGAGAATGCCCCTCGGCATCCTAGCTAGAGCCATCCAGTACACCGAAGTGGCCTCCAGTACTGCTTTAATAAGTGTTAATTTTCCGACCATGGATAAGTACTTGTGATACCAGATATTAAGCCTTTTCTCCAGTTTTGCTATTAGCCATATTGAGTCTGCTATTCTGTATCCCAAGGGTTTTAACTTGTAGCCCAAGTATCTAAGCCCTTCCTCCATTCTTAGCAAGGTGAAGTTGAACTGTTGGAGGGCATAATGAATCTCATGAGGCGAGCAGCCGGGAGCTATCATTGTGGACTTGCTACTATTGACAATCATGCCTGTAGCAGTTTGAAATAGGGAAAAAGAGTTCTTCAGGATAGACAGGTCCCTATTCCTCCATTAAGGAAAATGAAGACATCATCCACAAATAACAAATGAGTCAGAATGCATCCTTCTGTGATTTTGATCCCATGGAGTCTACCTCTGGAATGTTCTTCTTTGATGAGCCTGCTAAGACCTTTCATGATGAGTAGAAAGAGCAATGGGGATAAGGGGCATCCTTGTCTAAGACCTCTTTTTGAGTGAAAAAATGGAGAAGACGCACCATTTACCAACACACTGAAAGGTATATTAGAGATGCAACACAAAATCCATTTAATGAAGTCAAAAGGGAACCCTATATGAGTTAAAAGAATTCTCAAGTAGATCCAACTTACTCTGTCAAAGGCTTTTGAGAGATCAACCTTAAGTATCATACCTTTCATTTTCTTAGTCTGAATAGAGTGCATTACCTCACGTTCTATGCCAACCACCTCTTGGATCTGTCTATCTTGAGGGAAGGCAAATTTCTTAGGAGAGATATGGGAGGATAGAATAGGCTGCATGCAGTTGGCTATGATCTTGGCTATGATTTTGTAGATACAATTACATAGGGAAATGGGCCAAAAATCATCAAACGAAGCTGGGTTGTCAGATTTGGGTATGATGGCTATGAAAGTGGAGTTGAAGGCTTCATGCATCTTGACATTTCTCCTCGAATCATCAACGACCTTGAGGAGATCTGGGCCTAATGTCTCAAAGAAAGACAGAAAGAATTCCACTGGCCAGCCATCCGGTCCGGGGCTCTTGTCTCTCTTGAAACATTTGAGGGTGGCCTCCAGCTCTCCCATCGAGACTTCCTTTACCAACTCCAAAGCCTCCTCCTGATCCACATAACAGGGAAAGAGCTAAGCTACTCGAATGATTTCAGCTAGGGTGGCATTGTTGGTAGCTCTATAAATCTTCATAAAGTGAGATGTTGCTAGAGATGATACCTAAGGGAAGGTGTTTATAGGGTTCAAATTCTCATTAAGGAGCTGCCAAATGGTATTGGATGCTTTCTGACCATTTGCAAATTTATGATTGACTTTCATGTTATCATCACCCTCAAGCAACCAAATTGCCCTGCTTCGTAGTCTCCATGTCTCTTCTCTATCCTTTAAGATTTTTCCTCGAGAGGCATATAAGGATGTGAGCCTATCCTTATGATTAGGTGAGGTGAAAATTCCTCCCTTATTATTCCCAAATTTAGCAATCTCAGCGTCAGTCTCCCTTAGGGTTTTGTCATCCTGAACTCTCTTATTGTGTGCCCATATTTTAGAGAGTTTCTTCAATTATTTTAGGTTATGCACAAATCCCTCTGCAACATACCCTCTAGCCTCAGGGGGGTGCGCCTTCCACAAATTCGTGACCAAGCAAGCATAGGATGCATCCTTTAACCAGGAAGAGTTGAATTTAAAATGACCCTTAGGCTTATCAATCCTCCCTCGGATTTCAAAGTAGATATTTAGATCATTTGATAGTCCTCTTGAACCCACCCACTACCTAAGATTGAGCCCTATGCTTAGAAGGCCTTCCTTAAGAAGGAAACGACCTAGTCTTCTAGCTAGGCTGTCTTCCTCGGCTCTATTATTCCTCTAGGTGGGATGCGGCTTTCCTAATGGAATGTCCACTAGGCTATGAGCTTCCAAGATGTAAAGAAATCCGATTGGGGGTCGGACTAGGCATGATGACCCCAGGATTCCGAGTGGCCTAAGGAGAAGTTGAGGTCCCCTCCCAGGATTAAGTGGTCCTTCTGAAAAATATTAGAGCTCAGAAGATCTTCCCAAAATTTAGGCCTATGATGTCATGTCCCATACACATTAATAAGTCTAATCTCAGTGCCCAGGTCGGCTGAGAAGAGATCTGCCCCAATATGCCCATGGTCACCCCAAAAATTAACAAGGTTGATGGACCAGGTACTAAATCCTAGAGCAATGCCTCCTGATCTCCTGGATGCATCTAGGGCCTGAAAAGACCAGCTCGAGAGTATCAATTCAAGAAAACGGGAGGTAGCTTCAACACTACCCAAGGTTTCTTGTAGGAGAATTACATCGACAGTGTCGGCCATGATCAGTCTTCAAAAAGCTAATTTTTTATCGGGACTAGCTAGCCTTCTACAGTTGAATGAGAGGACCTTCATGGGTGGGATTCTTCCAGGGCATTCATTGCTCTAAAAACCCTTTGGATGGTGCTTTGCCTCCCTGAAGCTATATTCTCCCCAGCTTGCATCTTTGCTTTGGACAGTGAAGAGGGAAGACCGTGAGGAAGCTTTGGAGGGAAGGGGGTCGAATCGAGACCTATACCTAAAAGGTCTGGGACCAGAGACTTCACCTTGGATCAAGGTGGTTAACGGGGCGGAGGGTCCCTGTCTCAGGAGCATGCGAAAGGGTGGGGGGGAGCTCTAGAAGGGAAGGAGGGATAATAGAGTCAGAGGGGAAGGGGGGGAGGAGGGGACAAGTCACAGAGGTTGGAGACTGAGACAAACCTTCATTGACCTTAATATTAGCAATTGTATAGTGAGAAATACTTTTAGACAGAACAAAATTTTGAGAATTACAGGGGACAGAAGAGCTCTTACCCGAAGAAACCACAACCCCTGCAGCTGCCCTAGCACTAGTGAGTGGAGGAGAGGGAGGCCAATGAGGTGTTTTGGCACACTTCTTCGAGGCCTCCTTGGTAGGCATCTCCTTGGCTACTTCAGGGTTAGCATGGGTCTCTGCCTCTCCAGAGGGTGAGGGCTTCTCTTGTGTTTGATGATTCCTTGATGACGTTGTCTTACCAGTCTCTCTGGCCTTTGCCCTCTCGTTGAGAGGGCAGTCTCAAAAGAGGTGGCCAACCTTATGGCATCTTCTCCAATGGAAGTGCACCCTTTCGTAATCTAAAATCTGTACCCTTGTTAAATTTCTCCATTTGAGAGTGATGTGCTCCTATAATCCCTCCCTGGTATCTAAGTGTACCAAGATCCTTGCATAAGCCATCATACCAAATGACAAATAGGCTTTTTCATGGTCCAGGTATGTGCCTAGAATATTTCCGATGCACCTAAATACATCCTCGGACTAGAACTGTAGGGGGAAGTCGTGGTAGATGCACCTAGAGTGGGCCTACTCCTAGATGCTCTCTCTCTATGGATCAAAGAGTGGATTCCATCTACGCAAGAGGGCATGAGCCTATTCGATGTGCCATACTGATGAAAGGACCCAATTTGTATGTTCAACTCTTGCAAATCTTAGCACAAACCATCCCTTGACAAAGGTTTGTACAAATGGGAGATTGGCCAGATGATGTCCCCATACTTCAGCTGCCCATTGCTTCAACCTAGCCGCTGTGTAACTTCTTCCTCATACTCTTCCTACCAGAACCCTATCTGTTGTTTCCATAGAATCTCCCAACTGGATGTCCTCACCCAAACTAAGAAATGCTTCTTGTGCTTTAGGTCTTACATGCCTCTGCTTCTTGCTATGCCTGAGCCTTGCATTAAAATGATCCTGCAGAGCACCTCTCGAAGGAGGGTTTGAAGGCTCAGAGGAAGGCCCCGCAGGAAAAGCTCCCGAAATTTGAAAAATCAGAGTGAAGCTACCCATTGGGGGAGCCGAGGAAATCAAGGCCGAGGGGATCCCAGTAGAGGGAAGCGAGGATTCACCGGGGAGAGCCACAGAGGGGATGTGAGAGCTTGTTTATGGTGGGAATGAAGAAAAATATGAGGAGGAGCCCGAAAGAGTGGAGCCTTCAGAGCAAAAGACAGCGTTTTGGGTTAGCAGCGGTAGAGGAGGGGATGAGAAAGCTGGCCAGGAGGGGGTGATTTCTTGATGACTGGCTATCGAACACAATGGTCCTAAGAAAGAGGGTAGCATCTCTATGTCCTCATAAATCTCATTGATGTACTAACACAAAATCGACAAGTTTGCATGTGGAGTTGTCCAAATGGGGGTGCCCTCCAAAGGGTCCTCCGAATAATCTATTAGATCCTCCATAACTTCCTCGAAAGTCCCATGCCAGCTGCCGTTGTAAAAAAATTTGTGCCTATCACTTTTGAGACCGAGAGCAGGTGGTGTGAAACAATAGAGGAAGGTGATGAAACCGAATAGGCATAAGCCTACCCATAACGGAAGAATGACAATTTTGGAACGGCGTTAGCCATACAGCATTAGCGGCCAGAGGACTGCATAGACTCTAGGTCACGGGAATGGAATCTTCAGGCTTTAGGTCACTGGCTACAAACCCTAACCCTCATCGAGTTTCTTTCTTCGTCTCTTCATCGCTCCCCTTTTCACTCAGGAATCCGCCATGTTATTCATGCACTATGTTTAATTTATCTTTGATGTGTACTTGAGTGTTGAATCTATTTGTTTCTTAAAAAGGAAACGAGCTGGTTAGCTAGGGACCAACCAACCTAGCTCATTTACCCTTGTGCTTTCGTTATTCGGAAATATTGTGTGGATATTTCCCTTTGCAATTGTGTGGTGTGAGCAATTTTATGTTTATTTCTGAAAGTTCTAATTTAAGTCTATTTTGGAGTTAAGTGTGAAACGGATCTGCGGCTTGGGCGTTAATTGAGTTATTTCCTTTCTGTAATTTCTTTCTCGCATTTCTTTACTCACAGTTATTGTTTCGACTTGCTTCCGCTTCGATCGTGCAGGAAGCCCTTTTCCTGTACTAGTGCATGTGATTTCTTGCACTTCGGTTCGGTCATTTATTTTACAACAAACATTGCATTTCTTTCCCTGATTATCATTTCAGATATTCTTGCAGGCAAATGGATTTTTAATTTCAGTAATTGTCTTCAGCATTAAAAGTATATTTCTAAAGGATCTAAGAACAATTGCATGAATTTATCATAGACACGTTATACTTGCATTTTATGCTTTATGACCAAGGAACATAAATACTTTAAGTGAATTGTCGAAGTTAGATGATACATGTAAGATCACTTAGACTACTTCTTTGATTACTTCGAGTTGCTTTCATTTCATGAATTTTACTTCCTTTGCAAGATTTAATTAATTACCAATTCAAATCGCCTCCTATAGTGTGCAAGAGGGTGTTCTTGTGAAAATATCAGGAATATTGTAAAACTAGAGATATTCAAGATGAAATCTTTACTATTGTACAAAATGATGATGAGACTCTAGAGGACTACTTGGTGAGATTCCTGTATATCCTTCAAAGCTAAAATCACAAATTTGATCCAAGTACCATTAGAACCTTGTTCTTACATGGGCTTACTGATGATGCTAGGAATAATTTAAATATGTTAGGACAAGGGGATATTGCTCAAAAATCTTTTGATCAAATCTGTGACTTATGCAGGAAATTCTCAAGGAACCAATTTAGATCCAGTAAAGGAATTCGGAATAAAAACAATACAACCGAATCTATTGATGCTATGATTCTTGGATTAGAAAACAAAATGGACAATATGAAAATTGAAATAATGAATACTGTTTGTAAACAAATAGACTCTTTGAAGTTTCAGTAAAAACTTGTAGAAGAGCAAGACTCATTGGCTATTTCCTATCCAAGATGTAGAAGAAAGCATCCTTTAAGAGAATGTCCTCTAGATATTAAAGAAATTAATAAATGTGCAATTTGTGCAGAGAACCATGCTATAGAAAAATGTCCCTCCATTCCTGGGTTGAAAGTTATACTTGAAGGAGGACAACCTGAAGCCGAATTACTGTATGCTATGGGAGCATGAAGAAATTGGCCTCAGGTAAGTGTGGGTATGGTTCCTAAACCTCCACGACATTTTTTTTGTTATAATGCACACTCATATTCCTATCCTAACATTGGTCACTTTCAACATTGGCAGCATGGGAACTAATATCAGTGTGGACAACCCTTCCAATCTTCGCAATAACGATGGAGAGGGCCAAACCATTCACATCATTCACATAATTATTATCCTACACCTATGCAGTCATACCCTCCTAGATATGCACCTTACCCAATGCCACAACCATCATTACCTCAGCTGAGTCAACCTATGCCACCATTACCTTTACCTCCACCGTTTCGACCCTATCATCTGCCTACTCAACCTTTACCCAACCCCAATAATAAAGCGGTACAAATGATCCATTCTATGAACTCGCTTTCTTCATTCAGATATCAGACTATGCCAGTTGGAGTCAATGATCTCCAATTGAGATTAGGGAAGGTAGTAACCTCAGAAAATCAAAAGCAGCCTATGGTAATAATTAATGAGAAAGGAGAGGAGGAAACTCCTAACCATTCTGAAATAGACGATACCATTCAGCCTATCCCTATACATTCTGAGCCCTTGCCATCTTCTTCCAACTGACCTCCCTATCCGAAGAGGTTAGTTGTGGAGAAGAAAGACCCCATTCCTAAGTTTAGCCTGGCTTCTGAGCTTAGGAACCTTTTCATAAAGGTACCTTTTCTCCAAGCTATTAAAGAGATCCGCATCTGTACAAAAATCATAACTCTGTCTCAAGAAGCCAGGAAGGAGAAGAATGGAACCTAAAACTATTCAATTTGTTGGTAGAGCAGCAGAGTTAATGACGGGGTGTATGCACATGGAAAAATATATTGACCCCGGAAACCCTGTTGTCTCTGTTCAGATAGGTGATTTCCTTGTCTCCAATGTACTTATAGACCTAGGGGCAGCCATTAATGTTATGACCAAGAAAACCATGGATCAACTTGGATTGGTCCATATTCGTCCTACTCCCACTGTGCTTGAACTAGCGGATAGATCTAAAATCAAACCAGAAGGGGTATTGGATGATGTGGTCGTTTCCCTAGACTCTTGGGAATATCCCGCAGATTTCATTGTGCTTCAGCCAAAGAATCCTATGGGAAGGCATCCCTTGATCTTAGAATGACCAATGCTTTCTACGGCTAATGATTATATCGAATTTCGTTCTGGTGATATGTATATTTCCCATGGAGATTCCAGGAAAAAGGTCACCTTATATCCACCCGCTAGATCCACTCAGGAGCTTCGAGACACTTTATGGTTAGACTATAGTAGTGATGAGGAGACTGAGCATGTTTCCTTGATAGATCAGAATGTTGAGTCCTCGCAAGAGGGTGAGATTCAAGACTTCTTGAACAATCTAGATACCATGCCTAATTTTGAGTCATTCAGTCAAATTTTTAGTCTAGATTTTCATGAAAGATATGACTCTCTACCTCCATCACCACCATTTATAGCGACGCCTTTGTGTACTCTTGAGTCTAATACTACTCTTGTTGAGATTAGTCCAGGTAAATCCTTGTATATCTGTTCAGACTTGGATCCTTCTCAGCAAGAGAAACTTGTGAAGTTGTTGTGAAACCATCTCGATGCCTTTGCATGGGGTTATGAATATATGAAAGGAAACCCTCCTGAAACTTGTACACACCATATCTATATTCAGGATGGAGCCTGACCTGTCCGACAACCCCAAAGGCAATTTAACCCAGCTCTAAGAGACGTTGTAAAGGAAGAATTGCAAAAACTCTTAGATGCTGATTTTATCTATCCCATTTCTGACAGCCAGTGGGTCTCTCCATTAGTATTAGTGTTGAAGAAATATGGGAGATGGCACATTTATATTGACTACAAAGAATTGAATAAAGCCACTCTCAAAGATTACTTCCCCCTTCCTTTCATTGATAAGGTACTCGATACCCTTGCTGGTAAGAAGTACTTTTCTTTTCAAGACTGCTTTAGCGGATATGACCAGATTTAGATAGCACCTGAGGATCAAGACAAAACCACTTTTACATGTCCATGCCAGGGTACTTTCGCTTACCGAGTGCTTCCCTTTGGGCTATGTAATGCCCTGGCTACCTTTCAGAGGGTAGTCTTGGCTATTTTTTCTGACATTGAGTGTGTAGAAATCTATATGGATGGCTTCTCTGTGTTTGGTGATTCGTTTCAAGAAGCCCTCAAGAATATAGAAAAAGTGCTTCTTCGCTACCAAGAAGTAATCTCACCTTGAGTGAAAAGAAATTCAGATTAATGTGCAAGGTGGGAGTGGTTCTTGGACATCTTATTTCCGACAAAGGTATCCAAGTTAACCCTGCAAAAATAGAAGTCATTTTTAGTCTCCCTATACCCAAAACTCAAATGGAAGTGAGAGGTTTTCTAGGACATGTAGGCTATTATAGGAGATTCATTGAGAATTTCTCAAGAATAGCTACCCCCCTTTTCCGACTTTTGGCTAAAGATAGTGAGTTTTCTTGGTCCACAACTTGCCAATAGTCCTTTGATACGTTGAAGGAAAAATTAGTCCAGGCACCAGTTTTGAGAGGACCAAATTGGTCCCTTCTAGTTCATATTTCCTCTGATGCCTCAGATATTTCTATTGGCACAGCTTTAGGACAAGAAGAAGAGAAACAATCTTATGCTATTTATTTCATTAGTAAAAACTTGTCACCCGCTGAACTCAATTATACGGTTACTGAGAAAGAGTTTTTAGTTGTAATTTTTTCTATTAATCAATTCAGACATTATATTACAGTATATGAAGTCTTTGTACATGCTGATCATTCCGCAATAAGATATCTGATGAATAAACCATTAACTAGTGGTAGAATGACTAGATGGTTACTATTGTTACAGGAATTTAATATTACTATTGTTGATAGACCAGGAAAATCAAATGTAGTAGCAGATTATATTTCAAGGTTAAATAATCCTCGTGAAGCAATTCCTATTGATGATGATTTTCCTGATGAACATCTTTTTTCTGTGTCAACAAAATCCCCATGGTTTGCTGACATAACTAACTATTTAGTCATTGGAAAATTACCACCTCACTTATCCGCTCATGAAAAGTGGAATATCATTCAGAAAAGTGCTACATATTCCTGGATCCAAGGAGACATCTTTTACACCGGAGCAGATCTCATTATCCGTAGATGTGTAAAAGAGGAAGAAGTGTTTGATATTTTAAAATCTGCCCATGACGAATCTTGTGGGGGTCACTTTGCTGATAAGCAGACTGAATACAAAGTGTTACGAGCTGGCTATTGTTGACCTTCCTTGTTTAAGGATGCCAAACAATATGTCAAGCGATGTGATAGTTGTCAGCGAGTTGGCCAACCTAATCAAACCAATGAAATTCCTTTATGTCCTCAGGTTATGATTGAGCCTTTTGAAAAATGCGTCATTGATTTCATAGGACCAATAAATCTAGCATCATCAAATAAAAAGCATATTTTGGTTTGTACAGATTTTGTTACGAAATGGGTAGAAGCTAAAGCTGTTTATTTTGCTACTGAAAGAGTTGTTGCTGATTTTCTTTTTACTAATTTCTTTACTAGATTTGGTGTGCCTAGAGAAATTGTTTCTGACAATGGACCGTAGTTTATTTCTAATCTAGTATAGGGTGTGATGGAGCAGTATAAAATACGACACAGGAAATATACACCGTATCACCGTCAAGAAAATGGTCAGGTGGAGTCCACGAATAAGGTGATTGAGTCCATCCTCACAAAGATAGTAAATATGAACAGAAAGTATTGGGCTGACAATTTACCAGAACCATTGTGGGCCTATCAAACCACTTGGAGAAATAGCACAGGACACACACCACATGAGCTAGTGTATGGAAAACAAGTCCTCTTGCTGATAGAATTCCAGATCAAGACTTTCAGAACTGCGGTCCAATTGGGGCTAAATCTCTTTGAAGCACAACAAAAACGTCTTATACAGTTAAACGATTTATATGAATTCCGAAGGAATGTTGTTCAGCAGAACATCTTGGTTCAATAGCAGCACAAGAAGTGGCATGACAAGTCTATTCAGAAGAAGCAGTTCCAATCAGGTGATTGGGTACTTCTTTACGATTCTAGATTCAAATATTTTAAAGGACAATTCCATACACGTTGGATGGGACCCTATGAGGTGGTCAAAGTGTTCGAAAATGGAGTAGTAGAAATCAAAATTATTGATGGATGGAATTCTATGTTCGTGGTAAATAGGCATAAATTGAAGGTATATTTTCAGCCCCTGACTAAACGAGATTTTATGCAGCAAGTCCAACAGCCATTTGAAAAGGAGTTGCCAGGTGGTAACACCAACCTATTGAAGATTTGATTCCTTCTTGTCCTTATTGAAAAAAAATAATAAACGAAAAATAAAAAGAAAAAAATGACAAAAATAAAAAGTATAAAAATAGATTTTATTTTTTTTCTTGTAATTATGAAAATTAGTTGACTGACATGATTGCAAAAGGATCAACCTGAAAACTAGCATGCTGGCAGGAAGATCAAAATGTTAAATAAAAAGGGAATGTTACTTGATTTTTAGATATGATGGCTGCCACCAAGAAGAAGCAGGTTCACGAAACCAAGCACTTACCCAAGTTTGGGGTAACTAGCATGGACATTTTTATGCAAGTAAACGCTTACTTCCCGCTGCAGTTATTTTTTTCCTGCACCCGTGCAGGCAGATTTCAAGGTAAAAACTTTTTCTTTCTTCTATTTCCCATTTTGAAAATTTCCACTGGCTTCTTTTCTAAAATCCCCAATGAATTACCTTCCTCTTTCTTCTAAGAAACTACCCTTGCCCGATTTCATAAAATCTATCTTTTCCCTTGAAGTTTTTCCCAAATACCATTTCGTTTATCCCTCTTGGTTATATTGTTTTAGGAATCCCTATTGTAATGTTCCTTCCCATTCTAAAAAAAATTTACCCCACTTCCCAATTCTTTATTCCATCATAAATTGATTGCGGAATTTGATGCAGTCAATCCAGAAAGGCATGCTTGTGAAACACCAAAGGATGGCGAATAAATTTTTCTTGTATAATGAGGAAAAAAATGTTAAAGTCCAACTATAGAATTATGTTCTATCATATTTTTTTCCTTGGTAAAAGTCCCTGGTGCAAGATGCGAAATGCAAGCATAGCGAAGTGCAAGCACAGTGCAGTGCAAGCAGGTTTAGTACAAGAACGCAACTGACTGTGAAAGAAAGTAAAATTCACACAGTCCATGAGTGTTTTATCAAGGATATTTATGGATCTTTACTTTCCTGTACATGAGTACTTATATATCATAACATTGCATGTTAATACTCTGTTTCATCATTTACTGACTTAGGAAAAATCTTTAAAGTGCAAGGTGTATAGGGTTTTGAAATCTAAATTTTTTAATAAGTGTTGAAGTATGTCTTGATTAAATTACGAGGTGGACTGTGGGATAGTATTGTTGTTCAATAGCCTGTATTCACCTTCCTTGAAATAATTTCGCATTGCTTGTCCATTATTACCTTACCCCGTAACCCGATCATTGTAACCGTTGCGCCACCGCCGCATAAACCTCCACTCCACCCAATCATTATGACTTACCTGCAGTGGGTTGATACGAACATGCACCTAGTATGAAGAGATATTTTCATCATGATTAGGTGAGTAGGACTGAAAAGACGGAGGGTGACGAACCTCTGGCATAAATCTCTCGGCAAAGCATTACTCACTATAATTTTTTCAAGGGTGTGATCGAAAATGGTGAAGTACAGTTTGAAATGGCACTCATAAGGAGTGAGCTATTGTCTTTGTAGGAGATTGACCAAACCACAAAGTATCGGAACAGTCTTACACTATTGCAAGAATTTGGGTTCCTGCCATTTTTACAAAAGTTTGATGGGTTTGACATGGCTGTGGTACTGGAGTTCACAAGGACATTCACAGAAGGCCAAGTCAGGGATAGATCATTGAAGTTCAAAGTTACAGAGGAGTCTATTTCACAAGCTACAGGCTTGCCACTTAGAGGAGAGCATTGGTTTAAAAAGGAGCGGCTCGGGAAGAAACGATGACATTCGTTTGCGGTTGACAAGAAGCTTGAGGTTGACTGGAGGAAGGGAGTTCCACAGAGTGCCATGATCGGGAAGTGGCGAGACCTCCTATTCATACTGCAGAAATTCGTGACTAGAGAGGGACGCTATACATTGGAATTTGTGTATCACCTTCGGTTGTTGTTGCACTTTGAGTTGGGAAAATTAATTAATTTCCTTTACTACCTGCTCAGAAGTCTAGAGAAAATGGTGAAGGGCGTGCAGAGTGTAAACACAAGACAAGTTGCAAACAAGCTCTACCATCATGGGCTTATCATGATTCTGGTTAAGAGGAAGTTGGAAGAAAAAGGAGTAACTTGGGAAGCATTCTTGAAAGAGATTCAAGCAAGGAGTGCAGAGACGTCTGCTAGCATGAGTATAAGTAAGAAAAGGAAAGCAGAGACATTGTCTCCTGCCGAGCAGAAAGAGGAAAGAACACCAGTGCAAGCAGGGAAGAAGACTGTTGAAAATACTTCACACTCAGCTAAGAAGAGAAAGACCAGAACCTCGATGAGGAGGAAAACTGTCTCCCAAGGGACGAACCAGTCGAGCTTTCTGATTACAATCGACGAATCACCCCAAGTTTCCCCTAAAGTTCATAATCTTAGTCCTTACAGATGTAGCAGCACACACTGTGGAAGATGAAGAGAACGTGGAAGATGATGTATTGTTGTCAACTTTTGTCAGCAAATTAAAGAAGAGGAAGACGACACTGAGTACCAGTGAAGTCTGAACAAAGGGTCATGATGATGAAGAAGAGCAACATATAGAGAACCTCGATAATTTTAGTGACCTTGACATTGAAACCCTCGGTGATTTCGAGGACGATGGTACTGAAACCTTCGCTGTTTTAGAGGAACAGGGTACTGAAGCCCCTACTATTTTAGAAAGAGAGGGTATTGAGACCCCTGCTGGTCTGGATGGGCAGGGTATTGAGTTCCCTAAGGAACTAGAAGAACAGGGCGTTAAAAACCCTGAGGAGTTGAGTGCACAAGGTACTGAAACCCTTGGCACGAATATTGTGGAGGGCATCAAAACCCTCGGTGACAAGGAAACCCCGAGTGTAGAAACCCTCGGCGATGTCATAATGCAGACATTTGATGGCCTTGACCTTGACGATGATGGGACCTGTTTCAAGTCCATTGCAGAAAATACATTTACACCTGAAGATCTTAGCACGACACCCTCTACTCTCAACCTCAACAGTCGAATAGTAGAATTGGAGCAACAAGTTCATGACCTAGAGGCTTTGAACCAGGTCATAAAGGAACAGAGTTGGAAAAGTACAGCGAGGTGGAGCTACTTGCAGAGGTAAAAAGGTAGAAGCAGCAAGTAAAAGTGTGGAAGTATCAGGCTTCCAAATGCTACAAACACCTCAAGAAGGTGACGAATCAGTTGAGAAAAGCCCAAGGGAAAAAGCCAAAGATAGTGAAAGAAGGAATAAGCATTGAAGTTCAGGATTGAGAGTTGGCCACCCATTTTTGAGGATTTTTTGCAAAAGGTAAAATGTTGTGTGAGGACACACAACAACTTAGGGATGGGAGGATGTTGGTGTCCCAAATTTCCCTATTTTTACCCCATTTCTATAAACATTAACCTCTGTTTTATCTCAACTTAAACCTCTCTTTCCTGCACTAGTCCAAGATAACTACCTATTCCTCCATATGCTTCATATTTTACATTAAGATTTACTAAAGTGCTTTATTAATCATTATTACATAGATTTCATGCCTATTAAGTACCTCTTGTAACTTATGATAATTTCCTAGAAGTAATTGAGGAACTCAGTGTTAATTATGAGTTAATATGATCAGTGCATGCACATTCCTACACCGCCACAATGATTGGTCCGAGCTTTCTGTGAGCTGAATCTTGCCACGCAGACGCTTTGATCCATGACTCGAGTTTGGTTGCTGATTAACTGAGTATGGATATTGGTGGCATACAATCGGCGATGTTTTCCAAGGGTGTTCTACAACCAGCGAAGTACACATTCCATTATAAATATTAGCCGATTTTGTAATGTTCGGTTGTTAGTCTGTTTGGCTGAAAGGCTTGAATAAGAAAATGATTGTAATTAGTGGAATACGGCTAAGGCCGAAAGGATGTATAAAATATAGATTCTAGGTAGAACTAGTTAGCGATCCTTAGACTAATTTCATTTTCTATGTAATCTAGTATCACCCTCAGCTCTGGGGCTTGACTCACACTACAATGTACATTTGTTGATCAAGTAATACAAGGAATCCACAATGATATTCATGCACTGTGTTTAATTTATCTTTGATGCGTAATTGAGTGCTGAATCTGTTCGTTTCTTAAAAGGGAAACGAGTTGGTTGGCTAGGGCCCAGCCAACCCAGCTCATTTAGCCTTGTGATTTCATTATTTGGAAATATTGTGTGGATATTTTCCTTTGCAGTTGCATGGTGTGAGCAGTTTTATGTTTATTTCTAAAAGTTCTTATTTAAGTCTATTTTGGAGTTAAGTGCTAAACAGATCTGTGGCTTGGGAGTTAATTGAGTTATTTCCTTTCTGTAATTCCTTTCTCACATTTATTTCTTCATAGTTCTCATCTTGATTTGCTTCCACTTGTATCGTGTTTGAAGCTCTTTTCTTGTACCAGTGCATGTGATTTCCTACACTCCGGTTTAGTCATTTATTTTACAGCAAACATTGCATTTCTTTCCCTGATTATCATTTCAGTTATTCTTGCAAGCAAATGGGTTTTTAATTTCAGTAATTGTCTTCAACATTAAAAGTATATTTCTAAAGGATCTGAGAAGAATTGCATGAATTTATCATAGACACATTATACTTGCATTTTATGCTTTATGACCAAGGAACATAAATACTTTAAGTGGATTTCCGAAGTTAGATGATACATGTAAGATCACTTAGACTACTGCATTGATTACTTTGAGTTGCTTTCATTTCATGAAGTTTACTTCCTTTGCAAGATTTAATTAATTAAATCATTTCTTTTTCATAGATAATTTATCTCAGAATTTTGTTTGCAATTGCAATGCTTTTTCAGCACGTCTTTCAATCTTTTTGAAAGTAAATTAGAAACTTGGTGAAGGAAACTCTGCCTCAGTGCAAGAGTTGGTCTCTTGTCACAGAAACAGAGTGCTCTAAGCCTTGAGGCTTAGAGCACCTCCACAAAGGCATAATTCTTCAGTAAGGGAGGTAGAATATACTTTTACACGGAGGCACTGTACCTGCACTCATGCAAGCTCATTGCAATAGTACAAGAACAGGTTGTTTGTGTAGAAGAAAGATCCAGAGGAAAACAGATCTCTACAAGGGCCCACTTGTCAGACTGTTAGCCATCTATCTGAATAAAAACACAGAATTTCTTTCCAGCATTTTAGATTTCTTTAGTTGTGTGAAAGCTCCTTTACTCGATTTACTTGCAAATTGTTCTTTTATATTCCAGCACTAGAGTTGCTTTGGTGTCAATTGCCTTTAAAGATTGTATTTTGTCTGATTATGCAAATATTTCCTTTAAGAAGTAGGATTAAGAATAGGAAAAGTTCATACCACTTCTGGCATTGACTGTGCTTCGTCTCTAAGTTTACGAAACCCCCGGGTTGACAATTAAGTGTTGAGGAGTTCGCTTAAGTGCAATTCCTGCACCCAACAATGTTGCTTAAAGGGCTTAGGAGAATCAAACTTTTATAAACAATGTTTTGAAGTTGTTACATTGATAGAAAGGGGTAGAGGTTGGGGGTACTAGTTGAGAAAGAATCAACGTACAGTTGGGAGGGCCATGACAACTCTTAACCGATTCTTTGGAAAATAACAAACAAGTGATTGATTATGTTTTGGAAAACAAAGAATAAAGAAAAAAGAAAGATAGATTTGACAATGATTGTATGTTGTAGGCAAGATCTATTCTTAATGAATATTTGGAATGTGCTAGTATTAACCTGTGATAGGTTAAATGGATCAGTGAATAGCGATTACAACAAGTAGGGTAAGTGGTTTCCGTAAGGCTTGGGTTGTTTACCCATAAAGGTAAAGGGTTTTATTAAGACGCATTTTGAATCAGTTTTTTCTCTGGTTGAAATATTGGTTGAGTTATTTGGTTTAATATATGAGATTTGACTAGCTAAATTACAGTAAGTAAGAGTATGCATGTATTTGTGTGTGTGTGCGTGTGTGTTTATTGTACTAAATTTGAAAATGGAACCATGTTAGTTACCAGATCGAAAGGGTAAAATAACCCATTCCTTGAATGGTAACAGTCCTAGCTTCTCGCATAGTGCTAGGTCACAGGTAGACAGGGAAACTCCTATTAAAAATCTCATCGAGGCACCTGGAAAAATATATTAGTAGATATAAACTAATTACATATTATATGCAAGTATGGGACATAGCTTCATTTAAATGAACGTTGTAGAGAAATAAAAATGCAAAGGTAACTACATATATAACATATATGGAACAGAAAAAGGAACAAATATGGAGTAATGCGGTTCCATATACTAACACTAATCATTTTTAGGATTTCTCAAGAAGAAAAAAACTTAAAATAAGGTTTTTTTTTATTTTAAAGGAAATAAAGTGAGAAATATGTCATGAAACCTTAAATAAAAGTTCTATTATATCAACAAATAGTGTATAAGAATTATCCCATCTTGCGTGAGAAGGAAGAAACCTTTCAATACAACTTATAATCACTAAATTATAGAAATATTCTAAAGAAAAAAATAAGTCCCATAATCATTCCAAAAAATAATACCTTTCAAAGATAATGTCCATATAACCATATATGAGAGTACCCATATGCTAGAATTTTGGGTTGAAAGGTTTAGTAATGGGTCTAGTGTAAAGATAACACTAAATACTCCATTCACCTGTGAGGAGATAATTTAATCTTCAGTGAACAAATTAATGAATACCCATTGCAAAAAGATAAGATACATAGCTAACATACTGTAATATTTATAGTGTATTATTTTAACATTACAATAAGGAAAAATTTGGAAACTCGTTTAGAAGCCAGTTAAAAATGAATCTCAAATTAACTAGTAAAACTGAGAATAAATGCAAGTTTTATAAACCCTAAGGGTGCATGCAAACCCTAGAAAAGGGTCACGACATTATGCCCAAGAACCCTAGATAGAAAACATTAAAATTATAAGAATTTGAAAGTGGATAGTTGTAATAATCCATTGAAAGAAAACAATCTATCTGAATAATTATAACCCTAATATTTTGGAAAGAGTTGAACTTTTACAGAAGGAAAGAGTTCATGAGTTAAATAAAAAGGCCGAATAAAACTGTCATTAATAATTTAGAGTGTGGGTAGAAGGAATCAAAAATTACCTGAAGATAGATAGGAGTCAGAAGAGCGTTGCTCCATCCTATGAGAATAGGAAGAACCATTAAAATTGAAAGGAATCCAAATAAACATGAACAATAGAAGGAACCCTCTTAGGGTTTGATAGTGGAATAACCTAAGAAAAAAACTAGCAATTACTAGGCATGGGAGCTATTATGCACAAAGAAATCAATAGGATAACTCTTTCAAGGTGAGTGCAAACCATTTTGGTAAATCCATGAACGACCCTTCCAAAAATAAACATGAGTGAAAACAACATTTTCATGGAAGAAAATATTATGCATTGAAAGGAGCAAGCAAACCACTAGTGATAAAATAGTTTGGTGTAACCCTCAAGATAGTTTGGTGAAACCCTCAAGAGGAAGAGATATAAGAAATTAATTGGAAATATCACATACCATAGGTCACCAACCATAATTCCCTTCTAAGAGATTTCAAGCCTCATGCTACAAGTAAGGAATACCATATCCATACTTTTAAAAGATAGAACTAGGTGTTTACCTAGAACTCTAATTTGCAAAGTTGCTTCCAAGCGGTTGGAGAGGCAAATGAGAATTGAACATTGACTTGGAGTTGGGTAGTTACCACCAAAACAACCCCAAATACTCCCAACCGTCGATCCAAAAAACCTAGAGATCATGATTCATGGATAAGATTTAACATTGTTGAACCATAAATTTGATTGATTCCCATCAGTTGTGACATGGAGTCAACATGGGATACAACCTGGTTAGCTGTAGTTCCTTCCAAGTAGTAAATTAACATGGCGGTGGGACTTACAACATGGATATAAAACATTTCCAAACTTATATCATCAGGTTATGTGTTGAAATCATGGTTTTATACATTAAAGAGAAACCTTGTAACTCACGCAAAACATCAAGCCCATTCTAACCATACGCCTTCGAAATATATATGGTGGATCCATACCTAAAGTAAATATGCTTACTACATCAATATAGTCATGACATTGATGTATAGGTTATGGTTGCTGGAAATCCAAGTTTTGAACATCATTTAACATACATTTAATAAAGGATACATTTGTTGCTAGAATGAAAATAATTGTTATATGGTCATAGTTTCGAGTAAGCAACGCATGCATAAATATTTTCGAAGGACTATAAAAGATTTACATAGTTTGAATATATGGTACACGAATGAGATAAAGGGAGGTTTAGAAATATAACCTTTATTAGGTTAACCTAAACACCCTTAGAAAGGGTTATCCCATGAATGCGAGATAAACTCATGAATCTTATAAATTCAAAAATTATCATGGGGGAGTTTAAATGATCAAAATTAATTATCGCTAAGTCAATAGAAATGATTTTGCTCTAAGTAATTATCTCTAGTGTCAAAAAAAAATCATAAAGTGCAAATGCATACCCGGTGACTCTTTTGTTATGAGAGATGTTATGGGTTTAATATTAGGGTTTATATTGGGTTTAATCTTGAATTTATAATATAGGCTTTGTAATATTGGGTTTATAATATTGAGTTTGATATTTGAGTTTATAATTTTTGAAATTTTACATTACATTGTAGTTTAACCAACGACGCAATTCAGAATTACATAATTATTGAACCACATTTACTAATGTGGTTGACTATGCTTGACTATGTTTGACAATAAACACTCTTCAACTTTGGTCAAACATAATCGCCAATTATTGTTATTGATGAATATGTACAGTCAAACATAATAATCCACATTAGTCAAAAATAATCAAAGAGAGTAAACCTTTATAACCAATGTTTAAATAGCTAACCATATTTTCAAGTTTGGTCAAACATAATCTCCTATTAATATTATTGATTAATATTCATATTGAAACATGTGATGATGGAGTAGTACATTAATCTATCCAACATCGCATTATGAACACCATTATTGCAAGGTGAAAATCATTATCTTAATCTTACATTACATAGCAATTTCTCCAACATTTTATTATGACATTACAAAAGTTAGTCAACCACATTTACTAATGTGGTTGATTGTGTTTAACAAACAACAATCTTCAACTTTGGTCAAACATAATTTCCTATTATAATTAGTCAACCGCATTAGTCAAAAAATTCAAACAAAATGAAACTTTATAGTCATTATTTAAATTGTTGACGATGTTCAAACTTTGTTGCAATGTGACTATCATTGTCACAATGTCACATTACATTTCAATTTATCCAATATCAGATTACGAGAGTACAAAATTGGTTAACAATATTTACTAATGTGGGTCTATAATATAGCGGTTTATATCATGATTTCATATATAGGGTTTGTAATATAGGGTTTGTAATATAGGGTTTATAATATTAGGATTTAATAAATTATATAAGTTTTATTATATTATAATACTAATGTTTATATATTGAGTTTTAATAATAGAGTTTACTATATTAGACTTTAATGGTAGAACAACCATATAAAATATAATTAATATATGTTGATAGGCGTATATCAACCACAATAATAATTATTACATGGATGGTATGTATTTATAAACCCTAATGTTAAAACCCAATAATTTAAACCTAATATTATAAAACTTAATATTATAAGCCATAAAATTTTAAACCCTTAATTATAAACTCAATATTATAAACCCTAATATTAAACCCAATATTATAAACTGTAATATCCCTAACCTGGAATATTCCTTAAACCCCAACAAAAACTCCAACCAAATATGTGCAAATGATATAGTAACCCAGAAGTGATAAAATAACAGTGGAACAGCATATAATAATGTAAACCGGAAATATAAGCAGATACACAAGAAATGCAACGAGAAATGCTAAGCCATTTTATTATGCTAAGCAATAAATGAGTACAAGAGGTGATTAGATAGATGGCACCATGACTTGCACAAGGCAAGTGAAGAAATACTCTCAGAATGACAAGAATGGCCTCTCTGCGTGGATGCTGCTGCTAGAAAACAAATGATGATTTGGTGCTGCTCCCCTCCTCAGAAAAAGCTGAAACTCTAGGTTCGGGCTCTACTCAAGAAACTCAGAAAAACCCAGAAGGATTTTCTGAAATGGCCGACCCCTCAAAAATCACCCCCTTGGGGTTCTGCTCAGTTCCTCAAAGACGCTAATGAAACTGCTGCTGAAATGCTAATGAAACTGCTACTGAAATGCTGATGAAACTACTGTTGGAATGCCAGTGGAAATACCTTGCCCGAGCAGGCACTCGAAGTCCCCCGGGGCTAAGGGTGAGATCTCCGAACAAAGACACTCAATGCACTAAACAGTGCTACAGACTAGCTAAACAGCCAGCATGCTCTAAGTTGAAATGACTATCACAAATGCTCATAACCAGAATGATCCTAAATGAGGGGGTTCCTCTCTATTTTATAGCCTCTGCCTCTCACAATCCCTAGGCTCACTTTCTCCTATGTGATCCCCTTCTTGCCATGTGTTCCTTCCCTCCTACGCAGTCCCTCCATGTGTCTGCGTGGGTCCCATTTCTGCATCCCCCTTTGGCCCCCTTGGTTCCCCCTTAAGTCACGACGCTGTGCTACCTAGGAAGTGACTTTTTATTCTAAAGTGAGTTATGTTCCCCCTTCCTCACTTTTTTATTTACAAATAACTATAGAAGGAAAAAATCGAACAGAATCGAATATTCCAATTATCCATAGCTAATTAGGAATATTACAGTCTCCCTTGGAAAAATGTTGCTTGTCCTCAAGAAACTGAAGTGATGGATGCTGTAAGATCTCCTCACTCTCCCAAGTGGCATCCTCATCCGACAAATTCTTCCACCTCACCAAGAATTCCCGGACCGTCCTGCTCTGCAACTGTCTCTCCCTAGAGTCAATGATAGCCTCCGACTGCAATACCAAATGCCCCTCATCATCCATGGGTGGTAGCTCATCCATCACGGTCACCTGCTGCCCCAATGCCTTCTTCAGGCATGATACATGAAAAATGTTATGAATCTTGCTGCCTTGGGGCAGCTCCAACTCATATGCAACCTGTCCAAACCTGCGTATCACACTGTATGGCCCATAAAAGCAAGGATTGAGCTTCTCAGCCCCATTCTTCTTCAGCGATGACTGTCGGTATGGCTGTAATCGTAGGTAGACCATGTCCCCTACCTCGAACTGCCTCTCCACCCGACCCCTGTCGGCATACAGCTTCTGCTGGTTCTGTGTTGTAGCCATGTTATCCTTGAGAGCTCGGAGGATATCCTGACTCTCTTGGATCCAAATCTTAGCTCTAGGAGCCCTGCTATCACCAAACATCATGTTGACAAAAGATAAAGGATGATACCCATATAAGGCATAGAATGGTGACATACCAATGGACATGTGATGCGAAGTATTGTAGCAGTACTCCCCCAGATGCAGCCACTTTAGCCATGCTCGTTGCTGCCCACTGACATAGTTACGCAAGTAGCCCTCCAGCACTTGTTAACTATCTCTGTCTGTTCGTCCCTCTGTGGGTGATAGCTGGTACTCGGTGTCAACTCCATCCCCACCAATCAGAAAAGTTCCTGCCAAAACCCGCCCATGAAACGGCTGTCCCTATCACTGACTATGGTCTTAGGAAGACCATGTAGCCTAAATATCTCCCTGAAGAACAACTCGGCCACCTGTGTTGCTGTATAGTGTGCGGATATGGCAAAGAAATGTGTGTACTTCGTCAGTCGATCAACGACGACAAAGATACAATCCTTGCCCTGTACCATGGGCAACCCTGTGATGAAATCCATCGAAATACTCTCCCATTTCCCCTCCATAATGGGAAGAGGATGCAATAATCCTACGGGATGGCTCATCTCTCCCTTGTCCCTCTAGCAAACATTGCACTCCCGAATGTGTTGGAGTACATCCTCCTTGAGGCCCTTCCATGAGAACCTCTCCCAAATGGCCCTGTAGGTTTTGGTAAAACCCTGATGTCCTGCCAATGGGGAGTCATGTGATGCCTGGAGTATCTTCTTCTTGAACTGAGACCCCTTCGTCAAGAAGATCCGGTCCCTGTAGTAGATGATCTCATCGACCACCCTATACCTGTCATCTGCCACCTGCCCATCCAGAACCTCACATGAAAATCTGTCCTTGGAGTACTCTACTAAGATTCGAGCCCTCCAATTTGTATCCAAGCTCATAAGAGACAACGTGGCTGGTCTACGTGAAAGGGCATCTGCTACCACATTATTCTTACCTTTGACATACTCAATGTCAAAGTCATATGCTTGGATCTTACTGATCCACTTCTGTTGCCTCTCCTGTAGTTGCTTCTGCTCCAAAACGAACTTGAGGCTGTTGTGATCAGTCCTCACCCTGAACCTGTTGCCTACCAAATACTGCCAGTAGTTAGCCAATGCATGCATGATGGCCAGCATCTCCTTGTCGTATATGGAATACAACCTCTCATGCGGAAGGAGCTTCCGGCTCTCAATTGCTATAGGGTGACCTCCCTGCATCAATACTGTGCCGATCCCCTCTCCCAATGCATCATACTCCATATCTAATGGCTGCGTGAAATATGGAAATGCAAGCAACTCCTGGATAGCCCGCTCAATCTCATCTCGATAGGCCTTGGGGTGCCTATAGGGGGTGGTAATCACGGCCTGTATGCCCTGCTCAAGCTTGATGGTGTGCTTAAACCCCCAATCTGGTGGTTGTCCTAGTGGAATCTCCCCAAACATTATGGCATATTGATCAAGGATATACTGTATCTCTGGGTGTACCATCTGCCCTGTAGTTCGTGCCTCTTATGCATGCAACTCCACTGCCCACTCTATGTCTCCCTATCGGAAGACTGCCTCCATCCGATGAGCCGAGACAGTCTGAGGTAGATATTTGTGCTATCCCCGTATCTTCTCATGCCTCCCTATCTTCTCATCATCTCAGTCCATCTCCAGGGTCTTCCAATCTTTCGTGGCCTTCCCTAGAGTGATAAGCCACTAAACACCCAATATCATGTTGGTGTCCAGAATATCGACCATGAAAAAGTGGTCAGTGAATGTGTAGGTGCCCATCATCACTGAAAGCTCTGGAACATAACGAGCACACGTCATGGTCTTATCTCCTGGGACCAATACCGAAAACCCATCGAAGCTCTCTATTTGAATACCTCTCCGCTCAACCATCTATGCATCGATGAAGTTGTGGGTTGCCCCATTGTCAACCAAAACTAATACGCACTGGCCACGTACTGTCCCTCGTATGCGTAGCGTCAGATACTTGGGAACTCCCCACAACGCTACAAGGGCCCCTCCGGTGGGTGCAAATGATGCACCACCTACTGTTGGTGGTGGAGGTAGCAAAGGTCCCTCTATGGCATGGCTATCTCCTACCTCCACATCCTCCTCGTCATCCTCTTCTCCACTGCTCTCGAAGAAGACCTCAATAAAATGTGCTTTACCAGCAGCACATCTATGTCCTGGTGCCCATGGGTCCTGACAAGTGAAGCACAACCACTTCTTCTTCAGCTCCCTCCTGGCATCATCATTAATCTGTACTCGTCTTGGATTCCCCTTTGGAGGAGGAATCCTCACATTCTTCCCCTTACGCTGAAAATTCTGTCTCTGGGGGTAAGGTGTCTGGGTCCTGGGTAAGACATCCTATAAGTCTCAGGTCCTGCTGATAGTGTCCTGGAGTGTGTCTAGTTTAGTGGATTGGACTAAACCCCGAAGTGGCTCTGCTAACCCCTCAACATACATATAGACCCTTCGTGTTGTGGATAGGTCTGGCACCATCACGGAGACCCTCAAGAAATCTGCAATGTAGGTCTCTGGGCTCCCTGTCTGTTTGAGCCTCATCAGCTCAACGAAATGCTGCTCTGGATCCCTCTGATCAAATCGCTCCATCAGTCTCCTGGTAAACTCGGCATATGTCGTCACTGTGGAGTGCCCCAGTGTAACCATCCCATGAAACCACCAATCTTGGGCCTCGCCATCCAAATGTAATGTTGCCACCTTGATGGTCTCTGCCTCCGACATCTGGTAAAGCTGAAAATAAATGTCCAGCTTCTCCACCCAAGACTTTGTTGAACTGTTTGATAAGCCATCAAACGTAGGAAAGTGGAATCTACTCGCTGCACGGTGGGTGTCGCCATCATGGTAATGTCGGTACCCTCTGTGATGATCACAGGGTCTGCTATCCCACTGGAGCTGAACAAAATCTCTGAATGAGAGGGCTTCCCTGAACTCCTGCCCATAGGCCTGGTACTCTGCAAAATAATCACCCATATGCCTGGGCTCTACCTCCTGCTGGGCTACAGCCCCCGTGTCTGCTCCTAAGAAGGTGGGCATGGTAGAGCGTGTAGGGGCATGTGAGGCCCCCTGCTGCGCAGTATCACGCTGCTCTAGCAAGTGATGTGATGCACCTGATCCCTCACCGATCTGAAAAACCCGTGGGCTCTCCCACTGTCTGGCCTCTACTGCCATGAATCTCTGCCCCATCACCTCAATCTGCCTCGACAGATCCTGCACTGATTTGAGGAGCATATCTGCAAATCTCTTCCTATCCTCGTTTGCCATCTGCTCTACGTCCACTACTAGCTCTCTCTGTTCTGCGTCTACCACAGGTTCCTCTTGTTCTGCCTCTACCACAGGAACACAATCTCCCTCTCCGTAGGTATTCTCGAACCTACGCCCAGTGTCTCTATATCTCTGACCTCTGTAACAGATATTGGGTTTTCCCCCCGGTGCCATAGATTGCTAGCTCCACAGGCTGAGCCAGATCTATGCTTTGGTACCACTGTAATATCCCTAACCCAGAATATTCCTCAAACCCTGGCAAAAACTCCAACCAAATATGTACAAATGATATAATAACCCAGAAGTGCTAAAATAACAATGGAACAGCATATAATAATGTAAACCGGAAATATAAGCAGATACACAAGAAATGCAGCGAGAAATGCTAAGCCATTTTATTATACTGAGCAATAAATGAGTACAACAGGTGATTAGACAGATGGCACCATGACTTGCACAAGGCAAGTGAAGAAATACTCTCAGAATGACAAGAATGGCCTCTCTGTGTGGATGCTGTTGCTGTTGCTAGAAAACAAATGATGATTTTGGGCTACTCCCATACTCGGAAAAAGCTGAAGCTCTGGATTCGGGCTCTACTCAAGAAACCCAGAAAAACCCAGAAAGCTTTTTTGAAATGGCTAACCCCCAAAAATCACCCCCTTGGGGTTCTGTTTAGTTCCTCAAAGATGTTGATGAAACTGCTGCTGAAATGCTGATGAAACTACTTCTAGAATGGCAATGGAAATACCTTGCCCGAGCAGGCACTCGAAGTCCCCCGGGGCTAAAGGTGAGATCTCCGAACGGAGACACTCAATGCACTAAACAGTGCTGCCAACTAGCTAAACAGCCAGCGTGCTCTAAGTCGAAATGACTATCACAAATGCTCATAACCAGAATGATCCCAAATGAGGGGGTTCCTCTCTATTTTATAGCCTCTGCCTCTCACAATCCCTAGGCTTACTTTCTCCTACGTGATCCCCTTCTTGCCATGTGTTCCTTCCCTCCTGCGCAGTCCCTCCATGTGTCTGCGTGGGCCCCATTTCTGCATCCCCCTTTGGCCCCCTTGGTTCCCCCTTAAGTCACAACGTTGTGCTACCTAGGAAGTGACTTTTTATTCTAAAGTGAGTTATGTTCCCCCTTCCTCAATTTTTTATTTACAAATAACTATAGAAGGCAAAAATCAAACAGAATCGAATATTCTAATTAGCCATAGCTAATTAGGAATATTACATAAACCTTGATATTAAATCTAATATTATAAACCCTATGTATTAAACACCTTTTATTATAAACAAAATTTGTTAAACCCTATTAATATTAAACCCTAATAATATAAATTCTAATGTTAAACCTATATTATAAACTTTATATTTAATTACCATTTATAAATCATTACCATACACTTAATAATTATTAATGTGGCTGATATACCCTTATCGATGTATATCAACCACATTTACAATTTTGGTTTTATATATGCTTTATATATGCCTATTGGTGTATATCAACCATATTTATTATGTGGTTGTGCTAGTAATTAATGAAGGTTGTAAAAATTCAATATTTTATGTGAGCCACATTATAATTGAGAAATATTTAAATTTATGGCCAACAATTATTTTTATGGAGATTTCACTATTAAACTAAAATATTTCAGGAGAAAATAATCTTGGTTGTTGATAAACTTAGTTTCAACACCAAAACAAAGTGATAATTTTAGGAAATTATCATCATAATAATATAGTGAGAATTTAGTGTAAAATATATTTTCAAAATGTCACATTTAATATGAAATAAACTAAAAAGAAGAGTAAAAGGGTATGTTAAACAAAAGTAGGAAGATATAATTCATAGGAAAATTAAAAAAAAAAAAATTATAATGATGTTTTTATTGTATTTATATTTTATAGATGGAGTGAATAATGTCTATTTGAACTGGATGAAGATAATAAAGTTAATTTAAATTGGATTGCCAATTTTTATAATTTAAATATGCAATTCAAAACTAGCTTAAAGGAACTTATATTAGAGAAGGCTATCTTAACCTTTCAAATATTTTGTTTGGATTGTTTTTGAAAACCTTAAAAGCTCTTTAGTCGATAAAGTAAGCCAATAAATATCTTTATGATACATACAAATCTTTATGATACATACAAATGCACTAACTTATATATATATATATATATATATATATATATATATATATATATATAGATAGATATATAGATAGATAGATAGATAGATAGATAGATAGATATAAGTTTTTAATTATTATTTTGAAAAAATAATCTAAAGTATTTATCCAACCTCAGTTATTTTTATCAAATCATGGTAAGTATAGTACATATTATAATACAATTACATTATCATCTATACAAATAAAATATAGTAATTTTTTGGAATAGATTATTTGCAACTATGAACATTAAATCTTAAACATAACTTAAGAAATTAGTAAAAAAAAATTCTTAGAGATTGATAAACTACTTATTGTGGAATTAAATTAATGAAACTACTATCATATTTGCATAGGACAACTTTAATTTCATAAAAAAATATGATATTAAAAATGTTACAACAATTACATACATCACCATCTTGAAAAGGATTTGAAGAAAAATAGAATAAAATGATATTAAAAATTTCACAACAATTACATACATCACTATCTTGACAAGGATTTGAAAAAAAAAAAAAAAAAACAAACATTATCCATTATCTAAAAGTAATTTTCTTATCTCCATCGAAAAATATTTTTCTTATCTCCATAAAAAAATGTGAATAGATGATTAAAATAAGTAAATAATCATGTCAGATATTTAAAACTAAATTTATAGGTATTAAAATAATTTAAAAACATTAAATAATCTCTAACTAAAAAGTTCTAATAAATATATTAAAAAATTCTCACCTCATTTCATAAACTTTAGTAATGAGAGGATTGCAAAGGAATTTACAAACTCACCGATACTCAAATTTAATCATATTTAACAATTTGGATAATTATTAAAGAATAAATAGTCTTAAAGTATTAATTTTTTTCACTTTATTCTTTTCTATTTTCTCATTTTTCTTTGTTATATAAAATTAAAAATAAATGTAATATCTCAATTTAAAAATAAATTTAATAATTTCCTATTTTATTTAATTATATATTTTAAATAATTTAAAAATTTATTCTATAAACAATATATTTCAATCCAGTAACCCACTTATATTATGGATTATTGACCATGTCAAAAATTGTAATTTCCATACAAATATCTTCCACATAATGTATCAAACGCATACCAATAATATATACATTTAAAGAAAATATCAGTCTATGCAAATCACAATATGTGAACTCTATATATATTTTAAATTCTAATATAGAGTCGATTTTTATTTTTTATTATAAAAAATTATTAAATAAAATAATATCAAATAATAAAATTTTAAATAAAAACAATTTTAAATTTAATGTTTAATTAAAAAAAATTGATATCCCTGCGCAGTGCTATTAAAAAAATATTTTACTTTTAGTTTTTAATGCTATTTTAGTTTTATAGATAAAGGTATTATATAAATTTATATTAGTATTGTTATATATGGTTGGTAAATTTAGATAGGCATAAATTTATAATAAGTATAAAAAACACTAACAACTATTGTATCATGGAAATTCTTAGTTTGTAAATAGACTTTGTTATAATACCATGGACCATGGACAATACCATAATATATCAATACTACATGTCCAAAAAATCATAAGTCACTTCGTATAACATTAGTTTATATAACATTTTTTTAATTAAATTAAATCCTACACACCACACAATTAAATTAAATTAAAAAAAAAAAAAAAAACAAACAAACAAACAAATAAACAAACTTTTCAAAAAACATATATACCTCAACAAACCTTAAGCCATCCCCATTGCATGTTTCACTTTAATTACACTGTAATGTGTTCCCCTCTGAGATGAAGTTCCCTCCTGGCCTCTTTTCATTACTTTGGGCTATTAGATTATATGTTAGACGATTGGGAAATGTTTAGCCCTTGTATGACAGAGAATGTAGTTAGAATAAAGGTTACTAAACCTTAGCTGGTGCGTCATCTGAAAAACAGGCGAGGATGATGATGGTATAAAAAAACAGGTGGAGATGAAATTGAATTGCCAAGTAAGAATTTGTGGAGCTCGAAAAAAAGATATTAGTAGAAGAAGAAGTAGAGATAAGGAATAGAAGAGTTCCTATGTTGTCTAGATTGATGTTCTCAAAACCAAAACCAAGATTTGCTGAAGCTCAACAGAGTCCGTTAAATATTCTTGAAGTGAGCACCAGCCCTTTGTTGAAAAGATCCCCTGACAGAGCTTCTTCCCCATGCTCTTCCCCTTCATTGTGCTGGTGGGAATGTTTATTTCGAGCTTGACAGTGGGTTGGATGGAGCATCACATGATCGGGGGTTGGAGATTTGGAAATGGTGTTTGATGGTGTTTGGAAATTCACATATCCCGGAAAAATAGAGATTAGTAGAAGAAGAAGTGGAGATAAGGAGGGGAAAAGTTCCTACATTTTCTAGATTGATGTACTCAAAACCAAAATCAATATTTTTTGAAGCTCGACAGAGTCCGGTGAAGGTTTTTCAAGGGAGAACCAATCCTTTGTTGAAACTATTGCCTGACATAGCTTCTTCCCCTTCGTTGTGTTGGTGGGAATGTTGATTTCGAGCTGGACAGTGGGTTTCCTAGAGCATCACATGGTCCTGGGGTTGGAGATTTGGAAATGGTATTTGGAAATTCGGGGAGCCTAGAAAAAAAGAGATTAACAAAAGAAGAAGAAGAGATAAGAAGAATCACAGTTCCTACATTGTCTAGATTGATGTACTCAAAACCAAAATCAAGATTTTTTTGAAGCTCAACAGAGTCTTTTGAATGTTGTTCCAGGGAGAACAACCCTTTGTTGAAAATATTGTCTGACAGAGCTTCTTCCCCTATGCTTATTTCCCTTCGTTGTGTTGGTGGGAATGTTAATTTCAAGCTTCACAGTGGGTTGCCTGGAGCATCGCATGTTCCTGGGGTTGGAGATTTGGAAATGGTGTTTGATGTTATTTGAGGGTGTTTGGAAATGGTGTTTGTCGAAAAAAAAATCATTGTTAGTAAGAGGTTCCTTACTTTGTCTATGGACTCAGAAAGAGTGTGCAGGATTGTATTTGATTCTCTTTACTTATTCTGGCATGGAGTGAGTGCTCCACCAAGAGCCATAAGCTGCTAGCATATGTGACCAGGCTATTAGCTACCTTGTTATTCGTATTTTCAGAGAATTTTAAGAAAAATTGAGGGCTGTTATGTTAACCCTCACTCTGTTGTGCAAACCCTAACTTATAATTTATACTTTTTATGAAGGGTTATTCCGGTTGTCGGGCATGGCCCTATTCTTCCAACCCAGAATGCTCGTTAGTATATACATCATAGTTTTTCTTCATCTTGTAAATCTCTTTGGTGTTTTACTGTTGAATACTAAAATTAGTAGTTTCTTTGTAATGGGATTACATATTTAATAGGTATATAGAGGAAGGAGACCTTCTGAGATTCTTGAAAAAGAGTGAGGTGGAATCAATATTTCCCCAATTTGAAGGAGAAATTGAGACTGTCAAGATCAAAAAAATCTTCTCTGAAGAATTGGGTGGTATGCATTTTTAACTCTGATCCTTAGTTCTTATACTTTTCTCCATTGTAATGTATGCTTCCATGAATTTGATTCTCTCAGCATTGCCAACTGAATATGGAATTATCCTTCTCTAGAGTTTCTTGAACTAAAAAATTAGATTAAAGATATAAATTAGTCCGTTGTTTTACATTTAGAATTCTGGGATTTCTACGATATCAATATGTTTTAGGCCTCTCGCAATTGGGATTATATTTAAAGTGAATGTTTATCTAGAAAAGAAATGACTGGTCCATTCTTTGATTGACACTAAAACTATTGTAAAACAAGTGCACCTAATTTCCAATGTGATTGTCATTATAGTCATGATAATTTCCATTTTACGTGTTCCAAGGATTGCCACATCCCACGTCATTTTGTTGGTATCATCTCAGCTGGTATTAGCATGCTTCATATTCAGGAATACCTACAAAACAGACTTTGAAGCTATTGTGTTTGTGTTCGTTTTTCATCTCTTTGATGTTGGTGACAGATACATTGTCAATGGTGTTTAGGTTAGGGTAGAAGGCTGAAGGTAACCAACATTTTCACTGTTTAGTTTTCCACATTTATTTCTTCTTTATGGTCACGCTGTAGAGGAGCTCATCTTGCCAAATTTGGTTTCTGCTACTAAGTACTTTGTTTTCTTGCAGAACAATAAATGAACATTCTCACAACACTTTTCTTGCGGTATGATAATGAGTCGATTGAAGAAACACAATATGTGCATTTAAGAATTAAAGATTATAATTTTTGATTTTTTAAAATGCTTGTTGATATCTCAATGATGCATCTAAGATTTTAGATTTTTTTTAATGTTTTATAATAGCTCCGCCATGAGAATCTGTCCCGTATCTAGAAGTGAGATGTTGTTTACACCATATAACCATGTAATGGACAATCCGACCTCTAATCCCACAACCCACTGGCCACGTTTAATGGCACTTTTTTGAGAAATCGAACGTGGTGGGGATATAACAACACTCAATTTTCACTAATTGGGCTCCCCTCTCATGAATAACTATGGACTTCTTTTTACAAATTTCCTTGTATTTTTGTTTTTAAGCATTTGGGTAAAACAAACATAAAAATATTCTTTTTGTTTATTTGATGTTATTAGATAATTGCTCCTTGGCTCACTATTTTGGCATTGGTATGATTAGAAGCAAGCTGCAAAGATAGAACTAGAAAGCAACCTGATGGGGTCCAAACCACCAAATTACATGCTGGAAAGATAGACCCAGAAAGCAACCTGATGGAATCCAACCCCCAAATTACATGAATAAATGCATGGGTTGCACACCTTGTACAACTTCCTTCACTTCCTCGAGATCCTCTGAGTCATGATGGAGAGTACTATAGAAGCAAGAATAAAATGATGTCTCAGCTGCTGGATGGACAACATAATTACTATAACTTAGTGTGGAAATGTAAGTGCAGAAACAAAACATTTCAGCCTTAATCAATTTTTTATATAAAATGATGTCTCAATTACTGGATGGACATTATAATTACTATAACAACTTGGAAATGTAAATGCAGATACAATAAGTTTCACCCTCGGAACAATTTTTTATGCAATGAGCTGATTAATTCTCAATTCCTTGAACTCAAGACCATTTATAACAAGCCAGTATATTTCTTCTTTATGGTCATGCTACAGAGGAAGCCATCTTGCCTAATTTTGTTTCTGTTATCAAGTACTTTGTTTGTTGCAGATGATTATAGAATAAATGAACATTCTAACAATAGTTTTCCTGTTGCTTGATAATGAGTTGATCAAAGCAACAAGGTATGTGCATTTAAGCATTAAAGATTATAAATTTTGACTTCTTAAAATGCTTCTTGATATCTCAGTGATGCATCTAAGATTTGGATTTTTTTAATGCTTTATAATAGCCTAGCCATGAGAATCTATCACGTATCCAAAAGTGAGATGTTATTTACACCATATAACCATGTAATGGACAATCCAAAATCTAATCCCACAACTCAATGTCCACATTTAATGGCATATTTTTTTAGAAATTGAACATGATGGAGATATAACAACAGTCAATTTTCACTAATTTGGCTCCCCTCTCATGAATAAATCTGGATTTATTTTTACAAATTTCATTTTAGTTATTTTGTTGAATAATTTGGGTAAAACAAACACACACACACACACACACACACACACACACACATATATATATATATATATATATATATTTGAAGTTATTAGATAATTACTCCTTGGGTCACTGTTTTGGTGTTTTTATGACTAGAATCACACTACAAAGCTAGAACCAGAAAGAAACTTAATGGGATCCATACCGCCAAATTACATGCTGCACAAATAGAACTAGAAACTGACCGAGTGGAATCCAAACACCCAAATTACATGAATAAATGCATGGGTTTCACACATTGTACAACTTCCCTAACAATTCATCCACATCCTCGAGATCCTCTCAGTCATGATGGAGAGTAGTATAGCACCAAGAATAAAATGTTGTCTCAATTGTTGGATGGACAACATAATTACTATAACTTTGCATGGAAATATAAGTGTGGAAACAAAACATTTCATCACTGATCAATTTTTTATATAAAATGATGTCTTAGCTACTAGATGGACATTATAATTACTATAAAATCTTGGAAATGTAAGTGCAGATACAACAAGTTTCAACCTTAGAACAATTTTTTATGCAATGAGCTGATTAATTCTAAATTCCTTGAACTCAAGGCCATTTATAACAAGTTAGTATCAAGTTCTGAACTTGTGATGGTCATCTCTAAGCAATGAACATTCATAGAGCTTGGGCACTCATATCTGTGAGCGGTCATAGTAGAAAGTCGAATGGGTGAATTTTGAGTAGCATATCTCTGAGAAGTTAGAGTAACAAGTGTCATGGGTGAATTTTCAGTAACATATGTCTTGGTAGCTAGTTACCAATATTATTGATTTAGCTTCTGTTGTACCAGATCTTAGGTAAAAAACATTCATACTACTATCATTTATATTGTAATGAAAGTTATCTGTACATGTTGTAATTAATTGATTAGAGGAATGCTATAATGATGAAATGTATTCTCAGGAAGAGGGTTCTTTACTTTATCTATGGACTTAGAAAGAGAATCCAGGAAAAATAATTCATACTACTATTATTTATATTGTAATGAAAGTTGTTTGTACATGTTGTAATTAATTCATCATAGGAATGCTTTAATGATGACATGTATTCTCAGGAAGAGGGTTATTTACTTTGTCTATGGACTGAGAAATATTGTGCAGGATTGTATTTGGCTTGTTTTTCTTATTCTGGCATGGAGTCTATTGTTTGATCTATAGGTTGTGTTAGAGTCGATCTAGTTATCCCTCCATCAGAGATCCAAGCTCTTTTTCATTTCATGATTAGGTGTCTCACCAATTTTGATCAGTTGCATTTCGTTAGGCATGCCATAACTCTGATGGAGTGGGTTGTGTCACTTATTCCCCTTGTGCTTGGCACTACTGGTTCAGGCCTGTTTATTAAAATAAGTCTTCAAAGGTCATTTACAATCATGTTTTAAAATTTTGAGGTCTTAGGTCTAGGGTTGAGTCAATTTTGTCTTGAGAAGTCGTAAAAGACCAGCAGGCCAGTGGAATGTCCTTGTTAGATCATCACTTCAATAATTTTCGTCATTGTACAGCTGAATAAGCACTTCTCTTCAAAACTCTGTTTTGAAGATAAGTCACCATCTCATTTTTGTAAAAAATTGTCAAAATTTTCAAGTTCTCCAAATGGTCAAGCGCAGCCTTGGTCTCCTTTGCCAGAGCATATCAGAGCTATCCCTGCAAAAAATTATCAGAAGAAATCATTATTTCAACCAATTGTTTTTAAAGGGAAACCAAAAAGTCAGAGCCTATTAATCTGAAAAAAGTGTCAACAACCAAACATTACAAAATGGGTTTTGGTCAAGTAAAAATTAAAAGGGAGTCTATATAAAGGCATTTCTCCTCATAACGCTCTCATTCACATCTCAAGAGCAAAGTGCATCCATTCTAGGGCGATTTTACAAGCTGGTGAGCAAATCGGGCTAGTTCAAGGGGCGCGCTACGCACCCAGGGCGCGCTACGCATCAACACACCTTTTCCAGTGTAAATCTACTCACGCGCTACGCACCAGGGGCGCGCTATGCGTTGGGTGAGGCGCGCTACGCGTTGGGATTTTTGCTCAGAAATTCGCCAGCAAGTGTGCAGCTCCTCCTCTAACTCAATTAAAATACAGGTAGGCTTCATGTCCATGGTTCGTACTCAGTTTTGCAAGGTGTATGTAAATAAATTATGCTAGCTATGCCATGAAAATTAAATGTAAAAAACCCTCAGTTTGCTGTGAGAATTCAAAGGTCTAGTTTGCTGTAGGGTTTTGAAAATTATATGCTGCCAAGGTTTTCCCACTTATGTGTTTCCTACCCCCCATGTTCACCAACATTTTCCTTTAAAAAATTCCTCATAGAACCCTACACTATCCCTCTACGAAATTCTAAACCCTCCCTTCTATTACAAACATAATATCCCCTAATTCACCCCAAACCCTAAAAATTATCAGAATTTCTATATCCTTTCCCTTCCCTAAATTCCTTGTTTATTTCCATTGCCCCTATGTCCCTAATGTTTCCCCTTCCCTAACAATTCCCTTGTATTTGTGTCCCCTTGGTCACAGCATTTTGAAAAACAGGAAAAAGTCTACAGTCAATTGTGTGCACAGTCAGCATATATATTCCAGCCATCTTGTCTTCAACAATATGTCAGAAACCGAGTCAGCTTATGAGCAGAGTTATGACAGTGATTCTACACTAGAAATAGAGGTGCCAAGGAGGTATCACAAAGGTGGAAAACGTGGTCGGCATGTCAGGGAGGAGCCGACTTCTTTGGCTCATTTGCAAGCTTGTCCACTTGCAATGAACTGTTTTCGGTATCAATCATGTTTTGAATATTGTGAGTGGATCTCACAAATCCAGCATCATCGAGAACTAGTTCATTTATTTGTTCTACATTTGCAGAATGGTCATGTAAACCTTGCTGGAGTGGATTTCACCTTGTCACCCGAGATTATTGCTCAGGCCACTGGGATACCAAATGTAGGGGAGGAATGGAATAAGCGCCAGCAGTTAGACAGATTTCACTATGAGCCATATATCAAGCCCGGGTGTATGAGACATTTAACCGCTGTTTTTCCTTTCAGATTCCTAAGGGATGAGTATGCACCATTGATGAGACTCATCATTCGATATTTCACTTGTGAGGGCAGATTTTCACGTCTCTATTCGTACCATGTCCGTTTGTTGATGCATTTCACAAGGGTACGTATGATGAATATTCCATTTTTCATGTGTCGCAACATAGAGAGGATGGTGCCCTTAGTACAAAGGAAGACCCCAGCACAGCAGCATAAGAGCATCTATCATTATGCACTGATTAAGATCATAGTGATGCATCAGTTGGCACAGCAGGGTATTGCTTGGGAGGAGTTCATTTCTCGCGACTTTTTCACGGTGCCACAGCCACCTCCCGAGATTGTCCATGATGAGGGAGGGCCTTCACATCAGTTTGACATTCCTGAGCCCGAGCATGTTAGCGCTCCTTCATATGTTACATATCAGAGAGGCCACAGGGCCTTATTTGCATCTGCATGACGAGTATTATCTCCACATCAGGTGGAAAGGGTCTCGCCTTCTGCAGTACAGGTACAGGCACAGGTACAGGACAGAGGCAAGCAATCCATGTTTGATGAGGGACCTTCAGGAGATCCGGACACAGATATTATTGACCTTGATATCAGCTCTCCTAGCTTAGAGCTAAAGGAGGTCATTCAACAACAAAAGGCAGAGAATCACTTGTTGCAACAGAAATTGGAAATGGCTAATTGGACAATCAACTACTTGGAGCAGCGCAACAAACAGCTAGAAGATGAACACACTCTTTATGAGTTGCGGCGAATCCGAGAAGACTGAAACTTGGCCCGCAAGAGACCCGATGATTTGACACCTATTGAGCGAGAGTCTATGCTCATCCGGGTGAACACTCATTTAGAGAAATTGTTAGCCAAGGCAAACAGAGACAAAGTTATGCTCTGCCATATGAAGAATCATTACTGGGCTCGCATGCATGTTTGCAAAGCGAAACTGAAGATCCTTAAAGGGCGATTGAGCAAGGCACTAAAACGGAGAAAAAGGGCCAATCCACTCCAAATTTTGGCCGAAGCCTCTTTGAAGGAGCATGGTACTTGATGAAACAACCCCAGCTCAAATCTCAAAAAATTTGGAGAAGTTTTTGTCAATTTTGAAGTTTTTGTATTAAAAACAGGTTTTTGCACTCAACGCGTAGCGCGCCGCGCGCTACCCTGAAGATGGGGAGGTCTAATTCAAGAAAGGTTTGCATTATTGGATTTGTCATGATGAAATACATCTGCTCTGCCACTGCCAAGGCATTTCATCAAGGTTTGGGTCCCCAAAAGGTCAAAAAACATGCAAAAAATGGCCTCACTGCCCCTTTTTGGACACACAGGTAGTAGTCTTGGGAGAATGCATTTTTGGAGGGGAAAATGGGCACCAAATTGAAAAATTCCACTTGGGTTGGAAAGCAGACATCCATACCTTTCCAACAAGCCCACCTGAGCCCCATTTGGATGCCGGGAAGTGCCCCAAAAGTGGGTGGAAAGGCGTGCTATGCATAGGGTTTTGGCGCGCTACGCATCAGGATATTTTCCAAAATTTTCATCTTCAGCTCAGGAAAACGCAGCCAGTTTGACCAGTTTTGACTTATGGTGGGATTTTTCACCCTACTTGATGTAATTAATGTAGTTTTATGTTGACATGACACTTATTTACCTATTCTAGAAGATTCATTCATAAAATAGCAAAAAATTAATGAATGAATTGGTTTCCTAGCTTATAGAGGCAAGTTGTTTTGACTGCCTAGATTATAGTGTTTTGTTTAGAATTGGTTGAAACAACTCCTAGGATGATGAGCTCGACCCCTAGAGGCAAGGGAATGTGTTAGCTTGCCTATATTATATATTTTCTTAGTCATTTTCATGGTTGGACTCTTTGGGAAGAGGCTTGGAGACTTTATTGTACATTTTACTTCAGCATTTTGGCAAAGGGAAGACCAGGGATTTGCAGCACTATTTGGAATTCTTGTGGCTTTATGTCTTGATGGTGTGCTTCTTTCAGTACTTGTAAGTTTGTTATGTGTATCATTTTTCCATCTCTCATCTTCTGCAATTGAACAAATGAAGTGTTAAGGTAGAATCCATAAATTTGGGATGCTCTTCCTTTAAATTTGTTTAATTTTCCATGTTTTCATCAGTTTAAAGAGAACCCTTGCGTTTGCTTGCTCTCCTTAGCTCCTCACCTGTCTGATCTATTCACCCCATCACTTTAAAAGCATCAAAACAATTGCCTACCTTGCTCCAATCAGACCTCTGCAGAAACTGTGTCTTATCCCCGCACCCAAAATTGCCTTTTCCTTTGATTCAACAAAAACCCCAAAAAATCACCTTTAAACCTCTGCACTTAATACCTAGCCTAAAATTAGTCATCAATTCAGTCATCTCGAGCTTCTTTGATTACCTTTTGCCGAGATAGACCCGGAGAGAGCCCTCTCCTGTCCTCGTAGGGCTAGCTACGAGGCTGAGCGTGGTATGATGTTGCCTCGAGTTTTGCCTTCCTCAGCCTGAGGCAGATTTGAGCGTTAACAGGTTGAGTGCTCCACCAAGAGCCATAAGGTGATGGCTTATGTGACCAGGCTATTGGTTGCCTTCATATTTGTATTTTCAGAGTCTTTCAACAAAATTGATGGATTTTATGTTAACTCTCGCTATGTAGTGCAAACCCTAACTTATAATTTATACCTTTTATGCAATTTTATTCCAGTTGTCGTGTATGGCATCATTCTTCCAACCTTGAACGCTCATCACAGTTTTTCTTCATCTTGCATGATATCTATGTTTTTTTGTTGAGTACTAAAAATATTGGTTTCTTTCTAATATTTTACAACTATATATGGGAAGGAGAGCTTCTGAGGTTCTTGAAAAAGAGTGAGGTGGAATCAATATTTCCCCAATTTGAAGGAACAATTGAGACTGGCAAGATAACAAATTTCCTTTGAAGAATTGGGTGGTATGCATTTTTAACTCTGATTCTTAGTTCCTATACTTTTATTCAATGTGATGTATGGTTCCGTGAATTTGATGCTCTCAACATTGATAAATGACTCTGGAATTATCCTTCTCTAGAGTTTCTTGAACTAAAAAAACTAGAGTAGTTTATTGTTTTAAATTTAGAATTCTAGGATTGCTACCATATCAATATATTCTAGACCTCTCACAATTGGGCTTATATTTCAGGTGAATGTTTATACCTACGAGCAGATAACCAGGAAGATCGCGGAGCGCTAGCAAAGATCAAGGATATTGGAATCAATGTGGTTGCACTGCTACTCTAGGCCCTCCACACATTGCATCAGGGCGTCTGAGATGAGTTGCGGATCATGGAGCAGTGCACCCTTGTAGCCCTCAATGGATTTAAAGTTAACAATGAATAAATGTACGAGGAGAAGACACAAGCGCTAAAGGATAAAGATGAAATTCAATCGCGATGCACAAATCTAGAGTCAGCAATTGAACAACCTTGCAAAATAGTTCCAGAATTGCATATCCTAGACGATGCGCAGGCCTAGACAAAAGTCAGGAAATTAGTAGTTGTGGTGCGCGACGCCAAATAGGAGGTTGGGTGAGTCACTTTCGAGTTCTAGATGAAGATATCTGAACTCCAACTCAATCTTCAACCAACTACACTGCCAGAAGTTTGGGAACAAATATGTGCATCTATAAAAGAATCCATGGGTCAACTAGACGTTGCAGTTCACGGTTACGACCAACTATTCAATCAGGAAATGGGCCTATGGGATACATTGTAGGAGGACCCTTTGCTGTAATAGTTGAACACAGAGATCAGGAAAGCATAGAAAAAATATGATGAAACCAATGCGACTGCATAAAGATTGGTGCTAGTCTAGCTCTTCACATCCTTGCAGGAAGGTGTTGTGCTCCACAACAACCCCCCATTTCATAACTTTATTCCCAAAATTATCATATGAAATGGGTCCCTTAGAGTTTAATTGGTATCATCATTGTATCTTTCAAAATGGTCCGAAAACTAAATGAATACATTATATAAAAAACCTTTTGAAAACCCCATGTGATCAAATAAAACAATCCTTGTTCATTGCGATAAAGTGATCGCAAGATCGCATATCGCAATGACATAAGGGAACATAAGTAAGTGGCACATTGGTCTCCGCCGATGCGATATCGCTATCGGCTATCGGTGATACTTCATGCACATTTTAAAGCGCCCCATGCCATTAGCCCCACTGCGATGCGCAATCGGCGATCAGTGATCGGCGATATATAATACATATCTTATGTGATGCCAATACCCCGATGCGATGCGATATCGGCTATCGGCAGTGTTCCATGCACAATGTTAAGGCGCCCGGGTAATGTATTCCGATGCGATGCGATATCGCTATCGGCGATCGGAGGTTTTGAATAGTGTCAATACAAAAGGTTTAAGGTTGCCCCGATGACCGATTGCGATAAAGCACAGTTTTCAAAAAAGCCGTTAAATGAAGGGATATCATGATTTATTTCATATTAAAGGCTTGATCCGTCCAACAATGATTCGCCTGTGCACAACCACCAAAACGCCCACAGCACGCTTAAATGAATAAATCGTCCAATTAACGGTATAATGGGCATTTAAGATTGGCAGGTTTTAAACGGCCATTTAATGTCATCGTAAGTCCTAAAATCCCCCCATGGATTGTGTCTGTGCCCGTTTTAAAAGCTAAATCCCTTATTACGCATCTGTCAATATTTCTCATCACTTGCAAGTTTTCATTGCTATTTCTCTGTATTACGTATATTTGCGCCTCTGTGCAGAATTCATCCAAAGGAGAAAGCTCAAGCAAAATGGGGAAGAAATCCAAGAAGACCACAGGCGCTTCCACTATGCCCGCTGCAGGACAGGTTCTCACTGACAAGAAGAAAGGATTAATTTCATATACAACATGTTCAGGTCTCGGCAGAACTACTTGGCAGGGTACCTACAACTTAATCGAAATTGAAGAACCTACGGTGACAATAGTAGAAGCCACTGCTAATTCCACTCGGAAATCTAAGTGCACTCTTAAGGATTTAGCTGACTCCTTCCTTCACAGGATAGCAGCCAGGGAGAAAATTCTCCCATACACAGATGTAGTACGTTGGGCAATTGAAGAAATCCCAATCATGGACAGAACCTTCAGCACCAGGGATGGGAGGATTTTTGGGTCGTTCAAAGCTGAGGACTTGAGGCAAATGTACCATTTGCCTAAGCCAGAGAAGATATATAATAAGGCGTTCCTGGAGAAATTCGCAAATGAAAATGAAGTTGAATCCGAACCCATCCGGGATTGGAGACAAAATCCGGCCAAACACAAACACGAATCTTCCGGTAAGTACTCAGTTGATTCCCTGGCTTCTCCTTATTGCTACGCTAGAATAATGATGTGTAGATTGTGGGGATTGCATGATTCCTCTAATTTCACCATAGAGATGGTTCCTTTAATGGAAGTTGCAGTGAACAGTCAAATAATGGATTGGGCCACTATTCTCTCAGATAAACTAGCCAAAGTTGTTCTTGATTTTAGAAATCAGACTGTCATCTCTGAAAGGAAAATTCCCCCATTCTATTACAGTGCATATATTTTAGATACATTATGTTTCAATTCTGAATTTCCCGTGCTCGGCTGGAGGTGGATGCCACAAGATCCCATGGCTATCCACATATACCATCAGAAATTATGGAAGTCCTCTTACAAGCACCATCTGTACCAAATCTGCAATGGCTTTATGTTGCCTATTTATCATTCTATTTTTGATAAACCCATTTCCAAGATTTCCTATCAAGCTTCGTTTGATTTAACAGCAGTAGGGAGTTGGTTTGGAGAGGAGAAATTTACCTACATAAGAGTTTTCGGCAGCCAAGCCAACCCACATGTTCTCCCTTTGTACATACCAGATAAACTGCTAGCAATAGAAATCACTTATCAGATTACGGCTGAGAGTGTTACACAGACTCTCAAGAAAGAAAAGAAGAGGGGCTGGCCCTCTTTTCCCTTGAGGTGTGGTGTCTATACCCTGCATGATCTCAAACATGCAGAAAAGGAAGCCACAAAGATTCAATCTTTAACTTTGGCGACTATCCCAAATAGGCCATTCGATCCAAAGAAAGTTGCCTATAATGCACTAGAACAGGCCAAATTGACAAAATTTGAGCATAAAGAAGATATATTTGACGACCTGTTCGTTTCAGCCGAATCAATAGGTCAGGCTAAAGAATTCGCTAGAATGAAATATAATGATGAAGGGTTGACTGAGTTTAATAAACTTAGAGAACAAAGGTTGCAAACTCTGCCTCTAGATTTACTAGCAACAACCCCGGCGACATCATCAAGCGAGCCTAGTCGGCAACAGTCAAAGGAACAGGAGGAAAGTCAGAAGAGAGCACAGGAGGAGGAACAGCAAAAGAAACAGGAAGAGGAAAGGCAAAAGAGAGAACAAGAGGAACAGTTGAAGAGAGAGCAAGAAAAAGTGCAGAAGGAGTCCCAAACTGAAAAGGAAAAACAAACCACCATTGATGTCAATATAGATACTCATATTGACCCTAAATTGCTCTAAGAATTTTAAGCAATTTCACTCTATCATCAGTGGGTTGGAATGTTCCAAGGATACGGACACTTCCAAGACAAACGATACACAGGACATCACTTCACCTCAGGTTCTAAGTGCAACCAGCGGCCCACCCATTTCTAAGGATGTTGAGGTAATACCAAAAGACCCCTCCGACCAAATCATTCTTCAGGTAGAAGATATTCCTCCACTGGATGTTTTCTACAGCCCGAGGCATAAAGCAGTGGTAAAAAGACAAAGGAAAAGAAGGAAGATTGATCAACCTCCCCTTTTCCCAGAGCAAACTATTACGGGCAGCGTGGTTTGGAAGGAGGAATTCGACCCCTCCGATGACCTGACAAAACTGTCGCAGTATGCGGGAGCCTATTCGGCAGCGACAATCGATAAGGCATCTAAGGTAAGTCTTCTACTGAAAACCAAGGATCAAGAAATTTTCGCATTACAGGCAAAGTTGGCCGAGACAAAGCAGAAGGCAGAGCAAGCAGAGCAGCAATTGTTGACACAACAGCAAATGAACAATCAACTAACTCAGCAATTGCAGGCAGAAAAGCAAAGGATCGACCAAAGCGCGATCCAGAAACAGAAGGAATTATCAGAGGCATTGGCACAACTAAGGGCAGCAAACGAGCAAATGATGAAAACAAAGGATGAGAAAATTGCTCAATTGTCATCACAGCTCGAAAAGATAAAGGGCGCTCCACAAGTGGCTGAATTCAGAGCAGAAGCATTACAAATAAACACTGCATTAATATCTCAAATTAGGCTTCTGTGTCAACAAATCGCTCAGGCAGAGCCACTCTGTGAATTAACGACATCCATAAATCAGCAAGTAGAGAAGGCCAGGAATGAATTGGATCAAGCCGAAGAAATCATAGCTGCATTTCTTGACTGGCAAGATTCTGAACAAGGAAGAGCAGCAAATTTGCCCAGAATCTTAGAAACACATAAAGATATACTCTTCACAGAATGGCAGTCTCAGATGATGAAAGCAGAGAGGGCAGCTTCAAGATGTAAATCAACTTCCGACAATCTGGTTGAACTAGTTAACAACACCCTCTACTTATCAAATATGATTTCCCAATGTACACCAAGAAAGTTGACAACAACAAACACATTGGAGCAATCATGTTATCCTGATTTAGAGGAAAAAGGGAGATTAATCGCTGGGATTAACAGTTTAACCATGGAAGCATATTGGCTCTTCCTGATTAAGCCGCATACACAGAGAGCCGCCCTTAAGTGCCTAACAGATGCGATCGGGTATATAATTCCTGATATTCAGGATGCCACCTATGCCGCCCAGCTCAGTTCACGCCTCAACAAACCTCCTGAAGTAGAGCCAATGCTTGCGATAAGTCAGCTCAGATTTAAAGGCAAGCAGCCTACTTGATGAATCATGTCGCCGATTGCCAGATCGCTGAGGAAAATAGGATCAAGATTTATTGATACCAATTTAGTAGGATTTCAGTTTAGTAGATATTTAGATTAATTTAGTATTTATAGACCCTTTCATTGTTTTAGAAAGGGTCGTAAAGTTTTGTACCAGACTTAAAGACTGAAGTTTGCACTATTGTGCTTCAGTCAATATTCTTTTATGAAACTGGACCAGTTGTTCTTAATTCAACAAGGAGGCTTTTTATACAATTGTGCACTATTGTCTTTGTTGAGAATGTTTCTGCGTTGAAGGAAGAATTACAAGTAGTGATTGATATCGGGAGTGTCATACAGCTCATATGGTATTTCTATCTATGTCTTAATTCATTCCTGTTATGTGAATTGTTATTTGATTATCCTTGTTATTATTGATTATATGCATGCGCGTTAACAACAATTCTACATTTTTTCCACTATTGGATGTGTTATGATATGCTTTCCTTTTAATCATGTATATGTCGATAATATAAATGATGAGTGTGGTAATATCGCTTTAATCACTTTGCTTAACTATTTAGGCACAGTAATCTTGAATTAATTAATATCTATGTCTGTTAGATGGAGTCATCTATATGCCTGTCTTTAGACATAGACCATCAAACGCTACACTTTAAAGCTCAATAGATTCCCGGGATAGTTCATAGTTTTTGTATTCTTGTCAGTAGATTTAGTGATTCGCTCATCGCTAGCTCAGTTTATAAATCATCCTTTCATCCCGTTTATCCATTATTTTTGGGAAACTGGTCCCATTATCCCCAGTCATAGCCACTATTCCAAACGAAAAAGGAGCTGTACTAAGGTCCGGACCGGGTGGTTATCCCCGATGTTGATGCAGCGATTTTCGAGGCATCAACATTTTTGGCGCTAGAAGGAGGGCCTCAACTGTGAATGGCAAACAAACCCAAATCTGCAGGCCATTCTAAGAGTAATTCTCCCTCCATATCTCCTCGTTCTTCCCAATTGTATGCTGGTTCGCCAGTATCCAAACAAGAAGAAGAGGAATCAACTACCACTGCTCAAACCCATCATACTCCAGAACAATAAAGTCTTGAATCACCTGAAGTCCAGTCTCTTATCCACAAACTTCAGAGTTTCTCGATTTCACCACAGAAATCTGAGGTATCACAAAGCAGTGCGACTTCACAGTTCAATTTATCTCATCCTCTCACCAGACTTCAGAGCGAAAAGCTCGGTATTGAACCCACTGAGTTCCCTTTACCCAAAAGGAAAAAAGCGAAGAAAAATACTGAAGGATCTGATAGTGAAGAGCTTTCATCCACATCCTCCATTTCAACTTCTCATCTGCAAAGTCAACCATCCACTCCCCCATTACATATTGTTGTTCACCAGGGATTAGAAGCTTCAGCATCCCAACCTGCTCACTCCTCAACATTATTTACTTCCCAGACATCTGGAATTCCAGCGGTAGTATCATCCACTACTACTATCATAATGGCAGATCCATGGACCAGACCTGGTGCAGTCAATATGCCTGCACCATTGCATCCATTACCAGACTACCCTAAAAAATGGCTACCCAAGTTTAATCCAGATGATGGGACCCAGGTTGAGGAACACATTAATAATTTCATGTTAGCAGTCAACTTGAAAGGAGTAACAGAACAAGACGTTGTTGTTAGACTTTTCCCTTACACCTTGCAAGGATCAGCAGGATCCTGGTATTTCTCTTTACCCTTTGGTTCCATTACTAGTTGGAACACTTGCCAAGAGTAGTTTCTTACCAAATATGGAGATGATAGGTCTTTGGCTACCCTAATAAACGATCTCTCCAATCTGAGAATAGAGCATAGGGAACCAATTAAGGAATTTAGTGCTCGCTTCAATAAACTCCTAAATAAAATACCTACAGCCTCCAAACCAAGTGAACAAATTCGAAGCGAATGGTATATCACCGCCCTACCTGCCAATATAGCCATTTTTGTAGATAGAGCTGGGAAACCTACCTTAGCCGAAAACATGAAAGAAGCGCTTGCTGTGGAGAAGCGTATCAATGCTCTGGAAAAGAAAGCTGCTCTGGAAGACAGAAAAGCCAAAAAGGTCTCTTTTAAAGATGACTCAAAAAAGAAAACCCCAAAAGACCCATATGACATGGAAGGTTTGCAAAAAGTCCTAAAAACTTTATCAAATGAAATGGTTGAAATAAAGAAGCAGGTAGCCGAAACCTCAACCAAAAGACCCTTTAGGAATTATAAGAGAAATGAATCAAAGCCACCAAATGTCATATCTAATGCAGATTCAGAGCAAGAAGAAGAAGAGGAAGAAGAAACAATCTCACCAACTGATGACAAAGAAGAAGTAGTGGAATGTCATGGAATGTGGGATTTTATACTCCCCAACTCTGATACCGATAATGAAGAAGAAGCATTCCCGGTCACTACTAGAAGCAAAAGTACTTCTGAACCTGTTCAAGTAACATCAAAGAAAAGGAGTGCTGGTGCTGCTACAACGAAGGAAAAGACACCTGCAAAGAAATCACCTGTAGGAGCTCCCCAAAACCAGCCTTCAACTTCTAGTACTCCTTCAACATCCAAAACATTAGTGGTATCCGATTCAATGGAGTATAACATCGTTGATGACATGAAGAAAACTAAAGCAAACATTACCATGTTTGAACTTAGTAAACTAAAGCATCAGCAGAAATTACTTCTTAAAAAATTGAATGTTGTTCCCTCTACACCTCTTCCCAGTGCGAAAGCTGCTAATGATTCAGGACAACCTCCTCTAGGTATGGTTGAAGCCACCGATTCAGTTTTGATTGGAGATAGATCAAACTCTCATACTCCACCCTTCCTCCTAACCTATGAGATCTATAACAGAAACCTGCACAACTGTTTAATTGACTCAGGGGCATCTTCGAACATAATGCCAGCTTCAGTTTGTTCTAAACTAAACATTGAACCCCAGAAGTCTGCTATCCATATTGTACAATTGGACAGGACCAAAGTGTAGGTTGTGGGAGAAATTAATTCCGTAACTATCAGGTTGTCTGCGGATCCCAGAGTAGTACAAAGGATTGACATCCTAATAGCCGATATACCTGAATTTTACGGTCTAATTTTGAGTAGGGATTGGTCTGAAAAATTGCATGGATATATTTCTACTGATTGGTCACATATGTGGCTTCCCTATAAGGGTAAGCCAAATCAAATAAGGATCGATCGGGAGAAACATATGACCCACACAGTTACTGAATTTGAGCAAGAAAACCAACTCGTAGCGTTCAACAACAACATTTTGGGGAATTATTCATCAGAGTCATTCTTTGGCAACTTTGTTGCCCAACCATCTCCTTTTTCAGTCAATCATTTTACATCTCAGATTGAGAATTACTCACAAACTGATAGGTCTAGATGTTTCAATGATGCTGAGAAAACTGTAAATTCAATTGTTAATACTTCTTTATTTTGGTCTTTATATTTCGATGGGTCCAAGTCTAGCGAGGGCTCAGGAGCAGGCTGTATTTTGGTTAATCCACAAGGAGAAAATACAATGTTGTCCTGTAGACTGGAATTTGAATGCACTAACAATACAGCCGAATATGAAGCCTTGGTCCAGGGACTGTATAAAGCGATCGGTCTTAAAGTGCAATATTTGAAAGTATTCGGCGATTCTGAAATTATTGTTAAACAGGTGAGGAATGCAATTCATTGTCTGTCAAATCACCTCAAGCATTATCAATCGCTAGTACAAGAACTCACCTCGCACTTTTCCGCATTCAACATTTCCTCCATCCCCAGGTCTCAAAACTCGGCAGCCGATCTCTTAGCCAATGTAGCTTCCAAGCTCCTGCCTTCTGAAGACTACAGCCCAGATAGATTTTCCGTAGAATTGCTTTTTAGGCCTTCAGTTCCTGACAATGTCACTAATTGGAGAGTATTCAACCATGATGAGGATATTTTACAATTCTTAACTTCTGAAAAGTCCTATGATAATCAAATCATTGAGGAAGATGAGCATGACTCCCAGATGAGAGAAACACTTCAGGAAAATGCAATTCCTAAGCCTGTGGTAAAGCTGGAGGATCTTTATGATATTAAAGACAGGTTTAAACCTGTAACTAATGCAAAGCTCCAAAGCTCTACTCTAAGGTTTGAATTGATAAATCTAGGTACTGAGCAAGCTCCTCAAAATATTAACTTAGGATTAGGACTTTCCTTTGAAGAGAAAGAGGCATTCATTAAACTGTTAAGAAAAAATAAACACGTTTTTGCTTGGAAATATGATGATTTGAAGACTTATGATACATCCATTATCCAGCATACCATTCCGGTACTCCCCGACCAGAAACCGATTCAGCAGAAGTTAAGAAAAATACATCCAAACTTAGAGAGCCAGATAAAATCGGAACTTAACAAACTCTTGAAAGCCAAGATTATTTTTCCTGTTCGACACTCAAACTGGGTCTCTAATATGGTGCCAGTCAGAAAGAAAAATGGCGACATTCAAATCTGTATTGATTTTAGAAATTTGACCAAAGCGAGCTTGAAAGACAATTTCCCATTGCCTACTATGGAGCAAATACTTCAATCGGTAGCAGGCTCTGAATTGATGTCCTTTCTAGATGGTTTCTCAGGATATAACCAAGTCTTGGTTCATCCTGATGACCAGCTTAAGACTACATTCAGAACAAAATGGGGAACATATGCATATCAGAAAATGCCTTTTGGACTTATAAATGCAGGAGCGACATTCCAAAGAGCTATGGATACAACTTTTAAAGGGTTGATTAATAGAACAGTAGTCGTCTATCTAGACGATATTACTGTATTCTCTAAAAAAAGGTCTAATCATTTGCATGATCTAAGTCAAATCTTTCAACGCTGCAAAAGATATGGTATTTCTCTTAACCCTAAAAAGTCTTTCTTCGCTCTTGATCAAGGGAAGCTCTTGGGTTTTATTGTGTCTAAAGATGGCATTTATATTGATCCTGATCGGACCAAAGAAATCTCTGAAATCCCTTTCCCACACAATAAAAAATCAATGCAGTCATTTTTAGGCCAGATCAATTTTGTTAAAAGATTTGTCCCAGATTTTTCTCAAATTATTTTGCCACTTCAAACAATGATTAAGAAAAATTCAGTTTTTAAGTGGGGATCAGCAGAAAAAGAAGCTTTTGATCTAATCAAGCAATCAATAATCAATGCCCCGGCCTTAAATACTCCAAATTTTTCTAATCATTTTACATTGTATACCATCGCATCCAACTTGTCTTATCCTGCAGTACTCACGCAACTAAATGATCACAATCTTGAAGCACCCATTTCATTTTTTAGCTCAAATCTTCAGGGTGCTGAATTGAATTATTCCGATGTAGAAAAACAAGCCTTTGTTGTATTTAAAGCAGTCAAGCATTATAGACCCTTCCTTTTGAAAACCCACACAAAAGTTATAGTTCCTTTCCCTGCAGTTAGGCAACTATTAATCCAAAAAGAACTGGGTGAAAAAAGGGCAAATTGGGTCACAGCGATGACTTAGAAATTAGGCCAGCAAAGATTGTTAGGGGCCAAGGTTTTTGCAGGATATTGGCAGGAGCATCCAACATTCCAGAATCAAGCGATACAGATCAAACTGGAGAAATCAATCAGATAAGTGTCACTGATTCTGAATCTCAATATGCAGATTTAATCTTTTATTTAAAGAATGGTTATGCACCTGTCTTACAAGAACAAAAGGGCCATTAGGTTAAAAGCAAAGAATTTTACAATTATTGATGATGTGCTTTTTAAGCAGAATTATGATTCCATCTTATTGAGATGCCTTGAGAAAACTGAAGCACAAAAGGTTTTGCAGGAGTTACATGATGGACCAGCAGGAGGACATTTTGGAGCTGACACAACAGCTCACAAAATTATTCATGCTGGTTACTATTGGCCCACTTTGTTTAAAGATGCCCACGAGTATGTAAGGAAATGCCTCAATTGTCAAACGTCGAGTGGAAGACAACGTAAACCAGCTTTCCCTCTACAACCAGTCAACATTGAACAACCATTTGAGCAATGGGGATTGGATATCATTGGGGAAATCACTCCACCGTCCTCCAAACAACATAAGTATATCCTTACTGCTACCGATTATTTTACTAAGTGGGTTGAGGCAATCCCTTTGAAGACAACAAATTCTGAAGCAATCATTGAATTCATAGATCAATTCATCATTACCAGGTTTGGTGTCCCAAATGCTCTTGTTTTTGATAATGCATCTTATTTCTCAGGCAATGCTATGTTTGATTTCGCTATTAAAAGAGGATTTAAATTAAAGTATTCTGCTAATTACTATCCCCAGGGTAATGGTTTAGCGGAGTCCACTAATAAGAATCTAATCAAAATCATTAAGCGAACTATAGAACAAAATCATAAAAACTGGCACAAATCCTTAATGTTTGCATTATGAGCTGATAGGATAACACAGAAAGCTTCTATAGGATCTTCTCCGTTCAATCTTGTGTATGGAAAAGAAGCAGTACTACCTACAAATCTGGTTCTTCCTTCTTTAGCCCTAGTCTAGTTCATTGAGGAAAGTCCTTCCTCTTCTATTCAGCTTAGACATGACCAAATTCTCAAACTAGAAGAGGAAAGAGAAAAAGCCAAGGTTACTCATGACAAACATCAGCAAATCATCAAAGCAGCTTTTGATTCAGTCTCATCCGGTTCAAAACAATTCCAAGTCGGCGATTTAGTTCTGAAATGGGACAAAGCCCATGAGGACAAGGGTAAACACACCAAGTTCCAGAAGATGTGGCTTGGACCGTTTCAGATCTGTGAAAAGATAGGCCATTCAACCTTTATATTGCAAGATTTATCAGGTTCGAGAGATTCTCTCCCTGTTAATGGCCTGATCTTGAAAAAAAAATTCAATTGAGGAGGTAACCCCTTCTCCTTTTATTTTAATAGGATTTGTAGTTTGTAGAATTTTTAGGAAATAAAGTTGTAAGGTAACTTCCATTGACTTTTCGCTGTGTTTGAAAAGTTGTCCCACAGAAGTAATATGGATATTTGTTGTTAAATAACAGAACTTTTAAACAAAAGGGATAATTTCTAGGAAACCAGGTATAATTGTATTCTGAAAACATACTTCAAGTTTTGTGAACTCCTCTCAAAGTATAGAAGTATTGTAAATCATTTTCTGTTTTCAAATTGGTCTCAAAAGGTTATCAATATTAAGATAGAAGCTAATCCAATTTCAGCATCTTTAACTCTTACCCTGTCACCCATTTACTCTTAAGGAGAAAATTGTTCATCCCATTCACTAAAGTTTATGATTACTCAGAGTGTAATTCTAAAATATTTGATAGAAAAGATAAGAGGTCTTATTACAAGCCTGCTTACCATGTTCATAGGGAAATAGTTTAACCGACATTACCAATACTGCATACCATAACAGGGTAATGGCTTAGAGTTATAAGACAAGGGGTCTCATCACGAGCCGGCTTGTTCGGTTAGATTACTACCAGTGAATGGCATTGTCAATAGCTGGCCACCAAACCAGGACAATGGCTTTTTATCTTATTAATAACAGAAAAGAAAATAGAATACAAAATATGAAAACATATTTTGAATTCATTCTGTTAATCACACTCTTAATTGGATGGAACAATGGACAATAGCATGGTTAAAAGGTATCCCTGTCGAAACTATAAACGTTTGCTGGCAGCAGAGGCTCTACCTATGACAGAGGAGAACATTTTAAAAGCTGATTTGGAAAAGTTTTCTGTTTTATCATTATAAACCCATAAGAGGCCTATTTAAAACTTAGAATGTATCTATTTTCTTTAAAAAAAAAAGAGAAAGTTAGCAAAATAGTTTCATTTTACTCAGAATGCATATATACCTAGTTATATTAGAATTATCCTCTTTGATTAAAACTCTATTGTAAAAAGGTTTAAGTATTTCTATGCTTTTTAGAGACAACTGGTTCTTCCAGCGAATCGCCAATTGTTGTGCTCCACAACAACCCCCCATTTCATAACTTTATTCCCAAAATTATCATATGAAATGGGTCCCTTAGAGTTTAATTGGTATCATCATTGTATCTTTCAAAATGGTCCGAAAACTAAATGAATACATTATATAAAAAACCTTTTGAAAAACCCATGTGATCAAATAAAACAATCCTTGTTCATTGCGATAAAGCGATCGCAAGATCGCATATCGCAATGACATAAGGGAACATAAGTAAGTGGCACATTGGTCTCCGCCGATACGATATCGCTATCGGCTATCGGCTATCGGTGATACTTCATGCACATTTTAAAGCGCCCCATGCCATTAGCCCCGATGCGATGCGCAATCGGCGATCGGTGATCGGCGATATATAATACATATCTTATGTGATGCCAATACCCCGATGCGATGCGATATCGGCTATCGGCTATCGGCAGTGTTCCATGCACAATGTTAAGGCACCCGGGTAATGTATTCCGATGCGATGCGATATCGCTATCGGCGATCGGAGGTTTTGAATAGTGTCAATACAAAAGGTTTAAGGTTGCCCCGATGACCGATTGCGATAAAGCACAGTTTTCAAAAAAGCCGTTAAATGAAGGGATATCATGATTTATTTCATATTAAAGGCTTGATCCGTCCAACAATGATTTGCCTGCGCACAACCGCCAAAACGCCCACAGCACGCTTAAATGAATAAATCGGCTGATTAACGATATAATGGGCATTTAAGATTGGCAGGTTTTAAACGGCCATTTAATGTGATCGTAAGTCCTAAAATCCCCCCATGGATTGTGTCTGCGCCCGTTTTAAAAGCTAAATCCCTTATTACGCATCTGTCAATATTTCTCATCACTTGCAAGTTTTCATTGCTATTTCTCTGTATTACGTATACTTGCGCCTCTGTGCAGAATTCATCCAAAGGAGAAAGCTCAAGCAAAATGGGGAAGAAATCCAAGAAGACCACAGGCGCTTCCACTACGCCCGCTGCAGGACAGGTTCTCACTGACAAGAAGAAAGGATTAATTTCAGATACAACATGTTCAGGTCTCGGCAGAACTACTTGGCAGGGTACCTACAACTTAATCGAAATTGAAGAACCTACGGTGACAATAGTAGAAGCCACTGCTGATTCCACTCGGAAATCTGAGTGCACTCTTAAGGATTTAGCTGACTCCTTCCTTCACAGGATAGCAGCCAGGGAGCAAATTCTCCCATACACAGATGTAGTACGTTGGGCAATTGAAGAAATCCCAATCATGGACAGAACCTTTAGCACCAGGGATGGGAGGATTTTCGGGTCGATCAAAGCTGAGGACTTGAGGCAAATGTACCATTTGCCTAAGCTAGAGAAGATATATAATAAGGCGTTCCTGGAGAAATTCGCAAATGAAAATGAAGTTGAATCCGAACCCATCCGGGATTGGAGACAAAATCCGGCCAAACACAAACACGAATCTTCCGGTAAGTACTCGGTTGATTCCCTGGCTTCTCCTTATTGCTACGCTGGAATAATGATGTGTAGATTGTGGGGATTGCATGATTCCTCTAATTTCACCATAGAGATGGTTCCTTTAATGGAAGCTGCAGTGAACAGTCAAATAATGGATTGGGCCACTATTCTCTCAGATAAACTAGCCAAAGCTATTCTTGATTTTAGAAATCAGACTGTCATCTCTGAAAGGAAAATTCCCCCATTCTATTACAGTGCATATATTTTAGATACATTATGTTTCAATTCTGAATTTTCTGTGCTCGGCTAGAGGTGGACGCCACAAGATCCCACGGCTATCCACATATACCATCAGAAATTATGGAAGTCCTCTTACAAGCACCATCTGTACCAAATCTGCAATGGCTTTATGTTGCCTATTTATCATTCTATTTTTGATAAACCCATTTCCAAGATTTCCTATCAAGCTCCGTTTGATTTAACAGCGGTAGGGAGTTGGTTTGGAGAGGAGAAATTTACCTACATAAGAGTTTTCGGTAGCCAAGCCAACCCACATGTTCTCCCTTTGTACATACCAGATAAACTGCTAGCAAGAGAAATCGCTTATCAGATTACGGCTGAGAGTGTTACACAGACTCTCAAGAAAGAAAAGAAGAGGGGCTGGCCCTCTTTTCCCTTGAGGTGTGGTGTCTATACCCTGCATGATCTCAAACATGCAGAAAAGGAAGCCACAAAGATTCAATCTTTAACTTTGGCGACTATCCCAAATAGGCCATTCGATCCAAAGAAATTTGCCTATAATGCACTAGAACAGGCCAAATTGACAAAATTTGAGTATAAAGAAGATATATTTGACGACCTGTTCGTTTCAGTCGAATCAATAGGTCAGGATAAAGAATTTGCTAGAATGAAATATAATGATGAAGGGTTGACTGAGTTTAATAAACTTAGAGAACAGAGGTTGCAAACTCTGCCTCTAGATTTACTAGCAACAACCCCGGCGACATCATCAAGCGAGCCTAGTCGGCAACAGTCAAAGGAACAGGAGGAAAGTCAGAAGAGAGCACAGGAGGAGGAACAGCAAAAGAAGCAGGAAGAGGAAAGGCAAAAGAGAGAACAAGAGGAACAGTTGAAGAGAGAGCAAGAAAAAGTGCGGAAGGAGTCCCAAACTGAAAAGGAAAAACAAACCACCATTGATGTCAATATAGATACTCATATTGACCCTAAATTGCTCCAAGAATTTTAAGCAATTTCACTCTATCATCAGTGGGTTGGAATGTTCCAAGGATACGGACACTTCCAAGACAAACGATACACAGGACATCACTTCACCTCACATTCTAAGTGGAACCAGCGGCCCACCCATTTCTAAGGATGTTGAGGTAATACCAAAAGACCCCTCCGACCAAATCATTCTTCAGGTAGAAGATATTCCTCCCCTGGATGTTTTCTATAGCCCGAGGCATAAAGCAGTGGTAAAACGACAAAGGAAAAGAAGGAAGATTGATCAAACTCCCCTTTTCCCAGAGCAAACTGTTACGGGCAGCGTGGTTTGGAAGGAGGAATTCGACCCCTCCGATGACCTGACAAAACTGTCGCAGTATGCGGGAGCCTATTCGGCAGCGACAATCGATAAGGCATCTGAGGTAAGTCTTCTACTGAAAACCAAGGATCAAGAAATTTTCGCATTACAGGCAGAGTTGGCCGAGACAAAGCAGAAGGCAGAGCAAGCAGAGCAGCAATTGTTGACACAACAGCAAATGAACAATCAACTAACTCAGCAATTGCAGGCAGAAAAGCAAAGGATCGACCAAAGCGCGATCCAAAAACAGAAGGAATTATCAGAGGCATTGGCACAACTAAGGGAAGCAAACGAGCAAATGATGAAAACAAAGGATGAGCAAATTGCTCAATTGTCATCACAGCTCGAAAAGATAAAGGGCGCTCCACAAGTGGCTGAATTCAGAGCAGAAGCATTACATATAAACAATGCATTAATATCTCAAATTAGGCTTCTGTGTCAACAAATCGCTCAGGCAGAGCCACTCTGTGAATTAACGACATCCATAAATCAGCAAGTAGAGAAGGCCAGGAATGAATTGGATCAAGCCGAAGAAATCATAGCTGCATTTCTTGACTGGCAAGATTCTGAACAAGGAAAAGCAGCAAATTTGCCCAGAATCTTAGAAACACATAAAGATATACTCTTCACAGAATGGCAGTCTCAGATGATGAAAGCGGAGAGGGCAGCTTCAAGATGTAAATCAACTTCCGGCAATCTGGTTGAACTAGTTAACAACACCCTCTACTTATCAAATATGATTTTCCAATGTACACCAGGAAAGTTGACAACAACAAACACATTGGAGCAATCATGTTATCCTGATTTAGAGGAAAAAGGGAGATTAATCGCTGGGATTAACAGTTTAACCATGGAAGCATATTGGCTCTTCCTGATTAAGCCACATACACAGAGAGCCGCCCTTAAGTGCCTAACAGATGCGATCGGGTATATAATTCCCGATATTCAAGATGCCACCTATGCCGCCCAGCTCAGTTCACGCCTCAACAAACCTCCTGAAGTAGAGCCAATGCTTGCGATAAGTCAGCTCAGATTTAAAGGCAAGCAGCCTACTTGATGAATCATGCCGTCGATTGCCAGATCGCTGAGGAAAATAGGATCAAGATTTATTGATACCAATTTAGTAGGATTTCAGTTTAGTAGATATTTAGATTAATTTAGTATTTATAGACCCTTTCATTGTTTTAGAAAGGGTCGTAAAGTTTTGTACCAGACTTAAAGACTAAAGTTTGCACTATTGTGCTTCAGTCAATATTCTTTTATGAAACTGGACCAGTTATTCTTAATTCAACAAGGAGGCTTTTTATACAATTGTGCACTATTGTCTTTGTTGAGAATGTTTCTGCGTTGAAGGAAGAATTACAAGTAGCGATTGATATCGGGAGTGTCATACAGCTCATATGGTATTTCTATCTATGTCTTAATTCATTCCTGTTATGTGAATTGTTATTTGATTATCCTTGCTATTATTGATTATATGCATGCGCGTTAACAGCAATTCTACATTTTTTCCACTATTGGATGTGTTATGATATGCTTTCCTTTTAATCATGTATATGTCGATAATATAAATGATGAGTGTGGTAATATCGCTTTAATCGCTTTTCTTAACTATTTAGGCACTGTAATCTTGAATGAATTAATATCTATGTCTGTTAGATGGAGTCATCTATATGCCTGTCTTTAGACATAGACCATCAAACGCTACACTTTAAAGCTCAATAGATTCCCGGGATAGTTCATAGTTTTTGTATTCTTGTCAGTAGATTTAGTGATTCGCTCATCGCTAGCTCAGTTTATAAATCATCCATTCATCCCGTTTATCCATTATTTTTGGGAAACTGGTCCCATTATCCTCAGTCGGAGCCACTATTCCAAACGGAAAAGGAGCTGTACTAAGGTCCGGACCGGGTGGTTATCCCCGTTGTTGATTGAGCAATTTTCGAGGCATCAACAGAAGGCAAGGAAATTCAGATGCAAATCCAGGAGTTATAGAAAAAGACGTTCCTGCTAAGAGACCAGATTCAGCCTTGGACTGAGGAAGCTAGCCAAATTTCACTGAATATTCATGAGAAGGTGAAGGCCATGCAACAGACACAATGAACTACAAAACTTGCAGTGGAGGGGCCAACCACAGAGAAATTGGTCCAGGAGGTACAACAAGCAGCAGAATAGAGTACCACGGAGCTTCAAGCATTGACCAAGGAATTAAGTGAACTCCTCCAGAAAATGAAACAACCAACTGAGTGACTCGAGGGTGAGTCACGATCTTTGTGTTGGGGGCCTATTGGGATGGGGTCCCCAGGGGTAGAATTGAATTAATTTAGTCATTTTTTGTAAAGAATTTTGTAAAGAATGTAAAGTCTCCGCAAAATATGTATGCGTAGCGTGTAGCTAGTCAAGAGTCACAGGAGCCTTAGTCCCTTGTTTGGGTAAGTGATAGATAGTTTTGAAGACTCACCCATGAGCCAGGGGCCATGGTATTGTATTAGAAAGGTTATAAATAGTTGAGTCATAGCAAGTGTTAGAGATAACGGATAATGAGCAGTATGAAGGAATAAATGATGGTGTAAGGATTTGATAGATAGGAAGGTTTGTTCCTATCAGTAGCAAAGGAAAGGATCCACAACTGAGTGCACAGAGGCATGGAAGAGTCCACAACTGAGTGCGTGGAACCCTACAGCTGAGTGCGCAGGGTAGTTGAAGTCTGCACTGGAATCATTTTGATTAATAAAGACTAATTTTGGGTTGAAAATACCTGCATCTATATGTTTAATTATTATGTCAATTTCACTAATGTTTCTGTAATTCATTGTGTTTTCTATATGCGAATCATGTTAATTGGACATGTTTATGCTTAACAAGATGATTGAATGATATTCGCGAAGATATAAATATATTTTAGGTTAGTTTCAGATAAGGAAGATAGGTATGCACGATAGCAGATCTAGATCTCAGAAGCCCTAGAAGACCTATTCAGTTGCGCGAAAGTAGCAGACATATCCTATTAGGGCCTGATTAACACCATTCGCTGGTCCCGTGAAGAATTGAAGGTAGTTAGGGCCGAATTATCAGTCTTAACACTATCGAAAGGTTAGAAATGCGAGGAATCAGATCTAAGGCACTTAAATACATCACACTAGTCTTTTGATGTAGAAACTTGTAACTTGCATTCCCCAATACTGCTTCGGGTGAGACTGCGACATGCGCTACGCAGGTTGCTGTTGAAAGGGCCAACAGTGTAGGGTTTTTTTGGTTGGCACAACTAACTCTAAACCTGGGTCAAGGCCCCCTAAGCCAACACATTCAAACTTCTCATGTTTTCAGTCACCCATTGGCAGGTTTGGGCTGCCTTGGCCCGGACCTTGCCTTGTCGGGCTAGCATTGCACATTTCTACAAGAAAAGGCTCTGCCTCCCCTCCAAAAATTATGAAAGTTTGGCCCAGCATTGACCTCCAGTCTTTCATTGTGAAATTTTCGGATGCAGTGCCTTACTGGCGTGAGAAATGGTGCAATACAATTTGCTGGTTTTGATGTCACTGATGACTAGAATTACACATTTTGTAGTTTCATTCCTTAGCATGCCAGGCTAGACTATGCATTGTACAGTTCTAGCAGTCAGTCAACCTCGTGATAACCCAGACTGTGCCTTGCGTAGTTTTGGTAGTCAGTCTCCGAGCCTCTCGGTGAAAATTGCGCAATCTTCACAGACAGTCACACATGTATGTTACATGTCAGTCCTCTAGTTTGTTTTGTTTTTCAACTAACATATTACTTTCCATGAGTGTTTCTATGTCTCCAAGTATCACAAGTGTTCATCAACCTCTCAGCAGCATAGATATAATGGCTTCTAGGAGAGTAGAGTCAAAGACATCGTTGAGATTGCAACTGGGGATGCAGTCGATTAAGTGTATATGAACTTACCTGTCTATGAAGACATCAATCTTTTCATGGACAAGGATGTCAAGATGAAATGGCAGTGGTATCACAACGAGCAACACCATCAGCAGCAGCAAAAGATAGCACACCTGCGTGCCACAAATACAAGAGGAAGGTTGTTGACAGCGCGGAGGCAGAGAAAGGTTGCAAGTTCAAGCAGATCCACTTGTGATGAAAATAGATTTGGAGATTGAGGCTATGAGGTGATAGCATGATAAGAGTTTCGCGGGAAGGAAAAGAGAGAAACAGAGAAGGAGTTGGAGGTGCTGAAGCGGCAACTCAAGGAAGAACATGAGATGCATAGATGAGAGAAGGAGTTGCATCAGGAACAAGTACAATAGCAAGCGCAACTTGCACAGACCGACGAAACTACACCCATACAGGTTATAGACCCATCCCAGCAGCTAGCACGGAGTAGACAGGGTGAGTAGTGTTGTCGATCACATGCAAGGGTGTTCAGGAGCATGGATGTCATTGTGCGCATGCATGCGGTCCCACCCATTGGAACACTCACCGAGGCAGAGAAAACAACCAAATTTGATTGGACCTGAACATGTATGTCGACAAGTTGATGTGTATAGTCACCAGCACACACCTGGAGATCAGCATAGACACTATGCATCAATATGTTGTTGTTCTAGCTGCACTCAATACGGTGATGTGCATGTTATCAGACGAGTTGGATAGAGAAGCCATATCAATTTACCCAGATGCAACTAAGGCAAGAGTTTGCTTTTAGTAGGAAGTCACCATTGAGCGCATAGACACCATCACAAATGACCAAGCTTGGCATCAGTTCGCCACCGTCGATCATCGCAAGGATGTCGAAGAGTTGGTCTTCCCACAATTGCCCATAGCTTGCATGGCTTGCTCAAGCCTATTTTTTCTCACATGGGTACATATGCAGATTTTATGTAACATCTTGTAAATTGAAAGTCCAAGTGTCGATAGTTGAATGTAACAATCATGTAGTAGGTGAAGATTCAGAAAGGGGAATGTCAAGGTTCAGCCCACCCTTTTCTATTTATAAAACCTCATAACTCATTGTACAAGCTTTTAGGCAGCCAAGGTTCCGATATGTGTTTCTTAGATAAAGCCTGGAGAGTATTGTAACAAGCCTTGACTTCTCTACAATGCAGAGCTAGTACATCTCTTTGGAGGAGCAGGAGGCAACGACTGTAACGTTCCATTATTGGGACTAGTGGTTGGTCATGGTTGTACTGTATGATTGGAACTTTCACTTCTTAATATAACAGAGCCAGCACGTTTCATGCATATGTTGTTATCGTATTTCAGTTAACTTGGTTACTCTAATGATATATGTATATGTTTGCTTCCTCATGTATGTATAGACTCTTTCTGTATATGTATGTATGAATCTTACTAAGATGTGTTATTGGTTTAACCATCACTTTGGATTGTTGGTTTTCCTGCCTTCCAGTTCATGATGCATCTCTGCACATGTGTTCGCTTCCAAGTTGCATGTTTACACAGGTTTCCAAGGGGTGCACTCATTCCATCTTCCGTGTGTTAGAACCATTCATGCACCTTCCTTGGCTTGTTGCGAATGTCACACCCTTTATACCAACAAGGACATCCTACTTACCTCTATGCGCAACCGTGGTCAAGGCAATATCGTACAACCCATTGCTGGGACTCCTACACCAAACGGTCTGAGGTCTAGTTGGGACTTCTTACCGGGGAGATCCCTTGACATGTTGGCGGGTCCAGTACTGTCAACACATATATTATCATTATTCATTATAAAGGAATAATAATATTTAGGGTTAAATAATTCATTTGTGTGTTATGGGACTTTTTATTTATTTATTTTCTTATGATAAATATGTGAAATTTTTAATATAGTTGTATTATTGAGAGGTAATTTTCTATTCAAATTTTTATTGGTGAAGAGTTTATATATTATTAAAATGTTATTCTTGAAGGGAAAATTTTTAAACATAACATTTCTTGATGGGAAGTATAAGCATAGAAAACATCAAAAAAAAATTGTCTGATGGGTAAAGACGAACCCAAATTCCAACCTTCGACACTATAAATGCTTGACGAGCAAATAAGTTGGAGTAAGTTATACCTGCAATTTTTTTTTCGCAGATGGCCTGATTTTTTTGATGTGACTCTTTTACCAGTGGTCATCCATGCCTTCAAAGTTTCCTACCATTGTTTATCTTGTCTTATTAGAGAGACTGGCCATGAGTAAATATGTGACGTGCATTAATGTTGCAATGCCACCCTCTAGCTCCCATGTCTCTCCAATATTTCAAAATTCAAAATTTCACCCTATTAATTTGTAGGCAACCCTAGATTGGGCCTGTGCACCTGGTTATGCATATTCTCAACCTATATAACCTGGCAAGTCTTGCTATGTTCCCAATACGTTCTTCACCCGTACCTCATTTGCATTCAACAGTATTACCAAAAGAACATGAAAGCACATGTTCTTGTGATTTTGAAGGTGATGCAATGGTCATAGATGTCAACCCAAGTAAGCCCAATAATATCACCCAATCTGTTAAAAAATGGAATGTATGTTCGTTTTATTATATAGTTTGTTTAGTGTTTGAGCAATTGATTTTTCTGCAAGGAATTCTTCTAAAATGATTGTTCTTCCGTCAATGGCCACACAGGTTATCCCAACTACTTCTACACATTCAGAGGAATTTCACTATTTACCGATATAAACCATTTAGCATCCTCTGTCATGGTATATCGTACTCAACTATTTTGTAACATAGATAATGCATTTTTACATGCATGACAATATTTTTTGCAACCCAAAAACAACTAGTTTTATGCTGCAAACTAGTTTGTTTAGTATTTTTTTTTCAAGTTCTAGTGGGAAAGAAGTTGATGATATGAACGGAGCACATCTGACACATTTAAACTCACGTTGACTTTGTTTCTATGGTTATAACTGACTATCCCTCTTATTATGCCCTAGGAGACCAATGTAATATCCCTCCCCTTAATAATAAATAATAAATAATAAATAATAATAAATAATACAAAAATAATAATTAATAATAGAAATAATAAATAATAATAAATAAATCACTTAATAATAAATAATAAAAATAATAAATCATAAATGTTAAATAATAAATAAAAATATATACAAAGAAAATAAATAAAAATAATAAAAATAAAAATAGTAATAACCATACTAAAACTCTAAATAAGAATAAATATAAATAAAACAAGAAAACTGTCAAAAAGAAGGAAATAAAACAAGAAAGCTAAAAATCAAAAGAAAAGTAAAGAAATAAAAACAAGAAAGCTAAAAATCAAAGAAAGTTGCATGTAGACACATGGAGTGTGTGCATGTGGTTCCCCTTCCAATGTTGTTCTATTTAATAGATGGTGAGGAAGATGAGAGGCATTCCTGCATTCCATCATTCCGAGATTCTATCTTTCATTCTCTTGGGAGAATGGTGTTTTAAGACTTAGGAGTCACTGGCAGTAGTACGTTGACTGAGGGCTCGGGGGTGGCCAGTTGTAGCAAGACTTTGCATAATTGAGCCTACGGTTGGGTGGAGTGTTGTCCCCAAAACCTTGTTACGGTAAGCCTACTTCTACCACAGGTAAACAGGTAAGTACTATTCATTAAATTTGAATTTAGTTAATTAATTACATCTTTATTTGGCTAGGTAAGTGTCACTCTTATTTAAATTTAATGTTAATAAGTTAATTAGATATTTATTTTGGGCTGTTACATATGGTATCAGAGCTACATTCAACCCTTACGGCCTATGGGCATCTTAAAAAAAAAAAAAATTGGAATTTTTTTTTTAACTCAACTTGTTTTGAAAGTTACAAGATTGTTACTTCAGGAAGCCGCATATCCTTTTTTTTTTTGGTCTACCAACCTTCGTTGTACACGTAATTTGACTCTCTGCTTAGAAAACTGCTTACTATAGCATTGGATTGGTCATGACATTTTGATTTCTTATACAATTACTGCAAATCAGTTATGTTGATTTACTATAGTGACTTTTTGTCGAAGATGTATTCGAAGGTAACATTGGCCGGCTAATCACTACACTTGTAATTTTAAAATAAAAGAAAATTTGCAACTTTTTCTGTGAGCTAACTAGATCTTAATTCTCCACGCATAGAAATTATATTAAAATGGTTAAAATTTTGGTCAATTTATATGCAAATGGAGTGCTTATGTTGAGAATTTTTATTGAGAACCGATGGGAGGTAATTTGGACTTAAGTCAAATAAATTGTACTAAATTCCTTTCCATTGGAATATTAAACAAGACGAGCTTAGAGAGAATTTTATCAATGCAGAATAAATAAAGCTTAGCTTGCTCTCCTTTATGGAATTATCAAGATTAGCAACTTTTATTATTTACCGAGTCCAGAATTTACCATTTGTCTTAGAAAACACTTCTTCTTCACTTTGAAAAAAGAAAAAGAAAATTAGGATAAGAGCCAATGGAATGCTCTTTCTCTGATGCGTTCCTTTGTGGTGTTTTTCTTTTGAAATCTAGTAGAATTCGATTTTGCATTCCTAGTGAAATCCAGTCCTTGAGATTGCGTATTTGGTGTGCCCTGTGGCTTTTGATGCGTGTGGATTAACGCAACATCTGTTTGGTTTTTGATGCGTGTATTTGTTTGGTTTTTTGATGCGTGTGGATTAACACAGCATCTATTCGACCGACTCTTGTTTGTTTTGGGCTGGATTTAGCTCATCAGATTCTGGTGAGGCGTTGATGGAAAAGATGCATTTCATTTAACATAGTATTAGGACTTATGGGCATTTCAATGTAGAAAACTTCAATTTTTTTTTTTTTTTTTAATTTCCATTTACTACTTCCATGACAAAATTTGTATTATCAACTCAAATTTTTTTTTTTTAATTTCCATTTACTACTTCCATGACAAAATTTGTATTATCAACTCAAATTTATTTCCTTATTGTTATTTATAATGATGGTAAATAATATTAAGTTATTTTTTCAATAAAATAATTAATTATTATACATATATACCTCAGGTTGAGCATGCATGCTATATAATTTATATAAATATTTTATTATTAATTTTATATAAATCCTTATTATTAATAAAAGTGAAAGTTCTTATTTAATACAATTCAACGGATTTTTGGGTTTCTGTCCCTGTTCGTTTAATTAAAAGCAAAGCACAAGAAGCCTGTCGCCGAGGAAATCAGACAGCCAAGCAACCAGAACTCATACTCTGTAGGACAAACGGGCGAGGAGATCGCTAAACAAGAAGCCTGTCCTATTAGCGTCTTGTTCATTCTGCTAAACATAGATACCGATACCGACCCACGTTAATACTCAGGCAGCCTTGATACTCGTATCTGTGGCTTGCTTTTATAAATACCGTACAGTACACGTCAATTCAGATATCTATGTCATGTTTTCAAATACTGTGAAAAACTCCATAAATAAATAGAACAACAATATAGAAACCCTATACCGTGTGTATGGCTACTATATAGTTGAATTATATATATAAAGTGTATATGTGCCACGAGTATTGGTTCGGTCCGTACGTGGACGCAAATAAAGGAATCATCACAAGAAGAAAACCGATAGTTGTCATTGCCATGGCGAGCACAATGACAACATCAAAGGTTCATCCAAAAGCAAAGGGCAAGTTGAAAAGCAAAGACTAAGGGTAAGTTAAACTCATATGGATTTTTGGAGTCTTGAAGTAAGGAATCAAGATTGTTTTCATCTTTTTTATCATGATTGAATGAGACTAGGAATTATTGTTAATAAAAAAATCATGTCCAAGCTCGAACGGTCTGCGGCATTGGTAGGAGGGTTTTTTTTATAAGGTTTGAGGCCACGCGAACGCGAGCCTCCGCTGCCACAAATTATGAGAAATGGTTAAAAACAAAGGGGTTAATTGGATTATTTAAGAATACGATCAATCCATTTGCTGTAACAAATAATTATAATACTAGAACTTACACACTGATGGGAGGGTTTACACGTGAAGTGTTTGCCAAAAATGTTTCAAAAATCTAATTGTATTTTTTGATTTTTTGTTCCAAAAATGTTTTAAAAAAAGCCTCTACCCTCATCTTTGACTCAGTCCCCCTTGAAAACCCCTCATCTCTGCCTCTTCTTGGTCACTAAGCAAACATATAAATTTCTGAGCTTATATTTCATTCATTGGCGGCAATTTTGGGATAGTTTGTAGTGTTTGCCGTTGTCTCAAGTCTTCAAGGACTTGTGGCCAACTTTCTCGCTCCTTTTAGGGCTTGGGCGTCAAAGGTTTGCATCATTTAACCCTCTTTTACTCATTGTTTACCTACAACAAGCTAATCATTCTCTAACAGTGAAAAGTTATACCTTGAATTAACATTAAAAAAAAAAATTACTCACATATTGTTAAACGCATTGGCAAGTTATCTGGGAAAGTTGAGTATTGTTCACTGGGCAAAGATCTATTAAATTTGATGACTGTTACATCTACACAACAAGCACAATCAAATCTGGTATATCAGTTTGCATAAGCATTTTCCACTGTTGCCTCTCTCTCTCAAACACACTAAACTCAAAGCAAAAAGGAAACAACGATTTTAGGACTGTTTTGGCACTATTTAGATTTCATTGCATCAAAAGAAATTCACTAAAACACAACCATTTTACTGCTGTCTTAAAGTCACTCATTAGTGTCATTTAAAAATCTGAATTGCATTGCTGGCTCTAAGTTCTATCATTTGCTCATAAGGTTGTAGGCATTGGATGACAAATAACTTGCTCAAAATTTGATACAATAGCTTCAGTATAGTTCTCTTGTCTCATTGCTAATACATAATCTTTCATTTACACTAGTGCTCTAAAGAATAAATGGTGGATTTGATTGGTATTAACTCATGCTCTGAGTCGTCTCTATCTTCCTTAAAGGTAGTACTGTTGCGTCTAATTATGAATCTGTTCTGAAGTAGCATATTGTCTAAATAAGTATACCAGAATTGCAGAAGTTACATACCGAAATTGCTCCCTGGTGGCCTATGCAAGTTATTTTAAGTTTACATTCTTAATAGAAAATTAATTAAATAGATAATTTTAATGGGAAATAGCGAATTAAGTAAATAAATCATTTTTACTACAAGGAAAGGTAATACACATATTTTTGTTGTTATAATAAATTAAGCCACTCGAATCAATTTTATGTATTTTAGTGACACCCAAAAGTATATGTTTTTAAACTAATACTTAAATAGTTATGACTTATTTCGATTGTAAATTGAGGAAAAATAGAGTTATAATGTGAGGTGGTTAAAAGATGAAAAAAATAAAAATAAAATAAAAATTAAGGGCTATTATTTTAGGCAACATTATTGTAAAATAAAGATAAGAAGAAGATAGAAAAAAGAAGAAGAAAGAGAATAAAAGGAAATAAGAAGAAAGGACAATAGCCTGTGAAAAAGAGTATTGTTGTATAATTTCTTCTTCCGGTACTAGTAGTGTGAATACTTGGATAAACGAGTATAAACAAATACCAATTCTATATAATTTGTTGAAGGAACAATTACCTACCTTGGATGAGAAAATGGTACTATTGATTGTGTAAATGGTACTATTGACCTTATAGTGTGTGCAGATTTCTCGACATTGTTGTCGAAAAGAACAATGGAATTTGCAGGAACACGCATAGCCATGGCCGCAAGCTTACAATCTTATGTCTTATGTCTTATGCAGGCAATTTTATGTCTTATTCAGGAAATTATTATGGCTAAAATGTATTGTAATTTGAGGGATGGTGTTGCCTTCGCAGGTGCGCTTGCAGGCATGCCATATAATTAATAAAATGACTTTATTTTGTGTTGGGGAGGGATAGCCTTCCCAGTCATCCGATCTGGTTCTGGGTCGGGTGGTGGTGTCTTTTTTTTATGGGTGGAATATTTCTTTAGTTGTTTGGTTTTCTTAAATTTTCTTAGAGTAATCATTTAATAGCCATATGAATCTCAAGATACATTCAATAAATTTGTTTAACGATTTATTTTGTTAAAAGCAATCCATTTAATTCTTCTAACATAAGTTATGATTGCTTAAACAGATACTTAAATATTTCACCCTACAGCACAAAATTTCGAATTATCTTTATCCTTAAAAATCATGAATCTGTAGATTTAATATTGGTGTGACATAAAATGATGAATAAATTTTCTTTCGAAATTCAAGTACCTTTTAACACAATACTGCCACTAATATTCTTAAGCTTTACTCATTGGAATTTTTATTTTATGTTGAGACAATTCTCTAAGTTTTAATACTACAAAATTAGTGATTATTGATAAATCAATCACACAATTTCAAATTTGGCAATGGTCAAACTGCATGCCGTGCAGTAGGGGAAAAATATACAAAACAGTAGATTGAAATGAATCAAGAATCTTCAAAACTTGTTGAATAAATTTGGCATGGCTAATACATATCTGGTTAAAAATTCACTGCATAGTTATCAAAACAATAATCTAAGTATTTTGGCTCTTATTTTATGCTTCTTCAGTGATAAATCTTGATATTGAGTGATTGATTACATTGTTTGGCTATCATTGCATGCATATGCGGGTGACTTGATTTCACTGTTAGAAATCTGATATTTTTAGAGGATTGGATATAGGCCTGATCTTGACATTACCGTGATATATTACCTTTGCATTTGGCATTAAGCTTGAATCTAGATCATTAGTACTCCTTATCTTTCATTCAGTGATCATTTGAAAAGTGAATTAGTGGATTGATTGGATCATCTAATGACTCACATCACATTGCAGTTTTGCTTTAATTATCTATCCAATTTGGTATCTAAGGACTGATATATTCTTGGCAATAAGCTACAACAATCGGATTCTTGACAGCAGAATAACGTTGGTATAAAGTTTGGTGCATTCATTAGTTCCTCATTGGTTTTCTCATGCATCATTATAGACAGCAGATTCTTTGGTTCTTTGTTCGCATTAGAATCTCATTACATGGTAAAACCACTATCTCATTTTCTTGAGTTGATTGTGCTTGCATCCTCTTATCATTTTCTAAACATAAAAAGTGCTATAATCAACTACAACGGTTCTCTCCATTACAACCATATAACAAAGTGAAATTCTAAATGACTCACCTAATTAAAAGTATATAGTTTTGTTATGACTCATTGATTCATTGGAAAAGTATATATTCTTGTAACCTTGGATGGTGATAATCTACCCATAATTGACGATGTATAATTCTTTGAAAGATTGCACTATTGATATGATATACTAGCATGTTTTTTGTAACAAATCTTTAATGCTGGTGTGACTACTCACCACTAGTTCAATTTACAACACAGTTTTTGAAGTATTTGGATAATTGAAGTTGAAATTTGTCACCAATTAAAGTGCTCTAAAATAGTGAAATCTGTTCCAATTTACAATGGATAAACTCTGATATCTTAGTACCTTTAGATGATCATTGTTCACTAGCAATCTTTTCATTTTTTATTGTTCAATTTGATCTAAAAACATAGAGATAACATTCCTTGAATGTTGATCATACTATTCACTAATTGGGTTGGATTGCTGATCTCATTTCCTTTAGCGATAGCAGTTGCTTGGCATTTCTCTGGTCTATTATTGCAAGAACACGACTCTCTCAATATGATCTTCACATAAATTTAATTTTGCATTGCAATTGCCATTCAGATTACATGTATCTACAAGACTTGGCAAGTGGATTATTTCCTATGATACTATGATGGTATGGTTAATGCATTGGTTGCAAGTTGGATGTGATGATTCATAGAACTCCACAAATGGGCCGAGAGGGCCGGTTTATTTGATGATCTCATGCGAGCCCATATGCACGAGGGAGAATAAGTAACACCATATGGGCTGGGGACAAAACTCAATCAACACTACATATGCCAGTGGTTCCTTTGTCTTGTGTATAGCTCTTGATGGATAGCTCTAGAAGAGCTATGGGATCATCTTGAGGAGGCCAAGTGCCTGATGTTCTAGGCTAGGTTCCTGTTATTGGATTGGGATGCCGAAGTCTGGAAGGGATGTAAAGGACTTCGATGCCTGGGGCTGTGCGCCTTAGTAGTTGTGGAGGGAGTGGGCCAGCCTTATGAGATGCCCAGGGTCATTGAGTACCTGACCGGATGCCTGCCTTGGGGCAGATGAGGTCTGAGTTAGGCGCGAGCCTTGGGGCCAGCCTTGGACTAGGATACATACCAGGTCAGGCTTAGCCTAGTGCTGAAAGTGGGAAAAAGGACAGAGATTCCTTGAGATTTCCCGGGGTGTTGGGGACTTTCGATGCCTGTTGGTTATACTAGTTTAGCAGAGGGTGTTGGCAACATGAAGTAAATAAAATAATAAATAATAAAAATAATAAATAATTCAACTTAACTTCGGGACGAAGTTCCTTAAAGTGGGAGAGTATGTAATATCCCTCCCCTTAATAATAAATAATAAATAATACAAAAATAATAATTAATAATAGAAATAATAAATAATAATAAATAAATCACTTAATAATAAATAATAAAAATAATAAATCATAAATGTTAAATAATAAATAAAAATATATACAAAGAAAATAAATAAAAATAAAAATAGTAATAACCATACTAAAACTCTAAGTAAGAATAAATATAAATAAAACAAGAAAACTATCAAAAAGAAGGAAATAAAACAAGAAAGCTAAAAATCAAAGAAAGTTGCATGTAGACACATGGAGTGTGTGCATGTGGTTCCCCTTCCAATGTTGTTCTATTTAATAGATGGTGAGGAAGATGAGAGGCATTCCTGCATTCCATCATTCCGAGTTTCTATCTTTCATTCTCCTGGGAGAATGGTGTTTTAAGACTTAGGAGTTACTGGCAGTAATACATTGACTGAGGGCTCGGGGGTGGCTAGTTGTAGCAAGACTTTGCACAATTGAGCCTACGGTTGGGTGGAGAGTCGTCCCCAAAAGCTTGTTACGGTAAGCCTACTTCTACCACAGGTAAACAGGTAAGTACTATTCATTAAATTTGAATTTAGTTAATTAATTACATGTTTATTTGGCTAGGTAAGTGCCACTCTTATTTAAATTTAATGTTAATAAGTTAATTAGATATTTATTTTGGGCTGTTACAACCAAGGTTCCATGAGAGCCGTTAATACCGAAGTTGGATGTATCTAGATTTTGAAGACTTTGTAGGGGTGCTCATCACACAATCAGGTCAAAGAAAACATAAAAATTTAATGTACATTTTCGTAGGTCACACATCCTATCTACGACATTTATCTAATTGCTTTATTAATGGTACATGATGTTAGACTCTGTGATAAGGATTGGATCGTTGATTATTTATCGGTCTCCTACATTAAAAAATTGAAGATGATACATGCATTAGCACCAACCTCTCAGAGTTGTCGATGTGTCTTCCGCCAAATTTTAAGGGACCCAGAGATTTAGAGATCCAAATTTCGAACTTAAGATCCAATTATTGTTGGGATCATGAGAGGAATCACAAAGCATCGAGAGAGATGGTGGTGTCTAAAGACATCGTTGTTGTATTCTTAGTGGCCACCAAGACAATTTACCTCTGATCTTTCTAGCCTTTAAATAAGCTTCATTGGAGATGAATAGCATGGGGAAAAACCATGGATGGTCATATACATAAAGCTAGAATACCACCAATATCTTGACCGAGTCAAGTTTACTAGAACAACACTAACAATCCCCCCCTTAAACTTCACTCTCGTAGATTGACTTGGTCCCATTAATTTTTATCACAGTCCATATAAAAAAGTTTTCCATCTACTGGATTACATGGGTAACTAGCTGTTATATCTTCCAATTTCGCATACATGGTTTAACAACCATCTCACCTGAGATCTCAAATTCCCCCCATCAAGTTAGGATAACAAATACACCTCTCATGCTGATATCTCTCTAAGTGGTCTATTCCACAACTTGATAACTCCATGTGCCACTTTCACTACATGTATGTCTGAGCATGATCTTAAGGCCTTACAACTATGCATGCTCCCGCACAACTTGTCTACCTGAACATATGTCTTACAACTTTCTAGGGATTTGCCTTCCTATCACAGGATTTCACAACTTGGGCCAAAACTATTAGGGTGTTTACACATCACACACTGGCTCCTTCATTGAATCCATATTTCTTCACATCCATCCACTAAATTATTTTTTGTGGTTGCACCAGCAACAACTTATCATTGATGTAGTCCTTTTTAACACTGCCTCGCCACTGATTTTTATCATTTCCACGAAACTTTCTTAACAACAGGCCTCCGGTCCTCGTGAGTTATTTTTCATGCATCCTACTCTTCCTTCATTGACTGCCCATCCATCAAATACTTTTTCACTTCATACTTAGTGGCTTTTACTTCATTGCTTTGAGTGCAGCACTCATTATCTATTAGTCAAAATCCATTTGGGATGGGCTCCGAAATATGCACTTCACTCTCCTTGACCTAGCTTTTTACGCATCTTCCATAACAACATCACATATTTACTTGACTCCTTCTAGGAACTTTCCCTTCACAACTTTTTGTTGCCACTATTTGAAAACTCTCATGACCAACAAGCATAATTTGTCGCAGGTCTATAACCAAACACTCCATTGACACTCTAATCCCTTCTTCAAATGCCTACAGAACTTATTGAAAGCATGATCTAGGCGTGACTCTCATAGTTCACTACTCGATCTCTTTTTCCACTACCATAGGGCCCTTCCTCTAGCAAATTAGTTCAATACTCAGGTCACTCCACTTGGCCATTGGCTCTAGCCTTTCAATCTTCTCACAATGATCAATACACATCTACATAAATTCCATGGATGACCTGGACTAGATATGCTCCACCGGTCTCTCCTCGTATTTTTGATTCTTTATTCTCGTCCAACCACTTCTTGGCAGGCTCTCTTTAGTCTTTTCCTTCCAGATCCATTTTATCTCCTCCTCGTTCGTGGACTTTTTATTTTACTCTATCTTCACTTTAGCTTCTTTACCAAATCCTCTTTTACATCCATAGTTCTAACACTATGATCTCTTCACGATTTTCTACATGATTTGGGCTTTTATATTCATATTAAAGGGGCATCCAACACTATTTCATTAGGTTCCTAAGTCTCTAACTATGACAGTTTCTATCATCACTACACCTCATACACATCGCTCTTGATACTATCATTCTGCAACTTCAAGGCACAAACAACCACTTTTCTTTTATTTTTCTAGTGTGAACTTACATAGGCAACTTATCACACTTTCCTCATATATTCACCAGGATTTGCATCCGAATCTCCATTCACCCTAGGCTCTGATATTCAACGAGCTCTTGTATTTATGACTTTGCCTCTTTGACCACTATAGCTCTGATACGAGATGCTGGGATCATAGAGCATCGAGAGATATGGTGATATCTAAAGATACCGTTGTTTTGTTCTCAATGTAGAAATTATGGTGTAGATCTGAAACTGTTCATGAAATTTACTACAACACAAGACTCAAATCTACTCTACTGCTCTGCGGAATTCAATTCACGATAGAGAACACAAATCATAAACATGTAAGAAGAAACATTGCACATACACAGAGATTTATCTACGGAAAATTAAGTACTCAAAACCCCTTCCTATCTGTATTGCATTAATCAAAGAATAGAGATGTAATACATACATTGCTCAAGCTTGAGCACAACCTATATGAGTATAGTCTATCCCTCTACCTCACTGACTGAATCTGGCCAACAATTAGCCAATTTTAAAGCCCTCCAAGCTCCTATTTCCTTGTGATATTCCTTGATAAATTAGGTCCCTATTAATTAGGAATTTCCCTCAATCGAAGTGTGCAATTCCTTTAGGCTGATCCTCTAACTGCATGCACCACCTGTACACATTGGAATAGTCTACAATTGATAGTACACTACTTTGGAATCTCCACCTCAACTGGGTAACTCGAATTCTATGCACGCATCAATTATTTTGGGTTTATTGATTAGTTAATTGGTTTATCACTAAGTGTGGTTGAAGTCACACTTCCACAGCTTGACCTTCCACTAGTTCCACTAACAGTTAGAAATACTTTAATTGATCATAACTTAATTTAACTGAAACATATTGCTACAAATTATCAATCAATCATATTGAACAAAAATCAAGCTTCCCCAACTTGAATTAACTGAGTTAATTGAGTGACAAGTGCCATGTCACCTCAGTTAACTACCTCCAAGATTTATGTTGATGTGGAAATTCGAATTTTATCTAGTTTGACCAAGACAAGGTCAAAATGAGAATTTCTTGCTATATTTTCAACACACCCTCTCAACAAGAAAGGGATTATCAATTATCCTAATCCTGCCTCTATGGAACTTGAATTTTCTGCTTGACAAAGCCTTTGTCAAAATGTTTACATCTTGTTCCTCTATTGGACTATATTATAGCAACACTATTTTCCTCTGCACACAATCTTGTAGATGGTGATATCATATATCTATATGCTTGGATCAATCATGAAATACATGATTTTCAGACAGCTTGATACAACTCTAATTATGGCATTAGATAACAGTTGGACCCATCATCTGACCAATTAGTCCCATAAGAATCTTTCTCTTTCAGACTACCTCACGTGTTTCTTGACTCGAAGCCACGTATTCTACTTCCGCTGAGCTAAGTTCCATTGATCTTTGCTTCCTACTGTACCAAGAAACAACTGCAAACCCAACACTAAAAATTCCTCCTGATGTACTCTTCAGGACTGATGGAATCCCCACCCAATCTGCATCTATGAAGCGACATAACTTCACTCTCTCCATCCATCTTTATCATAGTCCAAACTCGGTAGTGCTTTTGAGGTACCATATAACATGTTCAAATTCCTTCCAAAGAAATTTGGTTGTCCTAGCCATAACTTGACTCAGTCAGTTGACTGCATAAGACATATCTGGTCACGTGTTCACAAGATACATTAGTGAACCCACAAGTTGTCGATAAATGGTAGTCTCCACTTCCTCCCATGAAGTGGAATCCTCTTTCCTCCAACTATTCACTAGAGGAGTCTCCATGGGTTTTCTACTCTCCATGCAGAACTTCTTCAATATCTCATTTGCATAGTTACCTTGAGAGACAAAAAATTCCCCATCTACTTTCCATACTTCCAAACCGAGAAAGTAGTGCATGAGTGCCATGTCCTTCATTTGAAATTCTCTTGCAAGGTCCTCCTTGTAAGATCTTATCAATCTTTCATCACTGGTCAAAATAAAATCATCAACATATAAGACAATAGTCAATAATTTACCTTGTCCCATAATATGATAAAGGTTTTCATCTGCTTCAATTTTGGTGAAGCCCTACCTAGTGAGATAATTGTTGATCCTAGTGTACCAAGAACAAGGAGCTTTCTTAAGTCCAAACAATTCTCGGTTGAGTCTGAACACATGCGACTCTCAATGAAAGGTCTCAAAACCTTCTAGTTTCTCAATTTACACCTTCTCCTCAATAAATCCATTTAGGAATGTTGTTTTTACATCCATCTGGTGGATCTTCCACACCAACTGTGCAACTAGTGTAAGAATTGATCTAATGGATGAGTACCTTGCTACAAAAGCAAAGCTCTCCTCATAGTAAATTCCCTCAACTTGAGAAAATACATTGGCCACAAATATGGCCTTGTACTCCTTTATGCTTCCGTATGTTGCACACTTTATCTTGAATATCGATATCAAACCCACAGCTAATTTATCTTTTGGTCTTGAGACCACTTCCCAAACATTGTTCTTTACAATGGAATCATACTCCTCTACCATTGCATCAATCCATATAGGTTTCTCTACTACCTCCTCAAAAGAGGATGGCTTAGTCTCTACAAGCTCAGTCAATAGAGCCATGTAGCCAGTGTATCGATCAGGTCACCTTCTCTACCTGCATTGTGAAGTGGGTATTCACACAAACTCTCTAACATCGTACAATAATATTTTAGCTTCCCTAATTTTTTTCCTTCCTTCTTTGGATGATTCTGCTTGAGTAGCTGTCTCCACTCTCTGCTCCTCAACTTGTGGTTGCTACACAACTTCCTGAGGCTCCTCCTTTAGAGCTAAAAGATCCTGATCTTGTTGCAATTGAAGCTCCCTCTCAAGACAACATCTCATTGGTTTCTCTTCATCAAATTTTACATCCCTTCACACAAATGTCATTTTGAGGGATAACAAGTACATGTGGTAGTTGTGAGGTGTTTATGTGTGACCCACAAATACCGCCAATTTTGTTGTTAGCACTATCTTCTTCCTTGATTCTTTGGAGACATGGCAGTAAACAGAGGCTCCAAAAACCTTGAAGTGCGATACATATGGCTTCCTACGATGTACTCATGCTAAGAATCCAATAAGGAATATTGTCCCGCAAATAGACTATTGTGTTGCATGCTTCAACCCACAAATGCAGAGGTAGGCCTTGGTCATGTAACATCACTGTTTCTACTCCCACAATTCTACGATTCTTCCTCTCAACCACCCCATTCTACTGTGGGCTATGGGGTGTTTTCAACTTCCGTCGAATGCCTTGTTTTTCATAGAAATTTTTATACTCATTTGACACGTACACACCTTCATTATCGCTCCTGAAATCCTTCACCTTCTTGTCATTTTCTTTCTCAACTAGTTCCTTCAATTCCACGAACTTGAAGAATGTCTCAACTTTCTTCCACATAAAGAAGATCCAACACTTCCGTGAGATATCATCTATAAATATTATTCACATAAACCTGGACCTAATTCAATTGTCCCATGGCTATGTGTCTAAAGAATGTTTTCTCTTTGATGAAGATCACATCATAACCACAGTCTTCCAAAATTGCAAAGGAGATGAGATTTTTTTTAGACCCGGAACATACATCACATCCTTAAGTCTAAGAGGGGAGTCTAACTCCCTCTGAAAGGTGAATGTATCAATATTGGTCATATTGTACCTTATATTATCTCCCATCTCGATATGAATATCTAGATTTTTCTCCTCCATGTCACTAAAAACTTTTCTATTCCATGTCATATGGAACGAGGCACCACTGTCCAAGTACCACATGCTCCCCATGACTTTTCTTGCAATGCTTGCGATGAGAGTGAAGTCAAAATCTAACTATGACTCGAAAGCTTCACCTTCTCCTCCTCCTGAGGTCTTATTTATTTCATTCTTGTGTGGACACTTCGGGGCATTTTCCTCGAGTTCATGACAATTGAAACACTTAATTTTTGACAAGTCTTTCTTCTTGGCCCCTTGACTAGATTCTGGTTTTGATTGGGATTTATTCCCTTTTCCCTTCTTTTCCTTTCCAGCCAAGGCACAATTTTCTTCATCCTCGCCCTTGGATGAAGTCACATATCTGGTATTCCTCCTTATTTCCTCTTGTACCAAATTGGAACATAAGCGTTACCAATTTGGTAGTTATTCCCTCCCATTCACCAAATCTTAGTAGCTATGCCAGATCTTAGGAAGGCCTGGAAGGGTTAGGCTTACCAAATCATCTTCTACAACAGTAAAACCAACTCCACTAAGTTCATCACCACATTGTGTGAACCTTATTAGATACTGTGAAATAGTGTCATCCTTCTTCGTCTTGATATTTCAAAGTTTATCCTTGAGTGACAACTTCCTTTCGTCACTACTATTCTGGAACAAATATTCCAGTGCTTTCCACATTGCATAAGGAGTCTCTTTCTTGTGGATATTTGATTTAATATGGTCTCGTACTCCCTCCAATATAAATTTGTCACCTTGGTTACACACTTCTTCCATTCTACTAGATTCTGAGTATCAGCTGATCCTAGTTTTGGGATGTCATTATCAACAAATTCTTTCCATCCATTTTCTTCCAGCATTTCCTCCATCCGGTCCTTTCAAGCAACATAATTCGAGCTTCCCTCAAGGGAATACACGCATATTAGTCCAAAGAAAGCCATCTTTCTAGCTCTGAAGAATTGATCCTACAAATCTAATCCTCCTACTGAACAACTTCGAAATTTATGCTCTACTGTGAATCATGCTTTGATACCATGTAGAAATTATGGTGTAGATCTAAAAATTCTCATGGAATTTACTAAAACACAAGACTCAAATATACTCTACTACTCTGTGGAATTCAATTCATGATAGAGAACACAAATCATAAACATGTAAGAAGAAGCATCACACATACATAGAGATTTATCTAGGGGAAAACAACTGCTCGTTGAAACCACTTCCTATTTGTATTGCATCAATCAAAGAATAGAGATCTAAGACATATGTTGCTCAAGCCTGAGTGCAACCTGAAAATGTATAGTCTATCCCTCTACCTGACTGATTGACTCTGGCCAACACTTACCCAATTTTCAAGCCCTACAAGCTCCTATTTCCGTGTGTTGTTCCTTGAGGAATTAGGACCCTATTAATTAGGAATTTCCCTCAATTAAATTGGATAATTCATTTAGTCTAATCCTCTGACGGAATGCACCATCTATACACATTGGAATAGTCTACAATTGATAGTACACTACCTTTGAATCTCCACCTCAACAGGGTAACTCAAATTCTTTGCATGCATCAGTTATTTTGGGTTGATTGATTAGTTGATTGTTTGATCATTGAGTGTGGTTGAAGTTACACTTCCACAACTTGACCTTCCACTAGTTCCTCCAACAGTTAGAACTAGTTTCACTGACCATAACTGAACTTAATTGAAATATATTTCTATAAATTAGAAATCAATCATACTGAATTGAACTCAAGCTTCCCCAACTTGAATTAATTGAGTTAACTAAGTGACAAGTGCCATGTCACCTCAGTTAACTACCTCCAAGATTTCTGTTGATGTGGAAATTCAAATTTTGTCTAGTTTGACCAAGGTAAAGTCAAACTGAGATTTTCTTGCTACATTTTCAACACTTAGTGGCCACCGACTGTGATTTTTCTGCTGCATTTTCAACACTTGGTGGCCACCGAGACAATTTACCTATGATTTTTCTAGCCTTTAAATATGATTTATTGGAAATGAATACCATGTGAAAAAGCAATTGATTCCATATACTCAAAGACAGAATACCACCAATATCTTGACCAAGTCAAGCTTACTAGAACAACCTTAACAATTATATCTATTAATTATGTTGGAAACGAGTAAATTACCTTGCATTGAGATGTAAAAATTTAGAAACTAGAAAATCACCGTGGGATTGAAATCTAAAAATTGACAAAGGAAGGGATGCCATTCCTATTAGAAAATGTAGGAAGTTAAGCCCTTTAGTTGCATTTATGGAAGATAAAAAAGAGACTGTGGAATTGTGAAATGACATTGTGTCGTCTATATATCAAAATTTAATAAAAAATTGTTCTCAATCTTGGATTTGTAATCAATATTTATTTTTTATATATAATTTTGATATAAGAAGGAAAGAACACATAAATATATATTTAAAATATGGGATTGAGTTGCCTCGAATCTCTTTTAAAGTAATGTAAGAAAGGAAAATTAAATGTCAAAGTAAATTAAATTTATTTTAATTTTACATTAGATTAAAGGATATATTTCATATGAAATTTTGTCTTCTTGTGTTGTATGTACATAAACTTTGGTATCATATGATCCAATTTTGAGATATATATTAAAATATAATAAAAAAATATTAAATAAGTTTATTTATATATAAGTTTGTTTATTTAATTTAATATTAACATGCCCCTTACAATATAATAAACAAAAGAGTGAAATAAATTTGTTTTTCCTTAATTGATATAATTTTTTATTTTTACAATGTAATTTCATCATATAAAACAATGTGTGAATGATATTACTCCATTTAAATAATGATATTTTTAAATTCTTAAATATTTGTTATGATTAGAACATAATTAATATTAAATTTATTATTATCTTGTTTTGGTTGAATTGAATTTTGTTTGTATGTCTTATTTTTTTATATAATATTGTTAAAGGCACATGGAATGTAAACAGCAAAGGTGGATGATAAACATTGAATTGCATTATTATTGACATAATATGCATTTATAGTACATTTGTGTGACTGTTGGGTTCCACATCCCAAGGTCTCTTGGACTCTCATGGCTGTTCGCATTCTACACCAACCCATAGAGGATTAGGTGTCCAACATTCCCCCCTTAATCCGAAGGGGTATGTATGAGTCCAAGAAGAGAGTTGTAATACAAAATGTGCAAAAATGCATGGCAGCACTAGGCTGAATGTGCTCTCTGAAATGTTGGTATAAATGGAGGTGGTTTAAGGATGACCACCAACACTGGAACGCTTAGTGCAATTCCCGAAACTCTTCCAGGTCTAGCAAGAAGCTGAGGTCTTCTGCTAGAGGAAGTGCTCCTAATGTTTTGAAGAGGGAAACCTTCAACCATGAAAGGGAGGTCTCACCCCACATAAAAGGGAGAACCTCAACCTGAAAAGGGAGGTATCAAGCTGCGATGGTTTAAGGATGACTAACAACTCTGGAATGCTTAATTCAATTCCTGGAACTCTTCCAAAACTGGCAAGAACCAGAAGTATTCTGCTAGAGGAAGTGTCCCCAATTCTTTGAAGATATATCAACCACTGAAGGCATGCTCGGTGGCATATTTGTCTTTGGCTACAACTCCGAATCTGGTATGGAACGGTGTGGCTCAGGCTCGCTTGATGTGGCTTTGAAGCTTTTAGATGACCATCATTTCCCCCCTTGTCATATACAAGGTGAGAAGATGAAGAGATCTCAACTGCAAGACTTTTCAATATTCGAGAACAAATCTTGTTGTATGAGCGAAATATCTTCTTGGCTGTTGAAGCCCATTCCCAAGAAGCAATCCATCCAAGAAGAATCTTTTTTCTTGTAGGAGGTTTGTTTCCGAAGAATCTATTTGAATAATGACTAGTTTTATGATAGTGGTTACATGGATGAAGAACAAAACAATGATCTTTCATGTGGCCAACTTGGTCAGAGTGTTGGCATTTCACAATCTCTTGTTATTGCTGTGGAAGAGGAGCAGAATCTGGAACAGCTGAAGGTGAACTATCATGAAGGAATCTGGCACTCTGAAACTAAATGGGCTTTGAGTAATCTGGAATATGAAAGGAAAACTCCTTCTCATATCCAAGACCTATTCTATGCTTGTTATGTACAAGCTCTTCCAAAGGTCTGATGACTGACTTGGGAAGTGTAAACTGAATTTCTGCATCTACATGTACAACTGCTCCTAAGAGAGGCTCAATGATCTAATCAATTTTTGGTTGTTGATGGGAGTGTGTCTCAAACAAAGAATTGTCCTGAACAAAGACAAGTTCAGAATCATGACTATGCTTTTGTAACTCCTCTTGTTGTAGCTATGATTCAAGCTGCAAAAAAACAATCTTTTCATGTACATCTTGTAAACAACTACGAATATCTGTGAGAAAATCCTTGCTGATTTTGACTGTATTATCCATAGTAGAGAGTATTAGATTGTCCAATAACTCTAAGATTGCACCAATTGGAGCCATTTTTTTTAGCAAGTCAATCTCACAAAAATAGTAAAACAATGAGGAAAAGATGGACACCAGTTTCTCTTTTATATAAACTTATGGCAACAACTTCAAATAAATCTTGACATCTTGCAATAGATTCAACGCACAAAGAATGGTGATACCCGGAAAACAGAATCCTCATGGAAAAATGAATTTTCTCCAATTCACCTGAGAATTTAACTTCCAACAAGGCAACAAGTCAATTCAGGCCTCAAAAAGATATGTTCCTGTACCAATCTTGAATCCAAGAGAACTTGTCTTGACAACAACTTCAATCTAGTTCAATAACAATCTTTGATATGAACAATCTCTAAGAAAATACACTGATTTGATTTGCAAAGGATAGTTTTGGCCTCAAACAATTGCCACTGAACTCCTAAATAATGCCAAAATTACAATCCATAGTGATAGATAAATTTGTCCCCTTTTGGAGAGAACCAATAGAGATCACAAAATATTCAGAAGACAATCTCTGGACAATATCTCAAGCTATAGGAAGATTGCTGGTAAATTGAGAATTCGGCCTTATGTAAATATGATCCACTGAACTCGACCCTTTCAAAGATGAGAAACTCGACCTGAAAGAGAATAAATTCTTAGCAATTCAACCTCTTCTTTTAGTGTAAGAAATTTGGAATAACCCTCTATAATCTTATTATCAAGCTGAGCGAATCGCACTAGAAAAATAATTATTGTAGATACGTAGAATAGGATAATAATCAGAGAGCAGAGAACGCTACCAAAATTTTGTGAAACAATTTTTGAATGTATATCTGAATTGCTTTTATAATGTGACAGAGAATAATTGTTGCATATATATGATATCTCAATAAGAAATGGATGCATCCCACTAGGACCTGGAATTCGAAAACATGGTTTCTGGGTACCAATATCATCGATTGTATCGACAAATCCAATTTATCATTCAACAGGAAGAGCCACAAAGGATCGTGGAACTACGTGTAGCCCTTCAAAGGCATCTGCATGGTACTTTATTTAGAAGAATGATTGTGGAACTACGTGTAGCCCTTCAAATGCGTCTGCATGGTACTTTATTTAAAAGAAATGAAGCATTAAATATCCTAGCGGAATCTATAGCTTCCACCTCGCTCAGTAGACTATCTATATATTGCCAAAACTATCTCGCACTTATGTATGAACTCTTCCCATCAACTTACACTGAGCTCACGGGAGTTGGAACTCTTTAATAAACAAACTACTTACACTAAACTCTGTTCAAAGTTAGAATGTCGCATTTTATGCCTTTCATCGCCTTCCCCAACATCAATTCTCTCTGTCCATTGCAACAAATCATTCAATTTTCAAAGTTCGAATTTGTAAATGGGAGACACTTATCTCTTTGTAATTATAATTTTAAACTCTGTCATTATGTTTGAAAATCCACCACACATACCTATAAAAGGAGGTGGTATAACATTGTTTATCTTGTTGGATAAACCTTCACAGCCTTGAGTTCATTCATCGGTGACTTCATCATTAACATTGGCAACGGTTTCACCACTGGATCAACATTTGGAGAGGTCGCGGGAACTGTTCGAGAGGCCTTGAAGACACATTTCCCGGATGAAACAAAGATCTTTGTTATCACCGAACCTGGTCGTTACTTCGCCGAATCTTCCTTCATGTTGAGTTCACCAATGTGATCGGCAAATGGGTGAGAGCCGAGCTGCGAGAGTATTGGATTAATGACGGCATCTATGGGTCCATGAATTGTCTTCTCTACGACCATAGTGTCATCACTGCATTGCCTCTGGCTTGCAAATCCTACCACTCTAATCCTTCCTACACTGGGCTGCCTAAGTTCCGATTGACTGTGTTTGGACCAACTTGTGATGCTTTGGAAGAGAATGAGCATACAACTTTCAAGTGGCAGTCACATCCTTCACAAAAATCAGTCTCATGTACTGCTTCATTCACCGTTGTGGAATTCAATACAGCGCCAAGTTGTTTTGTATTCCCTTTGACGTTCAAATCCAGGGTACGCTAGTATGGTCAGATATTAATGGAAAGATCGTTGGTGAGAAGTAGTAATAGAGACGTTATGGAAAGGATTGTCAGACACATCTGAGAAATACAGAGCATAAGAAACTCAGACCTGCAGACCTGACGCTCAGATACCATGTTAAAGTCACATGGAATGTAAACAGCAAAGGTGGATGGTAAACATTGAATTGCATATTATTGACATGATATGCATTTATAGTACATTTGTGTGACCGTTGGGTTCCACATCCCAAGGTCTCTTGGACTCTCATAATTGTTCACATTCTACACCAACCCATAGAGGATTAGGTGTCCAACAAATATTTTATTTAGTATTTGTGTGTATTTAATTGAATTTTTTTATGATGTAACATGTTTTAATGTTTGACTTGACACTTTTATATAATATTTTATTTAGTATTTGTGTGTATTTGACTGATTTATCTTTATGATGTAACATGTTAGTATATAATTAATATTAAATTTATTATTATTTTGTTTTGGTTGAATTGTATTTGTTTTGTATTTCTTATTTTTTATATAATATTTTATTTAGTATTTGTGTATTTGATTGATTTGTTTTTATGATGTAACATGTTAGTATATAATTAATATTAAATTTATTATGTTAATGCGTGACATATAGGGGTGGGTTCGATACATTAATTTGTCTTTACATGTGAAAATTTTCCCTTTTCCTAAAATTGACTTGGGTTTTTTGCATATATTTCTTAGCAGACGTCACAGCGCCACCACATGCTTAGGCCAAAGCCCGAGGGATGACAAATATTGTACTGTTGCTAATGTAATCCATTCATCAATTCAGTTGTTGTCCATCCATCAGTTCGGCTTCCAAGATAAGGGCATTAATGGCATTCCTATCTACCGTTTCTTTCACATTTTTGAGAAATTTTCTTGTAGATCTTAGATCTAATAGTCGAGATAGATACTTTTCAGAGTTTTCCAGAGTGTTCTTCGAGCTCAACATCGTTGTTGACAAAGAAATGGCGAGCAACGAGTAGGTATCTTTCTAACCCGCAATTTCAAGCTTGAAAAACTTAAAAGAAATTTGAATAAAGAAAAGTTTAATAATGTGGATTTATTGTAAGCATGTTGGCTAAATGAAGTAATATTTTTTAGGATTTGATATTAATTCATAATCTAATATTAAATAATGTTTATTTGAATTTTTTTATTTCTAACTATTATAATTTCAAAAGACCATTAAAACTTGTCTTGAAGGGTTCTTTTCTAGAGAAGCTCGTCTTAACCTCTCAAATATTGGACTTTTGTTACCTTTCCAACCAAAATTTTTTTATAATACTTAAATTAAATCAATAAATTGAAATATAAATATTCAAATTAAAATATAAAAATTATAAGCATATATAGATACATTTTTAAATTAATTTTTTAGATATTTAAAATTATTTTAAAGAAATAGTTCTAAAAATTGGAAGTTTCCTTTCAAAAGCCAAAATGTTTGTAATAGATAAAATAAATAAATAAATTGAAATATAAATACTTATATTAAAATAAAAATAATAAACATATACAAATACATTTTTTGAGTTTTTAATTATTATTTTAAAGGAATAGTTCAAAGAATTTGGTCAACTATAATACATAGCATAATACAATTACATTATCATCAATAACAACACAATTATATTAAACTTTTATCATAAATTTCACAAAACAACTATGAAAATCAAGTCTTAATCAAGCCTAAGAAATGGGTATCTTTTTTTCTTTTTAGAAATTCATAAACTTATTTATTAAGTGCAATTTTTTCCACTTTCTGGTGTTAAGGTGAAATCTTGATTTTTGTTATTTAAACCTATTTTTTGACTATATATATGGATTCAACACCCTGAAAGTCCCCTAGGGCACTTCGATTGTCAAAGGGTTACCCATCAAGTTTGTGATTTCAATAAATTCCTGGCGGATTTTAGTGAAATTAGACCGAACAAATCCACCGAAAAAGCTTCCAAAAAGTCTCACTAAAGACAACTCGTATAGAAATTGACTAGGGAGACTATCATATTTAAATAAAACAAATTTACTCTCATCTCCATCAAGAAAATATGATGTTGAAAATGTTACAACAATTACATACATCATTACCCTAGAAAGAAAGTACATGGTCATCTATTATATAAGAGAAATTATATTATCTCTATTAAAAATTGAAAAATAGGTAGCTATATATATTTAAATTTCTATAACCAATTTACGTCTAAAATTTATTAAAAAATATAATTAATAATATTTAATTAAAAATTACAAATACATAAATAAAAACATCTCCATCTCATATTCAATAAACTTATTTCTCCAACTCGTTTTAACAATAAATTCAACCCTTTTCAAACTTAAATCCATGCCTTTCCTTCACTCATCCCAAAAGTATTTATGTTCACCTTATCAAACAAAGTGAAGACTTTGTATTACTCTTTTTTTTTGAGTTTGGAAAATAAAATGACATTGATAAACTTTTATAACCTGAATATTTTTTTTTTAATTTTTTTTAATTAAAAAATGAAATTACACTAATAAACTTTTGAACAATAAAATTCTTTTGCATATAAGAGATTTTAAAATTAAAACATTCAAGTACATAAGTTTTTGAGTTTTTTGAGTTGTGAATGAAATTACATTGATATATTTTTATAATCTAAATTTTAAAACAATAAAATTCTTTTACATATAAGAGATTTTAAAATTGAAATATTTCAAGTTCATAAAACATAGATCGAGGAAGAGTGGGTGGGTTAAATATCAACATTTATGTTATAAAAAATAATGATCTCTAATCTATATAAAACTCTTAATGTTAGAAAAATGTTATTTCCATATTTTATATTTTATTTTTAATATTATAATATTATTTTAGATACTAATATTATAATATTATTTTAAATTGGTTGATATTTTATCTAGTTATTAATTTGTAATATAAATAAGATTTGTATGGTGATCCATCTACTTATTTTGCCACTTGAAACAAGATCTTAACCATTCTAGTTGAAGTGATGGAAATGGAGTTGTTTATCTATTTATGATGTTCTTAGCTAAGCTGATAAAACTTATAGGATGTATATAGAAGGTTCATTAAAACAAAAAAAATACAGCACAATCACTTTCATGAAACTTTTAACGATGCACGGTTTTTAATAAATAAATAAAAAAGCTTTCATGGAATTTTTAATAACACGGTGAAGGATAACGGATTAATTCCACCAAACATTTTATAAATATAGAGAAGGGTTAATCTTCCTTCCCAACTACAATTACATAGTACTAGACGTGGAAAATCTTATGATGTTATTATATAATATTACATTAGTATATGGTATAAAATTGCGTAAAGTATATTTTATTAATATAAATAGTATATAATGAAATTTAATTAATATGATTATTTAAATAATTTAAAAAGAAATTTAATATTTTATGAAACATTTTTCCATTCATTTGTCTTTGATGTTATATTTTTCTTTGATATTTTGAATACGAAATTTAATATTTTATGAAACATTTTTCCATTCATTTATTTTTTATGTTATATTTTTCTTTGATATTTTGAATACGAAATTTAATATTTTATGTAACATTTTTCCACTCATTTAATTTTTTATGTTATATTTTTCTTTAATATTTTGAATTAAAAATGATAATGACATATTAATTTAGCAATAAATTTAATAATTTTATATTTTTGAATTTTTCAATCGGTTTAATTAATGAAAATTATATATATAAATTAAATGATTTTTTTCATGATTTGCTTTTGTTCCACTTATTTGATCTTTTATCTCATATTCTTCTTTAATATCTTGAATTAAAAATGATATTGACATCTCAACTTAATAATATATTTAAAAATTTTATATTTTTGAATTTTCCAATTTATTTTAAATAATTAAAATTACACCCACGGGGCTTTGGATTGACGGTGAATGGGTGTATTATTAAGGCACTCCTTGGAATAGGCACTGGTTCAAATCCCTCGTAGGTGCTTACCTACCAAAAAAAAAAAAAATATATATATATATATATATATATATATAACTTATAACTTATAAATTAAATGACCTTTTTCTGGTTAATTTTAACCAAAATTCAGTAGAAAATTTTTAAAACTTGAGTTTAAGTTGTTTAATTTGTAGAATTTTAGTGTACTTGAGGGGTTTTTCATGGTGTTGATCCATTTATGTATTCAAAAATGTATTTTAAACATATTCTCACTTGAAATTGGATCACCTAATTCTAGTGAAAAAGACTAGTTCATCTATAAGTTAGACTACACCTATATATGTGTGTCTGTTTAATTTTTATTAATACTATTTTAAAATTTGATATATAATTTTTTCTTTACTTTAAATTTTAAATAAATAAACAATTTTATTAATTAATAAATAAAATCATATTACATAATTAAAAAATGCTTCATAATAATAAAAAGTCTACCATTACGTGTTGTGAATTCGCTGAGTTAGAAATATACCATGCTCGTAATTTACTTCCCTTTCAATCTCTTAATCTCGGGGAGGGGATAAAATATTTGGGATTTCATGTGAAACCCAATGACTATACCAAGGAAGACTCGATTTGGATGGTAGCCAAAGTGGAAAGGAAAATTAAGTCGTGGTGTCACAAGTGGTTGTCTAGAGCCGGTAAGTTGGTACTTGTCAAATCTGTCATTGAGGCCACCGCAGTATTCTGGATATTTCTATCATGGATTCCTAAAGGCACACTTAACCTTATACAGAAGATCTGTTGTGGATTTCTCTTGGCAAGGGGCAAAGGAAGGAAGAACATTCACATGTGTCAAATGGGACAAGCTTTCCCTTTTGAAATTGTGGGGAGGATGGGGATTAAAGGACATTAACTGCTTCTCACAAGCTATGGTCGCCAAAGTGAGTTGGAGACTAATTTCCACCCACAACTTGTTGACCGATGTGGTTAAGCATAAATATATACACCCTTTATTGATTGAGGATTAGATTCGACTCCCAAACAAATCAAGATCGAATAGGTCTACCATATGGAAAGCGGTCCTTAAGTCTTTTTCGATTATTGCATCTGGATTGGCTTGGCATATAGGATCAAGAACCAGGGTCCGAATTGGCATCAATCCATGGCCGAGTTGTGGAAACAACCACATTCTCCCTCCTGGCCTAATCATTTTCCATTTTTCTGACAGCATCAAATTCTTGAACCAAATTAGGGACCCAGACCGATTAGACATATGGGGTCAACACTTGCTTTCAGTGTTAGAATTACAGCTCTCAAATCAATGGCATGTATCATGGGATAACTATATCAAGGCACTGACGTCAACACACATACGGTTAAATGATCGTGAGGGCGAGCTACTATGGGTCCCTCTAAACAGGGATCCTACTCCCCAAAAGATGGTTACCTTCACACGATAGCCTCAAAGTAGCCAAACTCTCTCAGTTGGTGGTAGAAACATCTTTGGAAACTAAAGGGGCCAGCCAAATCTCGATTGTTGTTTTGGTGTCTATTGGAAAACAAGTTGCCAATGGGAGAAAATATGAAAAATTTCTCCTTCTATGGCCCCTCATAGTGTGCCTTGTGTCGTCAATCTGAGGAAACAACTGAGAATCTCTTCTTATCTTGTCAGGATGCCCGACAGGTTTGGAGATCCATCTTACAAGGGATTTCCATTTCCATTAACTAGCAGGGTGATAATATCTCACAAGTTTGGGAATCCCGGTGGAACAATTTCCAGCCTCACAAGATGTGAAACATCTCCTTACTCACCTGTTAGGGCCTTTGGATGGGCAGGAACAGAAAAATATTTCACGAACAACCTTTCTCTCTAGATCATACTTTTGCGCAATGTATTGCCATATATTCGCTCCTTCGTGACGATGATAACCCTCCTTCTACTCATTCTGTCACCTTGGAAAACATCGATCACTCTCCCCCCTGGGCATATTTTGATGGCTCCTCACAGCTTTGCTGATGTGGCGGCGGTGATACTAAGGGCGAACTCAGACAAGGAACAAACAAATTTGTCGAACTGCACAACCTTAAACTGTTTCACCTTTTTGCACTTGAGAAAGATTGCAAATAACTATAAGTCTTTGGTGATTCAAGAGTGGTGATAGACTCATTCACACAAAAATCTTCTTGTCACAAACACACTCTCAAAAGTCTTCTGGATCAAGTATTATTGATCAAATATCATTTTGAATCCATATGTTGTCAACACATTTACAAGGAAAGGAACCATACTGCAAACCAACTATCCAAAGAAGCTGTGCAACAAGTGTTTTGCACTTCGCATGTGTTAGAGGTGACTGCAGCAGACCATTTTCAATACTACCACCGATATTTTATTGAGGATATACCAAATCATATTCTACAATAGTAACAACAAATCCACCAAGTTCATGACCACATTGTGTGAACCTCATCAGATACTGTGAAATAGTGTCATCCTTCTACCTCTTGATATTTCGAAGTTTATCCTTGAGTGCCAAGTTCCTGTGGTCATTGTTGTTCTAGAACAAATATGTCAGTGCTTTCCACATTGCACAAGGAGTCTCTTTCCTGTGGATATTTGAGACAATATGGTCTCGTACTCCCTCCAATATAATTCTCCTCACCTTGGCTACACACTTCTTCAATTCTGCTAGATTGTGAGTATAAGAGAAATTATATTATCTCTATTAAAAATTGAAAAATAAATAGATATTTACTTAGATTTCTATAACCATTTTTATGTCGAAAATTAATTAAAAAACAAAATTAATAATATTTAATAAAAAAAATTAAAAATGTATAGATAAAAACATCTCTATCTCATATTCAATAAACTTATTTCCCCCCCAAAAAAAGTACATAAAAAAATATGTAGTTTTAACAATGAATTCAACCATTTTCACACTTAAATCCATGCCTTTGCTTCACTCATCCCAAAAGTATTTATATTCACCTTATCTAACAAAGTGAACACTTTGTATTACTCATTTTTTTTGAGTCAGAGAATAAGATGACATTAATAAAATTTTATAATTTAAATTTTAGAACAATAAAATTATTTTACATTTTTTTGAGTTGAGAATGAAATTACATTAATAAACTTAAATCCATGCCTTTGCTTCACTCATCCCAAAAGTATTTATATTTACTTTTGTATTATTCATTTTTTAGTTAGAGAATAAGCTAGCATTGATAAAATTTTATAACTTAAATTTTAGAACAATAAAATTATTTTACATTTTTTTGAGTTGGAGAATGAAATTACATTAATAAACTTTTATAATCTAAATTATAGAACAATATATTTTTTTTTAATTATAAGAGATTTTAAAACTGATACATTCAAGTTCATAATTTTTTGAATTAGGGAATGAAATTACATTGATAAAGTTTTGTAATCTAAATTTTAAAACAATAAAATTCTTTTGCATATAAGAGATTTTAAAATTGAAACATTCAAGTTTAGATGGAGGAAGAGTGGGTGAGTTAAATATCAACATTTATGTTATAAAAAAATATATATATGGTTTTTAATCTATATAAAACTTTTAATGTTAAAAAAATATATTTCCATATTTAATATTATAATATTATTTTAGATATTAATATTATAATATTATTTTAAATTTATTAATCTTTTATTTAATTATTAATTTATAATATGAATAAGATTTTAGGAAATTTTCCAAAAACCACACATGGTAAGGGTGATCAATCTACTAACTTGAAACAAGATCTTAACCATTCTAGTTAAAGTGGTGAAAATGGAGTTGTTTATCTATTTATGATGTTCTTAGCTGATAAAACTTATAGGATATATATCTAGAAGGTTCATTAAAACAAAACCAAAAAACAACACAAACACTTTCACGAAACTTTTAACGATGCAAGGTTTTTAATAATTAAAAAAAACTTTCATGAAATTTTTAATAACACGCGGAAGGATAATGGAATAATTCAACCTTCATGAAACTCTTAGCGATGCAAGGTTTTTAACAATAAAAAAAGCTTTCATGAAATTTTTAATAACACGCGGAAGGATAATGGAATAATTCAACCTCACATTTTATAAATATAGAGAAGGATTAATCTTCCTTCCCAACTACAATTACGTAGTACTCGGCGTGGAAAATCTTATAATGTTATCATATAGTATGACATGACATTAGTATATGGTATAAAATTGTGTAAAGCATTTTTTATTAATATAAATAATATAATGATGAAATTTAATTATACATGACTATTTAAATATTTAAAAAAGAAATTTAATATTTTAGGAAATATTTCTCTATCTATTTAATATTTTATGTTATATTTTTTTTAACATTTTGATATATATATATATATATATAATCAACTTTTAATTAAATGATATTTTTCATGAATTTTTTTTGTTGGGTTCATTTTATCTTTTATGTCATATTCTTCTTTAACATCTTCAATTTAAAATGATATTGACATCTCAATTTAACAATCAATGTAACAATTTTATATTTTTGAATTTTCCAATTTATTTTAACAAATTAAAATTATATATATATGTTTAGTCTAATTTATAAATTAAATGACTTTTTTCATGACTTTTTTATGGTTAATTTTAACCAAATTTTGGTAGAGAATTTTTAAAACTTGAGTTTAAGTTATTTAATTTGTAGAATTTTAGTGTACTTGAGGGGTTTTTCAGGGTATTGAATCCATTTATGTATTCAAAAATGTATTTTAAACATATTCTCACTTGAAATTGGATCACCCAATTCTAGTGAAAAAGACTAGTTCATCTATAAGTTAGACTACACCTATATATATGTGTGTGTGAGTTTAATTTTTATTAATACTAGTTTAAAAGTTTACATATAATTTTTTCTTTACTTTAAAAATTTAAATAAATATTCAATTTTATTAATTATTAAATAAAATCATATTATATAATTAAAAAATGCTTCATAATCATAGAAAATCTACCATTACATGTTGTGAATTTGCTGAGTTAGAAATAACACATGCTCGTAATTTACTTCCCTTTCAATCTCTGAAGCTCAGGTGGGGATAAAATATTTGGGATTTCATCCGAAACACAATGACTATATCAAGGAAGATTGGATGTGGATGGTAGCCAAAGTGGAAAGGAAAATTAAGTCATGGTGTCACAAGTGGTTTTCTAGAGCCGATAAGTTGGTACTTATCAAATCTGTCATTGAGACCACGACGATATTCTGCATATCTTTATCCTGGATTCCTAAAGGCACACTTAACCTTATACAAAAGCTCTGTTGTGGATTTCTCTGGCAAGGGGCAAAGGAAGGAAGCACATTTGCATGTGTTAGATGGGACAAGCTTGTCCATCCGAAATTGTGGGGAGGATGGGGATTAAAGGACATTAACTGCTTCTCACAAGCTATGGCCGCCAAAGTGAGCTGGAGACTAATTTCCACCCACAACTTGTGGACCGATGTGGTTCAGCATAAATATATACACCCTTTATTGATTGAGGATTAGATTCGACTCCTAAACAAATCAAGATCGAATATCTTTACCATATGGAAAGCAGTCCTTAAGTCTTTTTCGATTATTGCATCTAGATTGGCTTGGCATATAGGATCAGGAACCAGGGTCTGAATTTGAATCAATCCATGGCCGAGTTGTGGAAACAACCACATTCTCCCTCTTGGACTAATCATTTTCCATTCTTCTCACAAAATAAAATTCTTGAACAAAATTGGGGACTCGGACCGATCAGACATATGGGATAAACACTTGCCTTCAGCATTAGAATTACAGCTCTGAAATCAATGGCATGTATCTTGGGATAACTATATCAAGGAGCTGACCTCAACACAAATCTAGTTAAATGATCGTGAGGGCGAGCTACTATGGGCCCCCTCTAAACAGGGATCCTACTCCCCCAAAGATGGTTATCTTCACAAGATAGCCTCAAAGGAACCAAACTCTCTCAGTTGGTGGTGGCAACATCTTTGGAAACTAAAAGGGCCAGCCAAATCCCGATTGTTGTTTTGTTGTATATTGGAAAACAAGTTGCCAATGGGAGAAAATATGAAAAAATGCTCCTTCTATGGCCCCTCATGGTGTTCCTTGTATCATCAATATGAGGAAACAACAGATAATCTCTTCTTATCTTGTCAGGATGCCCGACAGGTTTGGAGATCCATCTTACAGGGGATTTCCATTTCCATTAACTAGCAGGGTGATAATATCTCACAGGTCTGGGAATCCTGGTGCAACAATTTCCAACCTCACAAGATGCAAAACATCCCATTACTTGTCTGCTGGGGTATTTCGATGGGTAGGAACATACAAATCTTTCATGAACAACCTTTCTCTCCAGATCATACTTCTGCTCAATTTATTGCCATATATTCGCTCCTTCGTGACGATGATAACCCTCCTTCTACTCATTATGTCACCTCGGAAAACATCAATCACTCTTCCCCCTGTGCATATTTTGATGGCTCCTCATAGCTTCGGTGATGTGGTGGTGGTGATGTTCTCCACCTAAATCAATTCCACCATTTTCATACCAAGGGCAGACTGGGACAAGGAATAAACAACTTTGTCGAACTGCACAACCTTAAACTGTTTCAACTTTTTGCACTTGAGAAAGATTGCAAACAACTACAAGTCTTTGGTGATTCAAGAGTGGTGATAGACTCGTTCACACAAAAATATTCTTCTCACATACACACTCTCAGAGGTCTTTTGGATCAAGTATTATTGATCAAATCTCGTTTTGACTCCATATATTGTCAACACATTTACAGGGAAAGGAACCATACTGTAGACCAACTATTCAAAGAAGGTGCACAACAAGTGTTTGGCACTTGGCATGTGATAGAGCTGACTGCAGCAGACCATTTTCAATACTACCACCGATATTTTATTGAGGATATACAGGTCCCTGTGATTACACAAGAATCATTATGGATTATACAAAGATTCCCACAAATGGAGAAAACACTCCTATATATATATTTTTTATCTCTCACACTATGTATTTATGTATTTGAAGATTTTATCTACAGATGTATATATTATCATGGATGACACAAACAAATAGCAGCAGATATAGTAAAATCAACAAATTTTGTCTTTGATGACACTGAAATATACAACATGTAATTTTCATCCACATATTAATGAAAATTACGATTTTTCCTCGAGGAAAAAATAAAAAAAATAATGATAATAACTTTAAATTAAAATAAAATAAATTTCAATTCGAATTATAATCTCTATTTAAAAGAAATACATTACTTTTTATTTTATTTTTTGTCGATAAAAAAAATACTATTATTTCATCAAAATTTTCATACAGAGGATAGAAATTATGACCCTAGCTCTCCTCGCCTCATTCCAACCAGATTTGTTTTCCAGGAAAGTAGAACAAAACCTAAGAGTAATCCACCAAACTTTGTCAAGTAGCCAAAAGACACAAGACCATAAGGCCCAAAACATAGTTAGGATGAGAAGGCAATCAATATCCATTAAGGAACATGAGGGAAGTCTGGAGTATGACCTGCGCTTGATGCACTCGAAGGGAAAGGGTCTCCATGAACGTGAAACTCCATGTGAGCTAGACGCCCATCCAACTAATCAAGGAAATCATTGGTGCATCATTGGCTTCTTCTGATGAAACCCAAGCATTTTTTTTATATATATTTTTAATCTTTTAATAATATTTAAATTCTATACATGAAACTAAGATGCAAAATTTGATTATATATCCCTGCTCACTTATTACAAGTTAACCTGGTATTGATTAAGCTTGGACCATGTCTAGAGTACATGCCAATCTCCATTTCATATATTTTTCAAATAGTAACCAAGTCAATTCATATAATTCTAAACCATCCACCTCTTGACTACAAATTCCAAAAATATATAGACAAAGCTCATAAAAGCATGTCATAATGAGTAACATAGTGAACGATTGTGAGTTGTCATCCCATCCAGGGGTAAAAATTGAACACGTCACATCTCTTCAAGGGGGGTCTAGTATGTCCTATAAGTGCAAAGTGAAAATTAGGCGTAAAAAAAATGCTAATTTTTTTTTTATTCCATTTGTTGACATTGTGAGATTATTATTTTTTGGTACAAATGGATATGTGTTTGTTTGTGAAGGTTTTGGCAAGAAGTTTGGTGCTAAGAATGCTCATGGCCTCCAAACCGACCGGTGCAGGCTTTCATTCTTCAAGATTTCGTTGTTTTTGTGAGGTTAAATTCAATAAATTCCTAGTCTAGATAGTGGTATTTACTGTCATTTATCTCGACGCTCTTGTCTTTAATGACCGAAACTTGGTGGCAAACTTTCATCTAGAGCATTCCTTCCTCACAGTTTCGAATCTACAACTAGAGATTATTGTTTACAAGGAATGTTAGGGTTTGAACTATGATATGAACTTGGGAAAGGTGTTGGGTAAATTCTCAGTTCTTATGGACCTAGAGGGAGCCCATGAGAGGCTAGTCATGTTCCATAGTGGGTAGGTGTCTATTGGGAAAAACTTGGTCGGAGATTCAAAAGTGGGTCTTGAAATTCATTTGAACATTCGGGCACAGCCCAACCCTAGGTTTGTTTTCTAGTTTGATGACAAGCTCGAGTGAAATTCACAGGTCCTATAGACTTAAGGCAATATTCATTAACCAATTTTCAGCAACGAGTTTAGCCACGACAGGAATTCAAGATTACACTTGGTGCTTTTACGCTTACCTCTCACATCATTTATTCATTCATATATATTTCATTTGTTTTGGTTAAAATAAACCCTAAGAAACTAGATGTTGGGACTAGGACTCAGTGTCATCCCTTTGAAACTCATGTCATCCTAGTAGGACACACAATGCCACTAATGAAACCCTTGTCGATAGTTCACGGTGATTTCACTCTATTGACCACACCAGTGAAATCAGAAGCAATGGATGACTTGCACCAAATATCTTTCCATTGAAACCTATTCCATGTGTTGGGGTAGACCATAGCTAGAATGAAACCATTATGGATGGCTTAACATAGTAGAACTCAACCTCAGCGATGGATCATTGTCCACCTCAAAAGATAATTAAAATTGACAGATTGTGATATCTCTTTGAAAGTCATGGCATCTAGGTCGGGCTTACGATATACATATTGAAACCTTGGTGGATGACCTAACACTCCATAAATGTAATGATGAACAAGTACCCTATTGACATTCGTTTATATTTCACTTTCCATATGTTTGGAAAGTATTGGTTCAATTCCATTTGCAGTTTCGCTAGGTTCTCTTTTATTCCTGCATTTTTTGTAGATCTTTTCTTGTTGCTCTAAATTATAGATCCATAAGGTTGCTGCAAATTGTCATTCTGTTAAATAGAGAAATGCAGGATTATGATAAATGGTAGCCTTCAATTTCCACTTATTAGAGATAAAATATTAAGGCAAAAATAAAAATGCAGAAGTCTAATGATGAGAGTCTTCTATTTCTGCTTTTTAGATAATAAATAAGTTTTGCATAATTTGAGTTTTTATACTTATATAATTTTAATTATTAAATTTATAATTTATGGAACATGATAGGAAAAACAATCAAATACACTTTTGTTTTGGGGACTAAATGCACTTTTTCATTTTGAAAATAATTAATATAATTTATAAAATTTGTTATTATCTCGATATGTATTTTCACATTTCACTATATTATTTATTTGATGTTGTCACACTATTTTTTTTTGTATTGCCATTAAATTGTAGAAATTTAATTTATTTAATAAAAATAAATTTAATGGAAAATAAAATGTAAAATGATATATTCTTGTCCATTCAAATATCTTTTCCTTTTAACTCGTCCATCGTGAAAAATGGGCATAAATATATACCCTTCGAATCAAGAGTTCAAATTTAATCACTTGTCCCATCACACTTCAAATTTGATCACTGATCCCATCATCAAAGAAAGTTAAACGGGGTAAACTGCCGGAGGCGCAGGTACTCTGACATTTCTTTGTTTTCACACACCACCCCTTCTCTGGTTACTTGCGCGAAATCTGGTTGACTCTGATGAGCAATCGAAAAAGAACGTAACGATTAGCTGTTACTTGGCCATGTATTGGTACGTTGGAGTTAGTCATTTGATCTTCTCTGTTTTCTGTGGCAATCTTGTCATGGAAGGTTTATTTTTATGTTTCCATAATTTAACAAATTTGAAAATGGTTGATATGCTTAAAAAAAAAGAGATATAAATTGAAGTTATAAAACCATATCCTGACCAATTTTAATTGATGAAGTTTGGGGAGGAAAAAACATATGGGAAAAAATAACAACCATGAAGAAAATAGCCAGACACTGACCAATTTTAATTCATAAAGTGTATACAAACTTCTGATAACTGAGGGAAAATAATATTGAAAAAGCAAAGCAACCACAATGGGAATGCATCTAAATACGTCATCTACTTTACTTCAATTTAAAGTGAAAATCTACTCGTAGCACATTGCGTTATCGTGTTCTCCTGCAACTGGACAATTGCACAAATTGGTCATCGCTGATCTCGTGCAACTGGACAATTTGGTCTTTGCACACTGCTTTGTCTCTGATCTTTGAGTTGAGTATCACTGCATAATCCCCCGTTTCCTGCTGCCCCAAAGTGTTTAAACAAACCGTTTGACGCGCCTTATTGTGTAACTGCTAGACGTACATTATGGCGTGAGGGGTGTGACGACATCCAATCATCTCGGCTCCAGAGAGCCAGATGAAGGATCAGCAGCTGTAGAAGTTGCTGCCCTGCTCGATGTTCTGTCAGGGTCAACAAATACACCATCCACGTCTACGAAAGCAGGCGTTGTGGGCGATGGAAGATTATCTCGCTCACTTGTCAGCATCGACACGACCTCGGACATTGAAGGCCGCAAAAATGAAGCTGCTTGCGTGCACAGCAGACCGATTTTAATCACTCTAAACCCTTCATCCCACGATTAAGTGCCCTCCAATGTGGATTCAATAATTTCTAAAGTTCTTTCCGCTTGATAGAGTCTCCATGTCTGGTTGCCCAATACAACAAACACAACATAAGACTTTAGTTAGCAAGGCATCACAACGCTATATTTGGAGATTTTAGAAAATTTGCACTTGAAAATATGATGAAATCCATATGAGACGTACTGATTCGATAAGAAACTCCGTGCCTTGAACCGAACCCTGATTCTTTCTTCGGCTCACAATCTCAAGTAGAAGAACTCCAAAACTGAATACATCTGCTTTCTCTGTCAGCTGCCCGCGTAAGGCGTACTCAGGCGCCATGTAGCCTCTGCATAATGTCATTTACAATGAACTCTCCATATCTTAAAACATGTTAAAAACATACGAGCTTTTAAGGTATAAAAATTGTAGTATATTCTTACAAAAGATTGAACTGGACAGATAATTCTTACAAAGTTCCGGCAACTCTAGTGCTAACGTGGCTCTGATCTTCTGCAAAGAGTTTGGCCAAGCCGAAATCTGTTATTTTGGCTCTTTGTTTATTATCCAGTAAAATATTGGTCGCTTTAACATCTCTGTGGATGATCCGATTTTCAGACTCCTCGTGAAGATAGGCCAGCCCACGCGCAGTTCCAACTATGATTTGATATCGCTCTCTCCATTTAAGTGAATGTCTTTTTGTTGTATCTGTAATCAATGCATATCGGGAAGTAAAAACATTAAGAAGCCACACACACAAACTAGAACAAATCAAAGATCCATGTGGCCATTAAGCAGTTAAAGAGCTAGAAGAAACCGAATATAATTCTGTCGAGACTACTGTTCTCGAGGTATTCGTAAACCAGGAGCCTTTCTGAGCTTTCAACACAACAACCAATCAATTTCACTAGATTTCTGTGTTGAACACGGCTGATGACATTTGCTTCATTCAAGAATTCAGCGTCTCCTTGCCTTGATCCTTTTTTCAGCCGTTTAACTGCAACCTCTTGGCCGTTGGGTAGAACGCCCTGTGCATCAATCCGGGTTAAATTCTTTATATTCTCCATTATGACATGGAGCTGTTGCTGGCTATAAACTCTATCCCAAATGAAATTAGAGCAATTATTTAACGCTTACATTAAATCAGCTTTTAATTAATTACTTGAGCTGTTGTTCCTGGATATAAATCACTAATTCAATTGAAAGCAATGAGACGGACCCAAAACCTCCCTCGCCAAGTTTGTTCTCTGCGCTAAAATTGGAAGTAGCGTCTCTCAGAATATGGTACTGAAAAATGAGTTCCGGATTCAGCTCGGAAAGCGATAAGCTGATTTCTTTTTCCTCACCTGCAAAAACAATTACATGACGTCTATTTATGTTGAGGTTAATCAATAGGTAAGCAGTTCATAAAGATAACTTCTCATACGAGGCACAATTTCGGGATGTCTGGTTAAGGTAAGACGGGTTTTTCTTTTTGAAAAAATAAATTTCGGGACCTCTGGTTATGGGAATCCGTTCCAACCTTTCCGTCCAATCCACATGGAAAGGCCTATGGATGCAATTAATCCAGCCGTAGCGCCTACTACGCCTAGAGCTATGGGAAGCACCTTAGATCTTTTCCCTCCTACAAATTTGCACATAAAGCTTCTTAAATTAGGTATGTTTATTGCACCGAATGAATTAATCTCTTTAAAACCAGTATGTCCTAATCGTTGTAAGCTGTGGTGAAAGAAGTAGTGCAACAAAATAAAATATTTTAGTAAATAGGCAAATCTTTTATTTCGTTTTTGATCATAACATACCGGATTTCGGAGGATCGTCGCTTGGCGTCGGCGAAATTATGAAAGTATTGAAAAAGTTGTAAATCTCGTAACGCAGAGCACAGTGACGACTTCTGTAGCATGCTCCATTAGCTCCAGTTGCGCATGCCGTGCCATTGATATTATTCAATCTACCGGGACCGGATATCTTTGAACGACCTACAGATAAGCAGGAGCGGCAGTTTGTTGGGGACAGATCTCTCCAACACTGGGCTAAGCTGTACATTTCCCTGGAATCCGAAAAAATGGTGTCGACTTTAACTGTAGCGAAAAGTTGAGGACTCTGCAGAGCTTTTTCGATGGTATTTGAGAGGACTTGGTCAGTAATATTTCCAAACTGCGCTGGAGCATAGCTTTTCTGGGGATTGCAAACGACATCAGTAGACTCGCTCTCATTATAGTCGTTGTAAAAGTTACCATCGCCGTAACGTAAGAAGCAGTCGTTTAGCCAAACGAATCCAGAGGTGCTGTTTTGACATGCCTTAACAACCAATGCTGCCGCCTCCGATTCGCACAGTTTGCAGTCCGAGGAATTTATATCCCCCCGCATTGGGCTAGCCCATAAACAACATTATTGCTGCTTTGCCCCTCAACACACTCGTGTTGAATCCGCTCGTTGAAACGTTATCCACCAATGATTTAAAAACCTGGTTTACATTATGTTGGTAATCGCTACCGTAACTATATTGCTTAGGCGAGCAACCAAACCAATAAGAATAATTAAAATCCTGAGCTTCTAAGAGCTGCAGACGCGTCAATACACTGACGATAAGAAACACGCAGCTGATTAATGTTTTCGCCTTCATCGCCATTGCAGGGCAGGACACGAGCTGAACGCCCTTCTCCATCTCTTTTTAATTTGATGAGGGAAGGTGCTCCTGTAGTATTTTAAAGATGAGTTAGAGAAAAGTGGCTGACGTATGTCGCTAAAGTTTGAAGTTCCAATGCTCTCACTTATGGATGCCGAGTCAATCAAGTTGTTTCACATTTCGTGCAGACTCTTTCTTCAATTAAAAATAAATTTAACTTCACATTAATTTAATGAAATTTCTTAGGTTATATTAAACTTTCCTTATGCCGTTCATTCATTTAACAGGGTCGTCCCTATTGGATTTGTAAGGCAGGGAACACGCGAAAACTATGTTTGCGTTTGACTTGTTATGCCGGCTGTTCAGATTCGTTGGAGAACCAACGGTTTGCTTTAAACCGTTCATCGCACTCGATCCGGAAACCGCCATCACTAATTCTACAACCGCTGCCTGCCGTCTGCGACTTATGTCACTTCTTTAAGCGGATACGCTGAGGCTCCGGGTACTATTCTCTTACACTAATAATCGTGTTAATAATGATTTTTATAAGCATACTTATTGGAACTAGCTTTACCAGAATTTATCTTAAATATTAATTTAAACATGGATTTAGCACGAGCCTAAAAAAGATTGAATTTCTTAGAGTGTAATTTTTTTTTAATGAATCTATATTGTTTAAATATTTTGTATATTTTTAAATTTGATTTTTTTTTTTTAATTTTAATTTTTTTTAATTGGATGGATATCACAAAATTTCAATTTTGATGACAAACTAACATGATTACACATCATATTGAGTTGTAGAATGAGCCTCTCAGTGGAATTATTCTTCAAGTTAGTTACAAATATTCTCCAAATAAGTTATACTCTTTTAATTAATTTATCAAAAATTAATTAATTAAAGAAAATGTCATATCGACATATACCATATTCACATGTAGTATTGATAAATCATGGTATTATAACAAAAACTATTTACAAATTAAAAATTCCAAAAATAAATCGATATAGATAAAATATTGTTTACATATATATTAAATTTTTTGATATATAATTTTTTATTATATAAATCAAAATTTGACTAAATTTGTTTTTTTTTATACTAAAAAATTAATAAGTTAATATCATTGTTACACTATCTTTATCAAATGATATCTTAAATACTCTTTCAAATAAATTAAAGATTCATGTGATGGAATTACTATATAAAACTTTATTACTTTAATGTATTAATTTTTAATTTCAACATTAATAAATTCCTAAAATATTAATTTCAAATTGTGTAAAAATCTGCCAAAATTAAAATCTAATTACTTTATCTTAATAATTACATTAACATATTTAACAAATACTAAAATTTTAATATCCAAAAAAACCATTTAGAAAATGAAAAATAAACTACCTATATAAAAATTTAAAACCTTTGTAAAATTAAACTTCACATATCTCTGTAAATTTGAACCATATTGTGGTTGGATTGAAACAAATGTTTAATTGTACTATTAATGAAAATATAATTAAAAATAATGATGTGATTAGTTGATGGCAATAACGAACTATAACATTAACTTATTAGACTTATGTTTACTCACATACAAACAAATATGCATGTTATTCATATTGATTATTATTAATATTTTTTATTTAAATAATATTTAAAATAAAATTTACTTGTAATTTAATCTTTATTTTATTTTATTTTATATATATATATAAAATAAATATAATAAAAATATTTGTAATAAAATAAGTTTTTGTAATAATTAAACAAACATATTTTCATATTAATTTAATGATATTATTAATATCAAAAATAAAATTTAAAATTAAATATTTTGATTTTGTATATATTTTGATTTTGTATATATATATTGAATAAATATAATAAAAATATTTGTAATAAAATAGGTTTTTGTAATAATTAAATAAACCTATTTTTTTATTAATTTAATGATATTATTAATATATAAAAAAAATTAATTTAAATCTTTTGATTTTGTAAATTTGTTTCCACATTCTTATTTTCTTGAAATTGAAGCTTTCTAATAGTTTTTAAGTTCTTCAAACCATTATCAACAAAATGTAGATGTTTCATTCTCCTCCCGTGGTATTAGAACTCATGAGTTACATGTGATAAAGATATTGAAAGGCTTAGAGATTAGAGCCCATGGGTTACATGTGATGTAGACTTTAAAAGACTTGGAGATTAAAACCCATGCATGACATGTGATGAAGACTTTAAAAGGCTTTGAGACTCTCCATTGTGATGTGCTTGAGTAGAGTAGAGGCTTACTTGGAGAAGCCAAGAAGCCAAAATTTTGGATGACTTCTCTACTTTAAAGTCATCCATGGTTGCATTTAAGCTACATGATAAAAATAAATCTTTCCCTGGTTGGGGGTTTTCAAGGTAAATCATGGTATGGATGCTTTATATGTCATATTTTTGTTGTGTATGTGATTTTAATGATTATTTCTCTCATGCTCTTTTTCATTCCTGAAAGTGGTACCATAGCTAAGGGGACATGGCCTATAGAAGGAGGTGATGGTTGCATAGGTGAAGATTTTTTGGAGAGGAACTAGAGTTTTAACAAGGTGAGACTTAACCACAAAATCGAGATCTAGTGAGAAGAGAACTTGGTATGAGTGAGAAGAGCACATGGTTTTTGGGAAGGTAGAGGAGGAAGACACAAATTGACACACACAAAAACAGTATGAGATTATTCTCTTCTATTAAACTCGCACAAACTTGAATTGATTACAGTGAACCCAAAGTGGGGTTTTTATACCTTTAAAGTCGTGACTCAGCTGGTGATGACTTCAACATGAAAACACCCACTAAATTTAACCTTTCCAAATATAGAATGAACTTGAACTTCTAATATTGGAATCAACTTAACTCAAGCACTCACTTCATGCATCCCATGCACATTAGGGTAATTACAATTTTCAACAATGGTGTGAGAAAGTGTACATGCAAACACTCACTAAATTTAACCTTTCCAAATATAGAATGAACTTGAACTTCTAATATTGGATTCGACTTGATTCAACCACTCACTTCATGCATCCCATGCACACTAGGGTAATTACAATTTACAACAATGACGCGAGAAAGTCTGCATATGTGTGAGAATGCCATATAGAAATACCTAAATTATAAACTACATATGTATGGGCATATGATTGTAACTCTTGGTTAGGGATGCATAGCAATACTACTAAAGCCTTAGATTAGTCCTAAGTGAAATGGGAGGAGAGCATGGGGTTTTCCTCAATCAAGCTTAAAGGGAAGAATGTTACGGTGGGGTAAATTTGACTATGTGAAAGAGTTAATGTTATTAGGTCAATAATAGTGGTTTTCAGTACATGGTTTTCATGACTTGCGGTATTAGAGCCCATGAGTTACATGTGATGAAGTGTTTAAATGTCTTGGATATTCCCCATTGTAATGTGGCTAAGTTGAGTTGGTTCGCTTGGCCTTGCTAGGATGTTTGTTGACTTGGTTGCTTTTAAGTGAAGACATGGTTGCACTTAAGCCATATGATAATAATATATTTCTTATTAGGTTGGCTTTTTTCCCAGATAAGGTTTTCTAGAGTAAATCATGGTGTGCATGGTTTATATGTAGTTTTTTTGTTGTTGTGTATTTTATTGTTATGATTATTGATCATGCATTATTTTTATTCCTAATAACAGCTATGCATAATACCAATGATGTTGTTTGTATTAAAAAAAAAAAATGCTTCATGATAACTATCATTTTCTATATTGAGAATATATTTTATGAGAGGAAGTTGGAACAAAAGAGAAATTATTTTATAAGTCTAAACTTACCTTTCTAACCATTAAAATAAATTATGAATTAAGATAAAAAATATTATTTATTTCTTTTATTATTATTTACATTTTGTATTAAAATCTAGGTTGATCAATGTTGTCAGATACCTCTTTGGTGCAATGTTAATAACCACCTACTATGCTCCCATCTCTATTATTTAACTTTGATTAAATTTATATTCAATAGTTGTCACATGCATCAGTATTCAATCATCTCATAAACAAAGATAACACATGTAATTATACTCATATGCTTAGAGATTCGACAACATAAAAAGTAAGAAGCCAACATACAGAACATCCCCTGAAATAATTTCACTTGAAAAATCGAGCATCGCCACCCAACCTAGAACTCACTTCCTCCAGTTCACCCCCACGCTGAGAGTTCTTGCCATGGATCAACTGCTTCTTGTTGATCTCCTCAATGGATATTTAATACCCTCTTTCCTGATATCATTTCCTTTAGCAGCATCCCACTTTTATGAATCTTTTTATCCATTTGCCTAGGCTTATCCTAGAAAATATCGCCTTTCTCTCCTGCGAGGCTTCTCCCATAAAAGCTTGCCTTTCTCTCCCACAAGGCTTTTATGTTTTTCTTGCTCGCCTTTCTCTCCAGCAAGGCTTTTCACATAAAAGCTTGTCTTTTTGTCCTACAAGGCTTTTATGTTTTTCCTAAAATTAGCATCTTTCTCCACCTAAGAAGCTTAATGGATATTTATCTCCCATTCCATTAAGCTTATCTAGAATTTGATCTAGAAGTATTATCATGAAATAATTATCCATTCCCATTCACCAATGGGGCTTCATTTGGCAAGAATATCATCTCTTGGTGTCTCGTTTTGCAAGTGATTAATTTATCTTTATTTATTTAATAATAAAGTATTTACTTTCATTGTTACTCCTCAGACCTAGATTTTTTGTTACAACTTAGTCTTAGCTTAGGTTCGGCATGATAGCAACATAATTTTATATACAATGAAGGGGTGTTACATACTCCCCCCCTTAAATTTACACTATCCTCAATGTATTTCCTCATTCACAGGTAGCTATTTCTGAATTTACAGGTTCCCATGGCCTTGCCACATGAGTTAGATCTTCCGATACATAGGTTACAAAGGATTTCTACCATCAAATCTTATTCCATTGCTACCTGTAACATTTGTTTCAAGTAATTTTGTGAGAGACTTCAGATGCAAAAACTCAATTTTGTTTACCATCGTTAATGTCATAACTTGATATAGCAATATTACTATTTGAGTAGCTATGGGTTATTGTTGCCCACCATTTAACTATGATTCCTCATTTTAATTTTCATTGTATTTAAATAATAGGAAGAAATGCATGTTCTTCCAATGCATTTGTGTTCTTTCCAAACACTTGCTTCCTACAGTTTCCCTGCATTAGTCACAACAAGTCAAACTATCACATTTGACCAATCAACATGTATAAAATATCACATCAGGTTAGCTCAAAACATAACCATCAAAATCATAAACCATATGTAACCATCATAACTCCAATCATAGATCACATGCAATCGTTATAGATTAGAATTGTAAATCACATGTATACTAGAACTGAAACAAAATATCTATACTTATCCTTTAATCAATCCTTAGTTCCCACTTTTTTCTTACCTCTTTATGCACTTTAGATTAGTTTCCACACCAGGTAATCACCCATGCCTTCTCCTCAACCATGAGTACATGACACACAAAGTGTGCATCACACATGTACAACTATACACGTCATCCAACATTGCGCAATACCTGCATCCACACCAATACCATATGTACCATATGAACACAGTATTACTTGTACAACGTGTACACAATACTCAATTCCCATAGACTCATATGCATGACATATACATGATCCACATGTTTTCAACAATGCTAGTGCTATTATCTTAACATCAGGTCAATGTCAAAATTTCCTTTATTTATTCACTCTACCTTTAGGAAAGTCAAACCATGCTCGTTTTATTGATTGGAGAACAAGGAATTCATGTACCTGTTAAGCTTATGCAACCAGAGCGAATTGAATTTTTTTATGTCAAATTATTCAAGTGATTTTATTTAGCTAATCCTTTTCATGTATCTTGTGGTCATAGGAAATTTCAGCAAAATGATAACATAGATGTAGTTATGAATAATACAAATTTACAATCCCAATAACTTAGAGTATCAGGATTGAATCTATCTCTTAGACAAGGTTTTTATAACAACAGAATATGATTGTGACTTAATCATAAAGCAGACTATTGACTATGATAGTTAGTCCAGTATGGAATTCAATCTTATGTTTGCAGTCTAATAACAATCTTAACTTTGTCTTTAGCCAAGAAAATAATTGTTTGGTACTCAAAAGTACTCCACACATAAATTAGTTATGTCATATGATTTCCTATTTTCTCTTTTTAGCACTACTTCCAACACCCTTTTTCCCATGAATAATTCAGTGTATATCCAAAACCAATTGAACAATCAGTATGCAAGTACATACACCTCCCATACATGAGTCATAAATTAAGGTTACAATGTTCTCAATCCCACACCCACTGAGTATTGAGGCACTATGCATACGAGGGTGTGAAGCTAAGTCATTAGCATGTTGATACCCCACTTTAACACTAGATCATGACTTGGTATAATATAATTAATCAATTATTAAATTCCTTAAAATAATTTTTTTATGCAATAATTGTTATGTTGTCATATTCAAAACTAGACAACACTATCAATGCAATCTGATAGGTAGACTTCTCCCATATTGCTTGATAGGAAATAGTGGTACAAAATATGCATTTCAGATTGTACGATTGTCAATTTATTTAAATAGATTGCTAGATAGAATTTTATTGAACCAATTATCCTTGTACACAACAATCTCAATTACTAGTACCACTTAGCCATCAATATGGTGAAGTCATCCTATTAATTTAGCAATGAGTTTTTGCATGGTTTGTTATCCCCTCCCTTATCTCACTTGATGCATGTATTATTTTACTACTGACATAAGATCCTCTTGCATATCTCAGTGACAATTATCACGATATTGCTTTATGTAAAAAGAAACCTGTAAATTTCAAACTATGCATATCCTATTAAGTATGCATGTTGCTATAGAATATTTGAATAATGACCTAGTAAGGTTTAATTCCCTTCAAAAAATCTATATTTGGAGCATTTTCCCAATAAAGGTGAATTAAACGGTTCAATTAGTGGCACAACCATATCCAAAAATGAATGACATAATTACATGTAGATGCAGCAATCAACACAACAATATTAAATCAAAAGACAATTTTAGATAATAAAAATACATAGTCTCATACCATGTACAAGGACCTTTCTTTCATGAGCTTAATGATATTTCATGGAAATTTCATGGACATAAAACCTTAAGAATTTGTTCTAGTTAACCATCAATTTTAGATACTTTTGATAGAATGTGATGAACTTATTTCCTATGAATTATATAGATTCCATCTATATACTTTTATTTTTAATTTTTCCTCATGTTGGCCATGATCTATGGAAAAAACGCTTGTCTATTTTATATTTTTTGTCTTCCATTTACCTCATAAGAGTTCACCATTTATTCCCTTCATCTTTCATCCTTTCTTAAGATCTCTAGGAGTATAAACTTTATTCCATTAAGTTATGTCCTTGACTGGACTATCTTTACCAACATTAGTTTGTATTTTATTAAGTTATGTCCTTGTATAGAAATCATACAAGACATACTTTAATTTTAATATGACTAGAATAATATGATGACCATATCACTAAAATTCATCAAAATTTTAATACAATAACCATACTTTAAAAATCACTTATTCACCACCATTATTTATTCATAACTTTCATTACATAATATATCAATTATTCTTCCTAAAGTTGGTTATACACTTTACTCCTCTTATATCAAGGCATTTATTATTTGAGCCTTCTCTTACCTCTATTTCAATGATATATATTCTTCTTACGTATGTACCACATGTTATCTAATTGGATATTTCATTAACACTCTGGGTATAACATCCCGCTTAAGTGCATGTAATTTCTAACACTCAATAAGTAACACAATAAAATAGTAACCAATTTATGGTTGACTGTTTCTACTTATTGGAATAATCAATGTGTTAATTCCTGTAATTTCTTTTCATTACTCTCTATTCCACTACAACACTACAGGGTTCTATGTCATATAACACATTATAGATTTATTTTTTTCCATATAACCTTTTAGGGTTCCCTCTCCCCACAATGCTACTATAGCTACCCACAATACTTAGATTTGAGAGATTCGATATAAGTGCAAGGATTAAATCCATTATGGTTCATTCATCAAGCTCAACTATACCCATTGCAAAGTATCTTAAATCAATTTCAAACCATGATAAATATTGAGAATTTGCGTCATCCTTACATGAAAGAACACAATGTAGCTCATCGTAAGCACACAAGTGAGCCATACATTATTATCATTCCTCCACAACACTTATCATATGAAAATGACTTCATTCATCCACAACACTCATCATATGCAAATGAGAAGGATGAACATACATCCTTCCAAGAACAATGTAAAATAACAGAAGGTATTCGTATGGGATGCTTTATGCATAAAAGATTAGCTCATATAAAACTGTACCCACACTTCTCTGTAATTCATTTATACACAAAGTTCCCACACGTCATTTAATATTGTTTTACGTAATGTTAGGTGTGGAGGTTGATTATCTTTTGTATTCAAAGGTTTCAGCCGGATGTATATCCCAGGAAGACTGTACACCCCTCCACACGGGGGGGTGCGAGGAGGACTTGTCCCCCCTGCGGGGGTCTAGGGGGGTCCGGGGGCCAACGGTCCCCCGGCAGGGGTTTAGGGACAGTGCCCCCGAAGCTAAAAATAGATATAAAATTGCCTGGTAAAAGTCTAGTAATTTCTAGTCATTCTGGGCCATTCATTAGGCGGATGATCTGACGGAAGAAGTTATGTTTAATTTAGGGTTTTTTGCCCTAGAAGGCAACCCCTCACTATATATGAGGGAATTTTATTGCGTCTATGAATATCTGTATTCTGAGTGAGGAAGAGAGAGGAGATTGAGAGTGAAGAGGGTGTTACAACGGATCTACTGTAGGTTGTATCTCTTCAGTTTGCTAGATAATATAATAAAAGAAGAACTGGTTGTTTCTCCATAGATGTAGCCCAAACTGGGTGAACCACATATATCTGTGTCTCTCTTGTTTTATGCATTTTCTGTGATTATATTTCTGCAATATTTTATGTGTTCCATTGCTCCGTAATACATAATTTTCTAACACATAATGACTGGTTGAAATAATTTTGCATCTGAAACCAATATCATTTCCATCAAGGAAATTCAAATTAAGTATTGCAACAAACGGTGGCATATATGTCAACAAGGTTATACATGTTTTGATGTTTCCCACACATTAATGTGTACAAAATAAAATATGTGCAGCGCATTCCTCATCAATACATACAATAATTGAATAAATGTGCACCTAAAACTACAAATAGGTATTTTCCATTAATGGTGGCATATATATATTTATCATAATATTTATAATAAAACATGCAACGAAATAACCATGAACCTGGACATGAATGACCTCTGAGAGAGTCTTACCATAAAAAAATACCTTGTATGTTAGAGTCGAACGAATTCTAGCTTGCTGACGCAACAACTTGGCATATTATTTGCAATAAAAATTTGGAATTGATAGTATTCTTACGTGTGCATGGTTGGTAATATACGAATAGGAAGCTTGGGAGCTCAGAACTATGGGAATTCAAAACCAGTGGCTCACATTACTTCCATGCCATATTACTCAGATTCAATGGCAGATTTTTGTTGTACATAAACAAAACTAGCCCTCTTTTTGGCACTACACTCTGCAAAAAATACTTTTATCAATTTTAACAAAAAAAAAATTGAACTTTACAAATGTGTTTCAGCTGTCTCAAAACAAAGTGAAAACAACGTATTTTGTCAGAAGGAAACTCCTTCACACTATATCACTCCCAATTTCAGGCTAACATAATGGTCGGGTCATTCTCGTAACCTAAGGTCTCTCAGAATCTTACTAATGGTTGACCAACCCAAGGTATTAGATATGCTGGCCTTCCTGCAAATGCATGATCATGTTGGATCGATCTTTACTCGATTAACCATCGATGAGGGAGATACAATCAACATCGTCCCTCCTATTTTCGTTATTGAGTTCCTTTGTACTGAGAATGTTCCAACACATTAGTTATACATATATATGTGGATTCAGGGCCATCTCTTTACAACATTCGGATTCCGATCGAAATCCCGTCATCATTCCAAGAGAGAATTGACCCTCAATCCACGCAGCCTTCTATTTCCCAAATTACAATGCAGCGTAAGGGCTAAGAAACAATGGGTCAATCTGATGGGGTTGCAGAAAAGGGGAAGTTTTAGGTGCTTGTAAGGAAGGCCAAGGTCCTCTCAGAATGAATTATGGAGCCTTTATGTTGAGTTTGATGGCTATAAAGTTATTGCTCATAGAATACCCACATGGAGGTCCATCAATTTCCTTGGCCTCTTCACCATCATTGATCTTTGAATTCCCTGTAGAACAGTCCCTTTCATTATATTTCCTTACTGCAACAGACCTGAATGGGTTGTTTAATAGAACATATATTCTACACAGTTTCCTTACCAAAGAAGGTAAAACCCAATGTCGATAAACTCAAACCCAATAATGTAATGGATATAGGCTCTCTTTAAAATGATCTTGCTAAGCTAATTACGCATAGCCTCCATCTACAATGCAAAGGTAAGATAGATTTAGCAATACGTGGTTCACTGGAAAAATTAGATAACCATTATCCAAATTGAATGAGTTTATGGCATGACAACAAGGATAATCCTTATCCAACTGAATACATCCATAGAAGATTCTGCAGCAATTCAGTTGTTTCTAGAATGGGTATGGTAATTATTTTCAACTTGCTCAACAATCGAATGCCTCCAGACCAGCGGATAAGCAGAAATATCGACACTGCAGATCGAAAAGGAAATTAGTGGTCCTCAATGGGATTTTGTCCATAAATCCTATTGGGAAGGTGTTGTTTCTTTAAACCTACCCATAAAACATGCTTCTAAAGTTGCCATAACAGGGCATGCCTTAAATCTCAAAGGTGCGGGTTTTGTTTTTGCAAAGCTCATGAAATGCATAACGAAGAATTCAATTCTAAGGTAATTGAAAAAGGCGTTACTCTCTCAACGAGCGCATGAAGGATCACGACTTCTCATATTTATGACATATTCCATTAATGGTCAACCCAAGTTTAATTTAAAATTTTAACCACGCTTTATAACTCATTCCATCGATGGTCAAACCAAGCTATATGTTCCGTGCCAACATAGCATGAGACAAGCGAAGGGAGGAGCCCACGAGGGCATTGCTTATGTATTTCATGTTTAATACAAAAAGTTTTAGGGGTTGCATAGCTAGGTTTTTGAGGAGGTTCTAGACGTAGAATATGTTACCCAATGGAACTATTGGGATTAAAAATGAAACCCAAGCTAAAAAGTGTTGGGTAAGGTACCTACCCGAGGAAATTTCAATGTTTATTACATTTATTGATATGAGCAGATAAATATATTAACTTCCGCCAAACGATGGATGAATGTATGTTGGGAAATTCTGTGGCCATAAGCTTGCATGCATTTTATCAGGAGATATATATTTCACATGGAAATAATCTATGAAGGTTCCACCACTCAGCTAACCACTATGCGTGAGAAAGACATATTGACTTCTTCCACAATAACCCTTGCAAGTAACGATAATCCCTTGGGAACTTCTCATTTTATTTTCTTTAGATTTCAACTTGCCTCCATGAACCCTCGATTACATTGAAGCACGAACATAGCTACTTTATTGATAAGGCATATTTATCCAAAAACACACCATATGGTCTCTAGTGTTAGCTTGGATTTCTACCTAATTGTTTAGGTTTGTCAATAATGAATTATTGTTAGTGATAGTATCTTCATCATTCTTCTTCATGGGCATCATAAGACATTGACTATGATCTAAGTGAAGGAATTCTTAGAATTTACTATTTATTCAAAGTAAATACAATTGCACCAATTACATGATCTTGCATACATCATTAACATCAACCGTAAGCCTTCTTTACAACTACCAAAATAATTAGCAATTATAATATTAAAATTTTCATCAGAATATATATAAATATTGCTTCAAAAGCCTCAATATAGGCATGTAAACTTCAAAATTCGTTCTACGCTTCTTTCTTCAATATCTAGAGATCTGAATCAAGGTTTCGAACTACTTTTGTTTTTAGGTGATCCCTTTGTACAATTAGAAACACAACTAGTTACGTGATTGTCAAGAAATATAAGAGACTTCACTCTTCATTAAAATATCACTTGAACTATTTCAAAATCCATAATTTCAAACAACCTCAGTTCAAAATTACCTTTAATATTACGTAATATATATATGTGTGTGTGTGTTATATTATATATGTTATTGCTTCAAAGTCCTCCTCCAACAAATAATTTTAATATTTAGTTTCAACCTTTATGGATTCTGAAATATTTTTCTTTCAGCAATTTATAAATGAACCCTTCATTGAAACCTCTTATTTGTGTAGGACCTAGTACTTATTCATATTTTACAAAGGTGGGTTGACCCGTATGGTGCAATATTTGAACTTAGAGCTCTGATACCATTTTTCACATACCTCCTTGACCTAATGTTAATAACCACTCACTATGCTCCCATATCTATAATTTAACGTCGATTAAATTTATATTCAATAGTTGTCACATGCATCAGTATTCAATCATCTCATAAACAAAGATAACACATGAAATTATACTCATATGCTTAGAGATTCGACAACATAAAGAGTAAGGAGCCAACATACATAACATCCCATGCAATTGAATCAGACTAGAGTAGCTGAAAGAATGTCACTTGGAAAATTGAGCACCACCACACAACCTAGAAGTGGCCTCCCCCAATTCACCCCCAAGCTGAGAGTTATTGCCATGGATCAACTACCTCTTGTTGATATCCTCAATGGGTATTTAATACCCTCTTTCATGGTTTCCTTTAGCGGCATCCCGATTTTATCGATCTTTTTATCCATTTGCCTAGGATTTTACCCGAAAAACTCGTCTTTCTATCTCAGGAGGCTTTTTCCCATAAAATCTTGCCTTTCTCTCCCGCAAGGTTTTTATATTTTTTTTGCTCACCTTTCTCTCCCATGAGGCTTTTCCCATAAAATTTTGTCTTTCTCTCGTTCAAGGCTTTTATGTTTTTCTTAAACTTAGCATCTTTTTCCAACTAAGAAACTTAATGGATATTGATCTCACATTCCATTAAGATTATCTAGAATTTGATCTAGAAGTCTTATCGAACTTTTTTGCTACAACTCAATCTCAGCTTAGGTCCGACATGATAGCAAAAAATTGTTACATACAACGGAGAGGTGTTACAAATGTTTACTTTATGAACAATAGATCAATGTGCAGTAAATTTGTTACCTACCTATATATTTAATGATATTGTTAATATTGTGTCCCATATTTGTTATTATCCATATTAGGAGTCATTTTAACTCTTAAGAGTTACTAAATTATTAGGAGTTTGTATTTACTAAACTATCGAGGAGTGAGCTATAAACTTATTTAACATCATATATAAAATTGTGTTAGTTATTTTTACATTTTTAATTGCTGGCATAGTAACTAATATTATTAGGGAAAAAAATTGAACCAATTGCATCATGTCATAAGGAAAGTGTTATTCCATTTAGTTATCACCTTTCGAAATATTATAAAATAAAATAATACAATAATTTATTCAAAATTAAGAAAATCATCGTCAATCATAATAACCCAATAATATCATCAAAATAATTAAAAACAATTATAATAAAAATCCATATTCCTTATACATTCAAGCTAGGATACAATGATATACACTATGATTAATGAACTTCCATTGAAAAATATGCTTTTGACATTTTGATCTATGGGGTAAGAAATGGAATCGGAAAAGAAATTTATTGAAAAAATACTCTAAAGGCCTCGAGAAAGAGATTTCTTATTAAGAATTTCAAGCCAATATCATCCTTAATTGTGCCACTAAATATATCCCTAATTTGGTAAGAGTTCAAAAAGGAAAAAACAGATCAACATGAGTAAGATTTCTTATTAAAAATTTCAAGCCAAAATTTCTTATTAAAAATTTCAAGCCAAACATCGTCCTGAATTCAATGTTACTAAATATATCCCTAATTTTCTAAGAGGTCAAAAGGAAAACACAGATCAACATGAGTCTTGATAAAACTTGAAAGAGGAGAAGTTATCTAGCACTACCATTTTAAATTGTCAAAGCTCGTTTTCCACTATATAGTTTGGGTTCAACTAAAGAAAGTTTGCAATACATTTCATTGATTCTAAAACACATTGAATACATAAAATACACTTTTGGAATACTGGAGTGAAGATATGAAACTTTCACTACATAATGTTAATCTACCTTTTGTATTTACTATATCATTTTATTTTTACAAAAAGTATATCTATTTTGGATTTCTATTTTAGATTTCTAATAATTTTTATCAATAATAAGGTGACATTTTGGCATTGATAATGTTTTAAATTGGACAAAATGGAAATCTTAAATTTCCTCCCAAATTAGTGTGAAGCCATATTGTTCCATGATTTCAATATTTTAAGGATATTTAGAGTCAGTTATGTTATAATGTTTAAAATTCTACATTTTTTTATATTAAAAAATGTTACTAGTAATATTACTTGAAGTGTTATTACTCCTTTAAAATAAGACTAACAATTTTTCTTTTTTAATTATTTATTAGTTAAATTTTAGCTAATATATTCTCTAATATATATATATATATATATATATATTAACATTATTAAAAAAAACTAATATTTAATCTTTTTCTTAGTTCATATTGTGAAGATCTCAATATTATATATATTTTAAAATTATTAAAAAAAACTAATATTTATTTTTTTCTTAATTCATATTTTGAATATCTCAATTCCACCTTTCAAAAGCATAATGAAATAAAGCTCTTTTAACCTAATTTTATGCCGCCCATAGATATATGCAACTTCCATCACCAAATAAAGAGCTTCGTCTTTTCAGTTCAGTTCTTTGCAAATAAATAGAGACGAAATATAGGTTAGTGAGGTTTGAAAGGGGAGAATGACATAGGAATCATCGATTGAAGTCGGTCACTACGATCAATAACATAAACTAGCCCTGCGGCTGGGGATCGACTCGCTAAACTCTTCCTTTGTTACCTTATGAATAATCGTTCAAGACAGCGTAAACGCCCCACTCCTAAATTATTTATTGCCATCCATAACAACCGGGCTCCTCTATCAACGTTTGACTGAACTGCATCTGTTATAAACTTATTCCCAATCCATGAGTAATGCAGCTTGCTTAAGCTTCAGTATGGATATGGAGTATGACACAATTTTGGTTTCCATTGTTTTTTGTAGTCTCATTTAAAGGTTTTTTTTCAAAATTATAAATTTTCATATTTAAATAATAAGATTGTATTATTAGTATTTATTTGCTTATGATATATAAATTGTATTTATTAGTTTTAGGTAATTAATTTTTTTTATTTAAGTATAAAATAGAGATTTTTTTTTAAATGTAATTTCAAAATAATAAAATAAAGAATTTTCTTTTTTTAATTATAATTTAAAAAATAGAATTTTTTAAATATGGATGAATGATTAATTGTATTTAATTGCTATTTTTTTTATATGTTTATATACGTAAAGAAAACACAAAATTATATACAAAATTGATGATTTTTATTTTAATAGTTTTATTTTTTACTATGTTTTTTCGCTTTTATAATTATTTTATTACAGAGTTTTGTTTATTTTGGGCTATATTAAGAATTATTTTCCTATGTTATTTTTGTTATTATTTAATTTAATTTCTTATTAATGAAATATTTTTGCAATATATCTAAAATTATATTTTCCTGTTACTTATTTTTAATCTATTTTATTATATATTTAGTAGTACCATGATAATTTGTTAGTGTTATATTATTTGTCAGTATTATGCTAATTTGTATTTGGATTGGTATTTACTACAAATGGTTAAACAAACACACAACCTCATATTAGTTAATTAATATTTTAAATTTTTAATTAGGTTAAACTTAACCTAATTAGTTTTAACTTAATTAGGTTTAACTAATATTTTAACTTTAATTAGTTTTCAGCCTAAAATATTTATTTGGTTGTTCCTCTTTTTTCTTGTTTTAGTTGCCTTGCATTTACTTTGTTTTTAAACATTGCAGTTAGGGAATGCCAAAGAATTGCATCAGATAAGTTTAGGAGTAGGACAAACATTACCTGTTATATGGATATATAGAATAAATTTGTGTGGGATTGAGAACCAAAAAAACTGTTTATATTTGAATTTAGTATTTTCATTTTATTTTTTCATGAGTACTACTATTTTTTTCAATTTTTTTTGTTTTCTAAAGTCTATATTTTTATGTATTTTATGTAATATGTATTATTAGTTGAGATTTATTTATAGAATTTGTAACATTCTATCTGAGACACATAACTTTTGTTTAATTTTGTATTTGTGCAAAAAAAAAATTATTTGTATTTATTTATATTTTGATAATTATAAATAAATCTGATAATATATGTAATAAATTATTGTTTCTCTATCCAATTTGTATTTTAATGCATAATTATTTTATTAAACACATTTTGTTAATCTTTTCAACATTTTTCTATGCAACTATATAAAATTATTGTTGTTATTATTTTTTTTTCATTTACTATTTATAGAATAGATAACATTATTCTAGGATTCTTTAACTAATTCTATAGCTCAATCAACAACCATATAAAATTGTTACTATTTTTTTCATTTGTTATGTATAGAATAGAGAGCATTCATGTTCATGTTATCTATTTATGTATATAAGAGTTTTAATAATAACAATCATATTACATAAGAAGTAAATGTAGCTATTATATGAAATAATTATATTTTTATCACAAGTAATCTTTATGGTTTGTTAATAAAAAAACATCATCCATGTAAATTAACAATAACAAAGAATAACTTCTTATATGTATACTTCCTTTAATATTTACGAGTCAATTTTCTAAATAATTTATATATGAGTCAAATAAAGGGTACATTCTTATTTCATTTCTATTTTACTCTTGATTCTGACTGATCCTTTCTAATTTTATCATTTATTGAAATCCTCAATTTTAGAATGAACTTTTCATATAATTTGTAATTAACTTTTCTTCACTCTATTTGTCATTTTAATTTTATCATTTATTGAAATACTCAAGTTTACCATGAACTTTAAATATAATTTGTAAGTAGCTCTTCTCCACTCTACTTGAATTCCTACTTTCTCCATTATTTTTTCAATGTTATAAGGCCTAGTATAGTAATTTTTTGAAAAACCAAAGAAGAATTTGTTTCCTCGTCTTTTTTTCAAAACATCAACAAGTTATGAGATAATAAATGGTTGAATTCTTAGGCCAAAATAATACCAAAAAAATACCTCACAATTTTCACATTGTTAGTACAAACGATATTCTAGCATCATGTTAAGTTCCATGCCAAATTGGCCAACTCTACCTAATTGTGCATTATACTAAGCAATTTGTAATTTAGATCTATAGGAATGATACATCCATTTAGTAACAAGTCATACCAAAGTTACTACATTGTAATTGAATTACAAAATTTTATTTTTTTGAAAAATATAAATTATCAAATTTTGTCGTATAAATATGAATAAAATTGTGCTATGTAAAACAATTTCATTGAATAATTTTTATTTATTAAATGAAAAATATATATTAATATTCTCCATATTATATAAATAAAAATTTAAATATTTTATAATATGCTGTTACTAGCTTCTATATACAAATATTTAAAAACATAATTCGTAATTTCAATAATAAGAACTATATTACCTTACAACACTTTTACATAATTGTAATGCCAAAAAAGCTTTTTAAATAATATTATGTAAGATCTTATTTTTCCAACCCATTAACCAATTCATACTCGATCAATAAAAGATTCTCTTTATTCAACTTGAAATATGCATAATTATTTGTGTCAACCCTGACATTTTTATTAATACAATTTTCATTAAACCGTTAAACATTAATAGGTACATTATACAAATCAATTGTGATTAGTTGATTCATTGTATCAAGTGCAAGCCCTTTCAAACATAAAATGAAGACGTATACTTGAAGAAAAGAAGAAAATATAGTATGATTAATTAAATCTATGAATAATGACAATAAAATGAATGGAACGCAATTTATTAGAGCATATCAATAGTTTTAGTAATTTTACTGGGTAATTAGATTGAATTCATATATTTTTATATACAAAATAAAATTGAAATATATAAAAGTAAAAGAAAAAAATTTTAAGGATTTCTTTTTAATTAATTTTTAATAAAAAAACATTATAATTTAATCAAATATAGAATAATCAATAAAAGACAATAAAAGTGACGGAAAGAGAAACAATGTTGCAATCAAACTAAATAATCTTTTTATTTAGACAGGTATAGCCTTAAAAATAAATATAGAAAACCTGAAAAAGTAAATGCATACCAAAATATTTAAGAAAAATTTAGAGCTTAAACAATTTAAAAAGTGACCATAATTATGAAGTTTTAATAGAGAAATTTATTTCATTTGGATTTTTTTTTATACGTGGACAAGGAATTTTAAGAAAAGTGTTTCATATATGGAAGTAAACAAATATCAATCAAGAAAATATTGTATCTTGGTTTACTTTTGAAGATTGTTTGATGTTCTCTATTGCATTAATCTGTGTATAGTTGGAATATAATTAAAATAATAGTTGGCATATAATTGGAGGTGAAATATTATCGTTATAGCCTTTTTATTCAGCTTTATGTATTAATGTGATTGATTTAACTATTAAGGTTTATGTCAGTCATCTTGTTGGACTCTAGTCAGTCATCTTTAGTTGAGTGGAGAGAGTGCATGGCTCTTGTTCACTTCACTTAACCTAATTTTCATGAGTAAGTTAAACTATGAGTGCATGACTTTTTCTCTTTATTACACTTCACCTTACTCCACTCCACCAGAACTTGAGGAAAACATGTGGATATAGCTTGGAATCATCTCTCTTCACTTCACTTCAACCAAGATGCATGAAAGAGTTCAATTAGGCATGTTTCAGATCACTTCACTCCACATAATATTTTAGTGGGTACATGAGTTGAATCCATGGCCTTTCCTTCACTTGACTTCATCATAAGTCAAGGAAGGCAAAATGCATGGAAGTGGTGCCTCCTTTAGGAGGATCAAATTTATATAAAGTGAGGATTAATGCAGGCCATTGTTTGGTAGAATTTGTTTGAAAATAACCAACAACACTTCATATATATCTCTTATTTAATTCTTTCATTCATATCTATACTATATGCAATGTATGTTATTGTAATCTATTTATTTCACTACTTCTAATAATGTTTATGACAGGAAAAAAATATTTCCTTTATTTCACTGCTTCAAGGAATGTTTATGACAGGAAAATAAAATGTTTTCTTTCACTGAATGGTAAGAGATTGTTTATTTAAATAATTGAAATAGCTTAATGCGAGATTGATTATTTGTTTAGAAAATTTAAATAAATTTCATTTTGTTGAAATGAGACATGACCATAGTGATCCTAATCAGTTTGATGACGACGACTTGTTCATTTCTCCCAACCCAATTGTAACAATCAATAAGTTTGTGGTTAGAACGAACAAAGAAGTTGTTCGTTTGATTCACATAAGAGATAAAAGTTTAAATATTAAAGATAGGATCAACATCTTCAACCAACATCTTCAAAGATATCAGGTAATAACCATATTTTAAAGTGAAATTTCTTTTATTTCATAAGATCAATTATGAATGTTTGTTTTTCAACTTTTATATTATCTATTCAAAAAAAAAAAAATCTTTCTTATATAGGTATTTTTGGTACATATCACACCATAGCATACGACCACCATGAACCAGATTTCAATGGAAGATAACTTCATAAATGAGGATCCTCTACTAGAAGAGAAGCACAGGGTAGCCATTCCAATATTGTTGACAAGTGCGTGAGGTATATAAAACTCTAATTCTCTTTTATTAATTAAATACTTGTAATAATAATAACAAAAAATATCAATTTAGTGTTTATTTCTTGTTACCACTAACGATCCACTCCTCTTGTCGCAACCTCAATGAGGTCCCCAATACATGACCAACCTGTCAAAAATATAGAAAAATAAAAAGAAATGATTGTACTAGTTATCATTAGAAACAGCATGTACCATATTATGAAAACATATTTTTGATAATAAAATTTATTGAGATGAAGAAGTTTGTGTTTGTGATTAAGGAATTAATGAATTGATTTTATATGTTAATGAATGGTTGCTATATGTTTCTTTATGTACAAAACCACATATGTTTCTTTATCATTTTTTTTTTAGTTTGTATGCATGCATCTTAATGTGCTCCTATCAACATATTTTAGAGTAGATAGATTGGGTACTAGGGAATGAAGAGTGATGTGAGGGGGGAGGGGAGGAGGCCATAAGAGCCTCCACCTTCACATTGTTGGCACTATTTAGTAGAGAATAATTTATGATTTTGGTAGCCTTAGAGAAAACCTCCCTCGTTTCAATAGATGAACAACTAAGTCAATGTCGACTTTGTTGCTACTTTGTCAAATCAAGGAATGATTGCTCCAAGTTTAGAATACTCCAATAAATTATTCTTGAATCCAAGAAGAGCTCATTCAGGTATTCATGCACCTTAGTCTTGTCTAATTTTTTTTTAGTCATAAAAACGTTTCTTATTTTATTTTATTATTTTGTGTATTGTTTATCTACCTTTAACACATTTTATGTGCATTGCAGGTATTCCTACTCCATAAAGTTGTCATCCAAAAATGTAAAATGGATGGGAATAAAGTGGATGAATTGCTCCTCTTGAGTAGTCATTCCTTTTAAAGTGTGCACCCTAAATTTTTCATTTCAACTCTAATCCTCCTTTGTTGTCAGTTATTTTCTAGTGAGTTGTGAGTTATTTGTAAGTTATTATAGTGCCTGGTGTCCCAAGAGAAGGAGCTCAAAATTTGTCTTGTAAATTATTTGTGTTGTTAAAGATTTCATTGTGTTAACAATGTCCATGATTGTATAAGTATGGAAATGCAAATTTTTAGAAGATATTTACACCCCTTTTTTACTACTTCCTATTGATAGCTATACTGGTGAGTAGACTTTTGAATGTTCTGATAAATGTGGAAGTCGGTCAACTAAATTTCTTCAATATCATGTTTTTTTTATGCTTCTACTATGTATGGTGGTTCTTTGCTACAAACATTAAACTATTTTTTGTTTTTTTCGTTTTAGGCTAATACCCACAAGGGGGATTTGCACAGTTGTATATCAGGGATAAGTCCTTGTATCTCCATCTATTTTAGTCTATGATATGAATCCATTGTAGGTGTATAAGGGTTTTTAACAAGCATAAAAACCAAAATTGTCTTCTATAAGACTTCAAAATATCAATTCCTCCAATATATAGGTCTTCTATAAGACTGGAAAGTCTACCTGCTATGTAACACTCTTCCATGTCACCCTTTTGTTGTCAAGCACTAGGTAGGCCTTGAAATACCACTAAAATGAAAGAGACAAATAACACATAGACAAGAAACTATTAAAAACCATCAATTATAGAGGAAAGACACAAAATATTATCTTTTGTAAATAATGAAACCCTTCTTAATTCATGGACTACATGCATCCACTTTGTCAGCTTCATTCTGCAATATTGTAAGACAACCTCATTCACATCATCATGCATGGGTTAGGGTTTTGTTTGATTTATAGAAAAAGTAATAAATCCTACGGTGGAAACCGTATATCCTTATAAATCACCCCTTGGCTAGAGTTCACAGATCAACACACACAAATATTGAATACCTTTTCCTTTAAATTCCTCACGAATCACTCGGGTTCTAAATTAGTAGGAGTCTAATTGACAACACCCTAGATTCAATAATGGAATAATAGATGTACTTGAAATCACGTTAAGCAATATGACACAATATCCAAGAGACTATCAATAGAAATATTAATCAAAGATAGGAAATACGTAACCTTTTAGGAAAATTCAGCTCCCTCTTAACCTTGAGCTACATGATCATTTTTCACCATCTACAATTCACAAGAGTTGGGGCTTATTTAAAAAACAATGAATATTTCCCTAATCATACTTTGAAATGGTTTCACAATGTTCTTAGACCTTCCAATGGAAGTAGGTTCTCATACCTTTCTCAATAATCTTCATATTGTCTTGATTATGGTCGAATCTAGCACACCCTATGCATCAAAATTTCTCTGGAGCCAACCTTCTTCATGTCTATCAATCAAAGTTATCATATATTCCTCTGATGCCTAAAAATATTCTTCTTGTTTACCATAGACAATTCTCAATAATAAATAGTTAGTCATAACCATGAAACAATATCTAGAATAATCAATCAGTTGAACATAACCTTATGGATCAACACTTTCTTGTGATCATTTTTCTTCCAAACCCTAGGTGGGCCTGGAAATCCCATTTAACATGAAAGAGAAAAAGAGAAAATAGACGAGAAACTAACTGAAACCATCAATCAAGGAGGAAATAAACAAAATACTTATCTCTCGAACAAAATCAACCCCTTCATGATCCATGGATTCCATGCATCCACTTTGTCTACTTCATCTTACAATATTATAACACACCCTCATTCATAACATCATGCATAGGTTAGAGTTTTTCTTAGCAGAAGTAATCAATCCTAGGGTACAAACCCTAGATCCTTTAACGTTAACCCTTAGCTAGATCACATATTCAAATAATTAAGACCTTGTCTTTCATCTTCCTCTTAAAACACTAGGGTTCTAGATTCTTAATCAACAATACCTCACACTGTTTATAAGAGACATCTTTTCAAGTGATACATCATATGACTTGTTATAGAATGTAACACCCCTCTGTTTTATGTAACACTATGTTAACCTAAGCCAAGAAAATCTAGGTCCAAGGTGTAACAATGAAATTAAATACTTTATTGTTAAATAAATAAAGATAATGTAAAATTCTTGGAAAATGAGACACCAAGAGATGAGGTTCTTGCCAAATGAAATCCCATTGGTGAATGGGAATGGATAATTCTTTCATGATAAGACTTCTAGATCCAATTCTAGATAAGCTTAATGGATTTGGAGATAAATATCCATTAAGTTACTTAGCTGGAGAAAGATGCTAAGTTTAAGAAAAACATAAAAGCATTGCAGGAGAGAAAGGAAAGATTTTATGAGGAAAATCCTTGCGGGATAGAAAGGCAAACTTTTATGGGAAAAGGCTAGGAAATGGATAAAAAAGATCCATAAAAGCAGGATGCTGCTAATGGAAACCATATCATGAAAGAGGGTATTAAATACCCATTGAAGAGATCAACAAGAGCCAGTTGATCCATGGCAAGAACTCTCGACTCGGGGGTGAACTGGAGGAAGTCAGTTCTAGGTTGGGTGGCAGTGCTCGATTTTCCAAGTGACTTTCTTCAGCTAATCTAGTTTTCTTCAATTGCTTGGGATGTTTTGTATGTGGCTCCTTACTCTTTATGTTGTCACATCTTTAAACTTATGTGCTATCTCAGTTTTTAAGATGATGAATACTTATGCATGAGACAAGTATGTATGATGAATAATTATGTTTTTAAGGTTTGAAATTGTATAGCCTATGGTTCAGGTTATCTATGCTATGCATTATGCATCATGGGGTGAATTTCATACATTGAGGCTCATTTTAGCTATTTATTCACTATGATTCATATTGCACAAGATATATCTCAGTAATACTTTCGACTATGACAGTAGGACTATGATCATGATATATGGAAATGCTAGCTACAGTGTATTTATGACAATGTTTCCATTAATGCTTGTGTAGAGTCATCAAAGGAATGAAACTTGAATGCATAATCTTATCATGTCGAATGCCCATGATTGATTCTTTTCTCAGAGTTGTAATGTATGCATAGGAAATGTTGAAGGGTTGATTTGGGAATGTAGTAACTAAGTCCATTAATTAAACCTAAAAGTCCACATCGTGGATCTAGTGGAGCATAGTAGGTAGTTGGTAGTATTGTGCCAAGGGGGTATGTGACAAATGGTATCAGAGCTCTAAGTTCAAATATTGTGGCCTATGAGCCAATCCACCTCTCTATGAAATGAATGAGTTGTAGGTCCTAAATTAGGTCCTACACAATTAAGAAGTTTTAATGAAGGGTTCAGTTATAAATTGCTATAAGAAAAATATTCTAGAATATGTAAAGGTTAAAATCAAACCTTAAAATTATTTATTGAAGGGGGATGTTGAAGCAATAACATATATAATATAATATAATGTTAATATTATATTGATTATTTAAAATCAAATATAATTGTGAACTGGGGTTGTGTAAAATGAGGGATTTTAGAATAACTAAGGTGATGGTTGAATGAAGAATGAAGTATTCTGTATTTCTCAACAACGTGTAACTAATTGTGTTTCCCATTTGCTTAAAGGAATCGCCTAAAAATAGAAGTAGTTCGAAACCTTGATTCAGATCATTAGAATATTAAAGAAGGAAGGGTAGAATTAGTTTCTAAGTTTACACGCCTATATGGAGGTTCTTAAGCAATATTTATATATATTTTGATAATTGCTAAAAAAAATTGGTAGTTGTAATGAAGGCATATGACTCATTTGAGAAATGTACACAAGATCATGTCATTAGTGTAATGGTATTCACCTCGAATAAATAGTAAATTTTAAGAATGCCTTTACTCAAGTCTTAGTTAATGTCTTATGGTGTACATGAAAGAGAATGATGAAGGAGACACAAGCTTCCTCGACAATGGCTACCATTGAGCAGTCATTGCCGAGGGTTCTTTGATGTACGAGGAGTTTCCCATTTCCAAGCCAGATACTTTTGTCCAACAAATCCGTGCACAATTTTCTATAACTGTAGCCATGACCTTAGCCTTGTCAATCCAGTTGGAGGCTGCGTGTTCATATTCTTCCTCTATGTGGCCTCCTATCGAAAACCCTAACCCTAACCGATGTTTCGCATGCCAAAACCAAGTCGGGCTAACCAGCTTTAAATGTCAGTGTGGAAATACTTTATGTGGTGCCCATCGATACGCAGAGAAATGCAGGTGCTCCTCTGATTTCAAGGTCGTTGGTCATAAGGTGATTACCAGGGCCAACCCTGTCATTAAGGCTTCTAAGATTGCTAAACTCTGATGGGATATTGCATCTTTCTAGATTCTAAACGATTGAATTCTCAATCCTCCAGTGGAGTTTGGTTTGGTCCTTCCTTTTCAAGAATTAGCATCCACAAAAATTAAATTTTGGTTTCCTATGTCCTAGGAAAATTGAAAATTAATTGGGAATCAATTTATTGATTTTTATCATGTGTTGCTGCAAGCATGGACAACAATAACACTAGAAATATAGCGCATAACAAATACTAGCAATATAGCACATAACAGAGCTTGTGATATATTACATAAAAGTGTTATTATAAATGATATATTCGGTTTTTGGAGGTATAAAAGGGTCCTGAACCTCTACAACGCTTATGATAGATTGACTCGGAGTGGTGTCAAGTAACACCAGCTCGAATGAGGGGAGGCTATGACATGCCAGAGAGACAGAATGGTATTACCAACCGATTTTTCTTTCCGCCTTTTGTTTGAATGGAGTTAATGCTTTCAAAGTTTTTTAAAACCACGCGAGTGAGCTCTGTGGATAAGGCAACTTTTGATGGTATTTGATTTAAAGCACAATTTCACCTTTCCAACTAGATGGTTGGAGAAAATCACCTTAAGGACGATTGTTCCCTTTCGATCCACAAAGCCGTTTTTCCTGCTTACCTTATCCACTGATCTGGAAACGTTCGTGAGCATTTGTTGATCGAGTTGCCTTAAAAGCAGCAAGTTGGATAATGTTTATCCCATTTACAATATACTCGTAGCTATATTTTTCCTTTCCACTGTAGATTTACAGCATGGAAGCCATGTTAAATTAGATAGGAAAGACGAATGTTTCCCTTTTTTTTCAATATCACTATGTTTGCTCGCCTTTTGCACTAAGTTGGAGATGTTTCCAAAAGAAGCAGACATGTTGGATAATGGTTATTCAGTTTTTTGATAACTCTATCATATCTTCGTGTTGTAGATCGAGGCGACGCATAATTGAGGTTGTCAAGGTCATTTTAAATAGTGCTTGTAGTGATTACGTTATGGGGTCTGAGTTTATCGACATTGGGTTTTATGGGTTTTACCTTCTTGGTAAGGAAACCATGTAGAAAATTTATTTTGTTAAACAACATGTTCGAATCTTCTGTAGAAGGGACTGCATTCCACTAAGACAAAGAGATGGATATGGGTCTAACTAGAATCAAATGGATATAATGTGTTTTAAGTAAGGATATAGCTTGACTGCATGTCGAAGCATTCTTTCAGCCTGCAATTGGAGGAATGTTTGGCAATGAGGTAATCGGTGTGAGCATAGCCACCATGATGGGAACGTGGACAGTGTGACCAATGAGCTGACCACACCCTATTGTTGACTAAATGGCTTATTCCAGCAGGCATTGTGTGCTCTACACGCCCAGGTAGAATCTCCATAGTTTCTAACCCTTGTTAAACTTTTGTTTCTCTAAAGTCCCATGACGATATTGTTTCTAGATCATTCTGCATATTCATTATAAAGAAATCGATTAAATGATGTTTAATGGATATATACAAGGTGTATAAAAACACTACAAATTGGACTTGTCAGTGTCATATGGATTGGTCTTAAATTTATTTAAATTTTTAAGATATTTTCTATAGAGGAATTATTGTAAATCATATTCATTTAATGAAGCAGTAAATTTAATAATTACAAGGAAAATATGAACTACGAAGTATATATGCAGTGTAAAAATGACCTTATTTCACTCAACAGAGGCTTATTATGTACGGTTGGGGATGTGGATCTTAGTTTCTAATTTATGGCCTTGTTGACCATAATCCATGTGCTTGTAGTTGACACTTCCATCACGCCAACCATTCCATTAGTGTCCAATTGATGCTCTCCTTTCTCACTGGCATTCTCGACTAATTGCAGTTTTAAAGGAGCAATAATTAGCATTGGGCTTCGTCTAATTAGTCCATGTAGACGAACTGTGCAGGGCCCACATTTTCTTGATGGAGAACCTCGCTACGGAGGGCCGCTACATTTGTAGTGCCATCAATATCTCCGTCCCACAGCTGGCACTTTACTTATCCAAATGCCATCTGCAGTACAATGTACTAACCTAGTGAGTATTTCATTATATGATTCCAAATTTAAAAACGAGTCAACAAAGTAAAATTGAGAATATAAATCTTAGTAATTACTCTGCCTAATAAAAGGCCTATATGTCTATCTATACACATTTGAATATGTACCACCGATCGCAAAAGCTAACCTGTCATCTAAGAAATTGGTGATGGCACAAATTTTCAATATTTACCATGGTTTAAAAATTGATGTACGACACATTACACATGATAGACCAAATTTTAGTCGAGCTTGATATATATATATATCACCATTAATGAAAAATATCTATTGGTAGGTTTTATGGATGAGGACTGTGATGCACATGTTTTATTTTGTTAATATGTGAAAAAAATCAAAACATGTATAAACGCGTCGACATATATGCCACAGTTTTCTTAATTGCAATTTCCTTGATGATAAGGATATTGTTTCAGATTATTATGCATAATTATTTTAAGCTGACATTACCAGATTAAATGACATGTGGGCACTATGTGCGAAAATGAACTACATAGAAGAGTGTGTACAGTTTATATGAGTTATTTTTTTATGCATAAAACAGAAGAATATGAATACTTTATCTTCAGAGTTTCAAATTTACATTATGATTGAAGGGGATACTCATGATGTGATTACATGCCTATGCTTACATATATGTATGGCTTGCATGTAGGGCTCATTTGTGTGGTTACAATGAGCTGCATTGGTATGCTTACATGCATGGATGGATCAAAATTCTCACAAATTAACATGAGTTAAAAACTTATTTAAGATGTTAGATATTCATAATCAAGCTTGAGGAATAAACAAAGTTGGAGATTTACAATATATTTAGATATTCAAAATATGTGGTGTATTTGATTCTTGATAGATACAATAAAGGTGAAACATTAAACTACATCTATCTTATAATTCATTAATTAAATTTTTAAGTGAGTGTCTATATAAATGAAAAAGGTTAGATTTAATCCTTGCACTTATATAGAATTTCTCCAGTATTTGGATAGTTATAGTAGCATTGTGGGGAGGAGAAACCCCGAAAGGCTACATAAGAACAAATAATTCTGCAGTGTTGAATTGTGGCGGAGTAAAGAGTAATGCGAAGAAATAACAAACAACTAATATGTTGATTATTTTTAATAAGTAGAAATGGTCAACCATGAGTTGGTTACTTTTTTTGTGACAACTTATTGAATGACATGGAGATTAAAATTCAATTTATTATATGTCGTGGACTTTTTCCAAAACTTAAGTTATTATTGAATGCTCTTGTGAGGGCACAAAGACTCTATACCATGATATGAAATTGGTCTAAGATACTTGCATAGTTTTAAATGCTCATAGTAGAGCAGGTGGAATGAACAAATTTGTAACAATTGTAAAGTATATGGTTTTGAAAGGAGTAATGGTAGATAAGGAAAGTTTGAATTCTATGTTTAAATGTGTTTTAGTAGATATCTCCTTCCATATTTTCCTCAAATTACTTTGCTCATATTAAAATTAAATTTTGAGTTGTATGAATGCGAGGAATAAAACAAAACTAATGTCGGTCCAGTCAAGGACATAACTTAATGGAATAAAGTTTATGCTTATAGAGATCCTAAGGAAGGATGAAAAATGAAGGGAAGAAATGTTGAACTCTTAGGAGGTAACCGGTAAACAAAAATAGATAAAGTGTCAAGTGTTTTTCCTTCCATAAATCATGGCCAACATGAGGAAAAATAAAAAATAAAAGTATATAAATGGAAACTATATAAATCACCAGGAAAGAAGTTCATGACTTACTATCAACATTAACAGAAGTTGATGGTTAATTAAGTGGGTTCCATCCTAGAACAAATTCTAAAGATTTTATTTAATGATATATGTTCATGAAGTTTCCCATGAAATATTGTTAAGACAGGTCATTGTATGAGACTATGTATTTAAAAAAAAAAATGTGTTTCAACTTAATATTTTTGTTGATTGGTGCATCTACATGTAATGATGCAATCCATTTTTGAATGTGGTTTTGTCGTTGGTTGAGGCGTTAGAAAATGCTTCAAATATATACTATTGAAGGGAACGTAAACTTACTAGGTTATTATGAGGATATTTAATAGAAATATGCATATGCATAGTTTGGAACCTACAGGTTTCTTTGAGTAAAGAAATATCTCAATAATTATAACTAAGAGATGTAAGGAGCATCTAAACTGAATTAGGGTCAGAGTTGTGAAGTGTATGTACACACGTAATACAAATCACTATATACATGTTGAAGAATACATTATGCATTAATAATTTTATGACCTTGATAATTAGGTCAATGGGGCTGACACCCAAAAGTATATCTAGTGTAAAAACAATAACATGAGTGTAAAAGCAACTCCTAGTGCTGAAAGATAGTATTAAGCTTAAGGGAACATTCTCAATTTCAGTCAAATTCCAATGTGTAAATTATTGCAACTCAAAGTTCACAACCTTGATGTACATATCCATCCATATATAGATGGGGTTATGTTAATATCTCACAAATATGAACCTTTCAAGAAGATGCTTCCAGTAGAGTGATTGAAGATCTTACAAATGCACTTCTTGTGGAAAGTGATAAGGTAAAATTGATCAGTGTGCTTATACTTATATGAAAAAAAGTATACTTACAGACTAGATATGGTGGTGCTTGATGCATTAGAGAAATTCAAAGCAACCTAATGACTAGTAGGAATTGTACTCTATATTCGGAACACAACTTTTCTGAACTAATAAACAAATTTTTGTTATGTTTATCAAAGGATATTATGCTAGTAATAAAATAATACATGCACCAAGTAAGGTGTGACATATAAAACATTCTAGGTGATGAAGAGAGAGGAAGAAAAAAAAACCATGTAACAACTCATTGTTAAATGAATAAGATGCTTCAACCATATTTTTTTTTTCTAAGTAAAGCTAAACTATTATATTACAGCAAGAGCAGAGTTACATTGTGAAAATTACAACGGGGCCGCGGCCCTGTAAAATTTGTCCAAGGACAGACAGTAGACACCTGAGAATTCATGCCAGAATTACATAGGACACATGGACAAAGACTTAGAGCCACACTCATGTAGCTGACACATGGACAAAAACACTTGAAGAACATCGACACAGAACAGAGATAACATAAAACCGACACAATTACATAGAGACAGAGTGACAGACTCATATATAACCGCATTGGAAGCTGACTGAGAAAAATTCTTGTTGTAAAACATGGAGCGCGAGCTGGGCATGTCAATCTTCATCAGTGGTCTGCGGTTCATCTTCTGCCTTGCAGCATGGAGGCTGTAGGATAGCTTTACCAAGGTTGCGCGTTCCACGGTCGCTTGGGCCAGCGCCTGAGTCACAAACAGGTTCTCTCAGGCTCGCTCCCGGGTCATGTAAGGGCCGCATCATCTCAACAGCAGGGAATTCCATATCCACCGTAGGAACAATCCCAGGAACACGCGGAGGGTTGGCCCGTGGGTTGCCATCCTCATCTTCCCAGGGATTGCTGCAATGCTCCACAGAGACAGTCACAAAGAAAGTAGAATTGGCTAAGGTGCAGGGGAGGCGGTATCTCACCATTGGGTGTTCCGTATGCCCACAATCCATGCGCGCAGGAGGTTCCCCCAGTCTGCCTCTGCCCGGGGGCCTTCCCCTCGGCCTTCTGCACTCAGAGGTTTCCTCAATTGAGGAAGAAGTCGAGGGGGCTCTGCCACTATAACCTCCCCTACCACTGTTGCCCCTTCCGCGATTGCGATGCATGCTGGTCTTCTGAACAGAGCGCACAATTCCACAATGTAACAATGTTGTTGGCACAGAAATACTGCCAGACCAGGTCTTTGTTTCCCAATTGACAAAAGCTGTGGCCGCAGAGCCTTGACCCTCTTTCTCAAAGCTTGAATGAGAGCTGAGACTCTGTGCCTCCACACCTTCTAACGAAACCAGAACAGGAGCTAACGATAGACGCGAATAAGAGCTGAGACTCTGTGCCTCCACACCTTCTAACGAAGCCAGAACAGGAGCTAACGATAGACGCGGATAGATAGGCGCTGCCAAATTCTCAGAGGCGCAATTGGTTTGCTTGTGAGCTTGCCAATTGCCCCACTCTTCAGCAGCAACACACCCACATTCACATTCTGGGCAAGAATGACAGTCGAAGTTCAGAACCTCCGTCACCTCCGGCAAGAACATAACAGTTGCAGAAAGGAATGGCGGAAGAATGTCCGAGAGAATGCGGTTATGAAGCGCCATGTTGCGCTTCTCAAGACTCGCCTTGAATGTCGACAGGACGCCTCTGTCAACTCCCTTTACTCCCTTCCTTAAATGCTGCAGGTTAGTGAATTGATGGTGTGTCCTCCCGTCATGCGTGGCTCGTCCGGGCGGACACCTGCCCTTTGGACGAGCCTTATACGCCAAGTGTCTAGCGACCACCCGCATCCGGGGGATGCTTCAACCATATTAATGGCTAAGTGGTAATCAAAATTGTTGTGTACAAAGATAATTGATTTCTAGCAATCTATTTAAATTAATTGAAAACTGTTCAATCCAAGATGCATATTTTGTACCACTATTAGATTGCATTGATAACGTTGTCTGGTTTTGAATATGACAACATAACAATTATTTTCTTAAAGACAAGGCTAAAAGTTGTTATTAAACTTCAAGTATAATACTGAAGTCCATACTAGACTAACTATCATAGTCAATAAGTCTGTTTTACGATGGGGTGGAGGTCATATTCTGATGTTAATTAAGACCTTGTCTAGTGACTCATTAAATTCCAAAACTCAAAGTTATTGGTATGATAAAATTGTAGTATGCATGATTACCTCTATGGTACTATTTTGCTGAAATTGTCCTACAACCACAAGACACATGAAAAGGATTATCTAAATAAAAGCACTTGAATACTTTGATATAAAAATTATTTACTTATGCTCTGGTTGTAGAAATTGAATAGGTCCATGAAATTCCTTATTCTCCAATCGACAAACCGAGCACGATTTGATTATACTTGCTTAAAGGTAATTTGAATAATTGAAGAAATTTTTGGCATAATACTAACATGGTTGAAAACATGTGGATGAGGTATATGTCATGCAAGTGATGTTATGGACATTTTGTATTGGATACACGTGTACAAGTGGTACTGTGTACAAATGGTACATATGGTACTGGTATGGATGCATGTATTGCATGATGATATATGACATGTATAATTGTATGTGTGTGATGCACACTATGTGTAGGTACACATGGTTGAGAAGAAGGCACTGGGCGATTGCCTACTGTGGCAACCGACCCAGAGTGCATACAAAAGAAAGACAAAGGTAGAAGCTAAGGAGTGATTCAAGGATAAGTATCAATGTTTCATTTCAGTTTTGTATGCATGAAATTCATGATTTTGATCTATGTGATCTATGATGGATGGTTACATATGGGTTATTATTTTGTTGGTTATGTTGAGCTAACCTGATATGATATTTTATACATGTGGATTGGTCAAATGTGCTAGCTTGACTTGTTATGACTAATGCAGGGAAACTGCACGAAGCATGTGTTCGGCAAGAACACAAATGCATTGGAAGAACATGCATTTCTTCCTATTATTTAAATAAAATGGAAATGAGGAATCATAGTTAAAGGGTGGGAAACATTAACCCGTAGTTACTCATGTAGTAGTACTATTACATTAATTGTGGTAAACAAAATTGAGTTTCTGCATCTGAAAATCTCTCACAAAATTTATTGAAAGAAATGTGCAGGGAGCAATGGAAGGAGATTGTTGGTAGAACTCCTTTGTAACTGATGTATCAGAAGATCTGATTCAGATGGAAAGCCCATGGGAACCTGTAAATGCAGAAAAAACTACCTGTGAATGAGGAAATAATTTGTAAGATGCAGTAATACACCAAGGACGATGTAAATTTAAGGGGGGGAGTATGTAACACCCCTCCATTGTACGTAAAACTCTATTAACCTAAGCTAAGAAAATCTAGTTCCAAGGTGTAACAATGAAAGTAAATACTTTATTGTTAAATAAATAAAGATAATGTAAAATTCTTGGAAAATGAGACACCAAGAGATGAGGTTCTTGCCAAATGAAATCCCATTGGTGAATGGGAATGGATAATTCTTTCATGATAAGACTTCTAGATCCAATTCTAGATAAGTTTACTAGATTTCGAGGTAAATATACATTAAGTTACTTAGTTGGAGAAAGATGCTAAGTTTAAGAAAAACATAAAAGCATTGCGGGAGAGAAAGGCAAGATTTTATGAGGAAAAGCCTTGCAGGAGAGAAAGGCGAGCTTTCTAGGAAAAGCCTAGGAAATGGATAAAAAAGATCCATAAAAGTGGGATGCTACTAATGGAAACCATATCATGAAAGAGGGTATTAAATACCCATTGAAGAGATCAACAAGAGGTAGTTGATCCATGGAAATAAATCTCAACTCAGGGGTGAACTAGAGGAAATCAGTTCCAGGTTGGGTGGTGGTGCTCAGTTTTCCAAGTGACTTTATTCATCTAATCTCATTTGCTTCAATCGCTTGGGATTTTCTATATGTGGCTCCTTACTCTTTATGTTGTCACATCTTTAAACTTATGTGTTATCTCAGTTTTTAAGATGTTGAATACTTATGCATGATACAACTATGTATGATGAATAATTATGTTTTTAAGGTTTGAAATTGTATAGCATGTGGTTCAGGTTATCTATGCTATGCATTATGCATCATGAAGCGAATTGCATACATTGAGGTTTTTTTTAGCTATTTATTCACTATGATTCATATTGAACAAGATATATCTCAATAATATTGTGTATTATGACAGTAGGACTATGATCATGATATAAGTGTTAGAAAATTTTATATTACGGAGCAATGGAACACATAAAATATTACAGAAATGTAAACACAGAAAACGCATAAAACAAGAGAGACACAGATATATGTGGTTCACCTAGTTTGGGCTACGTCCACCCCAAATAGCCAATCCTTCCTTTCTATTATCCAGCAAAATGAAGAGACACAACCTACAACAGATCCGCTATAATATCCTCTATTTTCTCTCACAGTCTCGCCTCTCTGTTTCTCGCTCAGAGAATACACATCTATTACACAGCCTCAAATACAATGCCCTCATAAAAATAGAGGGGTTGCCTTCTAGGGAAAAAAATCCTAAACTAAACATAAGTTCTACCGTCAGATCATCCGCCTAATGAACGGCCCAAATTGACTAGAAATTACTATACTTTTACAAGGAAATTTTACATCTGTTTTTAGCTTCGGGGACACTGCCCCCTAAACTACCGTCGGGGGGTTGTTGGCCCCCGGACCCCCCAGCTGGGGGGGATCGGCCCCCCGAACCCCCGCGGGGGGGACAAGTCTACCCCGTACCCCCCAGCGTGGAGGGGTGTACAAACTTCCTAGGGTATACATCCAGCTCAAACAAAGACCTCTGAATAATCATGCTCCACACACAACAATCTCCCACTTGGAGAATGATTGTAGCAACTCCACCAATGCTTCATTTGCTGGACAATGACTCCTCTTTGGACCTGGCTGTTTCTCATCTTCACCGTGATCCTTGAAGACCAATTGAAACTGAGCAAATTCTCAGTTTCTCCCTGATTACAACTTTTGTTATCATATCTGCAGGATTCTGGCTAGTGTGCATCTTTTCTAGCTTCAACACTCCATCTTCCAACATTGATCGTATGAAATGGTACTTGAGCTGTATGTGTTTAGTCCTGGAATTAAATGTTGAGTTCTTTGCAAGATGAATGACACTTTGGTTGTCACTGTATAACGTGCCCATATCACGCTCCTTACCCAATTCACCCATAAACCTTTGTAACCAAATCATTTCTTTACTAGCCTCTGTAGCAGCAACATACTTTGCTTCTGTTGTTGAAAGTGCAACAACACCTTGGATTTTTGAAACCCAACTTACAGCTATTCCACCTACAGTAAATACATATCCTGTAGTGCTCCTTCTGTTATCTCTGTCACCTGCCATGTCTGCATCAACATATCCCTGTAGAGAAATGTTTGAACCACTAAAGCATAATGCTTGATTTGTCGTACCTTTCAAATATCTGAGAATCCATTTCACTGCCATCCAATGTTCCTTTCCTGGATTGTTCATGTACCTGCTTACAACTCCCACTGCATGTGCAATATCAGGCCTTGTGTATACCATTGCATACACTAAGCTTCCAACTGCTGATGCATATGGAACTTTAGACATATAATCCATGTCTTCTTAGGTCTTTGGGCACATTTCCTTACTAATTTTGAAATGGCTAGAAAAAGATGTACTAACTGGTTTTGCATTGTGCATATTAAATCTTTTCAACACCTTTTGTATGTACTCATTTTGAGAGAATGTTAATTTGTGATTTTTCCTATCTCTAGTGATTCTCATACCAAGGATTTGTTTTGCAGCTCCCAAATCCTTCATTGCAAATGACTTTGCCAATTTTCTTTTGAGCACATTTATTTCCTGCATGTTAGACCCTGCAACAAGCATGTCATCTACATACAATAACAATATAATATAGCTGCCATCATTTTTCTTTTTCAGATAAACACAATGATCAGAGTGACATCTAGTATAACCTTGTTCAGACATAAACTTGCCAAATTTTAGATACCACTGCCTTGGAGCCTGTTTTAAGCCATACAAGCTCTTCTTCAACCTGCACACTAGTTTCTCCTTCCCTTTTACCTCATATCCTTGTGGCTGCTGCATATATATCTCTTCCTCCAAATCCCCATGGAGAAAGGTTGTCTTTACATCTAACTGCTCAAGATGCAAATCTTCAACTGCTACTAGACTCAAAATAGTTCTGATTGAAGTCATTTTAACAACAGGAGAAAGTATTTCATCAAAATCAATACCTTTCTTTTGTGCAAACCCCTTCACAACAAGTCTAGCTTTGTACCTCTGTTTTCCTCCATCTTCTTCCTTCAGCCTGTAAACCCATTTATTCTTCAATGTAGTTTTTCCTGCAGGCAACCTGACTAAGTCCCAAGTCTGGTTATGCATTAAGGAGTCCATCTCTTCTTCCATGGATACCTCCCACTTCTTCCTGCTTTCAACCTGCATTACTTCTTCATAACATTCGGGTTCACCAGAATCAATCAACAATAAATAATATAATGAAGGAGAGTATCGCTCAGGGGGTCTACTTATCTTGGTAGATCTTCTAACACCACTTTCAGGTGTTTGGGATGCCTGTTACTGTTGTGGTGGTTGTTGATTATTATTATTTTCAGGCACCTTTACTTTTTCAGTGATCTCATAAAGGACTACGTAATCCTTGTTTTCTTTTTCCTGTTTCTTTTCCTGCAACTGATTCTTATACAAGACCTTTTCATTGAATATTACATCTCTGCTCCTAATGATTTTGTGATTTTGATAATCATATAAGCGATAACCAAAATCATTAACACCATATCCAATAAAGGTACATTTCTTTGACTTTGCCTCAAGATTTGTTCTATTTTCTTTATCAATATGGACAAAGGCCTCACAACCAAAAGGCTTTAAAAAAGAGTAGTTTACCTTTTTACCTGTCCATGCTTCCTCTGGAACACCACCATCCAAGGAACTTGAAGGCCCTCTGTTTATTAGATAAACAGTAGTATCTACAACATTTGCCCAAAACTGTAAAGGCAATCATGCATGCAATCTCATGCACCTTGCACCCTCCATGATATTTCTGTTCATCCTTTCTGACACACCATTTTCTTGTGGTCTTGGAACTATCTTCTCTCTGTGAATTCCATGCTCTGAATAGTATCTATCAAACTCTTTGCTGCAATATTCACCTCCATTGTCTGATCTGAGACACTTCAATTTCTTTCCTGTCTCAATCTCAACGAAAGCTTTCCATTTCTTGAAAGTATCAAATACATCAGATTTATTCTTAATACAGTAAATCCAATCTTTTCTAGTTGCATCATCAATAAAAGTAACATAATAACAAGAGCCACCGAGAGATGATACCTGAGCAGGTCCCCATACATCTGTATGCACAAGCTCTAATTTTTTGCTCTTCTTTTCTTTTCCAACTCTTAGAAATCTGACTCTCTTCTGCTTTCCATAAATGCAATTCTCACAGAAGTCCAAATCAACATTCTTCAAACCCGGCAACAAATTCTTTGAGTGAAGAATATTCATCCCCTTTTCACTCATGTTTCCGAGCCTATGATGCCATAATGTTGCATCTTCTCCTTTGGAAGTTAAAGCATTAACAAAGTTAGAAATACCATTGCATAAATACAATGTACCAACCTTTTCGCCTTTTTCTATTACCGGGGCTCCTTTGGTGACCTTCCAAGCTTTATCTGTGAAAGTTGTCACACAACTTTCACCACCTAACTGCCCTGTTCAAATCAGATATTTCTTTAGATCTGGAACATGCCTTAACTCCTTTAGTAGCCATTGGTTTCCATTCTATTGTTTTACAAGAACCTTACCCATTCCAACAATTTTACAGGGTTTATCATCACCCAAACGAACTTGTCCAAAATCTCCTTGAACATAGTCATGAAAGTATTTCTTATCAGGTGTGGCATGGAATGAGGCCCCTGAATCTACCACCCAAGAATCAGTAATATTTTTGAAAGAAAGAATCAAAGCATATTGTAACACCTCACCTGTCACATTTGCTTCATGATTGTTTTCTTGATGTGCATCTCCTTCTTTTCCCTTCCAAGATCTACAGTCTTCCTTTAGGTGTCCTTTCTTTCCACATTTCCAACACACTATCCCTGATCTGGACTTGGATCTGCCTTTCCTTGATTTATAGTGATATCCTCGGCTCTTTCCTCTTACCATTTTTCTTCCCCTAGACTTTGCACTCAAAGCATTACCCAGTGTCTCACAGGAGCTTTTCCGTCGCATTTCCTCGCTAAGGATTGCACCGACAACATCATCAAACTTTAAAGTACTATATCTAGACACAGAGTTACCAATGGCCATTACTAAACCATTCTAACTTTATGGTAATGAGCACAAGAATAACAAAGCTCTAACTTCATCATCGAATTTTACCCCTATAGAACATAATTGATTTGTAACAGTATTAAAATCATTTAAATGGTCTACAATAGATCCACCTTCCGACATCTTCATATTAAATAACCGTTTCATAAGAAATACCTTGTTTGAGGCCAAGGGATTTTCATATGGTTTCTCCAACGCCTTAATCAAACCCTCTATCGTTGTTTCCTTCGAAATGTTGAAGGCGACCGATGCTGCGAGGCACAACCACACTATTCCGAGTGCCTTTCTATCGAGAAGGTTCCATTCTTCATCTATCATACCCGTCAGCATCTTTGTTTTTCTACCCAATGGTAGGTATAGATCTTTCTGATACAGATAATCTTCCATCTGCATCTTCCACAGCGAGAAGTTTTGGCCATTAAATTTCTTAACCCTAAACTTACCATCTTCCGCCATTGCTCCCACTCAAACAAGGAACCCTTCTTTCCTGCAAGTTTATTAGCCAAATAGACCTTCGGCTTTGATACCAGTTGTTAGAAAATTATATATTACGGAGCAATAGAACACATAAAATATTGCAGAAATATAAACACAGAAAATGCATAAAACAAGAGAGACACAGATATACGTGGTTCACCTAGTTTGGGTTACGTCCACCCTGAACAGCTAGTCCTTCCTTTCTATTCTCCAGCAAAATGAAGAGACACAACCTACAGCAGATCCACTGTAATATCCTGTATTTTCTCTCACAGTCTCACCTCTTTGTTTCTCGCTCAATAAATACACATCTATTACACAGCCTGAAATACAATTCCCTCATACAAAGAGAGGGGTTGCCTTCTAGGGTAAAAAACCCTAAACTAAACATAAGTTCTACCGTTAGATCATCCGCCTAATGAACGGCCTAGATTGACTAGAAATTACTATACTTTTACAAGGCATTTTACATCTGTTTTTAGCTTCGGGGGCACTACCCCCGAAACCCCCGCCAGGGGACCACTGGCCCCCGGACCCCCCAACCGGGGGGGATCAGTCCCCCCAAACCCCTGCGGGGGGGGGACAAGCCCTCCATGCAACCCCCCTCGTGGAGGGGTGTACAAACTTGCTGGGGTATACATCCGGCTGAAACAAAGACCTCTGAACAATCATGCTCCACATACAACAATCTCCCACTTGGAGAATGATTGTAGCAACTCCACCACTGCTTCATTTGCTGGACAATGACTCCTCTTTGGACCTGGCTGTTTCTCATCTTCATCGTGATCCTTGAAGACCAATCGAAACTGAGCAAATTCTCAGTTTCTCCCTGGTTAAAACTTTTGTTATCATATCTGCAGGATTCTGGCTAGTGTGCATCTTTTCCAGCTTCAACTCTCCATCTTCCGATACTGATCGTATGAAATGGTACTTGAGCTATATGTGTTTAGTCCTGGAATGAAATGCTGAGTTCTTTGCAAGATGAATGGCACTTTGGCTGTCACTGTATAACGTGCCCATATCATCCTCCTTACCCAATTCACCCATAAACCTTTGTAACCAAATCATTTCTTTACTAGCCTCTGTAGTATCAGCATACTCTGCTTCTGTTGTTGAAAGTGCAACAACACTTTGGACTTTTGAAACCCCACTGATAGCTATTCCACCTATAGTAAATACATATCCTGTAGTGCTCCTTCTGTTATCTCTGTCACCTGCCATGTCTGCATCAACATATCCATGTAGAGAAATGTTTGAACCACCAAAGCATAATGCTTGATTTGTGGTACCTTTCAAATATCTGAGAATCCATTTCACTGCCATCCAATGTTCCTTTCCTGGATTTTTCATGTACCTACTTACAACTCCCACTGCATGTGCCATATCAGGCCTTGTGTAGACCATTGCATACATTAAGCTTCCAACTGCTGATGCATATGGAACTTTACACATATAATCCATGTCTTCTTGGGTCTTTGGGCACATTTCCTTACTAAGTTTGAAATGGATAGCAAAATATGTACTAACTGGTTTTGCATTGTGCATATTAAATCTTTTCAACACCTTTTGTATGTACTCATTCTGAGACAATGTTAATTTGCGATTTTTCCTGTCTCTAGTGACTCTCATACCAAGGATTTGTTTTGCAGCTCCCAAATCCTTCATTGCAAATGAATTTTCCAATTTTCTTTTGAGCACATTTATTTCCTGCATGTTAGACCCTGCAACAAGCATGTCATCTACATACAATAACAATATAATATAGCTACCATCATTTTGCTTTTTCAGATAAACACAATGATCAGAGTGACATCTAGTATAACCTTGTTCAGACATAAACTTGTCAAATTTTAGATACCACTACCTTGGAGCCTATTTTAAGCCATACAAGCTCTTCTTCGACCTGCACACTAGCATCTCCTTCCCTTTTACCTCATATCCTTGTGGCTGCTACATATATATCTCTTCCTCCAAATCCCCATGGAGAAAGGTTGTCTTTACATCTCACTGCTCAAGATGCAAATCTTCAATTGCTACTAGACTCAAAATAGTTCTGATTGAAGTCATTTTAACAACAGGAGAAAGTATTTCATCAAAATCAATACCTTTCTTCTGTGCAAACCCCTTCACAACAAGTCTAGCTTTGTAACTCTATTTTCCTCCATCTTCTTCCTTCAGCCTATAAACCCATGTATTCTTCAATGTAGTCTTTCCTGCAGGCAACCTGACTAAGTCCCAAGTCTAGTTATGCATTAAAGACTCCATCTCTTCTTCCATGGCTACCTCCCACTTCTTCCTACTTTCAACCTGCATTGCTTCTTCATAACATTTGGGTTCACCAGAATCAATCAACAATAAATAATATAATGAAGGAGAGTATCACTCAGGGGGTCTACTTATCTTGGTAGATCTTCTAACACCACTTTTAGGTGTTTGGGGTGCCTGTTGCTGTTGTGGTGGTTGTTGTTGTTGTATTTGTTGATTATTATTATTTTCAGGCATCTTTACTTTTTCAGTGATCTCATCAAGGACTGTGTATTCCTTGTTTTCTTTATCCTATTTCTTTTCCTGCAACTAATTCTTATACAAGACCTTTTCATTGAATATTACATCTCTGCTCCTAATGATTTTGTGATTTTCGTAATCATATAAGCGATAACCAAAATCATTAACACCATATCCAATAAAGGTACATTTCTTTGACTTTTCCTCAAGCTTTGTTCTATTTTCTTTATCAATATGGACAAAGGCCTCACAACCAAAAGGCTTTAAAAAAGAGTAGTTTACCTTTTTACCTGTCCATGCTTCCTTTGGAACACCACCATCCAAGGAACTTGAAGGCCCTCTGTTTATTAGATAAACAACAGTATCTACAGCATCTATCCAAAACTGGAAAGGCAATCCTGCATGCAATCTCATGCACCCTGCATGCTCCATGATTGTTCTATTCATCCTTTTTGACACACCATTTTCTTGTGGTGTTCTTGGAACTATCTTCTCTCTGCGAATTCCATGCTCTGAATAGCACCTATCAAACTCTTTGCTGCAATATTCACCTCCATTGTCTGATCTGAGACACTTCAATTTCTTTCCTATCTCAATCTCAACCAAAGCTTTCCATTTCTTGAAAGTATCAAATACATCAGATTTATTCTTAATACAGTAAATCCAAGTTTTTCTAGTTGCATCATCAATAAAAGTAACATAATAACAAGATCCATCGAGAGATGATACCTGAGCAGGCCCCCATACATCTGTATGCACAAGCTCTAATTTTCCGCTCTTCTTTTCTTTCCCAACTCTTAGAAATATGACTCTCTTCTGCTTTCCATAAATGAAATTCTCACAGAAGTCCAAATCAACATTCTTCAAACCCGGCAACAAATTCTCTGAGTGAAGAATCTTCATCCCCTTTTCACTCATGTGTGCGAGCCTATGATGGCATAATGTTGCATCTGCTCCTTTGGAAGTTAAAGCATTAACAGAGTTAGAAATACCATTGCATAAATACAATGTACCAACCTTTTCGCCTTTTTCTATTACCAGGACTCCTTTGATGACCTTCTAAGCTTTATCTGTGAAAGTTGTCACACAAGTTTCACCGCCTAACTGCCCTGTTGAAATCAGATTTTTCTTTAGATCTAGAACATGCCTTACCTCTTTTAGCAGCCATTGGTTTCCATTCTGCTGTTTTACAAGAACCTTACCCATTCCAACAATTTTACAGGGTTTATCATCACCCAAACGAACTTGTCCAAAATCTCCTTGAACATAGTCGTGAAAGTATTTATTATCATGTGTGGCATGGAATGAGGCCCGTGAATCTACCACCCAGGAATCAGTAATATTTTCGAAAGAAAGAATCAAAGCATCTTGTAACACCTCACCTGTCACATTTGATTCATGATTGTTTTCTTGTTGTGCATCTCCTTATTTTCCCTTCCGAGATCTATAGTCTTTCTTTAGGTTTCCTTTCTTTCCACATTTCCAGCACACTATCCCCGATCTGGACTTGGATCTGCCTTTCCTTGATTTACTGTGATATCCTCGGCTCTTTCCTCTTTCCATTTTTCTTCCCCTAGACTCTGCACTCAAAGCATTTCCCGATGTCTCACCGGAGCTTTTCCTTTGCATTTCCTCGCTAAGGATTGCACCGACAGCATCATCAAACTTTAAAGTACTAGATCCAGACACAGAGTTAGTAATGGCCATTACTAAATCATTCCAACTTTTTGATAATGAGCACAAGAATAACAAAGCTCTAACTTCATCATCAATGTTTACCCCTACAAAACATAACTAACTTGTAACAGTATTAAAATCATTTAAATGGTCTACAACAGATCCAACTTCCGACATCTTCATATTAAATAACCGTTTCATAAGAAATACCTTGTTTGAGGCCGAGGGTTTTTCATATAGTTTCTCGAACGCCTTAATCAAAACCTCTGTCGTTGTTTCCTTCGAAATGTTGAAGGTGACCGATGCTGCGAGGCACAACCATACTGTTCCGAGTGCCTTTCTATCGAGAAGGTTCCATTCTTCATCTGTCATACTGTCGGCATCTTTGTTTTTCCGCCCAATGGTAGGTATAGATATTTCTAATACAGATAATCTTCCATCTGCATCTTCCACAGCGAGAAGTTTTGGCCGTTAAATTTCTCGACCCTAAACTTACCATCTTCCACCATTGCTCCAACTCAAACGAGGAACCCTTCTTTCCTGCGAGTTTATCAGCCAAATAGACTTTCGGCTCTAATACCAGTTGTTATAAAATTATATGTTATGGAGCAATGGAACACATAAAATATTGCAGAAATATAAACACAGAAAACGCATAAAACAAGAGAGACACAAATATACGTGGTTCACCTAGTTTGGGCTACGTCCACCCCAAACATCCAGTCCTTCCTTTCTATTATCCAGCAAAATGAGGAGACACAACCTACAGCAGATCCGCTGTAATATCCTCTATTTTCTCTCACAGTCTCACCTCTCTATTTCTCGCTCAGAGAATACACATCTATTACACAGCCTCAAATACAATGCCCTCATACAAAGAGAGGGGTTGCCTTCTAGGGCAAAAAACCCTAAATTAAACATAAGTTCTACCGTCAGATCATCCGCCTAATGAACAACCCAAATTGACTAGAAATTACTATACTTTTACAAGGCAATTTTACATCTATTTTTAGCTTCGGGGGCACTACCCCCAAAACCCCTGCCGGGGGACCGCTGGCCCCCAGACCCCCCAGCCGTGGGCGATCAGCCCCCCCGAACCCCCGCGGGGTGGACAAGTCCCCCCCGCACCCCCCCGCGTGGAGGGGTGTACAAAGTTCCTAGGGTATACATCTGCTGAAAAAAGGCCTCTGAACAATCATGCTCCACACACAACAATAAGGAAATGATAGCCACAGTGTATTTATGACAATGTTTCCATTAATGCTTGTGTAGAGTCATCAAAGGAATGAAACTCGAATGCATAATCTTATCATGTCGAGTGCCCATGATTAAATATTTTCTTTAAGTTGTAATGTATCCATAGGAAATGTTGAAGGGTTGATTTGGGAATGTAGTAACTAAGTCCATGAATTGAACCTAAAAGTGCACATCGTGGATCCAGTGGAGCATAGTAGGTAGTTGGTAGTATTGTGTCAAGGGGGGCACGCGACATAGAATGACTTGTTGAATTATTTTACTGAACTTGTCATAGACTAGTCTTTCAAATGGATATTGGAGGAAATAATTCTTGCCGATATGTCATAAGAACTTCGCATTTACCATCTCACAGAACAGGTCTTAGGAAGTTCACATTACATCATAGGATATAACCTAGGTCCTCTAGAATATGTCTCATAATCACAGTAGTCTATAATAGTATTCATACATAATTCGGATCACCATACTTGGGTTATAAAGATCTCATGTCATATAGAATGTGTCTTAGAATTGTGAAATATAGAAATCATATTATACTTGATATCACAGACTTCTATTTGCTTAAAATTTTCAACACATTACAGACTTCTAAAGCATGAAATACTTCGATATAACCATTGAAATAAGTTGCATAAATTCAACCTTTAAGACTGCATTAGAACAAAGACAAGAGGCTTCAAATTTTGGCTACTATCAATCGATCTTCTTCATCTTCCTTCGTGCTAGAACAAATACAGGTAAGCTTCCGATATGTGCCCTTTTTAGGAGTGAACACATGACTATTTATAGTCACCATCCCAAGCAGATGGGAGCCTCCAAAACTGATCCGACTTGGCATTATGCTAGACTCTAAACAAAAATTATGTTTTTTTTCTTTTTGACCAAGCCACGAAGACCATAACTACATCCTTCAACATGACTCATTCTCTTTATTAACTAAATACGAAATTGTATTCACTATTGAAAATTCCCAAGTTATGGATTTTATTTAGAATTCTTGACACTAATAAGGAGTTTTAATGCTCCCAATAGTTGAAGGCATTTATGTTGTAGCGTGTATATGGTATGGGTATTAAGACTTGAGCATGTAACTTTTTGTCTTCAGAGTTTTGTACAACGTTCATGGAGATCTATTTGGGTTGTGAGTGTTGAGAAACACATAAAGTAGCTTAAATGTGTTGCAAACAATGATCTCCAAAAGTGTATGCCATTCAAGGAGTGTGTCAATATTTCCAAGGATCTAAATATTACATTCGAATAGGTTAGATTTGACCTACAAATTGATGCTAATTTGACATCATATTGTGGTGTTTATTGCAAATGATAGATTTTTAAATTGTTTCTTCACTCAAGATGTTGTTTGAACATTCTTAGTGCTTATTGACCAGGGGACATGGTTTGTGCATGCTATACTCACATCACTTCAATGCATGAACACATTTCATTTACTCTCTCTTTTGCATACAATCATGTGCTTTATTTACTGCCCTTATTGTCATACATTAGGGAAATGGCATTTCTATTTTCTTTTGAATATGTTCAAGGGTATAGATTGTTCTTGATAATCAACTTGATGTGACGAGGGTATTATGGCTAGTTCTTTCATCATTTCTGACATTTTCTTGGTCATAAAAATTTCATCACCATGGAAAATTGTAAATCTATTTTTTAGCATACATTGTTTGTTGCTCCAACATTTTTTGACATATTATGAGCCACTACAATATTCTTGCGTGATTTTTGACAAGTATCTGGCACTTTTTTACTGCAATGGTTGATTATTTGTGCAGTAATGCATAGCTTGGTGGGAAAATGCATTAGTGTGCATGAGAGATATTTTTACATTCTTTACGGTTGTTTGGAATATCCTTGAATATTGCATGAGAAGTTTATGAAAATTTGTGTTCTAGAATTTTGTGTCAATTCATTGGAAAATATCTATGGCTCATTCATTACATTTCTTTATTAGTCCTTAATGTTGTTTTTATATATGACTTTTTGATATTTTTGTGCATTTTCTTTGTATGAAACCATAATGTCATGTCAATACATTTGCATATTTGAGCAAGTGTCATTCAATTTTTCATCAGAATATTTATTATTTGGTTCTTGTTTTCTATTTATGCTAACTTTGATTGAATTTATAATTTTTATTTTTTATTGATGATATTTATTTCATGCATATGTGACCATTCAACAATTTATTATACCTTTTCTAATTGAGCTTGTAGAATTTTTTATCTTCAACATGCTTGGATCAGTAGCCAGATCACTTAAAGGAAGTTGGTGCTTTAAATTCAACTTCAATCGCATTTGTTTTGAGAATTTCTATTTATAATTGGGATTAAATTTTGAAAAATAATGGTCTTTATGCAAGCATGTTGAGCTTGAAAAGTCTATCCATGTAGTCGTTTAATGTTTCCAACTCATCCACTTCGAAGATAATTGAAATTGTAATGAATCTTTGCAATTTTTATATGAGTTGTTTTGATAGTTGTATTTAAATTGTCTTGGTATTAGTTGATATTTGATCTTGTTAGAGGTTGTGAGGGTATCTTATGAGAAAAATAAGAAATCTCATTTATTACAAAAGGAGGAAATAAAGCCTTCTAATCCTAAGGATGGAATGCAAATATGCATGGATAATCTGCAGTCTAGTCTTTTGAAGAGAAATAGGCCTTCTCAACTAGTGTATTGTGACATTGGTATAACCGTCACAACATATTTTGTTAACTTGTTGAGTTTTTTGTTCTTGTGATGGGCTTCCCCATGGGCCAAATGTCACAATTATGGCATCTGTGTCGCAACATATTTTGTAAAATTAGTGGGTTCTACGATAGTTTCCCATAGCCACAATTTTGCATTTACGACACATTCATCACAATGTACTTTGTAAAATTGGTGGCATTGTCAGTCTTCAAATGACATTTCCCATGACTTCAATGCTTCTATTATGACACCACCATCATAACATACTTTGTAAAATCCGTTGTAGAGTGGGTCTTGCGAAGAGATTTCCCATGACCAAACTGTCACAACTACAGTAAGATTTTTGTAACATAGTTTGTAGGATTAGTGTGGTCATCGGTCCGATGACGGGTGTTCCCACGTTCAAAATATCAAAACTATGACATGTTTGTCACAGTATTAGTGGGGTCACCAATCTTTCAATGACCATTTGCGCACCTAAAGGTCACAACTATGTCAAGTTTGCGTTGGTCTTTAGACACCTATTTCAACAACAAAAGTAAGTTTTCATCAAATAAATTGTGACAATAATTATTGTTGATATGTCGACACCATGAATTGCAACCATGATTTCCATCAAATTTCTGACAATAACAAAGATGTCAAAAATATGATTGTAAAATGTTCGACGTTTCATGAAATCTCTTTTTTGTCGTTATAGCTACAAATAATTGTCGCAAGAAAGACAGAGAGCCACCGAACATTGGCTCAATATTTTTTACTAGCCGCTATAGAGAGAGATAGATTTTTCTATAGAGTTTATACCTAGAGTTGCACTGGTATCTAAAGCTCCTTACTAAATGACATTCCCAAAACTCATGTAATTAAAAATATAGTTGCAAGAATTGATGTCAAAAGTGTATATTAAGCCCAGTGTGTCTCCATGGAGTGCACCGGGTCTTTTTTTTAAGAAGAAGGATGGAATGTTTAGGTTGTGTATAGAGTATCATCAATTTAATAAATTGACAGTGAAAAATAAATACCCTTTACCCCATATTAACGATATTTTTGAGCAAGTTAAGGGGTAAATTATGTTCTCCAAAATAGATCATAGATATGGGTATCATTAGTTAAAAATCATAGAGGAGGATATATGATCCAAGAGGATCTTTTCAGATCAGTTGCACAGGTTGAGTTTCATCATCATCATTCAGTGTCCATTATCTTTAGCTTCAACAGTAATGTTATGGTTGACTAGTGTTGGCTTTCATGGTGATATGGTTTTGTACCTGGTTGTTGACATGTGGTTGTTGTCAGTTCCACTAGGATTTGGTCGTCGAAGTGGGTTGGTCATCCACCTTTGCAGGGTTTGGTTGTCATCAAGGGTTTGTCGTCATGTGATTTTTGTCGCAAATGTCACTTTGTGACAAAGAAGTGTGTAATGGGTTTATGTAAAAGTGTAAGTCTTTGACACTAAAGACTAAACCTAAGTCATTATATAAACCTATGCTAAAACCTAATGACTAAAACCTAGCCCTAGAAAGCTATGGTGAAAAACATGTAATTCAAACCTAAACACCTAAACCTAAGTCTAAACCCTCTCTCAGACCATTTTATAAAACATTAAAAAGCAAATACATAAACCCTAACCTATAGAACCCATTCAGGCTATTGCAAATCTTTATAAGACATTACAAATGAAAGACAAAATAAAAACACAGTCATAAACTGCAATCCCTAACCACAGGAGTTAATGCAGTAGGACCACGGCAATGAGGCCATGTGAGTAGTTTCAGTGGTAGTTAACTCACAGTAGGGGTTTACAAACAACAAAGCCTAACCACGTGGAGAATCCACATAACTGTTGTCATGTGAGTGGTGGTGTTGGGCACGAGATCTCCCAAGGGAAGTTTTGGGTCTTAAAGCCCAGATTTTGACTAAATCCAATGTAAAGACTCCGCGTTTTGTGGGCGCAGAGTGCGAACTTGTCAATGAGTCATAGGGTTGTGCATCCTAATTTTTGTAATTTAATGTCATCTTTAGAGATCTACCCATGGTCCGCGGACTATGGGATTGTATAAATAGAGTGAGGCTCTAAGTTGTAAAAGAATTAATCAGGTCATGGATGGGAAAAGGAAGAAGAATTGAGTCTTATCTAATTTCAGAGTCGAGTCATTTGGTCGTAGAGTAGGAGAAGGCCTTGCAGCTGAGTGTGCAGAGGCTTAGTAGTCCAAAACTAAGTGCGCAGGGCGAGTCGAGTCTGTAACCTTTAGATAATTAATAAAGAGAAGTTTCATATCCTTTCTGTGTATCTTTTTCCTATTTTATGCATTGAGTATATTGGGTATGAATTCCAATTTCACTGTTTATATGCGCGAAATTATATGATTATGTTTATTAAGAGAATATAAGATAAACTATCTGTTTACGCGAAGTTAACTAACAATTATAAGAAGATAAGTAAGATCCGCGGTGTAACTTGGGGAATTAGCGCAGATCGCTGCCTTAGCAGCGTGAAAGCACCTCATTTTTTGGTTAGGGTTGCGTAAAGGTGATCATAATAGATCACGAAGGCCTCGCAGGTCAGAGCAATGCGCAAAGTAACCTGCGTGAAGGTATTCACAGTTGGACTAAATCAACCCCTCAAACATCTCAAGGGTGCGGAAACTTGGTTCTAGCATCCCCCCATACTGCGTCGAGTGAGACCTCAGTCCACACTCTGTGGGTTGTTGACAAAAGGGCCAGTAGTGTAGGGATTTATTTAGCTAATTAACTTCGAACCTGGGTCAGGCCCCATCTAGCCAACAAATGGTATGTTGCTGGGACCAAAATCTGTATAGAGATGTCTGATGTGGTATCATTGGAATCCAACTAAGAAGGAAATTGAAGGTTGGTTAGATAGGAGAATTCACGAGTTCGCAACACAGGAGAACAAGAATTCACAACTAGCAAAAGAAGAGTGGTTAGACTGTTACCTATACACAGAGATACATGAAATCTTCTTCACATATTTTCCTACTGAGTTGTACGAGTGGATCGCAAAGCTAGCAGATAGCCATGGAAGGTGGAAACTCAACAATCCTATTGTGTGGACCCAAAAGTTGGTGCACAGATTGGAAGCATCAAAGGATAGGATCGCACGCACTGTTGATCACTGGCTTGATCGTATTATAGGAGGATTCATTACTGAGTTCGTGGTAGATACTTTAGTAAGCTATAGCGAGGTAGAGAGACTCTTTCTTAAAGGACCACGAGGTAAGTACAAAAAGTCTCTAAATATTTGTATAGAAGGTTATGCAATTACCTTGATGTTCAGAGCTACACAAAGTGGAAAAACCTACATAAACGAAGGAAGTAAGGAACCAGAGAATAGCCCTTTGATTTCACCTCCACGAGGGGATGAGGAAGTGCTTGCGAAGGTCTCTCCGCAAAGTGCGATCCATTAGATAAGGCCGAGAATTCCACGCAGACCACCCCCACCCACACCGCCACCAGCTTCACCACCTTCACCTCCATCTTCACCCGTACCACCTCCGCCACCACCACGAGTCAATATGGCAAGCACGATAAAGTTGCCTATGTTCAAGGGAGTAGGAATAGGAAATTAGGATCCGGACCAATTTTGGTTCATGATAAGAGCTGTATGGGAAGCATAGGGAGTTATAGATGACAATATAAAGAAAGTGACACTGGTTAGCACCCTGCAGGACCGCGCGCTGACCTGGTATATTAAGCATTCTAATGACAATCCAAATGCGAGAATTGCAGATATCCAAATTATGCTAAACAAGGAATTTAGCAAGCCGAAGTCAAAGGTGCAGTCGATCATTGGATTCAAAGAGATCACAATGCTACCAGGTGAGACTCCTTGGGATTTGGATCAGATAATGAAGTGTGCAATTCGCGAAGCTAATATGACTTTGATGAATGGACAGCACCGCAAATGGTTTCTAGCATCGCTAACGCCACATTTGAGGAACGTGTTGTTGTAGCAGAGGTTAACGACTCAAGCAGAAGCCTTGGAGATTGCGATGAGACTACATGAGACCCGAATGCAGGATCCTAACTTGGGAGTTCAGCAAATCCACACACAGTTGAAAAACTTATGCCTTGAGATGCAGAGTCTGAAACAGGACAAGATAGCTCAACCAGAAGTGCATGAAGAAGTTTGGTGTGTAAAATGCAAGCGTCAGGGTCATGATAAGGACCACTGCCCTATGTTCACAAATTACCTCGCAAGAGGAGTATTGATGCTGTTAAGGCCAGAAGCGTAAGCAGGACCTAGTGTGGCACTTGCTTTGTTGTGTGCGATTTTTCAAATAGGTGGAAAGCATGCTACAGGCAACTGTCATTTGCTATAAAAGTATACACAAAATTCGCAACAGTTTTTCTATAATTTCTGTAGGTCGGTTGGACATGATGAGCGCACTTGTAGAAGCTATGAGTTGATGATGGATAGAAATCCCTCCTATAGGGTTCAGGCTGAATCACGGCCCCTAGACCAGAGTGCAGGGATGGCACGAACCGGATTTCAGGGGCGCGGACAAGGCCGAGGTGGTTGAGGACCTGGAAGAGGTCGTGCACAATTGATATGCTACAATTGCAGAGGGTCAGAACATCATGCCCGTGATTGTACGAATCCAACATGTCCATCGTGTCTGTACTGTACCTTATTTGATCATGAGATGAAGGATTTTCCTACGCTGATAGCTAGGATACGTGACAAGGGAGCGTTACCACCTCCCCCAACTCAGAACCTATAGATGATGAGGTGTCAGCCACACGAGGAAGACCCTAATGTTAATATTGTGCTCCGAAGTGGAATTGTGATGGGAGATGACAAAGGAAAATAGCCCGAAGATAGTACTTAGTTTTGCAAAGCTCCGTTGAAAGAAGTGGAGTTTGATTTGGAGCGCACTCGAAAAACCTTTATGGAAGCTAAGAAGAGATTTGTTGATGCCTCCACTTTAGGAAGCAAAGATAGACCAGAGCCGAAGATGGACCCATCTATCCTTACGATGTTCCTGGAAACATGCATGAAGCTACTACGCGATAGTAAGGCTGTAAAAGGATTGTAGGAACTCATTAACAAATGCGCTGGGACCACGCGAGGAGAACCTCGCGTAGTTTGAAAGATTGGAAAGCATAAGATGAGGGAGGGAAGAGAAATGAGGTTAACTGCGCAGATTGGAGAATATGAGATGGACCAAGTAATTCTAGACTTAGGGTCGGATGCGAATGTTCTACCAAAGCAGACATGGGAGTGCTTGGGGAGGCCTACACTGTAGTAGTCTCCTATTCAGTTGTGAATGGCAAACCAACAGAAGATAATACCCCTGGGGCGATTGCAGGGAATCATAGTGGATATTGAGGGAGCAAGCACACTAGCGGACTTTGAGGTGATAGAGATTGTTGATGACAACAATCCCTACCTTGCGCTCTTAGGAATTGATTGGGCCACTGACATGGACAGGGTGATTAATCTGAAGAAGCGCAAGATGATTTTTGGGAAGTCTCTGCGTGTAGTTATACCCTTGGACCCTGCTGAGGGATTGCACTATACAGAGCCGGTGTGTGACTATGAAAGTGACGATGATTTGGACTGCATCTACAAGATAACCGCGTGAGAGCAAGACTGGGTAAATCCCACCACGATGGACGAATTTCATGGGAGCGCAAGAGCTCCTGTACTTCGAATTCAGACGAGGAGATAGAGCGATGGAAGAATTGGTTACACGAGGTAACCACGCATTGTAACATGATGAAAAGGTCACTGCACTGTGTATCGGCAGAAGTGAGATAGTTGCCTACTTATGATGGATTAGGTGAGGTTTATGCTTTCTTGGACAGATTTGAGAGGGAGGTGCCAAAAAAGCAACGTTTCCAGGCCTTGAATTGGGCACTACGCGCTATGCCTGTGAGGTGGTGGGGTACGCACAAGGGGAGCTTTGAGGACTGGCGCGAATGCAAGAGAATGATGCAGACGTGTTTTTGGAAGCCTAAGATGCGACTAACAGACAAGTATGTGTTGGGTGTAGGAATTGCACTTAAGCAACTCCTCAACACTTAATTGTCAACCCGAGGGATTCATAAACTTAGAGATGAAGCACAGGCAATGCCAGAGATGGTATGAACCTTCTTGATGTAAATTCCTACTTTCTTAAATGGGAACTTACAGAATCGAATTGGAAAGAGTAAAAGACAACTGAACCATCAAAGTAATCTAGTGTTGGAACAAGAAAGAATGCATTTGCAAAGGAATCAAAATAAAAAGACAATCACTCCAACTGATCACTATTTAATTACTGAGTATATGTTTATATTCCTCTTTAGTAGAAACACGTTAGAAGTCTTGTAAAGTGGGCCCTTAAACCTGCTTTCTTAAAGGTTTCCTTCTTGCACTAGTCAGTCCTGCAGTTATCGCAATCTGCTTGCACTAGTACAGGCGCAAAGATTTATGCAAGCGGTATAAATTGTGTCTTACCAAAGATTCTTGACTTCATGCAAGGGCTCAAACCTCAAGGGTTCTGAGCACTCAAATCCTGTGACAAGAAACCAATTCTTGTACCTAAGTAGAGTTCCTTGCACTTAGTTATCGATTCTAGAAATAAGTGTTCATTACTGCAAATGAAACTTAATTGCATAAATAACTTGCACATGTAAAAAATAAATGTTTCCAATCTTAACTACATGTAGAATGAAAGAAATTAACCACAACTGGAAACAACCACTAAAGAATTAATCTTGCCATATGCATATATATATTACTTAGAAGAACAAAAATGAAGCATGGCATGAAAGAGACTAGAAATACTTGCTACAACACACCAATATGCACTGGAGCAGGTTCATTTCTCCTGCTTTGACCAGGTGAGAAAAACCAACCAAAGGAATTGCATGAAAATAAATTGCAAGAAAAGGAAAAGGATTAATCACACCAACATGAACTGGTGCAGGTTCATTCCTCTTGCTTTGACCAGGCGAGGAAAACCAACCAAAGGAATTGCATGAAAATAAATTGCAGGAAAAGGAAAAGGATTAATCAAACCAACGTGCACTAGTGTAGGTTCATTCCTCATTCTTGGACCAGGCGGGGAAAACCAACCAAAAGGAATTGCATGAAAATAAATTGTAGGAAAGAAAATCTAACTAATTCACACAACGGATCCGTTCACACTTTGGTAGGAATATATGTGCATGGAAATAGAATTCAATTAAATCACACTTTAACAATAAGAACACATAAATAAATACGAAATCGAAAATGGGGAGAACGAGCTGGGCCGGTTGGACCCTAGCCAGCCAGCTCGTTTCCCTTCTAATAAATGACACTACTTAGTAATTCAAATCATACTCATTAGCTTAAAAGAACGAATAAGATTTGAAAATCATGAGGCAGAGCTCCTTCTTTCAATTAATTCACAAAAGCAAAGTACATCGTGGAATATAGAGTCCAGCCCAGATTTGGGTGATAACAAAATATACAATCCGCTTGGAACACAGTGTTGTTATCTCGTCTATCTACCAATCTCTCCCCTAATTCTATTTACATTCTGTGATTTATAGATCGTCGGCCCAATTTCGTAACTACTAAACTTAGTACAGGCCATTCGGTCAACTGTTTACATAACAAAATGTAGATTTTAGCCTCTCGGCTTTTGAATATTGATAATTGAACTTGTTGGCCGTGGGCCAAATCTTTAGCTTTCGTTCGAGCAATCTGCAGCTTCAGTCTTTTCTTTGGCTGATCTGGTCTTCGTGTCCAATGATGCACAAAACGTGGCGGAGGTTAGTGAAGTTCGGATCTGCTGGGCGGATTTGTTGCGCTAGCAATAGTGCGAGATCTGATCCTACACTTAAATCAGCAGTCATGTTAAGTGGCTTTATTTACCAAGTATTTATCGAAGATAACGATAAGTTACAAAAGTGCATTAAAAGTAAGAAATCTAAATTAAATAATTAATTAAATGCTAAATTGAAATAAAATATGAAAAATAAAGTACATGTGAAATATATCACCATGCTTGGACTACTGCAGGATGAGGGTATATGAAAAGGGTAAAACATAGGTAAATAACTATGGTTTATAAAGGGAAAAAGGACAAGAATAGGGGAAATTTAGGGGACTAACATCCTCCCATCTCTAAGTTGTTGTGTGTCCTCACACAACTTTTTACATGCAAAAAACCTCAAAAATTTGGGTGCTTCACTTCAATCCTGTACTGTAATATTGATGTCGGCCTGCACTGTCTTGGACTTCTTCTCTTTGATCTTCAATTTCTTTGTCGCCTTCTTGAGATGCCTAAAACACTGCAAAGCTTGATACTTCCACACCCCGACTTCCTTTTTCTGCCTTTTGACCTCCACGGTCAATTCTTCTTTACTATGCTTCTTATCATTCTGCTCTTTAACCAGCAGCTCCTCTAAATCTCGAACTTGGTGTTCTAGCTCAGCCATACAACTACTAAAATGAGAGGCTTGTGTCTCCAACTCATCAAGTGAAGGCATTTCATTACCTTGTGCTTCGTTCTCTTAAACTGCTATGGCAGGGGATTCAGTACCCTGTCGAAATGGGGATTGCATTATATCAACATCTGACCCTTCAAGTGAATCCTTACTTACACTCGATTCTTATTTCCTCTTCCGAGATTTCCAAATAAAATTAGCCAGCAAGGCATCATCTTCAATTTCTTCAAATTCTGCTTCTTTGGAGTGGACTAATTTAATGGCTAGGTGAAGTAATGATTTCAAATGGAGGACATAAAGGATCATTTCTCAAGGGGTGTAATCATAGCCAAGCAATGGTTGCATAATCCACATCATCTTCATAATTCATTAAAAATACCTTTAGCATTCATTAAAATGATCATGATTTCTAACCATAAACACTTTATACTTAAATAATTTTTTCCCTAATTAATACATGATAACATAAAGTACTTAACGATCGAATGAAAGGACTTCTTTTAAATTTTCATAATAACCACTTCTTTATGACGCACGCTATATTGTATGGAAAAACAAAATGCATTATATCTCTGACAGGGTGTGTGCTTGCACTGATCTTCTTGCACCACCTATACTATGCTGCTCTACTTGCACTATTCTGCTTGCACTACTGTATATTGTAACGTGCTTGCACTGGTGCAAGCAGAAAATATGCTGAAGAAGAAAACAAGAAATTTTGGTAGAACATAGGCTGGACTTTAACATGACTTTCCCAATCATATGGAAGGTTTGCTTCGCCATTTCTTTGATGTTTCTGAGCACATGCTTTTGCTCTTTCTACACTAGATCCTACAATAAGCTCATGGGGGAACAAAGAAGTGGGAAAAGGGAAAAAGTTCAGAATGGGAAGGAAGTTTATGACAGGGATTTCATGAACAATACCATTAAGAGGGCATAAACAGAAGTGGGATAGGGAAAAAATTTCAAGGGATAAAAGTGGAATTTACGAAACAGATAGGGTGAATTTGGAAGAATATGGGGAGGTAATCATTCTGGGATTGAAGAAGAAAACTAATGGGGAGTTACGAAAATAGGATATGAAGAAAGGTAGAAAATTTTCTGGAAAGTCTACCTGCATTGGTGTAAGAAAAAAATACTGCAGCTAGAATTAAATGTTATTTGAATAAAAATATCCATGCTAGTTACCCCAAACTTGTATAAGGGATGGTCCTGCTGAGCCTGCTTCTTCTTCGTGGCAGCTAGAACCACTAAAGATCAAGCAACATCCTCCTTTTATTAGAAATTTTTGATCTTCCCACCAGCAAGCTGGTTTTCAGGTTGATCCTTCTGCAATCATGTTAGTAAATTGATTTTCATAATTACAGGAAAATATTCTTTTCTTTACTCTTATATATATATATATATTACATTTTTCTTTTTAGAAGAAGAAGAGTTCATGTTTTCAACAGGTTGGTATTACCATCCATCACTACCATCCCAAATTGCCATTGGACTTGCTGTGTAAAATCCTTCTTGGCAAGTGGCTGAAATATTTCTTTAATCTATGTCCATTTACCAATAACACTAAGCCCTATCCATCAATAGTTTTAATCTCTACCGCTCCATTCTCAAATACTCGGACCACCTCATAAGGTCCCATCCAGCGTGTATGGAATTTTCCTTTGAAATATTTAAATCTAGAATCATAAAGGAGTACCCAATCACCTGGGTGAAACTGGTTTTTCTGAATAGACTTGTCATGCCACCTTTTGTGTTGTTGTTGAATCAATATGTTCTGCTGAATAGCATCCCTTCGAAATTCATCCATCTCACTCAATTGAAGGAGATGTTGTTGTTGTGCTTCAGAGAGATCTAGCCCCAACTGAACTATAGTTCTGAAAGTTTTGATCTGGAATTTGATTGGCATCAGGACTTGTTTTCCATATACCAACTCATATGGTGTATGTCCCGTGCTATTTCTCCAAGTGGCTCAATATGCCCACAAAGCTTCTGGTAATCTTTCGACCCAATCCTTCCGATGCATATTTACTATTTTTGTGAGGATGGAATCGATGACTTTGTTCATGGATTCCACCTAGCCATTTGCTTGTGGGTGATATGGTGTAGATTTCCTATGCCGAATCTTATATTGCTCCATAACACCCTGCACCAAATTAGAAATAAATTGCAGACCATTGTCAGAAACGATCTCTCTAGGCACGCCAAATCTAGTAAAAATTTCAGGAAAAAGGAAATCAACAACAACCCTTTCTGTAGCAAAGGAAACAACTTTAGCTTCTACCCATTTTGTAAAAAAATCTATACAAACCAAAATATGCTTTTTACTTAATGAAGTTGGTTTTATTGGCAGTATAAAATCAATATCCCATTTTTCAAAAGACTCAATCATAACTTGGGGGCATAAAGCATCTCATTGGTTTGATTAGGCTGGCCCATTTGTTGACAACTATCACGCCACCTGACATATTGTTTGGCATCCTTAAACAAGGAAGGTCAAAAGTAGCCAGCACGCAATACCTTATATGCAGTCCACTTATCAATGAAGTGGCCTCCACAAGGTTCATCATGGGCAGATTTTAAAATTTCAAACACTTCTTCCTCTCTTACACATCTATGGATAATCAAATGTGGACTAGTGTAAAAGAGATCTCCTTGAATCCAGGAGTATGCAACACTTTTCTAAATAATATTCCACTTTTCACGAGTGGACAAGTGGGGTGGTGTCTTTCTAGTGACTAAATAGTTAGCAATGTCAGTAAACCATGGGGAGTCTGTCGACATAGCAAAAATATATTCGTCAAGAAAATCATCATTAACAGGAGTTACTTCACCAGGATTATTCAATCTTGAAAGGAAATCTGCTACCACATTAGATTTTCTTGGTCTATCAACAATAGTAATATTAAATTCTTGCAACAATAACAAACACCTATTCACTCAAACGCTAGTCAATGGCTTATTCATCAAATATTTAATTGCAGAATGGTCAGTATGTACAAAGACTTCATACCCTGTTATATAGTGTCTGAACTTGTTAATTGAAAAAATCACAGCTAAAAACTCTTTCTCTGTAACTGTATAATTTAATTCAGTGGGAGAAAAATTCTTACTGATAAAATAGATGGCATGGGATTACTTGTCTTCCTCCTATCCCAAAGCTGCGCCAATAGCCAAATCTAAAGCATTAGAGGAAATGTGAAAAGGTAGGGACCAGTTTGGACCTCTCAAAATTGGTGCATGTACTAACTTTTCCTTCAATGTTTCAAAGGACTGTTGGCATGCTGTGGACCAAGAAAACTCACTATCCTTAGATAGAAGTCGAAAAAGAGGGGTAGCTATCCTGGAAAAATTTTCAATGAATCTCCTCTAGTAACCAACATTTCCTAAAAGGCCTCTTACTTCCCTTTGGGTCTTGGGTGCAGGAAGACGCAGAATGATCTCAATCTCAGTTGGGTCAACCTGGATACCTTTATCAAAAATAAGATGGCCAAGCACCACTCCTGCCTTACACATTAACCTACATTTCTTGTCACTGAAGGCAATATGGGCTTCTTGGCAGTGAAGAAGTACTTTTTCCAGATTTTCGAGAGCCTCCTGAAAAGAGTCACCAAACACAAAAAAAGTCATCCATATAAATTTCTACACATTCTAGATTAGCAAAAATAGCCAGGACTGCCCTTTGAAAGGTAGCTAGGGCATTACATAAGCCAAAGGTAAGCACTCTATAAGAAAATGTTTCCCAAGGACATGTAAAAGTAGTTTTGTCCTGATCTTCGGGCACAATCTGTATCTGGTTGTAACCATTGAAGCCATCCAAAAAGGAAAAGTATTTATTTCCTACAAGGGTATCGAGCACTTGGTCAATAAAATGGAGAGGAAAGTAATCTTTGAGAGTGGCTTTGTTTAGTTCTCGATAGTCAATACAAATATGCCATCTCCCATCTTTCTTAGCAACCAACACTAATGGAGAGACCCACTAACTGTCATAAATAGGATAGATGAAACCAGCATCTAAAATTTTTTGTAATTCTTCCTTCGCAACATCTTTCAGAGCTGGATTCATATGCCTCTAGGGCTGGTGGACAGGTCAGGCTCCTTCTTGAATGTAAATATGATGGGTACAGGTTTCAGGAGGAATGCCTTTCATATCCTCATAACCCCATACAAAGGCACCAAGATGGTTCTGCAACAAGTTTACAAGTTGCTCTTGCTAAGATGAGTCTAGATCTATACTAGTATGCAAGGGTTTACCAAAGCTAATCTCAACAAGAGTAGTATTAGGCTCAAGAACACTCAAGGGAGTGGTCAAAGGCAGTGGTACGGAAGAATGAGAATCATGATTCTCTTGAAAATCTGGGCTGAAAATCTGGCTCAATGGCTCAAAATTATGCATAGTGTCTAGATTATTCAGGAAAGCTTGAATCTCATCTTCTTGTGAAGACCTAGTATAATCATGTATAAGAGAAATAGACTAAGTCTCCTCATCACTGCTTTGATCTAACCATAAGGTATCTTGGAGGTCCTGAATGGATCTGGAACAAGGATGATTTTAGGGGCGAATGTTCGCCCTTTGGCGAAATTAAGAGGTTTTAAATTTTTAGTGGGCGAATATTTTGTATCATAGTACATTTTTACAAATCACCTCAAATAGCCCACCTTATTTTAAGGGAGAGGGTAAAAAAGGTAAATTTAGCCCTTGAAATTAGGACTTACAACCTTCCATTCGCCCATTTTCAAGAATAGGTTTTATTTAAGTGAATCCATTCGCCCATTTTCAAGAATAGGTTTTATTTAAGTGAATCCTATGGGCCAAATACCATATTTATAAAAGAGGCATGGTAAATTAATAAAAATATAAATAAATAAGAGGTATGGTAAATAAATAAAACATTTTTTATATTTACTCCATAAGTCACCTTATATACATGTAAGGGTGTAAACAAATAAAAATATAAGTAAAGTGGAGGTATGGTAAATAAATAAAACGTCTTTTTATACTTACTCAAAAGGTATGGTAAATAAATATAAATATAAATAAACTAGACGTATCGTAAATAAATAAAACCTCTTTTTATATTTAGTCCATAACCCTCGTTCTATTTATGAAGGCTCAAGAAAGAGGTTTTATTTAAGTGAATCCTATGGGCCAAATACCATATTTGTAAAAGAGGTATGGTAAATTAATAAAAATATAAATAAACGAGAGGTATGATAAACAAATAAAACATTCTTTTACATTTACTCCATAAGTCACCTTATATTTACGAAAACTCAAAAAGTGGGTTATATTTAGGTTAAACCTATGGCCAAAATACTATGGGACAAATACCATGGACTAGATTGTTATTAATACCATGCAAAAAACCATTATTAACCCCAATATTAGAATTAATAAAAATAAAAATGGCACATGGTATTGACCCATGGTATTCACCTGGAATGTAGCCTATTTAAATGGGGGAATTAAACCAGCATGTAGCCTATGCTAAGATTCACTAGGACTTTACAAAGTTTTATTATTTAGTGAAAGACTCACCAAGATCTTACAAGATTTTATAATTGAGTAAAATATTCGCCATGCCTAGTGAGAAATTCGCCAAAAAATTATATATACATATTATATTATTGATAAAATCGCCTTCCATTTTTCCTATATACCATGGAGATTCACCCATTTATTATATTTATAAATTTAGGGGGGGTTCTTAAAATTTTCCCTGAAGGAGGATACAAGGTAACTTTCTTCCTAGAATCTCCATGAGAAATATACATGTCACTGAAATGACATCCAATATATGCATTAGCTGTAGCAAGCCATGGTTGACCCAAGATCAAGGGATGTCCTCCTACTAGGTTCTTTGGCTGAAGCATAATGAAATCAGCAGGATATTCCTAAGAATCTAATGCAATGATCACATCATCCAATACTCCTTTTAGCTTGATTTTAGATCTATTCACCAATTCAAGCACAGTGGGAGTAGGACGAAGATGAGATAACTGAAGTTGATCCATCGTTTGTTTAGTCATGACATTAATGGCCGCCCACAGGTCTATAAGAACATTAGAGACAAGGACATCACCAATCTGAATTGAGACAACAGGGTTTCCAGGATCAGTATATTTTTCCACAGACACACATCCCATCATCAACTCTGCTGCCCTATCAACGAATTGAATGGTTTGGGGTTCTAATCTCTTCCTCCCTAATTTCTTAAGACATAGTTCCTTAATGACCTTAGTACAAATGGGGATCTCTTTAATGGCCTGAAACAAAGGTACCTTAATAAAAAGGTTCTTGAGTTCAGAAACCAAGCTAGTCTTAGAAATAGGCTCAGTTCTTTCCACAACTAGCCTTTCTGGAAAGGGAGGTTGATTGGAAGAGGATGGTAAGGATTCAAAAGGTAAGGGAATGGGTTGCTTGGTGACAATTTCCATAGAATGGTTAGGAGTCTCCTCCTCTCCTTTCTCTTCAATAATCACCATAGGTTGCTTCTGGTTTTTCGAAGTTACAGTCCTCCCCGATCTCAATTGGATATCATGAACCCCAACTAGAATAGACTGGTACCCGAATGGTAAAGGTAGGTTCATTACATGGATCATTTGCACCACCTTATTATTATTAGGATTGGGTACAGGTTGAGCAGGCAACTGAGGAGGTCAAAACGGTGGGGGTAAAGGCAAAGGTGGAGTAGACTGACTCTGAGGTAAATATGGCTGAGGCATTGGATAAGGTGCATATGTAGGTGGATATGACTACATAGGTGGTTGGTAGGAATACTGAGAATGATTTGACCCTCTCCAACCTTGTTTCCATGGTGGAGAAGGTTTTCCATGCTGATATTGATTCCCATACTACCACTGCTGAGAATTATTAGTGTTAGGATAAGAATATTCATGTGCATTATAACCAAAATAGTGTGGAGAGAATTAAGGAGCCATACCTCCACTTAACTGGGGCCAATTCCTCCTTGCTCCCATGGCATATAAGTATTCAGCTTCAGGCTATCCCCCTTTGATTACAGCTTTAAGTCCTGGTATAGAGGGAAACTTTTCTGTGGTATGGTCTTCTACACAAATAGCACACTTATTAGTTTCCTTCAAATCAAGAGGACACTCTTTAGGAGGATGCTTATCTCTACATTTAGGACAGAAAATACATAGTGACTCTTGTTCTTTTATAAGTTTTTGCTGAAATTTCAAGGAGTTTAAAATTTTGCTAATAGTATTCATTATTTCAATCTTCATATTTTCCATTTTATTTTCTAGTCCAATAATCATGGCATCAATAGATTCGGTTTTTCTGTTTCTACTCCGTATTCCTCTACTAGATATATACGGATTCCTTGAAAATTTCCTGCACAAATCACAGATCTGATCAAAATTTTTCTGAGAAATATCACCTTGTCCTAACAGGTTCAAATTATTTCTAGCATCATTAGTAAGTCCACACAAGAAAAAAGTTCTAATAGTACCAAAATCAAACTTAAGCTTTGACCTTTGTAAAATATACAGGAATCTTTCTAAGTAATCCTCAAGAGTTTCATCATCATTCTGCACAATTGTAAAGATTTCGTCTTGCATATCCCGAGTTTTGCAATATTCTTGATATTTTGACAAAAACACTCTCTTCATCTGATCCCAAGAAGTTATGGTGTTCCCTCCTAACCCCATAAACCAGTGCCAAGATGAGTCTTTGAGAGTAGCGGGAAACAATCTAAACTTTTGAGCTTCAGTTGAATAGTCATAACTTCTACACAAGATATCAAACTCGAATAAAAAAGAGTCAGGATCTTCATGAACTTTACCATGGAAATGAGGAAGAGCCGATGGTGGAATATTATTCATCTGTAAAATAGTATCGGGATCCACAATTGGAAACTCAAAAGTGGATTGTTCCTCATTTACCCGATTTTTGCCAGTTCCTTCCACATGATCTTCACGATCTACCATTGTTTCCCCTTCATGCGAACCACTCTACAGGTTGAGAAGATTGACTACTAGTAGTCTCCTCCTTCCCCTCTTTGGGCTGAACCACACCTAAGCTACTGTCACCAGAGTCTAGGTGGATTGTTCCTGCATGATGGGTTTGAATTTTGGACTTCCTGCCTGTAGAAGAAGACCCAATATGAAAATTGTTTTCAGATTTATCAGTATTTTCTCGGCCCTTAGTGGGCTTCGGACCTCTATCTCTTATGGGCATTCATCTCAAAATAAAAATAACAAATAAACTTATAATAAAATGCTGCAAATAATACTCAACACCAGGTTACTCTTTTTTTTTTTGCTGCCGCTTAGGATCGGAGCTCTGGCCCACGCGCGCCCCTCTGAGACTGCACCCTCTCTCCGGCTTAGCGGCCACCTTGGCCTTGGCCTCCTGCCATGGCCCCTTCAGATTCTCCTAGGGAGGGAGTCGACCCACAAAGAGCCTTCTTAGATCTAGTGAAATCCCTCCCTCCGCAACGCCCCAGACCTTCACTCTCAAAATTTGTTAAGAAATTGGATGTACACCAGGAAGTTCAATTACCTCCAGTCCTGCCTCGCATGGCCACCTTATCTCTTGCTAGAAAAGGTCTTATAGGTCAATTTACAGGCCTTTGGCCCTCTCCTAGAACAGTTCAAAGATGGGTTGAAAGAAACTGGTCTGACAAAATTCAAGGGAAAATATCCATTAGGTTTTGTGGAAAAGGGTATTACACATTCCATTTCGATTCCAAAGAGGATAAGGATTTAATCTTTAGAAATGGGCCCTATTTCATGGACTCCAGGGGCCTCTAACTCAACAAATGGACCCCAGACTTTGACCCTGAACTAGATGTCCCCAGTGTTGTTCCAGTTTGGGTCCGTCTCCCTCATCTCCCTCTCCATTGCTGGGGAGATGAGTCTGTTCGTGCCATTGGGAACGTTGTTGGCAAATATATTGATCGTAGCTAACCGAAGGACAACATGCAGGCTTGCACAAGGATCTGTGTCGAAGTGGATCTTGGCAAAGGACTTCCCAAAGCAATAAAGTTGAAAGTGGACAAACGGAGCCATGTTCAACAACTAGACTACGAGCAGATACCATTTAAATGTAAGGTATGTCACGAATACGAACATTTTGCCAATAGATGTTCTAAACTTGTTGATGCAGAGAGCGGCGAACAAGAAGGCCATTGGGAAACAGTCAAAAAGAAGAAGTTTGCCCCTCCTTCCAAGCCACCCTTGGAATCTGATCCTCCTGCTCCCTCTGCATCACGTCCCTCTACTTCCTCCCCTTCTCCATCTGCCCTCCCCCCTCCTGATCCGCCCCTCCCCCCCTCTTCTAACCCCTTTCTAGCCCTTTCTTCCCTAGAACCTCCTTCAGAGGACCCCTCCTTGCCCCCCTTGGTCTTATCCGAGCCTTCTGATCCTCACCCCTCCCAGATCATCTCATCGCAAGCCTCCCTTGAGCCCTCTCTCTCCAGGATAACCAGAAGCTCTTCTAAAGATCATGGAACTTCCAGCGACACTTATAAAAAACCTGGACCTGGTAGAAAATCAGCCAAGCAGCACAGGGATGAGAACGCTCAGAAAGACATAGCCATGGGAACGCAAACTCCAATAGAATCTTTCATTTTGGGGCATCAAGAGAAAGAGACAAGTCACAAAGATCAAGAGAGGCGAGCACCTCTCCGCACGCCAAGTACCCAATGATGAAAATCTTGTCTTGGAACAGCAGGGGTTTAGGGCACCCCTCCAAAGTCGCAGCCCTCAGAGATTTAACTCATAATGAAAAGCCAGATATTTTGTTGATACAGGAGACAAAACAAGACCAGCAAGAAATGAGAAGAATAATAGATCAGCAGAAACAATACAAAGGATGCACCAGTGACTCAAGAGGAGCCTCCGGAGGAATCGCCACCATCTGGGACCATAGTAAATGGAACTGCACTTCAACAAATCTTCACCAGCATTGGATTAGAACCACTCTGGACAGCAGAATAGACAACCATACTGTAATCATCTATAATGTTTACGCCCCCAACCACTACAGAGAAAAGGAAATTTGTTGGGATGATCTTAAGGCTAGCATCGATGGGGAGTTAAATTTAAATATCATAGTGGCAGGCGACTTCAATATTGTCTTACATGCCAATGAAAAAGGGGAGGATGTTTCACTCTAGATCCCTTTAGAGGCCGATTGGAGGCTATCAGTCAAGAATATGAATTAGTGGATGTTGCTCCTAAAAACCGCAGGTACACTTGGAGTAATCGCAGGATTGGCATTGGCAATATAATGGAGAGGCTCGACAGCTTTTCAATCAATATTTCGTTCCTTTCTTCCTTTTCAGTAGGTTATGCCAACGTCCTTACTACCTCAGCCTCCGATCACTATCCTATAACTCTCACTCTGGAAACTCATTGCCCCCTCGTACCTATACCGTTTGAATACAGTCCCCTCTGGAACTAGGTACTAGCAGTCAAAGAAATTGTTCAGGGGACTTGGAACCAGCATGTAGAAGGCTCTCCAGGCTTCATTTGGGAAACCAAACTAAGAAGAACCAAGCAGGCGATTAAGGAATGGGCAAAAGAGAATTACAAGGAACCTGACGAGGCTAAAAAGAAAATCAAGAATGAATTAGAGAGCGTCCAACAAAGGATAGAAGAACATGGTCTTTCTCAGCAAAATAAGGAGCAAGAAAGCGCTCTCTATTCACAGCTGAGCCACATAAATAGGGAGGAAGAATCCAAATGGCGTTTAAAATCTAGGCAACTATGGCTCCAAGGAGGAGATAAAAATACAGCCTTTTTTCACAAACAGGCCACTGCTCGAAAGCTCAGGAACAATGTAAGCTCAATCTTGGATAATGAAGAAAATCTGCACAACACCCAAGAGGCCATTAGAAAGGCTGCCTCCGAGCATTACAGAGACCTCTTAACTGAAACTAAAGGAGAAGAGGATTATGCTAATTTGCTCCAACACTTACCTAAAGGAATCACTAAGGAGATGAACGACAGCCTAAATAAGGAAATTGAAGAAGAGGAAACTAGAAGAGCAATTTGGAATCTACATCCTGATAAGGCTCCTGGGCCTGATGGATTCCCCATTTGTTTCTACAGGGCGTTCTGGGGTTTAATCAAAGAGGACCTGATCAAGATGATCAGATGGATTCAGAGAAAGGGTAAAATAGGCGGTTACACCAATGCCACCTTTCTGGCCCTCATCCCTAAAGAAAATCGGCCCACTTCCTTCTCCCGATTCGGACCCATTTCCCTCTGCAATTCCTCTTATAAAATTTTGTCCAAAATTTTAGCATATCGCCTTAAACCCTTCCTCCCCTCTTTGATCTCTGAAAATCAAGGAGGTTTCTTGCCCAACAGGCAAATCACTGATTCCATTCTTCTAGTGCAAGAAGCCTTTCATTCGAGCCTCTCCAAGAAGGAGAAAGGGTTTATCCTCAAACTTGACCTGGCCAACGCCTTTGATAAAGTTAGGCATTCCTTCCTTATAGCTATCCTAAAAAATATGGGGTTTGAGTTGCCCTTCATTAGTCTTATCACTGCTTGCATCTCTGGGCCCTGGATTTCTCCCCTGATCAATGGCAGACCTGGTGAAGCCTTTTAATCCTCCCGGGGTCTTAGACAAGGCTGCCCCCTTTCCCCCTATCTCTTTATCCTTATGGTGGAATCCTTCAGTCAAGCTCTGCATTACAACAGAAGAGTGGGCCTCATCACTAGAATCAAATTTGTGAATGGAGCCAAGAACATCAATCACTCACAGTTTGGTGATGATACCTTGTTAATTGGAGGAGCCTCCACTACAATAGCAAGGAGGTTCAAGAAACTTCTTGATCAATTTATGGGGTATTCTGGAGGCTTGGTCAACCAGCTTAAAAGCTATATATATGGATGGAACACTTCAAATCAGGTCATTCACAATATCGCAAATATTTTTGGTGTCTCCTGCAATCTGGATTGGACCCATTTCTCCTACCTGGGCATGCCAGTGAGCCTAGGACCTTTGAAGGCTGGAACCTAGGACAGTATCATTGACAAGGTGAAGCAGAAGGTGCAGCAATGGGGATCACTGTGGCTCAACCCAGCAGGTCGCCTTATTCTCCTCAAATCAGGTATCTCTTCTCTCCCCCTCTATCGTTTCTCTCTATACCAAGCCCCTGCTACCTTCCACCACAAAATGGAAGTTGTTCTCCGCCATTTCCTATGGCAAGGAGGGAAGAACGACAAAAGGAAGTTCAATTTAGTCAGCTGGAAACATGTCATTCAAACCCAAGACAGAGGAGGTCTCGGTATTAGGTCTCCTAAGTTCTTAAATCTAGCCTTTGGTGGGAAGATTGCTTGGAGGCTCATAACAGGTCCCTCTTCGTGGTGGAAAAGGGTGCTGGAAACCAAATACTTAAATTTCACTAGACAGCAATTACTCGACTCCGATATTCCCAACAGAGACTCTTCAAAAATCTGGCGATTATGCAAAAAAGCTATACCATTCACGATTTAGAATACATCCAAAGTCCCCATGGGGGGAACTAGCATTAATATTGGGGCTGATAAAATCCTGGGATAGCAACCAATAAACAGGCACGAAGAAACCATTCATATTCTAAATTTTTTCAACAACAGGGGTATCTATTATCTGGACCAAATCTCTAACTGGGATCCACAATATCATATCTGGCTAGGGTGGTCCTTTCTGGTTATCCCCGGTGAACTTAACCCTAGTCTATGCTCTCTACAGTCTCTCCTTCATAGTAAAGCTCCCATTAAGAAGAATGAGAGGGATGGTTTTCATTGGGATTTAACCGGATCAAATTACACAGTCCAAGCAGGCCACTAGTATCTCTGCAATAGCACCTTCCCCATGACTTTATGGAATCACTGGAAAATGGTTTGGAAGTCAGAGGCACTTCCAAAAATTAAATTTTTTATATGGGTTCTGCTAAAAGGGAAAATCTTAACAGCAGAGAATTTGCAAAAGAGGGGTATCAACGGTCCATCTCGTTGCCCCAACTGTTACAACGCTGAAGAAACGATGCATCATCCTTTTGTAGATTGTCCCTTTGCTGTTGACTGTTGGAAAAATTTGTCTCTCACTGATAACTTACCTTGGAACTCTCAGCATTCTATAGTGGAAGTGATCCACATCTGGAAAAAAAGTTGTCCCTGGAAAAATAAAAGGAGCAATCTGGTGAAGAGAGTATGGAATACTCTCCCCTATACCATGCTATGGCGTATTTGGCTAGCAAGAAACCGGAAAATCTTCAAAAACAAGAGCTCAGCTACAAGAATAATTTGTAATAAGGCCAAAAATCTTGCCCTGGAAACTATCTCTATCAAAACCCAAAGCAGCATTGATGCAGCAATGTATAGTGTGGAAGAACGAAATTTCATTAGTTACATTCTGGACAAAAATAACAATGCTCAGAAAGGCAGCATGGTGAACAATCAATGCAGTCAGGAATCTCACTCTTGGAAAATCAGGCTAAAAGAGGAGGAGTTTGTAAACTGGATACAAAAATGCAACAACTTTTATCTTTTCTTCGACGGGGCATCTAAGTCAAACCCAGGAATCGCCGGAGCAGGGGGATTGATCCTCAATGCTAATGGGGAATGCATCCTATAATATGAATGGGGTCTAGGGAATATTTCGAACAAAAGGGCGGAAGCGTTAGCCCTATATCAGGGACTAACTCAGCTAAGCATATTGGGAATAAGAACTGCAAGGATCTTCGGAGATTCTTTGGTTGTCATTAATCTTATGGTTCATCAGAAAGAGTCGCCCAATGTTCTTCTCCAGCAAGTCATTCAGAGAAATCAATTGTTGCATCAGACAATGGATAACCTGTAGTGTTACCATATTCTTCGTACTCTCAACAAGCAAGCCGATAGACATGCCAACAGGGCTTGTGAAAGGACAGCAGGAAGCTTACGTTACAATGCTGAGGAGATCCAACAGCGATTTCCATGATCCAAATCAATCCACCCTGCACCAAATCGGATAGTTTTGACAGAAAGGAGTGGACTTAGAAATCTCAAATCTATAGCAAGATCACTATCCGCATAGGGATTTGGCACAGATATTATCCCCTCAAAATTCTACACATACTCAGTAATCCCGTCGGTTTCTATCTTTTCACTCTTGGTTATCGAGCTTCTCTGGATAGACATCTGACCTTCCTGCGCCTCTCTCTGGATCCCCTCTCATTCCTCATGACTGGTCCTCATCCCTCCTGCCTCTCCTTATATTTTCCCTCCCACTTCCTTCTTCCTGCTCTCCTCTTCCCATTTTCTTCTCATTGCTGCCTCTCTCAGCACATTATCCCCGCCCCCGTATCCCGTCGGAACCCTGTTGCCCGCACTGTAGCTTTTTTCTGAAACCTCAGGCAGCTCCTTTTCGCCCTTAGCCGCCCTCTAAAACTCCCCCCCCCCCCCCAGCCTCTTCAATGGCTTGCAATGAGGATTGCTTGCACTGCTCAGACCTTCAAGCTGAGCTGGAAGAAATTCGAGCCCAGTAGAATATATTAGACAATCAACAGAGGATTTTGGAAGCAAGAATCAACAACCAGAACTGCATCATCAATGACAAGTATCGAGCATAAATTGATTTTTTCTTGCACAGGGTCTCTTCTCTTCATGAGCAATTCAACCATTTGTCTAACAAGTGTAGCCATGCAGAAGAGTCCATAGAGATTTTGAAATACATGATGGCCAAACGCAACAACGCAGCCCCAAGCTCTTCAAGCACCAAGCAAATAGATGGGGATGAAAAGCCGGAGGAATCTACAGCAAGGCACATTAGTCACATTAACATAGATTAGATATGTTTTGCAAATGCTAGTTTTTGTTGCTTCAATATGTAAGAGTTTACTTTAGTTAAGAATTTATTAAAGACAGAACAAGGAGGATCAAGGAGAAAACTCTGTTTTGTAACTCCATTGATCCTGGCTGTCCTCTGCACTTAAAGTACCTCAGGAGTCCAAACTCCCTTCTTTTTTTCAGATATTAATACAGCAACCGACTTTGTGAAAAAAAAAATACTCAACACCAACAAAATTCTTTAAAAAAAACTTTCCCAAATAATAGGAGCACACTGAAGAAAAAGATAAAAGAAACTTACCCCTATTGCATCAAACAGAAAATTCTTACCAAATCAAATCGCCTCCCCGACAACGGCGTCAAAATGTTGGGTGCAAGAATTGGACTTCAGCAACTCCTCAACACTTAATTGTCAACCCGGGGGATTCGTAAACTTAGAGACGAAGCACAGACAATGCTAGAGATGGTATGAACCTTACTGATGTAAATTCCTACTTTCTTAAATGGGAACTTGCAGAATTGAATTGGAAAGAGTAAAAGACAACTGAACCATCAAAGTAATCTAGTGTTGGAACAAGAAAGAATGCATTTGCAAAGGAATCAAAATAAAAAGACAATCACTCCAACTAGTCACTATATAATCACTGAGTATATGTTTATATTCCTCTTTAGTAAAAACACGTTAGCAGTCTCTTAATGTGGGCCCTTAAACATGCTTTCTTAAAGGTTTCCTTCTTGCACTAGTTAGTTTTGCACTTACCGCAATCTGCTTGCACTAGTGCAGGCACAAAGATTTATGCAAGTGGTATAAATTGTGTCATATCAAAAATTGTTGACTTCATGTAAGGGCTCGAACCTCAAGGGTTCTGAGCACTCGGATCTTGTAACCAGAAACAAGTTCTTGTACCTGAGCAGAGTTCCTTGCACTTAGTTATCAATTCTAGAAATAAGTGTTAATTACTGCAAATGAAACTTAATTGCATAAATAACTTGCACATGTAAAAAATAAATTTTTCCAATCTTAATTGCACGTAGAATGAAAGAAATTAACCATAACTGGAAAAAACGACTAAAGAATTAATCCTGCCATCTATATATATATAGCACTTGGAAGAATGGAAAAGAAGCATGGCATGAAAGAGGCTATAAATACTTGCTGCAACACACCAAAGTGCACTCGTGCAGGTTCATTTCTCCTGCATTGACCAGGTGAGGAAAACGAACCAAAGGACTTGCATGAAAATAAATTGCAGGAAAAGGAAAAGGATTAATCACACCAACGTGCACTGGTGCAGATTCATTCCTCGTACTTTGACCAGGCGAGGAAAACCAACCAAAGGAATTGCATGAAAATAAATTGCAGGAAAAGGAAAAGGATTAATTACACCAACATGCACTGGTGCAGGTTAATTCCTCCTATTTGGACTAGGTGGGGAAAACCAACCAAAAGGAATTGCATGAAAATAAATTGCAGGAAAGCAAATATAACTAATTCACACAACGGATCCGTTCACACTTTGGCAGGAATATATGTGCATGGAAATAGAATTCAGTTAAATCACACTTTAACAATAAGAACACATAAATAAATACGAAATTGAAAATGGAGAGAATGAGCTGGGTTGGCTCGACCCTAGCCAGCCAGCTCATTTCCCTTCTAAGAAACAACGCTACTTAGTAATTTAGATCAGACTCATTAGCTTAAAAGAATGGATAAGATTTGAAAATCATGAGGTAGAGCTCCTTCTTTCTATTAATTCACAAAAGCAAAGGTACATCGTGGAATAAAGAGTCCAGCCCAGATTTAGGGCGATAACAAAATATAAAATCCGCTTGGAACACAATGTTGTTATTTCCTCTACCTGCCAATCTCTCCCCTAATTCTATTTACATTCTGTGATTTATAGATCGTCAGCCCAAGGCTGTAACTTCTAAACTTAGTACAGGCCATTTAGTCAACTGTTTACATAACAAAATGTAGATTTTAGCCTCTCGGCTTTTGAATATAGACAATTGAACTTGTTGGTTGTTGGCCAAATCTTCAGCTTTCGTTCAAGCAATCTGCAACTTCAGTCTTGTCTTTGGCTACCTTTAGCTAATCTGGTCTTCGTGGCCAACGATGCACAAAACGTGGCGGTGGTTAGGGAAGTCTGGATCTACTGTGTGGATTTGATGCACTGAAAATAGTGCGAGATCCAATCCTGCACTTAAATCAACAGTCGCATTAAGTGGCTTTATTTACCAAGTATTTATCGGAGACAAGGATAAGTTACAAAAGTGCATTAAAAGTAAGAAATCTAAATTAAATAACTAACTAAATGCTAAATTGAAATTAAATATGAAAAATAAAGTACATGTGAAATATATCACCATGCTTGGACTAGTGCAGGATTAGGGTATATGAAAAGGGTAAAACATAGGTAAATAACTGTGGTTTATAAAGGGGAAAAGGACAAGAATAGGGGCAATTTAGGGGACTAATAGTATGATGGATGAGATGGTCCATGCGCGCATCTGTCCAGGTGGGTACAAGCATGTGGTAAACAACCAGCATGGATGCACATGAACTTCACGTTGGGAAATATGGTCAATAAGCATGTGTTGGGGGGGCAAATGTGCAAACGATTCCTCAAGTTGGAATGAAAGAGTGTGGAAAGAACGAGCGCACAGAAGGGTATCCACATGGAAGCATTTAGCGAAGTGTGCGAAGCACTGAACCACAATGAAGTGATTGGGACCTACACATACCAACAGTCTTATGGGCTTATAGGATGACGTGCAAGAAACTGACGGGACAAACGCCTTCTAGGCTAGCCTATGGAGCAAACGTTGTGATACCGATGGAGTATATCATGCCTAGTCCGTGCATAGCAATGCCCATGGATATGACGGATCACAGAGCCTCGGAAGAAGGGATCGCATAGTTGGAAGAGATCGAAGAAGAATGCTTGGGACCTAATGAAGATATCCAACAGGGTAATATTAGGCTCCAAGAACTCACGAATGAAAGAGTTCGATTGAGAGAGAAAAGTGTTATGGTGGAAGAAGAAGTCAAGAATCTTGAGGAAGGAATAAAGAAGGAATTTCTTGATAAAAAACTGCAGTGACAAAATAGGATGTGCACGATTATGCTAACGAATTTGGGGACTACCACTGAGATTTGATCAGTTTGATACCTTGGATTGGGTTGTATGTTACTAAGGGGATCACAGATGGTGGCGCAACGCAGTTGGTGAAATGCGCGATGCAGTTGATAAAGTCAAATGGTGAACCCTTCCCAGAAGAAGTAAACGATAGTCGGTTGAAGCCGTATGCAGGTGGCCCAACCACCTGACTCGCCATGGGAACCACAATCTTACTGCTCCAAGCAGTTGAAAGGAGGCATGGGATTATAAACTACTCTGCCCGGGAGCCGCTTGATGTCAAGATTACACATAGGGGTGAAGCGTCACAAGGTCCATGACAACGCAAGCATAGTTGCATTGTCACGTGGGTCAACTGGGAAGTGACCGCTACAGTACCTATTCACAATGTGATGATTGTTTTGAGACCAAATGGAGTGGGCAGCAGGCATTTAAGGCAGGCTTTATGGGCTAGATTTGGGAAAATCTGTCACCAAGGAAGCATTAATGGATCGGATTTGGGGGGAACGGTCGAATTCAAATTCAAAAGGTGTTATAAATTGCAAAAGGGTGCCCAGTAAACAACATTTGGCCATTTGAGAATTGAGCTATTGCACGCCCAGAGATTCATGAACCCAGATCCGTTTGATCTTCTGAAGTCGAAGGCATTATTTGAGCACCTATCTGAACCATTGAGAGATTTATGGAACAATAGTTTGACCATGCTAGAGGAAGCCATGGATATCGAAGAAATGACCGCTGAAGAGGCCGCGCAAGACATGACGATAGGAGATGCCCTAGAAAGCACCGAGATAGTTGTAGAAATCCCTGAATTGCCATGCACGCTAAGGCCCAAGAAAGACAAGCAACCTATGGTACTGGTACGCATGTCCCCTCGAAACCCGCTGAGAACTAAACTGACCATGGAGGAAAGGGGAAAGCGGTTAATTTGGAAATCGATGAGGAGGAGGAAGACCTTGAGGAAATCTTGGTCGAAGAGGAGGAGGACGAAGATATGGAGGAAGAAACCGAGGGTGTGGACCCTCTAACTAGGATGCTTACATATGTTCCTCCGCGAAAGGGGAAGGCAAGGGTGCCCAAGGACCTAGATGAGAGAAAGAGCTCTTTGCAGACTCCGCTGCTACCCGATGATATCATTTTTGAAGGAGTGCACTTGGGATAGGTGCTGGGTCCAAAATTTGAAGATTGGGACCTCACAGACCATGAGAAATTCCCACACTTGGCAACCGTGCAACTCATGAGGCCGAAGAAGAACACCGAGGTGGGAGTCATAGAGTTGGAGCCGCACAAGTGGTTGTGTGGAGTAGAGAAAGCAGGGTTGTTAAACCTGCTCTGAGTGCCACATTACCATCGCACCCCAATGACTATCTTTGTCATCTAGTACCTGCACTGCCTGGTGCATGATGGGTGTTTGTGGCTCAAGGAGCCCATCCCCATCACGGATCATCTGATTCACAGAATTACCCAACTACCTTGGAAAGGGGAGGATCCAGTGAACATATGCGAGGGTAAAAGTGATGATTTTTCCATCGCGGAGGCCATGAAGAAAAAGTTCAAGCTGGAGAAGAAAAATAGAGGGTGCGCGATTTCCAATATCAATAATGCTGTGGTCAGAGTTGCGACGCATATATTGGGTAGGAAAGTCATGCGTAAGTGTCGTGCGGATGAGGTGCCCGCACTAGTGGTTGCAGTTGCCACGCAGTGCGTATAGGGGGTCTAGTTTAACTGGGCAGATTACTTGTGCCGAGAATTCCTGTAAAATGTTCGTGAGGCACAGGAACAAGGGAAGACTTTCCACTATGCATGGCTTCTACTATCCATAGCACTGGTGGCTTGGGAATTTCCTGAGGATAGTTAATTCCCCACAATTGCGTAGGATCTTCTGGAGGCAGTGAAGTATGCTTCACTGTGGGCAACTAGAGATGCCCAGAGGATCAGAGACAACAAAATATTCTGGGTGTTCGTGGATATGAACATCAGAATGGGGATTAACCACAAGCCACGGTTATCACCTAATGTCTATAACAGTCTGTAGAGCTTTGTGAATTTCAAGGTAGACTTTCATCACGTGTACATCAGGGCGAGGAAGGACCCCACGAAGGCATGGTAGGAGCTACCTTATCTGGTGACGGATGATGTCATATTCGTCGTCCTTGATTCGTGGTCGCTAGAGTGGCGCACCCTGCTAGCTCCGTGCTAGAAGAAGAGAAGTCTACTACATAGAGGAAGAAGGACGAGGCAAAACTGCGAATGGTGCAGTTGGTAGAGAAGAGAAGGAACAAAGTATCAACAACAAAGGTGTAGGAGGCGCGGGACGCTACGAAGGCAACAAAAGAACAACAAAACGCAACAGAAAAGGAGCACGAGCCCCAGAAGTCACCTTCGCCTAAACATGAGATAGAAATAGAGGAAGGTGGCGTGGACCCACATATAGTGTCCACATAGCTGAAGTGACAGTGCCTGAGAGAGCTGGTGGGGCCACGAAAGAAGTCGAAAGCCTCCAAGACTTATTTCGACCCAATCACCCTCACTAAGGGGGATCTGCATAACATAGGGGAGACAATGTGCGATGTCACTGCGGAGGCCCTCCAGAAATTGGTGGAAGAAAATCAGATGGCATTGGGGGCCATCCGAACACAGATACAGGAGTTGCAGGTGTGCACTCCTCAGGCTGGTACTCTGTCGACTAGCCTCGTAGTAGGAATGGCTGCAACTGAGGAAATGTTGCGTGCCCGCATGACCAATACTATAGTGTTGCTAGAGGGGGCATTGGTTACAAAAAATGAGGTCGACAAGCCTATGTTCAGTGCGCTAAAAGGAATGGGGATCCACATGGCTGCGCTCCCTCAAGAGATTCTCTATATTCTTTAGGATGGAGTAACTACAGAACTATGGGGTAGGGAGGGTCGCGCGCTACAAGTTTTGAGTGAACAACAAATTAACATGGAATAACTAAGCCTGCAATGTGACAAGGTCATAACACAGAATAGGCAGCTAGTCTAGGTGGTTGAAGAGGCATGCTAGATGGTTCCTCAGTTGGCCATCCCAACAGAGGTGCACAGCCGGAGGTTAGTAGCAGGGGTGCGTGAGGTGTGAGAAGAAATGGCTAAGGTTTAACTGGAGCTGAACCTTCAGATAGTTGAGCTACAGTTGAAGGTGCAGCCTTCAACTCCACTAGAGGTGAGGGAACAGCATTGCCCCACTCTCCAGGAGGAATCGAACATACAGAGCTTAGAAACAGAGGCGCGTGAGCTGCAGAAAATGTCAGGCCAGGTTAGCTCAGAAATTAATGAGCGCAAAACAACTGAGTGATTTTATTCATTAGACTATTATTATTTATACATATACAAAACGGATCAGTTCATCTTCTAGATGACTGTCCAACTTCACCTCATCCGTTTCGGATTAGGTGTCAACATTCCCCCCCTTAATCTGAAGGGATGTTGGTGAGTCCAAGCATCGTTCTGAATCTTTCAAGCTTTTCTCTTCCAAGCGCTTTGGTGAAGATGTCTGCAATTTGCTCATTTGTGGAACAATGACGGAGATGGATTGTTTTGGCCTCAACATGATGTCGGATCATATGATATTTAGTATTGATGTGCTTAGTACGATCATGGAACTTTGGGTTCTTGGCCAACTTTATTGCAAAGGTGTTATCAATCATGAGTGGAGTAGATTGTATTTGTTTTACTTGCAAATCTTCAAGAATTTTCCTGAGCCACACAATTTCTTTCGTTGCTTCAGCTGCTGCCATGTATTCTGCTTCTGTTGTGGAATCTGCTGGTACTGATTGTTTGCGTGATCTCCAGGAGACAGCTCCCGATCCAAGACTCATAGCATATCCTGAAGTAGATACCCCAGTTTCTTTGTCTCCATCGAAGTCTGAATCAGAGTATCCAATCAAGTTGAAGTCGTCCACCTGTGTATACTTGATTCCAAGGTCTTGAGTTCCCTTCAAGTACCTTAGAACTCCTTTTGCAGCAGACCAATGTCCCTCACAAGGCTTTTGCATAAACCTGGAGAGGATTCCAACAGCAAATGAAATGTCTGGTCTGGTAGTAGTGAGGTAGATGAGACTTCCTACAAGTTGTCTATACTTTGTTGCATCCTCAAATTCCTTTCCTTCAATAGATGTGAGCTTCAAGTTTTGTTCCATTGGATTAGAAAGGGGATTGCACTCTGTCATGCCAAATCTGTTTAACAAATCTCCAATGTATTTCTTTTGAGAAAGAAATATGGACTTTGGATGTTGGGTTACTTCAATGCCAAGATAGTAATGAACATAGCCCAAATCAGTTATTTCAAAAATTTTTCCTAATTCTTTCTTTATGGATGCAATATAGCTTTCATTGTTCCCTGTCATTAAAAGATCATCTACATATACCACAAGATATACAACTGTTTTGCCAACTTTCTTGACAAATAAAGTTGCATCATCAAGATCAAAATGTTTGAAGTTGAGTTTCAGAAGATGCTCAGTTAGTTTTTCATACCAGGCTCGTGGTGCTTGTTTTAGGCCATACAAGGACTTCACAAGTTTGCATACTTTGTGTTCATGTCCTTTCACAGCAAATCCTTCAGGCTGGGACATAAAAACATTCTCTTTTAGATCTCCATTCAAGAATGCAGTTTTTACATCCATTTGATGGACTTTCCAACCGTTCTGAGCAGCTAGTGCAAAGAGTGTCCGGATGGTGGCCCATTTTGCTGTGGGAGCAAAAGTTTCCTCATAATCGACCCCTTCCTTCTGTGCAAAACCTTTTGCCACAAGCCTAGCTTTGTGCTTGTCAAGTGAGCCATCAGCTTTGTACTTGTTCTTGTAGACCCACTTGCAACCAATTGGTTTGGTTCCAAATGGAGGATCAAACAGCTTCCAAGTGCCATTCTTTATGAGGGCATCATACTCCTTCTGCATCGCTTCTTTCCATTCATCATGAGAAGCAACTTCTTTGAAGGAAGTTGGTTCAAAATCTGTAGACAAGTTCAATTCACAATCATAAGTAACATCCATATCAACAGGTGAATTAGAGTTATCTACATCACCTCCATCTTGTCGGTTTGAATTTCTGGTTCCTGTTTTTCCAATTTCATCAGGATGAACACTTTCAAGTGTCTTTGTCAGCCACTTTGGGGGACCTTTCTGAGATGGTCCAGGCTGTTCTGTTGATTGAGTTGGGTCTGAATCAAGATTGAGTCTCCCAATTCTATCAATTACATCACTTAAAGCATCATCCGTTGTTGGAGTGTCATGCAGGGGAGATTGTTCTTCAGAAGAAGATTCCACATGTTGATCTAGTATAGGAATCCCCCCTTCAAGATGTGGAATCTGATTATCAAACTCTTGAAATGATTTCGGTTTTGTGAAACTATCCAAGCGATCAAGTTGCCGCTCAACAACACTGTCAGATTTGGATGATTCAAGAAAAATGACATCTCTAGATAAAACAAACTTTTTATTTACTTCATCATAAAGGCGGTATGCTTTAGATGTGTTTGAATACCCCAGGAAGATACACTTACGACTTCTAGCACCAAGTTTGTTTCTATGTACCTTTGGTATTAAAGCATAACAGGTGGAACCAAATATCCTGAGATGTTTTACCGAAGGAACATGTCCATACCACAGTTCATAAGGAGTCTTGTTTCTTATAGTACTAGATGGACATCTATTCTTTATATATGCAGCACATAGAACAGCATCAGCCCAAAACATTGTCTTTACATTTTTGAAGAAAAGCATGGATCGTACCATATTCAAAATTGTTCTTTTCATTCTTTCAGCTACACCATTATGTTGAGGATTATAAGGTACAGTTGTTTGATGTTTAATCCCATGTTGGCGAAGATAGTGTTCAAATTCATTTGATGTATATTCTTTTCCATTATCAGTGCGAATAGACCCAATATGAGATTGTGCATCATTTTCAATCCACTTATGAAAATTCTTGAATGTTTGAAAAGCATCAGATTTGTTCTTCAATAAGTAAACCCAACACATTCTGGTGTAATCATCAATAAATGTCATGATATATTTATTTCCATTTGCAGAAGGAACAGGCATTGGACCACATAAATCTGAATGAATAAGTTCAAGCTTCCTATGTGCTCTTGAATGTGAATCATGAAAAGACTGTTTGCTATGCTTTCCTAGAATGCAAGCATCACATTGTTTATGTTTTCTAGGAATTGTAGGCAAACCAGCAACACCATTTTTCTTCAACAAGCGGAGACTATCATAGTTTAGATGTCCAAATCTAGCATGCCATAATAAACTTGATGGAAGTGTACCTTCATCATGATGAGAAATATATGAAAAATGTTGTGCATGAGCAGAGGTTCCTTGCAGTTTAAGAAGTCTTTCTTCTTCTATACCCCTCATGACAAGTGAATGGTTAGATGCCTTTCTTACCTCAAGATTTCCATCAAACATATGAATTGAGTGACCTTGCTGGCGGATGTGGACCAGGGACAGCAAGTTTCTCTTGAGCTGTGGGAGATATAGAACATGATCCAGAAGAAAGTCTGGAAGACCAGGCAGTTTAAGCCTGACTGTGCCAAGCCCTGATGGCATGATTTTTGACTGATCTGCAAAGTATACTGCTCCATCAACATTATCAGTGATACCATGTCAGGCCAGGTTAGCTCAGAAATTAATGAGCGCAAAACAACTGAGTGATTTTATTCATTAGACTATTATTATTTATACATATACAAAACGGATCAGTTCATCTTCTAGATGACTGTCCAACTTCACCTCATCCGTTTCGGATTAGGTGTCACCAGAAAAGATATGATGATATAAAAGTGACCACGCAAACGGTGGCCCTTACACAGAGGCTCGCGCGGATGCAACAATAAAAAGTGCTTAAGGAGCAGGTAGACGGGGTGTGACATAAAGAAGCAGTTTTGAAGGCATGCGTCCAACCATGGATCAATAAGGCCTTCATCGTTACAGCCTCGATCAAAGCCAAGCTCACGTAGATGCAGGGAATGCAGGAGAAAATGCAAGGAAGCAGTTCATATACTGTGGTCTTTGAACATTGCATGCAGGAGCTACAACAGGTAGCTGCTCAGTGCGTTATCGATCATGCAGTAGTCCAGGCAGAGTTGGGAGGTCTCCACGTGAAGATCTCTACATCGACAGAGTGACTCGAGGGTGAGTTACGATGTTTGTGTTGGGGGCTTGTTGGGCGCAAGATCCCCCAAGGGAAATTTTGGGGATTAAAGCCTAGATTTTGACTAAATTCAATGTAAAGACTCCGCATTTTGTGGGTGCGGAATGCAAGCTTGTAAATGAGTCATAGGGTTATCTACCCTCATTTTTGTAATTTAATGTCAGCTTTAGAGATATACCCATGGTCCACAGACCATGGGATTGTATAGCTAGAGAAAGGCTCTAAGTTGTAAGAGAATTAATCAGGTCATGGATGGGAAAAGGATGAAGAATTGAGTCTTATCTAAGTACAGAGTCGAGTCTTTGGGTCGTAGAGTAGGAGAAGTCTCTGTAGCTGAGTGCGCAGAGGCCTAGTAGTCCGCAACTGAGTGCGAAGACCCCTACAACTGAGTGTGCAGGGTGAGTCGAGTCTGTGACCTTTGGAGAAGTAGTAAAGAGAAGTTTCATATCATTTCTGTGTATCTATTTCCTGTTTTATGCATTGAGTATATTGGGTATGAATTGCAATTTCACTGTTTATATGTGCAAACTTATATGATTATGTTGATTAAGACAATATAAGATAAAGTATCTATTTACGTGAAGTTAACTAACAGTTATAAGAAGATAAGTAAGATCTGTAGTGTAACTTGGGGAATTAGCACAAATCGTTGCCTTAGCAGCACGAAAGCACCTCAACCCTTGGTTAGGGTTGCGCGAAGGTGATCATAACAGATCATGAAGGCCTCACAGGTCAAAGCAGTGTGCGAAGTAACCTGTGCGAAGGTATTCAGAGTTGGACTAAATCGACCCCTCATACATCTCAAGGGGGCAGAAACTTGGTTCCAGCATCCCCCCATACTTCTTCGGGTGAGACCTCAGTCTGCGCTCCACGGGCTATTGCCGAAAGGGTCAGTAGTGTAGGGATTTGTTTCGCTAATTAACTTTGAACCTGGGTCAGGCCCCATCAAGCCAACAAGTGGAGATAGCCGCCATGGTGTCGGAGCCACCGGGTTAAATGTAGCGCTGAAATAGTCATCCGAATCTCCGACATGTGAACGGGCCAGATTAACTGCCAACCATCACCATTTCGGCAAATAGTCAGCGGAACCACAGATGCCCAAACCACTGGGATTATTCACCTGCACACATGCATTGTCACCCTCCTCCACCCAGTTAGCTAACTGTTAATTATTTTTGGTTTATTTTAAGGTCGAAAAGTGGGTTTTTGAGTCCAATGTTGTTATTTGATTACACATAAGACCTAATAACATTAACTCGTTAACCAAAAACCCTAAAATAACCCTATAAGTCAGATCATGCATTCTAAAGTTGGGCAGTAGAGGTTAGAATGTATTTACAGGGTTATAAAGCTAGATTTTGGTTCATGAAGAAGATAGGGTGGTTTTGAAGTTTTATGTGCAGATTCTAGAGGATATAGACTATTTTTGTTTTTAATGTAACAAGACCATCGAGAGTCAGAATTGAGAACCATGATAAGCATTGGAAAGCTATTTTAGAGAGATTTCTTGTGACAGTGACTAGAAGTGCCTGTGTGCAAAATCAGTCTGGTTAATTTTTTGTGTAATCAACCTCCTTAGATTCAATCCTAATAAAGTGGTCGCCCATCTTGGAAGCAGACCCAGAGACGTAGTCCATCAAGGATGAGCTCCGTAATCAATCTTTCTATCTAGTATCGCTATGTTTTTTTCTATTTTTCACTTATGTTTTACATATTGGCTATGTTTCTCATATGTCATAAAGTCTTTCCTCTCAAATAGTCCTCACGGTTAAATCATGTTAAGCTAACATTCAGTTCACTGTTGTCATTAATCAATTCTACTTCAGTTTAACATATGATCATTTCAGATCATATAATTTGGTATCAAAGTAGGTTGCGTTTGTAGAATTTATTAGTGAATGTTATCCAGGTCAAAGTGACAGCGTGGAGAAGGAATCCTTGAGGAGATTGGTCCAGAGATTGGAAAGCAAAGAGTCACTCATAAGTCGACCATGACAGGATCTAATGTAGGTGAAATTCCAAAAACTAAGATGAGTGACGAATAGTTTCAACAAGCATTCTTTAGTATGCAACAGATGTTGGGAGAACTATACGAAGATAAGAAGGTGATACTATACGAAGATAAGAAGGCGATAAATGCAACTTCTTCTTCTAAGACATCGAAGAAGGACAAAGGTAAAGGCAAGGCTGATAAACCTCCTTCACCTCCATCATCTCCATCATCATCATCTTCTTCTTCTTCTTCTTCCAGTGCAGAATCTGAAACATAAACGAAATCTAACAAAACATCTCTTTTGAAACTTGATGTAAAATTTGAGTTACCTATTTATGATGGCAAAATGAATCCTGAAAAGCTAGATAACTGGATTAAGTAGTTAGAAGTGTATTGTCGTATTCCGAAAATTTCTGACGATAAAATGAAAATTCAGTTAGATACACTTAGAATGGGGTGAACAACTTTAATCTAGTGGGAAAGTAAAACTCAGATAGATGTAAAGTGGAAAGGTAAAGTCATCTCTTCATGGTCTAAGTTTTCAAAAGATCTTAGGAAACAATTCTATCCTTTAGGATAATGCAGCAAGATGTTATTGATTGGCAACACGTGAGGCAAGGTAAAGGGTGAAGTGTTCAGGAGTTTACTCAGGAGTTCAGAAAGAAAGCATTGGCACTTGGTATTTCATTGAATACACGTGAAACTTTATTAAAATACATTGGCAGTTTACATTCATAATTACAGCATACATTATTGATGTTTAATCCTAATGATTTTGATGAAGTGTGTGTTCCAGCCATACATATTGAATCAGGTGGCAGACCATTCAAGTTTTCACCACCATCATCCAAAGAGTTGGAAATCAAGGATTCCAATGATAGTAAGGGGAAGAACAATTCGAAGAGAAAGAAATCAGCGATAGCCCAGAAGGAAAGACCTACTTGTTCTCATTGCGAGAGAACCGGTCATGATGAATCTAGGTGTTGGAAACTTCATCTCGAACTTAAGCCCAAAAAGTTCTGTAAAGAGAAGGATGAAAACAAAGCAATTGCAGCAGTCCAGCAAGATCTAGGTTCCAATTCAGGTGATGAAAGGAGGATAACTATCATAGTTTTGATAGGTAAAACTTCTGACACTGGTTCAAGTTCGAATACTATTTCATCTTCATCAAACATAAATCCTTCAAATGAGGATAAAAGAGTTGAATTATTTATCATAAGGATAACTTATAAGAACACAATGACAGATACAATGTTTGACAGTCGATCACAGGAAAATTTAATATCTGAATATTTAGTTAAGAACTTGGGTTTGGAGACATAGAATCATCCAATACCTTGCCCATTAGGATGGCTAAATAAATCAACTTAGATAAAAGTCACAAAACAATGTCGATTAAAATTTTCCATTATAGCTAATTACATTGATGAAGTGGAATTAGATGTGGTTCCAGTAGACATATGTGTAGTTGTCTTAGGAAGTCCTTATCTTTATGATCGTGATGTAGTATTTTATAGGAGAGAGCATAAATATCACCTTAAGAAAGATGGGGCTGAATTTATTGTCAGGGCACATCAAAGTAGAAATCACTTGAATTTAGTTGTTGCTAATTAGATGAAGCAATTAATAAGTTTAAATAAGAGATTTGTAATCATGTGTGTAAAGGAACAACATAAGAATCAACAGGATGTTTGTTTAGGTTATGAGTCTCAGCGTAAAGATAGCTTGATCCAAGAGGTAGAAAATTTTCCAGTTCTATTTAAAGAAACCAAACATCTTACTCATAAGTAGGGAATTCAACATGACTTACAATTGATGTCCAAATATATTCTTCCTAATGTTAGAATGAATCAATTTAGTCCAAGTTTGGAAGTTAACAGTTACAGGGATGCAAGTCAGTATTGGGGAAATTCAGTGTTAAATTTCTCTTGTATTATGTCACCATTTCATGTTTCAAACAATTTGGATGCCTCTTTTCAAGTGGAGAGGAAGCCTATTTGTTTTCATATCAAATCCTTTTCTAAAGTAGTGTCAAAGTATTCAATACATCTAAGGGAAACTTATGCATCAGTGGAAAGTGTTAATCAATGGAAACATCATTTAATAAATGAAGAAACAGTGATTCAAACAAATCAATAGCCACTTGAATACTTTCAAAATCAAACTAAGTTGCAGCAGTTTTCACATTACAGGTTGATGGGTTTATTGCAGCAAGTTCACTTAGTAATTAGGAATCAGGAAAGTATATCAAGTCAAGTAGCTGGTTTGATGTCAAAAAAGTCTTTGATTGTCTCTATAATTCTACAATATAGATTGTTAATACATGTCAATAATATTGAACAATATCCTGTAGAGACTATTATCAAAGATGTGTATAAATCACTAATTCATGGTACTTCATGGAAAGAAGTCAATTTCCGTGTTCATAACAGGATGTTTAACCATTTTCGCAAGTTGTGCATATTGTAGATGGATGGAACAGTTCACAGATTCAAAATGTGTCATGATCAACATCATCAGGGTCATCACTTTTAGGTGTTTGATCAAATGTATTGGTACATCATAAGGGCAAGGTGGAGAGTGAGGGAGCTCTACCTTCATTTACTATCTGTTTAATTCAAACTTTTGTGGTCCAAAAGCTTTCAAGGGGAGAGGATTGATCCAGGAGGATCTCGTCAAATCTGTTGCACAGGTTCAGTTTCGTCATTAGTATTCAATGTCAGGAGTTGGTTTTCATGGTGATATGGTTTTGTACCTGGTTGTCAACATGTGGTTGTCATCCGTTCTGCAAGGATTTGGTCGTCGAAGTGGGTTGGTCATCCGCCTTTGCAGGGTTCAGTTGTCAACAAGGTTTTGTCGTCAGGTGATGTTTGTCACAAATGTCACTTTGTGACAAAGAAGTGTGTAATGGGTTTATGTAAAAGTGTAAGTCTTTGACACTAAAGACTAAACCTAAGTCATTATATAAACCTATAATAAAAACTAATGACTAAAACCCAGCCCTAAAAAGCTATGGTGAAAAACATGTAATTCAAACCTAAACACCTAAACCTAAGTCTAAACCCTCTCTCGAACCATTGTATAAAACATTACAAACAAAATACATAAACCCTAACCTACAAAACCCATTCGGGCTATTGCAAAGCTTTATAAAACATTACAAATGAAAAACAAAATAAAAACACAATCATAAACCGCAGTCCCTAACCACAGGAGTTAACCGCAGCGAGACCATGGAAATGAGGCCATGTGAGCTGTTTCGGTGGCAGTTAACTTGCAGTCGGGGTTTACAAACAACAGAGCCTAACTGCACGGAGAATCCACATAATTGGTGTCATGTGAGTGGTGGAGATAGCCGCCATGGTGTTGGAATCATCGGGTTAAATGTAGCGCCGAAATAGTCATTGGAATCTCTGACATGTGAACAGGCCGGATTAACTACCAACCATCACCATTTCGACAAATAGTCAGCAGAACCGCCAGAGCCCAAACCACCAGGGTTATCCACCTGCACACATGTGTTGTCACCCTCCTCCACCCAATTAGCTAACTGTTAACTATGTTCGGTTTATTATAAGGTCGAAAAGTGGGTTTTTCTGTCGAATGTTGTTATTTGATTACACATAAGACCTAATAACATTAACTCGTTAACCAAAAACCCTAAAATAACCCTAGAAGTCAGCTCATGCATTCTAAAGTTGGGTAGTAGAGGTTAGAATGTATTTGCAGGGTTATAAAGCCAGAGTTTGGTTCATGAAGAAGACAGGGTGGTTTTGAAGTTTTATGTGCAGATTTTGGAGGATATAAACTGTTTTTGTTTTCAGTGTAACATGAGCATCGGGATTCGGAATTGGGAACCGTGACAGGCGTTGGAAAGCTATTTTAGAGAGATTTCTTGTAACACTAACCAGAAGTGTGTGCGTGCATAATCATTCTGGTTAATTTTTTGTGTAATTGACCTCCTCGGATTCAATCCTAATAAAGCGGTCACCCATCTTGAAAGCAAACCCAGAGATGTAGTCCATTAGGGAAAAACACCGTAATCATTCTTGTTGTCTGGTATCGCTGTGTTTTTGCTTTTTTTCACTTCTGTTTTACATGTTGCTTATGTTTCTCATCTGTCGTAAAGTCTTTCCTCTCAAACATTTCTCACGGTTAAAGCACTTTAAGTTAACATTTAGTTCACTGTTGGCATTAATCAATTCTACTTCAGTTTAACATATGATCATTTCATATCAATATACCAAAAACAGAGATCGGAATCTAGTTTGGACTCTATGAGCTCACCGTGTTACCGTTTGGGCTCACGAACGCACCAACCACTTTCATGGTATATTCGACAAGTTTTTGGACAAATTTGGATTAGATTTTATTGATGACATATTAATAAATTCAAAGGAAATGGAGGAACATAAGCAACATCTAGATATAGTGTTACAAAATTTGCGGGAAAAAGGGCTATACACAAAGTTCATTAAATGTGATTTCTTTGAGGAGTAGATACAATATTTGGGCCATGTGATTTTGAAAGAAGGAATAATCGTGGATCCCGAAAAGGTGAAGGGAATTTTTGAAAGGATGGTGCCAAAGGAAATGGTTAATATGATATCTTTTATGGGGTTAGATGACTGGTATTGTAGGTTTATAGAGGGATTCTCCAAATTGGAACATCCTATAGCTTCTTCTCAACACTGTAGTGTCAAGAGAGATTTGAAAAGTTGAAACATCTACTTACAATTTCTCGAATAATTAAGCTAGTAAATCTGGAAAAGGACTTTGAGGAGTGGACTGATGCATTCATATAAGTCTTAGGGGGTGTGCTTATGCAATAACGGCATGTGGTGGCATATGAGTCATGCAAATTGAAAGAACGCGAAAATAATTATGCAGTCTATGATTTTGAGTTGGAAGCGACAATTCAGACCCTCAAACTGTGGAGGGATTATTTGAATGGTATAAAATTTAGTCTCATTACAAACCATGTAAGTTTGAAATACTTTTTCACCCAACTCGACTTGAATGCTAGACAAACCAGGTGGATGGATTTCCTGAGCGGGTACGAATTTGATATTAAATGCATAAAAGGGAAGGAGAATAAGGTAGCATATGCCTTAACCTAGAGTTTAAAACACATACATGAGATTTCTATCAGTCAAAGTGAGACAAATATGTTGGACCAGGCTAAAGAGGTAGCCTTAATCGATCAGAAATATAATCACATATATGAAAATATGAAAACTAGAACTAATCAAGAAAAATGAACTGATTATGGGATCAATAATGATGGGGTATTAATTTATATAAAAAATTGTACGTACTTGATCATGATAAAATTAAACAATTAATTCTAAATGAATGTCATAAGAAACCCTTTGAAAGGCATCCAAAATACAAGAAAATGGTTATAGCCTTAGGAAAAGAATTTTTTTGGCCCAACATGAAGAAAGAGATTACAAAATACCTGGTTAAATGTCAAGAATGTCAACTAGTAAAAATAGAACATCAACACCCAGACAGGTTACTAAACCCGTTATTCATACCAAAATGGAAATGGGAAGTGATTTCCCTATATTTCTGTAACACTCCCACCCATGTCTACCCAACGTAGCCATTCCAACTAGGGTAAACATGAGAATAGAGGCTAATATGATAATATTTTACCTCCTCTATCACCTAAAGTAAGTGTAATCAACAAAAAATCACATACAGACATCCAACATAATCATCATACCCCTCAGGAGACAAGTCAAGCACTCAGAAAACCTGTCCCTGGGTCCCACTACTATTCTGTAGCTCTTAGGCCTCAGTCGCTCTCATGCTATGGAAAAGGGAGTGACCAATAACCTAAAGTTTCTCTCACATGCTTGCCTCCCAATGATTACGGTCCAAAATTGTCAGTTCTGTCCCAGCGACCCTAGGATTTAAACCACGTTTCTAGCCCAGAATCCCAACCTCTGCCCAGAACATGTTGTAACTTTCAGAATTCATTAAAAACATGATGACAATGCTAATCAATCAAAAATTACCCTCAACTAGGTCTGAGCATCCCAAACCAAGACTAACATTCTATCACACACTTGGCATCAATGCAGCATACTGGTATAGGATACAAGTCAAATCTTAAATGACTGAAACAAGTTATGAAACATCATCAGAAGGATCACCTCCTTCTCCATTGAATTACTAAATCCTCAATTAGGTCTTGCATCCATCCATTTAACAGTTTCAAGTAAATACCTGAGATAACCATGATATAAAACAATCATTGAACCATGCTTATAACCAGCATAAAACCATGTAAATATCAGAGATATGACAACCATTAAATATGCATGTAAATCAGGGCAAAAGTAAGATAAATTATCTTTTATTAATCGTAGGCAAATTCGACCAGGTTTAAGACTTCCACAAACCATCCAACCATAGACATGGTTGAACCAAATATCTCTTTCATCCATTCACCCCCATGCCATATTCCAAGCATGATTGTCATATCTCATAGAACAACCAATCCAAGAAAAACCAAGTGAATCTAGAGGTTAAACCACCTTCACCCTCACCAACTTTGATCACACCAAAATCGGTTCTCCAATCACAACCGAACAGAACTTGGAATGCCATTCAAAATCCATCACTATCCTTGAAGAATTTTTCATCTCCTTGTCTCTTAGGATTTACGCGATCCAAAACTAGATCACTAGGCCCTAAACTGAAACTTCTCCCTCGTGCTTTACCATGTATCCGGCCAAAACTAGTTAAGGGATTCCCAGGCCTTTTGGGAATAAACCTTGATATCACCTCCGCCCTGGATTCCAAAATCCATCTAACAAACCAAAGCTAAAAAACTGAGATAAACATCCCAACATACCATGGCATCTGGGAAAAGGCAACGCCAGGTTGAAAATCACTATACCATCAAAACCATGCCACCAATAGTAAGAGAACCATACACCAACATGCAAAGCCATGCATGTCCAAACCAGCTAGTAAATCACACATGAAAAATGTTACCTACAAGTATTCCTGTTGAAGTTGTTGGATCCTTCTTGCCTTTCCTTGATCTTTTCTTTCTTTTTCTTTCCTTTGCTCTAAAACTAGAGTGCACCAAGAAAACTCTAAGTGACCAAGAGTCAGAGAAAGATATTGAATAATGAGAGAGCTCTAAAGCTAAATTGACAAAAGGTTAAACTGACAAAACATCTTGCCAACTGATCCTCAAAAGCCTTTTTATGAGTAAGGCCTCTAATTTCTTCATTTTCCATTATTTTCCTTCATTTTCCTCCTCACATGCAACCTGTGACCTTTCACCTTACCTTTCTCCTAATTTCCTTTATTTTCATAAATAAATATGCCAAAATGCCTTTTTCCCTTTTAATGCCTTTGCCTTAGCCTTTGCCAATTTTCCTTAGCCAAAACACACATCCAGTGATGCCCACTAGGATATCTTTGCCCAACATTCATCTTTGAATAAGCGTCCCTTAACTATGGCCTTATTTTGCCTTTATTAACTTTTATTACATGAATTTTTCACCAGCGCTGTTACAAAACCCTCCCCCTTGGTGAACACAATCCTCAATGTTAAACCACACCATGACCTCAGCAAAACCACTGAAAACAAAACTAGCATATGGAGCTTTATAACATAGCTCGTTGTAGTATTTACAATGAAATACCTACTCAAAAGAAAAAAATCATGGAAAAATGACAATATAATAACCATACCGCATATTGGATATTTATAACACAACTCATTATAGTATTTACATCCATATACATATACATATACAAAACATCAGTAAAACATATGCCAAACATAAACCAAAATTAAACAAAAACTGCTTTGCCTCAACCAGAAAACAATGAAGGATATAGGGCCCACATTTGATCCACCATCTCCCACGTAGCTTCTTTAGGCGCAAAGTGTTTCCATTGCACTTTAACTTTCTCTATGGCTTTTTTCCTGAGCATGAGATTTTTTTTCTGTAGTATGCACTGAGGCTACGACTGGAACTCTCCTTATTGATCCACCCACAATACATACCAACATGATCAACATCCTTTATATACTTCTTAATCAATGAAATATGGAAAAAATCATGGACTTTCATTGTTGGAGGCAGTGGAAGTTGATATGCCACTGGTCCAATCCTCTCAAGGATCTCAAAAGGCCTGCAATAATGTGGTGCCAACTTGGCACATGAACCAATCCTCAAATATCTTTTCTTGGGGTTGAAGTGCAAATACATATGGTCCCTAACCTAAAACTCTTTGAACACCCTATCCTGATCTACATAACTCTTCTGTGTATGTTGTGATGCCTTTAGATTCTTCTTTATAACTTGCATTTCCTGCTCCATGTCTATCAACGTGTCTAGTCCAATAAGTACCATGTTCATTGGATCACTCTTGTTGATGGGAGTGTTACAACTCCATCCATACAATGCCTTGAAAGGACACATCCTCAATGACTCTTGATTACCATTGTTGTATGCAAACTCAACAAATAATAGATACTCTTCACATCTCCTCTGCTGGTGCATCACATACATCCTCATCATATCTTCCAAGATCTTGTTGACCCTATCTTTTTGACCATCTGTCTATGGATGATAAGTTGTACTAAAGGCCAAATCTGTACCCAAACCTGCAAATAGAAGTTTCCAAAACTTGGAAGTGAGCTTTGCATCCCTGTCTGACACAATCTTCCTTAGAACACCATGCAGTATCACTATCTCTCTTATGAACACTCATGCTACCTCACTGGCTAAATATGTAGTCTTTATCAGAATGAAGTCACCTACCTTGCTCAACCTGTCAACCAATACCATAACAGAATCATTCTTCTTCACTATCCTCAGAATACCTGTGATGAAATCCATGGAAATTACCTCCCATTTCCATTCCAGAATAACAATAGGCTATAGTAAACCACCTGGTTGCTTACACTCCACCTTAACCTGCTCATAATCTAAGCATCTAGCCACAAACTCAACCACTTCCTTCTTCATATTCGGCCAATAATGGAACTTATCTACCATCTTCAATGTCTTTTGGTATCCCAGATGACCTGAATATGATTTCACATGAAATTCCCTCAAGATAAGCTTCTTGAGCTCACTACAATTCAGTACATAGATCCTGCCTCGAAACCTCACCAAGCCATCTATCGTGAGATGATAATCTACATCTTGATCCCATCTACTTGTACCTACACTTACACCTGTACCTGTGCTTGTACTCTGCTGTAACCTGTGCATGATCTCCATGTATTTGTCATCTCGTTGTCCTCCCTACAAGATCCTATTCTATAATGTTGTCCCATTGGAGATTATAGCTACTATATGATTTACTTGTATCTTCCTACTAAGAGCATCTGCAATCAGGTTCTCCTTCCCTTTGATGTATCTGATCATGAAGTCAAACTCACTAAGGGTGGCCAACCATCTAGCTTGCATGGAATTTAGATTCAGCTTGTCAAACAAATACCTCAACCCACTGTGATCGCTCATCAATGTAAACCTCTTTCCCATAAGATAATGTCTCCACATCTTCAAAGCATGAATAATTGTTGCTAGCTCATGATCATGTGTGAGATAGTTCTTCTCATGTTCATCTAGTTTCCGTGACTCATATTACACTACCTGTCCTTCTTGCGTGAGAACTCCACCAAGTCCCCTCTTGCAAGCACATGTACACACTACAAACTTCTTGTCTGGATCTGCAATATTTAGAACTGGAAACAACTGCTTAAGTTGTTCAAAACTATATTCACATTCCACTGTCCATTCGAACTTCTTACTTTTCCACTGTAATGATGTGATAGGATATGGAATGCGTGAGAAGTTCCCGATGAACCTCCGGTACTAACTTGCCAATCTAATGAATGATCTCACCTCATCTACATTCTTAGGAGTTGCACATTCCATGATGTCCCTTATCGTTTCTAGATCTACTTCTATGCCTTCCTTGGAGACAACATGTCCCAAGTAATGTACCTCAATCTAAAGGAAGTTTCACTTGCTAAGTTTAGCATACAACTGATGCTCTCGTAGCAACCTTATTACTGTTGCTAAATGCTCAACATGTTCTTCCTCATTCTTAGAATGTACCAATATGTCATCAATAAATACAATAACAAACTTGTCCAAATAAGGACACAACACACTATTCATCAAACACATAAATGTAGCTGGAGCATTAGTCAAAACGATGGAAAAACAACAAAATCATATTTCCCATACCTAGTCTCAAATGCTTTCTTGAAGATATCCTCTTCCTTGATGTGTACCTGGTGGTATCCCAATCTCAAGTCAATCTTACAGAGCACTTCTACTCCCTTTAGCTAATCAAACAAATCATCAATCCTCGACAAAGGGTACCTATTCTTGATCATTACCTTGTTCAGTTGCATGTAATCAATGCACAATCTAAGAGTACCATCTTTCTTCTTTACGAACAACACTGATGCACCCCAAGGTGATACACTAGGTGTGATGTATCATTTGCCCAACATTTCCTTTAGCTGCAACTTCAACTCTACCAACTCAGGTGTGCTCATGTTGTAAGGTTCTTTCGATGCTAGAGATGCCCCTAGAATTAACTTAATAGAAGAATCTGCCTCCCTGTGAGGTGGAAACTATGTAATGTTCTCAGGAAATACATCTAGAAACTACTACAAAACTAGGTACCTTAACACATTTTCATCCTCAACCTCCTTACCCTTGTCACTGGAAATGTGTACTGCAAACATTACACAACATTTTCTGCAACTACACTTAGTCTGGATAGCAGTAACCATCCTTAGTGATGTAGGCTTCTTCTTTCCTTGCAAGGCCCTCTTCTCCCCACTATCATCCACACACTCAATGGCCTTTTCAAAGCAATCCACTTTTGTTTTGTGAAGTTATAGCCAATTCATACCCAAAATCATATTATACAATACAAATGGAAATACATTCAAATATGTTATTGTAGGCATACCATTTAACTCAAATGCACAAGCTCTTACCCAATGGTGGACTAGCTTCTTTGTACCTGTATCCAACTATACCAACCAAGTTTCTGCAAGCACTTCTTTTCTCAAACCACACTTATCCTCCAGGTTAGGATTAATATAGCTATATTTATATCTAGCATCAATCAAAATAGAAACAACTTGATCACAAATATTACCGTACATCTCAATGATCGATGCTTGATGATCCACATACCTGTTTTCTCCAACTGCATAAATCCAAGGAATGATATGACCAACATCTCTAACTATATGCACCTACTGAGCACTATAGATCTGGGTTCTACCACCACTCTAATAGAAGAAACAGTCCCTCTTACGATGATCATTACCACACATCCAACACTGCAATGGTTCCCTATCAATGCCTCTAGCCTCCCACTCTCCATGTAATTTCTCATTTATATTGAATCTCTTATAAGGAACTTCATTATGTTGGGTGTGGAGCCTGATTATCTTCTTTATTCAGAGGTATCGTTGCATTGGACCTTATTTCGTAATGGGGCGAACAATAGATGTAAAATTGCCTTGTAAAATATTGTAATTTCATATTCAATCTGGTTTGTTCATTAGGCGGGTGATCTGATGGTAGAAGTTATGTTTAATTTAGGGTTTTTTCCTAGAAGGAAACCCCTCATTATATATTAGGGAATTGTAATGTCGTTGAATATATGTGTATTATGAGCAAGAAAGAGAGAGGAGACTGTGTGAGAGAGAAGAGGAAATTACAATGGATCGGTTGTAGGTTGTATCTCTTCATTTTGCTTTATAATATAAAGGAAAGGATTGGCTATTTCTCCGTGGACATAGCCCAAACTGGGTGAACCACATATATTTGTGTCCCTCTCTTCTTTTATGAATTTTCTTTGTTTGTTTTCTGCAATATTTTATGTGTTACATTGCTATGTAATATATAATTTTCTAACAATTGGTATTAGAGCCAAAGGTCTATTTGGTTGATAAACTCGTAGGAGAGAAGGGTTCTTGGTTTGAGTGGGAGCAATGGTGGAAGATGGTAGGTTTAGGGTCAAAAAATTTAATGGCCAAAACTACCAACTATGGATGATGTAGATGGAAGGTTATCTGTATCAGAAACATATGTACCTACCATTGAGCGGAAAGACAAAGAAGCCGACGAGTATGACAGACACAAAATGAGGTATTCTCAACAGAAAGGCACTTGGAACAATACAGTTGTGCCTAGCAACGTTGGTAGCATTTAATATTTCAAATGAAATGAAAATAGATGGTTTAATGTTGGCATTGGCCAAATTAAATGAAAAACCCTCGGCATCAAATAAGGTATTTCTTATTAAGAATTTATTTAATATGATGATATCAGAAGGTGGATCTGTTGTTGATCATTTAAATGAATTTAATACAGTTACCAGTCAGTTAAGTTTTGTAGGGGTAACTTTTGATGATGAAGTTAGGGCTCTGTTATTTCTGTGCTCATTTCCAGAAAGTTTGAATGGTTTAGTTATGGCCTTTAGTAACTTTGTCTCTCGATCTAGTACTTTAAAGTTTGATTATGTTTTTGATGCAATCCTTAGTGAGGAAATGTGACAAAAAAGCTCCCGTGAGACATCAGGCAATGCTTTGACTATAGAGACTAGGGGAAGAAAAATGGAAAGAGGAATGAGCCCAGGATATCATAGTGAGCCAAGGAAAGGTAGATCCAACTCCAGATAGGGGATAGTGTGCTGGAAATGTGGGAAGAAAGGACACTTGAAGAAATATTGTAAGTCTCGGAAGGGAAAAGAAGGAGACATGCAACAAGAAAACAATCATGAAGTGAAAGTGACAGGTGATGTATTGAAAGATTCTTTGATTCTTTCTTTAGAAAATATTATTGACTCCTGGGTGGTATATTCAGGGGCCTCATTCCATGCCACACTTGATGGGAAACATTTTCATGATTATGTTCATGGAGATTTTGGACAGGCTTGTTTGGGTGATGATAAGCCCTGTAAAATCATTGGAATGGGTAAGATTTTCATAAAACACCAAAATGGAAACCAATGGATATTGAAGGAGGTAAGGCATGTCCCAAATCTGAAGAAAAATCTAATTTCAAAAGGGTAGATGGGAGGTGAAACCTATGTAACTAATTTTACAGATAAAACCTGGAAGGTCACTAAAGGAGCCCTGGTAATAGAAAAGGGAGAAAAGGTTGGTACATTGTATTTATGCAATGGTATTTATAATTATGTTAATTCTTTAAACTCTATAGGAGTAGATACAACATTGTGGCATCATAGGCTTGGGCACATGAGTGAGAAGGGGATGTAGATTATTCACTCATGAAATTTGTTCCCAGGTTTTAAGAATGTTGATTTGGAGTTCTGTGAGAATTCTGTTTATGGAAAACAAAAGAGAGTTACATTCCTCAGAGTTGGGAAAGAAAAGAAGAGAAAAAAAATAGATATTGTGCATATAGATATATGTGGACCTACTCAGGTATCATCTCTTGGTGGCTCTGACTATTATGTTACTTTTATTGATGATACAACTAGAAAAAATTGGATTTATTGTATCCGAAATAAATCTTATCTATTTGATACTTTCAAGAAATGGAAAGCTTTCGTTGAAAATGAGACAGGAAAAAGGTTGAAGTGTCTCAGATCTGATAATGTAAGTGAATATTGTAGAAAATAGTTTGATAATTATTGTTCAGAGCATGGAATTCGTAGGGAGAAGACAGTTCCAGGAACACTAGAAGAAAATTATGTGTTAGAAAGGATGAACAGGACAATCATGGAACGTGCAAGGTGCATGCTATTGCATGCATGATTGCCTTTACAATTTTGGGCAGATGCTGTACATATTGTTGTTTATCTAATAAACAGAGGGCCTTCAATTTCCTTGGATGGAGGTATTCTAGATGAGGCATGGATAGGTAAAAATGTAAACTACTCATTTTTAGGAAATTTTGGTTGTGAAGCCTTTGTCCAGATTAATAAAGAAAAGAAAACAAAGCTTGAGGAAAAGCAAAGAAATGTACTTTTATTGGATATGGTGTTAATGATTTTGGTTATCACTTATATGATTATGAAAATCACAAAATCATTAGGAGCAGAGATTTCACATTCAATGAAAAGGTTTTGTATAAGGATCAAATACAGGAAAAGAAGTAGAAAAAAGAAAAAAAAGAATACAAAATGCTTGATGAGATCACAGAAGAAGTAAAGGTGCATAAAACCATAATGACCAACATCCAGAACAACAACGTCAACCACAACAACAACAAGCATCTCAAACACCTAAAAGTGGTGTTAGAAGATCTACCAGGATAAGTAGACCCCCTGAACAATACTCTCTTTCATTATATTATGTATTGTTAACTGATTCTGATGAACTAGAATGTTATGAAGAAACAGTGCAGGTAGAAACTGCGAAGAAGTGGGAGCTGGCCATGAAAGAAGAGATGGACTCCTTGGTACATAAAAATAATTGGGACTTAGTTAGATTTCCTGCAGGTAAAACAACATCGCAGAATAAATGGGTTTACAGGTTGAAGGAAGAAGATGGAGGTAGAAAAAGTTATAAAGCTAGACTTGTGGTGAAGGGGTTTTCACAGAAGAAAGGTATAGACTTTGATGAAATATTTTCTCCTGTTGTTAAAATGACTTCAATCAGAACTATTTTAAGTCTAGTAGCAACAAAAGATTTACATCTTGAGTAGTTAGATGTAAAGACGAACTTTCTCCATGGGGATTTGGAGGAAGAGATCTATATGAAATAGCCACAAGGATATGAGGTAAAATGGAAGGAGAAACTAGAGGTTGAAGAATAGCTTGTATGGCTTAAAACGAGCTCCAAGGTAGTGTTATCTAAAATTTGACAGGTTTATTTCTGAACAAGGTAATATTAGATGTCACTCTAATCATTGTGCTCATCTCAAAAGGAAAAATGATGGAAACTATATTATATTATTATTGTATGTAGATGACATGCTTGTTGCAGGGTCTAACATGTAGGAAATAAATGTGTTCAAGGGAAAATTGGCAAATTCATTTGCAATGAAGGATTTAGGTGCTACAAAATAAATCCTTGGTATGGGAATAACTAGAGACAAGGAAAATCACAAATTAACATTGTCTCAGAGTGAGTACATACAAAAGTTGTTGGAAAGATTTAATATGTATAACACAAAACTAGTTACCACGCCTTTGGCTAGCCATTTCAAAGTAAGTAAGGAGATGTGTCCCAAGACTCGAGAAGAGATGGATTATAGTTCTAAAGTTACATATGCATTAACAGTTGGAAGATTAATGTATGCAATTGTCTGCACAAGGCCTGATATTACACATGTATTGGGAGTTGTAAGAAGGTACATGAAAAATCCAGGAAAAAAAAATTGGATGGCAATGAGGCGGATTCCCAGGTATTTGAAAGGTACCACATATCAAGCATTATGATTTGGTGGTTCGAATATTGCTCTATAGGGATATGTTGATGCATAAATGGCATGTGATAGAGATAATAGGAGGATAACCATAGGGTATGTGTTTACTGTAAGTGAAACAACTATCAGTTGGGTTTCAAAATTACAAAGTGTTATTGCAACCTCAATGATGAAAGAAGAGTATGTTGCTACTACAGAGGCTAGTAAAGAAATGATTTGGTTACAAAGGTTTTTGGATGAATTGGGTAAGAAGAAGGAGTTGAGCAAGTTATACGGTGACAATTAGAGTGTCATTCATCTTGCAAAGAATTAACCATTTCATTCCAAGAAAAAACATATACAGCTCAAGTACCATTTCATACGGTCAGTGTTAGAAGATGGATAGTTGAATATGGAAAAGATGCACACTAGCCAGAATCTTGCAGATATGTTATCAAAATTTGTAACTAGGGAGAAATTGAGATTCTTCTTGGTTTCAATTGGTCTTTAAGTATGATGTTGAAGATGAGAAACAACCAGGTCCAAAGTGGAGTCATTATCTAGCAAATGAAGCAGTGGTGGAGTTTCTATAATTAGTCTCCAAGAGGGAGATTGTTGGGTGTGGAGCTTGATTATCTTCTTTATTTAGAGGTATTGCCACATTGGAGCCCAATTCGTAATGGGGTAGAAACAACGCCTGCTTGTTCACTGCCAGGGGGTCTAGGGGGGTTGTTGCCTTGTAAAATATTGTAATTTCGTAGTCAATCTAGGTCGTTCATTAGGTGGATGATCTGATGGTAGATGTTATGTTTAATTTATGGTTTTTTCCCTATAAGGAAACCCCTCGCTATATATGAGGGAATTTTATTTCGAATATATGTGTATTCTGAGAAAGAAAGAGAGAGGAGACTGTGTGAGAGTGAAGAGGAAATTACATCGAATCAGCTGTAGGTTGTATATCTTCATTTTGCTGTATAATATAAAAGGAAGGACTAGTTGTTTCTCTGTGGACGTAGCCCAAATTGGGTGAACCACATATATATGTGTCTCTCTCTTGTTTTATGACTTTATGTGTTTATGTTTCTGCAATATTTTATGTGTTCCATTACTCTGTAATATATAATTTTCTAACACATTATCTTTCTCGCTTGCATTTTGAGGTTTTCCTTTCTTTCCTGGCCATTTCCATTCAATTTTGTCATTTCTCTTCAAGTCATGTTTCAACTCAACTTTACACTTCGACTACTCATAACAATGCTTCAACCTTCAGATGGCCTACTCCAATGATCTAGGGTCATCAAACTCAATTTGGTCTCTATATACAACTAGAAATTCATTGATGTATCTTTGAATCTTGGCCTTCTCCTCTCTAAGGTAAGGCACATATCTCAACAACTCCAAAAATCTACTAGTATACTCCTCATCCGTGATAGAACCCATCTGTAACTCCTAAAACTCCTTAGCTCTATCATCTTAATACCTCTCAGACAGGTAGTTCTTAAAGAGCCTTTCAAACGCATTCCAAGTCAAATCATGCTCATCTATTTCCTTGACATTATTCACGTCTTCCCACCAAATATACTTTACCTTTGAGACTGAAAAGGGCTATCCTTGCTTTCATGTTTTCTGAGTAACCATGCAATCTAAATAATTTCTGCATGCCAAGCAACCAAGCCTATGCATCTTTCCATTTCTTCATTTCTCCATCTAAGGTAGGTGGATTTGCCTTCTTCAACTCATTCGGCAAGTATCCCCTATCATTCCTCCCGTACGGATGATAATGATGACAATCATGATGTCTCTCAGAACCAGAACTAGAGTAATACATATGTCTGTCACCCCTCCTATCCATAGTGTCTGACATCCTGCCATATCTGACAGTTTCATATCTATCTGACCTATGTCTACTATGAGACCTAGTTCAATATGCCCCATTAGTTTTGTCCTCATGTCCATGGTTGATTCAAAGAGGTCCTTGTCGCTGCAAATCTGAAAAACTCGGAAGTAATATCACATTCACCTCTTCTTATTTATCTTGTGCCTTCATGATTTTGTCATTATCTCCTTTGCAACTCCTTATTTATTCCTTCAGGCTTCTCAATGTGTCTGCCATGTCAGAAGAATGCCCCACACAACGCTGCCCATATGATTCATAGGGAGATTCTATTTAGTCTACCACCTTAGTGACCATCTGATCTCTTTCTTGTAAGGCATACTATGTCAACTAAACCAAATCACCATAAATCAACGTACCTTAGCATAATTCGGGGAGGATACCTTGTCTACAAGATCATCAAATTAGCTTTGTGCATGTACAACATAACCATAATAACATATAGACATATATCAATAAGTGCATCAACGAATAACCATGATACTAGCTAGTTCTAGTCATCTATGCAAGGCCATATCAACAATGCATGCTATGACCTCATGCATGACAAAAACCATTACTCCATTATACACATTTACTCATGCAACTATCAGCCTATATAAGAAATGCCTAATCAACTACACATATGTATAACTGCATGTAATCGAGCATAAGAGATCAATTCTTGTAATCAACCTACAAGACTGATACACGTAATTAAATAACCAATAATGAAACTCAACGTACAAGGATGTAATCAAGCTTCATATAATTGTATAACCAATCATATACTCATGACAATTCATTCCATAAAATCGACATCAAGTTACTCATGATAGCCTTACTTCTACCATGATCAATATGATGCAGTGAAACAAGAACATGGAACGCCAATGTAAGAGCCACACATGCATGCATTACCAACACATTCACCCATATCTCTAGCACCAGATATGATGCAAAGAGAGCGAAGCTGATGAGCCTCGGTATTGCAACAAGAATGCTACAACTCCTAAAGCTATCGACTTTAATTATCAACCTAGGTTAGTACAAACTTAAGAAGTATCGACACTATATGTGCAACATACAATCTGTCCTTCCTTTGTTGTCATGATGTAATGGAGTGCATGTAATAAAATCAAATCCTAAACTAATTGCAGAAAATGAACTGCTCGAAATGGAAACCCTAGCCTATTGCAAGAAATAAAGTACAAGGAAAGAAACATATTCTAATTGCATAAAGATCATGAACTAAATGTAAAAGAAACCTAACTCAACCCTATTTATCACATATCATGATTTAAACTAACTAAGCATGAAATATGATATAGGGAGTACTAACTGTTGCATGCATGTGCTAATTAAGAAATAAAAAGAACTATTTTTCTTTATCTTTTCATTTTATAAATGGAAATGCTAATCTTTCCTTATTCTTTGGCAGGGGAGACATGTGTGGAGGAAGAGGTGTACAATGGTTTTGATGGCTTGGAGGTCAAGTAGAGGCCTAATCCTAACTTAAATAATGATTTTTCTCAATTTGGGCTCAAAACAGGCTGCTACAAGATTTCCTACAAGATGTCTACATGATGTACTAGTCCCTACAAGATCCCGTGTTTTATTACAAGAACAGGTTGAAAGCTTAGGAAGTTGTCTAAAAGGTGGAATGGAGCTTGGGAAAGGTGGATAATGGAATAATAAGGCATGGAGGTGGTGGAAACAACCCAAAACTCAAGCAAGGGCTTCAAGATGGGTGGATTTACGCAATGTAAATGGAAATTTTTGCTTATTAAACAAGAATTCAAATTAAGGTTTTAGTGGATTTTGGTGACATGGGTGGATGAGGCTTCGATGAAGTGAACGAGATGAGGTCTCCCTAAAATGTATAAGCTCATACAACAACACACATTATTATCTGCATCTATCCACAAATTCATCTATACATGGGAAAGATTTATTAAATAATAGAAAATTACTAGTCTAAAATCTAGAAATTCGAGAACTAGTGAGCTAGTAAATCTATCAAATCCCTAACCTAATCAAGCGAAAATGCAATGGGGTAAATTTTGTTAATAACTAGAATTTTTTTTTGATCTAATGCAAGTGGAATCAACTTGATTTAATATCATTAGAAAGATCTAAAAAATAGTAGAAATTTGCTGCTATTTGCCACAAAGGAGTTCGAGAAATATAGATTTGGGAATAAGCAAACTAATCAAAGCAACTCAATGATTACTATGACCTTCCAAATATTTTCCAAGGATGAAATGATGCTTTTGACCCTGCAAAAGAACTTACATTAACCATTTAACCCAATCCTACAACAAGAAATCATTAATACTAAATGCAGAAATAGAAAGAAACAAGAACAAGAGATGCATGTGAATAAGAAGTGAAAATAATAAAAACAGATGATAAAAAGGGGATCTAAGGCTTGTGGGTTGGCCAAGCCCAAGGAAACTCATAGTCTTATGGAGGAGAACAAGATTTAGAAGCTGAAAATGACACCAATCTTCATTATTTTCATCAATACAATTACATCCCTGCAAGAAATGACAATGGAGCTGCAAAAATATGAGTTCTCTCCACAATAAGACTAATAAAAATTCCCCCTAGAGGAAAATTCGACTTGGTACTTATAAAAAATGATTAGGAATCATTCCCCATGAAAGGAGGAAGCTTTCCCCACCAAAATCCCTTGATTAGTGGATCTGGTTCCCAATACTAGGAATCTGCATTAAATGGCAGGGAACACATTCCTAGATTTTCTCAAGCATTGGAGTTCCACAATCTGTGCCACAATTCCATAATATCTTATTAATTATTATTTAATATTGATCCTCCTGTAGTAGGGAGAAAGTCTCTAAATCATCTCCTCGTCCAAATCTTCATAATCTGCTCAATATTCTCATAATATTCCACAAAAATAAATAATATTAGGCACAAATATGAAATTATTCATAAACCTTCCTAGTGAACATATTAAAGCTTAAAATACATTATCTAATGTAGAAACAGAGGTGTAATATGTTGAAGGATGGTTATATGGACCTTAATTTATGTTTAATTTAGAGGCATTGGCCTTAATTTATGTCTAATTTAGAGGCCCATCATACCCCCCTGCTAAAAGTGTTGCTCATCCTCTGAGCAAGTTAGTGACCTCATTGTGCCTCATTCAAGGCCCTGGGGGCCTCTCTATTGTGCATTCCTCACTCCTTTCTCTTAAGAATCTTGGATGTAAGTTCTGCAAGGACAAGCCCAAAAATATATTTGTGCATAGAAAAATCATTATTTCTTGAGACCATTAGCTTGCCTTCTTCTTTTCTTTTGTGGCCTAGATGATTGCCTAATGCCCTTGGAGTTTTCTGTTTTGATTAAGTATCTCTTAGGCACTGCCTTTTTCTTTTGTTTTAGCACCATTTGTTCCTTTCTTCTTTCTTGTAGCAACATTTTGTCTTCCTGTAGCAACTATTCCTTCTTTTTCAGAGTCTTTTAACTGTATGGGAGAGATGAGAAATGATGTAGAGGGTTTGGAGGATGATGCTAGGGCTCAGAGGTAGTAGTGTAGGTTCGTGAAATTGGAGAGGATGCTCTATTTGTTTTTTTTCAAGAAACGTTCAGGGTGAGACAGAGTGTAGGGTTTGTTCTTGAAATTATGAAATGAGATGGATGAATGATGGATAGAGAGTGAATATGAAGTGGATGGAGGGCTTGGAGTGTTGTGGTGATCTTTCCTTTGCAAAAAATTTCTTCTTTTAACTATTTCCCCATTCCTTGAAATCATCACCCTTCATAATTTGACTTCTCCATATTGCATGAGTGAGTTGAAATTAACTAGGTGAAGGTGGCTGATATTGTTGACCCATCCTTAGCTTATAAAACCTCATCTCTCATGCATTGACAACAAATTTCTAACTATAATATGTTCAATAGAAGAGGTCAAAAATATTTCATACCTATACCTACCTGATGGTTGTTGGAGAGACATGCATGCTGTTGTTGAGTTGATGTTGTTGTGCTACTAATGACTCAGGTACATCTTCTTGACTGCCTTTTTTTTTTTTTATCTCATTTTGCTGATGGGTTGTCTTCTTGTTGATGTGAAGGTGTTGGGGGACCTATATCAACCTTCCCTAAAGAATACCTGACCTTTTGAACCATTTCTCCATCATATTGCCCCTTGTAGCTTCTTATCGGCCTTCCTATAGAGATCCTGTAGTAATTCAGGACAACCTCTTGTAGCAGACTTGTTTTATCCATATCTCCCAAATGGTAGAATGGATTGACCTAAGATTTGCTGAGCATGTTTCCATCATTATTATGCACCTCCCCATAAACAAATATTTCCTAATGGATGCCCGAATCTCGACAAAAACTAAAAATGGTTGAAGGTGATGGAGGCCGATTTATTGGAAACCGTGCACTAGAATTTGCTAAAATTGCTTGGGCATGTTACCATCATCCATATGAATTTCACCATGAAGCAAATTTTTAAATGGATGCACGGATATCGAGAAAATTAAAAAATTATTGTAGGTGATGGAGGCTGATTTCTCAAAAAATGTGCACTAGAATTTGTTGAAATTACTTGAGCATGTTACCATCATCCATATGCATCTCCCATTGAAACGGATTGGAAAATGGATGGATGGTTTGCAATATATGGCAAAAATAGTTTTTTTCTCTATGTATTTATGCTTCCTATAGTAAACCAAAGCATTCCTATAGTTTTTTAGGAAAGCAAGGAAAATGAGTGGTAGAAGCTTGGAAATGATGAGTGGATGGTGGAAATAGATGAGGGTAATGGATTTGCATGGCATTGGTCATGTTGGGGCATTTGAACAAAGGAGGAGAAAGTCAAAATTTGACTTCTTTTGACTAGGTTTGACATACTTCTTCCTTTGTTGGTGCTAACTTGTTTTTGTTTCTTGCAGATGTTGGAGGGCACCTACATTCATCAAAGAGATACATGGAGCACATATTTTTTTTATTTTGTCTCTTTTTTCTTCTAGGCCTACTAGCCGTCTCAATGAGGTTTTCAACTAGTAGGTCTGCTTAGGCACCTCAAAGGAGGTTTTCACCTAGGATCTTTTCTTTTTCTCTCTTTTTTCTCTTTTTCCCAACCCATTGACCGCCTCATGGAGGCATTCAATCAATGAGCCAATCTCAGGCACCTCAAAGGAGGTTTTCACTTCAGATTTCATTCTTTCCTCTTATTTATCATTTTTCTTCTACCCTACCCTACTTAAAAAAAAAAATTACTTTCAAGTATAAGAATACTTCCAATGGATCCATGTGCACATCAATATGAAAGATAAATTGATGTGTAGGATTGAAATATATGATTTTACATGTACCTGTATTTCGGAGACCAAATGATTTGACTTTGAAATGATCAAGCACAGTTGAAGAAGAGAGTGTTGTTGCAACTTAATGACTGTCTGGAACCATATTTCATTATAACCGTGATGCCCCTGGTCCATTTACTGGTTTGGATCATCTTGGATGTCTTCTTCTTCCATGACCTTCAAATCTTCCTCCTTTTGTTCATTTTTCTCTTGAACACATGGAGGATTTGATGGTAACCATGAGGGAGATTTCTGAATCTTTGATTTTGATGTATTCTTTTCATCAAGTACATTCCATGATTCTTTGACCTTCTCTTTTGAATCTTCTTTTTCTGCATGCTGTCCTTCAATGGCATCAAGATAATCTCTTTTTTTTAATATTCTTCCTGAGCTGAGATGAATACCATTGAGATCGAAAGGAGATATTTGGAAGTTTTGTACCTCAACATTGTAAGTGGGCTGAGCTACTTCATTGTGTGGGTTTCGAAATGCTGGTACATGTAGTTGAGTGGGAGTGGATATTTGAGATAGATGTGGTTGGGGTTGTGGTTTTGGTGCAAGTGAATGGTAGGGATAACATGGAGTTGGGTATGTAGGATATTGAGGAAAATATTGAGGACATTGTGGATGGCTCCCATAAGTTCCTTCCCAACCTTGTTGCCAAGATTGGTTTTGGGGTTGAGATGGCCAATGTTTCCAAGGAAAGGGTGTGTTCCAATTACTTTGAGATGGATGTGCATAAGCTTGAAATTGTGAATTATGTTCTTGCATCATACTAGGTTGATGAGGTTGCCATGGTCCTCTTGGAGCTACATAACATAGTTGCATCAGCAATTGACTTGCTCCATTTTCCTCTTGGTAAACTTCCTTCAACCTTGGTAGTGAGGGGTGTTAGAGTCCTATAGTGATAGGATTCATAATTTTGAAGAGGTTGAATCTTGTAATATTGTGGATACCTTTGATTTATGCAAAATTTTTCCATATTAAAATTAAAAAATGTAAAGAGGGTATGTCCTAAAAGAAATATCAAAGGACAAGAGAAATAATAAAAGATCAAAAAAAGAATGAAAAATCATGAACCACAAACAAAAAACAGATCATGAACGTGTGCAAGTCCAAGTACCACTACTTTTTACTATTAATGCCTTAAATAATGGTTCTGTGTAGCTTGTCCTATATGCCACAACCCATGATAGTCAAATTGTTTAATCTTGACTATTTCATGCTTTGAATTTTATGTTTATAGTTAGAGAATAAAAATCTGACCAAACAGTTCAATCTTGGAAGATCATTAGATAGGTAGAGAAATAAAAGGAGCTCATCAGTGTAATCTGAGCCCTTGGAAGATATAAGGTTAGAAGTAGATAGTTTGTTTTATAAAAGAAAAGGAAAGAAAAGGGTTTGCTGGCTTAAGTGCACCCACCAAAGTGAAGAAAAAATGTTAGGGTAGGTAAAAAGGTAAGTAAAGAAAGGTTGCATAAATACAAGTCATTTGGAGCATAAGCACTACCATCATACTTAACTATGTGTTTCAAGTGTGCAGGAGCAGTTATCAAAGTGAAAAGCATGTTCATAAGCTGATTTGCCTAACTTCCCCTTCATTGCATTTCACCCCCACTATATACTTACTAATTTCCCTTTTACCCCTTCATGGCTTGTGAAGACACCATTTCCATTCATTTTGACTCCTACCCCTTGGTTTCACACATTCCCTAGCCAATTTACCTTCTACATTCATCCCTCTTCCCAAAAATCCCTTTACCCTAGTGTGAAACCCTTTTTCCCCGTGGAAAAATCACTTTCCATGTATTAAATTCCCTAAAAAGCCCGAAAAACCCACTAAACTTCTTATCCTAACTTTATTTTCATCCCCGTATTACTTTATTAACTCCTAAAATTCATTTTCGCCCATTATATTCCATAAACCCACATTATTTCATAAGCCCATAGTTAATCATGGTTTAATTATGCTTAACCGTAAGTAATCCCATGGGTCCCGCTGACCTCCGCCCCATCACCCAACCATGCAACTCTGTCACGTGACAGCTGTTGGATCATCCACCACCATATCCAATGGCCATCACTCATATCACACTCGTGCGATGTCTGACCTTTAACGGCGCAAGAGCATGCGATATGGGCGGTTTTGCTCAGGGCCCATTTGCCTACGTGTTGGCCTCTGGCATAGATCACGTTCCCCCGGAAAAATAATGCCCGACCCTCATAAGCAGTGTGATGGCCTCCAAAACCACCTCCCCAGCAAAATAAAAACCTGAACTATTCATAAAACATTTTTTCCCCACCATTTTTCCAACCGTTCATGGTTAAAAGCCTTCTAACCCCCATTTTCACCTTTTTCCACTCAAATTGCACTAGGGATCCTCTGAAGCACCTGCACCTTTCAAACTCCTATGACCAGCTATCAACTTTTAGAGCCTTCCAATGCCACCACTACACACCATCCTTGCTCACGAAGTCCTCTGTAAACCACAATTGAAAACCAGTTGCAGCCCCGACTGTAAATTCCAGGTATTTGAACAAGAACCAAGAATTACCCTCTCTTTAAAGAAATAACATTCAATTCTTAAAATAACTAAAAGAATTTGATTAATTTCAATTTAATTAAGAGTCTCCCATTCCCAAAGTACCAGAACCCCAACCTGCAAACTGCTCATACCCTACCTTGGTTATTCAATTACTCAAATTTCACTCCCAAAGCCATATAAAGCCCAATTTTCCACATTTTATTACAGAAATGGTAGCCTCAACCTCTCTGGATGTCAGACCAGTGACCACCCCTCATTTAGACATTGACCATTTGGCCCTGGCAAACAAGGATTTTCAAATCAAAGACACAGTCACCCAATGCAACCTTCTGAGAATCCATTACTGGGCCAAGGATAGGTTCCTAAACCATGCTAATGACATAAACCTCTGGGAATCAAATTTGACCAATTATACATTCCCCGAATTCCATCCATTCCTAGACATATTACATTTTTTCCATGCCTGTTATGTTCCAAGCCATAGGGCTATTGAGGCACCAAACAATGAAATATTGTTCACCGTCACTGTTGAATCCATAAACCAGATGTTGCAAGTCCAGTCTACTCCTAATCTAACTCCTTTGTCCATTGCAAACTTGTTGGACCTGTAAACCACATTGGACCCAGCCAAGATCAAACAAATATTTCAGAACTTCATCATTGAGGAGCACCATACTCCTAAAGACATTCCACCCTATGTTTTTGCTATTTTTTCAGAGACTTGAAGGAGAATTATCACCATGATCTCAAGCATCCTAGGATTGACATCAGACGAGTTTGTGGATGAGATAATCATGGCCTTCTTGTCCATTTTCACTCCAGGCCAGCCTCTTGCCATTATGTATGATTATGCCCAGTTCATTGCAGACAAAATGCATGAACAATTTACTAGACTACCCACTGAAAGAGTGTTCAAATACTCTTCAATGTTGTTTTACATGTTTCTATATTACCAAACAGACAAGTTCCCAATGAAGATTCAAAAAACAGATACCAGGGGAAAGGAAAGATTAGTCATCTACTGGACACCCTTAGTCCAGAGGTACAACACAACATTCACATCCAAAGACTTCATAGATTGTTTTGTTTACCCTGTCATAAACATGCTGACTTCTAGCACTCAACCTAGAATCAGTACTGAGATCAAGAGAGTACTATAACTAGTAAAGAATAACAGAGTAGGAGATTGGTACCTCAACCAGAATCATAATGAAATTAGGATCTATGGCTGTGAGTTACCCCCCTACAAATTGCCTAAGTATCTCCCAATGAGAATATTTTCCCTGGAATACTTCAAGCAGATGATAGCTGCAAATGAGGTCAACTTCCTAGCTACTAGGAAGAAGACACAATTTAAGATTACAAACCAAATGGACCCTTTCATCTGCAACACCAGAGAGGCTGGGCCTGAAGCTGATAAGATACTCCAGGGATTCAAAGTCAAGAATAGTTTCATCTAGCATTATGACCCTCATGGGGTTATAAACAAAATCAGGGAAAAGGTCAAATTGGGACCTTACATCCACTATCCCATGCCTGACATTGAAAAGTATGCTAATCAGTCAGAATGGGTAGAGAACACATTGATAGATAAGGACAACACAGTGGTGGATGTGGAGAACACCATGATTGACTTGGAGAAACAATTTGACCAAAACCATTTTTTGTAGATCCCAGAGTTGGAAGAGCCAATGAATATCCATCCCATCATTCAAACTCCTTTCAATGAGGAGAATAATCCTAAAAGAAATAGGGAGGAAGCATCAAGCTCTGCCATGGAGACCACTGATCAGCAGTTCCAACTAAGAAAAAGGCCCAAATTGACTCCTATGTTTGAACAGGAGGAAAACATTACATCAAAAAACATCATTGATGCTGAGGCAATTGGGCAGAGCAGTAAACAGACGATAGAGATAGCTGCATCATAAGAAACACAAGAGCCATCTACTTCCAACACACAAATTATACAGAGGTAGAAGAGTGTGGAGGTGTCTTCCTTTATCAGGACAACTGACAAGGAAGCAAATATCAAGGAAAGATTCAAGGAAATTAAAATGAGGAATGAAAAGCTCAAGGCATACACTTATGCCAAGTACTTGAAGATGACACCACCGAATCAAAATAGATTGATGTCAGCTTTTGACATCAAAGAAGGAAATATGCAGGTGTCTTTCCTACAGCCTACTGTACAGCAGCCTAAAACCACAACAGACTACAAGAAGACCAACTTTGAGGTCTTAGCCAGGGATGTGCATCCCATAGATCAAATATAATTTCACAAGCAGGCTAGAGAGATGATCTACTCCACCCTCAGAGCAAAAGCAGTAGCAGCATTCAAGCTCAAGGACTCATTGGACAATGTGACAACCCAGTACAAACTAGAAAAATCATCTTCCAGTGCCAAATGCACAAGGATCAAATCCTTAGAAGACTCGATCATTGAGCTGGGCCATGACCCAAAACACATCAAGGTTGTTGAAAAGTTAGTTAAGAAGAAAAATGAAGGCATTGCAGCCCTTAAGAAACAACTCAAGATTTCTCAGTCACAACACCCTCAAACAAAAGAAGTCCTCGAAAGACAAACATAATCATGAAGAGATGATGGACTTGGTGCTACAACTCAATGACCAGTTGAAGGAAATGGAAAAGGAACTAGATAGCTTGATCCAGCTCAAACAAGCTAATCTAGACAATGCTCCTCCAACTGTCATTCCTGTAGTGACCACAATTGTGCCTTCCAAATTGGCAGTAGCATTAGCTCCCACTGGTCCAATGGCCACTGCATTGCCAACAGCAACAACAACTACATCAGCAACGACATCAACAGCAACAGGTACCACAAGTGATGAAGCAAACAGGCTGGTCAAGGCAATGGAAGAAATGTCCATTCAGACAAATGAAATGAACAGGTTAAAAGAGAAACTTACTAGCCTAGAAAGAGATTGCAGGTTAGCCCAGATTGTGCTTAAGGAAGAACAACAGAAGGCTACTAAAATGAATGAGAGAGTGAAAAGCCTGGAGAAAGAGTTAACACTGAGTGAGCCTTTGGGAAAGGCCAAACAATTATTATGGGCCAATATCATTGACTCTATCAATGATATTTGGCCATCTATCCAGGTCATTTTTGAGCAGATAGACTTAATCAAACAGGCTACAGAAGCCATCCAAAAGGTCAAAGAAGAGCTTGGAGAAATGCTAGAGGAAGCAGTAAGAATTATTCAATTCCTCAACTCCAAGAACAAATATGAGCTACAAGAACTTGACATACCTGACAGGACATGTACCATTTTGGAAGTCAAGAGGGTCCTCACCAAGAGGAACTTAATGTTGAATTTGGAAGATAAGTGTCAGAACATGCAGCTAGCCGTTGACAGGTTTATGACCAAGTTTGAGCTTTTGAGAGAAAAGGGAGTACCTAGTCCCTTAGTCATAAATGATAAATTGATGACACAGGAGGACTACAACAAGAAAATCTGAGAAGTAGCCAAAGAATAGGAAAATAGCTCATCAATGAGTGGTATACCAACTAGCAGAGTAATATACCAGACTTTTGAAAATCTGTTTTACCTCCAGCATGAGGTGAAACACTTATTTGTTAATAAGCCTACTTTTGCCAAATATACAAAGGCTGATGAGATATATAGGAAAATTCTCAACATCCAGTTACTAGATGAATAACAATGGCAAAAACGTTATGATTTGTTGTAGTAAAAGCACAGTAAAAATATAAGTGTACAGTAAAAGGTAAATGAGCATGGTAAAAGGATGAAGACAGGTCAGCACAGTCAAAGTGTATCAGGTGAAAGAGTATCAGATGAAAGATGAAATTCAAACAGACTATCCAGCATGAAAGCCAAATAACCTGCCAGCATAAAGGGCTAAAAATAAAAGCATAACAACCAACAGAACCAAAATAACAAGGATAGCTTGAAACAGTTCAATAGTTGTCTCTATCTTCTTGCAAGAAGATATTTTCCTTTTCCTAGATTTATTCTCAAATTGGTTTGAGATATTTTGTAATAAAGTTTTTGTATAAATACTTCAAAATTCGAAGTATTAGGGTGGATCATTTTACATTTGTAGAGTTATTGTGATCTTGAACCTAAGGGTGATTGTACCATTTTCAAGTCAATAGACTAGAGCAAGTAATAAAAGCATTCCGCTATAGGATTCAGGAGATGAGCTATTTGTACTGAAGTACTTTCTTTGTGTGATTGTTTTACCTTTCCTATGTGTTCATAATCTTGAATGTATTCTGAAATCTAAATGAATTAACTGGAAATATCACTCAGAATTTGTTTAATTACACTCTGTTTTGCACAGTAATTTATTTACATGTTTTCTTTTGATACCTGGATTTGAGATCCCTTAATTAATTTCCCATCCTGGTTGACTTCTTTCATTCCTTCCAAAGTCCGGTCTAGGGAACCCTTAATTGCTCCCTGGATCCGATTTGAAGCCATTCACCATTTAACCTCTGAGATTTGCAGTAACTCATCTATCTTGCCCTATAGGCCTTTTTTTTAGAACTCAATCCAGTCTTGTTTGCCATACATCCAACCCCATAACCCAATGGTATAAGCTAAAACTCTTTCCATCTAAGTAAAGTGATCCCACCACCAAATTTTCAAAACAAAACCCAAGTGCAATTAATAACTAGCCTAAAATCATCTTAACTAAAACAAATTTAAATCTTAAAGAGAGAGCCCTTTCTGAGCATCAAGAAGGTTAGATCCTGATATCCAAAAGTGGTTTGTGGTTACCTTTGGTTTTACTTTCTTCTTACTTCAAAAGAATTATTAGAGTGATAACAAGGGGAAATATTTAACATCATGTGATTCTACATGAATTAGACAAATATCAACATCTTCTTTTTTCTCATTCTGAATTCTAAACATTTCTACTTGTTCACTTAGATTGCTACGAATTTCTGTTTTGAAGTTATCAAGCAAATTTCCAAGTTTAGTTTGACTTACTGATCTTCGTGTTGATTTACTTACTCTTTCCCTTCCTCTTGATATGTGTTTTCATGTTTCACAAATTTCTTCAAATTATAGTTGGTATGCATCACCCTCACTCATGAGATCAAGGAGATCAATCAACTCATCCCTAATTGTTCTAAGTAAGAGGGTTTTTAGTGTGTCAGATCCTAAATGATGTAGATTTTCCCTCTTAACATTATACATGAACCTCTCTATTAGATCCTCTAGACTCTCATCTTCTCTTTGATTCATTCTAAAGATTTCTTCTTTAAGATCATGATCTTTATATTTTTCTAGAAATATATTTTGCATATCATTCCATGATCTTATTGAATTAGTCCCTAAAAACATGAACCTTTTAAGAGCTCTATCGTTCAATGTTTCCAAAAACAATCTCATTTTTTAAGTTTTTAATAAGTAACCATAAGATATACAAACTATTTCAAATTCAAAGAGAAAGGTTTCCAGATCCTCTAACCTTAGACCATGAAATTTTGGAAGAAAAGATGGAGGGATGTTCTTCGTATGCACACTACCTTCAATAACTTGAATTGGAAATCTGAGAGGATATTCCTCATTTTCATCATCTCCATCCATTTCTTATACATTCTTTGTCATCTTCTTCTTTAACCTGCAAAAGTGAATGGTGATGTGGCTCTTACTGTACCATGTGATCAAATGGGGGGGTGGGTTGGTGTTGGAGATTTTTTTTTGTTTTTATGATTGAATGAAAACACTAATGCAATGCACTTGTCTATTTTTTAAATGAAATATGCCTAATTCAATTATTTTTTATTTTTGCAAAAAGTGAAAAGAAATTAATCAACTAGGGAATAAAACAATGCATACTTTGACATCTCCCCGGCAACGGCACCAAAAAGTGATGAGCCTCAGTATTGCAACAAGAATGCAGCAACACCCAAGGCTATTAACTTTAATTATCAACTCGGGGTTCGTACAAACTTAAGAGGTATCGACATTATATGTGCAGCATACAATGTGTCCTTCCTTTGCTATCATGATGTAATGGAGTGCATGTACTAAAATCAAATCCTAAACTAATTTCTAAAAATGAACTGCTCGAAATGGAAACCCTAACCTATTGCAAGAAATAAAGTACAAGGAAAGAAACATATTCTAATTTCATAAAGATCATGAAATAAATGTAAAATAAACCTAACTCAACCCTATTTATCACATGTCATGATTTAAACTAACTAAGAATGGAATCTGATCTAGGGAGTATTAAGTGTTGCATGCATGTGCTAATTAAGAAATAAAAAGAACGATTTTCTTTATCTTTTCATTTTATAAATGAAAATGCTAATATTTCCTTGTTCTTTGGCATGGGAGACAGGTGTGGAGGAAGAGGGGTACAATTGTTTTGATGGCTTGGAGGTCAATTAGAGGCCTAATCCTAGCTTAAATATTGATTTTTCTCAATTCGGGCTCAAAACAGGCTGCTACAGGATTTCCTATAGGATGTCTACAAGATGTACTAGTTCCTACGAGATCCCCTGTTTTATTACAAGAACATGCCGAAAGCTTAAGAAGTGGTCTAGAAGGTGGAATGGAGCTAGGGAAAGGTGGATAATGGAAGAATAAGGCATGGAGGTGGTGTACACTACCCATAACTCAAGAAAGGGCTTCAATATGGGTGTATTTTCTAATGGAAACATTTGCTTATAAAATAAGAATTCGGATTGAGATTTTAGTAGATTTTAGCGACATGGGTGGATGAGGTATCCCTGAAATGTAGAAGCTCCTGCAACAACACACATTATTATCTGCATCTATCCACAAATTCATATATACATGGAAAAGATTTATTAAATAACGAAAAATTACTAGTCTAAAATCCAGAAATTCGTGAACTAGTGAGCTAGTAAATCTATCAAATGCCTAACCTAATCAAGTGAAAATGAGATGGGGTAAATTTTTTTATTAGATAGAATGTTTTTTTGATATAATGCAAGTGGAGTAAACTTGATTGAAGCTCGTTTGAATTCTCTAAAAAATATCAGAAATTTGGTGTTATTTGCCACAAAAGAGTTCTAGAAATCTAGATTTGGGAATAGGAAAACTAATCCAAGAAGCTCAGTGATTACTATGACCTTAAAAATATTTTCCATGGATGAAATGATGCCTATGACCCTACAAAAGAACTAACATTAACCATTTAACCCAATCCTACAATAAGAAATCATTAATACTAAATGCAGAAATAGAAAGGAACAAGAACAAGAGATGCATGTGAATAAGAAGTGAAAAGAATAAAAATAAATGATACAAAAGGGATTTGAGGCTCCTTGGATGGCCAAGCCCAATGAAACTCAGATTATTATGTAGGAGAACAAGATTTAGAAGCTAAACATGACACCAATATTCATTATTTTCATCAATACAATTACATTCGTGCAAGAAATAACAATGGAGTTGCAAAAATACGAGTTCTCTCCATAATAAGACTAATAAAAATCCCCGCCTAGAGGAAAATTCGACTTGGTACTTATAAAAAATTATTTAGAATCATTCCCCATGAAAGGAGGAAGCCTTCCCCACCAAAATCTCTTGATTAATGGATCTGGTTCCCAATACTAGGAATCTGCATTAAATGGCAGGGAAGACATTCCTAGATATTCACAATCATTGGAGTTCCACAATATGTGCCATAGTTCCATAATATCTTGTTGATGTATTATTTAATATTGATCGTCCTATAGTAGGGAGAAAGTCTCTAAATTAACCCCTCCAAATCTTCATAATCTACCCAATATTGTCATAATATTCCACAAAAATAAATAATATTATGCAAAAATATGCAATTATTCATAAACCTTCCTAATGAACATATTAAAGCTAAAAATACATTATCTAATTCAAAACTAGAGGCTTAATATGCTGAATGATGGTTAGATGAACCTTAATTTATGTTTAATTTAGAGGCCTGGGCCTTAATTTATGTCTAATTTAGAGGCCCATGAGAAACCATGCTCTCATACCAATCTGTAACACCCCCTCCCAGGTCTACCCAAAGTAACCATGCCAACCAGAGTAAACATGAGAAGAGAGGATACTGTGATCAGATTCAACCTCCTATGTCACCTTAAGGAAGTGGAATCGATGGAACATCACATACAATCACCCAACATCATCAACAAACCCTTTAGGAGACAAGTCAGCAACTCAGACAGCCTGTCCCTGGGTCCCACTGTTATTATGGAAACCTTAGGCCTTAGACTCTCTCATGCTCTAGGCAACGGAGTGACCAACAACCTAAAGTCATTCTCACAAGCCATCCTTCCAGCGATTGTGGTTGAGAATTACTAGTTCTATGCAAGAGACCCTAGGATTTAAGCCACTTTTCTAGGCTAGAATCTTGCCCTTTAGAACTTGTTGTAATTTTCAAAATTCATTAAAAACATGATAACAATGTCGATCAATCAAAAATCACCCTCAAGACTAGGCCTGAGCATCCCCAACTTGGAGTGACATTATGTCACCTATAGGTCTCGTATATAAGACAGAGCATAAATGACTGAAACAACTTATGAAACATCATCAAAAATATCACCTCCTTCTCAATTGAGCTACTAAATCCTTAATTAGGTCGTGCATCCATCCATTTAAAAGTTACAAGTAAATACACGAGATAACCATGATATAAACCATTCATTGAACCATGCTTATAACCAACATAAAACCATGTAAATATCAGAGATATGACAACCTTTAAATCGACATATAAATCAGTGGAAAATTAAGAGAACTTAGCCTTTATTAATCATGGGAAAGTCTAACAAGGTTCAAGACTACCACGTACCACCTGACCATAGACATGGCTAAACCAAATCTCTCTTTCAGCCAGTCACCCCCATGCCATATTCCAAGCATGAATGTGAGATCTCGTAGAAAAAACAATCCAAGAACAACCAAGAGAATCCATAGGTTAAACCACCTCCACTCTCACAAACCATATTCACACAAAAATCGATGCTCCGATCACAACCGAACAAAACTTGGAATGCAATCCAGAATCCATCACTTTCCTTGAGGAATTTTCTATCTCCTTATCTCTAAGGCTTTACCACAATCCAAAACTCGATCACTAGGCCTTAAACTGAGACTACTCCCTTAGACTTTACTGTGTATCCCGCCAAAACCAGTCAAGGGATTCTTAGGCCTTTTGGGAATAGACCTTGAGACCATCTATGCCCCGAATTTCGAAATCCATCCGACAAACCAAAGCTCAAAAATCGAGATAAACATCCCAACATATGATGGCATCTATAAAAATGCAAGGCTAAGTTGAAAACCACTGTCATAACCTGAAAAAACCATGCCACTGATAGCAAGAGAACCATACACCAACATGCAAAGCCATGCAGGTACAAACCAGCTAGGAAATCCCACATGCAAAAGGTTACCTGCAAGTATTCCTGTTGAGGTTGCCTAATCCTGATTTCCTTTCAATGATCCTTGCTTTTTTCTCCTTTCCTTTGCTTCCTTCTCCTTTCATTGCTTCAAAACTAGAGTGCACCAAGAAAACTCTAAGTGACCAACAGTGAGAGAGAGAGTGAATAATGAGAGAGCTCCAAAGCTAAAATGACAAAAGTTTGAACTAAAAAAAGGCTTTCCAACTGATCCTTAGAAGCCTTTTTATGAGTGAGGCCTCTAGTATCTTCATTTTCCATTATTTTCCTTCATTTTCCTCCTCACATGCAACTTGTGACCTTTCACCTTAATTTTCTCCTAATTTCCTTTATTTTCATAAATAAATGTGACAAAATTCCTTTTTGCCTTTGCCTTTGCCAATTTTCCTTAGCCAAAACACACAACCAATGATGCCCACTAGGATATCTTTTCCCAACATTCAGCTTGGAATAAGTGTTTCTTAACCATGGTCTTATTTTTCCTTTATAACTTTTATTACATGATTTTTTCACCAGGGTTGTTACAATTTTATTACTGGAATTCTCGAGATGTGGAAGCAAGATGACTCTATAATGGTGGTAGTTGATAAGTTAATGAAGGCTTCCCATTTCATTCAAGAATGATACATGTATAAAATTTCACAGGTGGTTGATATTTTTATGAGGGAAATTTTTAAATTGCATGGTATACCTAAGGTAGTTATATTAGACGGAGATCTAAAGTTTACTTCAAACTTTTGGAAGCCATTATTTACTGGATTGGGTACAAGTTACATTTCAACACTGCATACCACCCATAGATGGATGGGTAGACTAAAAGATTCAATGAAATCTTAGAGGACATGTTGCGAATGTATGTCATGAATCAACCTATGAAATAAGAGGACTACCTATGCTTGGTAGAATCTACATACAAAAATGGCTATCGGGCCTCACTGAGAATGAGCCCCTTTGAGTCTTTATATGGAAGAAAAGGTCAAGTACCGTTGAGTTGGAACATGATAGAGGATGGAATGGTATTGGGACTAGACCTATTACAAGAAATGGAGCACATGGTAAGGAAAATTAGGAAAAATTTAAAAGAGGAATAGGATAGACAAAAGATATACTCTTATTTAAAAAGGACTCCTAAAGAGTTTAAATTAGGGGAGCATGTATTCTTAAAAGGGATGCCAAAGAAAAACCCACTGAAACTTGGGGGTTGTTCTAAATTGGCTCCCTAGTATTACAATCCATTGAAAATATTGGCCAGAGTTGGGCCAGTAGCCTATCAATTATCTTTATCATCTCATGTTAAAACTCACAATGTGTTTCATGTATCATTGCTAAAGAAATATATATCAGAGCCTAATTATATAATTAATTGGATTTTGATATAGGTCGAGGTGGAAGGAGAATTCTAAGTTGAACCTGTGCAGAGGATCGAAGGGAAAATACTTTTCAAAATAGAACCATTTCTCAGGTCAAGGTGCAATGGTAGCACCTTAGGTCTGAAGAGGCCACCTGGGAATTTTGAAAGGATGTGAGAGAAGCTTCCCTAATGTTATTCAAAAGAAGAGTAGAATCTAAAAACATCGAGGATAGTGTCCCTTTTAGGGAAGGGAAGTGTAACACCACTGGCTAAATGACTCATGTCTTTATTTCTTTTTTTATGACTATAAAACTAAAAAGTTCGTAAAAGAAAAATTATGTGTATTGCTAACACTCCTAAGAATGTGTTAAGAGATGTTAGGTGGAACTAACCCCTAACTATCAGGGAAATAGTTATGCCCATGAATGGCCAAAAACAAGGAAAGAAGGAATTTTCTCCATTTTGATTCATTCAGGAAAAAAAAGAGACCTGAAAAAGTTAAAAATTTCATCATGGATGGAGATAAATGCCATGAAAAATCAATTTATTCAGGAAAATCCCATGGGAGAGAAATAAAATGATTTTCAAGTTATAACCAATGCTAGCAAAAGAATGGTGGAAACCCAGAAGGAAAGAAGGATGTTTCTTACAGGGTTTAGGAGAATCAAACTTCTATAAATAAAGTTCTGAAGTTGTTTCTCTGGCAAAAAGGGGTAGAGGTCGGGGTACGTTTGGAGAAAGAATAAACATATAGTTGGGAGGAACATGAAAACTCTAAACTGATTCTCCACAAGAAAATAGATGAGTGACTGATTATGTCTTAAACAACAAAGAATAGAAAAAGAAGATGATATATTTGACAATGATTTTATGTTGAATGTAAGAGCTATTCTTAATGAATGTTTATAATTTGCTAGTACTAACCTGTGATAGGTAAATTGAATCAGTGAACATCAATTTCAATGAGTAGGGTAAGTGGTTGCAGTAAGCCTTGGGTTTTTTACCCATAGTGGTAAAGGGTTGTATTAAGAAGAGCTTTGAATCAATTTTTTCTCTGCTTGAAATCTTGGTTGAGTTATTTGGTTTAATATATGAAATGTGACTAGAGAAATTACAGTAAGTAAGAGTATGCATATATTTATGTGTGTGTGTGTGTGTATTGTACAAAAGTTTGAAAGGGAACCATGTTAGCTACCAAATCGAAAGGGTAGAATAACCCATTCCCTGACTAGTAGTAAACCTAGGTTCTCACATAGTGGTAGGTCATAGGTAGACAGGGAAAATCCTATAAAAAATCTCACTGAGGCACCTGGTAAAAAATATTAGTAGACATAAACTAATTTCATATTGTATGCAAGTATGACACATAGTTTTAGTGAAATGAATGTTTTAGATAAACTAAAATACAAAGATAACATCATATATAACAAATATGGAACAAAACCAGGAACAAATATAAAGTAATGCAATTCCATATACTAACACTAATCATTTTAAGGATTTCTCAAGAAGACGAAAACTCAAAATAATAGTTTTTTCTTTTAAAGGAAAGAAAGTGAGAAATATTTCATGTAACCTTTAACAAAAGTTCTAATATATCAAGAAATAGTGTGTAAGAATTATGTCATCTTGAATGAGAAGGAAACAATGTTTCAATACAATTTATAATCACTAAATGACAAGAAATAATCTAAAGAAGGAGATAAGTCCCATAATAATTCCAAAAAATAATACCTTTCAAAGATAATGTCCATATAACCATATATTAGAGTACCCATATGCTATAATTTCTGGGTTGAAAGATTTAGTAATGACTCTAGTGTAAAGACAACAATAAATACTCCATTCTCCTATGAGGAGATAATTTAATCTTTAGTGAACAAATTAAGGAATATCCATTACAAAAGGATCAAATACATAGCTAATAGGTTGTAATATTTAATAGTGTATTATTTTAACATCACAATAAGGAAAAATTCAGGAACTGGTTTAGAAGCTAGTCGAAAAGGAAACTCAAATTAACCAGTAAAATTGAGAATAACTGCAAGTTTTATAAATCCTAAGGGTGCATGCAAACCCTGTAAAAGGGTCATGACATTATGGTCAAGAACCCTAGATAGAAAATAGTAAAATTTTAAGAACCTGAGAGTGGCTAGTCGTAATAAGCCATTGAAATAAAACAATCCATCCAAATAACTATAACCCTAATCTTTTGGAAAGAGTTGAACTTGAACACAAGGAAAGGGTTCATGAGTTAAATAAAAAGGCCAAATAAAACTTACATTAATATTTTAAGAGTGTGGTTAGAAGGAATCAACAATTACCTGAGGACAGTTAGCAATCTAAAGAGCATTTCTCCATCCTATGAGAACAGGAAGAAACATTAAAATTGAAAGGAAGCCAAATGACCATGAATAATATAAGGAACCCTCTTAGGGTTTGACAGTGGAATAACCTAAAAAAAATACAACAATTAATAGGCATGGGTGTTATTATGCACAAAGAATTCGATGGGAGAACTCTTTCAAGATCAGTGCAAACCATTTTGGTAAATCCATGAATGACCCCTCCAAGAATAAACACGAGTAAAAACAACACCTTCATGGAAGAAGATATTATGCATTGAAAGGAGAAAGAAAACCAATGGTGATAAAATAGTTTGGTATAACCCTCAAGAGTAAGAGATATAAGAAATTAACTGGAAATATCGCATAGTATAAGTCACTGACCAGAATTCCTTTCTAGGAGACTACAAGCCTCATGATACAAGAAAGGAATACCATATCCAAAATATTAAAAGAAAGAACTAGGTGTTTACCTAGAAATCTAAGTTTCAAATATGCTTCCGAGCGGTTAGAGAGGCAAAAGAGAATTGAACATCAACCTGGAGTTGGGTAGTTACCACCAAAATAACCCCAACTACTCCCAACCGTCGATCCAAAAACCCTAGAGATCATGAGCCGTCGATAAGCTGAGACGTTGTTGTACCATAAATTTGATTGATTCCCATTATTTACGACATGGAGTCAACGCGGGATATAACCTGGTTAGTTCTAGTTCCTTCCAAGTAGTAAACTAACAGGGTGGTGGGACTTACAAAATGCAAAAAAAACGTTACCAAACTTATATCATCAGGTTATGTGTTGAGAACCATGGTTTTATACATTAAAGTGAAACCTTATAACTAACACAAAATATTAAGCCCATGCTAACCAGATGCCTTCGAAATATGTAAGGTGGATCCATACCTCAAGTAACTGTGCTTGCTACATCAATATGTCCATGCCATTAATGTATAGGTTATGGTTGTTAGAAATCCAATGTTTGAACATCATTTAACATGCATTTAATAAAGGAGACCCTTGTTGCTAGAACGAAAATAATTGATATATGGTCATAGTTTCGAGTAAGCAAAGCATGCATAAACATTTTTGAAGGACTATAAAATTATTTTCATAGTTGGAAAATATAGCAAACGAGTGAGATAAAGGGAGGTTTAGAAATACAACCCTTATTAGGTTAAGCTAAACACCCTTAGCAGGGGCCATCCCATAAATTCAAGATAAACTCATGAATCTTATGAAGTAAAAAATTATCATGGGGAACTTTAAATGATCAAAATTATTTATCACTCACATAATAGAAATGATTTTACTCTAAGTAATTATCTATAGTGTCAAAAAAAAATCATAAAGTGCAAATGCAATTGCAATCAGTCTTTCATTATGAGAGATGTTATGGGTTTAATATTATTGTTTATCATATTGGGTTTAATATTGAATTTATAATATAGGACTTGTAATATTGGGTGTATAATATTGAGTTTGATATTAGGGTTTAGAATTGTTGAAACTCTAAATTAAATTGCAGTTTAACCAACGTCGCAATGCAAGATTACAAAATTATTGAACCATGTTTACTAATGTGGTTGACTGTGCTTGACTATGTTTGACAATCAACACTCTTCAAATTTGGTAAACATGATCACTTATTATTATTATTATTACTAATGAATATGTACAGTAAAACATAATCAACCACATTAGTCAAACATAATAAAAGAGAGTGAACCTTTATAACCAATGTTTAAATAGCTAACCATATTTTCAAGTTTGGTCAAACATAATATCCTATTAATATTATTGATTAATATTCATATTCAAACATGTGATGTTGGAATAATACATTAATCTATCAAACATCACATTATGACAATCATTATTGCAATGTGACAATCATTATCGTAACCTTATATTACATAGCAATTTCTGCAACATTTTATTGTGACATTACAAAATTATTCAACCACATTTACTAATGTTGTTGACTATGTTTAACAATCAACAATCTTCAACTTCAGTCAAACATAATTTCCTATTATAGTTAGTCAACCGCATTAGTCAGAAAATTCAAACAAAGTGAAACTTTATAGTCATTATTTAAATTGTTGACGATGATCAAACTTTGTTGCAATGTGGCAATCATTGTCACAATGCCACATTACATTGTAATTTATCCAATATCACATTATGACAGTACAAAATTAATCAACCATATTTACTAATGTGGGTCTATAATATAGGGTTTTATATTAGGATTCCATATATAGGGTTTGTAATATAGGGTTTATAATATTAGGATTTAATATGTTACCATTTAATAAATATAAGGTTTATTATATATAGGGTTTATAAAATCATGATTTATATATTGGGTTTAAAATGATGGTTTATAATATTGGGTATATAATTTAGGGTTTATAATTTTAAATTTTAATATTTAGTTTTAAATATTAGGTTTAAAGTATTGTGTTTTAATATTATAGTTTATAATATTAGGCTTTAATGCTGGCAAAACCATAGCAAATGTAATTAATATATATTGATAGGCATATATCAACCACATTAATAATTATTAGATGTATGGTATGGCTTTATATACCCTAATAATAAAACACAATACTTTAAACCTAATATTTAAAACTTAATAGTATAATCCGTAAAATTTTGAACCCTTAATTATAAACTCAATATTATAAACCCTAATATTAAACCCAATATTATAAACCTTGATATTGAATCCAATATTATAAACCATATGTTTTAAACACCTTGTGTTATAAACCCAATATGTTAAACCTTATTAATATAAAAACTCTATTAATATTAAACCTTAATAATATAAATTATAATGTTAAACTTATATTATAAACTTTATATATAATTAGGATTTCTAAATCATTACCATACATTTAATAATTATTAATGTGGCTAATACACCCTTATCGACATATATCAAAAGCATTTGCTATTTTGGTTGTATATATGTTTTATATACGCTTATTGGTGTATATCAATCATATTTATTATGTGGTTGTGCTAGTAACTAATGAAGCTTGTAAAAATTCAATATATTATACGAGCCACATTATAATCAAGAAATGTTTAAATTTATGGCCAACAATTATTTTTATGGAGATTTCAATATTAAACTAAAGTATTTGAGGAGAAAATAATCTTGGTTTCTGATCAACTTACTTTCAACACCAAAACAAAGTGATAATTTTAGGAAATTATCATCTTAATAATATAGAGAGAATTTGGTGTAAAATATATTTTCAAAATGTCACATTTAATATGAAATTAGCTAAAAAGAAGAATAAAATGGTATGCTAAAGAAAAGTAGGAATATATAATCCATAGGAGAATTGAAAAAAGAAATTTAATAATGATGTTTTTATTGTATTTATATTTTGTTAGATGAAGTGAATAATGTCCATTTGAACTAGATGACGACAATAAAGTTAATTTAAATTGGATTGCCAATTGTTATAATTTAAATATGCAATTCAAACCTACCTTAAAGGGACTTCTATTAGAGAAGGCTAGCTTAACTTTTCAAATATGGTGTTTGGATTGTTTTTGGAAAACTTAAAATCTCTTTAGTCAACAAACCAAGCCAATAAATGTATTTATGAGACAGATGCACTAACTTATATATATATATATATATATATATATATATATAGTTTTTAATTATTATTTTGAAGAAATAATTTAAAGTGTTTGGCCAACCTCAGTTATTTTTATCAGATCATGGTAACTATAATACATATTATAATACAATTACATTATCATCTATAACAATAAAAATATAGTAAACTTTTTCAATAGATTTTGAGCAACTATGAAAATCAAATCTTAAACATAACTTAAGAAACTAGTATCTTTTTTTTATAAGAGATTGATAAACTACTTCCCGTGGAATAATGACACTCTCATATTTGGATAGAACAATTTTAATTTCATAAAAAATTATAGTATTAAAAATGTCACAACAATTACATACATCATCATCTTGAAAAAGATTCGGAAAAAAAATGATATTGAAAATTTCACAACAATTAAATACATCACTATTTTGGGAAGGGTTTGAAAAAAACCACACACCATATCTAAAACTAATTTTATTATCTCTATTTTAAAAATGTGTGAATAGATGATTAAAATAGGTTAAAAATCATGCCATATTCTTAAAACTAAATTTATGAGTATAAAAATAATAAAAAAATATTAAATAATCTCTAACTAAAAAACTTCAAATAAATATATTGAATAATATATTAAAAAATTCTCATCTCATTGCATAAACTTTAGTATTGAAAGTTTAGCAATGGGAGGATTGCAAAGGAATTTACAAACTCACCAATACTCAAATTTAATCATATTTAACAATTTCGATAATTATTAAAGAATAAATACGGTTAAATTATTATTATTTTTTTTTTCATTTTTTTAATATATAAAATTTATAAATAAATTTAATAATTTATATTTTAAATAGTTTAAAAATTTATTCTATAATCAATATATTTCAATCTAGTAACCCACTTATGTTATGGATTATAGACCCTCCGATCAGGGTGCTACCAGGATACCATTAATTTATGATGATTGTCTCACGATGTACACCCACCATCCCTCATACGATCGAGGCAGATGGTGTGGTGGACAACCGTATGCAAGTGATTAAGCCACCCAAGGAAGGTGGCAGTGACAGTCATTTCAATTTTTTGTTTTGGCTAAGTAACTTGGTGTGGGTAATCGGTAGTTCTTGGTGTCAACACTGCTGCAGGAAGTCGAAGGAAGCAAGGAGCGGTACTTTAGAGAGGCTCTCGGCGTGGATGCGGATCCGTCCCTTCTCCTTGCAAGCAATCAGGTATGTTCTTAGTCATTCTCCTCTCAGCTCCACCATATTCCTTTCATCTTAGTAATAACTTTCCTCTAATGTGGAATCTATAATTTCTAAAGCTTTTTCTGCTCTATACAGTCTCTGTTTGCACTATTGGAAAAAAAAATTAATACAAAATAAATTTTTTGCTAAAAAAAGTTATTTTTTATTTTAGTTATTTTACATTAAAATTTAATATCGATTGAATTGTCTTAAATTTAAAACAAAAATAAGTTGCGACAAAAATATTTTAAGACACAATTTTATATTTGAGACAAAAATAGTTTAAGACCAAACTTTATATTCAAGACAAAAATAGTTTGAGACAAAAAACAAAATTTTATATTTAAGACAAAATCAAGAGAAAAATATTTTAAAACACAATTTTATATTTAAGATAAAAATAGTTGAAGACAAAAATATTTTAAGACAAAACTTTATATTTAAGATAGTGACCACTTATGACAATAACAATTAAGATGAAACCATATCAGTTTAAGACAATATTATCTAACACCTGCAAAATAAACTCTGACAGTGCAACTTAAGTATGCCAACTTGAAGACTACTATTTCAATTACCATTCACATTATCTTATATAAAAACAATAATTTTTGGGCTCTTAATTTTGTCGGGTAAGTGACCTTGAAGAAAGCGATAACTTTTCTTTACATGATTTATTGAACATCAATTCCTCTTTTGTCCCTTCAAGTGACTTTGAAGAACGCGATAACTTTTCTTTACATGATTTCTCGAACATCGATTCCTCTTTTGTCCCTTCAATCCCTACTGATACAATTAGAGATAACTTGTATGTTGTTACATTCAGGAAGTTTACATAGAGACTCCGTGAGTGGTTAAGAGATAATTATATTTTTTATTTCTAAAAATAGATATTCAAACCATATAAAATTTAATCATATCAATTTCTTTCTTTTATATTATATTTTTCCTTTTAATTAATCTTTTTTAATTAAAAATAAAATTAGAATATACTAATTATATTAATTTTTTAATTAATTATAAAATTAAAATATAAAATTTTGAAAAGTTAGAATATTTTTAACTAATTTTAAAGTATTTAATTTAATGTATATTTATTTGAAAATTGTATTAAAAATTACATAAAATTAATAAATTGAATATAAAATGACTTCAAAACAATTACATTATACATACCATGTTATAAAAATATAATAAATAAAGAGATAAAAAAATATTATTCTTTGGTTGGTCTAACTCATGGGGATTTGAACTTTGAATATCATGTTTTTATATAATACTTCATAACAAGATGATTGTGAATTAAGTTACACTACATGAGATAATTTATATATTTTTAACTATGTGAAAATTTTTAAATTACTTTAACTAAAACTTTGATATAAATTTGCAAGAAATCAGATACAATACAATGATAAAAGAGAAAAATAAAAAAAATCTGAGTTGTTATATATATATATATATATTTCAAAACTATACATATATATTTCAAAACTATACATAAAGAAATTCAAAAAAAAAAATACAAATTCTTCAATATATGCATTTTAAACTTTCATTTTTTGGTTTTAAACTAAAAGTCAGAAATTTGATTCTTGCATATGCCTTATATTCACATCTCAATTTTATTTTCGCTATTGAACAAATATATCAAAGAGATAAATAACAATAAATTAATTATTTGTTAGATAACATTTTAATATTTAATTTTTTTTCTTATTGAAAATAAAATTTCTACTAATATTGTAAAATATATATATATATATAGATACAAAATGCAGTCCAATATTCTTTTTATATTAATTTATTTTTAGGTATTAAGATTTTGGTAAAGATTTTCATATAGTAATTAGAAAACCCTGAATGCATTATTAAGAAACCAGGTAATATTAATAATTGATATCATTTCAAACTAGGGAATAACGACTATGTGATTTAGCTTCTTCATTTAATACACACATATATATAAATAAATAAATTATGAAGGACGTTGAAAGAGTACCTCTAGCATAAACATTAATTTAACCTAAAAAATTATTGTCATGCCCCTATAGTCACCTACATCGGAGGCTGACTTAGCGCAACCAGATGACTCATCACTATAGGTTTGTGGTGGATTGTGACTCATTTCATCTCATCGATTTTCTCAATATGAAACTACATAATTCTATACTACACCTGACCTTTTATATTTCACAATTATTAAAATGCATAAGTTTAATACTTATTAAAGTATGTAGATAATCATTCCATACAATTATGCCTTAACATAACCAATATGCAAATGATATGAATGCAAGTAATCTTAAAGAATAAACAACCCAACTGGCCTAACAATTGTCAAATATTCAAATGTGTTGCAACCAAGTGAACTCTAGTCTCGTATAGAAATATAAAAATTATAAGAGCACACAATTCATACAAACTTATCCCCAAATTTCCTATTTGATTTACTTCCATCGATCACAACTTTGTCATAGATCAAAGCCTTTCACTTGATATAAATAGTAAGCACTCTCTTATGCAAGCAATGTATGAAGAGATAAGTTAAGTATAATATTAGAAGTCAAGTGAGCGAGAGTTAAAAATTTAATGCATTGTAAAGAAAATCTAAGTTAAGGAAAAGAAAAATGTTGATTTATATTAAAGTGAAGTTGGAAAAGTTTAATTATGACGTCAAGTCATAGTTTGCATGAGGAAAGTAAAGTTAGAGTTTGCATGATTCCATAGTTAGAAAGTTTAGTGCTTATATATGGGTCATTGTAATGTGAAGTAAGAATAGATAATAACAACAACTCCGTGGATTTATATGAGAGAATAATTAATGAATATAATTTATTTATTTAAGCAGAAGCGTGTGTACTTATTTGTCTTGTGTATGCATATTTATCTCTACCTCTAAATAACAAGTGGTATCAGAGAAAAGTTTAGAAAGGTTTCAAATAACCAAAGGACTTAAGAAGCTCATGAGCTACTTCCACTAAGAGCCTTGGCTATTATGAGTAGCCCGCAAATCAAAATTTTCATCCATTGGTTCATAAGTAGAAACTAGAGCTCATTGAGAGTTTGTAAACCCAACTACTAAAATATTAGGGTGACTACCCTACATAGCCGCCACCATATCAAGAGGAAAGAGTCACCCCCACTAACCAAAGGAGTCTCCACTGTAATTTGTAGCCATGAGCCTCCATAAAAATATGCATAGAAGAGCTTAGAAAAGTTGATGGTAGTTGTTGGGAGCCATCATTAAAGTGAAGGTTAAAATGTTTAGTTTAAAGATAATTAAGTGTATGCGACATTCATTTCTAGAAGGATGACACAATAAGGAAATAAGACAGAAGACAAAAGAAAGATGAAAGTCATGGGTCACAAAACAACATTGAAGAAAACCGAGAAAAGAAATCGAAAGGAAGAGCCAAAGTATTTCAACGAGTTAATAGAGGTTATTAGAAATGTTGGGGCATATAAAAGACAAGTAGATGAATCATAACGATTTGAGGATGAATGGATTAGGAAAGATCTAGTAACACTTCCAAAATTTACTAGTAAAATTTTTATTTTTTCAGAATTGTCAAATTGAAAACTTTTCTTCAATGTAAAGAGTTGATTGAGTATTGGTATAATATCCCATATGATGAAGTATATCATTCCTTAGTATTGGATCTTTTAAAACATGCATTAGATGAGAAGTCATTGTGAAAGGTAGAAAAAACTACATTTTACTAGGAAGCATGGAAGACCTTGGAAGTAGAATTTGGTATAAAGGAAAGTGACATAACGCAGCAAATTTTATTACACCCTATTGAAGAATCAATAGAAAGTAAACTACAGGTCTAAGAGTAAATGACCAAGACTCTAGGAGGAGAACAGAGCTTGGAGAATCCCACTCAGATGTAGATGATGGTCATAAACACTAGAAAAGTGCAATCCATAATGCAGACATGCATATAGATGAATGCTATGCAACCAACTTACAAAATAGAAGAAGAGATAGATCAACGACTTCAAAATTAGCCTCTTCGAGGGGGAAACCTCCTTTACATTACATAAATGAACATTTCTTGGATGATACAAAAGACAATACCTCTTTCTATATATAGGAGTATAAGGGGTCACAATATAATCAGAGCCTACATAACAATAATATTATAAGGGCACAACAATAACAATAGTGAGCTTCTATGGGGCACAATAACAACAATATGGAGACTACATGGGCACAAAAATATAATAAGGGGATTGTACTAATAAAAATAAGGGGCTACAGTAGTAGTATAGGGACCTCACATACCCCTCTCCTTCAAAGAATGTGTTTTCCTTAATGCTTGAGTAGTTCTGGTTGCTTCTATATAAAATTCTCATCCTCCCATGGGAATCTTCAGCAGGTACGTTCTTCCACTTGATAAGATACTTTGAAATTTCTTGATTTCGTAGTTGTTGGGTTCTTGCTTCTGTGATTGCTTCAGGTTCCAATATGATTTTTCCTTCCTCGTCAAGTTCCGGCAATATTGTTTGAACTAGGAGCTTGTCACCTATAACCTTCTTTAAGCATAAAACATGGAGAACTAGGTGCACTCAGGATGATGCAGGAAGCTCCAATTTGTATTCCATAGTTCCAACCTTTTGCAACACCTTGTAAGGACTATAATACTTTGGTGATAATTTATTATTCTTCTTAGCTTTCTTGAGGGACATTTGTTTGTATGGTTGTAGTCGTAAAAATACCTAGTCACCTACAACAAAACTTCTTTCGCTGCAATGTTGATATGCCTGTTGTTCATTCGATTCTACGCCAAAGTGAGGCTATCCTTTAAGAGTTGGAGAACTTGTTGTTGATGCTCGATGTGATCTTCCACTATTTGAACCTTAGAATGATTGTCCAAGACATTTTGGAGATCAGGAGAAATAGATGATTTCGCTATTTGAACTCCTAGTGAGCATAATTGTGCTATTACACTCATTTGTTCTTTCTTTAGAAGCTTTTTCATGCCATTAGAGATTATTATCCTTCCTGGTTTCCCTGCGATACCCCTTAATTCAACTTCCTTTCCTTCCCAAAAAAAATTCAAGAAAGTTCTTGAAAATGGAAAGCTATCATCCCCAAATATTGTAACCATTGGACTCTGAGTACAACATCAACCCCACCCATTGGAATGGAAAGCATTATAATATTCAATACATATTCTCCCATGGATAGCTTTATGGCACTTTACATAGCAATTTATTGTTCCTCCATTTGCAACCATTACTTGAAACTCTGGTGTTGGATATAGGAAGCAATTCAATTCCTTGGTTATCTTACAATGAATAAAATTATGGGTACTACCCAAATCAATTAACACTATTACATTTTTCTTCTTCATATGCCCATCTATCTTAAGAGTTTCAGGAGTGGTAATTCCTATCAATGCCTTACAAGATATGGTTAGACTCATTTATTCTTTCTCTGTGGCTGGTTCTTGGTGTATATCCTCTTCTTTTGATGTTTCTTATTCCTTTTCTTCCTTCTATTCCCCATATATGTAAATTAATTTGTTCTTAGCACACTTATGACTTAGAGTGTATTTTCTATCACCACTATAACAAAGCCCCATTTCTCTTTTTTCTTCCAATTGTTGTGGTGTCAACCTTGTAGATTGTGTAATGCTAGGAGAAACAACACTTCAATCTTTATAGTTATGAGTGGTAGGCTTCCTTGTTGCCATAATTTTGCTTTCAATGTTTCTTGCCAACTTGTATTCCATGTCCAATGAATCAGGTTCCTAAAGGAGAACCTCATGTTCAATTTTATCCTTTAAATTCCCTGTGAAGACTTCAATCCTATGCTTCTCTAGAATATCATTTACCCTTATATTCATTCTTTGGAGTTCCTCAATGTGCTCTGCCATTGAACCCTTTTGTTTGAGATTTACCAATTGGCTAAAGAAGGTGTCTCTCTTTGTATCTTGATAATGTGCTATCATTTCCTCCGCGAAAATTGACCGGTGAAAAGCGGTTTATGAGAAAAAATCCCTCTATACCACAAAAATTTATTCAGTTCAAAATATAAATATGAAATGCTTACCTTTTGTGGTGGTTGCACATCATGTAGATCAAAATATTGCTCCATCTCCAGTATTCAAGTTACTGGGTCCTTGCCATCAAACTTCCTCATATCTATCTTTAGAATATGGTGGGTCTTCAATCCAACATTAGATTCTATGAAATCATGATTAACATTTCTTTTGTTCTTATCATGAATTTCCTTTACTACCTTTTCATCATTAGGAAGCCTTTCTTGTAGCAACTTTGTCCAATCTTTCTTCAAACCTTCCCTATCTTTCTTCAAATCTTCCATGTTCCGTTTCAATTTTGCTTTTATACCCTCCATCTTAGCTTCCATGCCATAGATAAAAAGATTTATCTTATCTTCGATCGTATTCTTCAAATCATCCATCCAATTTTTCTTACTAGGTGTTTCTAATTTCTTGACTCGAGTCATTATTTTGTTTTTTTTATGAGCTCCATCTTCAAATGATTGTAAGTTTGTAATTTCGAATCTCCAAGGTCTGAAATTTCATCCTGTAGTAGCCGTCTGAGCCCTCCTTCAAACCCCACAAGTTTTATTGTGATTTGATTATCCAAGAAAGCGTTATTCCGAACCTCTTGCGATGACCTCATTATAGACTAGTTCAGTAGAGTGAACATGTACGAAGTTACATGTGTCACTGTTTTGACCTTCAGCCCTAAAAATGATACCCAAAAAACTATATTCCATCTTGTTTCTGTCACTTTATACAAAATTTTAATACGATGTTCAGAGATAACGTTACGACGATTTTCCCAAGGTCACATGTTTGAGATGGGATTCGAGAGCCTACAAAATCCCTAATTTCCTTGGATCGTATCTTCAAAAATATATAGAACCAAGGCCTTAAATTCATACACAAAGTTCATCAAGATTCCAAAGCTCTGATACCAAATGTTATGCAACCAACTCACAAAATAAAAGAAGAGATAGATCAACGACTTCAAAATTAGCCTCTTTGAGGGGGAAACCTCCTTTACATTACACAAATGAACAATTCTTGGATGATAAAAATGACAAGATATCCTTTCTATATATAGGAGTCTAAGGGGTCACAATATAATCAGAGCCTACATATCAATAATATTGTAAGGGCACAACAATAACAATAGTGGGATTCTATGGGGCACAATAATAACAATATGGTGACTACATGGGCACAAAAAAACAATAAGGGGGTTGCCCTAATAACAATAAGGGGCTACACTAGTAGTATAGGGACCTAACAATGAAGAAGACACGTAAAAGATTGCAGAGCGAGAAGTTGAACCCTCTATGTGTGAAGTAGAGAAAGAGCATATAAATTCTCTATAACCTCACTGTAACGTGGATGGCGATGATGATGGTGAATCCCACTGTGATGAGACACATGTGAATGGTTAATGTAAATTGAGTAGTGAATTGGTGAATCCAACAATAAACCTCGTTGATCACGGTGAAGTTTCCAATAAAGAAGTGAATAACATGTGTGATCTAGTTCATATGATTATAGTTAATGATGACCTCTACTAAAGATTAGGTGTCAACATTCCCCCCCTTAATCTGAAGGGATGTTGGTGAGTCCAAGCATCATTCTGAATCGTTCAAACTTTTTCCTTCCAAATGCTTTGTTGAATATGTCTGTAATTTTCTCATTTGTGGAACAATTTCATACTGGATTGTTTTGGCCTCAACATGATGTCAAACCATATGGTATTTTGTATTTATGTGCTTCGTTCGATCATGGAAGTTTGGGTTCTTAGCCAACTTTATTCAGAAGTTTTTTCAATCAAAAGAGGAGTTGAATGTACTTGCTTCTCCTGTAAATCTTCCAGAAGTTTCTTGAGCTACACAATTCCTTTTGCTACTTCAATTGTTGCCACATATTCTACCTCAATTGTGGAATCTATTAGAACTGGTTGCTTTCATGATCTCTAAGAGACAAATCGTTATCCAAGACTCATAACATAACCTAAAGTAAGTACTCTAATTTCCTTATCTCCATCAAAATTTGAATCAGAGTATCCAATCAAGCTCAATGCACCCACCTTTGTATACTTGAGTCAAAAGTCTTGAGTTCCTTTCAAGTACTTTAGAACTCTTTTTGGAGCAGACCAATGAACCTCAAAAGGCTTTTGCATAAAACTGAAGAGGAATAAAACATAAAATGAAATGTTTTGTTTGGTAGTAGTCAATTAGTTGAGACTTCCTACAAGTTGTCTATACTTTGTTTCACCCGTCTGTCTAGCCTCAACCTTGCCATCAAATATATGAATCGAGTGTCCTTTTTGGAAGATGTGGACCAAAGACATAAAGTTTCTCCTCAACTTTGGGAGGCATAGAACATCATGTAGAAGAAAGTATGGAAGTGTAGGTAATTTGAGCCTAATGGGTTAAGTTTTGAATTTTCTACAAAGTATATTACTCCATCAACATTTTTAGTTAATTATTCAAAGAAATCTCTTCTGAAAGTCATGTGGTGTGTTAGTCTTGAATCAAATGACCAAGAATCTTTCCATGAATCAAGTGAAACATCAAATAAGTCTTTAGTTACTCCAATGTTTCAGTATGCCGCAACATAATGAGAGGATTTAGTTTCTTTACCTTTCCCTTTACTAGGTGTTTTACCATGTACAATGAAGGATTGTTCAATGCTACTACCATAGGCAATGCACCACTACAATAAACTTATGATATTAAACAACACACAACGATGAACCAAAAAAATAGCTCGACATCAACTTATATTATAGGGGTAGCATTCCAACGAGCCAGTATTCACTAGCATCGAGATGAAGAGTCTCCAACTCAGTGCAGTGTTCAATCTTCCAGAAAATTCAACACATCATATACAGAGTTCAAATGCACCATTCAATTTAGATCTTGCTCAAATCAATGCACCACACACTCTACAGGGTCCTTGGTCACACAGGCTTGATGCCTGTGCATTAGCTCACAACATTAGGCAACGTTCAGTCCTTAAACTAGTTGCAATGATACCAGGTAGGAAGCATTCAATCCAACATCAAACACATCCCAAGACTTCACAATATTTAATGCATTCAACACACAATAACATAGTTCCAACACATAGAGCATTAAATGCACTGAACAACATGGTTCATGGTCATTAAAAAGGATTCACCGCAACATTTAAACAACCATCCAACCACCTATACACACGACTTGCAAGCCTAGTTAGAAATTAAATAATGCTCAGGATTACTAGGGGTTATGAACAAAGTAATATATATGCCAAGACTCTTTTATAACAACTTTAATTTTTAATATATCGTATTCCAATGCATACCAATCCAACATATTTCAACACACGGTTTGAATGCAACAATGTTAAGAAATGGAAACAAGAAATTTCAGTTTAATTTGTCCTTGGATTAAATTTTGAAGTAAAATAGAATTCTTTTCTCATAGCAATTTGAAAATAATTAATTAAGTTTAATTAACTTAATTAATTTAGGAAATTTGAATTGGAAATCTTTTAGAATACATGTATATGTTCTCCCTAACTTATAGGAGTTAAGGATGAGTTATGAATGAGTCTTAATTAGTTAACTCAATTTATTGAGTTAAGTCCAGTTAAATTAGTTCCAATGAGTTTTAGGAACTAATAATGAGTAAACAGTCAGTTGGGACACTAGTGACCTAATTAGTGCTACTCTAGTTAACTAAAGATTCCACCATCAGAAACTCATGCATGTCGATTCTGAGAAAGACCCAGTTGAGACTAGAGTGAAGGGATAGTGTACTAATTGTTTTAGATTTTTCTGAGTTGCACTGATAGTGCATGCATTCAGTAACTAATCCTTGAGGGATAGCACTATTTTTAGAGGCTTTATTTCCCTTTAAATACAAGCTATCCTTCATAGGAATTAGACATTGGAATAAAGACTTGGAGAGCTTGTGAATTGGCTAAGCTTTGGCCTTGAGCTTGATTACGAGTTGGAGATTGAATGTTTTGAGTGTTGGGATTGTTCTTGAGAGAACAAGCATTGTAATTTCATCTTGATTTTCCATATTAATACAAAACAGGTAGTGGGGTTTCGAGTTGTGGCTTTGCCCAAATATTTATTGTGTTATGTGCCTTTGAATCTCTTCCTCTATTGATTATTGTTTTCTCAATGTTTATGGGCTTCCACTCTAAAAAGTAGAAGTAGATTATTGTCTCTTGTTCTAGTAGATTACATGAGCTTCTGAATCTACATGTTTTTCTACATGGTATCAGAGAAATATTGTTTTTTGGGCCAAGAGTTTGTAAAGATATTCTGAAAATTTATGTGAAATATTTTTAGAAACAAATTGCACATTTGGATTCCTTGGGAAAATATACCCAAATTCAAAAAATTAATCGGATGAATCGGATTTCGGATGAGGGAGATATTACTGATTTAAAATCATCTTTCTAGAGGCGATCTCAAAGTTTTGAGTTTCTGAGTTACAGTTGAAAGTTGAATTTGCATACATACTTCAAGATTGGAAGATGGCGTTCCATGGGTTAAGGCTTGAGTATGCCTTGGAAGTCAACTCAAATTTTATAGCCTAGAGGGAAAAGATGGAGGTTGTGCTAGAATATAATGGCTTGAAGGAATCCCTTGATTAAGAAGTCCCAAAGCCAGCAGCTACGGATGCACAAAACATGGTCGAATGGAAGAAGTGTGTGGCGAAGGCAAGGAGGATAATACTTGAGGGAGTTCGAGACCACATTGTCTCAAGTATCCATGGCAAGGAAACTTCGCATGCTATGTGGAAAATATTGATGGACTTGTATCAGAATAGCAGTGATCAAAGGAAGTTGGCACTGAAGGATAAACTTTGTAAAATCAAGATGGAGAAAGGCGAGATGATTCCAAAGTACTTGATCAAGTTCACTCAATGTCGGGATGAACTTGGAAGTGTTGGAATCATAGTTTCCGAGGAGGATATGGTGAGCCTTTCTCTTCTTGGACTCCCAAAGAGTTGGCATAATTATCAAGACTCTATCAATGGGCCGGAGAAGCTACCGGATTGGGAATGACTATGGTCAAATTTGATGCAGGATGAGACCAGGAGGAACACCAGGGATGGCTCTTCATCAAAGATCGGTGATGAAGAGAATTGTGCCTTAGTGATTAAGGCAAGGAAGGGGAAAGGTAACATTTCTTGTTCCAAATCTGATTCTTATCATGGAGGTAAGAAGGACATGATGAAATTTAAATGCTTTCATTGTCACAAGATGGGTCAATTTGCTACAAATTGTCCATTGAAGAAGTCCAAGGAGAAATCCTCATGAGGAGCGGCGGGTGAGGCTTTTTCCTCCCAATTCAATTTGGACTTTTCCCTCATTGCATGCATGGTTTCTTCAATGATGGGAAGTGTCTGGTACTTAGATAGTGGAGCTTCTTTCCATATGACTAGCGACAAGGCGTTATTCAATGAACTGGAGAAGAAAGATCTCAAGATGCATATTGAGATGGGTGATGACGGTAAGTATAGTGTTACTGGTGTGGGCACTATTGCTTTTTAGAGGGAGCATAAGGCTCCACTCACCTTGAAGAATGTTATGCATGTACCTAGACTGACGAGGAACTTGGCTTATGTTGTCGTGCTTGAGGATATAGGCTATGATGTGATATTTTCGAAAGGAAAGGCATTCCTTTGACACAACCATGGGTCAAGTAAAGAATATAGGGATTCGAATTCAGAATCTCTATAAGATAGAGGTAGAGGATTGTGCTGATTTGAATTCAAAAGCGGAAAAGATGTTGAGCCGAGACGTCGGGGAGTTGTGGCACAAGCAATTGGGCCACTTGCATCATGTTGCTTTGAAGATATTGCAACAAATCTCTACCAGTCTTCCCAAAGGTACGCTTGAGCAAGTTGATACATGCAAGGGTTGTACTTTGGGAAAATACACCAAGTCTTCCTTTGGATATAGAGATAGTCGAGCAGAGTATATTGTAGAGAGAGTCCATTCAGATCTGTGTGGACTATTCTCAACAATATCCACTACCAAACATAGGTATTATGTTATATTTGTAGATGACTATTCTTGTAAATGCTAGATATTTTTCATGCAGAGAAAGGATCATACATTCAAAAAGTATTGTGAATTCAAAGCATTGGTCGAGAAAGTGTCAGGTAAGAAGGTTAAATATCTACGGAGTGATAATGGTGGAGAATATGTCTCCAATGAGTTTAAGAACTTCTGTGCAGCGGAAGGGGTTAAATGAGAGTTGACGACACCTCATAACCCTCAACAAAATGGGGTTGTCGAGAGGAAGAATAGGAGCATTGTAGGAGCAGAAAGGGAGATGTTGCATGATCAGGGCCTACCACCACACTTGTGGACTGAGGCATGTAACACAATGGCTTATGTTCATAACTGTAGTCCACATCGAATACTTGAGAGTAAAACACCAGATGAAGATCATTCCGGTAAGGCACCAGATGTTGGTCACTTCAGGATTTTTGGTTCATCGGTTTATTGCCATGTGACCAAATATGCACGGAAGGAGCTTGAGCCAACAACAGAGTTGGGGATCTTTGTGGGGTACACTGATACTCCCCACAACTATCGGGTGTACATGCAAACCAGTTGAATGACAGTGGCTCACAAGGATGTTATGTTTGATGAGGAGAAGACCATACGAGTATCCCTTAAGAGGGAGCTTGAGCTACATGGGGCGGAGGAACTTTTAGTTCCTAAGGTTGAGGAGCCTCAGATTGATGTGGAGAAGCCACATGTAGAGGTTCTAGGAGTGGAGACATCCACTCATGAAGAGTCTTCCAAAGAGGGAAGAAAGTGCACAAGAGAGGCTGACAGATTGTTGGATGATGCACATGAGAATGTGGGAGAACCCTCTTCTCAGTGCAGACAAAGGAGGTTACTAGAGAGGTACATTGGATACATGGAACTTATGGGTGCATGTGTTGTGATAAAGCCATCTTCCTTTCAGGAAGGAGTGCAACAACTATTTTGTGTTGATGCGATGGTGGAGAAGTATGACTCCATAATTCGAAACAGTGTTTGGGATGTGGTCCCGAGACTAGAGGACAAGTCAGTTGTGAGCTCCCATTGGATTTACAAGGTAAAGCAAGCTACATATGGTAATGTTAAGAAGCATAAGGCCAGATTTGTGGCCCATGGATTTTCACAGGTAGAGGGGATTGACTATGATGAGAGCTTTGCTCCTGTTGTGAGGTAATCATCTATTAGATCAATTTTTGCACTATCTGCACAGATGGGTTGGAGTGTCCATCAGATGGATGTGAAGACTGCCTTCCTCAATGGCATGATTGAGGAAGAGGTGTACATAGAGCAACCTAAAGGTTTTGAAACCTTGGACCATGAGTCTCATGTGTGCCGACTCAAGAGAGCATTGTATGGGTTGAATCAAGCACCCCATGCTTGGTACACTAGGATAGATAGCTACTTCGCTGGGTTTGGCTTCACGAAGAGTGAAGTGGATGTGAACCTGTATCAAATAGTGTTGGAAGGTAAATTGTTGATCATTGTACTTTATGTAGATGATCTCATACTGAAAGGTGATGAGAAGCTCATCAAATATTGCAAGGAGGACCTTCCAAGAGAGTTTGAGATGAAGGACATGGGGCTCATGCATTACTTTCTTGGCATGGAGGTATGGCAGGGAGATGGGAAGTTGTTTGTTTCTCAAGCCAAGTATGCCAATCAGATACTCAGGATAGTCCGTGTGGAGAGCAGTAAACCCATGGAGACTCCTCTAACTGGTAACTGGAGGAAGGAGGATGCTACTTTAGGAGAGGTAGTGGAAGATACTATTTACAAGCAGCTTGTGGGTTCACTCATGTGTTTGGTGAACACACGACCAAATATGTGTTATGCAGTTAACCAGCTTAGTCAAGTGATGGTTAGGCCTACCAAGATGTATTGGAAAGCGACAAAGCATGTATTGAGATACCTGAGAGGCACTACTCAGTTTGGGTTGTGGTACAGACGAATAGAGGGAGTGAAGCCTTGAGGCTTCACTGATGTAGACTGGGCAGGGAGTCCATCCGACAGGAAGAGCACATCAGAAGGGATCTTTAGTATTGGGTGAGTGACAATTTCTTGGTACAATAGGAAACAAAGATCGGTTGAACTTAATTCGACAGAGGTAGATTACATGGCTGCAAGTCAAGCAGCATGTGAGGCTATCTAGGTGAGGAAGATCCTGGTTGATTTGTTTGGTCAGCAGATGGATCCGACAGTGATTTTTTTTTATAATCAAAGTTGTATCAAACTCTTTGAAAATCTAGTTTTTCATGATTGGTCCAAGCATATAGATATTAGGTATCATCATTTCAGAGATTGTGTATTGAGGCAGAGAATGTTGTTCAGTTACATTCCCACGGAGGAGCAAGAATCTGACATCTTGACAAAGGCATTGCTAAGGAGTAAATTTGAGTTTCACAGGAGTGTTGAGAAATGGAAACAAGAAATTCTAGTTTAATTTGTCCTTGAATTAAACTGTGAACTAAAATAGAATTCTTTTCTCATAGCAATTCGAAAATAATTATTTAAAGTTAATTAACTTAATTAATTTAGGAAATTCGAATTGGAAGTCTTTTAGAAGACATGTATATGTTCTCCCTAACTTATAGGAGTTAAGGATGAGTTATGAATGAGTTGTAATTAGTTAACTCAATTTATTGAGTTAAGTCCAGTTAAATTAGTTCCCATTAGTTTCAGGAACTAATAGTGAGTAAAGAGTCAGTTGGGACACTAGTGACCTAATTAGTGCTACTCTAGTTAACTGAAGATTCCACCAACAGAAATTCATGCATGTCGATTCTGAGAAAGACCCAGTTGAGACTAGAGTGCAGAGACAGTGTACTAATTGTTTTAGATTTTTCTAAGTTGCACTGATAGTGCATGCATTTAGGAATTTATCCTTGAGGGATTGCGCTATTTTTAGAGGCTTTATTTCCCTTTAAATACAAGCTATCGTTCATAGGAATTACACATTGGAATAGATACTTGGAGAGCTTGTGAATTGGCTAAGCTTTGGCCTTGAGTTTGCTTATGAGTTGGAGATTGAATTTGTTGAGTGTTGGGATTATTCTTGAGAGAACAAGCATTGTAATTTCATCTTAATTTTCCGGATTAATACAAAACATATAGTGGGGTTTTGATCTGCGGCTTTCCCCGGATATTTATTATGTTATGTTCCTTTGATTCTCTTCCTTTATTGATTATTGTTTGCTTGATATTTATGGGATTCCTCTATAAAGAGTAGAAGTAGATTCTTGTCTCTTGTTTTAGTAGATTACATGATCTTGTGAATCTATAAGTTTTTCTACAAACAAATGAACATTGTTGCATGAGAGAACACACCATTGAAAGAAAGTCACAATTTGTAGGAATTCCAGGCACAATTCAATGGTCTTCTCAAGACTTCAAATGAAGTCGCAAGGAATACACAGTAGGGGAACAAGCTTGAAATAAGTGCATATCTATATAGAGAACGAAGGCAAAAAATATGGCAGGAAATAATGGTAGGGAATATGGAAGTGAATAGAAGTTAGAGGAGTAGAGAGTTGAATTGGGACTTGCTGCTCTGATACCATGTCAAGTTAGGTTTGTAACTCCGAATCAAATTGTGTTTTTCATTAACACAAAATATAACTATACAAAAGGAGAAGAAGACTATTGGGTTTCATCTCCCAATGTCTCTTTGTCTTTTACTTCCTTTATTTTTTTCTATTAACAATATTTAAATAATTTTTCCTAATCCCAAAGATTAGGTGTCAACATTTCCAATCTGAAGTTTTTCTATTTATTTCCTAGTTACAAGAGCACACCTGTAAGCCATATGGGAATCACTTTATTAATTATCATGTTCATTCATAAAGGGGGTTTTAAAATAGGGGGTGGGGATTTGTGCAGAGGGTTATATGTTTTGGAGGTATTAAAATGAGTATTTGGTAAAACAAGGGGATATCTACTAAAATAAGCATGGAGTAGTATTGACTATTTAGTAATAAAAAGAAAAGGGTAATATAAATCACGAACACAATGATGGTTGTTTATATCACCACTTGAAATGATGTTACAAGTTCAAAAGACCACATGAGGGAGAATATAATATGCTAGCATCATTTTTTTACAGCATTTCAAATGAGATGTGAATGGGGAGGACTTTACGAGGGTTTTATGTGAGCGTAAAGGGTTTCTAGGCTTTGATATTTTATTAGAATGGTGGCATGAGGAGGCATTATCAAACACAATGTGGTCAAATGACGTGGATTCAGTTGTAGCTTTAGCCGTTTTGAAGATGCCAAAGGTTGCAAGGTTAATTGTGGTGACTCGTGAGGATAATGACAATTGTTCTTCACTGAGAAAGAGAATATTAGACTCCTCTTCTTTGGTGAGAGCTATACACAACAAGGGGGCACTATAAAATGCATTTATTCCTTTCGACACCATCGTCGATGATAATTTCTACTCACTGGGTTGTTGTGTTGGTTAGCTCATGCTATGACACAATATGATCGAGACAATCAAGGATGGGGTACTCCGGTGTGAAGGACCTCATGATGCCATGGGTCGTGAGGTCCTTTTTCTTTGCTTATCTTCTAGTGTGGGTTGTTGTCTTGCATCGGGGTGGTCATGGTTGGGGCTTCACGGTCGTTTTGATTACTATAAGATCTACTCTAGGTTATTCCATGGCAACTCTTTTGGTGGCCTTGTGCCATTTTCTTCATGGTTATATGTTGGGGTTTACACTTGTTTTATAATGGTTTGATGCCTATCTTGGGGCATTTGAGAGATGCACCCTTCTCTAAGGGTTCTTTTATGTAGGCCTACGTGCCTAGATTGCTTGATTGATAAGTGGTTTCTCGTTGTTTGGGAATTTGAGAGATGCACCCTTTTCTAATCATTCCTTTATGTAGGCTTGCATGTGTAGTTTTCTCGATTGATAAGGGGATACATATTGTTTGGGATATATCTAGTGTTTCCCTACGGGCTTTTTTTGATGAGATTGCATGCCCTGTAACTTGTTATCAGTCATATGTACATTGGGGCTTATTCTAGCACATATTTTATATGCATGATTATGTAAACACATTTTTATTTTAATATACTAAAATAGGAATTATTTTGTTAGTTTGTTGTATTAAGAAGGAGCATTTAGTGAAAGGATTTTACTAGGTGTTTATCAATGTCTATTGAAATTAGGCTTATTCTTTAGTATCCCACAAACACATATCCTATAGGTTGATTAAGTGGAAACTCAATGCCATGAGCCCATATTCATCTATTACATCATGTGTGTTAGAAATCCTCATCCAGGTGTGTCATATGATATGCGTATCCATGAAGTGTGTTTCAATCTATCACATCATGTGTGTTAGAAATCCTCATCCAGGTGTGTCATATGATATGCATAAGGCATTGCCAAGGAGTAAATTTGAGTTTCATAGGAGTGTTGAGAAATGGCAACAAGAAATTCCAGTTTAATTTGTCCTTGAATTACACTGTGAATTACAATAGAATTCTTTTCTCATAGCAATTTGAAAATAATTAATTAAGGTTAATTAACTTAATCAATTTAGGAAATTTGAATTGGAAGTCCTTTAGAAGACATGTATATCTTCTCCCTAACTTATAGGAGATAAGGATGAGTTATGAATGAGCTGTAATTAGTTAACTCAGTTTGGAGTTAAGTCCAGTTAAATTAGTTCCCATCAGTTTCAGAAACTAATAATGAGTAGACAGTCAGTTGGGACACCAGTGACCTAATTAGTGCTACTCTAGTTAACTAAAGATTCCACCATCAGAAACTCATGCATGTCAATTCTGAGAAAGACCTAGTTGAGACTAGAGTGCAGAAACAATGTACTAATTGTTTTAGATTTTTCTAAGTTGCACTGATAGTGCATGCATTCAGGAATTTATCCTTGAGGGATTGTGCTATTTTTAGAGGCTTTATTTCCCTTTAAATACAAGCTATCCTTCATAGGAATTATACATTGGAATAGATACTTGGAGAGCTTGTGAATTGGCTAAGCTTTTGCCTTGAGTTTGCTTATGAGTTGGAGATTGAATTTGTTGAGTGTTGGGATTATTCTTGAGAGAACAAGAATTGTAATTTCATCTTAATTTTCCGAATTAGTACAAAACAGATAGTGGGGTTTTGATCTGTGGCTTTCCCTGGATATTTATTATGTTATGTTCCTTTGATTCTCTTCCTTTATTGATTATTGTTTGCTTGATATTTATGGGCTTCCTCTATAAAGAGTAGAAGTAGATTCTTGTCTCTTGTTTTAGTAGATTACATGATCTTGTGAATCTACAAGTTTTTCTACAAACAAGTGAACATTGTTGCATGAGAGAACACACCATTGAAAGAAAGTCACAATTTGTAGGAATTCCAGGCACAATTCAATGGTCTTCTCAAGACTTCAAATGAAGTCGCAAGGAATACACAGTAGGGGAACAAGCTTGAAATAAGTGCATGTCTATATAGAGAACGAAGGCAAAAAATATGGCAGGAAATAATGGTAGGGAATATGGAAGTGAATAGAAGTTAGAGGAGTAGAGAGTTGAATTGGGACTTGTTGCTCTGATACCATGTCAGGTTAGGTTTGTAACTCTGAATCAAATTGTGTTTTTCATTAACACAAAATATAACTATACAAAAGGAGAAGAAGACTATTGGGTTTCATCTCCCAATGTCTTTTCATCTTTTACTTCCTTTATTTTTTTCTATTAACAATATTTAAATAAATTTTCCCAATCCCAAAGATTAGGTGTGAACATTTCCAATATGAAGTTTTTCTATTTATTTCCTAGTTGCATGAGCACACCTGTAAGCCATATGGGAATCACTTTATTAATTATCATGTTCATTCATAAAGGGGGTTTTAAAATAGGGGGTGGGATTTTGTGTAGAGGGTTATATGTTTTGGAGGTATTAAAATGAGTATTTGATAAGACAAGGGGATATCTACTAAAATAAGCATGGAGTAGTATTGACTATTTAGTAATAAAAAGAAAAGGGTAATACAAATCACGAACACAATGATGGTTGTTTATCTCACCACTTGAAATGATGTTACAAGTTCAAAAAACCACATGAGGGAGAATATTATATGCTAGCATTATTTTTTTACAGCATTTCAAATGAGATGTGAATGGAGAGGACTTTACGAGGGTTTTATGTTAGGGTCAAGGGTTTCTAGGATTTGATATTTTATTAGAATGGTGGCATGAGGAGGCATTATCAAACACAATGTGGTTAGATGACGTGGATTCAGTTGTAGCTTTGGCCGTTTTGAAGATGCCAAAGGTTGCGAGGTTCATTATGGTGACTCGTGAGGATAATGAAAATTGTTCTTCACTGAGAAAGAGAATATTAGACTCCTCTTCTTTGGTGAGAGCTATACACAACAAGGGGGCACTATAAAATTCATTTATTCCTTTCGACGCCATCATCGACGATAATTTCTACTCACAGGGTTGTTGTGTTGGTTAGCTCATGCTATGACATAATATGATGGAGACAATCAAGGATGGGGTACTCCGTTGTGAAGGACCTCATGATGCCATGAGTCGTGATGTCCTTTTTCTTTGCTTATCTTCTAGTGTGGGTTGTTGTCTTGCATCGGGGTGGTGATGGTTGGGGCTTCACGATTGTTTTGGTTCCTATAAGATATACTCTAGGTTCTTCCATGGCAACCCTTTTGGTGGCCTTGTGCCTTTTTCTTCATGGTTATATGTTTGGGTTTACACCTGTTTTGTAATGGTTTGATGCCTATCTTTGGGCATTTAAGAGATGCACCCTTTTCTAAGGGTTCTTTCATGTAGGCCTACGTGCCTAGATTGCTTGATTGATAAGTGGTTTCTCGTTGTTTGGGAATTTGACAGATGCACCCTTTTCTAAGCGTTCCTTTATGTAGGCTTGCATGTGTGGTTTTCTCGATTGATGAGTGGATACCTATTGTGTAGAAATTTTGAATAATATGACACTTATTCATAGATATTATCCCGATTATACACTATTGTGGAATACATGCACAATACATAATCTCCTCTACATTGATCATCAATTTAGCAGCATTAAAAACAATGAAACATCAATCGCATGCGCACATTAACACAGTATGTAACACGGGGAAAGCATACAGCTGAAAACCCCACACTATTTGTATATGATAATGATTGAGAACATGTAACAATACATAGTACAATACTCCTCACAAGTACTCATTACTATCTCCACCTGTTACACACAAACTAGCTCAGATCTGAACAAGTCACAGGTTCAAATCTCCTCCGCTGCTTTGCCTGCCTCCACTGCACAATCCTGCAAGAGAATCACGTGAGCACAAGCTACAATTGCCTAGATATTGGCCCACACTGTGCAGTCCTCATTGGCATAACTCAATCCATGCATGTGCAAAATCTCATGCACAACTGATAGTCACAACTCACCCTTTCACTTACCTCTAACACCTGTCTCTGTTGAACTGTCCATGCACTGAGTTAACTGATGTATTCTTTAGTTGCTTTATGAGTTAATAATTAGTGAATTAACTAATAATTAATTCACACAACTCATCACTAGTATATTTGCAGTTAGACTAAGTACAACTAGTTTAACCAAGTCAAACTGAACACAACTCCATCAACTCCACATCCAACTCCACGGAACTCACATGCATGAGTTCTAACTGAAGTCCTCCATGCAATAGCTCAACTAACACATAAGAAACCACGTGATTCCTTCTGTCAGCTGCATGTGCCACATCCGTAGCTCAAACTGAAGTGCTCCAAGAGAATAAGATAATGTTTTGAGTCCAAATATTACTAAGGGCTAATAATATTTGATTGTTTCTATTTTTAGCCTGGCAGTCTAAAAATAGACTCTGATCACTCCGCTGTGAACCAAAAATAGAAGTCCATCTATTTTTCCCAACATGACCAATCATCCATAAACAGCATCCTGCAACTCATAGACCATGATCCATATGTCTAAAAATAGACTTTGCGCCAAAAATAGCCTGCGGGCCCACTTAGTGAAGGCGACTCCTTTCCACTAAGCTCCATCATCTTGTTGCATTTTCAACATATTGTTTGGGATATATCTAGTGTTTCCCTAAGGGGGTTTTTTGACGGGATTGCATGCCCCGTAACTTGTTATCAGTCATATGTACATTAGGGCTTATTCTAGCACATATGTTATATGCATGATTATGTAAACACATTTTTATTTTAATATACTAAAATAGGAATTATTTTGTTAGTTTGTTGTATTAAGAAGGAGCATTTAGTGAAAGGATTTTAGGAGGTGTTTATCAATGTCTATTGAAATTAGGCTTATTCTTTAGTATCCCACAAACACATATCCTATAGGTTGATTAAGTGGAAACTCAATGCCATGAGCCCATATTCATCTATTACATCATGTGTGTTAGAAATCCTCATCCAGGTGTGTCATATGATATGCGTATCCATGAAGTGTGTTTCAATCTATCACACAATGTGTGTCGTTGCGTCCTCGTCATGATTAGACACATTATATGTGCACCCCAAACTATCTATCCATCCATAAGTGAACCCCTTAGCATGCCACATGCCCAAAGTAAACTAATTTATATGCACTAACTATCGAAGTCAAAATTTATGAGTATTTCCTGAAAGAGTATTGTGCAAGAGAGTAGTGTACAAGAGTGTTTCCTGAGAATATTGTGCAACCCATATTCAATCATCAACACACTTTTGAATGAATAGAACACCTACCATACCTTTATAATCACGAGGAAATATCCTCCATCCAATACCTACATCCATTCCGTTGATAAACAAGAGACATATTGATTCTATTATGTGGCCTCATTGTTGTAATTATTATCAAGTCAACTACCATAAATGAGGGTTGTTAAAATACCTATCACTTTTTTAATGTATAATTATGATTCAATGTAGTAAATAAGTTGATGGGTATCGAATATCTAGGAAGATGAGTGCCAACTCGTGCAGAAAATTTGTTTCCACGTGAAAAGAGGATCGACTCTTCTGTGGGGAGGTTAATAATTCGACTTCGATGCAGATTTGGCGGCATATGGCCAAGTTATTACATGGCCCATTCCATAGTCAACGATATTACCCAAACGATTGAGTTTTTGTTGGTTCATATTCCACAGTTCCGCTATATCCTACGGTTCAACTCATATCCACATAACCCACGTATTCCGTTGGGGTTTATTATACGGACGAATCATGGGATGTTCTCAACTTTTTGTTCTAATCTATAAAGTGTCTTTTTGGTAGATATTGTGGGAAGCATCTTGGCATTTATCGAAATCAAGTTTTCAAGATCCTTCTGACACGTTTCCACATCAATAGGGACAAAAACTCTACAGTCGACGCACTTTTTAAAATGGGTCTTTTTTCTTCTCCTGAATCTGGCATCTTGAGATAGTATTGGATGATTCCACTTATCAGATCAATGATTTTGCCTTATCAGACTTTTAGTGCTCTGTATTGCATGATAGTCACTATATACAGAGATTTTGATACAAATATTTTTAGTTTGACTTCTTAGTCATTATGTTTTTCTCTAAAGATGATAGGTCTTTTGCTTAAGACTATTTGTGAAATACAGATCTGAATCTGCGGATGTATCTCAGTTATTTTATATTCCTCATATAATATAGTATTTTTTCTCTGAAAAAAAGAAAAGAAGTAGCATCTATGTCGAATGTAGGAACTTTGATCTGCGGATTTGAGAGAGATTGGAGCAGTGAAGTTTGTTTTAATGCGGATGGTCAACCACGTAATACGGTCGACCAATTCATATCACGTTTTGGCATGACAACGACACGTGTTACAAAATTAGTTATATCTCATGTTATACGTGGTGATAAAACAATGGTGGCAGTTCCAACTAATTTTGTTACCATCAACGTGGAGAATCAATTTGGATCCAACCACATCTATTTTACAATTTAAAGAAAATGAAAAAATACATACAACATAATATGTTGAATGTTGCCTCGAATCGTGAAGGTATCGTATCTTTTTTTCCTTTGATTTTCTGACGACATTGTTGGTTGGAGTTTGGCTGTATAGCGCAGCCATCATGAAGTTAAATTGTCTGATACCCACAACTTGATTTGGACTGGATCACACAAAAGAAAAAACAATAAATATGTGACCCATGCAAACAAATTCTGGAGCTGTCATCTCTGTTTTCTCTTGTGGGTTTCTATTAAAAACAATTTTGACCTCACCAATTGCTTTCATTTGGAAAGTGGGTAATCATGTTTATCAAAGTCAAGTTAAATCTACATCATTGATCTTACATGCGTCGACATTGAGTAGACTCAGATGGCTATCTTTTCATTCTCATGGTTGAAGTTGATATCAATGTGCAGAAGATAGATGATTTTCATACACATCAACTCCAACAATCCAGCAAGTAGAAGTATGGATAGTAATGCACATAATCCTATATGGTGTTTGTATTGCTCGGTTAACAGCGTTGGCATCAGTCCACAACAATCAAATTTGCAATCAAATTTGCAGCTGATCTTTTGTGGAATGGCCTCGTTTCTCACTCACATTTGTCATTGGATAACTACAAAAATCAATTCTGCATTGAGCAACAAGGTGCCTGGATGAGAGAAGAAACAAGCTGAGTTAAAATTTCTAGGTAGAGTAATGAAGTCAGATACGTATTATTTTTGTATATTTAAAAACTCTAGAGAGCTTCTCCTCCAGGCCAATCCAACTCGTAAGTGCAACATTGCACAAAACTCTGTTGTCAATGCTTTTCAAATTACATTTGGAAGTTGATAGGTCCAAAATAATTGGTGCGGCTTGTGTGGGGGTATTGGTAGTTGTTTCAAGGATCCCTCTACTTTTAATATGGTTATTTTTTTCGAGCCAGTAATAACGCTTCCACTAATTTTGTAATTTGGGTGGCATATCAAAGCTAGACAAACTAGTTATGCATTTTAATCGTAGCAATACCTTTTACATTCCTCAACAGTGTTGCAAGTGGAATCGTACAAAGAACAATATTTTGTTTAGATTACCTTTCGTAAGGGTCCATGTGATGGAGGAAATTCATTTTATTAGGTTTGTGAGCAAATTATTGGAGGCAAAAATCATACAAGTGCTTCGTTTCAAGCATGGAAAATCACCAGCTTTCCAATTTTTCCATGCCAAAAGAAAAATTTATTGAGGCTTTGTTTTGGATGGTGTGTATCATGTTTTGGATGAATCGACACATTACAACCCGTTCTGAGGCCAGCATCGGAAACAGTTCATTTGGGCTTGGAGTTTGGAATTATGAATACTCATATATTACTGTTTATGAAGACCGAAGCCAAGATTGGCAAGACTCACTCCTACCCTTCATCTTTCCACAAAGTAGTCGACAAAAAGAATCTAGGCTTATGTTGTGCCACATGATTATGAAGCTTTCAGATGTATATGATGCATCAATCAAGTTATCCTAGGAGTTATCAGATAGCTGAATTTAATTCAATTTCAAACATAGTGACATTTTTATTGGAGAAATTTGCAAACAAAGAACAAATTTGCAGGTCAATGTTCGTGTAGTCGTAAGCAGGAAGAGCAGATTCTTCGTCTCTCTAATTGAATTGTACCTAATTTTGTAGAAAAGCAGTGTTCGTTATATCAAAATCGATTTCAACTCTTAGAGTTATTGGTGGGCCAAAATCTTTCTTCCATGGGGAGGTATGATCTAGCGGGATCTTGACACAATTTTCCAAACAGTGCCATGACTAAGGAAAGTTCATTGAATCCTAGGTTATGAGCATTTTAAATTTGAAAATGTAAAATGGTTAATTAGCATATCGTCATAAATTTTAATTTTAATTTGTAAAATATAAATTGATTTAGAATCTTCCTCAAAATCAGCTTATAAATCCAAGGCGTAATTGAGAGTTTCATGGGATTTCTTCATATCCCTTCAGTTTTGGATAAGGCCCAAGTTTGGTGCTGTTGAGAGATTTACTCCTCAAGAATATCATGCATCTTCTTTTAGTGGATCTAGAGAGTTATTTTCTCTTTTGTTTAGGGATATTTGAAAGATATAAATCCATCTTATGTACTCTTTGAAGGAGAGCTCATTGGAGAGCTTGTTTGTGAGAGAGTTTGGAGAGATTTTAGAGCTTTGCGTTGGTAAGATTTTGTTTAGAGAGCTTGAGAGCTCAAGAATCTTTATGAGGTATTGAAGAAATGTATGCAATTTATTGGCCTTGAAATCTCTTTGGTAGTAGAAGGTAGTTTTGGGAGTGGGTCCTTTTCGTAAAGCATTGTATACATTCAATCTCTTCTAAGGAAGTCAATAAATTGATTAAAGCTTTGGAGGTAGATCCGCAGACATAGCCCACTAGAAGGGTTAACTTGGTGAACTTCTTTATCATATTTGTCTTCATGATTCATGTTTCCTATCTTTTATGGCTTGTTCATGTTCTTATGATATCTCCTAAGTTGCAATTTATGTGATGTTGTGGCATGATGATGCTTGAAATTTGGAATTTAACTTCACAAGCTCTTAAAGTCAAGTGAAGAGACTTTTTGTTTGAGCTCTAGGTTTATGGGAACACATGGTGTTGAACTATGGTATCTATGTTGAATATAGTCTATTTATAGGGGAGAATTAAACCAACAAAGTAAAAATTATAATTACAATTATGTATAATTAATAATTGAACCAACATTAATCCATCTTGACTCTTGATCTCTAGAGAGATCAAATATCTTATGCACACCTCTCTTAAAGTGACCACTTCATATTCTGGTTTGTTATTACATTTAAATTCTCTTCCAAAACAATGTGTAAACTAATCAACACCTTACCCATGAGTCCTTTTTGTACGTCAAATTTATTAAAAATACCTTAATAATAAGTTAAGAAATTATATCGTTAAGAAATTTTGTTTAGATGAGTTCAAAACCCTACCCATCTAACATGGCATTTTGGTAAGTTCAAATTCTATTAAGGATAGCTTAATAATGACTTAAAATCATTCCAACATTCACATTTTTTCATAACTTTACAATTAATTTTGTTATGTGGGTCAAAATCACTTGTTTAAAATTCCTATATAGTGATTCAAGATTTCATTTTGGAACTAATTCGTGATTTCTACTTTGAGATTCTCAATGTTGTTTGACCTTACTATCTTTGTGTAAGTAATGACATTCTATTAACATTGATAAGTTTTTATATTACTATTTTGTTGGAAACATATTGTTTTCAAATTATTTTAACTATTTGTATTCTGAAATATATTCCAAATATTACAAAATTATAATTAAATTAAATTTAAAAATATATTAAATCTCATTGATTTCTTTTAGAATTTTATAATGGTTGAAAAAAAAAACAACTAAAACTTATTAAATAATTCAAATTCTCTATTCAAAAAGTAATGTTTTCATAAATAAATTTTTTTTCCCTTTTTATTTATTAATATTTCATAACTATCATTATTATTACTACTTTATAATAATGTAAATGACCACTTCAATGTTATGATTTGTTATTACATTCAAATTTATTAATTTATAATAATGTAAATGACCATCTCGATGTTCTCATTTGTTATTACAATCCATTTTGTTCCCAAAGAAATTTGGGGGCTAGCTCAAGACATTATTTATTTAATATGGTTATTTTATAAAGTTTAATTTTTATTAAAAATTTGTTAATTATATAGATAGGTATGTATATTTCAGAATAGGTGTTTCAACTTTAATTTAATCATTATTAGTTATTAGGTGGATGGCGGAGATTTAGCTTCCATGGATTATGTGGGAATATTCATAGTAGTATATATAGATCAAGGGTTTGGAATTATCTTCAAGTTAGTTATGTTAATTTAATTAATTTATCTCAAATTAATTAATTAAAGAAAATGACATGTCAACGAGCGTCTTATTGTGTATGTGGTATTGATAAGCCATGGAATTGTAATAAAAATTATTTGCATGTTAAGAATTTCCATGGTAAAGTAGGATGAATCTCCTTGGTGAAAAATATTATTTAACTCATATATTAATTATTTTTATAATTAACAATAATAATATTATTTTCAAATAAAGTTGTATTTTGTTAATTTTCATGGGTATTGTTTGTTGAACAATATGAGATGTGTTTTGATACTTATCAGTATGTTGACAGTGCTGGAACCACCAACATGTCAGGGGATCTCCCCGGTAAGAAGTCCCAGTTAGACCTTAGATTGTTTGGTGTAGGAATCCCGGCAGTGGGTCGTACGGTATCACATTGACTACGGTTTCGCACAAAGGCAAGTAAGATGTCCCTATTGGTAGCAAGGGTGTGACATATGCAGTAAGTCAAGGAAGGTGCATGAGCGACTCTAACACACCAAGGGTGAGGTGAGTGGACCCATTGGAAACATGTAATAGCATGAAGTTAAGAAGGGAACACACGAGCAAAGATACACCACAATATGGAAGGCAAGTAAGCTAGCAATCCAAAGTGATGGTTAAACCAACAACACAGTTCAGTAAGATTCATACATACATATACAGAAAATAGCTACACATGCATGTGTAAGCGAACAGATACATATATCATCTAGAGTAAACAGATAGTTGAAATAAAATACAACATATGCATGAAAAGTTTTGTCTCTGTTATATTAAGAAGAGTAAGTTCCAGTCATACAATACAACCATGACCAACCACTAGTTCCAACAACGGAACGTTACAATCACTACCGCCTTCTCCTCCAAAGAGATATACTAGCTCTGCATAGTGGAGAAGATAAGGCTCATTACAATACTATGCAAGCTTTGTCTAAGTTACTCCTATTGGAAGCTTGGCTGACCAAAAGCCTCTACAATCAGTTATGAGGGACTATATACAGCAAAGGGTGGGGTGACCCTTGACATTCCCCTTTGTGATAGTTCACCTACCCTCATGACTCTTCATCTACTCTATGACTGTTACATCCAACTATCGACACTTGAAATTACACTTGACAAGACATTACATATAATCTGCACATGTACCCATGTGAGACAAAATAGGCTTGATCAAGCCATGCAAGACATCACTATGAATCAGACAGCTGTCGGAAGACCATCTCCTCGACATCCTCATGGTGGTTGATAGTAGTGAAATGATTCCAAGCTTGGTAGTCTGTGATGGTGTTCGTGTACTTTAAGGTGATATCTTTTTGGAAACAAACTCTTGCCTCCATAGCATCTGGGTACACCGCTCGGGCTCCTCTGTCCAACTCATCTAATAGCATGCACATCATTATCTTGAGTGTGGTCGGACCAGTAACATACTTGTGCATGGTGTCTGCACCAATCACCAACTCTGAGCTCGTGGTTATGCGCATCAACATGTCAAAGTACGAGTTAATCTTGAGTCAAACCTGTGCCTTTGACTTTGCTTAGGTGAATGTCCCAATAGATGGGATCGCATGTGCACACACAACAACATACATGCTCTGGAATACTCATGCATGGGAAGCATGTAAACTAGTGATGAGCAGTAGAAGATCTTCATAGTTCCAAATCTAACTCTAGATCCGTGCATTCAGCTCAACTGCTCTGGGCTTCATCATCTTAGGAAAGTGTAATGGGGTTCCCTTATATCTCATTGTCCATGTTTTCATATAATCAACAACATCATGCATGTTCAATAAGGTACGTGCTCTCCTCAAACATCCTTGCTGCTAACCATTGAGATGGACAACTACCTTATGCATGGTACCAAACTTGGAATACAACATTTGCATGACTATGTCAAGGGACAATACTTCATCCAATATTGCCTTCTTCAATTTTGCGTCGATGTTGTAACCAATTCTCCTCCCTTCTTGGGCATTTGTAACTCCTTAGTCATTCGCTCATTTTCTGCTATCAAGAAGCAAACAATCGATTTAGTGGCTTTGACATATGCTCTGGTAGCATCGACCAATGCTATTGGATGCTTGTGCATGTCAGAAATGATCACTTGTTTCTCAAACTGCGCAGGAGATGTGTGATCATCCGGAGTCGACACTATGTGAGATTAAATAACTTTATGTTGGGACTCATTGAATGAGATGTTCTACATCGCCCCCTTTGGATTGTCTCCAAGGATCTCAGTGTCTCCTTGGTCTCTTGGGACTTTCTCCACTTCTGGATCCAGTGAAGCTGGTGGGTTGACCTCTTGGTGGTGAGGCATGGGGTCAATGTCTTGCTCTAACTCTTGTTGCTCCATGTATGTATACATCCTACTCAAGTGCTTGTTCAATCTCTTGAGCAAAGTCTTACTCCTGCGATGGCTCACCCTTCCTGCTTGGTGCCAGCTGTTCGGATGAGTTGACTACCGGCACGAGCACAATTTCATCTTTCTGTACATGTTACACACCCTATTGTACCTTTTCTTGTTGCGCTTCCTTCTCTTGTTTGCACAAATTCTATTCCTTCTGGAGTTGTTCCTTCAAATCATGCAACTTCGACTCTGTTTCCGCCATTCTACATTTTTCTCTCTGTTATGAAACCAACTCACATAAAGATAGAAAAGAAATATCAACGCCTTAGAATTTGGCCTGTTCGAGGGAGAAACCTCTTTTACATTACACAAATGAATAATTCTTGGATGATACAAATGACAAGACCTCGTTTCTATATATAGGAATCTAAGGGGTCATAATATAATCAGAGCCAACATAACAATACTAATGTAAGGGCACAACAATAACAATAGTGGGCTTCTATGGGGCACAATAATAACAATATGGGGACTACATGGGCACAAAAATATAATAAGGGGGTTGTACTCATAACAATAAAGGGTTACACCAGTAGTATAGGGACCTAACATGCCCGTCTTCTTCAAAAAGTGTTGTCCTCAACGCTTAAGTAGTTCTGGATGCTTCTATATAAAATTCTCATCCTCTTATGTGGAATCTTCAGTAGATAAGTTCTTCCACTTAATGAGAGACTCTAAAATTGATCGATTTCGTAGCTGTTGATTTCTTGTTTTTGTGACTGCTTCCGGTTCCAATATGATTTTTCATTCCTCATCAAGTTCTGGAAATATTATTTCAACTGGGATCTTCTCACTTATAATCTTCTTTAAGCATGAAACATGGAAAGCTACATGCCCTCAAGAAGATGCAGGAAGCTCCAATTGATATTCCTTAGTACCAATCTTTTGTAACACCTTGTACATACCATAATACTTTGGTGATAATTTATTATCCTTCTTAGCTTCCTTGAGGGACATTTTTTTGTATGGTTGTAGTCGTAGAAATATCGAGTCACCTACATCAAAAATTCTTTCACTGCAATATTGATCTGCTTGTTGTTTCATTCGATTCTGCGCCAAAGTGAGGTTATCCTTTAAAAGTTGGAGAACTTGTTGTTGATTCTCAATGTGATATTTCACTGCTTGAACCTTCTTCTTTTTTTGATATGTCCTTCTATCTTGAGAGTTTGAGGAGTGGTAATTCCTGCCAATACATTACAAGATATGGTCAGATTCATTTCTTCTTTCTTTGGGGTTGGTTCCTCGTGAGTATCCTTTTCTTTTGATGCTTGTTGATCCTTTTCTTCCTAATATTTCACTTCTTGAACCTTCTTCTTCTTGATATTTCCTTCTATCTTGAGAGTATGAGGAGTGGAAATTCCTGCCAATGCAGTACAAGATATGGTCGGATTCATTTCTTCTTTCTCTAGGGATGGTTCACGGTGTATATCCTCTTCTTTTGGCATTTCTTGATCCTTTTCTTCCTCCTATTCACAATCTATGTAAAATAATTTCTTCTCAGCACACTTATGACCTTTAATGTATTTGCTATCACAATTGTAAAAAATCCCTTTTGCTCTTTTTTCTTCCACTTGTTGTGGTGTCAACCTTGTAGGTTGTGGAAGGCTAGGACAACCAACACTTCCATCTTTATAGTTGTGAGTGGAAGACTTTCTTGTTGCCATAATTTTTCTTTCCACTTTTCTTGCCAACCTATATGCCTTCTCCAATGAATCAGGTTCCCAAAAGCGAACCTCATATTGGATGTTATCTTTTAAAGTCCCTGTGAAGACATTAATCCTCTTCTTCTCTAGAATATCATTTACCCATATATTCAATTTTTGGAATTCCTCAATGTGCTCTTCCATTGAACCCTTTTGTTTGAGATTTATCAATTCGCTCAAGAATGTGTTGCTCTTTGTCTCCTCATAATGTGCTATCATTTCCTCCGTGAAAATTGACTAGGCGACAAGTGCTTTACAAGAACAAATCACTCTATACCATACAAACTGATTTGGTTCTAAATATAAAGATGCAATACATACCTTTTGTAATAGTTTCACATCATGTAGATCAAAATATTGTTCCATCTCTACTATCCATGTTACCGGATCCTTTCCATCAAACCTCCTCATATCTCTTTTTCTTTCTTTTAGGAGCTCGAGCTTGAAACGAATGTAACTCTATGTGTTGAAAAGTGTAACAAGATATGCTAAAAATAACACTGCTATAAATAGCCCGGCTATAAATAGCAATTTAGCCATTGGTGATCTTAGCAACAATGGATGAAAAGTGAAAGTGCTAAAAATAGCTTTTCTAAAAATAGCATTTCGAGATCCCTTCGTATTTTAGTCAGTCCATGAACTAAACATAGGAAGTAAAATTCGAATTTGATATTCACAGCAGTTTGTAAATTGATTAATTAATTCATCTTGAGTTAATTAGTTAAGGAAAATCAAACTTGAAGTCTATGTGAGGACATGCAATAGTTTCTCCTTTGATTGATGGATTTATCCATCAGTTAAAGAGATATGGATGAGTTGTAATATTGAGTTGTAATTAGTTGACTCAGTTTAACTGAGTCAAGTCCGGTTAGATTAATTTAACAGTTTGTTAAATTAATGAGAGTTCAGTTAGTTAATGCTTGCATGCATGTAACTACTGTATTTCAGATAACTATGTATTCACTCATGGATAACTCATGCATGTTAGTTCAGTGAGAGACCCAGTTGGGATCAGATGGAGGGAAAATGTACTATCAGTTGCAAGAATATTCCATTATGAATATTCCTTGCATGCAGAAGGAATATTATTCCTTGAGGATTGTGTAGTTGGACTTGAGGTTACAGTGAGTGTGATGAGGCCAATTCACACATGTGATATCATTGGACCCCAATCAAAACTGCACAAGGAAATAGGAGGCTTGGAGGGCTTGAGGAAGATATATTCTATGTCTATTCAGTCTGTGAGCTGTATTGTTTGATTACAGAGAGAGCAAGATAGCTTGAATTCTTTTTATAACTTGAGCAAGATTTCCACTTGTATGATAATACAAAGTTGGGGTTTTAGGCTAGTGCTTTCCCCAGTGATATATCTTCTGTGTTATAGTTGATTACTTCTCATTCTCATTTATATTTGTTCTTGTTTGATGATGCTCATATCTGTTTAAGCTTCCGCAAAGTTTATGATAGAAGTAGATCTAGTATTATGCTTTCGGAAATTGCATATATCAGTTGATCTACAGGTGAAAATTCTACATGGTATTAGAGTAAAGGTGATCAAGGAAGAACAGTATACAAGTAGGAGAAGTTCAAAGTTTGGCTTTTGAATATTGAAATTGAGTTCTTATCACATCTATTTCACCAATGGCGTTTAGTGGTTTAAGACTCGAATATGCCCTTGATGGCAGTTCGAATTATATAGCCTGGAAGGATCACATGGAGGCAGTATTAGAAGATAACAGTCTCAAGGACTTCATTGATCAAGAAGTCCAAAAGCCGACTAATGCTACTCAACTGGTGGAATGGAAAAAGTGTGTGGCTAGAGCAAGGAGAATCCTCCTAGAGGGAGTTCGAGATCACATTGTCTCGAGCCTCCATGGGAAGGAGACTCTGTTTTCGATGTGGAAAACATTGAAAGATATTTATCAGAATAGCAGCGATCAGAGGAAGCTGGTGCTGAAAGACAAACTTCGAAATATCAAGTGAGAAAAGGGCGACACAATCTCTACGTTCCTGAACAACGTCACCACCTACAGGGATGAGCTTGGAAGCGTAGGGGTTGTGACATCTGATTATGACATGGTGAGTCTAGCACTCCTCGGTCTTCCTAAGAGCTAGCATAGCTACCAGGACTCGGTTAATGGAAGAGACAAACTCCTAGATTGGGAACGACTTTGGTCAAACCTAATGCAGGAGGAGATAAGGGGAAGCACCAAGGATGGATCTTCATCAAAACAAGATGATGAAGAAAATCTAGCTTTAACAAGTAAAGCTAAGAAAGGGAAAGGGAAGGCATCCCAATCCAAATCTTCTCTTGGTCGAAAGAAGGTTGACAAGTCAAAGGTGCGATGCTTTCACTGTCATGAAGTGGGCCATTATGCTATGAATTATCCACAAAAGAAATCCAAGAAGGGTTCCTCAAAGGGATCTGATGGTGATGCACTAGCTTCACAGTTTGAGCTGGATTTCTCTCTTATCGCATGCATGGTTTCATCCATGGTGGGATGTGTTTGGTACCTAGATAGTGGAGCCTCTTTCCACATGTCAGGTGATAAGAATCTTTTCAGTACCTTTGAGGAGAAGGATCTCCAGATGGGGATCGAGATGGGTAATGATGGAAAGTACTATGTCTCAGGTGAAGGTACAGTTGTGTTTCAGAGGGAGAATGGTGCTCCTATCACCATATCTGCTGTTAAGTATGTACTCACCCTATCTGTTGTTAAGTATGTACCAAGTCTGAAAAAGAATCTTGTGTCTGTTGCTATGCTAGAAGATAAAGGCTATGATGTAGTCTTTAGTAAAGGAAAATCTTTCCTAAGGCATATCGGTACCGAAGATACCAAGCGAATTGGGATTCGAGTAAAGAATCTCTACAAGCTAGAGGTAGAAGACTATGCTACACTGAGTTCCAAAGTAGAGGGGGTGCAAAGCCAAGATGTTGGCGAGCTATGGCATAGAAGACTAGGCCACTTGCACCACGGGGTCTTGAAGATCATACACCAAATTTCTACTGGCTTACCTAAGGGAAAACTAGAGTAAACAGATACATGCAAAGGATGCACCCTGGGTAAGTATGCAAAATCTTCCTTTCAAGATCAGGATAGTAGAGCTGGAGCAATCCTGGAGCGAGTTCACTCAGATGTATGTGGACCATTCTCTATAGCCTCCACCACTAAACAAAGGTACTATGTTATTTTTATTGATGATTTTTCTCGTAGATGTTCGATCTACTTTATGCAAAAGAAGGATCGGACCTTCTTGAGGTTTTGTGAGTTAAAATCTCGGCAGAGAAAGAATTTGGAAAGAAGGTAAACCCCTTGCGTAGTGATAATGGTGGGGAGTATGTTTCCCAACAGTTTAAAGACTTCTGCCCTACAGAAGGAATTAAAAGGGAACTGAAGACACCCCATAACCCACAACATAATGGGGTGGCCGAAATGAAGAACAGATCTATTGTGGGAGCATCTTGAGTGATGTTGCATGACCAAAGCCTACCACTTCAGCTGTGGGTTGAGGCATGTAATATAGCAGTGTATCTTCAGAACAAAAGTCCTCATTGTATCTTGGGGATGAAGACACCTATGGATGCTTTTTCGGGGAAGCGACCAGATGTGAGTCACTTTCGCATCTTTGGATCATCATTTTACTGTCATCTGACCAAATATGCTTGGAAGAAGCTAGATCCAACAGCTGAGTTGGGGATACTTGTGGGGTACACAGATACACCCCACAACTATTGTGTGTTTTTGCCTGCCAGTCAGAGGACCATAGTGCACAGGGATCTGAAGTTCGACGAGCAAAGAGCCATGCGAGTGTCACTTGAGAGGGAGCTCAAGTTGCATGGAGATGAAGAAGTTTTAGTTCCAAAGGAGGAGGAGCATCCTAATGATGTGGATCAGCCACATGTAGAGGATCCAGTAGTGGAGACAACCACTTCTCGAGAGTCTTCCAGAGACAGGAGAAAATTCTCACGGGAATATGATAGATTGATGCTAGATGTGAGAGACAATGTGGGGCAGCCATCCTCTCAGCACAGATAGAGGAGATCTCCCGAGAGATACACTGGCTACATGGCCCTGGTTGGGGAGTGTGTAGCGACTGAACCTTCTTCTTTTGAGGAGGCAGTATAGCAACCAGTCTGGGTTGATGTAATGGTAGAAGAGTACGATTCTATCATATGGAACAGTGTGTGGGATGTTGTCCTTAGACCTGGGGACAAGTCAGTGGTTAGTTCCCGATGGCTTTACAAGGTAAAGCAGGCAGCTGATGGTAGTGTTGAGAAACACAAGGTAAGGTTTGTTGCTCGAGGTTTCTCACAGGTTGAGGGGATCGACTATGATGAGACCTTTGCTCCCGTAGCAAGGTACTCATCTATCAGATCAATGCTAGCTCTATCAGCTTAGATGCATTGGAAGATCCATCATATGGATGTGAAGACGGTGTTCCTCAATGGGAATATTGAGGAAGAGGTATACATTGAGCATCTCGAAGGATTTGAGACCTTCGATCGCGAGTCGCATGTCTGCCGACTCAAGAGAGCACTGTATGGGATGAAGCAAGCACCGCGTGCTTAGTATACTAGGATCGAAAGTTATTTCACTGGTTTTGGCATCACCAAGAATGAAGCAGATGCGAACCTTTACCACATCATGGTAGATGGTAAGCCATTGATTATTGTACTTTATGTCTATGATCTGATTTTGACAGGTGATGACCAGCTGATACAGTCTTGCAAGGAGGACCTTGCAAGAGAGTTCAAGATGAAGGACATAGGCCTCATGCACTACTTTCTAGGCATGGAAGTGTGGTAGAAAGATGGGGAAGTATTTGTGTCTCAAGGCAAGTATGCCAATGAGATACTCAGGCACTTTCACATGGAGAAGTACAAATCCATGCAGAATCCTCTAGCTGGGAACTAGAGGAAGGAGGATGCTACTTCAGGTGAGGTAGTAGCTGCTACTGTTTATCAGCAACTGGTGGGTTCACTTATATATCTAGTGAACACACGACCCAATGTATGCTTTGCAGTGAACTAGCTGAGTCAAGCTATGGTTCAGCCTACCAAGCTATTCTGGAAGGTAGCGAAGCATGTGTTGAGACATCTCAGAGGCACTACATAGTATGGATTGTGGTACAGACGGACAGAGGGAGTGAAGCTGCAAGGCTTCACAGATGCAGATTGGGCAAGTAGTCCATCAGACTGGAAGAGAACTTCTAGAGGAATCTTCAACCTTGGCTCAGCTGCAGTTTCTTGGTACAGCAAGAAACAGAGATCAGTTGCACTTAGCTCAGTAGAGGCTGAATACATGGCTTCCATTTAGGTAGCATGCGAGGCCATTTGGATGCGGAAGATTCTAGTGGGATTGTTTGGTTAGATGATGGATCCTACAGTGATATACTGTGATAATCAAAGTTGCATAAAACTCTCTGAGAATCCAGTGTTTCATGATAGGTCCAAGCATATAGATATTTGTTACCATCATCTACAGGATTGTGTGGTCAAGAGGATCATGATGTTGCTGTATGTTTTGACCGAGGAACAGGATGCAGATATTTTGACTAAGGCATAATTGTCAAAATGCAAGTTTGAGTTCCACAGAGACAGGATCGGGGTTACTGATAATCTCTTTCTTGTAGAGAGGGAGAGTTGAAAAGTGCAACAAGAAATGCTAAAAATAGCACTGCTATAAATAGCTAGGCTATAAATTGCAGTTTAGTCATTGATGATATTAGCAACAATGGGTGAAAAGTGAAAGTGCTAAAAATACCCTTTCTAAAAATAGCATTTCAGGATCCCTTCTTATTTTAGTCAGTCCCTGGACTAAACATAGGAAGTAAAATTCGAATTTGATATTAACAGCAGTTTGTAAATTGATTAATTAATTCATCTTGAGTTAATTAGTTAAGTGAAGTCTATGTGAGGACATGCAACAGTTTCTCCTTTGATTGATGGATTTATCCATCAGTTAAAGAGATAAGGATGAGTTGTAATATTGAGTTGCAATTAGTTGACTCAGTTTAACTAAGTCAAGTCTAGTTATATTAATTTAACAGTTTGTTAAATTAATGAGAGTTCAGTTAGTTAATGTTTGCATGCATGTAACCACTATATTTTAGATAACTGAGTATTCACTCATGGATAACTCATGCATGTCAGTTCAGTCAGAGAACCAGTTGAGATTAGATGGAGGGACAGTGTACTATCAGTTGCAAGAATATTCCATTGTGAATATTCCATGCATGTAGAAGGAATATTATTCCTTGAGGATTGCGCAGTTGGACCTGAGGTTACAGTGAGTGTGATGAGGCCAATTCACACATGTGATATCATTGGACCCCAATCAAAACTACGCAAAGAAATAGGAGGCTTGGAGGGCTTGAGGAAGATATATTCTATGTCTATTCAATCTCTGAGCTGTATTGTTTGATTACAGAGAGAGTAGGATAGCTTGAGAGCTGATTCTTTTTGTAACTTGAACAAGATTTCCACTTGTATGATAATACAGAGTTGGGGTTTTAGGCTGGTGCTTTCCCTAGTGATATATCTTCTGTGTTATAGTCGATTACTTCTCATTCTCAGTTATATCTGTTCTTGTTCGCTGATGCTCATATATGTTTAAGCTTCCGCAAAGTTTATGGAAGAAGTAGATCTAGTATTATGCTTTAGGACATTGCATATATCAGTTGACCTACACGTGAAAATTCCGCACGATGGTTTCAAACCTTCAAATTCTAAAATTATGACCGGTGGTATCCCTCTACGTCCCCTTTCTAATGCCACCAATCTGATCAAAATTGGATTCTCAAAGAAAACGTTATGCCCAATCTCCCAAGATGCCCTAATTATATGATTTTTTTAGTTTATCAAACTTATACGAAATGAAATGTGTCACTATTTTGACCTTTGTACCTGAAACTAATACATAGAAAACCGCAGTCCATCCTCTTTCTGCAACTTCTTATGAAATTTCAATATGATGCTCAGCGAGAAAGTTATGATGATTTTCCCAAGGTCACCTGTTTGGGATGTAATTCAAGACCCTACAAAAATCCTAAATGTCTTGGACTGTATCTCCGACAATATTGTGAAACAAGATTTGAAATTTGGGTCCGCACTTCACTAATATTTCTTCGCAGATGGGTTTTAATTTTAGAGTCTGAACCTTCGTAGAAAAAACTTTATAGCGCAAATTCCATGATGACCTATTTGTGATGGAATTATGGAGCTTGCAAATACCCTAACTTCCTCATATCATATCTCTAAAAATAAAGTGAGACAAGATATGAAATTGGGACCCGAGGTTTAGGATAATTTCAGATCAAATGGGTTTTTTTTAGCTTCTAAAACATTGCAGAAAAAGAGTTATAGCTAAAATGCCACGATGACCTATTTGGAGCAGCAAAACCCTGGAATCCAAAGCTCTGATACCAAATGTTATGAAACCAGCTCACAAAAAGATAGAAAAGAAATATTAAAGTCTTTGAATTTAGCCTCTTCGAGGGGGAAAGCTCCTTTACATTACACAAATGAACAATACTTGGATGATACAAATGACAAGACCTTCTTTCTGTATATAGGAGTCCAAGGGGTCATAATATAATCAGAGTCAACATAACAATAATAATGTAAGGGCACAAAAGTAATAATAGTGGGCTTCTATGGGGCACAATAATAACAATATGGGGACTACATGGGCACAACAATAAATAAGGGGGTTATACTAATAACAATAAGGGGTTACACTAGTAGTATAGGGACCTAACACTCTCTACCTTTGTGTGTTCCTCTTGTCACGTTTTTGCCTCTTCACCTCTATTGCCAAAGTTGCTTTCTGCACAAGTGAGTCTACTTGGAATTTGCAACTTTGTTCCTCCTCCATGCTGTCGACAATCTTCCTCTTGCTCTTGTCGCACATTGGTATGTTTACCTATGTTGTTGTTGCTCTCCGAGATGCCACTTCGCCAACCATTCCACAGGGATGTCGACTAGTTCATTGGGCCTAGAGAAGCTATAACAATATCTCTATGGGTCCTCCTCCACCTAATGACATGCCCCGTGGATCCACTGAAACTGTATGCTCATACAGTGATCTTTTACAAGACAATGCAGTTCATATAGATTGTAGCTTCAAGCGTCAAATGGATATTTATTGATATCCTCTGCTTCAACATCTACATGCTTGAAATTCCTTATCTTGTATAACCCAAATCGTAATGGAAGAGCGGGCCAAGGAGCCTTCTTCTTCCGGTGTAGCCTAGATGACAATCTTGTTGAGATGTGTTATGATAATTCATGCATGACGAGCTTGTCCAAGGAAAACTTTGGTAGAACATGCAAAGGCTTCTTCGCGTTGCACATCCATATGAGGTGTTAGATGGCGAGGCATACCAATTTGTTATATCGATCAGTGCCTCCATTTTTGCCTTCGATATGCAAGGTGGATCCTGTTCAAATATCATCTTGTACACCAGGGTGACAAAATGATCAGACAATTGTGTGATAACTCCTCTGAAGATGCATTTAGACAACATTTTACAATAAGTGTTCACAGAGGTCTCTGCCGATGTCCATGCCCACTTCAAGCCTAGGAACTCCTGATGGGCACAGATTGCATCCAAGATGTAAGCAAACATGTAGATTTCTACTTTTTGAACTTTGGGTGGTTGTCGAGCTCTTGTTACCTGTTCCTTCAACCGGTGAGCCAACATGTCGAACCAGTTGCATGCTTTGCCTTCGCTGGCCAATTGGTCCAACGTGATCACCCAACTTTGTAGGAAGGTTCTCGTGCTCTCTTTTCCATACAAGGGACATGCAAAAATGACCAAGTATTGATACGCCTTCTACAGTATCTTCGTCTTGTAGATCTGGTTGGGTGTCATCCTGAATTTGGGTGGCTTCTTCACCCATTTCTTCAAGTCCCCGGAGTTGGAATTGCTATTAGGTATGCTGAAGGGTGTCTCCATGGTGACCACAGGCTTTGACATATGGTACATGTGCTCATAATCGTGTGCCCTAAAGGTCGCAATCTTCGTCCCGTTGACACTTCTCAATGTCATCATTTCAGGATCAGTGTGGAAGACGATCCAATGTATCATGTCCATGTGTGGGAATACAAGATACCTGTATGCAATTTGATACAAGCCAGACTTGTGAATGTTCACATAGACTTGGCGGTCTTCGAGGTCTTTCCCAAATTTTCCTGTAACTGCATCATTTCCTCTTGCCATTTCAGCTTGATCTCCTTGTCTACAATTAGATTGGTATCTTCATAGATTGGAAAACTTATAGACACTTGCTCAATTGTTTCTCTAGTTGCACTTCCGTAAGTTTCCTTTCATCCTGCTCTCTTTGAGGCCATTGATCCTAAATTGCTGAGAGACAGATGAACACCTGCTAGATATGGAGACATGGTGACATGCATGGCAAGAAATCTATCAGCTAAAACCAAAGAAAACTTGAGGAACAACATACCTGGGGATTGATTGGAAAGGATTGTGCAATTTTTCCTAGGAGGCTCGGAGACTGGCTACTAGAACTGCACAAAAGGCAGTCTGGGCTGCTGGGAGGCTGGTTGGCTACTAGAATTGCATAATGCACAATTCAAAGTGGCCTGCTAGCTGTTGGGGTTGTGCAATGCACAATTCCAATTGGCAAGGGTTGCAGGCCCAATGACGACGTTACGCAATTTTCTAGGTCAATTGTCACTACCTCTCAGAATTGCACAATGCAAGACTAGGGGATAGTCACTCAGCAAAAATGAACATTTTATGAGAAGAAAGGCAGAGCCTTCCCTCTCAAGATTGTGCAATGTTGCCTTGGTGAGGTAGAGCCCGGCCTAAGGTTTATTAGACCCGCAGACGGGAAACTAGAAGAAGCTGTGAATGTGAATGCATGGCGATGTTGATTGTAAATAGGAGTGAATGATCATGCATGAAAACAGTGAAATAAATATTCAAAAAATGGATCAACATGCATGTGGGTGAAGCAAGTTGTCGAATGAGTGACCGTTCATGCAAAACAATGTCATGCATCCAACAACAGTGAGATGCTAACGAAAACTGAAATGGTGCTAATACAAGCTAATATGCATGCAAACGACAACAAGAATTCATAGAAATCAAGCAGACAACACTCACACAAGCCAAAAACACAAAAGGAAATAGAAATGCTGCAAAAGACAAATTGAGAGGACTTACTTGGAAATAGCTGAGTTGGATGTGTTGAAGACTCCTGGACGTGTTGTGGGATGTCAGAGCTCCAATATTTATGTTAATAAGTGAGCTCTGAAGTGTCAAATAAATAAGTTTGAGGCTCATGATGCACATGCACAAATCTAGGATTAAGCGACACTTGGAGGAAATATTCTAAAACGATCTTTGCATGTAACCTCTAGTTGCTAAAAATAGATCCCTAAAATATAGGGATTTTTTTGCATGTTTCTTTTCTCTATTTAGAGAACAAGAAACTCATGCATGCAAGTCAAGTTTTCTCAGTCCCGGGTGGAACCGATCAACTCGCTGGCACATGCAACAGTCTGCCTGACTGAGGGGAGATTTTGTGAAATTTCTGGGAGTAAGCTGGGCTGGCTGCCTAGAAGGATTGCACAATTTTTGGATTGAGTAGTCCTGCTGGGCTAGATTGCACAGTTTTTCCACGAAAGGTTGACAAGAAGAATTACTCAATTACTGAGGCCAGCAGGTTGCTAGTCAAGATTGTGCAATTTCTGCGGGGAAGGCTGGTTCCCCTTTAAAATTCCGTAATTTCTTGAGAGAGTTGATCAGCCTGCAGTGGGACTAAGTCTAGGGAAGCAACCTTTCAATGGAATGCAGCAAGCTATCATGCACAGGTTTTCATGCTGCTAAAAAACCATTGAAGCTTGTGTGCTTGACAGGGCAAGACATGTTGTTGAGGATGGTTGGTAGGGAGGCTCCAAAATGAAGCTAAGTCAAAATTTTGGAGGGTGATTGTAGCGGCTACAAACCTTGGCAACACACTGGTATAACTCCAGCTGTTTGGATGGACCTTGTTTGTGAAAATCAAGTCTAACACCTCCGGAAGTATTGTTTAGTTCTTTGTTTGTCTTTGTTTTCACACTTTCTTGATTGTAAGATGTAGCATCTACCAAGCCCTTGGTCGATCGATAGACATTCCAAGACAAGCCAACACAGTTGTTTCGATTAAGGTTGAGGGGTATATTAGTGTACAAGTAGTATAGTCGTCAGAGTTTTAGTTTCATCTCTGGTGTTGCTCCGCTACCAGTAGGCCTGGGCAGTGCCCTGACGGAGTCACGCAGGAACACAAGCATCGCTCCACTACCAATGAGCCTGGTCAGTACCCCAGTAGAGTTACTTTCATCACCTCTCTATGCAGGAAGCCTTTCTCTTCTTTCAACTTATTCATTTTTCATTTGAAAATTTTCACTTTTCATTTTTTCATAATTGTTCATAACACTTATTCATTTCAGAGGCAAAAGAAGGATCCTGACTTATTGAGAGAAGAAGAGGTTGTTCCTTTAGATAATTAGTTCTATATGTACCTATGATGTGCTTGTTCAGGTTTTCCCCCTCACCTTACTCTACTTGACTGAGCTGACAAGGGTTAACTAAAAAACAACCAACTAGATTAAGTGACACTTGTTAGCGTGAAAGCATTGTGCTTTCACCAAGGTTCACTTCAAACAGTATGTATTTTCCATTGGTGTATCATGGACTGAAGATAACATGTTCTTCATACAGAGGTAAGACGACAGATAACCAAGTAGTGATTGTTGCACAATGCCTCTTGTACTTTACCCATCTTGTTTCAAGAGTCACACATGGTTTCATGTGAAACTAACCTACGAGTGCAAAACAAGTAGACAAACAACAAAAAACAGAAGAAGCAGAAGTAAATGCGAAAGCAAAGCAAGTAAGAAAACAAGTAAGTGGAAAAACAAACATGCAAGGTAAGTAAGCAAACAAGCATGCAAGAAAACAACCAGAAGAAATCACTAGTCCTACTCCTAAGATAACGTTGCATGGGCCTGATCACATTAAGTGATACTCCTAATGCATCCACCAGTACATTGGCTGGCCCATTTTTGTCAAGGCATGGTCCGTGAGCAACCCGGTTGTGCGAAGCAGTAAACAAGAAAGATATAACAATGAAGACAAACACACTCCATGTTTAAATGTGTCCACAGAACATAAGTGAGTGAAAGTGAATGACATGCAGTCCATGGACATGTCATGGTGGTGTGTGACACTACGTGCAACTATGAAGCATACGCATACTCTTGACTGTGACATGCAAGAAAATGAAAGCAAAAAAGACACCTTGTGTCTTGCACGTGTGCTTGCAATTTAAGATTCCTTCAATGCATGAGTGATGGGATCATTCATTTAGAGTGGAGGAAGTATGATCTGTGTGTGAGACTGATCTTCAATGCATACATATGAGTGATGAGGAGCCTTGGTTGTTTCAACAATTTCCTGATCAGAAGTGAAACCAACCTCAAGACACCGAGGGCCTCACATAACCATCAGCTCAGGCTAAAGTGCCTCAATAGTCTGGGGGATTTCAACTTCATCGACAGATAGATCATCATAAATAGGTGGCTTCAAAAATTCAACTGCAATAGAATCATCATCGTGATCGGATACAGGAGTAAATAAATCGCAACAACTATGATCAGTAAAATCAATGATTTCATCGACATCATCATGATTTGATGAATCAAATAGAGAGGCAAATGACAAGCGGACAAATTCACCCTCTGTGTTTCTAGAAAAGGTAGATGAAAAGTCAAATGGATTTTCAATGAATAGTTTATCCTCTATGTTGTCAGATGATGGACTAACATCTGGTGTGTGCTGTGAATGATAAACAATGGGTGCATCCGTAGAAGGAGATACACATATAAAATCATGGATGGCAAGTTCATTGAAGATGTCAGGAAAGAATGGATGAGGCTCAGATAGAAGGGAGTCGTCCTTCGCCGAGTGTTGATGCTCAAGCTCCCAATCATACTCTTCATGAATGACAGCACATGTTGGTTGTGCAACACCAACTCCATCAATGGCTTGATCCTCGTTCACAACAAGTGTAGAGTCTAGAATGGAAGAACAAAAGATAGCATCATTCGGAGGATCATCCAAGTACGAAGATGGAGGTTGTGGTACAAAATGCATGTGACAAGTCAAAGGACTCACAACCAAATCTGCGCAAAAATTAAGCGAAGTGATGTTGGGAGGATGTCACAGCTGAACAAATGTGTGTGACTGTTCTATCGCATCACTCTACAGTGGTGGAGTTGTTTGATGAGGGGATGGCAGACAGTCATTCGTGACAGTGACTGTATTCATCTTTGATTGTGCAACTCCATCACTGAAGTATGCTGAGTGAGGCTTGGGCTTCAAATTCTTCTTGGGATGGACTGATTTGTTAAGAAAGAACTTGAATCTATTCCAAAGATAACGAAATTTTATTTGGCTCTTCGGAGCTTCAAACTGCAAGACACGGAAGCATTGCCAAAAGTCCATATGCAATTCATGTGGGGCCTTCCATTGTTGTAACATTTTTTGGTCAAGATGTTATGGATCGAAATGATGGAAAGTATCTTCAATGAGATCACAGAAATGCTCAAGCGAGTGCATGCTATCAGCCAGTAGGCTACAGCACCACCTTCGTGGGGATTCACGAAGTGTGTGTGTAAGCATCAGACTGGTCTGTTCGTCATAACATCCATCTTCCTCGTCAAGGATGGCAAGGAAGTCGTTTAAAAATACATGCCAGGCCACTTCGCCTTCACCATCATACATGAATTCAGACAAGAGGTCAAGAAACTCCCTCGTGATGTTAAGATGTTCAACATGCGAAAAACATCATGGAGGGGTGAGAGTAACGTAATCCATAATAGATGTGAAAAGGTTCAAAATAGGATGAGAGGACATAGCTTGTCATCTGTCCCTCCTTCTAGCTCCAGTAATGTTAACGGTGTTGGACCCACCAACATGTCAGGGGATCTCCCCGGTAAGAAGTCCCAATTAGACCTCAAATTTTTTGGTGTAGACTCCTAGCAATGGGTCGTACGGTATCGCCTTGACTGCAGTTTCACACAAAGGCATGTAAGATATCCCTGTTGGTAGAAAGGGTGTGCCATATGCGTAAGTCAAGGAAGGTGCATGAGTGGTTCTAACACACAAAAGGTGAGGTGAGTGTGTGCCTTGGAAACTTGTGATAGCACGGAGTTAAGAAGGGACCACACAACCAAAGAGGCACCACAACATGGAAGGAAAGTTAGCTAGCAATCCAAAGTGATGGTTAAACCGACATCACATTTCCGTAAGATTCATACATACATATACAAAAAATAGCTACACATGCATGCGTAAGCAAACATATACCTATATCATTTAGAGTAAATAGATAACTGAAATACAATACAACATATGCATGAAACGTGTTGGCTCTGTTATATTAAGGTGTAAGTTCCAGTCATACAATAAAACCATGACCAACCACTAGTTCCGAGAGCGGAACGTTACAGTCACTGACGCCTGCTCCTCCAAAGAGATATACTAGCTTTGTGTGGTGGAGAAGCCAAGGCACATTATAATATTGTCCAAGCTTTCTCTAAGATACTCCTATTGGATGCTTGGCTAACCAAAGCCCTCTACAATGAGTTATGGGGGCTATATATAGCAAAGGGTGGGGTGAACCTTGACATTCCCCTTTGAGACAGTTCACCTACCCTCATGACTCTTCATCTACTCTATGACTGCTACATCCAACTATCAACACTTGAACTTACACTTGACAAGACATTACATACAATCTGCACATGTGCCTACGTGAGACAAAATAGGCTTGAGCAAGCCATGAAAGACATCACTATGACTCAGATAGCTGTGGGAAGACCAACTCTTCGACATCCTCATGGTGGTCGATAGTAGCGAACTGATGCCAAGCTTGGTAGTCTGCGATGGTGTCTGTGTACTCTAAGGTGACATCATGCTAGAAACAAACTCTTGCCTCCATAGCATCCAGGTACACTGCTCGGGCTCCTATGTCCAACTCATCTAATAGTATGTGCATCATTGTCTTGAGTGCGGCCAGACAACAACATACTTGTGCATGGTGTCTGCACCAATCACCAAGTCTCAACTGGTGGATATGCACATCAACTCGTCAAAGTACTAGTCAAGCTCCAGTCAGACCTGTGCCTTTGTCTTTGCCTAGGTGAGTGTCCCAACAGTTGGGATCGCATGTGCACACACAACAACATCCACACTCTTGAATACTTGTGCATGGGAAGCGTGTAGACTAGTGATGATTTGCGGGAGATCTTTATAGTTCCAGATCTGACTCTGGATGGGTGCCTTCAACTCAACCTCTATGGGCTTCATCATCTTACGTAAGTCTAACGGGGCTCCCTTGTATCTCATTGTCTATGTTTTCATGTAATAAATAGTAGCACGCACGTTCAACAAGATACATGCTCTCCTCGCACATCGCTTCTGCCAACCATTGAGATGGATAACTGCCTTATGCACGGTACCAAAATTGGAATACAATGACCACCTGACCATATCAAGGGATAATAATTCATCCAGTTTTACCTTCTTCAATTCTGCTCAGGACGATGTTGTAACTAGTTCTCCTCCTTTCTTGGCCATCTGTAACTCCTTAGTCATTCGCTCGTTTTCTGCTATTAAGAAGCGATCACTCGAGCTAATGGGTTCGGCATATGCTCTGGTAGCATCAGGCAATGCTGCTGGATGCTTGCGCATGTTAGACATGATCACTCATTCCTCAAACTACACGGGAGATGTGTGATCATATGGAGTCGACACTTTGCGACATTGCACAACTCTATGTTGCGACTCATCGAATGAGATGTTGTGCATCTCCTCCTCCATATTGTCTCCAAGGATCTCATTTTCTCCTTGGTTGTTTGGGAATTACTCCATTTTTGGATCCAGTGAAGCTAGCGGATCGACCTCTTGGTGGTGAGGCATGAGGTCGATGTCTTTCTCTAACTCCTATTACTCCATGTCCATATCCATCTACTCAAGTCCTTATTCAATCTCTTGACAAAAGTCTTGCTCCTGCGATGGCTCACAATGCCTTCTTGGTGCCAACTGTTCAGATGATTCAACTACTTGTATGGGCACAGTTTCATCTACCCGTACATGTTGTGCCCCCTGTTGTACTAGTTCTTGTTGCACTTCCTTCTCCTGTTTGCGCAGCTCCTATTCGTTTCGAAGTTACTCCTTGAACTCATGCAACTCGTTCTTTATTTCCTCCATTCTTCTTTTCTCACTCTGCCTTTGCGTGTTCCTCTTGTCATGTTGTTGCCTCTTCACCTTTATTTCCAAAGCTGCTTTCTGCACAAGTGGGTCTACTCAGAACTTGCAGCTTTGTTCCTCCTCCATGATGTTGATAATCTTCCTCTTTCCCTTGTCGCACACTAGTATGTTTACCTCTGCTATTGCTGCTACTCGTGCTCTCTTGAATGTTGCTTCATGCTGCTTTGCCAACCATTCCATAGCAATGCCAACCATTTCATTGGACCTGGAGAAGCTATAACAATATCTCCATGGGTCCTCTTCTGCCCAATGACACGCCCCGTGGATCCATTGAAACTGTACTCTCGTGTAGTGATCCTTTACAAGACAATATGGGTCATATGGATTGTAGCTTTGGCCATTTAATGGGTATTTCTTGATCTCCTCTACTTCAACATCCACATGATTGAAATTCCTTATCTCATATAACCCGATCTACAACAGAAGAGCGGACCAAGGTGCCTTATTCTTCCAGTGCAACCTAGATGACAGTCCTGCTAAGATGTAGTATGATACTTCCTACATGACAAGCTTGTCCAAGGAAAACTTAGGTAGAATATGCAGAGGCTTCTCCACACTATACATCTATATGAAGGTGTTGAACGGTGAGGCATACCAATCTGCTATATCAATCAGTGCCTCCATTGTTGCCTTCGACATGCAAGGTGGATCCTGTTCAAATATCATCTTGTACACCGGGGTGACAAAATGATCGGACAGTTGTGTGATAACTCCTCTGAAGCTGCATTCAAACAACATTTTACAATAAGTATTCATAGAGGTCTTCGTCGATGTCCATGCCCACTTTAAGCCCGGGAACTCCTGATGGGCACAAATTTCATCCAAGATGTAAGCGGACATGTAGATTTATGCTTGCTGACCTTTGGGTGGTTGTCAAGCTCTTGTTACTTGTTCCTTCAGTCGGTGAGCCAACATGTCAGACCAGTTTCATGCTTTGCATTCACTAGCCAGTTGGTCCAATGGGATCATGCAACTCTGCGGGAAGGTTTCCGTGCTCTCTTGGTGATACAGGCGACATGAAAAAATGACCAAGTATTGATACGCCTTCTGCAGTATCTTCATCTTGTAGATCTGGTTGGGTGTCATCATAAATTTCGCTAGCTCCTTCACCCAGTTCTTCAAGATATCCCTGGAGTTGGAATTGCTACTGGGTATGTTGAAGGGTGTCTCCATGGTGGCCATGGGCTTCGACATATGGTACATCTGTTAATAGTCCTATGCCCTGAAGATTGCAATCTCTGTCCCGCTGACACTACTCAATGTCATCATCTCAGGATCGATGTGCGAGATGATCCAATGTATTATGTCCATCCATGGGAACACAAGATACCTGCATACAATCTGGTACAAGACGGACTTGTGAATGTTCACATAGACTTGGCAGTCTTCGAGGTCTTGCATAAATGTGCCTGTAAATGCATCATTGACCTCTTGCCATTTCAGCTTGATGTCCTTGTCTACAATTAGCTTGGTGTCTTCATAGATCGCCAAACTTGTAGACACTGACTCAATTGTTGCTCCAGTTGTGCTTTCATCAGTGTCCTTTGAGCCTTCTCTCTTGGAGACCATTGATCTTGAACTGCTGAGAGACGGATGAACACCAGATAGATCTGGAGACATGGCAACATGCATGGCAAGAAATCTATCATCTAAAACCAAAGAAAACTTAAGGAATAACATACAACATACCTGGGGATTGACTGGCAAGGATTGCATAATTTTTCTCGGGAGGCTAGGAGACTGGCTGCTAGAACTACACAAAAGTTAGTTTGGGCTGCTGGGAGGTTGGCTGGCTACTAGAATTGTGCAATGCACAATCTAGGCTGGCCTGCTGGTTGCTAAGATTGCACAATGCATAATTCCAACTAGCAAGGGTTACAGGCCTAGTGACTGCATTGCAAAATATTTTGGGTGAGCAGTCACTACCTCTCAGAATTGCGCAATGCAAGACTGGAGGACAGTCACTAGGAAAAAATGTGCATTTTCTAAGAGGAAGTCAGAGCCTTCCCTCTTAGGATTACACAATGTTGTCTTGGTGAGGCAAAGCTCAGGCCAAGGCTTCCCAGACCCACTGACAGGCAACTGAAAGTAGATGTGAATGTGAATGCATGGCGATATTGAGTGTAAACAGGAGTGAATGATTGTGCATGCAAACAGTGAATGAAAGATTTAGAAAACAGAACAACATGCATGTGGGTGAAGCGAGTCATTGAATCAGTGACCGTTCATGCAAAACAATGTCATGCATGAGACAATAGTGAGATGTTATTGAAAACTGAAACGGTGCTAGTACAAGCTAATATGCATGCAAACGAAAGTGTTCATAGAAATCAAGTAGACAACACTCTCACAACCCAAAACACCAAAGGGGATAGAAATGTTGCAAAAGACAAATTGAAAGGACTTACCTAGAAATAGCTGAGTTGGATGTGTCAAAGACTCTTGGATGTGCTATGGGATGTCAGAGCTCCAAGATTGATGTGAAGAATTGAGCTCTGAAGTGTCGAATAAATAAGTTTGAGGCTCATGACGCGCATGCCACAAATCTAGGAAAAAGCGACACTTAGAGGAAAGATTCTAAAACGTTCTTTGCATGTAACATCCAGCTGCTAAAAATATCTCCCTAAAATCCAGGGATTTTTTTTGCATGTTTCTTTTTTCTATTTCAAGAAAAAGCAGCCCATGCATGCAAGTTAAGTTCTCTCGGTCTCGAGTGGAACTACTCAACCCGATGGCACATGCAAAAGACTGCCTGACTGAGAAAAGCCTTTGCGAAATTTCTGGGAGGAAGCTGGGCTGGCTGCCTAGAAGGATTGCACAATTTCTGTGATGAGAAACTGACTGCTACCCAGGATTGCACCATTTAAGGTTTGAGCATTCCTACTAGGCTAGATTGCGTAGTTTTCCTAGGGAAGGTTGATAGGAAGAATTGCGCAATTCCTGAGGCCAACAGACTGCCAGTCAATATTGCGCAATTTCTAGAGGGAAGGCTGATTCCCCTCCAGAATTGCACAATTTCTTGAGGGAGTTGTTCAACCTGCAGCAAGACCAAGTCCAGGGAAGCAACCTATGAGGGGAATGCAGTAATCTATCATGCACAGGCTGTCATGCTGCTAGAAAACCACTGAATATTGTGTACTTAACAGGAAGACATGTTGCTGAGGATGGTTGGTAGGGAGGCTCCAAAATGAAGCTAAGTCAAAATTTTGATGGGTGGTTGTAGCCGCTACAACACAGTATTTACCAACCATTTAATTTATATGTATGTACTAGTAAAAGAATGAAAACCATTTCAAGCCCATTAATCATGGTTGACAGTTTCCCTCGTTAACCATCCACGAAATGTTTCCCTTGGGGTGTGGCCAGGGATTACAAGTTACCATCCATTAAATGTGGGTAAGTACTTCAGATTTTGTGCTTAAAAAAAGAAGAAAATAAAAATTAAAGCCATATCTAACATGTAGAAAATGTTTTTCTATAACATCTCCCTAAAATACTTTTTTTTTAATCCTAATATTTCTACCATCATTAACTCACAATATGCATAATTCATTCCTTTCAAGAAATTTCTTTCTAATCTAATATTTTTCTCTCTATTGAACAGGTTCTACAAGTATATAATGTCACTTATATATCCATTATCTAGTATCAATGTGATATGTTCCCTAATGGCCTTATGCGCTTTGGATTTGCATCCTTGTGGTGTTTGTTAAGGTTGTAAATATCACTCTTGAGTTTTGAAAATCAACATGGTTCCATGAAACCTATCATATCCTCTAGTTGGCAGCTACTACCCTCATCAAAAGGCAATCCCAGATCTATAGCCAACTTGGGTATTGATCCAATGACCGAGGTGTAACTCAAGTCGTTTGGGGTAATTGAATCCCCTTCCACAAGCCGCATGGTCTCATTTGTCTCTTTCGTAGGCGAGGAAATGGGCTCTGCATCTACCACCACACTGCAATACCCCTATTTTTACCCAGTTGCCTTCCTTCTACAGGTTGATAAGATAACAACATATGAACTTCATCGAAACAGTGGTATTTATGTTTTACTTTGTTCTACCATCATTTACGATCTATATTTTATTGATAAATTTGAGTAAATGGCTATAGGAATTGGGTGTGTTTTCTTTTAGAACAGTGCAACAGTAGATTTACTTTTGAGTTCTAGAGTTTTCTTTCCCTTTCACTCTAGTCAAAGGTAACCACTATCACTTGATTCCTCATACTTAGGGTTTGTGTGGTCGCCTCTTCCTTTTGAAGTTTCTCTTAATTAAAAGCTTAGGTTAAGTCTCTATTCAATATTCTAATGATATGAAAGTCTCTTTGCTAGTACAATTGTCCTCCTAAGTATATTAAAATTATGACTAGTATGCAAACTTAGAAGAATTTCTTCTCTGTCCTTCACATATGTATATTTGGAAATTGATTCTACTGAAAGAATATTTTGTCAATTCATATTTAGAAGCAGTGTTTTCAATTATTGGGGCAAAAATTTCATCATAGTAACCATGTCCTTGAATTCCTTTTATCATTTCTATGTGTATAATCTGGAATTTCTTTGACATTTTGCCACCATCTACAAATACAGGAATATCGAATGGGCCTTGAAAATTGGAAAAAAAATTCTTTGATTGAATTCGTCAACTCTTCTCCCTGTAGATAGCCAAATTGATAATTTAGCGTCGAAAATGCATGGGAGATTGTTGACATAATTCATGTTTCTAGATCTATAAACATTAGTTCTAAATGTTCTATCTCATAAACTTGAAATAGGAATTCTTCCTTACAAAATATTCCTCTTCAAGGGATTGATCCTTAATTCATATTCCAATTTTAGCACAATATATATGAACAATGTTTTCCTCACAACTCCCATGAACAATGCAATCCCTCCCATTCATGTGATATGACTGAGTATAGTTTTGAGCACTTTCTATAGGAAAAATGTCAAATTTCATATGTATCCTCCCATCCACAGCTAAATGTTGTTATCAATAGCTTCAGAAAGGAAATAACGATCATCACAAGTAAAAGAACACCATCAAATTCCCTCTTAAGTTGGTCATTATATATAAAGGATGTGTAAACTTTTGTTGTAAAGCCCACATTTTGATTTCCTGATCAAATGATGAAGCCAAAAACAAGTATGGGAAATGATGAGAAAATATTACCTAATTTTTATGTTCAAGGTGGAGATATCCAAAAACTTGTAACCATTTTCCACTGCACACCTCATAAAGAGAAACATGTTTTCAATATCCACTAGAGTGGAAATAATTATCTATTTCTCTAATATGGATAGATGTTAATTTCTCAAACTCTTCATATGTGTAAGTGGCAGGGTTTCTACTATCGTTGTCTTGGAAGGGTTGTTGTTGAGCCAACAGATTCTAGAATACTATGATCTTCTCCAACTGACTGAACATGGCCAACAATTTTACCACTTACATGGTTGATCAAAACTACTTCCCCATCCAAAATTCCAAAGATAATACACTAGAATCAAATGGATGATACTCAAATTATCTAGGATGACACTTCCTTTTAATAGTTGTAGAATTTTACATAGAGTTCCTTTTCAATTTGGAAATAGGGTAAGTGGTTGGGCATGCACAAGGGGCCATTTTCGCTGCACAAATAGAACTGGAAAATGAAATAGCATTACCATTGCTTGTGCCTAGTTTCTTTCACTTGCACGATAAAAGTGTTCCAGAGTATATTCCAGTTTCATGCCCTTTCAAAATGTTGAAAACACTCTTTCGCTCTAATTACATGGAAGAAGTTCAAAATATTTTTCAAATATTATTCATGCTCTCTCTGTGTAACAACCCCTCGCAGGTCTACCCAAAGTAACCATGATTTTTTAGGGTAAACATGAGACGATAGGCTACTATGATCAGATTCAACCTCCTATGCCACCTTAAGGAAGTGGAACCAATGGAACATAACATATTGTCATCCAACATCATCAACATACCCCTCAAAAGATACATTAGCCACTCAAACAGCCTGTCCCTGGGTCCCACTGCTATTCTTCAACTCTTAGGCCATAGTCGCTCTCATGCTATGGGAAAGGGAGCAATTAGCAACCCAAATTCGCTCTCATAGGCCTGCCTACCAATGACTGTGGACCGAAATTGCTAGTTCTATGCTAGCGACCTCATGATTTAAGCCACTTTTCTAGCCCAGAATCCTAGCCTCTATCTAGAACTTGTTGTAACTTTCAAAATTCATTAAAAACGTGATAAAAATGTTGATCAATCACAAATCACCCTCGGGAATAGGCGTAAGCATCCCTAACCGGGATTGACATGCTGTCAAACACTTGTCATCAATGCAACCTACAGGTCTAGGATACAAGACAGAGCATAAACGATTAAAACAAATTATGATACATAACCATAAGGATCACCTCCTTCTCCATTGAGCTACTCCATCATCAATTAATTCTTGCATCCATCCATTTAATAGTTACAAGTAAATATATGAAATAACCATGACCATAAACTAGTCATTCAACCATGCTTATAGCTAGCATAAAACCATATAAATATTAGAGATATGACAACCATTAAATCCACATATAAATCAGTGCAAAAGTAAGAGAGTTCAATTTTTATTAATCATAGGAAAATATGACCAGGTTCGGGACTTCCACGTACCACCCGACCATAGACATGGCTAAACCAAATATCTCTTTTAGCCATTCACCCCTGTGCCATATTCCAAGCATGAATGTGGGATCTCATAGAACAACCAATCCAAGAAAAACCAAGGGAATACAAAGTTTAAACCACCTCCACCATCATCAAACTTTCATCACACCAAAAATGGTGCTCTGATCACAACCGAACAGAACTTGGAATGCCATCCAGAATCCATCACTATCCTTGAAGAATTTTCCATCTCCTTGTCTTTTAGGCTTTACTGTAATCGAAACCCGGATCATTAGGCCGTAAATTGTGACTTCTCCCTCAGGATTTATCGTGTATCCTACCAAAACTGGTCAAGGTATTCCTAGGCCTTTTGGGAATAAACCTTGAGACCACCTTTGCCTTGGATTCCTAAATCCATCGAGTAGACCAAAGCTCATAAACTAAGATAAACATCCAAAATTACCATGGCATCCGAGAAAAGGAAAGGCTAGGCTGAAAACCACTATCATAACCCAACAAAACCATGCCACCGACAACAAGAGAACCATACACCAACATACAAAGCCATGCATGTCCAAACCAAGTAGGAAATCACATGAAAAATGTTACCTGCAAGTATTCCTCCTGAAGCTGCTTGATCCTACTTTCCTTCCTTCATCCTTTCTTGATTTTCCTTTTCTTTTCTTGTTTGTCCTTTCCTTTCTCCACACTAGAGTACTCCAACAACTCTAACTGACCAAGAGTGAGAGAGAGAGAGAGAGAGAGAGAGAGAGAGAAAATAATTGTTGGTAGGATAAATTGATTCATTTTTAACCCCTTTCCTACTTCAAATTCATAACCTTAGACCTTTTCAATAACCTTGCAACCTCCTTATTCCTACACTATTGCAAGAATCGTGCCCTTTCTTGCACTAGATTTATATTTCATATTTAAGGGTTACAAATGTGCTTAATTAATTATTTTTTATAGATTTGATACCTTTAATATTATTTGCAACTGATATCTTCTTTCCTAAAGTATTTGGTAAGCAATGTATTAATCTTTTCTTTATAATGGTCGAGTGCAAGTATGATTCCTGCACCGCTAGAGAATCCTAAACTTCCGTGACAGCTCACTACCTAACGCTGACATATCATTCAGAGTCGGTCATCTCAAGTTGGGCTTGGACTAGTGATAAGTTAGGGATATGATAGATATTAGGTCGTCGGTCGAATGCTCAAGTTTAGTGTTTTATTACATCCGAAAGGCTAAGCATGTAATATTGTTGTTATTTTGTTACAGCCGGAAGGCTTAGATTGTAATGCTAAATGTAATTGTGTTACAGCCGTAGTCTTGAAGGGATGTATATAATGTAGGATTCAGATGGAAAATGGTAGTGAGTGCTAGCAACAACAATTCTACTGAAACTGTGGTATTTTGTAATTTTTCAGGTATCGACCTCATTCTGGGCTGGATTCGATTTCACCATGTATATTTGTTGATTCTGAAATTTAATATAAAGGGATTGCGCCACGTTATTTCAATAATGTGTTTTAATTCTATGTTGATGCGTTGCTGAGAGCTGAGTTTCCAAGTTTCCTAAATAGGGAAATGAGCTGGTTGGCTAGGGCCCAGCCAACCCAGCTCGTTCTCCCTCACATTCTTCTTTCTCATTAAAGGTGTGTTGATTTCATTTTAATGCAAGGTGTGAATTAAATAGATGCTTTCATTCTTTCACAAATTTCAAGTTCAATTTCATTTATAACCATTGTGTGATGGATCCGTGGTGTGCATGCTTACCTAAGTTTGATCTTACCCTCTTGTAATTTTTCTCTTCAAATCTTAGTATTATTTCTGCCTAGATCGTGCAAGCACGTTATTCTTGCACTCGTGCATTTACAGTTCTGCAAGTTGATTTATTTGGTTCATTACACCAAAAGTATTTCGTTCTCTTCTTTCATAAGAATCTTGATGCATTTCTCCATGTAAGTGTTCATCTTTTAGAAGTATTCTTGATATTCTGAATTAACAATGCTTTGGTAATTAAGGAATGAATGTTGTTATAACGCATTAATCTATACCTACACTTTACAATTTGAAGGAAAGGATTGAACTTCATATCTAATTATTTCAAAGTGAACCTTTCTGACTTAAGAAGGTTAAAAAGGTAGATCATATTTGTGTGAATACCTATTACAGGGACAAAGCTTGCTGTCACAATTAGATGATTTCCTTAGTTGCATGAAAGAGTTCCTTGATTGAAGAAAAGTGTGCTTTGACTTTAGAAGTTAACACTTATTTTGAAGTTAAGTTGGGTTGAAGTATCTTTCTGTTTCTGAAATTTATTTCAAAGTTCTGTTCACCTTCGCAAATTCTTTCCTTAAGTTGACACACTCTTTATTCTTTTATGAAAGAAATTTGAAAACTTGGTGCAGGAATCTCTGTTTCGGTACAGGAATCAATATCCTGATACAGGAAAAGAGTGCTCTAGTCTTGAGACTTAGAGCCCCTATATGAGGACATAAATCTTTAGTACAAGTGTAAAACATACTTACATCATATAAACATTGTTCTGGTACTAGTGCAAGATATTGCAGGAGTACAGGAATAGAAACTCAGTGCAGGGAGAAAGATCTATAAAGAAGTCAGACATCTTCAAGGGTCGAATTATTAATCTGACATACAACTATACTGAATATAGATGTAGATTTACATTTCAATTAGTCAGGAATTCTTACAAGAGTTTGGAAGTTCCTTTCATTTATTTCTCTGCAAAAGTACTTTCTTTCACATTCCAGCACTAGAATTTCTTTGGTGTAAATTGTTGGGTGATCTTTTCTTTTCGATTCTGCAAAGTTGTAATTAAGGAAGTAGGAATAGAGTTAGGGAAAATTTCATATCATTTGTGGCATTTCTGTGCCTCACCTCTATGTTTACGAAACCCGCGGGTTGAAAATTAAGTGTTGAAGGAGGTTGCCTAACTGCAATTCCTGCACCCAACATTTTGGCGTCGTTTTCGTGGAGGTGATTTGAAATTGGTAAGAACTTTCTATTTTCTCCAATAGGGGTAAGTCTGCTATTATTTTTTTTGCAGTATTCTTGTATTGTTTTAAGGATTTTACAAGTGTTGATTTTTTTATTCTTTGCAGCAATTGACAGATTCCTTTCTTTAGAGCATCTGAATTTTTCTTTTTGGATTTGATTTTTAAAATGAATGCCTAAGAAAGGTAAGGGTCCGAAGTCCAGTAAGGATCGAATAAACATTGAAAAATCTGAAAACTCTTCTATTGGACCTTCTTTTGCAAGTAGAAAGTCCACACAGACCTAGACTCATCACGCCGGAGTGGTCCACTTGGATTCTGGAAATAGTGATTCAGGTGTGACACAACCTGAGAAGGGGAAGAAGGAGGCTAACAATGAAAGTCCAATTCAGCAATACTCAATCTTCATCTTCTAGAAGTGGTCCGATTGGAGGTACAACAATGGTTGATCATGAACACCATGTAGAGGGGACTGGCGAGAATCAGGTAAATGAAGACTAGTCCATTTTTGGATTTTGAATAGTGAACTCAGAAGAAAATGTGAAAATGAAGAATATTTCACCTTCAACTCTTCCACATTTTCATGGTAAGGTGCACGAAGACCTAGACTCATTCCTTTTTTATTTTGATATAATATGTAGGAGTTATGATTATTCTTCCAATGCCCAAAAAATTAAAATTGTTTCCTGCAACTCTCAAGGATTCAACCTTGTGTTGGTTCATGCGACTAGGAGGAAACACTGTAAGGTCTTGGGAACAAATGAAGAGAGTTTTTTTTAATATTGTAAAACTAGAGAAAAGTAGGACGAGATCTTCACCAATGTACAAGGTGATGATGAAACTTTTGAGGACTACTTATAGAGATTTTTGTATATACTCCAAAGGTCCAAACACAAATTTGATTTAAGTACCATTCAAACCTTGTTCCTACGAGGTATTATAGAGGATTCTATACATAATTTGAATTTGTTAGGACTAGGAGATATTGCTTAGAAAACTTTTGAACAAATTTGTTACTTGTGTAGGAAGTTCTCATGAAATCGATCTAGATCCACTAGAGGAGGTTGAAGCAATACTAACAAACTGGGATCTACAGATGCTATGATCATTGGCTTGGAGAATGAAACGAACAATATGAAAATTGAAATAATGAATATTGTTAGCAAACAAATAAACTCTTCGAAATTTCAACAAAAACTAGAAAAAGAACAAGAGTCATTATCTATTTTTTGTCCAAAATGTAGGAAAAAGCATCCTTTAAGAGAGTATTCTGCTGATATAAAAGGTGCTAATAAATGTGTGATATTTGCAGAGAACCATGCCACCAAGTAATCCCCCTTCATACCTAGATTGAAAGCTTTATTTGAAAGAGAGCATTCTGAAACTGAGTTGTTACATGTTATGGGAGTGTGAAGAAATTGCCATAGGTATGTGCAGGTATGGTTCCTGAACCACATTTTTATGGTCATAATGCACCTCCATATTCCTATCATAGTAAATCAGTCTCCACATTGGCAGCATGGAAACCATTCTCATCATGGACAGTCCTCTCAATCTTGGCAACAAGGATGGAGAGGGCCAAACCATTCATATCATTCCTATCCTGCTTAGATGCCATCATATCCTCCTTCATATGCACTGTACCTTATGTCACAACCATCTTTTCCCTATCTACCTCAACAGATTCAACCAATGCACCCATTGCCTTTGCTGACACAATTTAGACCACCTAAACTACCTGCTCAAACGGTATCAAATCCTAATAATAAGGAGGTACAACTAATTCATTCGGTTGGATAGTCCCCTTCTCCTACCTATCGAACCCTACTGGTTGGGATAAATGAGCTTCAATTGAGATCAGGAAGGGTAGTTAAACCAGAAAAACAAAAACAATCCACGGTAATCATTGAGGATAAAAATGAGGAGGCAACTATTGATCATTTGAAAAATAATGTCACTAGTCATCCCATTCGCATATCTTTAGATTCACCATCTTCTTCAAACCAGCCCCCCTATCTAGAGATGTTGGTTATGGAGAAGAGTGACCCCGAGTCCACTCTGGCTTCAGATTTAAGGAATCTTTGCATAAAGGTTCCTTTGCTTTAGGATATTAGATAAATTCCCATCTGTACAAATATCATTAGGGAGTTATGTCTTAAAAAGATAGGGAGGAATAGAGTAGAACCTCAGACCATTGATTTTGTTGGTAGCGCAATTGAGTTAATGACAAGATGCGTATCAATGGATAAATATACAGATCCTAGAAACTAAGTTGTTTATGTCCAGACAGGTGATATCCTTGTCTCTAATGTATTAATAGACTTGGGGGTAGCCATCAATGTAATGACCAGGCAAACCATGGAACAACTTGGGTTGGGCCATATTCGTCCTACACCCACCGTGCTTGAACTTGCAAACAGATCTAAAATCAAGCCCAATGGAGTATTGGATGATGTGGTTGTCTCTATTGATTCTGGAGAATACCACGTGGATTTCATTGTGCTTTAGCCAAAGAATCTAGTGGGAGGACATCCTCTGATTCTGGGATGACCATGGCTTGCCACTGCCGATGATTATATCAGATGTCACTCCGATGATATGCATATTTCACATGGAGACTCTAGGAAAAAGGTCACCTCATATCCACGTGCTAGATCTATTCGGGAACTCAGGGACACTTTATGGTTAGATTATGACAGCAGTGATGAGGAGACTCGATCTGTTTCTTTGATTCATCATCATACCGAGTCTACCCAGGATGGTGAATTACGAGATTTATTGAACAATTTAGACATTATGCCTAACTTTGACACACTTCATAAGATCTTTAGTCTAGATTTTCAAGAAAATTGTGATTCCCAACTTCCTTACCCCATACTGTGGCATTATCTTCCTATACTCTTGACCTTGAGACCACTCTTGTTGAAATTAGTCCAGGAAAATCTTTACACATTAGCTCAGTCCTGGATTCATCTCAGCAAGAGAAGCTTGTTACCTTGTAACAAGATCACCTAGATGCATTCGCTTGGAGTTATGAAGACATGAAAGACATTCCTCCTGATACTTGTACTCATCATATCTATATTCAGGAGGGAGCCTGACCTATTTGACAACCCCAGAGATGAATGAATCTCATGCTAAGAGATATTGTTAAAGAGGAATTACAAAAACTCTTAGACGTTAATTTCATCTATCCCATTTCTGCCAATCAGTGGGTCTCTCCATTAGTGATAGTCCCTAAGAAAGATGGGTGATGGCGTATTTTCATTGATTACTGAGAATTAAACAAAGTTACTCTCAAGGATTATTTTTCCCTTCCTTTCATTGATCACGTGCTAGATACCCTTGCTGGTAAAAGTACTTTTCATTTTTAGATGGCTTTAGTGGGTATACCCAAATCCAGATCACACCCTCAGATCAAGACAAAACTACCTTTACATGCCCTTAGGGTACATTTGCTTATTGAGTGCTTCCTTTTGGGTTGTGTAATGCACCTTCCACCTTTCAAAGGATTGTGCTGGCTATTTTTATTGATCTTGAATGTGTTGAGATTTATATGGATGATTTTTCTGTCTTTGGTAACTCATTTGATGAAGCTCTTAAAAATCTAGAAAAAGTGCTTTTATGTTGCTAAGAGGCTCATCTTGCTTTGAGTGATAAAAAATTTAGATTAATGTGCAAAGCAGGAGTGGTTCTTGGTCATTTGGTTTCTGACAAAGGTATTCAAGTAGACCCCACTAAAGTTGAAGTTATTATTCGTCTACCTGCACCAAAAACGCAAAGGGAAGTGAGAGGTTTCCTGGGACATGTTGATTATTACCGGAGATTCATTGAAAAAATTTCCAAGATTTCTACCCCCCTTCTTAGATTATTAGCTAAGGATAGTGAATTTTCCTGGTCCACGGCTTGCCAACAGTCGTTTGAGACATTCAAGGAAAAATTAGTATAGGCACTAGTTTTGAGAGGACCAAACTAGTCCCTGCCATTTAACATTTCGTCTAATGCGTCAGACAATTCCATTACCATGGCTTTGGGACAAGAGGAGAATAAACAATCCTATGCTATTTATTACATCAATAAAAATTTGTCACCTACCGAATTTAACTATACAGTGACTGAGAAAGAATTTTTAGCCATTATTTTTGTTATTAATAAATTCAGACATTACATTACAGGATATGAAGCTTATGTGCATACTAATTAGTCTGTTATAGAATATTTAATGAATAAAACTTTAATTGGTGGTATAGTGACTAGGTGGTTTCTTTTATTACAGGAATCTAATGTTACAATTATTGATAGACCAGGAAATTCTAATGTTGTAGCTGGTTATATTTCTAGATTAAATAATCCTGGTTAAGTGATTCCCGTTGATGATGATTTCCCTAACAAACATATTTTTGCTATGTCAACAAAATCCCCATGGTTTTCTAACATAGCTAACTATTTAGTCACCGGAAAAACACCACCTCACTTATCCACTCGTGAAAACCTGAATATCATTTAGAAAAGTGCTTTGTATTCTTGGATACAGGGAGACCTCTTTTACACTCGACCAAATTTTGTTATTCGTAGATGTGTGAGAGAGGAAGAAATGTTTGATATCTTAAACTCTACCCATGATGAACCTTTTGGTGGCCACTTCGCTGATAAATGAACTACATATAAAATTTTACGAACTGACTATTTTTGGCCTTCTTTGTTAAAGGATGCCAAGAAATATGTTAGGCGTTGTGATAGTTGTCAACAGATGGGTCAAACTTCAAGCCAATGAAATACCTTTATGTCCTCGAGTTATGATTGAGCCCTTTGAAAAATGGGCTATTGATTTCGTAGGACCCATAAACCCCACATCTTTAAATAAAAAGCATATCTTGGTTTATACTGATTTTTTTACTAAATGGGTAGAGGGTAAAGCTGCTTCTTTTTCCACTGAGAAAGTTGTTGTTGATTTTCTATTTAATGAAATTTTTACTAGATTTGGTGTTCCTAGAGAAATTGTTTCTGATAATGGACCACAATTTGTTTTTAGCTTGGTATAGGAAGTCATGAATCTATACAAGATTCGACACATGAAACATACACCATACCACCCACAAGCAAATGGCCAGGTGGAATCTACAAACAAGGTGATCAAATCCATCCTCACCAAAATAGTAAACATGCACAAGAAGGATTGGGCTAGCTGATTTCCTGAAGCCTTATGTGCTTATCAAACCACTTGGAGGAATAGCACAGGGCATACACCATATGAGCTGGTGTACGGAAAACAATTCCCTTTTCTGATTGAATTTTAAATAAAGACTTTAAGAACACAGTTCAATTGGGTCTAGATCTCTCAGAAGAACAACAACAGCGTTTACTGTAGTTAAACGAGTTGGATGAATTTTGAAGGGATGTTGTTCAACATAATATTTTGGTGCAACGGCAACGTAAGAAGTGGCATGACAAGTTTATTAGGAAGAAACAGTTCCAACTAGGTGATTGGATACTTATCTATGAATTTAGACTTAAACATTTTAAAGGGAAGTTCCATACTCGTTGGATGGGACCGTATGAGATAATTCAAGTTTTCAACAATGGGGATCTAGAAGTCAAAACTAGCGATGGGTGAAATTCAATTTTCCTTTGAATGGGCATAGGCTTAAAGCATATTTTCAGCCCATCACAAAGGAAGATTTCATGTAGCAAGTGCAGCAACAGTCTAAACATCAGTTGGTAGGTGGCTATGCCAACCTATTGTGATCTGATTTCTTCTCTCTTGAAATGAAGTTTAAAAAAAATCCAAAAAAAAAAAAAGAGGTAAAGAAAAAAATATTTTCGTGTGATTGTGAAAATCAATTTTACTAACATGATTATAGAAGAATCAACCTAAAAACCAGCTTGCCGGTAGGAAGATAAAATTTTAATAAAATTGGAATGTTGCTTGATCTTTAGATGCGTTGACTATCACCAAGAAGAAGTAGGTTCAAGTGCAGGAACCAAGCCCTTCTCCAAGTTTGGGATAGCTGGCACAGAAATTTTTATCCAGGCAACACTCAATTCTCGCTGCATTTACTTTTTGGATTGGCACTATACAGGTAGATTTCATATCAAATTATGCCCTTCTTCTATTCCAATTTTCATAAAAAAAAAAACCCTTATTTTCTTATTTTTATCCCATGAAGTTTACCATCCCTTTCTTCAAAGAAACTTTCCCTATGTGATTTTGTATTTCCCTCTTTATCCCTTGAAAATTTTTCCCCGAAATCCATTTTCGATTTTTCCCTCTTGGTGGTCTCACTCTTGAATTCCCTATCATAATTTCCTTCCCATTCTAAAATTTACCCTTTTTCCCACTTCTTTTTTCCCTCATGGATCGATTCCAGGATCTGATGTGAACTCACAAATTAGATCGAAAGGCATATATCAACACCAAATAATGGTGAATAAAACCTCCCTTGAATATCCAACAAAATTTTCAAATCTATCCTATGAATTATATCCTATCAGAAATTTTTTTGGTTCCCTTTCTAGATATGCTACAAATATCCCTGGTGTAGGAATGTTTATTCAAGTGCAAGCATGTTCAGTGTAGGCATGTTCAAGTGCAAGCATGTTCAGTGCAGGCATGTTTAACTGCAAGCATGTTTAGTGCAAGCATGTTCAGTGCAGGCACGTTCAGTACAGGAATCTGCACTGCTGAGTGCGCCCAATTATGAAAAGACATGTTCTGGTGTGGAATGCCTTGTGCAAAAAGGCATATTGGAAAGATTATCTTTGTTTCATAAATTTTTGCACAAGCAGAATAACTGCACCACTTGTAGATCATGGCATTCAATAATTTGTATTATGGTTAGCACTTTTTTTATCATTTACTAAATTAGGAAGAAATCGTTTAAGTACAAAGAAATTTTAGGTTATGAAATCTCATATTTTTAATGAGCACTGAGTATGCCTTATGTGAGATCATGAAGTAAATGTGGGATGGTAAGATTCTCCCGAAATCCAATACTTACCTCTTCTTGAAAGACTCATCACTTGTCAACGATGGCCTTACCTCATATCCGACTTCGCATGACCATTTTGAATCATTATCTAAACTGCCGCCTTTCCCAGTCATCATCACCCACCTGTACTTGAACCAATTCGTATTCACATTCATCCTCAGAGTGTAATTTTAATGATGGAGCATGACCATTTGGGAAGTGCCCAATATAGTGGTGCGTGTATAGCTCGACCATCATTTTGAGTTCTTTATATTGTAATACTCTTCCAAAGTTTTAGACAAAGATTGGGTGAATTCAAATATAGAAATGGCACATGTAATAATTGAACCACAGTCTATGAAGGAGATGGAGCAAACAGCTGAGTATAGAAAAAATATTGTAATATTGCAGGAATCTGGGTTCCTCCCTTTTCTGCAAAAATTTGATGGATTCGACTCAGCTGTAGTGCTAGCATTCGCTTGCACTTTTAATGGAAGCCGAGCCAAGGTGGGTTCGTTGGAATTCATAGTGACAGAGGAGTCCATATCTCAGGCTATAGATTTAGCAGCAGTGGGAGAACAATGGTTTAAGAAGGAGAAGATAGAGGAGAAGTTGTAGCACGGATTCGTGGTCAAACCGAAGCAAAAGGTGGACTGGAAGAACAATCTCTAGCATAATTATATGATTGGAAAATGGAAGGATCTCCTTTACGTATTGCAGAAGTTTCTTACCTCCAAGGGTCGTTAGTCACTAACCTTCGTGTATCACATATGATTGCTGCTACATTTTGAGTATGGTAAGCTCATTAATTTTCCTTATTATTTGCTCAGGAGCTCAGAGAAATTGTCGAAAGGCGTTCATAGAGGGAAGACAAGCCAGGTTGCATAAAATTTATACCACCACAAGCTGATCTCAATTGTAATCAAGAAGGAACTAGAGGTTAAAAACGTGACCTGGGAAGAATTCATTAAGGAGTTTCACAGAGGCCCTTCATAATATTAAAGTTTCAGGCACTGAAGCCCTTAATAATTTTGAAGTTTCGGGTAATGAAATCCCTGGTAAGGTGAATGTGAAGGCTACTAAGACCCTGAGTGACATTGAAACTCCGGGTGTTGAAAGCCTTGACGATGTTGAAATGCAGGAACTAAGTAGCCAGGATAACCTTGACCCTGATGATGTCGGCACATGTTTGGAATCGACTATCGAGAAGTATAGACTAGGGGAATTGGGAGTAGAAAACTCCACCCTCTGTCTAAACAGTCGGATAGAAGAGCTCAAGCACCATGTTTACGGCTTGGAGATATTAAACCAAGACATGAAAGAGAAGAATAGAGTATAGAAGAAAATGAATGAAGAGTTGGCAGGAGAAGTGAAGAAGCAGAAAAGAGAAGTCAAGATATGGAAATTCTAGGCCTCAAAGTGCTATAAAACGTCTTAAAAATGTAACCAAGAAACTCAATAAGGCTCAAGGTAGGAAGGCAAAGACAGTGAAAGCAGGGATCAGCATACAAGTTTAGCATTAAAGGGAGGCTCCTTTATTTTCATTTTTTTGCAGCAGGTAAAGGTTGTGTGAGGACCCACAATAGCATAGGGAGGGGAGGATGTTGATAGGCTAATTTTCTTCATTTTTAACCCCTTTCCTACCTCAAATTCATAACCTTAGACCTTTGTTTTAGCCTTGTAACCTCCTTATTCCTGCATTATTCCAAGAATTGTGCCTTTTCCTGCACCATCTTTATATTTCATATTTAAGGGTTACAAATGTCCTTAGTTAATTATTTTTTATAGATTTTATACCTTTAATATTATTTGTAACTGATATCTTCTTTCCTAAAGCATTTGGTAAGCAACGTATTAATCATTTCTTTATCATGGTCAAGTGCAGGTAAGATTCTTGCACCACTGGTGAATCCTAAACTTTTGTGACAGCTCACTACCTAACACGGACATCTCATTCAGAATCGGTCATCTCAAGTTAGGCTCAGAGTAGAGATAAGTCAGGGATATGATAGAGATTAGGTCTTTGGCCGAATGCTCAAGTTTAGTGTTTTGTTACAGTTGAAAGGCTTAGTGTGTAATATTGTTGTTATTTTGTTACAGCCGGAAGGCTTATATTGTAACTCTAAATGTAATTTTTTTATGGCCACAGGCCTGAAGGGATGTATATAATGTAGGATTCAGATGGAAAATGGTAGTGAGTGATAGCGATAGCAATGCTACTGTAACTGTGGTATTTTGTAATTTTGTCGGTATCGCCCTCATTCTGGGCTGGATTTGATATCACCATGTACATTTGAAATTTAATATAAAGGGACTACACCATGTTATTTCAATCCTTTGTTTTAATTCTATGTTGATGCATTGCTATGAGCTGAGTTTCCAAGTTTCCTAAACAGGGAAACGAGCTGGTTGGCTAGGGCCCAACCAACCTAGCTCATTCTCCCTCGCATTCTTCTTTCTCGTTAATGGTGTGTTGATTTCGTTCTAATGTAAGGTGTGAATTAGATATATTCTTTCATTCTTTCACAAAGTTCAGGTTCGATTTCATTTCTAACCATTTTGTGACAGATCCATGGTGTGCATGCTTACCTAAGTTTGATCTTACCCTCTTGTAATTTTTTCTCTTCAAAGCTTAGTATTATTTCTGCCTCTTTCGTACAAGCACGTTATTCCTACACTAGTGCATTTACAATTCTACAAGTTGATTTGTTTGGTTCATTACAGCAAAAGTCTTTCATTCTTTTTTGCCATAAGAATCTTGATGCACTTATGCAAGTGAGTGCTCCTCTTTTAGAAGTATTCTTGATATTCTGAATTAAATATGCTTTGGTAATTAAGGAATGAACGTTGTTATAACACATTAATCTGTAGCTGCACTTTAGACTTTTAAGGAAAGGAATGAACTTCATATATAATTATTTTAAAGTGAACCTTTATGAATTAAGAACATTAAAAAGGCAGATCGGATTTGTGTGAATAGCTATTATAGGGATAAAGCCTGTTGTCACAATTAGATGATTTACTTAGTTGCATGAAAGAGTTCCTTGATTGACGAAAAGTGTGCTTTGACTTTAGAAGTTAACTCTTATTTTGAAGTTAAGTTGGGTTGAAGCATATTTATGTTTGTGAAAGTTATTTCAAAGTTCTGTTCACCTTTGCAAATTCTTTCCTTAAGTTAACACACTCTTTATTCTTTTATGAAATAAATTTGAAAACTTGGTGCATGAATCTCTATTCTGGTACATGAATCAATATCCTGATACAAGGACAAAGTTCTCTAGTCCTGAGACCTAGAGTCCTTGCATGAGGACATAAATCTTGAGTACAAGTGTAAAATATACTTCTAACATTTAAACTTTGTTCTGGTACTAGTGCATGAATATTGCAGGAGTATAGGAATAACATCTCAATGCAAGGAGAAAGATCTATAAAGAAGTTAGACATCTTCAAGGGTCCAATTATTAATCTGACATACAACTATAGTGAAGATAGACGTAGATTTCCATTTCAATTAGTCAAGATTTCTTACAAGATTTTGAAAGTTCCTTTCATTTATTTCTCAGCAAAAGTACTTTCTTTCACATTCTAGCACTAGAATTTCTTTAGTGTAAATTGTCGGGTGATCTTTTTTTTCGTTTCTGTAAAGTTGTAATTAAGGAAGTAGGAATGGAGTTAGGGAAAATTTCAAATCATTTTTGGCATTTCCTGTGCTTCGCATCTAAGTTTACAAAACCCCAGGATTGACAATTAAGTGTTGAAGGAGTTTGCCTAACCATAATTCCTACACCCAACAATAATGAGAATAATTAGAGAGCTCCAAACTTCAACTGACAAAAGGTTACTAATTGATCCTCAGAATCCTTTTTATGAATGAGGCCTCTAATTTCTTCATTTTCCTTTATTTTCCTTCATTTTCATCGTCACATGCAACCTCTAACATTTCACCTTACTTTTATCCTAATTTCCTTTATTTTGATAAATAAATGTGCCAAAAAAGCCTTTTTTTCCTTTTAATTCCTTTGCCTTAGCCTTTTCCAATTTTACTTATCCAAAACACACATTCAACGATTCCCACTAAGATATCTTTGCACAACATTCAACTTGGAATTAGTGTCCCTTAATCATGGTCTTATTTTTCCTATATTAACTTTTATTACATGAAATTTTCACTAGGGATGTTATAGAATCATCCTCCTTAGGGAACACAGTCCTCGATGTTAAACCACACCATGACCCCAGCAAAATCATCGAAAATCAAACATACTTCTTATGGAGCTTTATAACTTAGCTCGTTGCAGTATTTACAATGAAAGACCTTCTCAAAAGAAAACACAACGCATTATGATATTTACATCCATATACATATACAAAACATCAACAAAACATATGCCAACATCAAACCAAAAATTCTTTGCCTCCACTGGAAAACAATGAAGGATATAGTGCCCACATCTGATCCACCATCTCCCATGTATCTTCTTTAGGCCCAAAGTTCTTCCATTGCACTTTAACTTTATCTATGGATTTGTTCCCGAGCATGAGATGTTTCTGCTAGAATATGCACTGAGGCTCCGACTGGAACTCTCCTTTTTTCTCCACCTGTAATATAGACCAATCAATCACATGACGAACATCCTTTATATACTTCTTAAGCAATGAAATATGGAAAACATCATGGAATTTCATTGTTGGAGGGAGTGCAAGTCAATATGCCACTGGTCCAATCCTCTCAAGGATCTCAAAAGGCCCGCAATATTGTGGTGCCAACTTGGCACATGAACCAATCCTCAAAGAGATTTTCTTGGGCTTGATGTGCAAATACACATGCTCCCCATCTTGAAACTCTTTGGACACTCTATGTTAATTTGCATAACTCTTATGTCTATAATGTGATTCCTTTAGATTCTTCTCTATAACCAGCATTTTCTGCTCCATGTATGTCAACATGTCCAGTCCAATAAGTACCCTGTTTACTGGATCACTCCAGCTGATGGGAGTGTTACAACTTTTCCCATACAATGCCTCGAAAGGACTATCCTCAAGGACTCCAGATAACCATTTTTGTATGTGAACCTAACCAAAAGAATATACTCTTCCCATTTCCTCGGTTGGTGCATCATGTACATCCTCAACATATCTTTGAAGTTCCTCTTGACCCTTTGTTTCCGATGAACTGTCTATGGATGATAAGATGTATTAAAGGCCAATTTTTTCACCAACCCTACAAATAGCTCCTTCTAAATCTTGGAAATGAACTTTGCATCACTGTCTGACACAATGTTCTTTGGAACACCATGTAGTCTCACTATCTCTCTGATGAACACTATGCTACCTCATTGTATGAATATGTAGTCTTCACCAGAATAAAGTGAGCTACCTTGCATAACATGTCCACGACCATAATAGAATCATGTTGCCTCACTATCCTCGGAAGACCTATAATGAAATCCATGGAAATTACCTCACATTTCGATTCGTGAATCTCTATAGGTTATAGTAAACCACCTAGATTCTTGCACTCTGCCTTAACCTGCTAACAATCTAAGAAGCTAGCCACGAACTCAGCCACTTCCTTCTTTAGATCCAGCTAATAATAAAACCTCTTCACCACCGTCAATGTCTTCTGATATCCTGGATGACCCGAATATGGTTTCACATGAAACACCCTCAAGATAATCTTATTGATCTCACTGCAATTCAACACATAGATCTGTTTCAAAACCTCACCAAGCCATCTATCGTGAGATGATAGTTGGCATCCTAGTCCCCTGTAGCTGTACCTACACCTACACCTATACCTATGAATATACTCTATTATAACCTGTGCATGATCTCCACGTATTTGTTATCCCGAGGTCCCGCCTACAAGATCCTATCTTGTAACTCTGTCCCATAGGATATTATGGCTTCTATATGATTTACCTCTACCTTCTTGCTACGAGCATCTGCAACCTAGTTCTCCTTCCCTTTGATGTATCTAGTCTCAAAGTCAAACTCACTAAGGGTGGCCAACCATCTAGCTTTCTTGGCATTTAGATTCAGTTGGTAAAACAAATACCTCAACCAATTGTTATTTCTCATCAATTTAAACCTGTTGCCCAGAAGATAATGTCTCCACATCTTCAATGCATGTATAATCGTTCCTAGCTCAAGATTATGCATCAGATAGTTATGCTTATTCTCATTCTGTTTTTGTGACTCAGAGCACACTACCTATCCTTCTTGCATGACAACTTCACCATGTTCCCTCTTATAAGCATCTATACACACGGAAAACTCCTTATGTGGATCCACAATATTTAGCACTGGTGCATTTGTCAGTCGCTGCTTAAGCTTCTCAAAACTATCTTCACATTCTGTCATCCATTAAAACTTCTTACCTTTCCACTGCAATGATGTGATATGATATGAAATGTGTGAGAAGTTCCTGATGAACCTCCTATAGTAACTTGCCAATCCCATGAATGATCTCACCTCATCTACATTCTTAGGAGTTGCCCATTCCATCATGGCCCTTATCTTTTCTGGATATACTTCTATGCCTTCCTTGGAGACAACATGTACCAAGTAGTGTACCTCTGTCTGAAAGAAGTTTCACTTTCTAATTTTAGCATACAAGTAATGCTCTCTTAGCAACCTTAACACTGCTACTAAATGTTTGGCATGTTCATCCTCATTCTTAGAATATACTAGTATGTCATCAATGAACACAATAAAAAACTTGTCCAAATAAGGAAGCAACACGTTATTCATCAAACACATGAATGTAGCTAGAGGATTAGTCAAAACGAATGGAACAACAACAAAATCGTAATTCCCATACCTGGTCTTGAAAGGAGTCTTGAAGATATCCTATTCCTTGATGTGTACCTGATGGTATACCGATCTCAAGTCAATCTTAGAGAACACTGCTTCTCCCTTTAACTGATCAAACAAATCATCAATCCTCGACAAAGGGTACCTGTTCTTGATTGTTACCTTGTTCAGATTCCTGTAATCAATGCACAATATCAGAGTACCATCTTTCTTCTTTACGAACAACACTAGTGCACCCCAAGGTGATACAATGGGTCTAATGTATCCTTTGTCAAACATTTCCTTTAGTTGCAACTTCAATTCTACCAAATTAGGTGTGCTCATCCTATAAGGTTCCTTTGATGCTCGAGTTTCCCCTAGCACTAGCTCAATAGAAAATTCTACCTCCATATGAGGTGGAAACTCTACAATGTCCTGAAGAAATACATCCTAAAATTGCTACAAAACTAGATACCTACTCCACACATCTGCATCATCAACCTCCTTACCCTTGTCACTGGAAATGTGTACTGCAAACATCGCACAACCTTTTCTACAACTATGCTTAGCCTACATAGAAATAACCATCCACACTGATGTAGGCTTCTTCTTTCCATGCAACATCCTCTTTTCCCCACAATCATCCACACACTCATTAGCCTTGTCGAAGCAATCCACTTTGGTTTTGTGAAGGTATAGTCAATCCATACCCAAAAGCATAATATATGATCCCAATCGAAATACATTCAAATGGACTTTTGTAGGCATACAATTTAACTCAAATGCACAAGCTCTTACCCATTGGTGAACTCTCTTCTTTGTACTCGTAGCCAACTGTACCAACCAAGATTCTACATGCACTTCTTTTCTCAAACCAAACTTATCCACCACATCAGGACTAATATAACTATATTTAGATCTAGGATCAGTCAAAATAGAAACAAATTGATAACAAAGCTTACCATCCATCTCAATGATCGATGCCTGATGATTTGCCTGATGTTGTCAACAGCTGCATAAATCTGAGGAATGATATGACTAATATCTCCAACTATATGTGCTTCCTGATAACTATAGATATGGGGTCTACCACCACTCTGATACTACCACAAATCCCTCTTACAATGATCCTTACCACATATCCAACACTACAATGGTTCCCTACCACCACCTCTAGCCTGCTACTCTCCATGTCCTTTCTTATCTATATAGAATCTCTTGTAAGGAACTTCATTATCTTTCTCACTCTCATCTTGAGGTATTCCTCACTTCGGTGGCCATTTTCCTTTAGCTTTCTCATTTATCTTCGAGTCACATCTAGGATCAACTTTGCCCTTTGACTGCTCATAACAATGCTTCAACTTTTGGATGGCCTCGTCCAACAATCTAGGGCCATCAAACTCAATCTAATCTTTGTATTCTACTGGAAATCTCCAAGGTAAGGTACATATCTCAATAGCTCCAAAAATCTGCTAGTATACTGCTCATTCGTCATAGAACCCATCTGCAAATCATAAAACTCCTTAGCTCTGTCATCATAATACCTCTTGAACAAGTAGTTCTTCTTGAATAGCCTTTCAAATTCATGCCAATTCAAATCATCCTCATGTATGTCCTTGACATTCTTCACGTCTTCCAACCCAATGTACGCTTTACATTTGAGACTGAAAATGGTTATCCTTGCTTTCATGTTTTCTAATTAATCATGCAATCTAAAGGATTTTCGCATGCCAACCAACCAAGCCTCCTCATATTTATATTTCTTCATCTCTCCATAAAATGTAGGTGACGTTTCCTTCTTGAACTCATTTGACAAGTATCCCCTATCATTCCTCCTGTACGGATGATAATGATGATGATCATGATGTCTATCAGAACCAAAACTAGAGTAATACATGTGTCTTTCACCCCTCCTATCCAAAGTGTCCAACCTCTTGTCATCTCTGATAGTGTTAGATCTATCTGACCTATATCTACTATGAGACCTATTTCCATATGCCCCATTAGTTCTTTCTTCATGTTCATGGATGATCCGAGGAGGTCCTTGTCACTGCAAATCTGGCAAACTCTGAAGTAATATCACATTCACCTCTGCTTGTTTCTCATGCATGCATGATTTTGTCATTGTCTGCTTTGGAGGTCCTTGTTTCTTCCTACAAGCTTCTCAATGTGTCTTCCAAATCATAATATTTCCCCACACCATGCTGCCCATATGATTCATAGGGAGATTCTATGTAGTCTACCACCTTGCTAGCCATCTGATCTCTTTCCTACAAGGCATACTATGTCAGCTAAACCAAATCACCATAAATCAACGTACTTTATCATAATTCAGGTAGGATGCCTTGTCTGCAAGATCATCAAATCATCTTGATGCATGTACAACATATCCATAATAACATATAGACATATATCAATAAGTGCATCAATGCATAACCGTCATGATAGCTAGGGTCCAGTCATCAATACAAGGCCATATAAACAATGCATGATATGACCTCATGTATGACAACAACCATTACTATAGTATACACATTGCCTCATGCAACTATCAACCTACACCAGAAATACCTAATCAACTACACATATGCATAACCGAATGTAGTCGAGCATAAGCGATCAATTCTTGTAATCAACCTACAAGGTTGATGCATGTAATCAAATAACCAAGAATGCAACCCAAGATACAAGGATGTAATCAAGATGCATATAATCGTATAACCAGTCATATACTCATGACAATGCATTCCATAAAATCGACATCAAGTTACTTATGATAACCTTACTTCTACCATGATCAATATGATGTAGTGCAACAAGCACATGGAACACTAGTGTACGAGCCACACACGCAACTGACATGCATGCATTACCAACACATTCATTCATATCTATAGCACCAAATATGGCCCAAAGAGCCTGCAATCATGCTCTAATACCAATCTGTAACACCCCCTCCCAGGTTTACCTAGAGTAACCATGCTCTACCGAGCTAAACATGAGAAGAGCCACTACTATGAACATATTCGACCACCTATGTCACCTTAAGGAAGTGAAATTGATGGAACATCACATACAGTCATCCAACATCATCAACAAACCCCTCAGGAGACAAGTAATCCACTCATACAACCTGTCCCTATGTCCCACTACTATTCTGCAACTCTTATGCCATAGTCGCTCTCATGATATGTGCAAGGGAGCGACCAACAACCCAAAGTCACTCTCATATGCCTGTCTGCCAGCAAATGTGGGCCGAAATTGCTAGTTCTATGCCAACCACCCCAAGATTTAAGCCACTTTTCTAGCCCATAATCCTGGCCTCTGCCCAAAACTTGTTGCAACTTCTCGAACTCATTAAAAACATGATATAAATGTTGATCATTAAAAAATCACCCTCAATACTAGGCCTAAGCATCCCTAACTAGGACTGACATTCTGTCAAACACCTAGTATCAATGCAACCTACAGGTCTAGGAGACAAGACAAACCATAAATAACTGAAAAAACTTATGATACATAACTAGAAGGATCATCTCCTTCTCCATTGAGCTACTACATCATCAAGTAGGTCGTGCATCCATCCATTTAACAGTTACAAGTAAATATATGAAATAGCCATGACATAAAATAGTCATTCAACCATGCTTTAACCAACATAAAACGATGTAAATATTAGAGATATTACAACCATTAAATCCACATATAAATGAGTGAAAAAGTAAGAGAACTTGGCTTTTATTAATTGTAGGCAAATCTGACTAGGTTTGAGACTTCCACATACCATCCAACCATAGACATGGATGAACCAAATCTATCTTTTAGTCAGTCTCCTCCATGCCATATTCCAAGCATCAATGTGGAATCTCAGAGAACAACCAATCCAAGAACAACCAAGGGAATCCAGAGGTTAAACCACCTCCACCCTCATCAAACCGTGATCACACCAAAATCGGTGCTCCGATCACAACCAAATAGAACTTGGAATTCCATCCAAAAGTCATTACTATCCTTCAGGAATTTTTTGTATCCTTCTCTCTCAAGCTTTATCATAATCCAAACTCAGATCACCAGGCCCTAAACTAAGATTTCTCCCTCATTATTTACTGTGTATCCTGCCAAAACTAATTAAGGGATTCCTAGGCCTTTTGGGAACAAACCTTCAGACCACCTCCGCCCCAGATTCTGAAACCCATCTAACAAACTAAAGCTCAAAACCCGAGGTAAACATCCGAACATACCATGGCATCTGGAAAAGGGCAATGATAGAATGAAAAATAATGTTATTACTTGACAAAACCATGCCACCAACATCAAGTGAACCATACACCAACATGCAAAGTCATGCATGTCCAAACCAGCTAGGAAATCACACATGGAAAAGGTTACCTACAAGTATTCCTACTGAATTTGGTTGATCCTGCTTTCCTTCCTTGATCCTTGCTTTCTTTTCCTTCCTTTGCTTGTTTTTTCCTTTCCTTGCTCCACACTATAGTGCTCCAAGAACTCTAATTGACCGAGAGAGAGAGAGAGAGAGAGAGAGAGAGAGAGAGAGAGAGAGAGAGACGAGAGAGAGAGAATAATGAGAATATTGAGAGAGATCCAAACTTCAACTAACAAAAGGTTACCAACTAATCCTCAAAATCCTTTTTATGAATTAGACCTCTAATTTCTTCATTTTCCATTATTTTCCTTCATTTTTGTCCTCACATGCAACCTATGACCTTTCACCTTACTTTTCTCCTAATTTCCTTTATTTTCATAAATAAATGTGCCAAAAATGCCTTTCTTCCTTTTAATGCCTTTTCCTTAGCCTTTGCAAATTTTCCTTAGCCAAAATAGACATCTAGTCATGCCCGCTAGGATATCTTTTCCCAACAGTCAGCTTGGAATAAGTGTCCCTTAACCGTCGTCTTATTTTGCCTTTATTAAATTTTATTGCATGAACTTTTCACCTGGGCTGTTACACTCTCTCTCCAATCGAGTTAGAGGTAAATTGTCAAGAACCTTTAAACCAAGGAACAATGCAATGATAAAATCCCATGAATAATGCAATCCATTCCATTAATGTAATATGACCGAGTATAGTTTTGAGGACTTCATGTAGGAACAATATCAAATTTCATATGTAGACCCCCATCCACAACTAAATGTTGTTTGACCTCAATATCAACAGTTGATTAAAGGATATAATCATCATCACGAGTAAAACACACCATCACATTCCCTCTTAATATGGTCATTGTATATAAAGGATGTGTAGACTTTTGTCGTAAATCCCACAATTTGATTCCCTGATCAAATGATGAAGTCACAAACAGGTATGAGGAATAATGAGAAAACATTACCTCATTTTTATGTTCATAGCATAGATTTTAAATTTATGAGAGATGTTATGGCTTTAATATTAGGGTTTATCATATTATGTTTCATATTGAATTTATAATAGAGGCTTTGTAATATTGGGTTTATAATATTGATTTTGATATTAAGATTTATAATTGCTACAATGTGACATTACATTGCAATTTAACCAATGTCATAATGCATGATTATGAAATTATTCAACCACGTTTAGTAATGTGGTTGACTATGCTTGACTATGTTTGACAATCAACACTCTTCAACTTTGGTCAAAGATAATTGCCTATTATTATTGTTGATGAATATTTACAGTCAAACATAATCAATGACATTAGTCAAACATAATCAAAGAGGGTCACCCTTTATAACCAATGCTTAAATTACCAACCATAATTTTCAAGTTTGGTTAAACATAATCTCCTATTAATATTATTGATTAATATTCATATGCAAACATTTGATGTTAGAATAGTACATTAATTTATCCAACATCCCAGTATGACAACAATTATTGCAATGTGACAATCATTTTCGTAATCTTACATTGCATTGCAATTTCTCCAACATTTTGTTGTGACATTACAAAATTAGTCAACCACATTTACTACTGTGGCTCACTATATTTGTTGACTATGTTTAACAATCAACAATCTTCAACTTCAATGAAACATAATTTCCTATTATAATTAGTCATCCACATTAGTCAACAAAGTCAAAAAAAGTGAAACTTTATAATCATTATTTAAATTGTTGACAGTGATCAAACTTTGTTGCAATGTGACAATCATTGTCATAATGTCACATTACATTGCAATTTATCCAATATCACATTATAACAGTAAAAAATTAGTCAAGCACATTTACTAATGTGGGTCTAAAATATAAGGGTTTATATCAGGATTTCATATATATTAAACCCAATATTATAAACCTTATGTATCAAGCACCTTGTATTATAAACACAATATGTTAAACCCCATTAATATAAAAACCCTATTAATATTAAACCCTAATAATATAAATCCTAATGCTAAACCTATATTATAAATTTTATATTTAATTAGGATTTATAAATCATTACCATACACTTCATAATTATTAATGTGGCTGATATATTCTTATCGGTGCATATCAACAACATTTACTATTTTGGTTGTATATGTGTTTGATATACGCCTATTGGTGTATATCAACCATATTTATTAATGTGTTTCTCCTAGTAATTAATGAAGCTTGTAAAAAATTAATAGGTTATGCCAGCCACATTATAATCAAGAAATATTTAAAAATTATGGCCAACAATTATTTTTATGGTGATTTCAATATTAAACTTGTTGATAAACTTAATTTCAACACTGAAACAAAGTGATAATTTTAGGAAATTATCATATTAGTAATACAGTGAGAATTTAGTGTAAAATATGTTTTCAAAATGTCATATTTAATATGAAATTAACTAAAAAGAAGAGTAAAAGGGTATCTAAAGAAATGTAGGAATATATAATCCATAAGAGAATTGAAAAAAGAAATTTAATAATGATGTTTTTATTGTATTTATATTTAATTAGATGAAATGAATAATGTCTATTCTATTGTATTTCTATTTAATTAGATGAAATGAATAATGTCTATTCGAAGTAGATGAGGTGAATAAAGTTAATTTAAATTAGATTGCTAATTGTTATAATTTAAATATGAAATTGAAAGCTACTTTAAAGAGACTTCTATAAGAGAAGGCTAGCTTAACCTTTCAAATATTGTGTTTGGATTGTTTTTGGAAACCTGAAAAACTCTTTAGTCCACAAACCAAACCAATAAACATATTTATGAGACACATAAATGCACTAACTTATATATATATATATATATATATATATATATATATATATATATATTAGTTTTTAATTATTATTTTGAAAGGAGAATTTAAAGTATTTGGCCAACCTGAGTTATCTTTATTAAATCATGGTAACTATAATTCATGTTATAATACAATTACATTATCATCTATAACAATAAAAGTATAGTAAACTTTTGGAATATATTTTGAGTAACTATGAAAATCAAATCTTAAACGTAACGTCAGAAAATGATATATATTTTTTTCTCATAGATTGATAAACTACTTACAATTAAATTCATTGCATTATTATTTTTGAATAGAACAACTTTAATTTCATAAAAAAATATGATATTAAAAATGTCACAACAATTACATACATCACTATCTTGAAAAAGATTCGAAGAAAAAGAAAATAAATGATATTGAAAATTTCATAACAACTACATACATCACTATCTTGACAAAGATTTGAAAAATAAAACACATCATCCATTATGAAAATATAATTTTATTATTTTTATTTGAAAAAAAAAGAGAATAAATAAAATTATTAAAATCAGTGAATAATCATATTAGTTTCTTAAAACTAAATTTATAAATATAAAAATAATTAAAAAACCTTTGAATAATTTTTAAATAAAAAAATTCAAATAGAAATATTAAAAAATTCTGACCTCATTGTATAAACTTACTTCAGTAATGAAAAAATTCTAACCTCATTGTATAAATTTACTTCACTAATGAGAGAATTGAAAAAAAAAAACTACAAACTCACCAATACTCAAATTTAATCATATTTAATAATTTAGATAATTATTTTAAAAAAAGTAATATTAAATTATTATTTTTTTCATTTCATTTTTTTAATATATAAAATTAAAAATAAATTTAATATTTCATTTAAAAATAAATTTAACAATTTATTTATTTATATATTTTAAATATTTTAAAAATATATTCTATAATCAATATATTTCAATTCAGTAACCCATTTCTATTATGGATTACATACCATGTCAAAAATTGAAATTATCATAGGCATCCACATCATGTGTCAAACCCAAACCAATAATATATGCATTTTAATTTTTTTTTTATAAAAATATTATTTTATGCAAATCACAATATGTGAACTGTATATATATTAGATTCTAATATATAGTCGTTTTTTATTTTTTATTATTAAAAAAAAATTATTAAATAAAATAATAATAAATAATAAAATTTTAAATAAAAATAATATTAAAATCAAATAAATTTTGATTTTAACTTTAATGTTTAATGTAAAAAGAAAATATGATATCCTTACTCAATACTATTAGGAAAATGTATGTATAGTTTTATTTCTAGCTTTTAAATGCTATTTTAATTTTATAGATAAGGTTATTATATAAATCTACACTAGCATAGTTATATATGGTTGGTAAGTTTGGATATTCATTAATTTATAACAAGCATCAAAATACTTATCTTCATTTTATCTGGGAGATTCTTCGTTTGTAAATAAACTTTGTTATGGTTCTATTTGAGTTCGTAAATAGATTTTGTTATGATACCATGGGTAATACCATAATTTATCAATACTGCATGTCTAAAAAATCATAACTCACTTCAGGCTTCATATAACACTAGTTCATGTAACATTTTTTAAATTAAATTAAATCCTACACACCACACAAATAAATTAAAATAATTTAAAATGGCCGAGTCTTCACCCAACGACAAGCAAGTCGCAATTGGGTAAAGCCAAATTTGGCCGAGTCTTCACCCAACGGCAAAGCAAGTGGCAATTGGGTAAGGCCAAATTTAGAGTGTGTGCATCTTAAGTTATTTTGGGCGAGTTACTAGATGAAAAAGTTTAAATGCCCCTTAGCAACTTCATTGTAATCAAGTCCAATCAAATTTATACAACCAATTGAAAAGCCACAACTCATATTATTGTGTGTGTGAAATTTGTGTTATTTTGTGCCTAACCTTCTCTTCCTTTCCTGCAAATTGGTATCATAATTGAGGAAGAATCACAAAATAGCCTCGAGTAAGAAGAGGGCCAATTTTTCTATTTTGATTTCCATTCTCTTTATAGAATTTTTTTGTTTCCCTATTTAATCATTGATGTGCTTAAAAAAACCATGTATATTAAACTTATAAAACTATACACATACCATTTTTAACTGATTAACCACATATAAACCACTGCTACCTAAGAGAAAATTATTTAGATAAAAATCAAACATGAAAAAAAATTAAAAACATTTACAAAAATAATATTGGAAAAAGATTGCACAACCACATTAATAAATATGTTTAATATAAGCCAATAAAAAATTGCACAACCAAAAATAATAAAAAATTAGCGTGCAATCATTTAAATTTAAAGTAAATGAAGATGTTTGTACATGGATTCCAATCCTCCCATTCCATTTAAATTTAAAGTAAATGAAGATGTTTGTACATGGATTCCAATCCTCCCATTCCATTTCATCTCAGCTCCAGAATACATATAATCAACGGAGATAAAGTAATCCTAAGAGGCACTTCTGGAAGGATCAGCAACTGCAAAATGGATTTCGGAATGTGTCGTGGAAGAAGCTGCTGCACTGCTCGATGTTCTGTCAGGGTCAGGTGTTGCTGCACTGCTCGATGTTCTGTCAGGCTCAATAACTCCACCACGGCTAACTCGGTCACGTATTCCCACACCAGGCAGATCTACGAAAGCAGGCTCTCTTGGCGATGGAATATTTTCTCGCTCGCTTGTCAGCATCGACACTACCTGCGACATTGAAGGCCTCAAAAACGAAGCTGCTTGCGTGCAGAGCAAACCAATTTTAATCACTCTGCTCCCTTCCTCCCACGAATAACTGCCCTCCAATGTGGAATCTATAATTTCCAAAGCTCTTTCTGCTTTATACAATCTCCATGTCTGGTTGCCCGACACACAAAAAGAACATAAAACATTTATTAGTAAGGTATCCCAATGCTATATATGAAGATTTTAGAAAATTTGCACCTGAAAGATGAGATCCATGTGAGCCATACCCCTTCGCTGAGAAACTCTGTGCCTTGAGCCAAATTGTGATTCCTTCTTCCGCTCACAATCTCAAGTAGAAGCACTCCAAAGCTGAATACATCTGCTTTCTCTGTCAGTTGTCCGCGTAGGACGTACTCAGGCGCCATGTAGCCACTGCATAATGCCATTTACAGTGAGCTCTCCATATCTTAACCATCTTAAAATGATATAAATTTTTCAGATATATGAGTTGTAGTTTACTCATATATTATAATTTATTAAATCAACTGTGACATCAATAGGTTGAACTGGAGAGATAATCCTTACAAAGTTCCAGCAACTCTAGTGCTGACGTGGCTCTGATCTTCTCCAAAGAGTTTGGCTAAGCCAAAGTCTGCTATTTTGGGTCTGTGTTTATCGTCAAGTAAGATATTGCTTGCTTTAATATCTCTGTGGATGATCCGAATCTCAGACTCCTCGTGAAGATAGGCCAGACCGCGCGCAGTTCCAACTATGATTTCATACCTCTCTCTCCATTTAAGTAAATGACCTTTTGTTGTATCTGTAATTAATACATATCCAGAAGTAAGAAAATTAGCGAGCTACATACACAAACTGAAATAAATCAATATCCATGGAACCATTAAGCCGTTAAAGAGCGAGAAGGCAACCGAATATAAACTTGTTGAGACTACTGTTTTGGAGGTATTCGTAAACTAGTAGCCTTTCTGAGCTTTCAACGCAGCAGCCAAGCAATTTCACTAGATTTCTGTGTTTAACACGACTGACAAGATTTGCTTCATTCAAGAATTCAGCGTCTCCTTGCGTTGAACCTATGTTCAGCCGTTTAACTGCAACCTCGCGTCCATCAGGTAGAACCCCCTGTACATCAATCAGCTTTAAATTATTTCTATTCTCCATTATCACTTGGGACTATTGCTTGCAACTCTATATTTCAAAACCAATTGTTTAACGCTTACTCTAAATCAGCTTTTAATTATTTATATTCTGCATTATATCTTGAGCTCTTGCTGAACAAACCCCTAATTCAATTGAAAGCAATGATTTAACACTCACTTTATAGACGGACCCAAAACCTCCGTGGCCGAGTTTTTTCTCTGCTTTAAAATCGGAAGTAGCGTCTCTCAGAATATGGTACTTAAAAACGAGTTCCGGATTCACCTCAGGAATCGATAAGCCGATTTCTCTGTCCTCACCTGCAAAAACAATTGCATCGCATCTATTTATGTTGAGGTTTTTCAGTAGGCGAGCAGTTCATAAGATACCTGCTAATACGGCGCACACTGAATGACCTACCAATATCCGGACCTCTGGTTAGACGAATCCGCTGCCAACGTTTCCGTCGAATCCACTTGCAGAGGCCTATAGATACAATTAATCCAGCCAGAGCAGCTAACACCCCTAGAACTATCGGAAGTACCTTAGAGCCTTTCCGTCCTGCAAATTTACACATATAGCCTATGTTTACTTACCGAATAAAATCTTAACAGAACCACTATAGCCCCCCAGAGCTTATCTCGATATTGTAAATTGGCTATATGTTTTATTTCTCCAAATGAACAAAACCACAACCATTATAAGAGCTGCGACAGAAATACCGGATTCTGTAGTACTCTGGCCTGGAGATGAAATGATTGAAGTATTGAAAAAGCTATAAATTTCGTAATGCAAATCGCAGTTCCTACTTCGGTAGCGTGCTCCATTAGCTCCGCTTGCGCATGCCGTGGCAGAATTATTCAACCGACCGGCACCGGATATCTTTGACCGACCCGCAACTAAGCACGACCGGCAATTTGTTGGGGACAGATCTATCCAACACTGGGCTAAGACATAGATTTCCCTCGAATCTGAAAAATCACTGTCGACTTTATCGGTAGCGAAAAGTCGGGGATTCTGCACAGCTTTTTCGATGGTATCTAAAAGAACTTGCTCAGTAGCATTTCCGAACTGCTCTGGGACATAGCTTATATTGCTGTCGCAAACAAGATTCATAACCTCGCTTCCCTCATTATAATCGTTGTAAAAGCTATGATTCTCGTACCGTAAGAAGCAGTCGTTTAGCAAAACGAATCCAGATGTGGTGTTGTGACATTTATCAACAAGAAATGCCTTCGTCCCCGATGCGCACTGTTCGCAGTCCGAGGAATTTAAATCACCCCTGCACTGGAGAAGCCCATAAGCAGCACTGCTGCTGTTTTGGCCCTCAACACTAGTGTTGAATCCGGTCATAGAAACGCTCCCCACCAATGATTCAAGTACCCCATCTAAATTATACTGGAAATCGCTACCTTCTCTATATTCGTTGGTCCCGCAATCAACCCAGTAGGAATTATTAAAATCCTCAGCTGCGAAGAGGTGCAGAGGCGTCCATGCACTGACGATAAACAACATGCAGTTGATTATTGATGTCTTCGGCTTCATCGCCATCGCAGGGCAGGGAAAGAACTCAACTCCCTTCTCTGGCTTAAGGCGCGGAAGACTATGTTAGTAGTTACTTTCTCTGCAATTTGGAAGACCACAGATTCTGCAAGCACAGCACTCCCTCATCACTCCAAGTCCCCGCGGATACGGTGAGGCTGAGGCTGCATTATATTTTTGAAAATTCGTTGGTTCATTTGTTTGAAATTTACTCAGAAGGTTATAAATTTCAGCAATAAAACTTTAATTTTATAATTCAAGCGTTTTATTTATTTTTATATTTAAAAATTAATTTAAATATAAAAATTATATAAAAACAATCAAACAGAGTTTAATTTATTTTTGTATATTTAAAAATTAATTTAAATATTAAAAGTAATGATGTTTTAAAATTATATCAAAAAATTAATAAATAGCGTTTAATTTATTTTTGTATATTTAAAAATAAATTTAAATATTAAAATTATGATATTTGAAAATTACATTAAGAAATAATAAAATAAAAACATAAAATAATTAAATTAGATTTAAAATTTATAAAATAAAAATAAAAACATTAAAACAATTTAATTATTTTTTAAATTAAAATGAATTAAACGAAGTCACGGAAGTTTATTTCACAAGGTTTTTTTGGAAATTTAAAGTAAATATGAATACAAATTTGTCATCTTCAAATACTTCGAAATACTCTAGTTGTAAGAATTAACCGTGTCTCCTTCCTACCCAATTGCCTATTTTTTTAATAATAAAAAAACTAAATTAATTATCTTTTTAAAGTATAGGTTTAGATTTTAAGCGCACTTAATTTTTTTAATAATAAAAAAATGAAATTAATTATCTTTTTTAAGCTATAGATTTAGATTCTAAGCGCACCTAATTTTTTTAATAATAAAAAAATGAAATTAATTATCTTTTGTAAAGTATAGATCTAGACTTTAAGCGCATTTAGGTGGGAGTTGACTTGCTCTTAAAGAGACCGCCGATCCGAATCTGAGGGAGACAGAGATGTGATTTTCTTTGCGAATAGAAGAGACAATGATGTCATATTCGAAAGAACAATGAATTCCATACGACGCTTTCGATGAGATTTCATGTGGGCTCGAGGCACTATGACGGTTGGAATTTGATGGGCGTTTTGGCCGTATTTGATGTTTAAAAATTTTGAATAAAGTTTTTTTAATAAAAAAAATTAATGGATTTTGAAATTTATAAAATTTATTTTCCATAGATTATCATTTTCCGAAAATGTTTTTAACACTATATATCAAGTTGTGTTTTATTTGGATTAGGGCTTGTCAGAGTTTGATATCGATTAATTCATTCACTCATTATGGAGTAAGCATTGCTATTAAGGTGACATCAATGTTGTATGTCTCTCATTTAATTCATTCACTCATTATGGAGTAAGCATTGCTATTAAGGTGACATCAATGTTGCATGTCTCTCATTTACTAAAATCTATGATGGAAATTGACTTTAATAAAATTTATGATGGAAATTGACTTGACACATTATACTGGAGAATTTATGATCTTCAACTAATGTATCAATGGAGTACTTTAAATTAAATTGATTTATTTATTTCCAAATCATGCTTGATTGTGCCCAACTCTGTAATATTCTTAAAAAAATGGGTAGGGACAACTTATAGTGATTCCACCCAGAGAGCATCATATCATGGACGAGACGTGCAATTGAGGAATGAAGTGTATACCAAACTTTTCTTGCCTTGTAAAAGAATCAAGTATATATCAAACTTTTACTGCTTTGTGAAATCAAGGACTCCTCCATCTATTTGTGCTACTCTAAAATCATTGCACTCCATGTGGGCTTACTTGTTTGGTTACCCAAGCTTGCATGTAGTCTCCTCCCTCTCAACATGGCCTTAATACCATCGTTGTTGGATGAAGGTCATTAAACACTTAGTTTTCTTTGCGTATATTCTTTTTTGCGTTAATGCTAGTGGTTTTTAATCAATTTTACATTTTTTATTTTGAAAATTCTACTATGCAATAAAATTCTAAAACAAAATTATGTTAAAAATATGTGGAGCTCTACCATTAGTGGGTTTTAATCAATTTTTTATTTTTTATTTTGAAAATTTTACTATGTAATAAAATTTCAAAACAAAATTCTATTAAGATTATGTAGAGAGTTAACGCTAGCTAGCAGGTTTTAATTGATTTTACATTTTTTGTTTCGAAAATAATACTATATAATAAAATTCCAAAACAAAATTTAAATGAAGAAACCCTTTCACTCCAATGTTTCAGAAGAGTTCCAGAAAATTCCATAATGTTGGCCCATTTGGCAACCTTTACAAAATGGTGAGTTTTTGGGTAGTGTATGCAGTTATTTTTCAAGAGCTTGTGAGTTATTTTTGAGGGATCACTATCATTCTACAACAAATCATTATATAATATAAAGATTGATTTTACTTTGTTTTATGACATATTTTGGTGTAATTATCCACTATCATTTTGTTCTACTATGTCTCAAAGCAGTGTTTAATTTAAAATCAATCAACGATTTTTCTTATTTGTTTTAAGTTTAAAATATATCAAGATTTCCAAAGTAGGCCCCATTGAATGGTCTTTGCTACTAAGAATTGTGTATAATTTTTTGAACAAGACTTACAATCATGTACTTTTAATCTTTAACAATTAATTTTAATTTTAATTTGATTGTGAATTTGGTTATTCAGAAATTTTGATATAAAATATATATTTTAGAAGATAACATATATTATCATTATTAATTATAAAGGAATAATAAGGTTTAGGGTTAAATAAGCCATCTGTGTGTTATGAACATTTTTGTTTTTTGTTTTTGTTTTTGTGATAAATATGTGAATTTTTAATGTAGTTGTATTATTGAAAGGTAATTTTTTATTCAAAATTGTACTGATGAAGGGTTTATTTATTATTAAAAGGTTATTGTTGAAGGGAAAAATTTTAAACATGAAGTATAAGGATAGAAAACATAAAAAAAAATTGTCTCATGGGTAAAGAGGAATCCAAATTCCAACCTTGGGGGCTATAAATGCTCAACGAGCAAATAAATGAGAGTAAGTTATACCTGTGAATCTTTTAGTGGAAACTGGCCTGATTTTGTTGATGTGACTCTCTTATTGGTGGTCATCCATCCCTTTAGAGTTTCCCTACCGTTGTTTATCCCGTCTTATTAGCGAGACCGGCCATGAGTAAATATGTGACATACATTAATGTTACAAGGATTCCCTCTAGCTATTGTGTCTCGCCAATATTTCAAAATTCAAATTTTCACCCTATTAATTTGAAAGCAGCTCTAGACTGGGCCTATGCAACTAGTTATGCAAATTGTGGCCCTATACAACCTGGCGGGGCTTGTTATCTACCCAATATGTTCTTCACCCATACATAATTTTCATTCAACAGTATTACCAAAAGAACATGAAGGCACACGTTCTTGTGATTTTGAGGGTGTTGCAATAGTCATAGATGTCAACCCAAGTAAGCCCAATAACATTAATATACCCCTTCACCCAATCTGTTAAAAAATGGAATGTATGTTCATTTTATTATATAGTTTGTTTATTGTTTGAGCAGTTCATTTTTCTGTAAGGCATTCTTCTAAAATTCTTTTTCTTCTGTGACTGGCTGCACGGGTTATCCTGACTGCTTCTACACATCAAGAGAAATTTCACCATTTACCGATATAAACAATTTAGCATCCTCTATCATGGTATATCATACTCAACTATTCTCTAGCATAGCTAATGTAATTTTAAATGCATGGCAATATTTTTTGCAACCCACAAACAACTAGTTTTATGGTGCAAACTAGTTTGTTTAGTATCTTTTCTTTCAAGCTCTAGTGGGCAAGAAGTTGATGATATGAACGAAGCACATCCTACATTTTACACCCACGTTGACTTTGTTTCTATGGTTGTAACTGATTATCCCTCTTCTTATGCCATAGGAGACCAGGGTTCCATGAGAGCAGTTAATACCCGAGTTGGATGTATCTAGATTTTGAAGACTTGGTAGGGGTATCCATCACACAATCTTGTCAAAGCAAAGATAAAAATTTAAAGTAAATTTTCGTAGGTCACATCCATCCACGCCATTCATATAACTTCTTTATTAATGGTAGATGAAGTTAGACTCTATGATAAGGATTGGATCGTTGATTATTTATTGGTCTCCTAAATTAAAAAATTGAAGATGATACATACATTAGCACAAACCTCTCGGAGTTGTTGATGTGTCTTCCGTCAAATTTTAAGTCACCCACAAATTTAGAGCCCCAAATTTCAAACTTTAGATCCAATTATTGTTGAGATCACAAAGAGGGATCATAAAGCACTGAGAGAGGTGGTGGTGTCTAAAGACACAATTGTTGTATTCTTAGTGGCCACCAAGAGAATTTACCTGTGAACTTTCTAGCCTTTAAATAGGCTTTATTAGAGAAGAATACCATGGGAAAAAACCATAGATGCCCATATACTTGAAGCTAGAATACCACCAATATCTTGACGGAGTCAAGTTTACTAGAGCAACCCTAACAATCCCCCCCTTAAACTTGACTGTTGAAGATTGACTTGGTCCCATGCATTTTTATTGCAGTCCATATAAAAAGGTTTCCATCTACCTGATTGCATGGGTAACTAAACGTTATATCTACTATTCATCTAGGATAACTTTTCATGTACATGGTTTAACAACCATCTCACCTGAGATCTCACATTCCCCCCATCAAGTTAGGATACCAATACACCTGTCACGCTGGTATCTCTCTAAGTGGTCTATTCCACAGCTTGATAACTCCATGTGCCACTTGGAGTGCATGTATCCCTGAGCATGATCCTAAGGCCTTACAACTATGCATGTTCCCGCACAACTTGTCTGCCTGAACATAGGTCTTACAACTTTCTAGGAAATTCCTTCCTATCATAGGATTTCACAACTTGGGCCAAAACTCTTAGGGTGTTTACACATCACACACCATCTCCTATATTGAATCCATATTTGTTCATCTCCACTATTTTCATCCATCGTACCACTTTACTGACTTATTTCCATGCACAATCTATACTTTGACCTCAGAGTTTTCAACCATGTAATCTATCATCACAACCATACACTAAATCTTTTTTTGCAGTTGCACCAGCAACAACTTGTCATTGGTGTAGTCCTTTTTAACACCACCTCGCCACTAATTTTGATCATTTATACGAAGCTTTCTTAGCAACAAGCCTTCAGTCCTCATGATTTATTTTTCATGCATCCTACTCAAGTACATCCATTCTCTTGAAAGCTCTCATAGCCCAAAAGTTATACTCTTCCTTCATTGAGTGCCCATTCATCAAATACTTTGTCACTTCATACTTAGTGGTGTTTGCTTCATTTCTTTGAGTGCGACACTCATTCTCTTTTAGTCAAACTCTGTTTGGGATGGGCTCATAAATATGCACTTCACTCTCCTCGACCTGGATTTTTACGCATCTTCCATAACAATATCACATATTTACTTGGCCCCTTCTAGGAAATTTCCCTTGACGGCTTTCTGTTGTTACTATTTGAAATCTCCCATGACCGACAAGGATAAGTTGTCGTAGATCTATAGCAACACACTCCATTCACACCCTAATCCCTGCTTCAAATGCATGCAGGTCTTATCCAAAGTGTGATCTAGGCGTGACTTTCATAGTTCACTACTCAGTCTCTTTTTCCACTACCATAAGGCCCTTCCTATAGCAAATTAGTTCAATACTTAGGTCGCTCCACTTGGCCATTGGCTCTAGCCTTTCAATCTTCTATCAACGACCAATACACATATACATAAATTCCACGGATGTCTTGGACTAGACCTGCTATACCGATCTCTCCTCTGCTTCCCATGCTTGAAATCAAATCAATGCACTCCTTAGATTTTTGTTTCTTTATTCTCGTCCAAGCACTTCTTGGCAGGCTCGCTTTATTCGTTTCCTTCTAGGGTGATTTTATCTCCTCCTCATCCATGGAATTTTTATTTCACACTGTCTTCACTTTATCTTCCTTACCAAAGCCTCTTTTATGTCCACAATTCTAACACTATGATCTATTCACCATTTTCTACATGATTTGGGATTTTATATTCATATTAAAAGGGCGTCCAACACTATTTCATCAGGTTCCTCAATCTCTAACTATGACAATTTCTATCATCACTGCACCTCATACCCATCGCTCTTTGTACAATCATTCTGCAACTTTAAGGCACAAACAACTACTTTTCTTTTCTTTTTTTGAGTGTGCACTTGCACTGACATCATATCACACTTACCTTAGATATTCACCAGGATTTGCGTTTGAATCTCCTTTTACCTTAGGCTCTGATATTCACCGAGATTTTGTATTTACAACTCTGCCTCTCTGACCACTATAGCTTTGATACTAGATGTTGGGATCATAGAGCATCGAGAGAGATGGTAATGTTTAAAGAAATCATTGTTTTGTTCTCAATATAGAAATTATGGTGTATATCTGAACCCGTTCAGGAAATGTACTAAAACACAACATTCAAATCTACTCTACTTCTTTGCGGAATTGAATTCATGATAGAGAACACAAATCATAAGCATGCAAGAAGAAACATCACACATAAAAAATATTTATCTAGGGGAAAGTAACTACTCAAAACCCCTTCCTATCTGTATTTCATTAATCAAAGAATATAGTTGTAATACATACATTTCTCAAGCTTGAGCACAACCTACAAGAATATAGTTTATTCCTCTACCTCACTCGCTAACTCTAGTCAACATTTAGCCAATTTTCAAGCCCTCTAAGATCCTATTTCCTTGTGATATTCCTTTAGAGATTAGGCCCCTATTAATTAGGAATTTCCCTCAATTGAATTTTGCAATTCCTTTAGGCTGATCCTCTGACTGTATGCACCACCTGTACACATTGGAATAATCTACAATTGATAGTACACTACCTTGGAATCTCCACGTCAACTCGGTAACACGAATTCTATGCATGCATTAGTTATTTTGGGTTGATTGATTAGTTAATTGGTTTATCATTAAGTGTGTTTGAAGTCACACTTCTACAACATGACCTTCCACTAGTTCCTCCAATAGTTAGACCTAGTTTAACTTATCATAACTCAATTTAACTAAAACAGATTGCTACAAATTAGCAATAAATCATATTGAAATGAACTCAAGCTTCCACAACTCGAATTAACTGAGTTAATTGAGTGACAAGTGCCATGTCACCTCAGTTAACTACCTCCAAGATTTATGTTGATGTGGAAATTCAAATTTTCTCTAATTTGACCAAGACAAGGTCAAGCTGAGAATATCTTGCTTCATTTTCAACACACCCTCTCAACATAAAGGGATTATCAGTTAACCCAATACTGCCTCTATGGAACTTGAATTTTCTATTTGACAAAGCCTTTGTCAAAATGCTTACATCTTGTTCCTCTGTTGTAATTTATTCTAGCAACATTATCCTCCTCTACAGACAATCTCGTAGACGGTGATATCATATATCTATATGCTTGGATTAATCATGAAATACATGATTTCCAGAGATCTTGATGCAACTCTAATTATCACATTAGATCAAAGTTGGATCCATCATCTCACCAAATGGTCCCACAAGAATATTTCTCATCCAGACTACCTCACATGTTTCTTGACTCGAAGTCATGTATTCTACTTCTGCTAAGCTAAGTTCCATAGATCAGTGCTTCCTACTATACCAAGAAATAACTGCAAACCCAACACTGAAAATTCCTCGTGATTTACTCTTCTGATCTGATGGACTTCCCACCCAATTTGCATCTGTGAAGTGACATAGATTCACTCTCTCTGTATGTCTATATCATAGTCCAAACTTGGTAGTGCCTACAAGGTACTATAAAACATGTTCAACTTCCTTCCAAAGAAATTTCATTTGCTTAACCATAACTTAACTCAGTTGGTTGATTGCATGGCACATATACAGTCTTGTGTTCAAAAGATACATTAGTGAACCCATAAGCTATCAATAAATGTTAGTCTCCACTTCCTCCCTTGAAGTGGCATCTTCTTTCCTCCAACTGGTCACTAGAGGAGTCCCCATGGGTTTTCTACTCTCCATGAAAAACTTCTTTAGTATCTCATTTTCATAGTTACCTTTAGAGACAAACAATTCCCCATCTCCTTTCCATACTTCCAAACCGAGAAAGTAGTGCATGAGTCCCATGTCCTTCCTTTGAAATTCTCTTGCAAAGTCCTCCTTACAAGATCTTATCAACCTCTCATCACCAGTAAAAATCAAATCATCAACATATAAGACAATAATCAATAATTTACCTACTACAACAATTTGATAAATGTTTTCATTTGCTTCAATTTTGGTGAAGCCAACCTCGTGAGATAGTTGTTGATCCTAGTGTACCAAGCACAAGGTGATTTCTTAAGTCCATACAACGCTCAGTTGAGTCTGCACACATGAAACTCTCGATCAAAGGTCTCAAAACCTTCTGGATGCTCAATGTGAACCTCCTCCTTAATAAATCCATTGAGGAATGTTTTTTTTACATCCATCTGGTGGATCCTCCACCCCATCTGTGCATCTAGTGCAAGAATTGATCTAATTAATGAGTACCTTGCTACAAAATAAAAGGTCTCCAAACAGTCAATTCCCTCAACTTTAGATAGTACCTTGGCCACAAATATCGCCTTATACTCCTCTGTGCTTCCTTCTGGTGCATGATTTACCTTGAATATCCACCTTGAACCCACATTTGATTTGTCTTCTACTCTTGGGACCACTTCCCAAACATTTTTTTTTTAAATGGAATCATATTCCTCTACCATTTCATCAACCCATATAGGTTTATGTATTGCCTCCTCGAAAGAGGATGGCTTAGTCTCCACAAGCTTAGTCATTAGATCCATGTAGCGAGTGTACCGATCAGGTGACCTTCTCTACCTGCGCTGTGAAGTGGGTACTCACAAATTCTCTCTAACATGATTCATGCAATAATATTTCAGGTTCCCTGGTTATTTTCCTTCCTTCTTTGGATGATTCTCCTTGACTGGGTGTCTCCATTCTCTTCTCCTCAACTTATGGTTGCTACACAACTTCTTGAGGCTCCTCCTTTGGAGCTAAAAGCTCCTAATCTGGTTGCCACTGAAGATCCCTATCAAGAGAACATATCATTGCTTTCTCTTTATCAAATTTTACATCCCTTCACACAAATGTCATTTTCAGGGATAAAAAGTACACATGGTAGTTGTGAGGTGTTTTTGTGTGACCCACAAATACCCCCAACTTTTTTGTCCGCTCTAGCTTCTTCCATGATTCTTTGGAGACATGGAAGTAAACAAAGGCTCCAAAAACCTTGAAGTGCGGCACATCTGGCATCCTCCTATGTACTCATACCAAGCATTTGATGAGGAACATTGTTCTGTAAATACACTGTTGCATTGCATGTTTCATCCCACAAATGCATATGTAGGGCTTGGTCATGTGACATCACCATTGTTACTCCAAAAATGCTATGATTCTGCCTCTCAACCACCCCATTCTGTTGTGGTTTGTGGGGTGTTGTCAACTCCTGTTGAATGCCTTCTTTTGCATAGAAATTTTTAAACTCATTTGACACATACTCACTTGCATTATCGTTCCTGAGAGCCTTCACCTTCTTGTCGGTTTCTTTCTCAACCAGTGCCTTTAATTCCATGAACTTGGAGAATGTCTCATCTTTCTTCCGCATGAAGAAGATCCAACACTTCTGTGAGAAATTATCTATAATATTCTTCACATAAACCTCGATATACTTCACTTGTCATCTAGCTATGTGTATCAAGAATTATTTCTCTTTTCTGAAGATCACATCATAACCATGGTCTTCCAAAACATCAAAGGAGATGAGACTTTTTTTAGACCTAGAACAAACATCACATCCTTGAGTCTAAGAGGGAGTTTGACTCCTTCTGAAAGGTGATTGTATCAATCCCAGTCGTATTGTACCTTATATAATCTCCCATCTTGATCTGCATCTCGAGATTTTTCTCCTCCAAGCCACTAAAAAATTCTTTATTCCTCGTCATATAGAATAAGGCACCACTATCCAATTACCACACACTCCCCATCACTGTGCTCGCCATGCATACGATGAGAGTGAAGTCAAGCTCAACTTGTGAAGCCAAAGGTTCGCCTTCTACCCCTCCCGAGGCCTTATCTCTTTCCTTCTTATGTGGACACTTCGTGGCATTATGCTCGAGTTCATGACACTTGAAACACTTAATTTTGGACAAGTCTTTCTTCTTGGCCCCTTGACTAGATTCTGATTTGGATTGGGATTTCTCCCCTTTTCCCTTCTTTTCCTTTCTAGCCAAGGCACAATTTTCTTCATCCTCGCCCTTGGATGAAGTCCCATCTCTAGTATTTCTCCTTATTTCCTCCTGTACCAAATTGAACCATAAGCATTACTAATTTGGTAGTTTTTTCCTCCCATTCACCAAATCTTGGTAGCCATGCCAGATATTTGGAAGGCCTAGAAGGGTTAGGCTTACCAAATCATCTTCTCCAATAAAAACACTAACTCCGCCAATTTCATCACCATAGTGTGTGAACCTGATTAGATATTGTGAAATAGTGTCATCCTTCTGCCTCTTGATATTTAAAATTTTATCCTTGAGTGCCAACTTCCTGTGGTCACTATTGTTCTGGAACAAATATGTCAGTTATTTCCACATTTCATAAGGAGTTGTTTTCCTGTGTATATTTGAGACAATATGGTTTCGTACTCCCTCCAATATAATTCTCCTCACCTTGGTTACACACTTCTTCCATTCTGCTAGATTCTGAGTTTCAATAGATCTTGGTTTTGGGACGTCATTATCAACAAATTATTTCCATCCATTTTCTTCTCGCACTGCCTCCATTCGGTCCTTCCAAGAAACATAATTCGAGCTTCCCTCAAGGGCATACATGAGTCTTACTCCATAGAAATCCATATTTCTAGCTCTGAAGAATTGATCCTGCAAATTTGATCCTCTTTCTTAACAACTTTGAAATTTATGCTCTAATATGAATCCTGCTCTGATACCATGTAGGAATGATGGTGTAGATATGAAAATTCTCATGGAATTTACTAAAACACAAGACTCAAATCTACTCTACTACTCTGTGGAATTCAATTCATGGTAGAGAACATAAATCATAAAATGCAAGAAGAAACATCAGACATACATAGAAATTTATCTAGGGGAAAAGAACTTCTCAAAACTACTTCTATATGTATTGCATCAATCAAATAATAGAGATGCAATATATATGTTTCTCAAGCCTCAGTGCAACCTACAAGTGTATAGTTTATCCCTCTATTTTATGATGTAACATGTTAGTATATAATTAATATTAATTTTATTATTATTTTGTTTTGGTTGAATTATATTTGTTTTGTATTTCTTATTTTTATATAAATTTTATTTAGTATTTGTGTGTATTTGATTGATTTGTTTTTATGGTGCAATATGTTAGTATATAATTAATATTAAATTTATTATGTCACTGTGTGACATATAGGGATGGGCTGGATACATTAATTTCTCTTTACATGTGAAAATTTTCCCTTTTTCCTAAAGTCAACTTTGGTTTTCTGCATATATTTCTTAGCAGACATCACAACGTCACTGCATGCCTAGGCTAAAGCGCGAGGGATGACGAGTATTGGATCATTGTTAATTTCTTCCATTTATCAATTCAGTTGTTGTCCGTCCATCAATTTGGCTTCCAACATAATGTCATTAATGGCGTTCCTATCTACCATTTCCTTCACATTTTGAGAAATTTTCTTGAAGATCTCAGACCTAACAATCGAGATAGATACTTGGTAGAGTTTTCCAGAATGTTCTTCGGGCTGAGTGTCATTGTCGACAAAGAAATGACTAGCAACGAGTAGGTATCTTCCCAACCTGCAATTTCAAGCTCGAAAAATATAAAAGAAATTTGAATAAAGAAAAGTTTAATAATGTGGAGTTAATGTATACATGTTGGTTAAATGAAGTAATAGTTTTTAGGATTTGATATTAATTCATAATCTAATATTAAAAACTGTGTATTTGAATTTTTTATTTCTAACTATTATAATTTCAAAAGACCTTTCAAAATTGTCTTGAAAGGTTCTTTGTGAGATAAGTTTTTCTTAATCTCTCAAATATTGGACTTTTTTTTGCCTTTCCAAGCATAGTTTTTTTTACAATATATAAATTAAATCAATAAATTGAAATATAAACGTTAAAATATAAAAATTATAAACATATAGATACATTTTTAAATCAATTTTTTAGATATTTAAAATTATTTTAAAGATATAGTTCAAAAAATTCTAAGTTTCTTTTCAAAGGAAAAAATGTTTGTAATAGATAAACTAAATAAATAAATTAAAATATAAATACTTAAACTAAAATAAAATAAAAATAAACATGTAAAAATACATTTTTAAATCATTTTTTAAGTTTTTAATTATTATTTTAAAGGATAAGTTCAAACAATTTCGTTAACTATAATAAATAGCATAATACAATTACATTATCATTAATAAAAACAAAATTATATTAAACTTTTATCATAAATTTCGCAAAACAACTATGAAAATCAAGTCTTAATCAAGCCTAAGAAAGGGGTATCTTTTTTGCTTCTTAGAAATTCATCAACTTATTTATTAAGTGCAATTTTTTCAACTTTTGGGTGTCAGAATGATGTAGAGAAATTTAAGGTGAAATCTTGATTTGTGTTATTTAAACTAGTTTTTTTTACTGTATATATGGATTCAACGCCTTGAAAAAACCCTAGGGCACTTCGATTGTGCAGGGGTTACCCATCAAGCTTGTGATTTCAATAAATTCCTACTAGATTTTAGAGAAATTAGACTAGAAAAACCCACTCAAAAAGCTTCCAGAAAATCTCACTAAAAACAACTCGTATAGAATTTGATTATGGGCACTATTATATTTAAATAAAGCAAATTTACTCTCATGTCCATCAAGAAAATATGATGTTGAAAATGTTACAACAATTTACATAAGCCATTACCTTGGCAAGAAAGTACATGATAATGTATTATATAAGAGAAATTATACTATCTCGATTAAAAATTGAAAAATAGAGATATTTACTTAGATTTCTATAACCATTTTTATATATCTAAAATTAATTAAAAAACAAAATTAATAATATTTAATAAAAAAATTACAAATACATAGATAAAAACATCTCTATTTCATATTCAATAAACTTATTTCCCTAAAAAAAACTTGAAAAAAGAATGTCCTTTTAACAATGAATTCAATCATTTTCAAACTTAAATCCATGCTTTTGCTTCTCTCATCCCAAAAATATTTATATTCCCCTTATCCAACACAATTAACACTTTGTATATGAATTCAACCATTTCCAAACTTAAATCCATGTCTTTGCTTCACTCATCCCAAAAGTATTTATATTCACCTTATCCATCAAAATTAACACTTTGTATTTTTTGAGTTAGAGAATAAGATGACGTTGATAAACTTTTATAACTTAAATTTTAGAACAATATTTTTTTTTTTACAATTTTTTAAGTTGGAAAATGAAATTACATTAAGAATTTTTTTTATAATCTAAATTTTAGAACAATTTTTGTTTTTTTTAAATATAGGAGATTTTAAAAGTAATACATTCAAGTTCATAATTTTTTGAGTTGGAGAATGAAATTACATTGATATTTTTTTTTAATCTAAATTTTAAAACAACACAATTCAAATATCAACCTTTATGTTATTAAAAAAAATATATGGCCTTTAATTTATATAAAACTTTTAACATTAAAAAATATACTTCTATATTTTATATTCAATATTATTTTAAATTTGTTGATCTTTTATTTAATTATTAATTTATAATATAACCAAGATTTTAGAAAATTTTCCAGTTACTTTGCCACTTAATTTATAATATAACCGGGTAGAGTGATCAATCTACTTTGCCACTTGAAACAACATCTTAACCATTCTAGTTAAAGCGAAGGAAATGGAGTTGTTTATCTATTTATGTTGTTTATGTAGAAGGTTCATTAAGACAAAAAAAACAACGGAAACACTTTGATGAAACTTTTAACGATGCAAGGTTTTTAATAATTAAAAAAAGCTTTAATAACACGCGGAAGGATAATGGAATAGTTCAACCTTCATGAAATTTTCAGCGATGCAAGGTTTTTAACCATAAAAAAAAAAGCTTTCATGAAATTTTTAATAACACGCGGAAGGATAATGGAATAATTCAACCTCACATTTTATAAATATAGAGAAGGATTAATCTTCCTTCCCAACTACAATTACATAGTACCAGCGGTGGAAAATCTTATAATGTTATCATATAATATGACATGACATTAGTATATGGTATAAAATTGTGTAAAGCATATTTTAATATAAATAGTATAATAATGAAATTTAATTATATAGGACTATTTAAATATTTAAGAAAGAAATTTAATATTTTAGGAAACATTTTTCTATTCATTTCATTTTTTATGTTATATTTTTTTTTTAATATTTTGAAATATTGACATTTTAACTTAACAATAAATTTAACAATTTTATATTTTTGAATTTTCTAATCTATTTTAAATAATGAAAATTAATTAATTATATATATATATATATATTCAATTTATAATTAAATGATATTTTTTATGACTTTTTTGCTTCAACTCATTTCATCTTTTATGTCATATTCTTCCTTAACTTCTTGAATTTAAAATGATATTGACATCTCAACTTAACAATAAATTTAACAATTTTATATTTTTGAATTTTCCAATTTGTTATATCTATATATATATATATATATATATATATGTATGTTTAACCTAACTTATAAATTAAATGACCTTTTTCATGACTTTTTTATGGTTAATTTCAACCAAAATTCTATAGAGAATTTTTAAAACTTGAGTTTAAGTTATTTAATTTGTAGAATTTTAGTGTACTTGAGGGGTTTGTCAAGCTGTTGAATCCATTTATGTAGTCAAAAATGTATTTTAAACATATTCTCACTTGAAATTGGATCACCAAATTCTAGTGAAAAAGACTAGTTCATCTATAAGTTAGACTACACTTATATATATGTGTGTGTGTCTGTGTGTGTTTAGTTTCTATTAATACTAGTTTAAAAATTGATATATAATTTTTTCTTTACTTTAAAATTTTAAATAAATATTCAATTTTATTAATTATTTAATAAAATCATATTATATAATTAAAAAATGCTTCATAATCATAGAAAATCTACAATTACATGTTGTGAATTTGCTGAGCTAGAAATAACACATGCTCGTAATTTACTTCCCTTTCAATCTCTGAAACTCGGGGAGGGGATAAAATATTTGGGATTTCATCTGAAACCCAATGACTTTACCAAGGAAGACTGGATGTGGATGGTAGCCAAAGTGGAAAGGAAAATTAAGTCATGGTGTCACAAGTGGTTGTCTAGAGCCAGTAAGTTGGTACTTATTATATCTGCCACTGAGGCCACCACAGTATTCTGGATATCTCTATCCTGGATTCCTAAAATCACACTTAACCTTATACAGAAGCTCTGTTGTGGATTTCTCTGACAAGGGGAAAAGGAAGGAAGCAAATTTGCATGTGTCAGATAGGACAAGCTTGCCCTTCCGAAATTGTGAGGAGGATGGGGATTAAAGGACACTAACTACTTCTCACAAGCTATGGCCACCAAAGTGAGCTCGAGACTAATTTCCACCCACAACTTGTGGTCTGATGTGGTTTAGCATAAATATATACACCCTTTATTGATTGAGGATTAGATTCGACTCCCAAAAAAATCAAGATCGAATATCTCTACCATATGGAAAGCAGTCCTTAAGTATTTTCCGATTATTGCATCTAGATTGGCTTGGCATATAGGATCAGGAACCAGGGTCCGAATTGGAATCAATCCATGGCCGAGTTGTGGAAACAACCACATTCTCCCTCTTGGCCTAATCATTTTCCATTCCTCTCACAACATCAAATTCATAAACAAAATTGGGGACCCAGACCAATCAGACATATGGGGTCAACACTGGCATTCAGTGTTAAATTTACAGCTCCTAAATCAATGGCATGTATCTTGGCATAACTATATCAAGGCATTAACCTCAACATAAATACAGTCAAATGATCGTGAGAGCGAGCTACTATGGGACCCCTCTAAAAAGGGATCCTACTCCCCAAAAGATGGTTATGTTCACACGATAGCCTCAAAGGAACCAAACTCTCTCTGTTAGTGGTGACAACATCTTTGGAAACTAAAAGGGCCAGCCAAATCCTGATTGTTGTTTTGTTGTATATTGGAAAACAAATTTCCAATGGGAGAAAATATGAAAAATTGCTCCTTCTATGGCCCCTCATGGTTTTCCCTGTGTCATCAATTGATGAAAGAATTAAGAATCTCTTCTTATCTTGTCAGGACGCCTGACAGGTTTAGAGATCCATCTTACAGGGGATTTCCATTTCCATTAACTAGCAGGGTGATAATACCTCACAGGTCTGGGAATCCCGGTGGAATAATTTCCAACCTCACAAGATGTGAAACATATCATTACTCACCTGCTGGGGCCTTTGGATGGGCAGGAGAAGACGAATCTTTCACGAACAACCTTTCTCTCCAAATCATACTTATGCTCAATGTATTGCCATATATTCTCTCCTTCATGACGATGATAACCCTCCTTCTACTTATTCTGTCACCTCGGAAAACGTCGATCACTCTTTCCCCTAGGCATATTTTGACATCTCCTCACAGCTTGGCCGATGTGGCAGTGATGATGTTATCCACCTAAATGAATCCCATCATTTTCATAGCAAGGGCAGACTGGGACAAGGAACAAACAACTTTGTCAAACTGCACAACCTTAAATTGTTTCCCCTTTTTGCACTTGAGAAAGATTGCAAACAAATACAAGTCTTTGGTGATTCAAGAGAGGTGATAGAATCATTCACACAAAAATCTTCTTGTCACAAACACACTCTCAGAAGTCTTTTGGATCAAGTATTATTGATCAAATCTCATTTTGACTCCATATATTGTCAACACATTTACAGGGAAAGGAACCATACTGTAGACCAACTATCCAAAGAAGGCACGCAACAAGTGTTTGGCACTTGACCTTTGATAGAGGTGACTGCAGCGGACCATTTTCAATACTACCACCGATATTTTATTGAGGATATACTGGTCCCCGTGATTACACAAGAATGATTATGGATTATTACAAAGATTCCCACAAACGGAGAAAACACTCCTATATATATATATATATATATATATATATATATATATATATATATATATATTTTCTCCCAGACTACGTATTTTTGTATTTGAAGATTTTCTCTACATATGTATATATGATCATGGATGACACAAACAAATAGCAGCAAATATAGTAAAATCAACAATTTTTGTAGTTGATAGAAAAATCAACAAATTTTGTCTTTGATGACACTGAAATATACAACATGTAATTTCATCCACATATTAATGAAAATTACGATTTTTCCTCCAGGAAAAAATTAAAAAAATAATGATAATAACATTAAATTAAAATAAAATAAATTTCAATTTTAATCCTAATCTCTATTTAAAAGAAATACATTATTTTTTATTTTTTTTTTGTCGATAAAAATCATACTATTAATTCGTCAAAATTTTCATACAGAGGATAGAAATGATGACCCTAGCTCTCCTCGCCTCACTTCAACCAGATTTGTTTGTGAGGAAAGTAGAACAAAACCTAAGAGCAGACTTCCAAACTTTGTCAAGTAGCCAAAAGACACAAGACCATAAGGCCCAAAACATAGATAGGATGAGAAGACAATCAATATCCATCAAGGAACATGAGGGAAGTCTAGAGTGTGACCTGCGCTTGATGCATCCGAAGGGAAAGGGTCTCCATGAACATGAAACTCCATGTGAGCTAGACACCCATCCAACTAATCAAGGAAATAATTGGTGCGTTATTAACTTCTTTTGATGAAACCAAAGCATTTTTTTACATTTTTAATCTTTTAATAATATTTAAATTCTATACATGAAACTAAGATGAAAAATTTGATTATATATCCCTGCTCACTTATTACAAGTTAACTTTGTATTCATTAACCTTGGATCATGTCTAGAGTACATCCAAATCTCCATTTCATATATTTTTCAAATAATAACCAAGTAAATTCATATAATTCTAAACCATCCACCTCTTGACTAGAAATTCTAAAAATATAGACAAAGCTCATAAAAGCATGTCATAATGAGTAACATAGTGAACGACTGTGAGTCGTCATCCCATCCAAGGGTAAAAATTGAACACATCACATCTCTTCAAGAGGGGTCTAGTATGTCCCAGAAGTGATAGTGAAAATTAGGTGTAAAAAAATGGTAATTTTTATTTATACTTATTTTCTAAAAAAATTGAATAATAAAACAAAATGCTTAGAAAAGGGTTGTCAGATAAATTATCAGATATCCCATGGTTTCCTTATTCTCTTTTCTATTTTTTTTAGTGACATAAAAAATCCAAAGTATTCCTTTACATAAGTACCAAAGTTTTACCATATTCTTTATGAAACAAGTTACAAAATGTTATGGCGATTGGAGAAGGGATTTAATTGAATGAACTAGTGGCACTCACAAATGATTTGGTACAGATTTGAGGGACAAAAGATTGCCCAGATAGTTACGTGTGTGATAACCAATATTTAATGGGAGGAGGAGGGAGGATGACGACATATCAATGTGTGAGGTGATTAGGTGATGTCACGATGGGAACAATTTGTAGGTAATTTGTGTCTGCATTTACATTTGGAAGTGTTGGCATAAAAAGTTACTATTGAGATGGTCCCCAACCTCTGTGACAACCAAATATCTAGTCACTCAAATAGGTTGGCCTGGAAAACTATTTTTGCATGTATATATGTGGATAAAAATAATCATAGATCTCTATGAGAGTCAATTCTGTGAAGCCTCAAGATAATGTGTGTTCAATAGGATTCTAGTTGATGACATTGTGAGATTATTATTTTTTGGTACAAATGGATCTGTGCTTGTTCGTGAAGCTTTTGGCAAGAGGTTTGGTGCTAAGAATGCTCATGGCCTCCAAACACGCCAGTGCAGGCTTTCATTCTTTAGGATTTAGTTGTTTTTGTGAGGTTAAATTCAATAAATTCCTAGTCTAGATCAAGGTAGTTTCTCTCATTTATCACGATGCTCTTGTCCTTAATGCTCGAAAATTGGTGGCAAACTTTCATCTAGAGCATTCTGAGTTGGCAAAGCTTTCCAAGAATTCCTTCCTCAAGGTTTGAAATTTGCAACTAGATATTACCGTTTACAAGGAATGCTGGGGTTTGAACTATGATATGAAATTGGGAAAGGTGTTGGGTAAATTCTCAGTTCTTATAGATCTAGAGGGAGCCCATGAGAGGTTAGTCATGTTCCATAATGTGTAGGTGTCTATTGGGGAAAACTTGGTTGGAGATTCGAAAATGGGCCTTGAAATTCATTTGAACATTCGGGCAGAGCCCAACCCTAGGTTTGTTTTCTATTTTGACAACAAGCTCGAGTGCAAACCGCAGGTCCTATGGATTTCAGCCAATATTCATTAACCAATTTTCAACAATGAGTTTGGCCATGACAGGAATTCAAGATTACAGTTGGTGCTTTTACCCTTACCTCTCACGTCATTTATTCATTCATATATATTTCACTTGTTTTGGTTAAAATAAACCGTAAGAAACTATAGGTTGGGACTAGCACTCAGTCTCATCCATTTGAAACTCATGTCATCCTAGTAGGACACACAATGCCACTAATGAAACCCTTGTCGATAGTTCACAGTGATTTCACTATGTTGACCTCACTAATGAAATCAAAAACAACAAATGACTTGCACCAACTATCTTTCCATTGAAACATATTCCATGCGTTGGGGTAGACCATAGCTAGAATGAAACCATTATCAATGGCTTAACATAGTAGAACTCAACTTCAGCAATGGATCATTGTCCACCTCAAAAGATAATTAAAATCGACACATTGTGATATCCATTTGAAAGTCATGGCATCTAGGTGGGGCTTACAATATACAGATTGAAAACTTGGTGGATGACCGAACACTCCATAAATGTAATGATGAACAAGTACCCTATTGGCATTAGTCTATATTTCACTTTCCATATGTTTCGAAAATATTAGTTCAATTCCATTTACAGTTTCGTGAGGTTCTCTTTTATTCCTACATTTTTTGTAGATCTTTTCTTGTTACTCTAAATTATAGATCCATAAGGTTGCTGCAAATTGTCATTCTATTAAATAGAGAAATGCAAGATTTTGATAAATGGGAGCCTTCAATTTCCACTTATTAGAGATAAAATATTAAGACAAAAATAAAAAATAGAAAAATGCAAAAGTCTAATGATGAGAATCTTCTATTTCTGGTATTTAAATATTAAATAAGTTTTGTATAATTTGAGTTTTTATACTTGTATAATTTGAGTTATTAAATTTGTATAATTTGAGATACATGGAACATGATAGGAAAAAACACTCAAATACACTTTTATTTTGGGAACTGAATGCAATTTTCATTTTGAAAATAATTAATACAATTTATAAAATTTGTTATTATCTCAATATGCATTTTCACATTTCACTACATTATTTATTCAATTTTTAAAACTATGTTTGTGTTTGACTTGTTATTCCGGCTGTTCAGATTTGTTGGAGGACCAACGGTTTGCTTTAAACTGTTCATCGCATTTGATCCGAAACCTTTTTACAATCTGGAAACCTCCATTACTAATTCTATAACCACTTCCTCGCGATCAACTCCTCGCCATCTGCGACTTATGTCACTTCTTTAAGCAGATATGACTGAGGCTCCAGGTACGATTCTCTTACACGAATAATCATGTTAATAATGATTTTTATAAGCATATGTACAGGAGAATAGGTTTTTGAGCATTTTAATTTAATTAAGATTTATCTTAAATACAGATTTAAATATGGATTTAACATCAGTCTAAAAGGATCCAATTTTTTAGGTGAAATTTTTTTTATGAATGGATATTATTTAAACATTTTGTATAATTTTTTAATTTTTTAATTTTTTGTTTGGGTGGACATGAACAAAATTTCAAGTTTGATCAACGGACCGATATGGTTACACATCATAATTAGTTGTAGAACAAGCCTCTCACCTCAATTAAGGATTATTAGATGGATCACATGGAATCTTATTCAAAGCCTAATTCTTTTTCAACTTAGTTACATATTCTCAAGTTAGTTACAATTATTTTCCAAATTAGTTATAGTCTTTTAATTAATTTATCAAAAATTATTAATTAAATAAAATGTCATATCAATATATACCATATATTTGTGTATAGTATTGATAAACCATAGTATTGGCTCATGGTATTATAACAAAAACTATTTACAAATTAAAAATTCCCATAGTAATATGAGAATAAAATTCTGTAATAAAATATTGTTTAATTTTATATTGATTGTTCTAATATATGATTTTTCTATTATACAGATCAAGATTTGACTAAAAAAATTCTGACAAAGCTAATAGTTAGGCATCACCGTTACATTATCTTTATAAAATGATATACCTTAAACACTCTCAAGAAAAAAGTAAAAGTTAATATGATGAAATTACTAGATAAAACATTATTACTTTAATATATTAACTTTTAATTTTAATATTAATAAATTAATAAAGTATTAATTTCCAATTGTGTAAAAATATGCAAAATTAAAGTTTTATTACTTTGTCTTTATAATTATATAAATTTCATATTTAACGAAATAATAAAATTTTAATATCCAAAAAACAATCATTTAGAAAATGAAAAATAAAATATATGTATAAAAATTTAAAACCTTGGTAAAATTAAACTTCACATATCTTTGTAAATTTGAACCATTAGTGTGGTTCTCATGGAAAAAAAAAGGATAAATGGTACTACTCACGCTATGAAAGTAAAGTAAAAAACGATGGTGTGATTAGTTTGATGGCAATAAGAAACTATAACATTAATTTTTTAGACTTTTATGTTTATCCTTACATATAACCAAATATGCATGCTATTCATATGTTCAACTATAAAGGGATTATTATTAAGATTTTTTATTTAAGTATTTTCTGAAATAAAATTTACTCATATATATATATATAGATATTTATTTATTTATTTATTTGAATAAATATAATAAAGATACTTGTAATAAAGTAGGTGTTTATAATAATTGAATAAACATATTTTTATATTAATTTAATGATATTATTAATATCAAAAATAAAATTTAAATTTAAATATTTTTATTTTATAAACTTGTTCCCAAGCTCCCATTTTTCTGAAGTTGAAGCTCCCTAAAAGTTTTTAGCTTGAAACCATTACTAACAAATTGTAAATGTTTCATTCTCGTTCCTATGGTCAAAGAAACTAAATGGAGTGAAAAAGTCTAAGAAATGGCATGAGGTGAAAGAGTCAATGCAGTCAATGTTGTTTGGTTCACACTGGTGGCTTTGGGTACATGGTTTTCGTGTCCCGTGGTATTAGAACCCATGAGTTACATGTGATGAAGACATTGAAAGGATTGAATATTAGAGCCCATGGGTTAGTTGTGATATAGACTTTAAAAGGCTTGGATATTAAAACCTATGGGTTACATGTGATGAAGACTTTAAAAGGCTTGGAGACTCTCCATTGTAATGTGCTTGAGTAGAGCATAGGCTTACTTGGAGGAGCCAAAATTTTGGACTACTTGTCTACTTTAAAGTCATCCATGGTTGCATTTAAGCTACATGATAATGATAGATCTTTCCCTGGTTTGGGGTTTTCAAGGTAACTCATGGTGTGCATGCTTTATATGTCGTATTTTTGTTGTGTATGTTATTTTTATGATTATTTATCTCATACTCATTTTCATTCCTCAAAGTGGTACCAGAGCTAAGGGGACATGGCCTATAGAAGGAGGTGATGATTTCATATGTGAAGATTTTTTTGAGAGGAACTAGACGTTCAACAAGGTGAGGCTTAGCCACATAAGTGATATCTAGTGAGGAGAGAAATTGTTGTGAGTGAGAAGAGAAAATGGTTGTTGGAAAGGCAGAGGAGGGAAGACACAAATTGACACACACAAAAACAATACCAGATTATGCTCTTCTATTAAACTCAGAAAACCTTGAATTGATTATAATGAACCCAATGTGGGGTACTTTTACTTTTTAACTCGCGACTCAACTGATGTAGAATTCCACATGCAAGAACTCACTAAATCTAAACTTTCAAAAAATAGAATGAACTTGAACTTCTAACATTGGAATCAACTTAACTCAGTTGTTCACTTCATGCATCACATGCACGCAAAAGTAATTACTATTTCCAGCAATGTTGTGAGAAAGTGTGCATACATGTGAGAATGTGAGATAGAAATAACTAAATTATAAACTACATATATATGGGCATATGATTGTAAGACTTGGTTAGGCATGCATACCCATACTAGTAAAGCCTTGGAGTAGTCCTAAGTGAAAATGGGAGGAGAGAATGAGGATTTCCTTAATCAAGTTTAAAGGGGCGAATGTTAAGGTAGGGTAAATTTGACTATGTGAAAAAGTTAAAGTTGTTAGGTCCATAGTAGTTGAGTTCGTTCACTTGCCCTTGCTAGGATGTTAGTTGTCTGGGTTGCTTTTAAGTCAAGATATGGTTGCATTTAAGCCATATGATAATAATATATTTCTTATTAGGTTAGTTTTTTTTCCAGATAGGGTTTTCCACAATAAATCACGGTGTGCATGGTTTATATGTAGTGTTGTTGTTGTGTATTTCATTGTTATGATAATTGATCATGCATTATTTTTATTCCTAATAAAAACTATGCATAATACCAATGTTGTTGTTTCTATAAACAATAATAATTTGTTTCATGATAACTAACATTTTCTAGATTGAGCATATATTTTATGATAGGAATTTGGAAGAAAAGATAAATTATTTTATAAGTCTAGGCATACCTTTCTTACAATAAAAATAAATTACGAATAAAGATAAAAATATTATTGGCTAAACATGTGAAGTCGGGTTACACTTTTGTGAGAAACACCCTCGCAAAATTCATAATCACACTTTTTCGGGTGAATAATTATTTATTTATTTATTGATTTTTTTTATTATATATATATATATATATATATATATATATATATATATATATATATATATATATATATATATATATATATTTTATTTATTTATTTATTTATTTATTTATTTTTATTTATTTTTATCTATTTATTTATTTATTTATTATTTTATTTTATTTTATTTTATTTTATTTATTTATTTTATTTATTTATTTTATTTTTTTTCAGGTGGAATTAGTAAAATTAATTCAGATGAACTATTATTTTCATTTGCATCAACGCCGAACATTAAACGGATTTTTGGCTGTAGGTGGAAAAACTGACAATAATTTTTTTCGGTCGAATTGTTAATTCGACTGAAATAACAATTCAAACAAATCAATAATTCAATCGATTAATGTTTTTTATATATATCACGGCCCTGAGGCAACATAAAGATTTCTTGTAGTGTTAGTTTACCATTACAGTGTTCGTCCGTCGTTGGAGGAATTTTCTGCGCTATCGTGGTGCTGGAGAAATTGATTTTCCGATAGTATATGTGTTGGCATGGAGATTATTTCAGTTTTGTTGTTGCAGCCATTTTCGAATTACCCAATTGTAATAACCAAATTCAACTTGTTCCAGCTGAATCATGATGGACAGATCTCTCAGATCTCATCTTGAATATTGAGATTAGTTTGTTGCAAGTTTCCTTTGGATGTTTGTATATTTAAAAGACATAATTCAGAGAGAGAGGGGAGCTACCTGATGTAAGAATTGAGCCTTGTAACAGTGGAACTCTTGTTAATGAAATTTCTGGCCTTCTGATATTTTTCTCAATATGTGTATTAAGCATAGCCCTAACTAGGGAGTTGGGCCCACTCTTCTTATCAGGTGTTGTGCGTGTGTCATTTTTATGTATATTTTTTACTTGTTGTATTTTCTTTATTGTTGTTACAGATTTCCATAGATTGTTGTGAATGCTTTTCTTTCTGTAATTTAATTTCCATTACTGTTACAGTGATTCTTTAATTTCTTAGTCACGAACTGTTGGTCAATGTAAGATTGTAACCTTGCTCCTGCTTATACTTTGTGTGTTACCTTGAAAAGTGTACACACCCGGATTGACATATTAATGTGGTAAAGGGTTGAATCACAACATTCACACTTGGACACCAACATTTTGGCGCCATTGCCGGGGAAGGTTAACAAGGTGCAAGACATGATTTGTATCGACCAGAGGGTCAATCTCTCGTCCTGGGGAGAGAAGGAGTTTTCTCACTCTGCTCCAGGTCCTGAGCATAGTCATTTCTTTGTTTTGTTGTTTTTCTTTATTTTCTTTCCTGTTTTTATCTTTAGGCCCAATCTCTCGTCCTAGGGAGGGAATGGTCTTTTGACGCCATGCTCTAGGTCCTGAGCTTAAATTTTTCCTGCATTTCTATTTGTTTTTATTTTGGAAAAACTAATCTCTCATCTTGGGAAGGGAATGGTCCCTTGGCGCCCTGCTTTAGGTCCCAAGCTTTAGATTTTCTTGGGTGCATTCTTTTCCTGTCTGGTTTCTTGTCTTGGGGAGGGAAGGGTCATTTGATACACTGCTCTAGGCCCTGAACCCTAGGTTTCTTTTTCTTTAGTTGTTTTCCTTTTTGCTTAATCTTTCGTCCTGGGGAGGGAATGGTTCTTTGACACCCTACTCCAGGTCTTGAGATTTAGATTTCCTTTCAAATTGTTTTTTTGACTAGGAAGAAAAAGGTAGAAATTTGAAGAATTCTTATCATTTCACTCAAGTGGTGATGTAAGCACCACCCATTCCACTAACAAATTGACAGGAATATCTGAAAGAGGAACCTCAAAGTAGCACATGAAGAACATCTTCTATTATGGTAAGAAATGGCTCACATTGTTACTTTAGAATTCCCTATCAGAGATTGAGGAGGAGTGACACAAATGCACATAATTCCTCCATCTTCTCTATCAAATTTTCATGGTTTGGATAATAAGGACCCAGATACATTCTTATTTGAGTTTGAAGTACTTTGTAGAGGATATGATTATTGTACTAATGATCAAAGGTTGAAAGTGTTTCCTCTTACTCCAAAAGGAGCAGCTCTCCGATGGTTCATGAGCCTTGGTGGGAATTGCATCAAAACATGGGAGGACATGAAGAATGTATTCTTGGAGAAGTACCAAGACTTTTGCAAGGCCAATGAAGATATTGTCATTATGATACAAGGGGAAGATGAAAGCTTGGAGGACTATTTGGAGTGATTTAAATGCAACCTTCAAAAATCAAAGCATAAGCATTTGGAAAAAGAGATCTTAAAGACACTCATTCTTAAAGGAAGCAAAGATAAAATTTTAGAAATCTTAAATCTGATAGGAAAATGTGACGTTTTTCAGCTATCATATGATGATGTTTGAGATTTATGCATAAGGTATTCAAGAGGAATATCCAAGGCTGGTAAGAATTCTAGAGAATTTTCTACTTTCCTTTCCAAATTTGCTACAAGAACAAGAGATATAAGAGATGAAATCAATGATTTATTTGAAAATTTTGAAGTTGATTTTATTAGCTCTCTAAATTCATAATTGCATCTTTTGCAGGTTAAGAAAAATCAAGCAGAATGTGAAGAAGTAATTTTTCCTCAATGTCAAAAGGAGCATCCCATGGATAGTTTCTCTTTCTTACTTGGGATGAAAACAACATTTCCAAAAGATGGGGAAGTTGCGACAATTTCACAACCATGGAAACCTTGGCCTACATGTATGTTTCAAAACATTTCCTCTCCATTGTCTTACTTGCATAATCTATTATGGAATACTCATGAGTTAGGGCAGCCATGTCAATGTCAATATAACCCCCATCAATCTTGTCCACAATTTTGGCACGGTTCATCCTATGATTACATGACTACTCTCCCTCATCTTGTAGCACAAAAATATCGTCCATATTCTTTTCCATCTTTTCAAGAACACCTTACCTGCGTATCAAAATCATCCACACATCCTAATCAACTACATCATCAAAATCTTCCACGCCCTACACAATATCCTTCTCAACTCATTCCACACCCTCACCATAATAAACCAGTACAACATGCTTACAGTGTTGAATTGCGAAATCTACCTACCCTTCCCACCCAATCTATTTCGCATACACAATTGCAGAAAACTTATATCGATATTGGAAATGATTCAAATCCACAAATTGTAGAAGAAAGGGAAGTTTCTTCTAGTCTATGTCAACAAGTTGTTTTAGAAACTCAAGAACTTCATGATATGACAACTATGGGAAATCAAGAAAGTAAAGGATATATTGAAGATTGGTTTCACTCCATCAGTTATTTGCAACATCACTCCATACTTCAGCAATTTTTGACACCGTGTTTTCAAGGGAAGTTGGTCTCTCATACCCTAGTACTTATTGATAGATATTTCTCAAATTCGGGCGTGTATACACTTGATGCCTTATTTCTAAAATGACTACATTGGAAGTATTCTTATACATAATTATATTTTATTTTTCAAGGTAGGATAGGTTAGTGTAGAAAATAGAATAAATAAGTACATAAATAAATAAATTTCTTTATATGTAGAAAGAGTTGTGTTTGCTGCAACTTGTTGAATATATCAATATCAATGGTAAACGTTTGAATTTAATTGTGTATGTAGATGTATTATATTCAAAATTAGATTTCTACAAACACTCATCATCATTTTGAGAAATAAATTTGCTTGATTACCATATCTTATGGCATGTGGGCTTGATAAAACCACTGAAATCACAGTCGGTACAATCATGTTTTGAGGAACCAATGGGCATATTTTCAAAACCTATTTCTATCCTAAGTATCCCTTTATTTCTACTTTCTAATCCAATTTCAATCACTCAATTTGGATTTGAAACGAAAGATTTATGACTAAAAAGTTGACAGTATGCCTAGTAGGCAGCTCAGGAACAGAGTTGGGACAACCAACTTTTGGAGGTGTAAATGATTAGATTTTGGAAAATTGTTTCTATGGTATATAAACCTATTAATCTAGTTTATAATGCAATTTGAAACACTCAATTTTGATATCGTATGAGAAAGTTATGACAAAAATACTGACTGTCTATCGTAAATCAACACCTTTAAGACTCTGTTTTTATGACTGTTCCTTCGCACATTTGACCCATCAATTCTTCATGCTTTTAAAAACTGTTTCTATTGGATATTTTTAAATGAATATACTTTAATATCCAATTTGAATCGGTTCAATCCATCATGAAACGAAAAAGTTATGCTTAAAATATCAACTGTTGGTCTAAGTTGGGAAATAAAAAATGACTCTTTTATGCAAATTGTTCTAAGTAAATTTGACATATCATACCATGGAATTTTCAAAACCTGTTTCTATTGGTGATATAAATTTAAAGTATCTCTCATTTGGCTTTGGAATCACTCAAATCGGATGAAAAACAAAAGAGTTATGATTAAAACACTGCTGGTTAGTATGGTCGACCACTGCTCTCCCGTAGGTGACAAATAAAATTTTCTTTGTTTATCTTTCTATGAATTTGTTTTATAGAGTAATTAATTGTTATTTTTTTCATATTTATTGGATTTAGAGAGCCCGATCACCTCTCTTCTTCCATGATTATATGTTTTATTATAGGTAGACGCTATTTTTTTTTTACAAGTCCGAGGAGAATAAAGGAGGTCAATTTATTTTTGAACGAGTTATTATTGAAGGCAATGATAATGAAATAATAGATTTTCACCCAAGCATCTATTAATAAATCTAATATCATGCAATTTTGATTCTTTCAAGGTGCCATGGAAATTGATCATAAGTGTTTGTTACAAAAATATTCCTGTTATTTCTCACCAACAACATGAAGACATTTTCATTACCTAATGGATTCATAATAGGAGAAATGGAGAATTGATTTCCATTTGAAGATCCAAATCATTTCCGTCCAAACATTTTTCCATTGATTTACCATTGATAGATTGTTGTTTCTGGAAACAGATTGATATTCCCTTAGGAAACAACATTGTTGCAGTCAAAATCATAGCCGTTGCAACTTAAGTTATTTATTTATTTATTGTTTTTCAATAAAATTGTTGTTTCTTTTCTGATTCCTCTTATGTTTTTTTCTCATGTGTTCAAAGTCAAAAATTTTGTTTCTTCCTCAAAATAAAAGGAATTTCTCAAGTTTCATGATGTTGCTCCATATTTATCCATTTAATCCAGAGTCTTATCAGTATATGGTTTCCTTAGATCCATTGGGTGTTGTTACTCTGCCACTGTTGTTACTCCCAAAATTTTTCTAAGTGTCAGATGTTGTTACTCCTTGGATGGTGTTACTCCTTGGGTGCTAATACTCTACCATTGCTATTACTCCCGAAAATTTTCTAAGTGTCGGATGTTCTTTCTCCTTGGATGATGTTACTCCGCCGATGTTGTTACTCCTTGGGCATTGTTACTCCGCTGCTACTATTACTCCCGAAAATTTTATGAGTGTCGGATATTGTTACTCCGATGATGCTATTACTCCGTTGGTGCTGTTACTCCGTCGGTGTTGTTACTCGATCACTGTTGATACTTCGTCGGTGCTGTTATTTCGTCGGTGCTATTACTTCGTCACTGCTGTTACTCTGCCGCTGTTGTTACTCCGCCGGTGTTGTTACTCAGCCAACATTGTTACTTCGTCGGTGTTGTTACTCAATCAGTGCTGCTACTCCACTGGTGTTGTTACTCATCCAGTGTTGTTACTCCACCGCTGCTGATACTCCGCCGATGTTGTTACTCCTGAAATTTTTCTGAGTACCTGGTGTTGTTATTCCTTCGGTATTGTTAATCTTTCAATGATGTTACTCCTTTGATGCTACTACTCCGTGGTGAAATTCTTTCTAAGTACCCAGTGTTGTTACTCTACACATGTTGATACTCCGTGTTGTCGCACAGAATGTCTAGGCACCGCGACAACAGCTCAGATCGGAGGTTGTCACCCTAATCCCCAATCTCTCCATTTAAGTTATCTCCCTACAGCAGGCTAAGGGGTAGACCCTATGGAAAAGTGGAATGAAGAAGAACTAGTTGGGAACCAGCCAATTCGGGAGACATAGTGAATTGATCAAGTACTTGATTAAGATTTACCAAGACTTATAGCATTTGATTAGATTTTAAACGATTGATACCAGTGCCTTATGGAGTCAATGATCTTGCTAGGGAAATTAAGACCAAGTTATCAATTAGCAACTACTGCTTAGATGAATAACCATTTTATATGAAATGTAGATCCTAAAACTAATGTGAGATGCAAGAATCTTGGTTAATTTTAGTTAAATGCCTATTTAAATGTGAACCCTTCAATCCTTTCTGTGTTGAGCTTGATTTTGTAGTAATTGGCAGAGAGAAGATCAGGAGAAGCACACTAAGGTGTGATTAACGATACCTCCCCTGAAATTCTGACATACCCGGTGCCTCCGCCGTTGCAGAGAACTGTGGCTTTGATGACTGCAAGGTCACCGTTTTAAGTACTATTAAAACATGCTTCTCAAGAAAAGACGAATGGAGATCTATCTCTCTATTGACCAAGCTTATGCTTGGAAGTAAATTTTATCTATGCAAAATTAACTTATATGCAAATGCACCGGAAGATGAGATGAAGTTAGACTCAAGAATGGGAAAACGCTTATGCCACAAAATCCCTCAATTATCCAAATGAAATGCTTGCCTTTTTTTAGATGAAGACTTAAAAAATAAACTCTTGAATATACTATAGTTAAAACACCAGCTTATTTCAAATCTTATTGATACAATTTAGCTCAAAGAGAACAAAAACAACTTTGCAATTCGATATCAATGTCAACAGATGCTAAAAAAATACTCAGTTTATGAAACAAAGGATATGAATTTTATCACAATTCCATGACAGAGTACTTAATTTTCAGAAATTAATTTTGAGGATAGTAGTAAGAAAAACTTTATGAAAACAACAATATGACAATGAAAACAATAAGCTATCAATGATATCTTTATGCCAAAAATTTACCGAAAATTTTCCAAACTTGCCCACATGAATTATAAAAAGAATTCAGCCTGTTGTGATGTGATTTCCAGAATTATATCAGATTTGATATACTTATTACAACCAACAATTAAAATATGAAATAAGCCTAATGATGAATGACCAACTCAAAAAATTGATTCTTTAATGTATTAGACAACTTAGGAACTGATTTTAGGCTAACCCACATGAAATTTTTCCACTGTTATATTTCAGACTTCAGAAACATAATTATTTAGAGATAATAGTGACCCAAAATGTAGATCTAGGCCAAATTCTTGATACACATCAAACATAAATGACTTATTAATGTATTTAACAATTTTTTAGTTAATTTCAAACCACTTAGATGTGTTTTTCACCACTATTAGAAAGGTATATGACTGTTGTAGCAAACAGTGAGGAAAAAGATGGTTTAGAGATCAAACCCTTAGGCCCTAGGCCTTGAAGATCACTTGCCCAAGTTGCCCAAAAAAATTCAATATTTGAAACACAAATTTTTACCAAATTTTCTCCAAAAACCCACCAATGATTAGCTTTAGAAAATAAAATATTCAAATCAGAAATGGAGCAAGGTAATCTAGGGCCAATGAGAGCTAGCACTAGGCCCAATAAAACTAGCGTTGGGCTAGGAGAAGGAAGATCTGGGCTTAGGAGCCCCAAAACTTAAAACCCTTGTTCTGAAAAAAATTATTTTGCTTCAGATCTTCAAATTTATTGCAAAATATTTAATGGATGGCCTTGTAAAAATATTTGGGATAAGATATTTCCCTTCGGGGCCTAGATCGATCTCAAAACCCTGATCTGCTTGAAAAATCTCAGATATGAAGATTTACTTGGCTGATTTCTCAGATCTATCCCTGCAAACAATCTTTGAGCCCGGATCTTGCCCTCTAGGGTCTAGATCTAGCTCAGATCTGAAGATTTACTTGGCTGATTTCTCAGACTTATTCTTGCAAACAATCTTTGAGCCCAGATCTTGCCCTCCAGGGTCTAGATCTAACTCAGATATGAAGATTTTCTTGGCTGATTTCTCAGATCTATTTCTACACAAGTGAAAAGAGAAAAACCCAATACCCAATACATACAAAAATAAAGAAAATCCAAAAAACCCAAGTGTTAAAATTCAAAATTATGTTACAAAATTTCAAATCTATACAAGTAAATAATAGATCTACATAAATAATTTATAGATCTATACAAATAATTTATAGATCTATCAGATCTGAGGAGTATGAGTCCAACTCCTCTCCCAGATCTGATAATCTAAGGCTCTTAATAGCCAGATCTATCAAAGTTTCCATAAAATATTTATAAGAGTTTGAAATTTTAGAGAGGTACTAGCCCAAAAACACCTTGCAAAAAAAAAATATTATCGTTAGATAAATCTTGAGGCTTATATGAAGTAGGCTCTTCAAAAAATATGTGTTGAGAGTTGGCTAGTCCAACCGAAGACTATCCCGAGACGCTCAATGAAAACCTCAGATATCTTCTGCAAACACTAGATCAACCATCAAATCAGGTAGATTAATAGAACAACAATAAAATTATGAAGAAATAGAGATACCTGCTAATTCAATCAAAATTAAAAATGTTACCCTAGATCTAACAAACTGAATAAGATACATGTATTCAGATTATTCTAAGAGAGCTATCGATTGATAGTTTTCATATAATATTAAGTAGAAATTAAAACAATGTTACCATAAATTCATGAAGAGGAACACTACAGCACGTTGAAACTCCAAAGACTTTTGCATTAATTCAAAAGAATATATATAAGAGAGCTTGAGAGCTTAGTACACGATCCAGAGATTGGATGAACTGACTGACAAATGACCTCCTATTTAAAGATAAATCCTCCAATGGCTAGCTCAAGTGATCCTTGTCAAAGCAATCTCCATTGTTGATGAGGATTAAAATTTATTTTAATCTCATCCATCGAAATTTTAAATTCTTGAGGAAATTCGACTTTTTAAATTAAATGCATTTTAATTAACTCAAAAATAATAATTTTGAGTTAATTTCCTCAAAAAATTGATTTTGACTTAAACCCCATGGACCAAAGGCTTAAAATTTAGCAAAATAATTAATTTACCTCAGTCTTGGGACCTTTTAAAATTTGAATTTTAAGGACCCATGAATTTTGCCTTTAGAAAATTTAAATTTGCCTAGGACCTATAATTAATTAAATTTTTGGCTTAGGATTTTAATTAATTTTTTGCCAAAAAATTTAATTAATTAACCTATGAGGGGATACATTATTTTTCTAACCCTCAAGGCACTTTACATCATGATTTTCATATTTTTTGCATCTCAAGGGGGAACACCCATTTGCAAAAGACCCTCACAGACTACCCAGTTCTGTGACACAAATATAATCTAGTAGATCAAGCAATTTATAATAACATAACCTAACAAAATAGTTAGGGTTATCCCCAAATCACTTTTACATAGACTCGATCTAGGACAGTAGTACTCCCCTAAGATCCCAGTGGCAAAATCCATTCCGGCTTTGGGATGAGGCTGAAGGGAAACTCTGCTGACCATCCAAGAATGGACCAGTGAGACAAAAAACCTCCCAGAATGTAGATCGTCACCAGAAAAGTAGGTTCACCTAGGTGATTACATACACGACATGGATCTTCTGAGATTATTTACATTATACACAAGCAGACTAGGTTTATATTATAAGATGATCCTCAGGCTGATGATGATAGTTGGATGGTAGGAACACATTGATCAGGCGCTATCCCTTTTGCAGAAAAAGGGGGTGTACTGCTATGGGTCGTTGACACGTAGTGGTCAACATCTGAGTCTACTTGGGGTCACGTTGCTACAATGGAGGAATGTGAGAATCCAGAATCTGCATCCACGCAACACACAATATAACATAAGTAGCGTCCATCCAAGAAATCATCATATAATGTTAAGCACAGGAAATATATAATCTCTTCATTTATTAACTAGTCTAATAACATGAAAAACAAAAATATAACTACAAAATGAAGTATTGAAATAACAGGGCATAAGGTTAGAAATACAATACAAAGATGCCCATGGCATCAGATGCGTTCAATATAGTGCATACTGAGCATTTGCCTGCTTTCAGGCAAATCTGTCGATTGTTTCTCAGATGTGCCATGTCCAATTCTGCATACGGTAGGAATTTTTCCTATCCGAAAATCAAGTTGTTCGCAACCATCTGATGCATCAAATCACTTTCTCATTCTCTTTCTCTTGTGCTTTTTCTTTGTGGCAAGCTGTATCACTGATGATGTGGAACATTCTGCTTCAAAACTCTCAAATGAAGTATGTAAGATATGCATGACATGTATTTCTTCATTCTGCATCTGCTCTGTCAAGGATGATGGATCAGTTGCACAGGTATCATGATTTATAACTTGACCCTTTTTTATTTCTTCTTCGATCATGTCATTCTTAGTCAAATCTTCGTTAATGAAGTTAGCCTCTTTCTCGGGATATTCACAACAAGACGGGACCTGTGATTTCCTCTCTTCTAGCCTTTTATGTAATGAACCCATTTCTCTAGCATGTCTTACTAAACTTCGCTTGATTGAGTTTAGTTTTTACGAATATTTCTTGTAGAGTGACATGATTAGCTTGCATAGCCTTTATTTGATTCTGAATAATGGACATCTGATTAGAATGATTAACTTCCATTATTTTTAATCTATTCTTGATGATATGTATTCCATCTATATTTATGACACATGGTACCTACTTTTCTTCTATGGCCAATCATCTATTCTGAAGAGATATTTGACCAACTTCCATGTCCTTTATAATTTTATCATTTTTTGCTTTCATGCCCATGAAACAGTTTTGCATATAGTTTATCTCTTTCTTATGATTTCCCTGCTGATTATTATAATCGAATCTCATGATGGTCATTTCTTCATCCATAGTTGACAACTTGTTCTGAATCACACTTATTTCTTCCTGATAACTTGCTTCCATGGTAGTCACTTGATTTGAATGATTGAATTCCATGATCGTCATATTTTCCTCTAGGGCTAATAACTTGTTTTGCATAGAATTAATTTCCTTGTCATGATTAGCTTTCATGGTTTCCATTTCCTTAGTATACTGAATTTTCATGTCGGTTACGTGATCAAAGTGTTTAATTTTCATGATTTCCATCAACTTATCACATTTTTCCAGGTGGGTGTATAAAGTTTTCATATCCTTGACGTAATCAGTTACAATTTTTTTTATTAAGCTCCATATTTTTTACCAGTCGCATTAGTTCTTCTATAATTTTCTTATAATTTTCCCTTTCATTGTCTACACTGATTTGACAACTTGTCCATGTTTTCCCACTGTCATGGATTTGATCTGCAATAGTACAAGTGGATGGAACATTCTGATATGGAGAATTGTCTTGAAATCTTTCATCGAAAGTTGGATCCTTCACAAGATCACTTTCATTCTATTGCATAATTTTAGGGGCACAAGGCGAGCTACCTTGATAACCATATCTATCTTTAAAAGCATTGACGATGTCTTGTAAAGAAGCGAAAGAATCTTCAGGACAATTATTAAACCAATTCAAAGCATCACCCTCTAAAGAAAAGGCAAATAGACGCATTTTGACATCTTCATGATCATACTGGGGAGAACTACAATATATGAGCATTGTATGAGTAAACCTGCATAGATGCTTTCTAACAGCGACTGAATCACCACCCGAGAACAAAGACAATTTATGAATGGCCACTTCCAGAATATCATGGAGAAAATCAGTAAAATGACACGGGGTAAACGAATCATCCATGATGACTTGCTTGAAGGAATAATGAGAGACCAAATGGATGATAGAGAGAGACCCCTGCTCAAGAAAATCAAGAGATCCACAAGAAGTGAGCTTCTAGTAGAAATTCTTGTAAAATGAAAGAAGTGGAGTTGCCACTTGAACATGAATCTAGCTCTAAGATCCAAAAGGAAAACAATTATATATAAGGGAGGGTTTCTTGTTTGAGAAATAATGGATGAATAAGTGGAGTCGCCAACCAAACGAGAAATGAACCGAAATGTCCAGGTGCTAAAAGTGCAGATGAAACGATTAATGAGATGATGAAAGATAAGGCGTTGAAAAGATCAAATGATGCCAGGAAATGTTGTGCCATTTGACATGTTAAGAATGGTGGAAGAGATGAGATGATTGAAATGATGAATGTCGTAAAGCCAAGGCCCAATAAATCGGTCCTCGATGGCAATGCCAAGAAGTGTTCGCTTTGCCAGCTCGAATGAGAGATGAGAAAGATGAAAGATGAAGAAATGTCATTGAAACACCGAGAATAAAATGTCCCCAGTAGTGGTGCTTAAAATGTTGGCGTTGCCAGTAAAAATGATAAAGATGATATGAGAATGAAGATAAAATATCATTGAAGGGCCGAGAATAAAATATCCCCGGCAACGGCACCAAAAATGTTGTCGTTGCCGGCCCAAATGAAAAGTCATTGAAACGCCGAGAATAAAATATCCTAGAAATGGCGCCAAAAATGTTGTCGCATAGAATGTCTAGGCACCGCGACAACGGCTTAGATCGGGGGTTGTCACCCTGATCCCCAATCTCTCCGTTTAAGCTGTCTCTCTACAGCAGGCTAAGGGGGTTGATCTAGTGTTTGCAAAAGATCTCTCAGGTTCTCATTAAGCATTTGGGGATAGTCTTCGGTTGGACCAGCCAACTCTCAACACATATTTTCTAAAGAGCCTACTTCATATAAGCCTCAGGATTTATCTAACAATAATATTTTTTTTTTGAAACCCCAAAGACTTTTGCATTAATTCAAAAAACGTATACAAGAGAGCTTGAGAGTTTAGTACACGATCCAGAGATCAGATGAACTTTTTGTGGCCACCAACAACCCCCCTTCTTATTTAGTGTTATTACTAATACTAAATAGGTCGGGACCCTTTGTCAAAAATTTAAAAAATCAATTAGTGCTTATATTTCCTTTTGATAAAACTTACCATCATAAACTTAGCGAAATCTCTTGAAAAATCTAAAAAAGCCTAAGTTTTATGATAAGGTAGAAGTTCCTTAGGAAACATCGCATCGCAAAAGGATAACGGGATACCTTCTTTGTAAGACGAACTCTAAAAATGCGATATCGTGATACGCGATGACAAACATATATCGCATCGCATACATCAAACACTACTTACGGTAAAAAACTTTAAAACTGCTGATATGCGATAGTGCATATCGCAAATCGCATTTCGCAGAAAACAGATTAACGAAGATTGTCATATATTACGATCTTGCGATTATGCGATATTGCGACCATGCGATATTGCGATATCACGATTTTGCGATAAAGTGGCACGACTATGCGATAATGCGATATAGCAAGCTGTCATGATTCTACGATGTTGCGATCTGCGATATTGCGAAGCAAATCACAAAATCGCTTCATTGCAGATCTTGCGGGCTCGTGGTTCAAAAAACGTAGTTTCCATAAATCAACACCTGGTTATGCGCTTTAATGCTAATGAATGAGGTAGTTTCCAGTTGTTAATGAAATATGATGTTGTGTTTATCGAAGAGCCAGTTCACGTAAGGTGGTACATTTTGTATGTCTTCAGCATTTAAAGCTTTCCCAACATTATTCCTTATCATTACTCTCACCTCACTTGTAAACTGCAGGAACGAAGAACAAAAGGTTATACAAAGCAGTATACAGGAAACTATGGGGAAGAAAGGCAAGGCTCCGATGTCTGAAGATAAAGAAATGGCGCCCTTGTACACAGACACCTCATGCAACAGAGATGCAGATATTTCCACGTGGGAAGGCATGTACAATCTATTTGAGGAGGAAAATCCCGGAGTAATGGAGGTCGAAGCTACTGCAGGCTCACAGAGTTCTTCTGAGGCATTTATCACAGAGCTAGCTTGTTCATTCCTACACCGGATAGTTGCAAGGCCCAAAATTCTCTCATATACAGCCATGGTTAAATGGGTACTGGATGATGCTGATAGCAGAAACAGACAGTTTAAGGCTCAGGGTCAAGAGCTCACGAAATCATTATTTTTACAAATTTTGAGCTTTATACCCGCTAAAAGAAAGAAGCGCAAAAGGCGAAAAACGCATCAAGGAAGCCCGGATCAAGAAACGGAGGCAATTTCTGATGCACGATTAGTGCCTAGCTGAGGAAAACTTCTCAAGAAGGAAATATTTTCTAATTGCTCAGTCATCTGCAAGCCCAGAAAATTGCAAGAAAGCAACGATAGAGACAGACTGGAAGCAGAAGGCTCGGGAAAAGGCAGAAGCAATCCAAGGGTTAACCAAGTTGAATTGAGATCATTACTGGGCATACTTGGTAAAGCCACATAGTCAGTGGATGACTCTCAAGTGCATCATCAATTTTGCTGAAAAGATGGCGCCATCTCTCACAGATTCTGTTTTCTCAGCACAGCTAAAATCGGAAGTCGGCCAGCCAACTCTTCTCAAACAGACGCTGAATGCGTGTGATTTCAAGGAATAGATACAGAAGTAGTTTTAATTTTTAATTTTAGTTTTAATATTATTTTTTCCTAAATTGGGGATGATCATTTAAACTGCATCCTACTTTTTTGTAATAAGTTATTTTAGTAGTATTTAAACCCTTCTCATGCATTTAGAGAAGGGTCCAGAAATTTGTCAAAAACTTGTCCTCAGAACATGCACTTTTGCACCCTCCGAGGAGGTTTTGATGAATGAATGGAACAGGATTTATTGATTTTTTCATCTAATATCTGTTACTGATGTTGCACTTCTGTACTCTTAATGGATGTTGGATTAAGGAGAGATAAATCATTATCGCTTGAAGCTCATGAGTAGGACTAGTTATAACTGGTACTTTTATCTCTTAACTATTTTTGCCTCTATGTTAAAGTGATATTCATGTTCATTTGTTTATGTATTAATGTATGAATGCTTGAGTTATCATTTGGCACTTTTGTACGATGATAGCTATTTATTTATGCTTAATGTATGAATAGCTTATTATGCGATATGTTTCTCACAACTGTTTCATCTAACTTTTTATATGAAGTGGTTCATCCTTATTGAATTCTTTCTCATAGCAGCTGAATGATCTTTATTACCAGTTGTTATTTGAAATCATTTTAGATCACATAACAGAAGGATTACACCCCGGGTTAGTATAGACTTAGATGTTTCTATTTTATTAGAATACAATTGCATGTCATTAGATTAAAGTAGGAATTAGAGCATCTTAATAGGGAACTGTTAGACCAGAAACATCAATCTTCCACACACACACTTAAATTGGGAAACTGGTCCCATATCCCCAGTTAGACCCGCTATACCAAACGGAAAAGGAGTTGCCAACCAAGGTCCGGACCGGGCCGGTATCCCCCTTGTTGTAGACCCGATTTTCGGGGCTTCAACAGAACTCACTGATAAATGACCTCCTGTTTAAAGATAAATTCTCCAATGGCTAGTTCGAGTGATCGTCGTCAAAGCAATCTCGACCGTTGATGAGGATTAAAATTTATTTTAATCTCATTCGTCGAAATTTTAAATTCTTGAGGAGATTCGATTTTTTCAATTAAATGCATTTTAATTGACTCAAAAATAAAAATTTTGAGTTAATCTCCTCAAAAAATTGACTTTGACTTAAACCCCATGGACCAATGGCTTAAAATTTAGCAAAATAATTATTTTACCTCAGTCTTGGGACCTTTTAAAATTTGAATTTTAAGGACCCACGAATTTTTCCTTTGGAAAATTTAAATTTGCCTAGGACCTATAATTAATTAAATTTCTGGCTTAGGATTTTAATTAATTTTTGGCCAGAAAATTTAATTAATTAACTTATGAGGGGATAAATTATTTTTCTAACCCTCAAGACACTTTACATCATGATTTTCATATTTTTTACATCTCAAGGGGGAAAACCCATTTGTAAAAGACCCTCATAGACTACACAGTTTTGTGACACAAATATAATCTAGTAGATCAAGCAATTTGCAATAAAATATCCTAACCACATAGTTAGGATTATCCCCAAATCACTTTTACATAGACTCGATCTAGAACACTAGGACTCCCCTAAGATCTCAGTGACAAAATCCATTCCGACTTTGGGGTAAGGCTGAAGGAAAACTCTACCAACCATCCAAGAATGGATCGGTGAGACAAAAAACCTCCCGAAATGTAGATCGTCACCAGAAAAGTAGGTTTACCTAAGTGATTACATACACGACATGGATCTGCTGAGATTATTTACATTATACACATGCAGACTAGGTTTACATTATAAGATGATCCTCAGGTTGATGATAATAGTTAGATGGCAGGAACACATCCATCCGGCGCTATCCCTTTTGCAAAAAAAGGGGGTGTACTACTATGGGTCGTTGACACGTAGTGGTCAACACTCCACCAAGGTAAGTCTTCAGGTATGTTCCTAATCAACTCCATGTATTTGATTGATGTTTCAATTATGACCGAGGACGGTCATATCTTAGTTTGGGGGAGGTGTTGCATTTGATAGAAAATGTGTTAAATTTTATATCAATGATGTCATGTCATCATTGTTATTAAAATTTCACGTCAACTCATACATCTCACGATTATTACCACCATAATCCATAACAATTCATAACCCCCACTTATCCACACACATCGGAACTTGAATAATGCACGACGACATTAACTTGGTGAATGGGGAAACACATTTAATTGTATAGGTCCTCTTTGAAATAATGATTAGGTAGTCAATTTATCTTTGTTTATCTATCAACATAATTTTATTTTTTAAGGAATAATTATGAAAAGATGATTTCATCATGGAAACTTTCAAGTTTCCTAATTTGTCAAGTCCCTGATCTTTTAAAATTTATGATGATGACCACAAAATTGTACTTAAATATTTTCATCATTATCTAATGAATTATTCCTCAAACCCTAACCTTAACAAAGAAAAATATATTTATCAATAGTCATTTGAAGGTTATTAGAATTTGAGAAGGAAAATTACTTGAGTTGAAAATAGTTACTACAAAATGTTTTACGCCATCCCTAACTCTTAAGGAGTTGGCCTGCCACCCCATCTATTAAGTGATCTTTTGTTGATTAACAATAACCATAGTTAAATTTTAAACATAAATAGTCAATGGGAGGATAAGAGGTCTCATCACGAGCCGACCTACCATGATCAAAGGTCCTAATAGAGTGACATTACCACTACTGGTCACCAAGTCGGGTTAATGGCCTTCAGTCATAAAACTGAAGGACAAGAGGTCTCATCACGAGCGGACTTGTTCACTTTTGTTAGTTCCCATGAATGACATTGTTATTAACTAGTTACCAAGCCATAACAATGATCTTCAGTAGACATATAAGTAAATTGAAATGCTTTTGTAACTATGTATTTATTTCTAATATATGGGACACTAGCATCTCAATGGGTTAAAAATGCATCCCTATCGAGGCTATGGATGCCTACTGACAGCAGTGGCCATGCCTATGGTATAGAAGTTAATTCAATACTATGATCTACTTGGTTACCTTGTTTTCTCAAAACTAACTGCCGATAAAGTCACTGTTGCATATATAAGGTTTGCTAGAACTCATGGTTCATGGGGTAATATTTAATCAGTTCTTAGATAATGGTGGTTATGGTTTATATCTATTATTGAGTTATAAATATTTACTTTACATGTTAGGGATGAAACTTTTAGGATATTTGATATTTGACATTTTGTATCATCTAATCTATCATTCCTTTATTCTACAAGTTTCATATCTTTAACCAAAGATAGTTGCTTTACCCAATCAATCTCTATTTAATCCTAGCTTAACAACACTACTATTATTTTTGGGAAGGATGAAGAGGCCTAATTCTGATTTTGAATCCTAATGAATTACTGATTGGGAACACTCATGAGATGTGCTATAGAAATCTTGATGACAGGGAAACTAACCAGTTTGGGGGAAGGAAATCCTGTTACACTTTTTGATTACTTTTTTTGAGATTGCATGGCTTCCACCTTCCGCATCACTTACACAAGCTCAACCTACATTAGCTTCAACAAATGTTAATCCATAGATATCATTCCACGTTATTTTGTTGAAAGTAACAATTGAGGTGAAATAACATGAGTGTTTGATTTATTAAAAGTTTAGGAGAATGTCATAAAAAAATAAAATGAAAAAACCACTGAGCATTATTCATTAATATTTTTCAAACCATTATTTCCCCTACTTTATACAGAGGAATTGGGTTGCATGTGGGCATGAAGCATATTCAGTTTGGGGGAATGTTGGGCTCTTAATCTGTCATTATTATTACCGCTTCTTAACATTCATTTCATCTATTTCCACTATCCTTTTATCACATTATTTACCATAATTTATTATATAATTCCATTTCATAATCATTTATGCCCTTGTGGAAAAATAATATCTGATCTCATTTATTTTTAATAATTAATGATTATTATGCATGATTTTGGTTTATTCATTTGTTATAACCTCACTCATGATTTTAGCCTCCAAGATCTCTTCCAGATTGCAGATTTGGTCTTCAACAGATAATTAGATATTCCAACTTAGGAATTCACTAGCATAAGAAGTGACAGTTTTGCGTTGGACGTTTTGGGCAAATGAAAGTGAATCTAGAAAATCCGAGACATGGGTTTTGTTCAGAACGGACCAAATCAGTTTCCCAATGAGAAGTTTTCAGAAATTCAGTTTGTATTGGGAGAAAATCAAGGTTCTTCGAAGGACATATTTGCAGATTTGCTATTGCGGTCGTTTTCCAGAATTTCCCAATTGTAATAACCAAATTCGACTTGTTCCAGCTGAATCATGATGGACAGATCTCTCAGATCTCATCTTGAATATTGAAATCAGTTTGTTGCAAGTTTCCTTTGGATGTTTGTATATTTAAAAGACACAATTCAAAGAGAGAGGGGAGCTAGCTGATATAAGAATTGAACCTTGTAATAGTGGAACTCTTGTTAATGAAATTTCTGGCCTTCTGATATTTTTCTCAATATGTGAGTTAAGCACAACCCTGACCAGGGATTTGGGCCCACTCTTCTGATCAGGTGCTGTGCATGTGTCCCTTTCATGTATATTTTTTATTTGATGTATTTTCTTTATTGTTGTTACATATTTCCATAGATTGTTGTGAATGCTTTTCTTTCTGCATTTTAATTTCCATTACTATTACAGTGATTCTTTAATTTCTTAGTCACAAACCCTTGGTGAATGTAAGATTGTAACCTTGCTCTTGCATATACCTTGCATGTTACCTTGAAAAGTGTACGCACCCGGATTGACATATTAATATGGTAAAGGTTGAATCACAACATTCACACTTGGACACCAACACTAACATAAACGTCCGAGGACAATAGCAATCCTTGCAAAAATAAGGTACATAGAAAATACGTTCAATTTCTTTGGGATTTTTTGAAACAGCATGAAATGAAATTTGAACATGGAAATTATGAGGTATCTATCAATTAAAGATATCGCTGGCACTTGGGAGAAACGACTTTTATTAGCAAGTTGTTGTTAATATGAGAAAAAATCAGACTATAGATAGAATCGTTGTATTGGTGAATGTTGTGAAAGCACTTGTGAAAATATGTATATTCGGGACAACGACGTTTGTGAAAGCACTTGCGAAAATATTTATGATTGGGACAAAGGTGTGATTTTCTACTAAAGTTTACTTTAGCATCCATGTGAAAAGGTTGTTGGATGCATATGTCATTTATATACAATATTCCTTTGCTGAATGTTTGAAATATTCATTGAGATGGCTCTCCTGGAATCCAAAAATAGTTCATTATATTTAACAAGTAAGAAATGAGGCACTTACTCAATTAAATCTAATTCCAAACATTATGGTGCACACTATTATATTTTGTACTCTTAGTTTGAAGGAACAATTTTGTGGCATAGCTCCTTATGTCATTTATGTTGTCTAGTGTTCCTTGTTCATGGAAGCATAATATTCCTAGCAAAATGCACATGAAATTAACAAATTTTAAACTTAAATTTTGTATAATGTTTTTAGGGAAAATTTAGATAGAAATATTAATGTTGTTTCTTCTATTATTTAAATTTCGGTTATCAAAACTAAATTTAATTAATAAATATATTTTAAAAACTTCAACTAACCTATTTAATTATTAAAAAAAACAAACCATTTTTTTTTTAACTAACTACTTAATGATTATGATTTTTATACTGAATCATAATATTAACATTTTAAATTGTATTATATTATTGTAGAAAAGCTTATTATTATTCTTCTAACCAAATATTTCTAATTAATAACAAAAAAATATTTTTATTAATATTCTCTTATTAATCTAGTCTAACTTATAAATATTATTTTAATCTTGTTTCTCTTTTGGTTGTTTTTTCATTCTAATGTGTGGTCAAAGGTTAATAATTTTATTCCCTCATCAATAATTTTAGGTATAAAATCTCCTAACAATATACATTTTTTTCTTTTTTTCATTAAAATTTCTTAATAATCACATTAACATCACTTCATTATATCTTACTTTATAACCATCCCAAAACTCTTTTCTAGATATAATATACTTTGGTTGAGTCTCCATTGATAGGTGGTGAGGCCACTTGAAATGTGGGGCAACTCTAAGCTGCAGAGAGCATATATCCAGAAAACATACTTGTTTTTTTTAATTAATACGTTTAATGTTATGATTTCCATATTGAAACCATAACACTAACATTTAAAAATTGTTTATAATTTCATTATGTATCGATGATGAACCACATTATTGGTTTAAAAAGTCCACCCAAAATTACCCATTATGATTGATCTAGAAAAACTACATCAAAGAATAATTTTTAAACTTAAATTTATTTAATTATTTAAAAAAATCAACTAATCTATTTAATTATAAAAAAAATATATTAAACTACTCAATTGTTATGACTTCCATATGAGAAGATAATATTAACATTTCATTGATTATAAAATCACTTTTAAAATTGATTATAGAATTAATTTTGAATTATAATTTCCAAAATTACCTTTAAATTATGATTCTCATTTTGTAACATAATGTTAAGATTTTGTTGATTATCAAATCATATTCATAGTTTATAAAATCAATTTTAAATTTAACTTTTTTTTTCTCTACTCTATGGTACCACTCACATAGTGCCACCTCCACTTGAAAGAAAGATGAGAAATAAATAGAAAAACAAGGCTACAATTATTACCTTTCATTTCTTGACATTTTTCCATGAACAACTCCCCAACTTTACATGCAATCATAACATTAACGGTGGAAAACAACTAGTTATATACACAATTTCCATTTCCATCATAGATGCAATTCACAATAGCAAGAAGGAACAAAGGAAAACAACAGGCTCCATCCCACTTAATTCATCAACTTCACATTCAGTCATACATGTAGCCCACACCAACAAGAATTAGCAAGCGAAAGCAACATATTAATTACTCGTTTATCACTTCATCTAATTCCTTGCCCCTACATCCCATCATAGACAACTATTACAACAAACAATAATCAATCTTAGAAAACAACAAAAGACCATCAAACCAACATTGATCTTGAAAGGATTTACTGACCAAAAGGGGGAGAGGATGCAGTAGAGTTAAAATCACATAATTCTACCTTATTCTTAATCAAAAGAAGCATACCAAGTGATAACAATCAATTCATTACTTAACCATTCCATTCCAGAAATATAGATAGTATACTCTCCTAGTTGCAATGCATCAACTGAACTTGAATTAACCCGGAAAAACAAAGCTAAAATTTGCAATCCAAATCTATCTCATTGATTAGCCTTTTCTTTTAAAAAAAATTGTTGCACACACTATAATTATAAATTAGTCCAAACATAACAACACAGTTTGAAGAACTCCAAGGCTTGCATCTAACAAAGCACACAATATATAACTAGTTATCTATGGTATTTACAATAAATACCCTATCATTGAACGATGTCAAGCCCTCGCCCATGATATCTTTGTAATCTAACTAAATAAATCTTCATAGAATCATTCCCATTCAAGTGGGATGTAACACTTAATAAAGCGCACAAATTCCTGACAATAATAATCTTTCCCATAAAGATTATATTACTCTAATTCGTAGGGCCATCATGCCATCATCCCTACACAAGAAACATTATACTACCAAACAATTTCAATGAACACAATTCACATGTTTGCAACACAAATTATAGACACAAATAACATCTAAACACCTCTCTTCAGAAGCCAACATTGGTTATATAGAAACCTTGAAAGCTATATAATAATATATAAAACCACACTTCAAGATGCATATTGACATATTGAGTTTTATCAAACTCATAGTTTAGTCAAATAAAACTACCAAACTCTTTAGAGTTCACCCAGCCTAAACGAAAATGTAGCAACAAATTCCACAAAACATGACATATGTCGTTTGGTGGATGAAAATAGATTCATTCCAAACCATAATAATAGAGTAGCCAATATAATAACTGCAAAGACATTGATAGAAAATGTATCTATCGTAAACTTAAAAATGATTTTACACTTCATCCCTCCGGATTTCAAAATTAAATAGCTCTTGAATTTCTCAACTGGAATTTCGATGATTTTCACCTTCAATAAGTCCATTTCCCTTACTAAAAGAGCTAGATATATATGCTCCAGAGATGTTCAGTGATAGATTTCAGTCTACATAATGTCTCATCAAACCATAAGCCTATTTTTGGTTCGAAGCATTTCAACTCCTAATAAAACAACACAACAGACATTGTTACAATTTTAATTATCTCCCTGTTAATTTCGTTCTAGTACATGACCTGCTTCTTGACCTGTGCATACCAATGTCATAAAATCCAATTCCCTCTCCCGTCATTCCACCAAATACTTAGTACCAACAGTGAATTTCGAAGCCCACTTAAGCAGATGTATGATAAGTTGAGCAACATTGTTGCTGACTGTCTCGAAAAGCCTTGATGCCCAAGATAAATAAGGAAGTCTAATACCAGAAAAAGAAACATAATCTACTTCATTCGCTGGCTACTCCATGTCCCTCCATATGGACCTATGTCAACCCCCATAGTGACTTGGGAGTAGGTCATGCGCCACATCTAGTTCCCGTTTTTACATTTCTCCATGGCCCTGGAAGCTGCAAGCCTTTAAAGTAAGTAAGCTTGAAGTTTTTAGATCCAGAACTATAAGTTCACTGCATGGATGAAATTTATCAAAAGAAAGATTTGCTCAAATACCTAGGCCAATTGCTTCAGAACCCTTCATGATATGTAACCTCTTGCAAGAGTCAGTGAACATCCGACAGTGAGTATTCCATATTAGCAATTTGTTTTGTTGAAAACATTGTCTAAGCCACAAAGAAGGCGCTGACATTCTAGGAATAGAAAAAATGACAACAATAAGATTAATTGCAGAGGAAAAAATTAAGATGTGAGAATGGCCTAGACATTCTTTTGACATGGTGTTGGCATTATGATACAAGTTATGTCCTTGATGGGAACTCACTCACAGGTCAATTCAGTTTTGGTAAAAGGAAGCTCACAATACAACAAGTATATTCAGAGGTAACGGGGCAGTGGTACAGAAGAACATGAAGATGGTACTAAGGTCTACTGATCAGAATAAGAAGGTAAAGAGAAAGGATGATGTAAATAAGTTTAAGAAGTATACATAGGTCCACTTAGTCAAAACAACATATAGACGTTGGCCCACAGGACAAAAGGAGCGTATACGTATATGTGCACTCCCACAAAAGGAAAAGAGTGTACATGTTGGAAAACCAAGGTTTTGGTACGAGGTATTTGGTTCAAGGTATTTTGGGTCCAAGGTATTGGTCCAAGGTATTTGGTCCGAGGTATTTGGTCTGAAGTATTGACCCTAGGTATTTGGTCCAAGGTATTGGTCCTAAGTGGTTTTGGTCCAAGGTATTGACAAAGGGCCTAAACCTATATAAGGAGGAGAAGATCATAAGGCCAAGTGTGCAAGTGTATGGATTTCTAAGGAATACTTCTATCTAAAGTATATTTTATGTTGCAGGGGCTATGTTTGTGATTAGATCTGAAATACTTTAAGCACCTTGAATTCAATGTTGGATCAGGTTCATGAGACATAAAATGACATATTATTGAATGATCTGATATTGGTTGGGTGATATATGATTATCTACACCTGTCTTATTCTTTAAATGTTGTGATCTAGGTTTGTCTAAAGTCTGGAAGTGCATCGAAGTCATAAGTATTTGCAAATCTGTACACTGGTTCACTGTGGTGAACGTGCATATACATGCTAGTTCGGCTCTTCCAAGTAGCATATTCAAAATAAAAGCTTGATGTTCAAGGATAAATGATCTATCAGATCAGTGCTATTGTTTTATTGTTTTCTGTCAGTGTAGTCGTCTTAGATATGAATATAAAACCAAATGAATAATGAGTTTGATATCTGATTGACTGTTTGAATCTCTAATATTGCCTATGTAACACTCTGTAAATAGACAATAGATGGTCAGTATATTGTTGGTTTCTACAGACTTGATTCAGAAGTTCAATGTTTCAGTAGTTTTGAAGGTATACGCAGGTTTGATTACAGGAAGTAGCATATACATGCAGGTTGGGTTTAGTAAAGTAGCGTGTACATTCTGATGCATGGTTTTTGAGGTTACAGCTGGTTCTGACTGATGATGCAGGTTTCTGGGTTCAACAAAGTGTTCTGGTGTTAGTGATCTGATTGTTCAGATTAACTGAATGTTGGTTGATGCAGTTTAAGTTTCAAAGTTTCTGATGGGTCTAGTATGAAAATTTGATGAAATGAGGCCTTCATATGTATTATTGTGTACCAGGAACATCCAGTCTGAAAATTTATGAAACATGGTCCTTAGAGGAAGAGAGAAGGTCGTAGCCTTCTGTAGGCTGGCGCGTACATACTAGTAATCACATTGGCTAGTACAAGAGCTAGGGGGTTGCAGCACCCTTCCAGTAGAAGCTGGAAAATGAGAGAAGGTTGTAGCCTTCTGCGGGTGGGTGCCTGCGTACTGGTATGAGTCTGCACTATTACAAGATTGTAAACACATTTTCTTATTATTAAAATAAGACAAAGACGACAACAACAGGTGGTTTTCAACCACATTGGGTTTCCACCTTAAATCTTGGAGTTCATGTGTGTTGCTTATGTGTGATGCTTTATTCTGTTTTACTACACTGTTTAATAAGTTACTGATGCACTGGTTAAAGATCAACACATGATAAATTGTCTAAAATCACAAGTTCTCTGGGTATACGCTAGTTTCTCTAATCACAGTTGTGTGTACATGCTAGTTCACCTCACATAAGTGTCATATATAAATCAATTTTGGAAATAAAATTATTGATCTGATAATAATGATTCACCCCCCCTCTCATTATTATTTCCAACACATGGTATATATGATATGTAGTGTGAAATTGGACAGAAATTGGATGGATCATATATTAAAGTTCTCATTGGTTTCCAAATTATACCAAGTCATAATTTCCTAATTTCTTTTTACTCATAGTTTATATATATATAGACCTGATGTTTCATAATTGATATATCGTTGTATCATGAGATGGTCCTACTATTTTTGCTTAATTTCAAATATATAGCTAGAAATATATGACTTTGCTGATGAGTTCATCCTATTTTGTACAATATCCCATGTGGTGGAGAGCTCACAAACAAATATTATATTCTCTCTCTCTTGTAGAATCAATAATGTATATTGCAACGTTTTTCGCCAGTGGGACAATGAACTGAACAAGATCCATCACAACATCTATAATCATTGTCTCGTTCGCACCAAACCCACCTAGAACTTTTGTTTGCAATTCCTTTTTTAATGTAAATTTAATGTAAATTCATTTGTTAATCCATGCCAAATTCCATATGTTTTATAAATTACTAAATAACTCACCGCTATCAAATAACAACAATATGCCTTGTCTCCCATGTGATGCATTAAATAAATTGAAACTGTGAGGGGGGGCAACATGATATTTCTATTCTGTCACTGTGATCCCTTGTCTAGTATTGCTCATATCTTTATCTACTTAGCCCTAATTCTGACTTCCATTGGATACCAAGTCTTGCCCATTTCTTTATCAATTTTAGTCCTGATCCTCACTTCCATTAAATATCAAATCTTTTCCAATTTCTTTATCAAATACCATGATCCTCACTACTAATGGATATAATATTTGATTACAACCAGGTTCCACCTACTGTTTATCTGAACAATGTGTCCTCCCTTTCTCAATCCCAAGTTCCAACAACCTTCCAACTCAAAGTGCACGAGAAAGATTCCTAAATTCATTCAAGAAAGATTGCAAAGTCTTTAGAATCTCTTGTGTGGCTTGGCGTTCATTCCTAAGGAGGTCCAAAACACGAGGTGAAACAAACATATCCATAAATGTTTGAATACATAGCTCCACTCCCAGTGCCACTACTAATTTTTCTCGATGCGTCAGGAAGCCAACATTCAAATTGGATAGCACACATGTTCTATGAGGGCTTCACGGATACTCCCAAAATGTTGGGCAGCTAAAGAAAAAACTTCATTGTAGGTTGATGAAGACCTGTTGTTCCAAAATAACACATTCAAGTTGGAATGTTTATGTTCCTTGCTTTTACCTACACAAGAATTAGATACCAATGGAATTTTCCTCTTCAGCCATCCCAATTTAGCGCCAATACGCCCACTGGAAATTCCATATTCCTTTTTCTTTGCTGAACCGATCTCACGACTTGGTTGATCTAGTGAAGGTGTCTCATGGATAGTCATTTGACTTTCTTTAAGTGGACCCCTTGAATCAGACCCTATGTTTGATGTTACTTGTAGGTTTCTTGGTAGAGCAACATTCTCATGTCCCCCATCCAATCCCTTATCTTGGGGACATCCTAGATCTTTAGAAAGGTGCATAAAAATTAGAGCAGGAGATTGAACCTGTGGTTGATGATCCAAATCCAAAAAATCCATTTCCCATGTTGTATTCTGGCCTATAAACCTGAGAATAAGGACTTGTCACCGAGTCCAAATGATGCCTCACAAGCTCCTTGCATTTCTTTGTCAAATTTTGGATGAAATGGTCATAGGCCCACCTCAAAGCAGCATGAAAATAAATATAACCTCCAACCCTAGCAATGGTGCTTCTCTCACAATCATAAGAGTATTCAATTCTTGTGCACTCAATTGCAAGTTCAAATTTAAAAACAACAACAATTGTATACCTCAAAGTACGATCAACTGCATGAATTGTGTCCAACCAAAGTGAAGAGAACCACTCCACACTACTCTGTTGAAGGAATAGAAGTAAATGGTGGGTGGGTGCTGCCAATTCCTTTACCATAGCTAAAATATCATCCGGTGTACTTTTTGGTTCACCCTTCTTTGCCTTGAGAATGGATCCAGGGGTATCAATGATTGTCAAATTTGGGTAGTAGGAATACTCCGCCCACATCAAAATAGGCTTCACAGAGACTGCAACTTAGATTTTCTTCAAATGCTCCTATGTTCTGGTTCTGATGGAATTAGAAATAGTAGACGACACTACAATTGGAGCTTCATAGTCATCAGAATCATCATCCTAAAATTGGCAGCAGGTTTCTACAACCGAAAGGTCGTGCACCATTTGCAGCTTCAACGACCTTCGCGTTCCCATTTCGTCTTCTCTAACATTGAATCTAAAGCCTAGTAGAGCTTTTAGCAGAGAAATTTTTCCACTAGACTCGCCACTTAGAAAAACGATCTAGAGAATTGGGGGCTTCTCACAAAATTCCATAGTGCTAGCTTGCAGCTAATTGTAGGCCTTGAATTGAGATCAAACATCCCACGGTGCATAGAAGTTGTCAACATATCTACTCTGTTGATATTGAGAGTGAGATTCTTGCCTCTAGCTTGTGTTGGGGGTCATCATGGATTCCTTTGTCCGAGCGTGCTCTGCTAATGAATTGAATCCCTCAACTCAACTAAAAAAATGTGAGGGGATCAAAGCTCTTTCGCCAAGAGATATTCAACTGGAAACTCCTGTAGCTCCAGGGACTTTAATGTTGAACTGTCCTCGACCAGGTGATGATTCCAGAAACAAGGTGGTGCTAGATAAAGGCTAGGATGAATAATGCACTAGTTGAAGGTGAAGGTTAAGGTGTTCTTCAAGCTCAACAACACTAAAATAACCATGGTACTAGGGGATACCTTCTCTCTGAAAATGAGCCTATGTAGTGCAAAAAAACATGTTGAAAGAGCCAAATTTAGATGTTAGATATAAATTGGAGAGGTTTCATATTTTAATTAGCTTGAACGACGAAAACGAAAGCTTATTATTGGCTGGGGTGAACAGTGTTAGCTGACCCCAAGCCCGCAAAGAAAATGCCTTTCACTGTAAATATACCACATCTATAACTCTTTAATCTAGGAATATAATTTATGATCGTGCGAAGGCAGAGAGAGAAATAGAGAACGAGTTACATGTGTTGAAGCAACAACTCAAGGAAGAACAGGAGTTGCACAGAAAAAAAAAGGAGTTGCAGCAGGAACATGCACAGCAGGAGGTGCAACATGCATAGACTGATGAAACTATGCCCATATAGGTTATGGACCCATCCAACAGCTGGCATGGAGCAGACAGGATGAGAAGTGTTGTTGACCGCATGCAAGGGTGTACAGGAGCATGGATATCATTGTGCTCACGCATGCTATCCCACCCATTTGACACACTCACTGAGGCGAAGACACGAAGCAAGTCCGAATGGAGATGAACATGTATTTTGACAAGTTCATGTGCATGGTCACCAGCACACATTCAAAGATCAGCGCAGACACTATGCATGAGTATGTTGCTAGTCTAGCTGAACTCAAGATGATGATGTGCATGTTATCAGACGAGTTGGACAGAGGAGCTATATCAGTGTACCTGGATGCAATGGAGGCAAGAGTTTGCTTTCAACAGGATATCACCTTTGAGCACATACACACCATCATGGATGACCAAGCTTGGCATCAGTCCACCACCATAGATTATCGCAACGATGTTGAAGATTTGGTCTTCCCATAACTGTTCGAGTCTTAGTGATGTCTTGCATGGTTTGCTCAAGCCTATTTTTGTCTCACATGGTTACATTTGCAGATTATATGTAACGTCTTGTCAAGTGGAAGTTCAAGTGTCAATAGTTGAATGTAACAATCATAGAGTAGTTGAAGAGTCATGAGGGTAGATGAACAATCAACGAAGGGGAATGTCAAGGGTCACTCCACCCTTTTCTATATATAGTACCTCATACCTCATTGTATAGGCTTTTGGTCAACCAAGATTTTGATAGGAGTATCATAGAGAAATCTTGGAGAGTATTGTAATGAGCCTTGGATTCTCCATAGTGCAGAGCTAGTACATCTCTTTGGAGGAGCAAGCAATAGTGACTGTAACGTTCCGCTATTGGGACTAGTGGTCAGTCATGGTTGTACTATATGATTGGAAATTTCACTTCTTAATATAACAGAGCTAGCATATTTCATGCATATGTCGTATTGTATTTCATCTATCTTGTTTACTCTAAATGATATATGTATATGTTTGCTTATGCATGTGTGTATAGACTCTTTTTGTATATGTATGTAAGAATCTTACTAAAATTTGATGTTGGTTTAACCATCACTTTAGATTGTCAGCTTACTTTCCTTCCAGTTTGTGATGCATTTGTGCTCGTGTGTTCCCTTCTTAACCACGTGATTTCACAAGTTTCCAAGGGGTGCACTCACCTCACTCTCAACGTGATAGAACCGTTCATACACCTTCCTTGGCTTGTTGCGCATGTCACACCCTTGCTACCAACTGGGACATCTTACTTTCCTCTACATGCACCCACAGTTAAGGTGATACCGTACGACCCACTACTAGGACTCGTACACCAAATGGTCTGAGGTCTAGTTGGGACTTCTTACTAGGGAGATTCCCTGACATGTTGGTGGGTCCAACATCATCAAAACGACCTGATTCTGTTGTGGGTTGTGGAGTGTTTTCAACTCTCGTCAAATGAATTCTTTTTCATTGAAAGTTTTAAACTCATTTGACACGTACTCACCTGCATTATTGCTCCTGAGATCCTTCACCTTCTTGTCGGTTTCTTTCTCAACTAGTGCCTTCAATTCCAATAACTTGGAGAATGTATCATCTTTCTTCTACATGAAGAAGATCCATTACTTCCGTGAGAAATAATCTATAAATATTCTACACATAAACCTCGATCTACATCACTTGTCTTGTCGCTATGTGTCTCAAACATGCTTTCTCTTTGCTGAAGATCACATCATAACCATGGTCTTCCAAAACAATAAAGGAGATGAGATTTATTTTAGACCCGGAACAAACATCACATCCTTGAGTCTAAGAGGGGAGTCTGACTCCCTCTGAAATGTGACTGTACCAATCCCAGTTGTATTATACCTTATATCATCTCCCATCTCGATGTGCATCACAAGATTTTTCTCCTCCAAGTCACTAAAAAATTCTCTATTCCCCGTCATATGGAACAAGGCACCACTATCCAAGTACCACACACTCCCCATAACTATGCTCACCATGCATGCGATAAGAGTGAAGTCAAGCTTGAATTGTGAAGCCAAACGTTCACCTTCTACTCCTCCCGAGGTCTTATTTCTTTCCTTCTTATGTGGACACTTCGTGGCATTGTGCTCGAGTTCATGACAATTGAAACAATTAATTTTTGACAAGTCCTTCTTCTTGGCCCCTTGACTAGATTTTGGTTTGGATTGGGATTTCTTTCCTTTTCCCTTCTTTTCCTTTCCATCCAAAGCATAATTTTCTTCATCCTCTCCCTTGGATGAAGTCCCATCTTTGGTTTTTCTCCTTATTTCCTCATGTACCAAATTCGACCATAAGTGTTACCAATTTGGTAGTTTTTCCCTCCCATTGACCAAATCTTGGTAGCTATGCCAGATCTTGGGAAGGCCTAGAAGGGTTGGGCTTACCAAATCATCTTCTACAACAATAACACCAACTCCACCAAGTTCATCAACACATTGTGTGAACCTGATCAGATACTATGAAATAGTGTCATCCTTTTTCCTCTTGACATTTTGAAGTTTATCCTTGAGTGCCAACTTCCTATGGTCACTATTGTTCTGGAACAAATATGTCAGTGCTTTCCACATTGCATAAGGAGTCTCTTTCCTGTGGATATTTGAGACAATGTGGTCTTGTACTCCCTCTAATATAATTCTCCTCACCTTAGCTACACACCTCTTCCATTTTGCTAGATTTTGAGTATCAACAAATCCTGGTTTTGGGATGTCATTATCAACAAATTATTTCCATCCATTTTCTTCCAGCACTGCCTCCATGTGGTCCTTCCAAGAAACATAATTCGATCTTCCCTAAAGGGCATACTCGAGTCTTAGTACATAGAAAAACATCTTTCTAGCTTTGAAGAATTGATCCTGCAAATTTGATCCTCCTGCTGAACAACTTCGAAATCTATGCTCTATTGTGAATACTGCTATACCATGTACAAATTATGGTGTAGATATGATACTTCTCATGGAATTTACTAAAACATAAGAGTCAAATCTACTTTATTTCTCTGTGGAATTCAATTCATGATAGAGAACACAAATCATAAACATGCAAGAAGAAACATCAAACATACATAGAGATGGGGAAAAGAACTGCTCAAAACCACTTCCTATCTGTATTGCATCAATCAAATAATAGAGATGTAATACACATGTTTCTCAAGCCTGAGTGCAACCTCCAGGTGTATAGTCTATCCCTCTACCTGACTAATAGAATCTGGCCAACACTTAGCCAATTTTCAAGCCCTCCAAGCTCCTATTTCCTTGTGTTGTTCCTTGAGGAATTAGGCCCCTATTAATTAGGAATTTCCATCAATTAAATTGCACAATTCCTTTAGGCCGATCCTATGACTACGTGCACCACATATACACATTAGAATAGCCTGCAATTGATAGTACACTACCTTGGAATCTCCACCTCAATTGGGTAACTTGAATTCTATGCATGCATCAATTATTTTGAGTTGACTGATTAGTTAACTTGTTGATCACTGAGTATAGTTGAAATCACACTTCCACAACTTGACCTTCCAGTAGTTCCTCCAATAGTTAGAACTAGTTTCACTAACCATAACTAAATTTAACCGAATTAGATTTATACAAATTAGCAATCAATCTTACTAAATTGAACTCAAGCTTCCCCAACTCGAATTAACTAAGTTAACTGAGTGACAAGTGACATGCCACCTCAGTTAACTACCTCCAAGATTTTTGCTGATGTGGAAATTGAAATTTTGTCTAGTTTGACCAAGGCAAGGTCAAACTGGGATTTTCATGCTGCATTTTCAACACTTAGTGGCCACTGAGACAATTTACTTGTGATATTTCTATACTTTAAATATGCTTCATTGGAGATGAATACCATGGAAAAAAACCATGGATTCCCATATACCCAAAGCCAGAATACCACCAATATCTTCACCGAGTCAAGTTTACTAGAACAACCCTACCAATTATATCTATTAATTATGTTAGAAATGAGTAAATTAACTTGCATTGAGATGTAAAAATTCAAAAACTAGAAAATCACCGTGGGATTGAAATAAAAAAATTGACGAAAGAAGAGATTCCATTCCTACTAGAAAATGTAGGAAGTGAAGCCCTTTAGGTGCATTTATGGAAGATAAAAAAGAGACTGTGGAATTGTGGAAATGAAAATGTGTCGTCTATATATTAAAATTTAATGAAAAAATGTTGTCAATCTTTGATTTCTTATAAATATTTATTTTATATATATAATTTTTATATAAGAAGGAAAAAACACATAAACATATATTTAAAATATGGGATTGAGTTGTGTTGAATCTCTTTTAAAGTAATGTAAGAAAGGATAATTAAATGTCAAGTAAATTAGATTCATTTTAATTTTATATTAGATTAAAGGATTTATTTCATATACAATTTTGTCTTGTTGTGTTGTATGTACATAAACTTTGGTATCATATGATTCAATTTTGACATATATCTTAAAATATAATAAAAAATTATTAAATAAGTTTATTTATATATAAATTTGTTTATTTAATTTAATATTAAACAAAAGAGTGAAATAAATTTGTTTTTCCTTAATTGATATATTTTTTTATTTTTATAATGTAATTTCATTATATAAAACAATGTGTGAAGGATATTACTCAATATAAATAATGCTATTTTTAAATTTTTAAATATTGGTTAATGATTAGTATCTAATTAATATTAAATTTATTATTATCTTATTTTGGTTGAATTACATTTTGTTTGCATTTCTTATTTTTTACATAATATTTTATTTAGTATTTGTGTGTATTTGATTGATTTGTTTTCATGATGTAATATGTTAGTATATAATTAATATTAAATTTATTATGTCGTTGCATGTCATATAGGGATGGGTTGGATACATTAATTTGATTTTACATGTGAAAATTTTCCCTTTTCCTAAAGTCAACTTTGGTTTCTGCATATATTTCTTAACAGACATCACAACACCACCACATGCATAGGCCAAAGCGCAAGGGATGACGACTATTGTATAGTTTCTAATGTCATCCATTCATCAATTCGGTTGTCGTGCATCCATTAGTTCAGCTTCCAAGGTAAGGTCATTAATGGCATTCCTATCTACCGTTTCTTTCATATTATTGAGAAATTTTCTTGCAGATCTCAGATCTAATAGTCGATATAGATACTTGCTAGAGTTTTCCAAAGTGTTCTTTGCGCTAAGTGTCGTTGTTGACAAATAAATGGCTAGCAACGAGTAGGTATCTTCCCAACCTGCAATTTCAAGCTCGAAAAAACCAAGCTCGAAAAACTTAAATGAAATTTGAATAAAGAAAAGTTTAATAATGTGGAGTTATTGTATGCATGTTAGTTAAATGAGGTAATATTTTTTAGTATTTGATATTCATATCTAAGATTAAATAATGTTTATTTGAATTTTTTATTTCTAACTATTATAATTTCAAAAGACCATTCAGACTTGTCTTGAAGTGTTCTTTGCGAGAGAAGCTCGTCTTAACCTCTCAAATATTGGACTTTTGTTGCCTTTCCAAGCATAATTTTCTTATAATAAATAGATTAAATCAATAAATTGAAATATAAATATAAAAATTATAAACATATATAAATACATTTTTAAATCAATTATTTAGAAATTTAAAATTGTTTAAAAGGAAGATCGAAGGGCCTCATAAATGCGTGCTTTGCAGATGTAATCTAGAAACTGCCCAGCACCTTTTTTTGGACTGCCTCTTCGCCAAAGAGGTGTGGGGTCTTATACTTCAAGATTTTCAGATCTCTTTCCCTTCACAGATCTCTGTCCCGGATCTCTTTGCTTCATGGAGTACCTGCTACCCTCAACGTATCCCTCCCAAGTCTTTCTGGCGCAAAGTATGGATAGCGCTTCCCAAATTTGTTTGTTGGCAGCTTTGGCTGGCACGTAACCAACAGATCTTCAAAGATATGCAGCATTCTCCGACTCAAGTTGTTGTAAAAGCTAAGTCTCTTCTCTTGGAAGCGGCTCAACAACAGTATTACAAAGATGACCCTCTGCTCACGCCTGAAGAAAAGAGGTGGCTGGCCCTAGAGCCACATCCCCGAAAGTACCTCTTTACCCCCTAGAAAGCTAATCCGGACTGGTGAAAAAGAGAGCCAGACGACATCTTCCAAAATTGGTGGAGGGCTCAAAAATTAACTACTATATTCTTTGACGGGGCATCCAAAGGGAACCCCGAAGCCGCAGGTGCTAGTGGGGTCATCTACTCCACAGATGGGTATTTTAGAGATTCTTTTGCCTAGGGCCTAGGTCTGAAAACTAACAATCAAGCTGAAATTCTTGGGCTGCTCAAAGCTTGTCTTATTGATAGAGGGAGAGGTGCCAAAGATCTCCAAGTCTTCGGAGACACATAAATTTTAATCAAAAAATTAATCAAGGAGGATCTCTTCAGTAACGCTGGTCTCAATAAAATCATGGGAAGATTGAAGAGAGTCTTACTAGACTTCGACTCGTACAAGTTTTATCATATCCTCGGAAACTCCAACAGTGAAGCAGATCGGATGGCGAACAAAGGATGCACTCTCATGAAAGGGATTTTAATTGTAAATGGGGAAAGTTCCTTCCAAAATCCGTGAAATTGTTATATCTCAAAGGCAGCATAAGAAGGATAACAGCCATGTAATAGGGGTCGCTACGGCAAAGACCCATTCTCCTTTTCGCATATAAATAAAATCCATAACCGTTACAGTTAAAAAAAAATGTTTGTAATAGATAAACTAAATAAATAAATTGAAATATAAATACTTAATTTAATATTAAAAATAATAATAAACATATACAAATACATTTTTAAATCAAATTTTGAGTTTTTTATTATTATTTTAAAGGATAAGTCCAAAGAATTTGGTCAACTATAATACATAGCATAATACAATTACATTATCATTAATAAAAACAAAATTATATTAAACTTTTATCATAAATTTCACAAAATAACTATGAAAATAAAGTCTTAATCAAGCCTAAGAAAGGGGTATCGTTTCTGCTTCTTAGAAATTCATAAACTTACTTATCAAGTGCAATTTTTTGGACTTTTCGGTGTTAGAAAAATTTAAGGTGAAGTCTTGATTTGTGTTATTTAAACTGGCTTTTTGATTGTATATATGGATTCAACACCTTAAAAAACCCTTAGGGCACTTCGATTGTGTAGGGGTTACCCATCAAGCTTGTGATTTCAATAAATTCCTGCTATATTTTAGAGAAATTAGACCAGAAAAAGCCACTGGAAAAACTTCAAGAAAGTCTCACTAAAGAAAACTCGTATAGAATTTGACTATGGACACTATTATATTTAAATAAAACAAATCTACTCTCATGTCCATCAAGAAAATATGATGTTGAAAATGTTACAACAATTACATACATCATTACCTTGGCAAGAAAGTACATGATCATCTATTATATAATAGAAATTATATTATCTCTATTAAAAATTGAAAAATAGATATATATATTTACTTAGATTTATATAACCATTCTTATATGTCTAAAATTAATTAAAAAAAATTTAATAATATTTAATCAAAAAATTACAAATACATAAATAAAAACATTTCCATCTCATATTAATAAACTTATTTCCAAAAAAACTAAAAAAATTGTCATTTTAACCATGAATTCAACCATTTTCAAATTTAAATCATCCCAAAAATATTTTTATTCACCTTATCCAACAAAGTGAACACTTTGTGAATAATATATTCACTTTATCGAACAAGTGAACACTTTTTATTACTATTTTTTTTAGTTAGAAAATAAAATGACATTGATAAACTTTTATAATTTAACTAGAAAATAAAATGACATTGATAAACTTTTATAACTTAAATTATAGAACAATAAATTTCTTTTCCATTTTTTTTTGAGCTGGAAAATGAAATTACATCAATAAACTTTTATATTCTAAATTTTTGAACCATATATTTTTTTTAATATGAGAGATTTTAAAATTCATACATTCTAAGTTCATAATTTTTTGAGTTGGGGAATGAAATTATATTGATAAATTTTTACCACCTAAATTTTAAAACAACAAAATTCTTTTGCATATAAGAGATTCTAAAATTGAAACATACAAGTTCATAAAACATAGATGGGGTCCGTTCAATATCAACGTTTATGTTATAAAAAGTTATATATAGCCTTTAATTTATATAGAACTTTTAAAATTAAAAAAATATACTTCCATATTTTATATTTAATATTATTATATAGCCTTTAATTTATATAAAACTTTTAAAATTAAAAAAATATACTTCCATATTTTATATTTAATATTATTTTAAATATCAATGTTATAATATTATTTTAGATTCGTTGATCTTTTCTTTAATTATTAATTTATAATATATATAAAATTTTATAAAATTTTCCAAAACCCATGATCAATCTATGATAAAACTTATAGGATATATATAGAAGGTTCATTAAAACGAAAACAAAAAACAACACAAACGCTTTCACGAAACTTTTAATAATTAAAAAAGCTTTCATGAAATTTTTAATAACACGGGGAAGGATAATGGAATAATTCAACCGCACATTTTATAAATATAGAGAAGGATTAATCTTCCTTCCCAACTACAATTACATAGTACTAGGCGTGGAGTTATCATATAATATGACATGACATGAGTATATGGCATAAAAGTGTGTAAAGCATATTTTATTATTATAAACAGTATAATAATGAAATTTAATTATATATGACTATTTAAAATTAAAAAAAAAATTAATATTTTAAGAAACATTTTTCTATTCATTTAATTTTTTATGTTATATTTTAATTTAACAATTTTATATTTTTGAATTTTTTAATAGGTTTTAAATAATGAAAATTATATATATATATAGTCAACTTATAATTAAATGATTTTTTTTTCTACTCATTTCATCTTTTATTTCATATTCTTCTTTAACATCTTGAATTAAAAATGATATTGACATCTCAACTTAACAATAAATTTAACAATTTTATATTTTTGAATTTTCTAATTTGTTTAAAATTATTTATATATAGAGAGAGACTAACTTATAAATTAAATGACTTTTTTCATGATCTTTTTATGCTTAATTTTAACTGAAATTCGGTAGAAAATTTTTAAAACTCGAGTTTAAGTTATTTAATTTGTAGAATTTTAGTGTACTTGAGGGGGTTTTAAGAGTGTTGTATCTATTTATGTATTCAAAAATGTATTTTAAAGATATTCTCACTTGAAATTGGATCACCGAATTCTAGTGAAAAATACTAGTTCATCTATAAGTTAGACTACACCTATATATGTGTGTGCCTATGTATGATTTTTATTAATACTAGTTTAAAAATTGATATATAATTTTTTCTTTACTTTAAATTTTAAATAAATATTCAATTTTATTAATTATTAAATAAAATCGTATTATATATTTAAAAAATGTTTCATAATCATAGAACATCTACCATTACATGTTGTGAATTTGCTGAGTTAGAAATAACACATGCTCGTAATTTACTTCCCTTTCAATCTCTGAATCTCGGGGAGGGGATAAAATATTTGGGATTTCATGTGAACCCGAATGACTTTACCAAGGAAGACTGGATGTGTATGGTAGCCAAACTGGAAAGGAAAATTAAGTCATGGTGTCACAAGTGGTTGTTTAGAGCCGGTAAGTTGGTACTTATCAACTCTGTCATTGAGGCCACCGCGGTATTCTAGATATCTCTATCCTGGATTCCTAAAGGCACACTTAACCTTATACAGAAGCTCTATTGTGGATTTCTCTGGCAATGGGCAAAGGAAGGAAGCACATTTCCATGTGTCATATGGGACAAGCTTGCCCTTCCGAAATTGTGGGGAGGATGGGGATTAAAGGAAATTAACTGCTTCTCACAAGCTTTGGCCGCCAAGGTGAACTGGAGACTAATTTCCACCCACAACTTATGGACCGATGTGGTTCAACACAAATATATAAACCCTTTATTGATTGAGGATTAGATTCGACTCCCAAACAAATCAAGGTCGAATATCTCTACCATATGGAAATCGGTCCTTAAGTATTTTCTAATTATTGCATTTGGATTGGCTTGGCATATAGGATCAAGAACCAGGGTCTGAATTACAATCAATCCATGGCCGAGTTGTGGAAACAACCACATTACCCCTCCTGGCGTAATCATTTTCCATTCTTCTCACAACATCAAATTCTTGAACAAAATTGGGAACTCGGACCAGTCAGACATATGCGGTCTACACTGGCTTTCAATGTTAGAATTACAACTCCCAAATCAATGGCATGTATCTTGGGATCACTATATCAAGGTGCTGGAAGGGGAGGGGGTCCCCCGATCGGGGTGTAACACAAGGGAGGAAGAGGGATGGGGGAGATGGGACCATGAAGGGGGAGGAAGCATCCAAGCGTGCGAAAGGATAGTCGAGGGAAATGAAGTAAGAGGATAGGGGTGAAGTCAAGTGGACGGGCAAGGCAGAGAACGAATAGCCCCCGAGAGGAGGGTGGAGACGGATAAGGAGGACAACGAAGATGACAGGGGTGTCAGTAGGAGGGTGGGCAGAAGGACGCCAGTAAGTGGCAGGGCGAGGAACACGATCATATGGCAAGAGCAGCCAGGAGAAAGTGAGGGTTAATGCGAGGAGGTGGAAGTCAAGATGAAGGGTCACCATTCTAAGGTGACAGCATAGGGATTAGTGTAGGGAATGATGAAAAACAGGTGGCAACAAACGAAAAAGACAAAAAGGGGAGGGGAATAAATCATAAGGGAAAACAGGCCATAGACAGACGCATGCACAGGAAGGAGATGAGAACCAGAGGGAGGAAAGGTGGCTGAAGAACGGCATTGCAGCCTGCGGACAGAAGCGGAGCCAGTCCTATAAGTTGGTATGTTTATCCTCTAGCCCCTAGCTTTGTAAGGCATAGGATGAATTTCTGCATTAATCTAGGAAATTTGTTTAGGAGAAGGTATGAGTTTGGTAGGGAGGCACCCAGGAACTCCTGGGATCCTGGTTGGCCGAAAACTATGGAATGGGCAATGAAAATCCTGTGGAGTAAGCTAGGAAGGGAGGGAATAGATTCTAGGAAGGGAAGGGTTTCCACCACGGAAAATTGTCGAAACAAAACAAGGAAGAGCGAGACTATAATGATCCCTGTTGGGAACTTTGAGAGAAAACCAGAAGAAGAAAAGGAAAAAGCTCGGAGAGCAAGTAGAACCGAGAAAAGAGGCAAACAGGGAAACAAAAGACCTCTAGGGGTGGAAAAACATAGGGTCATCATTCTGAGGGAAAACCTATCCATGACCAAGACTCCCTGCGATGCGAGAAACAACAAACCAACCTACCCTGGAGGCGAACCTAAGCGGATGCCTCGGAAAGGTTGTTTGCGCGATGTTTTTTGCCGTGAGGAAAAAACTTCAAGAGCAGTAAGAATGGAAAGAACCCATATCTATGAGAGGATTGGGGAAATTCTAAAAGAAATCTCGAAGAGCACAGGTTCTGGCACTAAAAGGGATAACAAAAGGGACACAGGTAAAAGGGAAATCGTTTTGTTTTATTATTATCAAACTGATAATCGTAATGGTTATGTGATAGGTCTCACCTCACACCACGACCAGCACAATGAGGAAGACAATGAACAAAAAGAAGCAACCAGCAGCATGCACACAGACAACATGGAGACCAAGAAGGGCAAGAGAGACAAAAATATGGCAGAGGGAGCGAGCGGCTCAAGCAAAGAGAAAAGGAGAAAAGGGAGAAAGTCAGGTTGTGAACATATGAAAACCCTCATTGATGCCTACATGGCAGGGAGCCTGCTGGAAATCAGAGCCCAAATTGCTGGATGGGAGCGAGAACTAAATGACAATATAAGGAACTAAGACATCCCCATGGAGGAGTGGGAGAGTATGATTCCAGATCCAGTGAACTCTCGAGGATGACACTTCCTATTCAGACAGACAATACAATAGTATTGGGTCATGAAGAACGTGGTGGCACAGGCCATGACCCTTAATCGGGAACAAGAAGCTAGCAAATAACCAGAGGTAAAGGAGGACGCCAAGGAAAAGGATCCTGTGAGGGCAGAACTCCTCAGGGAAATTGCAACAGTCCAGATACAAACTTATAGAAACAACTTGGCTTTGGGAAGAATTGAGCAAACACTACAAGACATGAACATGAGCGAGATGCTTGGCTCCAGTGCCAAAGCACCAACCCCAGTAATATTCTTGGACGAGGATTGAAGCAGAGGTCCAGTGCATTTCTGATAAAATTTTGATGAACAACTCTTACTTGTTTAATTTGAACAGTAGTATAGACAGTAAAGACAATGTTTCTAAATGGATAGAGAAAGACCTTTCCAAATTTCGGATAGGGTTTAATGCAAACAGGTGGCTATCTGGTTTCCTTCGGGAAGGTAAGCCACCTGGAGCAAATGGAAGTTCTGATTTTGAATAGCTAATATAAATACAGGAAGCATCACCAAGTTTAAAAAAAAAAACTATGTCAAGGTGCTGACCTCAACACAGATCCGGTTAAATGATCGTGAGGGTGAGCTACTATGAGCCCCCTCTAAACAGGGATCCTACTCCCCAAAATATGGTTATCTTCACACGATAACCTCAAAGGAACCAAACTCTCTCAGTTGGTGGTGGCAACATCTTTGGAAACTAAAAGGGCCAGCCAAATCTCGATTGTTTTTTTGTTGTATATTGAAAAAAAAGTGCCAATGGGAGAAAATATGAAAAATCGCTCCTTCTATGGCCCCTCATGGTGTTCCTTGTGTCATCAATCTAAGGAAACAACTAAGAATCTCTTCTTATCTTGTCAGGATGCCCGACAGGTTTGGAGATCCATCATACAGGGGATTTCCATTTCCATTAACTAGCAGGGTGATAATATCTCATAGGTCTGGGAATCCCGATGGAATAATTTCCAACCTCACAAGATGTGAAACATCCCCTTACTCACCTGTAGGGGCCTTTGGATGGGCAGGATTAGACAAATCTTTCACGAACAACCTTTCTCTCCAGATCATACTTCTGTTCAATGTATTTCCATATATGTGCTCCTTCATGACGATGATAACTCTCCTTCTACTCATTATGTCACCTTGGAAAACATCGATCACTCTTCCCCCTGGGCATATTTTGATGGCTCCTCACAGCTTGGCCGATGGCGGTGGTGATGTTCTCCACCGAAATCAATCCCACCATTTTCATACCAAGGGCGGACTGGGAAAAGGAAAAAACAAATTTGTTGAACTGCACAACCTTAAACTATTTCACCTTTTTGAACTTGAGAAATATTGCAGACAACTACAAGTCTTTGGTGATTCAAGAGTGGTGATAGACTGGTTCACACAAATATATTCTTGTCACAAACACATTCTCAGAAGTCTTCTGGATCAAGTATTATTGATCAAAGCTCGTTTTGACTCCATGTATTGTCAACACATTTACAGGGAAAGGAACCATACAACAGACCAACTATCCAAAGAAGGCGTGCAACAAGTGTTTGGCACTTGGCATGTGATAGAGGTGACTGCAGCGGACCATTTTCAATACTACCACTGATATTTTATTAAGGATATACAGGTCCTCGTGATTACACAAGAATGATTATGGATTATTAAGAGATTCCCACAAACAGAGAAAACACTCCTATATATATATATATCTTTGAGACTATGTACTTTTGGATTTGAAGATTTTATTTACAAATGTATATATGATCATGGATGACACAAACAATAGCGATGGATATAGTAAATTCAACAACTTTTGCAGTTGATAGAAAAATCAACAAATTTTGTCTTTGATGACACTGAAATATACAACATGTAATTTTCATCCACTTATTAATGAAAATTACGATTTTTCCTCGGGCAAAAAATAAAAAAAATAATGATAATAACTTTAAAATAAAATAAAATAAATTTCAATTTTAATCCTAATCTCTATTTAAAAGAAATACATTATTTTTATTTTCTTTTGTCGATAAAAAACATACTATTAATTCGTCAAAATTTTCATACAGAGGATAGAAATGCTAACCCTAGCTCTCCTCGCCTCACTCCAACCAAATGTTTTTGCCAGGAAAGTAGAAAAAACGTAAGAGCAGTCCGCCAAACGTTGTTGAGTAGCCAAAAGACACAAGACCATAAGGCCCAAAACATAGATAGGATGAGAAGACAATCAATATCCATCAAGGAACATGAGGGAAGTCTGGAGTATGACCTGCGCTTGATGCATCCGAAGGGAAAGGGTCTCCATGAACAGGAAACTCCATGTGAGCTAGAGACCCATCCAACTAATCAAGGAAATCATTGGTGCGTCATTGGATTCTTCTGATGAAACCCAAGCATTTTTTTAATATTTTTAATCTTTTAATAATATTCAAATTCTATACATGAAACTAAGATGCAAAATTTGATTATATATCCCTGCTCACTTATTACAAGTTAACTTTGTATTCATTAAGCTTGGACCATGTCTAGAGTACATCCCAATCTCTATTTCATATATTTTTCAAATAGTAACCAAGTCAATTCATATAATTCTAAACCATCCACCTCTTAACTACAAATTCAAAAAATATATAGAGAAAGCTCATAAAAGCATGTCATAATGAGTAACATAGTGAACGACTGTGAGTCATCATCCCATCCAAGGGTAAAAATTGAACACGTCACATCTCTTCAAGAGGGGTCCAGTATGTCCTAGAAGTGCAAAGTGAAAATTAGGCATAAAAAAATGCTAATTTTTATTTATACTTATTTTCTAAAAAAATTAAATAATAAAACAAAATGCTCACGGTTGTCAGATAAATTATCAAATATCCCCTCATTTCCTTATTCTCTTTTCTATTTTTTTTAGTGACATACAAAATCCAAAGTATTCCTTTACATAAGTACCAAATTTTTGCCATATTCTTTATGCAACTGGTTACAAAATGTTATGGCAATTGGAGAAAGGATTTAATTGAATGAACTAGTGGCACTCAAAATGATTTGGTACAGAGTTGAGGGACAAAAGATTGCCCAAGCAGTTAAGTGTGTGATAACTGATATTTAATGGGAGGAGGAGGGAGGATGACGATATATCAATGTGTGAGGTGATGAGGTGATGTCCCAATGGGCACAATTTGTAGGTAATTTGTGTACACATTTACATTTGGAAGTGTTGGCATACAAAGTTATTATTGAGATGGTCCCCAGCCTTTGTGACAACCAAATATCTAGTCACTCAAATAGGTTGGCTTGGAAAACTATTTTGGCATGTATATATGTGGATAAAAATAATCATAGATCTCTATGAGAGTCAATTCCGTGAAGCCTCAAGACAATGTGTGTTCAATAGGATTCCTTTGATGACATTGTGAGATTATTATTTTTTGGTACAAATGGATTTGTGCTTGTTCGTGAAGGTTTTGGCAAGAGGTTTGGTGCTAAGAATTATCATGGCCTCCAAACACACCAGTGCAGGGTTTCATTCATCAAGATTTCGTTGTTTTTGTGAGGTTAAATTCAATAATTTCCTAGTCTAGATTGTGGTAGTTACTCTCATTTCTCTCGATGCTCTTGTCCTTAATGCCTTAAACTTGGTGGCAAACTTTCATCTGGAACATTCTGAGTTGGCAAAGCTTTCAAAGAATTCCTTCCTCAAGGTTTCGAATTTGCAACTAGATATTACCATTTACAAGGAATGCTAGGGTTTGAACTATGATATGAACTTGGGAAAGGTGTTGAGTAAATTTTCAGTTCTTATGGACCTAGAGGGAGCCCATGAAAGGCTAGTCATGTTCCATAATGGGTAGGTGACTATTGGGAAAAACTTGGTTCGAGATTCGAAAGTGGGTCTTGAAATTCATTTGAACGATTGGGCAGAGCCCAACCCTAGGTTTTTTTCTAGTTTGACCACAAGCTCAAGTGCAATTCGCAGGTCCTATAGATTTAAGACAATATTCATTAACCATTTTTCAGTAGTGAGTTTAGCCATGACAAGAATTCAAGATTACACTTGGTGCTTTTACCCTTACCTCTCACATCATTTATTCATTCATATATATTTCATTTGTTTTGGTTAAAATAAACCCTAAGAAACTATAGGTTGGGACTAGCACTCAGTCTCATCCCTTTGAAACTCATGTCATCCTAATATGACACAGAATGCCACTAATGAAACCCTTGTTGATAGTTCACGATTATTTCACTCTGTTGACCTCACAAGTGAAATCAAAAGCAACGAATGACTTGCACCAACTATCTTTCCATTGAAATCTATTCCATGCGTTGGGGTAGACCATAGCTAGAATGAAACCATTATGGATGGCTTAACATAGTAGAACTCAACCTCAATGATGGATCATTGTCCACCTCAAAAGATAATTAAAATCGACACATTGTGATATCCCTTTGAAAGTCATGGCATCTAGGTGGGGCTTACGATATACAGATTGAAACCTTGGTGGATGACCTAACACTCCATAAATCTAATGATGAACAAGTACCCTATTGGCATTCATCTATATTTCACTTCCCATATGTTTAGAAAATATTGGTTCAATTCCATTTACATTTTCGCTAGGTTATCTTTTATTCTTGTATTTTTTGTAGATCTTTTCTTGTTGCTCTAAATTATAGATCCATAAGGTTGCTGCAAATTGTCATTCTGTTAAATAGAGAAATGCAGGATTATGATAAATGGGAGCCTTCAATTTCCATTTATGGTAGCCTTCAATTTCCACTTATTAGAGATAAAATACTACCAAAAAATTAAAAATAGAAAATGCAGAAGTCTAATGGTGAAAGTCTTGTATTTCTGCTATTTAGATATTAAATAAGTTTTGTATAATTTGAGTTCTTTTACTTGTATAATTTGAGTTATTAAATCTGTATAATTTGTAGAACATGATAGGAAAAAAACACTTAGATACACTTTTGTTTTGGAGACTGAATACACTTTTTCATTTTGAAAATAATTAATACAATTTATAAAATTTGTTACTATCTCAATATGCATTTTCACATTTCACTCTATTATTTATTTAATGTTGTCACAATATATTATTTGTATTGCCCATTTAGTTGTAAAAAATTAATTTACTTAATAAAAATAAATTTAATTTAAAATAAAATGTAAAATGGTATACTCCAGTAAATTCAAATATTTTTTCCTTTTAACTTCTCCATCATGAAAAATGGGCATAAAACCCTTCGAATAAAAATTAACATCAAGACTTCAAATTTAATCCCTTGTCCCATCACACTTCAAATTTGAGCACTGGTCCCATCATCAAAGAAAGTTAAACGCGGTAAACAGCCGGAGGTGCAGGTACTCTTACATTTCTTTGTTTTCACACACCACCCCTTCTCTGCTTACTTGCGCGAAATCTGGTTGACTCTGATGAGCAATCGAAAAAGAACATAACGATTTCGTCTTGTCTGTTTTCTGTGGCAATCTTGTTTCCATATTTTAACATATTTGAAAAAGAGATATAAATTGAAGTTATAAAACTATAGCCTGACCATTTTTAATTGATGAAGTTTGGGGAGGAAACAACATATCGGAAAAAGTAACAACCATGAAGAAAATAGCCAGACACTGACCAATTTTAGTTAATAAAGTGTACACAAACAAACTTCTGATAACTGAGGGAAAATAATATTGAAAAAGCAAAGCAACCACATGAAGAAAAGTTCAGGGGAGTAATCTTGGAAAAGAGCATTTACAGTACAGGGAATTTCAACCGGACAATGGGAATGCATCTAAAAACATCATCTACTTTATTTAAATTTAAAGTGGAAGTCTACTCGTAGCATATTGCGTTATCGCTGATCTCGTGAAACTGGACAATTTGGTCTTTATCGCTGATCTCGTGCAACTGGACAATTTGGTCTTTGCACACTGCTTTGTCTCTGATCTTTGAATTTAGTATCACTGCATCAGCCCCCGTTTCCCGCTGGATCGAGATGGTGGGCCCCAAAGTGTTTAAACACACCGTTTACGCGCGTAACTGCTGGACGTACATTATGGCGTGAGCGGTGTGACGACATCCAATCATCTCGGCTCCAGGGGGCCGGATGAAGGATCAGCAGCTGTATCGGGGTCAACCAATACACCATCCACATCTACTAAAGCAGGCGTTGTGGGCGATGGAAGATTATCTTGCTCACTTGTCAGCATTGACACCACCTCGGACATTGAAGGCCGCGAAAATGAAGCTGCTTGCGTGCACAGCAGACCGATTTTAATCACTCTAAACCCTTCATCCCACGAATAAGTGCCCTCCAATGTAGATTCAATAATTTCTAAAGTTCTTTCCGCTTTATACAGTCTCCATGTCTGGTTGCCCAATACAACAAAATAACATAAGGCTTTAGTTAGCAAGGCATCACAACGCTATATTTGGAGATTTTAGAAAATTTGCACTTGAAAGATATGACGAAATCCATATGAGACATACTGAGTCGATAAGAAACTCTGTGGCTTGAACCGAACCCTGATTCTTTCTTCCGCTCACAATCTCAAGTAGAAGAACTCCAAAGCTGAATACATCTGCTTTCTCTGTCAGCTGCCCGCGTAAAGCGTACTCAGGCGCCATGTAGCCTCTGCATAATGTCATTTACAATGAACTCCATATCTTAAACCATGTTAAAAACATACGTGCCTTTTAGGTATAAAAATTGTAGTATATTGATATCAACAGGGGACAACAAAAGATTGAACTGGACAGATAATTCTTACAAAGTTCCGACAACTCTAGTGCTAACGTGGCTCTGATCTTCTGCAAGGAGTTTGGCCAAGCCGAAGTCTGTTATTTTGGGTCTGTGTTTATTATCCAGTAAAATATTGGTTGCTTTAATATCTCTGTGGATGATCCGATTTTCAGACTCCTCGTGAAGATAGGCCAGCCCACGCGCAGTTCCAACTATGATTTCATATCGCTCTCTCCATTTAAGTGAATGCTTTTTTGTCGCATCTGTAATCAATGCATATCCGGAAGTAAAAACATTAAGAAGGTACATACACAAACTAGAACATATCAAAGATCCATGCGGCCATTAAGCAGTTAAAGAGCTAGAAGAAACCGAATAGAATTCTGTCAAGACTACTGTTCTCGAGGTATTCGTAAACCAGGAGCCTTTCTGAGCTTTCAACACAGCAACCAAGCAATTTCACTAGATTTCTGTGTTGAACACGACTGATGAGATTTGCTTCATTCAAGAATTCAGCCTCTCCTTGCCTTGATCCTCTTTTCAGCCGTTTAACTGCAACCTCTTGGTCGTCAGGTAGAACGCCCTGTACATCAATCAGGTTTAAATTCTTTATATTCTCCATTATGACATGGAGTTGTTGCTGGCTATAACTCTATCCCAAATGAAATGAGAACAATTATTTAACGCTTACATTAAATCAGCTTTTAATTACTTGAGCTTTTGTTCCTGGATATAAATCGCTAATTCAATTGAAAGCAATTATGTAACACTCACTTTATAGACGGACCCAAAACTTCCCTCGCCAAGTTTGTTCTCTGCGCTAAAATTGGAAGTAGCCTCTCTCAGAATATGGTACTGAAAAATGAGTTCCGGATTCAGCTCGGAAAGCGATAAGCTGATTTCTCTTTGCTCACCTGCAAAAACAATTAATCAATAGGTAAGCAGCTCATAAGTACCTTCTAATAAGAGGCACAATTTCGGGATCTCTGGTTAAAGTAAGACGGGTTTTTCTTTTTGAAAAAATAAAATTCGGGATCTCTGGTTATGGGAATCCGTTTCCAACCTTTCCGTCGAATCCACATGGAAAGGCCTATGGATGCAATTAATCCAGCCGTAGCGCCTACTACGCCTAGAGCTATGGGAAGCACCTTAGAGCTTTTCCCTCCTACAAATTTGCACATAAAGCCTTCTTAAATTAGCTATGTTTATTTCACTGAATGATTTGTCTCTATAAAACCAGTATGTTCCTAATCGTTGTAATCTCTATGAATATTTTAGTAAATTGGGAAATCTTTTATTTTACGAAGTGAACAAAACCACAATTCGCCTTTTGATCATAACATACCTGATCTCGGAGGACCCTCGCCTGGAGTAGCGGGCGTTGGCGAAATGATGAACGTATTGAAAAAGTTGTAAATCTCGTAACGCAGAGCACAGTGAGGACTTCTGTAGCGTGCTCCATTAGCTCCAGTTGCGCATGCCGTGCCATTGATATTATTCAATCTACCCGCACCGGATATCTTTGACCGACCTACAGATAAGCAGGAGCGGCAGTTTGTTGGGGACAGATCTCTCCAACACTGGGCTAAGCTGTACATTTCCCTGGAATCCGAAAAAATGGTGTCGACTTTAACTGTAGCGAAAAGTTGAGGACTTTGCAGAGCTTTTTCGATGGTATTTGAGAGGACTTGCTCAGTAATATTTCCAAACTGCGCTGGAGCATAAGTTTTCTGGGGGTTGCAAACAACATCCGTAGACTCGCTCTCATTATAGTCGTTGTAAAAGTTACGATCGCCGTAACGTAAGAAGCAGTCGTTTAGCCAAACGAATCCAGAGGTGCTGTTTTGACATTCCTTAACAACCAATGCTGCCGCCTCCGATTCGCACTGTTTGCAGTCCGAGGAATTTATATCCCCCCTGCATTGGGCTAGCCCATAAACAACATTATTGCTGCTTTGCCCCTCAACACTAGTGTTGAATCCGCTCGTTGAAACGTTCTCCACCAATGATTGAATAACCTGGTTTAGATTGTGCTGGAAATCGCTACCGTAAGTATATTGGTTAGGCCAGCATTCACCCCAATAAGAATGATTAAAATCCTCAGCCGCTAAGAGGTGCAGAGGCGTCCACACACTGACCATAACCAACATACAATTGATTAGTGTTTTCGCCTTCATCGCCATTGCAGGGCAATAGGAGCTGAACGCTCTTCTCCATCTCTTTTTAATTTGATGAGGGAAGGTGCTCCTGTAGTATTTTAAAGATGAGTTAGAAAAAAGTCGCTGACGTAAGTCGGTAAAGTGTGAAGTTCCAATGCTCTCACTTATGGATCCCGAGTCAGTCTTCAATTAAAAATAAATTTAACTTCACATTAATTTAATGAAATTTCTTATGTTATATTAAACTTTCCATATGCCGTTCATTCATTTAACAGGGTCGTCCCTATTGGCTTTGTAAGGCAGGGAACACGCGAAAACTATGTTTGAGTTTGACTTGTTATGCCGGCTGTTCAGATTCGTTTGAGGACCCCCCGTTTGCATTGAACCGTTCATCGCACTCGTTCCGGAAACTTTTTTACAATCCGGAAACCTCCATCACTGAGTCTGCAACCGCTTAGTCGCGATCAAGGGTCCGGGTACGATTCTCTTACACGAATAATCGTGTTAATAATGATTTTTATAAGCATACGTATTGGAGAATAGCTTTTCGAGAATTATTTTAATTAAGATTTATTTTAAATATTGATTTAAACAATGATTTAATATGAGTTTAAAGGGATTGAATTTTTTGAAGCTTAAATTTTTTTATGAATAGATATTATTTAAATAGTTGTAGAATGAGCCTTTTCTGTCTCTATTAAGGATTATTAAATGGATCACATGGAATCTTATTAAAAGCATAATTATTATTTAAAGCCATGACCTCACATTTCCAACTAGCTTATGGGTGTAACGAGGACATTCTTGTCGAAGATCTCATATGGTGGATTGAACATTACCCGACAATGTATGATCAGGAATCAAATGATGAACTGTTCAAATGCGTCACAGAGGAGGAGTTACTTGTGGTCCTTAAATCTTTTAATGGTGATGGGTGGACGGTGGAAATGTTCACAGATTTCTTTGATCTGTGAGTTACTTGTGGTCCTTAAATCTTTCAATGGTGATGGGTGGATGGTGGAAATGTTCACACATTTCTTTGATCTGTTCAAAATTGTACTGCTGGACATGGTGGAGTAGTCGGGGATGACTCAGAATATTCACCATCTTATTAATTCCACATATATTGCTTTAATTCCAAAGCACTGCCCAACAACCTGTTTCACGGATTTTAGGCCCATTTCATTGTGTAACCTCATTTATAAAGTCATCTCAAAAACCATTGCTTGGCGTATGTGGGTTATTTTATCGCGCCATATATCTCCGGAGTAACATGTGTTCCTTTAAGACAGACAACTACATGACGCTGTTGCAAATGCCCAAGAATGTATGCATTCGATTCATACAAAGCATCTCAATGCTGCCATTTTGCAAGTGAATATGTAGAAGGCATATGATTGCCTAGATTGGGGATAACTCAGAATGGTCCTTTACAAAATAGGAATTCAACCTAGATGCGTTGATTGGATTATGGTGTGTGTTATTAATGTTAATTTTTCTGTGATTATAAACGGACACCCAACACAATTCTTTCGAGATGGACGAGGACTTCGACAGGGTTGCTCACTCTCTTCGCTTTTATTCATTTTGGCAATGGACAATCTGAGCTTGCATATTAAAGAAGCGTTGGAGCTCGACCAATTCCAGGCTCTGCAGATGGGTAACAACATCACATGGTTTCTTTGTAGATGACGTGCTCATCATGGGTATGTTAAATCGATTTGCATGGTTGTGCCTTTTTCATATTTTTAGGAAATTTGCTAATGCCACTGGCTTGCATATGAATGTTCATAAGTCTATTATCTTTCATGGAGATTGTGATCTGGAAATCATTGCATATATAAAAAAATTGTTTGGTATTGAGGCAGAGATGAAGGATAATGGTATGAAGTACCTGGGGTACCATATCAAACCTTGTAATTAGAGGAATGTTGATTAGCAATGACTTGTGGATAGATTTTTTAAGAGGATATCTAGGTGGGAATTTAGATGTCCGTCACTGGGGTTCGGGTCATCCTTACCCATGCTGTCCTTAACCAACTAGGGCTTTACTGGGCTCATCTTTATCATATCCCTGTCACCATTATTCATAGTCTTAACCATATTATGGCTAACTTTATATGGGGGGGGGGAGTCATGGGCGTAAGAAATATCATTTGGAAAAGCTGTCCAACATTACATTGCCAAAGGTCATGGGTGGTTGGGGGGTACTGGATCTACGTCGCTTTGGAAGGTCGCTACTGATCAAATCTCTATGGAGGGGTATATTTAGGTCTGGGTCTTGGAGTCGTGTTATCAGACATAAATATCTTAAGGACCATGATTTCTTATTTTGGTACCGAAAATGCACTATTGGATCCATTCATGGATCAACAATCTGGCTTAACTTTCTCAAAGTTGCTAATATATTTCTACAACATCTCACATGGACCATGGGATCGGATCACAGAATCCTTATTGGTATTGACCATATTCTGGGGGCTGGCAACAAATGTAACATCTCTGTAGGGCTCATATAGTTCTTAAAAAGATAAGGCATATATTTCTGGAGTCAAGCCATTACACAATGGAGGGGTCCCTGCCCAGTTTGGAAAAATGCACAGGAGTTGGGTCTATTTGGGAAATGGGACCAGGAATGGAACTAGATTGTTGCTGGTATGAAGCATCTTGGGATTTGTCATGCAGGATTTAAAGACAAACTAGTTTGGATAGGGAAGATGATGTCTAGAAACATCATTGTTGTTGATACATATCTTTCTCTCTGTATCGATGATGTCTGGAAACATCATTGTTGCTGATACATATCTTTCTCTCTGTATCGAGGAGGGGGAGAAACATGTTTTATATGCCTTTTGGAAGAACAAAATCCCAACCAAAATCATTATTTTTTCATGGTTGGTTTTCCATAACAAAAATATCACATGGGAAAATTTGCAAAAGAGGTAGTGGCATGGTCCCAGTGTTTGTTCTACTTGCAAAGTGGAAGCAAAAAACAACAATCACATGTTCCTCAAGTGTCAACATATGGTTCAGCTATGGAAAAGGCTATCATCACATATCGGTTTTCCTTATATTCAACATGACTGTATTGTGGATTGTTTGATGTGGTGGAGTACTCAGAAGACAATTTGGAGATCCATTCCACTTATACTTTTCTGGGATATATGGAAATGGAGAAATAAATGCATATTTCAGAATTCCATAGGAGATTTCTATAAGGTTTTTGAAAGTACTTTATCTAATCTTTCTATGCACACTTCTATAGAATCATGCTCCAAAATACCACAACACAAGTGGACAGGGCTTCGGATGGAATACCTAATCGGTCTTTTTTTTTTTTTTTTTTTTTAATATTTTTTTTTTATGGTGTTGCACAACGGAACACATGTGGTTGTGGTTTTTGGATTTCCATTTCAAATGAATTGGCATACATGACTCACTAGTATGGGGGAAGTGGCACTAACACCAGGGCTAAAGCAATGGCTTTATGGGGCCTCCTATGGTTCACCAACTTCCTTGGTATCCCTATTATACATATCTATGGGGATTCCAAGATTATCATAGATCAAATCATAGGTAGGGAAAACATCAACAATCCTTTGCTACTTGGTTGGCTGGGGAGAATTGGTCTTCTATGGAATCAACTCAACAATTCTACTATTATGCATATTGGCAGAGAACAGAACAAGGAAGCTGATGAACTTTCAAAGAAGGGACTACTAGGTAAATTTGGTAATATGTATATGGAAATAATTCTGAATCAAAATGTTTTAGATGTTAGAGATTTTCCATTTCCTGGGTAAATTCTATATCCCCTCTTTTTTTGTATATTTTTGTATGTCTACTAGTCTTAATGCCTGTTAGTTTCACTCACTTGGATGGAAGGTCATGCTATTTTATCTATCGCTCGAACAGATGGTATGGTGGAGTAGCAGATATGCCATGTTCATATTTTTATTTTGGTCGATTTTGTTGTAATTATCTATGTCCTTTTATGTTTATTCTGGAACAGATGTGGGCCTATGGACTCTTTGATATTTTTGTAATATGTTTGTTGTGACACTATTTGGATGGGATGCTAAATATGCATAATCATATGATCTATATGATGGAATACTTGACAAGAATTGTGTATATCCTGAATATTGATTATAAAATATAATATATCAAGCTTTTTTCGTACTAAAGAAAAAAAAAAGAAAAGAAAAAAAGAAGAAATTTATCCAAAATTAATTAATTAAAAAAAATGTCATATTTGTATGTTGTATTGATAAATCATGGTATTATAACAAAAACTATTTGCAAATTAAAAATTCCCATACTAAAATCAAAAAGAATCTATATAAATAAAATATTGTTTAATTATATATTAACTTTTTTTGATATATAAAAAAACTAATAGTTAAACATCAAGATTTGACTTAATTTCTTTTTAACCAAAAAAAACTAATAGTTAAACATCATTGTTGCACTATTTTTATGAAATGATATATTTTAAATACTCTTTCAAATAAATTAAAGGTTAATGTGATGAAATTACTATATAAAACTTTATTACTTTAATATATTAATTTTTAATTTGAATATTAATAAATTAATAAAGAATTAATTTAAAATTGTGTAAAAATGTGCCAAAATTAAAATCTTATTACTCTATCTTAATAATTACATTAACATATTTAACAAAATGCTAAAATTTTAATATCCAAAAAGAGCCATTTAGAAAATGAAAATTAAACCACCTATGCAAAAATTTAAGTACTTTGTAAAATTAAACTTCACACATCTTTGTAAATTGAACCGTTATTGTGGTTCTCATTGAAACAAAAGTTTAATGGTACTATTAATGAAAATACAGTAAAAAACAATGATGTGATTAGATAATGGCAATAACTAACTATAACATTAATTTATTGGACTTTTATGTTTACTCACATACACATAAATATGCATGCTATTCATATTGACAACTATAAAGTGATTATTATTATTAAGATTTTTTATTTAAATAATTTTTGAAATAAAATTTACTTGTGATTTAATCTTTATTTTATTTATATATTGAATAAATATAATAAAAATATTTATAATAAAATAGATTTTTGTAATAATTAAATATACATATTTTCATATAATGATATTATTAATATCAAAAATAAAATTTAAATTTAAACTTTTGATTTTGTATATATATACATAGATTGAATAAATATAATAAAAATATTTGTAATAAAATAGTTTTTGTAATAATTAAATAAACACATTTTCTTATTAATTTAATGATATTAATATTAAAAATAAAATTTAAATTTAAATCTTGTGATTTTGTAAACTTGATCCTAAGTTCCAATTTTCTTAAAGTTGAAGCTTTTTAATAGTTTTTAAGTTCCTAAAACCATTATCAACATAAATTGTAGATGTTTCATTCTCGTCACTTGGTATTAGAACACACGAGTTACACGTGATAAAGATATTGAAACACTTGGATATTAGAGTCCATGGGTTACATGTGATGTATAATTTAAATGATTTCGAGATTAAAACCCATGCATTACATGTGATGAAGACTTTAAAAGGCTTTGAGACTCTCCATTGTAATGTGCTTGAGTAGAGCAGAGGCTTACTTGGAGAAGCCAAAATTTTGGTTGACTTCTCTACTTTAATGTCATCCATGGTTGCATTTAAGCTACATGATAATAATAAATCTTTCCTTGGCTGGGGGTTTTCAAGGTAGATGATGGCATGGATGCTTTATATGTCATATTTTTGTTGTGTATGTGATTTTAATGATTATTTCTCTCATATTCATTTTCATTCCTGAAAGTGGTATCAGAGATAAGGGGAAATGGCCTATAGAAGGAGGTGATGGTTGCATACGTGAAGATTTTTTGGAGAGGAACTAGAGGTTAAACAAGGTGAGACTTAACCATAAAAGCGAGATTTAGTGAGGAGAGAACTTGGTATGAGTGAGAATAGCACATGGTTTTTGGAAAGGTAGAGGAGGAAGTCAAAAATTGACACACACAAAAAGAATATGAGATTCTTCTCTTCTATTAAACTCACATAAACTTGAATTCATTACAATGAACCCAAAGTGGGGTTTTTAACTTTTTAAGTCACGACTCAACTGGCGTTGACTTCAACATGCAAACACTCACTAAATTTAACCTTTCTAAATATATAATGAACTTGAACTTCTAATATTGGAATCAACTTAACTCAAGTGCTCACTTCATGCATCCCATGCACACTAGGGTAATTGCAATTTCCAACAATGGTGTGAGAAAGTATACATGCAAACACTCACTAAATTTATCTTTTCCAAATATAGAATGAACTTGAAATTCTAATATTGGATTTGACTTAACTCAACCACTCACTTCATGCATCCCATGCACACTAGGGTAATTACAATTTACAACAATGGTGTGAGAAAGTGTGCATATGTGTGAGAATGCCAGATAGCAATAACTAAATTATAAACTACATATATATGGGCATATGACTGTAATACTTGGTTAGGCATGCATACCCATACTAATAGAGCCTTGGAGTAGTCCTAAGTGAAATGGAAGGAGAGCATGGGGGTTTCCTCAATCAATCTTAAAGGGCGGAATGTTAAGGTGGGGTAAATTTGACTATGTGAAAGAGTAAAAGTTGTTAGGTCCATAGTAGTGGTTTTGAGTACATGGTTTTGGTGGCTTGTGGTATTAGAGCCCATGAGTTACATGTGATGAAGTGTTTAAATGTCTTGGAGATTCCCCATTGTAATGTGCCTACATTCAGTTGGTTCACTTGGCCTTGCTAGGATGTTGGTTGGCTTGGTTGGTTTTAAGTCAAGACATGGTTGCACTTAAGCCATATGATAATAATATATTTCTTATTAGGTTGGTTTTTTTCCACATAAGGTTTTCCAGAGTAAATTGTGGTGTTCATGGTTTATATGTAGTGTTGTTGTTGTGTATTTGATTGTTATGATTATTGATAATGCATTATTTTTATTCCTAATAATAGCTATGCATAATACCAATGATGTTGTTTCTATAAAAAAAAAAAAATGTTTCACGATAACTATCATTTTCTATATTGAGCATATATTTTATGAGAGAAAGTTGGAAGAAAAGAGAAATTATTTTATAAGTCTAGACTTACCTTTCTAACCATTAAAATAAATTATGAATTAAGATAAAAAGATTATTTATTTCTTTTATTATTATTTACATTTTGTATTAAAATCTAAGTTGATCAACATTGTCACATACCTCTTTGACCGAGTGTTAATAACCACCTACTATGCTCCCATATCTACATTTAACTTCGATTAAATTTATATTTAATAGTTGTCACATGCATCAATATTCAATCATCTCATAAACAAAGATAACACATGCAGTTATACTCATATCCTTAGAGATTGTACAACATAAAAAGTAAGGAGCAAGTTGAATGAGACTAGGGTAGCTGAAAGAATGTCGCTTGGAAAATCGAGCATCGCCACCCAACCTAGAACTGACTTCCTCCAATTCACCCCTAAGCCGAGAGTTCTTGCCATTGATCAACTGCCTCTTGTTGATCTCCTCAATGGGTATTTAATACCCTCTTTCATGATATGGTTTCCTTTAGTGGTGTCCTACTCTTATGAATCTTTTTATCCATTTGCCTAGGCTTTTCCTAGAAAAGCTCACCTTTCTCTCCTGCGAGGCTTTTCCCATAAAAGATTTCCTTTCTCTCCCAGAATGCTTTTATGTTTTTCTTGCTCGCCTTTCTCTCTCATGAGGCTTTTCCCATAGAATCTTGTCTTTCTCTCTTGCAAGGCTTTTACGTTTTTCTTAAAATTAGCATCTTTCTCTAGCTAAGAAACCTAATGGATATTTATCTCCCATTCCATTAAGTTTATCTAGAATTTGATCTAGAAGCCTTATCATGAAATAATTATCCATTCCTATTCACCAATGGGGTTTCATTTGGCAAGAATCTCATCTCTTGGTGTCTCGTTTTCCAAGCGATTAATTTATCTTTATTTATTTAATAATAAAGTATTTACTTTCATTGTTACACCTCAGAACTAGATTTTTTGTTACAACTCAGTCTTAGCTTAGGTCCAACATGCTAGAAACCCTTATATTTACATTGTCCTTAGTGTATTACTTCATGTTACAATTTATTTCCTCGTTCACAGGTAGTTGTTTTTGAATTTACAAGTTCCCATGGCCTTGCCACCTGAATCAGATCTTCCGATACATAGGTTACAAAGGAGTTCTACCAACAAATCTTCTTCCATTGCTACCTGTGACATTTGTTTCAATCAATTTTGTGAGAGACTTCACATGAAGAAACTTAATTTTTTTTTTACCATCGTTAATGTCATAACTTGATATAACGGTATTACTCTTTGAGTAACTATGGGTTATTGTTTCCTCCCATTTAACTATGATTCCTCATTTTCATTTTCATTGTATTTAAGTAATAGGAAGAAGTGCATGTTCTTCCAATGCATTTGTGTTATTTCCACACACTTTCTTCCTATAGTTTCCCTACATTTGTCACGACAAGTCAAACTAGCACATTTGACCAATCAACCTGTATAAAATATCACATCACGTTAACTCAAAACATAACCATCAAAATCATAAACCATATGTAACCATCATAACCCCAATCATATATCACATGCAATCATTATATATTAGAATTGTAAATCATATGTATACTAGAAATGAAACAAAATATAAATACTTATCCTTTAATCAATCCTTAGTTTCCACCTTTGTCTTGCCTCTGTATGCACTCTAGATTGGTTGCCACACCAGGAAATAACCCATGCCTTCTCCTCAACCATGTGTACATCACACACATAGTTTGCATCACACATGTACAACTATACAAAATCATGTTTTCACATACCTCTTTGACCGAGTGTTAATAACCACCTAATATGCTCCCATCTCTAAATTTAACTTTGATTAAATTTATATTTAGTAGTTGTCACATGCATCAATTTTCAATCATCTCATAAACAAAGATAACACATGCAATTATACTCATATCCTTAGATATTCGAAAACATAAAAAGTAAGGAGCCAATTGAATCAGACTAAAGTAGCTGAAAGAATGTCACTTGGAAAATCGAGCATCGCCTCCCAACCTAGAACTGACTTCATCCAATTCTCCCCCAAGCCGAGAGTTCTTGCCATTGATCAACTGCCTCTTGTTGATCTCCTCAACGGGTATTTAATACCCTCTATTATGATATGGTTTCCTTTAGTAGTGTCCTGCTCTTATGAATCTTTTTATCCATTTTCCTAGGCTTTTCTTAGAAAAGCTCACCTTTCTCTCCCACGAGGCTTTTCCCATAAAAGATTTACTTTCTCTCCCGCAATGCTTTTATGTTTTTCTTGCTCGCCTTTCTCTCTCGTGAGGCTTTTCCCATATAATCTTGTCTTTCTCTCCTGCAAGGCTTTTATGTTTTTCTTAAAATTAAAATCCTTCTCCAACTAAGAAATCTAATGGATATTTATCTCCCATTCCATTAAGCTTATCTAGAATTTGATCTAGAAGCCTTATCATGAGAGAATTATCCATTCCCATTAACCAATGGGGTTTCATTTGGCAAGAATCTAATCTCTTGGTTTCTCGTTTTCCAAGTGATTAATTTATCTTTATTTATTTAATAATAAAGTATTTACTTTCATTGTTACACCTCAGAACTAAATTTTTTGTTACAACTCAGTCTGAGCTTAGGTCCGACATGCTAGCAACATAATGTTGTATACAACGGAGGGGCGTTACATACTCCCCACCTTAAATTTACACTATCCTCAGTGTATTACTGCATCTTACAATCTATTTCCTTGCTCATAGGTAGTTGTTTCTGAATTTACATGTTCCCATGGCCTTGCCACATAAATTAGATCTTCCGATACATATGTTACAAAGGAGTTCTACCAACAAATATTCTTCCATTTCTACTTGTAACATTTGTTTCAATCAATTTTGTGAGAGACTTCAAATGAAGAAACTCAATTTTGTTTACCATCGTTAATGTCATAACATGATATAACGGTATTACTATTTGAGTAACTATGGGTTATTGTTTCCTTCCATTTAACTGTGATTCCTCATTTTCATTTTCATTGTATTTAAGTAATAGGATGAAATGCATGTTCTTCCAATGCATCTGTGTTCTTTCTGAACACTTTCTTCCTACAGTTTCCCTGCATTTGTCACAACAAGTCAAACTAGCACATTTGACCAATCAACCTGTATAAAATATCACATCAAGTTAACTCAAAACATAACCATAAAAATCATAAATCATATGTAACCATCATAACCCAAATCATAGATCACATGCAATCATTATAGATTAGAATTGTAAATCACATGTATACTAGAAATGAAACAAAATACTAATACTTATCCTTTAATCAATCCTTAGTTTCCGCCTTTGTCTTGCCTCTGTATGCACTCTAGATTGGTTGCCACACCAGGAAATAACCCATGCATTCTCCTCAACCATGTGTACATCACACACATAGTGTGTAACACACACGTACAACTATACATGTCATCCAACATCATGGAATACCTACATCCACACCAGTGCCATCTGTACCACATGTACACAGTACTACCTATACAACGTGTACATAATACTCATTTCCCATAGCCTCATATACACGACATATACATGATCCACATTTTTTCAACAATGTTAGTGTTATTATCATAACATTAGGTCAATGTCAAAATTTCCTTTATTTATTCACAATACCTTTAGGAAAGTCAAACCATGCTCATTTTGTCGATTGGAGAATAAGGAATTCATGGACCTGTTTTATCTCAAAAGTATTCAAGTACTTTTATTTAGCTAATCCTTTTCATGTATCTTTTGGCTATAGGAAATTTCAGCAAAATGATAACATAGATGTTAACCCAACTCTTCCTCTCTCTCACCCCTAATAATTGATAATGCTAAGCAATATTACTTATACAATCTCATAACATGATTGATTTTAAGTATAATTAAGATTCAGATTAAAACATAATATCAATAAGCTAACAAAATAGGCCTAAAATATCAAAAATCAAATTATTAGCAAAATAATAATATTAATACTACTCTTCAACAAATAATAATAAATAAAAATGAAAAGAATAATTTATTACTATACATTGAAAACATATATTACTATTCAAATTATGAGTAAAGTATTATTAATATTATTCTTCAACAAATAATAATAAAAACAATAAAATTCCATTAGAAATGAAAATAAGCGAAATTCATTTAAGAAGCCTAAAAATAATTTTATTACATACATTGATAAAAATAATTTTTTTATTACAATGCATTAAAAGCATAAAATTTAATTAAAATTTTGTAATAAATTGAATAAGGGTCATACTAAATGAGTATAATATAACTCAGATTAAAATAAATATTAGCAAAAATTAAAGGGCTAAATTAAAAAATTGAATAGAATAAAAAGCATATAAATAATTTTTTATTATTAATTATATGACATAAAAATAATAAAGATTCTATAAAATAAGTGATTATTTACCATAAGCTATTCAACGCCCCACATTGACAACACTCCATTTCATATTTATAATGCCCTTTCTCTTCTTTGTAGATTCAGTCATGAGGATGAGTCTTGTTCTAGACTCGAAATGTAGACAACATAAAAATGAATACTGTGGAATATCTGAGCCCAGAATCTCAAAAACCACACCACAGCAATCTGCAAACAATTATAGATGTAGTTATGAATAATAAAAATTTACAATCCCAATAACTTATAGTATCAAGATTGAATCTGTCCCTTAGACAAGGTTTTAATAACAACGAAATATGACCACTGCTTAATCACAAAGCAAACTATTGACTAGATAGTTAGTCCAATATGGACTTCAATGTTATATTTGTAGTCTAATAACAACCTTAACTTTGTCTTTAGCCAAGAAAATAATTGTTTGGTACTCAAAAGTACTCCACACATAAACTGGTTATGTCATATGATTTCATGTTTTCTCTTTTTAGCACTACTTCCAACACTTTGTTTCCCATGAATAATTCATTGTATATCCAAAACCAATTGAACAATCGGTATGCAAGTACATACACCTCCCATACATGAGTCATAACTTAAGGTTACAATGTTCTCAATTCCACACCCACTAAGTTTTTAGGCACTATGTGCACCAGGGTGTGAACCTAGGTCATTAGCATGTTGATACCCCACTTTAACACTAGATCATGACCTCGTAGAATATAATTAATCAATTATTAAATTCCTTAAAATAATTTGTTTATGAAATAATTGTTATGTTGTCATATTCAAAAATAGACAACACTATCAATGCAATATGACAGGTAGACTTCTCCCATATTGCTTGATAATAAATAGTGGTACAAAATATGCATTTCAGATTTTATGATTGTCCATTTATTTGAATAGATTACTAGATAAGATTTTATCGAACCAAATATCCTTGTACACAATAATCTCTATTACTAATACCACGTAGCCATCAATATGGTGAAGCCATCCTATTAATCTAGTGACGAGTTGTTGCATGGTTTCTCATATCCTCCCTTATCTTACTTGATGCATGTATTATTTGACTGCTGACATAAGATCCTTAGATCACCATAAGGTACATTAATGCGAAACCTTTTGGTTTACCAAAATTTTGTTAACCAATTCGGACTACTTCAAATGCATCAAGCATCACCATATCTAGTCTGCAAGTATACTTTGTTTTTATTAAATATAAGAACACAAATAATTTTAATCTTATCACTCCCCAAAATGAGTACATTTATAAGATCTACAATCATTCTACTGGAAGAATCTTCTTCTTGTTGTCGATTTGAAAGGCTCCTAGTTGTGAGATATTAACGAAAACCCATCTATATATGGATTGATAGGCACATCAAGGTTGTGGAGCTTGAGGTTGCTTACTTTAAGTTGCAAAAATTGACACACTAGAATTTGAGTGAACTTTGAGAATGTTCCCTTAATCTTAATATTGTATTTCTTCTAATAATCGAGAAGCACTAGGAGTTGCTTTTACACTCGTATTATGTATTTACACTAAATGTTCTTTTGGGTGCCAGTCCCATTGTCCTACTTATGAAGGTGATGAAATTATTACTGTATAATGTCTTCTTCAACATGTAAACAATGAGTTGTATTACATGTGTGCCTACCTTTTAGAAATCTAACCCTAGCTCAGTCTATATTAGAAATATAACTTGTGCCTCTTGCATATCCTAGTTACAATTATCAGGATATTGCATTTTGCAAAAAGAAACCTGTAACTTTTAAACTATGCATATCATATTAAGTTTGCATGTTGCTACTGAATATTTGAATAATGACCTAGTAAGGTTTAATTCCCTTTAAAAAAATGTATATTTGGAGCATTTTCCCAATAAATGTGAATTAAACGGTTCAACCAGTGGCACAACCATATTCAAAAATGAATGGCATAATTACATGTACATGCACCAATAAACACAACAATATTAAATCGAAAGAGAATCTTAGATAATAAAAATATATAGTCTCATACCACGTACAAGGACCTGTCTTTCATGAGCTTAATGATATCTCATGGAAATGTCATGAAGATAAACCTTCATAATTTGTTCTAGGTTGGAAACTAATTAATTAACCATCAATTTCAGATACTTTTGATAGAATGTGAGGAACTTATTTCCTATGAATTATATAGATTCCATCTATATAATTTTATTTTTTTATTTTTCCTCATGTTGGCCATGATCCATGGAAAAAACACTTGTCTATTTTATCTTTTTTGTTTGCCAGTTACCTCATAAGAGTTCAACATTTCTTCCCTTCATCTTTCATCATTTCTTAAGATCTCTAGGAGTATAAACTTTATTCGATTAAGTTATGTCCTTGACTGGACTATCTTTACTACATTAGTTTGTATTTTATTAAGCTATGTCCTTGCATAGCAATCATACAACTCATAATTTAATTTTAATATGAGTAGAATAATATGATGACCATATCACTAAAATCCATGAGATTTTTAATACCATAACCATACTTTAAAATTCACTTATTCACCACCATTATTTATTGATAGCTTTCATTACATAATATATCAGTTTTGCTTCCTAAAGTTGGTTATATGCTTTACTCCTCTTATATTGAGGCATTTAGTATTTGAGCCTTCTCTTACCTCAATTTCAATGATATATATTCTTCTTATGTATGTACTACATGTTATCTAATTGGATATCTCATTAACACTCTCGGCATAACATCCCACTTAATTGCATGTAAATTATAACACTCAATAAGTAACACAATAAAATAGTAACCAATTTATGCTTGACCATTTATACTTATTGAAATAATCAATGTGTTAATTCTTGTCATTTCTTTGCATTACTCTCTATTCCACTACAACACTACAGGGTTCTATGTTATATAACACATTGCAGATTTATTTTTTTCCATATAACCTTTTAGGGTTCCCTCTCCCCACAATGCTACTATAGCTACCCAATACTTAGACTTGAGAAATTCAATATAAGTGCAAGGATTAAATCCATCCTGGTTCATTTATGAAGCTCGACTATACCCATTGTAAAGTATCTTAAATCAAATTTAAACCATGATAAATAGTGAGAATTTGAGCCATCCATGAATGAAAGAACACAATGCAGCTCCACACAAGTGAGCCATACATTATTATCATTCCTCCATAACACTCATTGTATGAGAATGACCTCATTCATCCACAATACTCATCATACGCAAACAAGAAGGATGAAAACACATCCTTCCTAGAACAATGTAAAATAGCAGAAGGTATTCATATGGGATATTTTATGGATAAAAAATAACTCCTATAAAATTGTACACACATTTCTCTGTAGTTCATTTATACACAAATTTCCCACACGTCATTTAATCTTGTTTTATGTAATGACTACTTGAAATAATTTTGCAGAATAATCTGAAACTAGTGTTGTTGCCATCAAGGAAATTGCAACTAAGTATTGCAACAAAAAGTGGCATATATGTCAACGAGATTATACATGTTTTGATGTTTCCCACACATTAATGTGTACAAAATAAAATATGTGCAGCACAGTCCTCATCAATACATACAATAATTGAATAACTGTGCATCTAAAACTACGAATACGTATTTTCCATTAATGGTGGCATATATATATATATATATATATATATATATATATATATATATATATATATATATATATATATATCATAGTATTTATAATAAAACATGCAACGAAATAACCATGAACCTGGACATGAATGACCTCTGAGAGAGTCTTACCATAAAAAAATACCCCGTATGTCAGAGTCGAACAAATTCTAGCTTGTTGACGCAACAACTTGGCGTATTATTTGTAGTAAAAATTTGGGATTGATAATATTCTTACATGCGCATTGTTGGTAATATAAGAATAGGAAGCCTGGGAGCTCAAAACTATGGGAATTCAAAACCAGTGGCTCACATTACTTCCACGTTATCTTACTTAGATTCAATAACAGATTTTCATTGTAAATAAACAAAACTAGCCCCCTTTTTGGCACTTCAGTCTACAAAAATGAATTTTATCAATTTTAACAAAAAAATTAAACTTGAAAAATGTGTTTCAACTATCTCAAAACAAAGTGAAAATAATGTCTTTTGTCAGAAGGAAACTCCTTGACACTATATCACTCTTCCAATTTCAAGCTAATAGAATGGTCGGGCCTTTCTCGTCAACTGAGGTCTCTCAGAATCTTACTATTGGCTAACCAACCAAGGCTATGAGTTATGTTGGCCTTCCTACGTACACATGATCATGGTGGACCTGTCTTTACTGGATTAACCATCCATGAGGGAGATACGCTCAACACCGTCCCTCCTAGTTTCATTATCGAGTTCCTTTGTACCGAGAATGTTCCAACACATTACTTGTACATAGATATGTGGATTTAGGCCTACCTCTTTACAACATTTGGATTTTGATCAAAATCCCGTCCTCATTCCAAGAGAAAACTAACCCTCAATCCATGCAGCCTCTGATTTCCCAAATTACAATGCAGCATAAGGGATGAGAAACAACGGGTTATTCTGCTGAGGTTGCAGCAAAGGGGATGTTTTGTGTGCTTGGAATGAAGACCAGGGTCCTTTCAGAATGAATTATGGAGCCTTTGTGTTGAGTTTGCTGGCTATAAAATTATTGCTCACAGAATACCCAGATGGAGGTCCATCAATTTTCTTGGCCTCTTCACCGTCACTGATCTTTGAATACCCGGCAAAGAAATCCCTTTCTTTATACTCCCTTACTATAGAAGACTCGAATGGGTTGTTTAATAGAACATATATTCTACACAGTTTCCTTACCAAAGAAGGTAAAACCCAATGTCGATAAACTCAGACCCAATAATGTAATGGATATAGGAACTCTTTAAAATGATCTCACTGAGCTAATTATGCATAGCCTCTATCTACAATGCAAAGGTAAGATAGATTTCGCAATATTTGGTTTGCTGGAAAAATTGGATAACCATTATCCAAATTGAATGCATTTATGGCATGACAACAAGGATAATCCTTATCCAACTGAATACATCCATAGAAGATTCCACAACAATTTAGTTGTTTCTGGAATGGGTATGGTCATTTTTGTAATTGAATTTGCAATCAAATTCCTCTAGATCAGCAGATAAGCAGAAATATCGACACTACAGATAGAAAAGGAAATTAGTGGTCCTCAATGGGATTTTCTCCATCAATCCAAATTGGGAAGGTGTTGTTTCTTTAAATATACCCATAAAACATGCTTCTAAAGTTGCCATAACTAGGTGTGCCTTAAAGCTCAAAGGTGTGGGTTTTATTTTTCCAAAGCTTGTAAGCTGCATAAGAAAGAATTCAATTTTAAGGTAATTGAAAAAGGCGTTACTCTCTCAATGAGTTCATGAAGCATCACAACTTCTCATATTTACGCCATATTCCATTAATGGTCAACCCAAGTTTAATTTAAAATCTTAACCACACTTTATACCTCATTACCTCATTCCATCGATGGTCAAACCAAGCTATATGTTTTGTGCCAACAGAGCATGAGACAAGCGAAGGGAGGAGCCCAAGAGGTAACTGCTTATGTATTTCATATTTAATACAAAAAATTGTAGGGGTTTCATAGCTAGGTTGTCGTGGCGGTTCTAGACGTAGAATGCATTACCCAATGGAAATATTGGCATTAAAACAAAACCTAAGATGAAAAGTGTTGGGTAAGGTACCTACCTAGGGAAAGTTCAATGTTCATTACATTTATTGATATGAGCAGAGAAATATATTAACTTCCACCGAACGATGGATGAATGTACGTTGCGAAATTTTGTGGCCATAAGCTTGCATGCATTTTATCAGGAGCTGTATTTTTCACATGGAAACAATCTATGAAGGTTCCACCACTCAGCTAACCACTATGCGTGAGAAAGAGATATTGAATTCTTCCACAATAACCCTTGCAACCAACATTAATCCCTTGGGCGTTGCTCCTAATTTTATTTTATTCATATTTCAACTTGGGTCCACGAACCCTCGATTACTTTGAAGCACGAACATAACTACTTTATTCATAAGGCATATTTATCCAAAAATACACCATATGGTCTCTCTAGTGTTAGCTTGGATTTCTACCTTATTTCTTAGTTTTGTCAATAATGAATTACTGCTAGTGATAGTTTCTTCATCATTCTTCTTCATGGGCATCATAAGGAAATGACTATGATCTGAGTGAAGGAATTCTTAGAATTTACTATTTATTCGAAGTGAATACAATTGCACCAATGACATGATCTTGTAGACATCATTCAAATAAGCCATAATCCTTATCTACAACTACCAAAATATTTAGCAATTATAAGAATAAATTGTCATCAGAATATATATAAATATTGCTTCAAAAGCCTCAATATAGGTGTGTAAACTTCGAAACTGATTCTATTGTTCTTCCTTCAATATCTAGTGATCTGAATCAGGGTTTCGAACTACTTGTATTTTTAGTTGATTCCTTTATGCAATTGGAAACACAAATAGTTACATGATTGTCAAGAAATATATGAGACTTCACTGAACCCTTCATTGAAACCTCTTATGTGTGTAGGACCTAGAACCTATTCATATTTTACAGAGGTGGGTTGGCCCATAGGCTGCAATATTTGAACTTAGAGATTTGATACCATTTTTCACATACCTCTTTAACCCAATGTTAATAACCACCTACTATGCTCCCATCTCTAAATTTAACTTCAATTAAATTCCTATTCAATAGCTGTCACTTGCATCATATTCAATCATCTCATAAACAAAGATAAGACATGAAATTATACTCATATGCTTAGAGATTCGCCAAAATAATGAGTAAGGAGCCAAGATACAAAAAATCCCATGCAATTGAATGAGACAAGAGTAGATGAAAGAATGTCACTTAGAAAATCGAGCATCGCCACCCAACCTAGAACTCACTTCCTCTAGATCAACCCCTTGTCAAGAGTTCTTGCCATGGATCAATTGCCTCTTGTTGATCTCCTCAATGGGTATTCAATACCCTCTTTCACGATATGGTTTCCTTTAGCGGAATCTTGCTTTTATCGATCTTTTTATCTATTTTCCTAGGATTTTCCCAGAGAAGCTCATCTTTCTCTCCCGAGAGGCTTTTCCCATAAAATCTTGTTCTTCTCTCCCGCAAGGCTTTTACGTTTTTTTTCTCACCTTTCTCTCCCACGAGGATTTTCCCATAAAAGTTTGTCTTTCTCTCATGTAAGCCTTTTATTTTTTTCTTAAACTTAGAATCTTTCTCCAACTAATAAACTTAATGGATATTTCTCTCACATTCCATTAAGCTTATTTAGAATTTGATCTAAAAGTCTTATCATGAAAGAATTATCCATTCTCATTCACAAATGGGGTTTCATTTGGCAAGAATGTCATCTCTTGGTGTCTCATTTTGCAAGTGATTAATTTATTTTTATTTATTTATAATAAAATATTTACTTTCATTGTTACACCTCAGACCTAGCTTTTCTGTGACAACTCAGTCTTAGCTTAGGTCCAACATGATAGCAACAAAATGTTACATACAATGGAGGGGTGTTACAAATGTTTAATTTATGACCAATAACTCAATGTGCAATAAATTTTTTACCTACCTATATGTTTAATGATAATGTTAATATTGTGTCCAATATTTATTATTATCCATATTAAGAGTCATTTTAACTCTTAAGAGTTACTAAATTATTAGGAGTTTGTATTTACTATACTATCTAGGAGTGAGCTATAAACTTATTTAACATCATATATAAAATTGCGTTAGTTATTTTTACATTTTTAATTGTTGGCATAGTAACTAATATTATTAGGGAAAAAAATCAAACCAATTGCATCATGCTTATAAGGCAAGTGTTCTTCCATTTTAGTTAGCACCTTCTGAAATATTAGAAAATAAATAATATAATAATTTATTCAAAATAAAAAAATCATCTTCAATCATAATAAACCAATAATATCGTAAAAAAAATAAAAAAAAAATTATAATAAAAATCCATATTCCTTATACATTCAAGCTAGGATACAATGATATACACTATGATTAATGAACTTCCATTGAAAAATATGCTTTTGACATTTTGATATATGGGTAAGAAATGGAATTGGAAAAGAAATTGATTGAAAAAATACACTAATAAAAAGTAGAGGCCTTGGGGAAGAGATTTATTATTAAGAATTTCAAGCCAATGTCATCCTTAATACAATGCCACTAAATATATCCCTAATTTGCGAAGGGTTCAAAAGGAAAACACAGATCAACATGAGGGAGATTTCTTATTAAGAATTTCAAGCCAAACATCATCCTTAATTCAATGTCACTAAATATATCCCTAATTTTCTAAGAGGTCAAAAGGAAAACACAGATCAACATGAGTCATTGATAAAACTTGAAAGAAGAGAAGTTATCTAACACTACCATTTTAAATTGTCAAAGCTCATTTTCCACTATATAGTTTGGGTTCAACCAAAAAATGTTTGCAATACATTTCATTGATTCTAAAACACATTGAATGCATAAAATACACTTGTTGGAATACTGGACTGAAGATATGAAACTTTCACTACATAATGTTAATCTACCTTTTGTATTTACTATATCATTTTATTTCTACAAAAAGTACACATATTTTAAATTTCTAATATTTTTTATCAATAATAAAGTGACTTTTTGCCATTGATAATGTTTTAAATTTGACACAAATTTACTTTTAATTATTTATTAGTTAAATTTTAACTAATACATTCTCTAATATTCAATTTTATATAAATTTTAACATTATTAAAAAAAATAATATTTAATCGTTTTCTTAATTCATATTGTGAAGATCTCATTTCCACCTTTCAAAAGCATAATTAAATAATGGTCTTTTAGCCTAATTTTATGCCATCCCTAGATATATGCAACTTCCATCACCAAATAAAGAGCTTCGTTTTTGATAAAAATCGAAATGTTTGTATTAATGAAAATAAAACCCATTCATCTCTACGAAGGAGAGTCTAAACGAGGAGAGTCTGGCTCTGCAGAACGCTCTACATTGTTCATCAACATTACACATTTGAAATTTTACCTTTCCAAGGGGCTTAGTGAAAATGTTGTTGAAAATGCAACAAGATGATGGAGCTTAGTGGAAAGGAGTCGCCTTCACTAAGTGGGCCCGTAGGGTATTTTTGGCGCAAAGTCTATTTTTAGACTATGTCTATTTTTAGACATATGGATCATGGTCTATGAGTTGCAGGATGTTGTTTATGGATGATTGGTCATGTTGGGAAAAATAGATGGACTTCTATTTTTGGTTCACAGCGAAGTGATTAGAATCTATTTTTAGGCTGCCAGGCTAAAAATAGAAACAATCAAATATTATTAGCCCTTAGTAATATTTGGACTCTAAACATTATCTTATTCTCTTGGAGCACTTCAGTTCGAGCTATGGATGTGGCACATGCAGCTGACAAAAGGAATCACGTGGTTTCTTATGTGTTAGTTGAGCTATTGCGTGGAGGACTTCAGTTAGAACTCATGCATGTGAGTTCTGTGGAGTTGGATGTGGAGTTGATGGAGTTGTGTTGAGTTTGACTTAGTTGAACTAGTTGTATTTAGTCTAACTAAAGAATACACTAGTGATGAGTTGTGTGAATTAAATATTAATTAATTCACTAATTATTAAATCATAAAGAAACTAAAGAATATATCAGTTAACTCAGTGCATGGATAGTTCAACAGAGATAGGTGTTAGAGGTAAGTGAAAGGGTGAGTTGTGACTATCAGTTGTGCATGGGATTTTGCACATGCATGGATTGGGTTATGCCAATGAGGACTGCGTAGTGTGGGCCAATACCAAGGAATTATAACTTGTGCTCACGTGATTTTGAATCAGCCAAGGTAAATAGGAGTTTGGATTAGCCATTCTCATTCATTTTCTTGCAGGGTTGTGCAGTGGAAGCAGGCAAAACAGCAGAGGAGATTTGAACCTGTGACTTGTTCGGATCTGAGCTAGTTTTGTGTGTAACAGGTGGAGATAGTACTGAGTATTTGTGAGGAGTATTGTACTATGTATTGTTACATGTTCTCAATGATTAATATACAGATAGTGTGGGGTTTTCAGCTGTAAGCTTTCCCCGGGTTACATACTGTGTTAATGTGCACATGCGATTGATGTTTCATTGTTTTTAATTCCGCAAAATTGATGATCAACGTAGAGGAGGTTATGTATTATGTATGTATTCCACAATAGTGTATAATCAGGATAATCTCTGTGAATAAGTGTCATATTATTCAAAATTTCTATATGGTATCGGAGCTAGATTTGTAGATAATTTGTAGGAAATTTCTACATGGTATCAGAGCTGGTTGATTTGTAGAAAAAGTTCTATAGGATATCAAAGCAGGATTGATCATCAGATCTATTATTCAGAAAGTGTTACATTTTTTTTCTTCAGGCAGAGTCTGTAATTGGGCCAGGTAGCTTCTGGATTCATCCTTCTTTTGGAAGGTGAGATATCCGGTGAATGCCCATACAGTCGATCTCTGTACAAGAAATACTTTGTTCTCACGAATTTTAGATCAGAAGTGGTTGAGTTTTGAGCTGGTGCAATGGCGCTCAAGGATAAACTCAGAAACATCTAAGTGTGAGAATGGAGACAGTATGCCCCAGTATCTCACGAAGTTCACCCAATGCCGGGATGAGCTAGGAAGTGTGGGGGTAACTGTTGAGGATGAGGATATGGTGAGTCTAGCACTCCTTGGCCTTCCTAAGAGTTGGCATAGCTACCAGGACTCGGTGATTGGAAGGGAGAAATTGCTAGGATGGGAGAGACTTTGGTCATATCTTGTGCAAGAGGAGATTAGACGGTGCACCAGAGACAGTTCTTCATCTATGCATGATGAGGAGAACTGTGCCTTAGCGAGTAAGGCGAAGAAGGGGAAGGGAAATGTTTCTCTTTCCGAATCCAGTTCTTCCAATGATGGGAAGAAGGTTGACAAGTCGAAGGTGCAATGCTTTCGTTGTCATGAGTTGGGCCATTATGCTACTAATTGCCCAAAGAAGAAGTCCAAGAAGGGATCCAGGGAAGGATCTGAAGGTGAGGCAGCCTCACTTACTTCATAGTTTGAGTTGGACTTCACACTCTTCGCATACATGGTTTCATCCATGGTGGGAAGTGGTTGGTTTCTTGACAGTGGAGCTTCTTTCCACATGACTGGTGACAAGAGTGTGTTCAGTACTTTGGAGGAGAAAGATCTCCAGATACTCATAGGGATGGGTAATGATGAGAAGTATAGTGTCTCAGGTGTAGGCACGATTATTTTTCAGAGGGAGCATGGAGCTCGCCTTACCTTGACCGATCTCAAGTATGTACCAGGACTGAAGAGAAACTTGGTGTCAATCGCGATGCTAGAAGACAAAGGCTACGATGTAGTCTTCAGTAAGGGAAAGGTTTTCCTTAGACACATCATCACTAGACAGGTGAAGCAGATTGGTTCACGAGTCAAGAACCTGTATGCTCTTGAGGTTCAAGATGCATGCAAAGCCTTGAGAAGCGAGGCAACTGATGGAGACTTGGTGGTTGAGAGGGACCGTATATTACCTCTCAATATGCAAAGCTAGAAGAAGTCTCATACAATTGTGGAGGAGCCACGATTGGTGCAGCAGCTTCAGGAGGTTGTGGAGCAGCCACAACAAGGGAAGCTGAGACGAGATCGAGTAGAGACATCTACTCATGCAAAGACCTATAGTAGGGGAAACTTCGAGACAGGTGGGCTGAGGGATCACATGCAGCCATACCTCTAGGTAGGAGGTGGGGTGATGTGGATTGATCGTCCCAAGGAGGAGGGGCAGGATCCTTGAGGTACCCAACCTCTTGGATGAGACCTTGCTACAGGAGCCCCGATGTGGAGTAGCAGGAACTGGCAGATTGGGTAGAGATAGATGCGGATGGAGCGGCAAAGTGAGCGACAGTGCAGGGAATCCCAGGACGGCGCATAGCTAGCAGGCTGTAGCAATGCGAGAGGCACAAGTGTTTTGCACAGTGCTAGGTGGCACAGAGAAGTGTGCAATGGTGCGATATGCATGGAGATATTGCAATAGCGTAGATGTCAGAGAGGGAGCACTTTTCAGAAACAGGTAGAGCTTCAACATCAGAGTATGTTCCTAGCCCAATAGAGTGGTTAGTTGGGAGTGTTTTTGTTCCAAGTGTTGTTGGAGCAAGTGGACCGGGCAAATGTGTTGCATGTAGAACATTCCAGAGTTGCAGGATAGGGGTTGCAGATAATCCATATCTTGTTGAGAGGGAGTGTTGAAAATGCAACAAGATGATGGAGCTTAGTGGAAAGGAGTCGCCTTCACTAAGTGGGCCCAAAGGGTATTTTTGGCGCAAAGTCTATTTTTAGACTATGTCTATTTTTAGACATATGGATCATGGTCTATGAGTTGCAGGATGTTGTTTGTGGATGATTGGCCATGTTGGGAAAAAATAGATGGACTTCTATTTTTGGTTCACAGCGGAGTGATCATAGTCTAATTTTAGACTTCCAGGCTAAAAATAGAAACAGTCAAATATTATTAGCCCTTAGTAATATTTGGACTCTAAACATTATCTTATTCTCTTGGAGCACTTCAGTTCGAGCTACGGATGTGGCACATGCAGCTGAAAAAAGGAATCACGTGGTTTCTTATGTGTTATTTGAGCTATTGTGTGGAGGACTTCAGTTAGAACTCATGCATGTGAGTTCTGTGGAGTTGGATGTGGAGTTGATAGAGTTGTGTTTAGTTTGACTTAGTTGAACTAGTTGTATTTAGTCTAACTAAAGAATACACTAGTGATGAGTTGTGTGAATTAAATATTAATTAATTCACTAATTATTAAATCATAAAGAAACTAAAGAATACATCAGTTAACTCAGTGCATGGACAGTTCAGCAGAGACAGGTGTTAGAGGTAAGTGAAAGGGTGAGTTGTGACTATCAGTTGTGCATGGGATTTTGCACATGCATGGATTGGGTTATGCCAATGAGGAATGCGCAGTGTGGGCCAATACCAAGGAATTATAACTTGTGCTCACGTGATTTTGGATCAGCCAAGGTAAATAGGAGTTTGGATCAGCCATTCTCATTCATTCTCTTGCAGGGTTGTGCAGTGGAGGCAGGCAAAGCAGCGGAGGAGATTTGAACCTGTGACTTGTTCGGATCTGAGCTAGTTTTGTGTGTAACTGTTACAGGGAAAAGTGTCTACTCAGAACTGCTTATCCCACTAAGGTGTGATAGCTGCCTTAGAAACAAACAAAGTAAAGCTACTTTCGTTTTTCCTTTATGAAGTATAGATAGAGAGGAACAAAGAAGACCAACCTCTGTCTAGCGCTAATCTCCTGGTTCGATTCCTCTCTTCCTTGATAGTCTTTCGCTACTTGTTCCCTTGCATGCCCAGCTTCATAGAGTACCTGTAAGATCACAGTAGCATAGCAATATACAAGAACATGGATCTATAATTATAAACAATCTAGGATCAAATGTAAATTGACCATACAAATGCAGCAAACATAAATGACACAAGAGTATGGAGGAAAACTTGAATAGCTTTTATTGATAAACAAGAAAGAGCCAAGAGGAGTTACAACTAGTTGTTCTGACCCAGCATCAACCTCTCAGCAAGGAAGCCCCTCTTCACCTCATACAAAGCTTAGATCACCCAACAATCTGATGTTTGTCTCAAGAAACCAACAACAATTCCTTACAATATGCAAAATTCCAGCCTCTGGATCTCTAGGATGAGGGATCCATATATAGATATCTGTAAGGGAGATGAGTCAGCTTGTGATTTGATTAGTGTCTTCCCTCTGATAGTTCTTGCTTCCACTTGGATATTGATGATCTCTTACTCATCCTTGGTCGAATTCAGAGAGGCAAGTGTCATAGGAGAAGTTTCTGGAAGCTTCCATTGCCTCTCCACCTCGTGGAATGACACTGCCATTTATCATTTCTCGCCTATCGCACCCCATAGAAGGGCTTTTTGAAATGCAATGCACCCACACAGTGTATTTAGGTGAGATGCAATGCACTTGGCCTGTGGAGCAGCTGAAATGATCCTGTTTTGACCAATTCTAAGCAGTTTTTCATGGAGAACTTCTGGGAGAAGCTATAATCAGTTGACCTTGTTCTTTTAGGGGTTAGAACAACACTTTTAGGGACTTAGGAGCCCTTGGTTTATGGACATTTCATGCTTGGGGTTGTAGTGCCCAAAAATGTTTATAACAGTTGCCCCCTAAAGCATGAGGTCGTTAATATTTTGATGTCGGGTGAAATGCTTTATTATGAGGATCCGAAGTTCTTTCAAGCTGGGAGGAGACTTATAATAGGATACAATACAATACATTATCTTCATAATATTTTCATGATCTAGCTGAGGCGGGCATCCCCATGCTCAGCTTTATAAATTCATTTTCATGTACATAGGACAGACAATCGTCTGAGTGTAGACTGATGATTCTGATAGAGACATCATCCCTTTGATTGGATGATTATCTGTGCAGCAATGAAGTACATTTGATGTCTTTATTTCCCTGAATATATATCGCAGCCTGGATGGATGAAACAAGATCCGGGGTCTTCAATCTCGTTCGATCTTCACTCGAAGTACAAATCTATCCATGTGAGAGATGTTCTGGAGTCGAACATGGAAAGACATCGCTTGATTACCAGCCAATGATATAAGCTGTTAACAAGCGCGAGAGGAATCACCGATAATGATAATGACCCTCAAGGTACTGCAGTACAATTCACGTGGTGTGAATAAAGGACTTGGCATCGAACACCACGCAAAATCTTTCGGTCGAAGGTCATTGATGTAAAACCTGTCGCCGAAAGTGAGAAACTTGCCATTGAGGCATGCAAGCTTCAAAGTACTGAATGGGGTGTTCCTAGATCAACTTCTTGGATAATGAGCTGATGTCGACAAGAAGCGATTCGTCATAGGAGGGCCTTAATGAATCCCACATCAATGACACGGAACAGAGCAAATGATTTTAATGGAGGTGAAAACGATCTGGTGATATAAGGTTCAGGGTGGCGGTCATGAAAGAATGGAGTATAAATGTATTGTAGTGGGTGAGACACAGGTGAATTCTCTGAATGACTTCTCTTGAACATATCGGTGAAACTGACGTGATGGATTGGTAGCATTAACCCCAAATGTGGATGGTATGATGGGACCATGGTGATGTGACCGGTGAATGAAACAACCCAACCTAACTTAGATGCGGAGTGAAAGTGTCATGTTCAAGAGCGACTTGCTACCAACAAAGTTTCTTCAAGTTTTCTTCCCAATTTTTTCCCAGTCATTGCTGACCAGTACCTCTTTATTTTTATCAAGCTTGAGGAGGATAACATATGCTTGTTCTATAATTTTCCCTTCAGGCAAACCCATCGCTATGTTTTAACGAGCCTAGCGATAGTGAAACTCGTTCTCGTCTATAGACAAGTTTGTCGCTATTAAAATTTTAACGAGTTTAACGACAAAGATAACTCGGTCCTTTTCAATTTTAGAGAGTCTAAAAAGGAACGTAAAGGAAACTCCAAAATTCCTTTTTCGTCATCTAATCCCTTAAGTCCGGAAAAGTATAAAACAATACAGAAGGGATGAATTTTCGATACTTTTAACGAGCCGAACAAAACAAGCGCTCGATCTTTTTGTGTAATAATCCCTCAAGTCGAAAAAGATTACAATTTAGAGGAGGGATAGCACTTCTGGTCCCTTTAACGAGCTAGAGAGGCCAATGGCTCGGCAATCTTTTCATATTTTACGAGTCAATTGAAAAGAGCTTAAAGGAGACTCGTCTTTTGAGGAACGAGTGATAAAATGGATAGCAACTGATTCTAGGTAAGGTTTGGAATTTTCCAATCATGGCAGTGTTACAAGGATGGCTAGTGAGATCACTCTTCACAGCTGTTCCTCAAAATGGGTAAACAATCAAATGGAGGTGAATGATCGGCGAATGCAAAAGTGGAGGTGATGGTGCAAACACGACCAAGGCTTTAAAGGCTGAAGTATTACATTCACGATGGTTATTTACCGGAAATTGGTTCAATTTTTAATGAGCTTAAACTCTGGAGGAACATGTGCTCATTGCTTATGTTTATTTTTTAATGAGCATGAAGTCCGCGCTAAAACTGCTTGATTAATCCAGTCGTATAATAAGAATGTCTCATATATAAAAACGACAATTTTTAGAGTTTTTCCCCACAACCTTTCTTTATGCAAGTTAGGAAACGACCAATCCTACGAGTTTAAAGGGTTAGAGGACCTACAAATTAAAAAAATAAATAGTCGCTCTTCGCTTGCATGCCAAAAGGTTTGCATGCCCCCAGGTATAAAACAGAGTTTCAAGGTCACCCTTCAAATCACCGACAAAATGTTCGTTTTATCAAGAAAGGTATACCTCTTACAGGTTACCAAAGATTGTTCTGTTCACGGCGTAAACAAAACACTTCTTCGGCGATGTTTATCGAAATAAACAAAGGTGAGTGACAATGCCTGCCAACCCACATAACTTTGACAAGAGAATCTTATTCTAGTCCAACTCACTCTTCCAATCCTGGACGGGAGTATGGAGGTCATATGCTCTCACGGAAACCTACCCTATACTCGAAGTTTTCCTGCCGAAGCAGTCCAGGGTGCATGCCCCCTGGGTTTCAGTCATGTCCCCCGAATTACTCGCGCTCATCAGGTGGACGGACTGGGGATTGAGACATTTCTTGCGTGAAAAGACCATTTAGGGATGGTATATGACTATTTGCTCTGTGTGATCTGGGAAATGAAAGCTGGTCCACGAGCTTGACCACTCTTCCTTCGTGCGGAAAACACATTACTCTAAAGAGTGAGGAGACAATCGCTCCCATGCAATAAATATAGTCTCGTCCAAGGAGTAGATTATAATCCAGGGGTCCTTGAACTACCATTACGTTCATTTGAACGGTTTTCCCTCTCAATCTTATGGGTACATTGGGAAGGATCCCTAACGGTCGACTGGTTCCTTTGTCAAAGCCTGTTAGATTTCTCATCTCAGGAAAAAGCGATGGCGAACCAAGCGCTTTCCAAGCAGTTGAGGAAAGGATACTCACAGAAGCCCCTTCATCTATGATGGTACCAGCCATAACCATTCTATATATTTGAACAATGATTCGGAATGGTATACTAGCTGGTAAACGGGGTCTGCCTAGTTGATTCCAATCAAAGGAGACAACTAGGTTGCTTGGAGGTGGGACCGAATAGACGGCCAGGTACGACTCTGACGAACTTCCTTCCTGCGGTAAAGGAATGGGTAAATTGCCCCCATGTTCATCGGAGTCTGTGCTTACGAAAAGAATTTGGACGGTGTCATCCTTGTTCTCTTCGGTGACTGTATCATCTGAAGATGGAACCTCCGAAGGCAAGACCGGGTCAACTGCCGCCTCGACCTTTTGACTTTGGTCTGGTATGGGTTCAGATGGTTTGTCTTCAATGATAGATGCTTCAGTCGACCACCTAAGCGGGCCAGCCGGATTTTCAACTAGTGATGGACTCGGTAAGAGTTTTTTATATCCAGGAGGAAGTCGTAACGGTGAAACCGGACGATCGTCCAAAACTATTTTAGCCTCGTCTAAGAGGGGACAATGGTGGACGGCATGATCGCCTTCGCACAGTTTACAAGGAAATCTATATTTTCCTTTTTGTCCTGGGGCTTCACTTTCACTAGTCGACGGTGTGTTTTCAACATGATCATTAGAGGTTGACAACACCGGGTTGTGCAAACGAGGAGACCAGTCCCTTAAGATCCGAGGGATGCAAGGACAATCTCTATGATAGTGGTCTCCTTTGCAAATGACACATGGCAATTTATGCCTAGTCGGTGCAGTGAGTGGATTTTCGCTAGACGACGCTTGGTTGCCCCATTTCGCTTTTGGCTCCTTCTTCTTCTTCTCTTTCTTCTTCTTTTCCTTCTTCTTCTCAGGTACTTGACTTTTGGCTTTACCAGCCCCATCAAGCGAAGAGGAAGGAGGAGAGGAAGAATTGGAGGAAGTAGAAGGTCGGTGGGTAACTCTGAACTTGTCTAGTTACTGACTTGATTGTTCAGGAATTGCGGTGTTCTGAACGATAGAGGTTGAGAAGAGCCATACAGGCAAGCCGATTGTCAGTCCTGGAAGCAACAATGTGGCCATATGGGGTGCACCAACATCTCCCCAAGAGGAGAAGGGACTAGGATTTCCTCCAAGGGGAATTCCTTGGTTGGTGGATTCCATTTTCTCAACCCAAGATCAACGTAGGAAAGGGTGATGAATATTCCGTTTAAAATAAATTTTAGACGCTTTGACACAACTTGTTTTTTCAATTTTTAAGAGTCGAGAAAAAACAAAAGATGACTCTAGTCGCCTTCGATTTTTAATGAGCCTGAAGTGACAAGTGCTCAGATGGACCTTTTCCGTTAAAGAGTCTGAAAAGGAACGAAAGGGACTGCTCTGGAAATCTAGGTAGAGGGATTACCAAACCAATCGCAAAACTGCAGAATACTTTTTACGGTACGATAGTCAATCTTCCCAAATGCTGTGTTCAGTGCATTGCGATCGATAGGGCGGCAGACACAGCTTCCTATGGATAAATGATTAAGCCTATTGTGGTCTCCCTAACTATACTCGACGGTACGTGGGAGCACAAGTCCGTACTGGCACTTATCGTCTCAAAGTGGAGGAATCACCCAACCATCAGTGAGAACAACAGTTACCAGGCTTTACGATGCCGGAATACGTCTCTAGCCTAGACTTCTAAATGTTGTGTGTTAGGTTCCAAAGCGTTGTTAGATTCATTGAATTTATTTTATAGTTGATCTTGTTTATGAAGTTTGCCTTTCAGGTTCACCGCGAGATGTAGATGTAATTCCTAAAATGCAATCTAAGATGATAAACAATCTTTTTATCTTCTTTGTGCAATGAAAATCCTAGCTACTAAGGAAAGAAAGACAGAATCCTTTCACAAAGAGCAAAGAGCACACTCTAAATGCACTTTCCTAAATCAAACCAATCAGACTGTCTAAATGCAAATGCACATGCATGTATTTGCTTTCGACTTTCTTAGTATATGAATGATAAAAAGAAAGTTGATGCACAAATCTGAATTACTTTTCAAGCGACAGTTATCAACAAGTTTCTTTTCGAAATAGAAATTGGAGGCAATCACAACACCTTACGATTTGGAAATGAATAATTGTTTTCGACACTAGAAAAATTACAAATTCAGACCAAAAACAATAGTAACAGGATAACCGACTATCAACATCAATCAAACTCTTTCCTCTGATTGAAATCGACACTTGTGACACTTTCAAATCAAAGGACGACAGTGCAATTATGTTACTTTTTGCAAAGGAGAACTGAAAATGACTCAACAAACACACAAAAACATTTACAGTTCTTTTGTACAAAGGAGGCAAAATAACAGCAATGAAAAGGGGTTTCAAACAGAGATATACTGATCACTGGTAGCAAAATTCATGAATAGAACTGGAAAGAATGAATCACAGAAACCAAAACTGAACAATGCCTAGTCTGATCAGCGCACCTGTAACCCAGGGAATTTGAAATGCAGCGCACCTACTACACTTGGGAAGTGCGCTGAATTTCAGATTCTCAGAACAGTACCTGCGCTGGGCTAGAAATGAGACGTTGCTTGGGTTCCGGGTCACAGTTTGCAGTTCAGTTCATGGGTTTTGGCCGAGCAAAAAGTAATTAGTAATGCAACAATCAGGGGTAGATCTAAGGAGGAACTAAGAGCTACCACAAGGGGCAATCAGAGAGTTTTTGAATCAGTTGTTTAAATCATAAACAGATCCCGAAGATTGAGTTCGAAAGCTACCTGGCATGACTTCAGACTCCGTCTGTAAGTTTATGAAATATACAACAAGGAAGATAAACAAACAAACTAATTCGTCCCCAGTGGAGTCGCCATTTTGTTACAGGGAAAAGTGTCTACTCAGAACTGCTTATCCCACTAAGGTGTGATAGCTGCCTTAGAAACAAACAAAGTAAAGCTACTTTTGTTTTTCCTTTATGAAGTATATATAGAGAGGAACAAAGAATACCAACCTCTGTCTAGCGCTAATCTCCTGGTTCGATTCCTCTCTTCCTTGATAGTCTTTCGCTACTTGTTCCCTTGCATGCCCAACTTCACAGAGTACCTGTAAGATCACAGTAGCATAGCACTATACAAGAACATGGATCTATAATTATAAACAATCTAGGATCAGATGTAAATTGACCATACAAATGCATCAAACATAAATGACACAAGAGTATGGAGGAAAACTTGAATAGCTTTTATTGATAAACAAGAAAGAGCCAAGAGGAGTTACAACTAGTTGTTCTGACCCAGCATCAACCTCTCAGCAAGGAAGCCCCTCTTCACCTCATACAAAGCTTAGATCACCCAACAATCTGATGTTTGTCTCAAGAAACCAACAGCAATTCCTTACAATATGCAAAATTCCAGCCTCTAGATCTCTGGGATGAGGGATCCATATATAGATATCTGTAAGGGAGATGAGTCAGCTTGTGATTTGATTAGTGTCTTCCCTCTGATAGTTCTTGCTTCCACTTGGAGATTGATGATCTCTTACTCATCCTTGGTCGAATTCAGAGAGGCAAGTGTCACAGGAGAAGTTTCTGGAAGCTTCCATTCCCTCTCCACCTCGCGGAATGACACTGCCATTCGTCATTTCTCACCCATCGCACCCCATAGAAGGGATTTTTGAAATGCAATGCACCCACACAGTGTATTTAGGTGAGATGCAATGCACTTGGCCTATGGAGCAGTTGAAATGATCCTGTTTTGACCAATTCTGAGCAGGTTTTAATGGAGAACTTCTGGGAGAAGCTGTAATCAGTTGAGCTTGCTCTTTTAGGGGTTAGAATAACACTTTTAGGGACTTAGGAGACCTTGGTTTATGGACATTTCATGCTTGGGGTTGTAGTGCCCAAAAATGTCTATAACAGTAACAGGTGGAGATAGTACTGAGTATTTGTGAGGAGTATTGTACTATGTATTTTTACATGTTCTCAATCATTAATATACAGATAGTGTGGGGTTTTCAGCTGTAAGCTTTCCCTGGGTTACATACTGTGTTAATGTGCGCATGCGATTGATGTTTCATTGTTTTTAATTCCGCAAAATTGATGATCAACGTAGAGGAGGTTATGTATTATGCATGTATTCCGCAATAGTGTATAATCAGGATAATCTCTGTGAATAAGTGTCATATTATTCAAAATTTCTACAAATGTCCGCAACATTATCACATGTATTACAATATTCCAGATGTATTTCTTTAGATTGCACTTTCTCCCTTACAAAATGGAATTGAGTATCAATATGTTTCGTGTTTTTGTGAAACACCAGATTGTTGGCCAGCTTGATTGAACTTTGATTGTCGCATCTGATTGTTGTTGTGACTGTCTGTTCTTCCCCAACATCTTGGAGAAGTCTTGGCAACCAAACTGCCTTGCACGTTGCTACACACATGGCTTGATACTCTGCTTCTGCTGAGGACAAGGAGACTGTGTTCTGCTTCTTGCTACTCCAAGTGATCACCCCAGATCCAATACTAAATGCATAACCTGTTATAGATCTGCGATCATCTACATTTCCTGCCCAATCTGGATCTGCAAATCCTGCCAGTATAACATCAGAAGAGTTAGTGTAAATAACTCCATAAACTACAGTACCTTGTAGATACCTCAAAACATTCTTTGCTGTATTCCAGTGGCTTTCAAGAGGCTTAGACATAAATTGGCTTAACACGCTAACTGCATAAGCCAAATTAGGTCTAGTGGTGGTTAGGTAGATCAGACTCCCAACCAGTGGTCTGTAAAGTGTTGAATCCGCCACTTTTGACCCATCCTCATACTGCAATTTGATATTCTGCTGCAATGGTACCAGTGCATACTTACATTGATCCATTCTAAACTTTTCTAACAGGCCTTTGACATACTTTTCTTGAGACAGAAATGTTTGACCTGAATCTCTCCAGATCTCGAGACCTAAACAGTATCTGAGTTCACCGAGATGCTTCATCTCAAACATCTGTGACATCTGCTGCTTGATTTCATCAATTAGATATATAACATCACCTGTAATTATCAAATCGTCTACATATAATGAAATCAGCACTACGCACCCTTGTTCATCTTTCACAGTGTAAACATTAGGGTCATTCTTACTTCTATTATAGCCAGCTTGTAGAAAAAATGAATCAATTTTCTCATACCATGACCTGGGAGCTTGTTTTAATCCATAGAGTGCTTTCTTCAACCTACAGACTAAATGTTCTTTTCCCTTCTGGACAAACCCTTCTAGTTTCTCTAAATTAACCTCTTCTTTCAGTTCTCCATTCAGAAATGTAGACTTTACATCTAGTTGGTGCATCATCCAATGTTTCTTGGTAGCTAAGGCAATTAACATTTTGATGGTGTTTTTTAGGTCCAGGGGTGAAGGTTTCCTCATAATCTATCCCTTCTTTTTGTGTGTACCCCTTTGCAACTAACCTAGCTTTCAGTTTTTCTATAGCTCCATCTGCATTGATTTTTGGTTTATATAACCATTTGAAACCTATGACCTGTTTTCCTCTAGGGAGTTCTACCAATTCCCAAGTGTTGTTTTTGATTATTGAATCATATTCTTGTTCCATGGCTATTTTCCATTTATTACTTTCATTTGCTTCTTTATAACTAGACAACTCAACAACATTCATCATACTAGTTATAAATGCATTTTCCCTATACCTTGCAGGAATTTGAGCTTTCCTACCTGATCTCCTGAGTGGTGGGGTGGTCGTTTCAAACCTTATTTCTTCCTGCTACTGCTGTTGTTGCTGTTGCTATTGCTGCTATTCATCCTCTGCCTTTGTTTGCTGTTGATCCTCATTTTTCTCTACATCCTCTTCTTCAAAGTACGGAATGTCCCATCCATCATAGTGCTGATCAGTTTCTTCATTATCCTGCCCATGGAATTTAACATCTCTACTAACAAAGATCTTGTGAGTAGAGGGATTAAATAATATGTATGCTTTATATGACGAACAATACCCTATAAAAGTGCATCTGATGGCTATTGAGTATAATTTCTTTCTATCTTCCTTGGGTATGTGGGCAAATGCTTTACATCCAAATATTCTTAATTGTTTTACTGCAGGCTTATATCCATATAAAGCTTCAAAAGGAGTTTTAAACTCAAGAATTCTTGTAGGACGCCTATTTTTTAGATAAACCATAGTACTCACTGCTTCAGCCCAAAAACCATTTGAAATATTCTTACCTTTCAACATTCTTCTTGCACATTCCACTAGAGTTCTGTTGTTCCTTTCTGTTACTCCATTCTGCTGTGGAGTATGGGGTAATGTAAACTACAGCAAAATTCCATGATCTTTACAATATCTGATCATCTCATCTTTCGTTTATTCTCCCCCTTGATTAGAACGAAGAATATTTATCTGTTTCCCTATTTGTCTTTCAATCATATTTTTAAACTACTTGTATTCGAATGTATGACTCTTCTTACTTAAGAAATACACCCAAGAAAACTTCGTAAAGTCATCAATAAACAATAGGAAATACACTACACCTCCTAATGATTTTGTTTGCATGGGACCACAAAGGTCTGTGTGCACTAACCCTAGTATATCCCTCTGTTTCTTTTCTACTCTAACAGGGAATTCTTCTCTATGCATTTTTCCTAAAGTACAAGCATTAGAATCAATATGTACTTACTTTAGCATAGGAAGATCTCTTACCATTTCTTTCCTCTATAGTAACAGCAAATCATTGTAATTGATGTGGCCGAATCTCTGGTGCCAAAGCTCTTATGTAGTCAGGCTCATTGTTGTCAATGCTCGAACCGGTGCAGGTCTCACATCCAACTTGTACAATCCTCTTGTTCGGATTCCTGTAGAAATTGTCTTCATTCCATCTAGGAGATCCTTAATGTAACAATTAGATTTTAAAAATTCAACTTTCAACTCTTGATCTTTAATCATTAATACAAAAATCAAGTTCTTAGTTATGCTAGGCACTATTAGGCCAGGCAGTAACTCCAAAAAGAAAAAATGATTCAACTATATTATTCCATCAAGTAGGTCTTTATTATATACATGAGGGAGAGACTGTTTAGCTCATCTCCCAATGACTGTTCATATTTCTAATTTATTTATTTACATAAATTCACCCAATCACAAGGATTAGGTGTCAGCATTCCCCCCTTAATCTGAAGGGATGTTGGTGAGTCCAAGCATCATTTTGAATCGTTCAAGCTTTTCTCTTCCAAGCGCTTTGGTGAAGATGTCTGCAATTTGCTCATTTGTGGAACAATGACAGAGATGGATTGTTTTGGCCTCAACATGATGTCGAATCAGATGATATTTAGTATTGATGTGCTTCGTTCAATCATGGAACTTTGGGTTCTTGGCCAACTTTATTGCAGAGGTATTGTCAATCATGAGTGGAGTTGATTGTACTTGTTTTACTTGCAAATCTTCAAGAATTTTCCTGAGCCACACAATTTCTTTTGTTTCTTCAGCTACTGCCACGTATTCTGCTTCTGTTGTGGAATCTGCTGGAACTGATTGTTTGCGTGATCTCCAGGAGACAGCTCCTGATCCAAGACTCATAGCATATCCCGAAGTTGATAGCCTGGTTTCTTTGTCTCCATCGAAGTCTGAATTAGAGTATCCAATCAAACTGAAGTCATCCACCTGTGTATACTTGATTCCAAAGTCTTGAGTTCCCTTCAAGTACCTTAGAACTCTTTTTGCAGCGGACCAATGTCCCTCACAAGGATTTTTCATAAACCTGGAGAGGATTCCAATAGCAAACAAAATGTCTGGTCTCGTAGTAGTTAGGTAGTTGAGACTTCCTACAAGCTGTCTATACTTTGTTGCATCCTCAAATTCTTTTCCTTCAATAGATGTGAGCTTTAAGTTTTGTTCCATTGGACTAGTAAGATGATTTCACTCTGTCATGCCAAACCTGTTCAACAAATCTCCAATGTATTTCTTTTGAGAAAGAAATATGGACTTTGGATGTTGGGTTACTTCAATGCCAAGATAGTAATGAACATAGCCCAAATAAGTCATTTCAAAACTTTTCCCTAATTCCTTCTTTATGGATGCAATGTAGCTTTCATTGTTCCTTGTCATCAAAATATCATCTACATATACCACAAGATATACAACTGTTTTGCCAACTTTCATGAAAAATAAAGTTGCATCATCAAGATCAAAATGTTTGAAATTGAGTTTCAGAAGATGCTCATTTAGTTTTTCATACCAGGCTCGCGGTGCTTGTTTGAGGCCATACAAGGACTTGACAAGTTTTCATACCTTATGTTCATGTCCTTTCACAGTAAATCCTTCAGGCTGGGACATAAAAAAATTCTCTTTTAGATCTCCATTCAAGAAAATAGTTTTTACATCCATTTGATGGACTTTCCAACCGTTCTGAGCTGTTAGTGCAAAGAGTGTCTGAATGGTAGCCCATTTTGTGGTGGGGGCAAAAGTATCCTCATAATTGACCCCTTCCTTCTGTGCAAAACCTTTTGCCACAATCCTAGCTTTGTGGTTGTCAAGTGAGCCATCAACTTTATACTTGTTCTTGTAGACCCACTTGCAACCAATTGGTTTGGTTCCTAATGGAGGATCAACCAGCTTCCAAGTGCCGTTCTTTATGAGGGCATCATACTCCTTTTGCATCTCTTCTTTCCATTCATCATGATAAGCAGCTTCTTTGAAGGAAGTTGGTTCAAAATCTGTAGACAAGTTCAATTCACAGTCATAAGAAACATCCATATCAACAGGTGAATTAGAGTCATCTACATCACCTCCATTTTGCCGGTTTGAATTTTTGGTTCCTATATTTCCAACTTCATCAGGATGAACACTTTTAAGCGTCTTTGTCACCCACTTTGGGGGACCTTTTTTAGATGGTCCAGGCTGCTCTGTTGATTGAGTTGGGACTGAATCAAGATTGAGTCTCCCAATTCTATCAATCACATCACTTAAAGAATCATCCATTGTTGGAGTTTCATGCGGGGGACAGTGTTCTTCAGAAGAAGATTCCACATGTTGATCTAGTATAGGAATCCTCCCTTCAATATGTGGAATCTGATTATCAAATTATTGAAATGATTTTTCTTCTGCAAATCTATCCAAGCGATCAAGTTTCCACTCAACAACATTGTCAGTTTTGGATGATTCAAGGAAAATTACATCTCTAGATACAAAAAATTTCTTATTTACTTCATCATAGAGGCGATATGCTTTGGAGGTGTTTGAATATCCCAGAAAGATACACTTATGACTTCTAGCACCAAGTTTGTTTCTATGTACCTTTGGTATCAAGGCATAACGGGTGGAACCAAAGACCCTGAGATGCTTTACCGAAGGAACATGTCCATACCACATTTCACAAGGAGTCTTGTTTCTTATAGCATTAGATGGACTTCTATTCTTTATATATGCAGCACATAGGATAGCATCAACCCAAAACATTATCTTTACATTTTTGAAGAAGAGCATGGATCGTACCATATTCAAGATTGTCCTATTCATTCTTTCAGCTACACCATTCTGTTGGGGATTATAAGGCACAGTTGTTTGATGTTTGATCCCATGTTGGCGAAGATAGTTTTCAAATTCATTTGATGTGTATTCTTTTCCATTATCAGTGCGAATAGACCTAATATGAGATTGTGCATCATTTTCAATCCATTTATGAAAATTCTTGAATGTTTGAAAAGCATCAGATTTGTTCTTCAATAAATAAACCCAACACATTCTGGTGTAGTCATCAATAAATGTCATGATATATTTATTTCCATTTGCAGAAGAAACAGGCATTGGACCACATAAATATTAATGAATGAGTTCAAGTTTCCTATGTGCTCTTGAATGTGAATCATGAAAAGACTGTTTGCTATGCTTTCCTAGAATGAAAGCATCACATTGCTTAAGTTTCCTAGGAATTGTAGGCAAACCAGCAACACCATTTTTCTTCAACAAGTGGATACTGTCATAGTTCAAATGTCCAAATCTAGCATGCCATAATAAACTTGATGGAAGTGTACCTTCTTCATGATGAGAATTGTATGAGAGATGTTGTGCATGAGCAGAGGTTCCTTGCAGTTTGAGAAGCCTTTCTTCTTCTATTCCCCTCATGACAAGTGAGCGGTTAGATGCTTTTCTTACCTCAAGCTTGCCATCAAACATATGAATGAAGTGACCTTGTTGGCGGATGTGGACCAAGGACAACAAGTTTCTCTTGAGCTGTGGGAGATATAGAACATGATGCAGAAGAAAGTCTGGAAGATCAGGAAGTTTAAGCCTGATTGTGCCAAGCCCTGATGGCTTGATTTTTGATTGATCTGCAAAGTATACTGCTGCATCAACATTGTCAGTGAAATCTTCAAAAAAATATTTTCTATGAGTCATGTGGCAGGTTGCTCCTAAATCAAGTAGCCAATCACTTTTCCAAGAAGCAAGTGAAGCATTAAATAAATCTTCATTTACTCCAATGTTACATTGTGCCACAACATAGTGAGTGGATTCAGGTGCTTTACCTTTTTCTGTATCATCAGTTTTACCTTTCTGTTGGTTTATTTTCTGCTCAATTTTGTCCCATGGTAGCTTGCATGTAGAGGCATCATGTGATCCATTTATTTTGCAGTGAATGCAGTGAAAAACTGCCTTTTCTCCTTGAGAATGTCTGCCCCCCTACCTCTGAAATATCTTCCTCTTCCTCTTTGACCACCTCTTCCTCTTGTAGAATCTTGAGCAGGATGCTTTTCTTTATGAGTAAGGCACACAACCTCTTTAGAAGATTCAGGGGTTGTCTTCCTTCCAAAAGCTTTCTCTCTTTCAGCAAACTTTTTCACAAGAGAGTCAAAGGTTATATCTTCGAGATTTCCATTTGCTTGCAATGACTCAAGATAATTGGATTAAGTAGGATAAAGTGCCTTGAGAAAAGCGATAGGAGGAATATCTAATTCAACCTTAGTGGATTTGATATCATGCATTATAGACTTTACTTCAGATGCAAGAGCAAGAGGATCATTATTTTGCAGTTCAAGAGTGAAGAGTTTAATCATGAGTTGAACAAATTCAAGTGCAAAATGTGAGTCGTAGAGTTCTTTAAGTTTTTTTAAGGCTTCAAAGGCAGTTTAATATGACGAAATATGGTGACTCACCTCTTCCTTTATAGATGTTGCGATTAATGCATAAGCTTTGCTGTTCTTGTTTTCCCAAATGACGAGCTCTTTGTCTGAGGTAGGCTGTACTGGTTCATTGTCTCCGTCTCCGACACACACTCCTTTCCACAACTCATTGAAAATGAGGGTGTGTGTTATCATCCAGGACCATTCAGGATAGTTCTCCTTGCCAGTGAGAACTATTCCCACCATGGATATGATTGAATGCATTCTGTAAAAAAAAACATCTGCTGATAGAAAAATACTTCTGCCAATATACAGTAAACTTGTACTTCTGGTGGTAATTTTTTTTTTTATGTTTTTTTTTATATGATCACTTACTATGCCCGTTGTAGAATTAGCTAATTTCCTTTCATACACAGTACTTACAAGCACCAGCTCATTACCTTTCACACATGCTTTTAAGTTTCAAAACTATTTCTAATATAATACATTAAAAGCAGCCGAATTAAGTCAATTCATTTGAAGGCATAGCCACTCATATGAGCATTGAATTCACCAAATTCCTCATCGTCTTCCAACATAGGTTGCACATTATCAAGCTTTTGCCTTAAAACACTAATAGCATTAAGAACCAATTGAGTGTCCGTAAGTACACCAGTCGTTTCAACACTGAAAACAAAATGATCTTCCTAGTTCCATCTATAGCATGTGAAATGTAAAAGGGGTTTACGCATGTCACAGAGTCGTCCACGCTTGCTGGCAAATCATCTCTGTACTTATTGTTGAGATTTGGGCGATGAATAAAGCGGCACCTCGTGCCATACAAGCACACTCCCAGTACCGTAAACGCTGAGAACTTGAATTATTTTACATGAAAAAAAGTAATAGATCAATGCAACGTTATTCAAACAGTTCAAAGGCTCACCGCACTAGCGTTCGTGGGTTTGTCTCCCACTATGGTTGCCACGTTCTTCACAATGGCTCAGGGCTCCATTCCTACACCTCAATTGATCTGATCTTTTCACAGAACTCTGCTTCTGAATGCGTTGTTTTATTAAAAAATTCTAAACTTAATAAATACCCAACAGAAAACAACACTTTCTCTACAGCATAGAGCCGTCAAAAATCGGAATTGATGAGGCAATTGGGAGATAGGACTGAGAGGCAATGAAAGTTTATGGTCTGAATGGGTTTTGGAAAGCTCGATGTGAATTAGTGCAGACCACCACAGCAAGGCAAATGGAGAAACAAAATTTCCAGAGAGTAGAATCGTAGGCCCTTCAATTTTTTTTTAACACACATGGTCAGTATGGACAACATGGACAATATGGACAGCGCCTTGTATGAATGTTTAAAGAAGCAGTGTTTAGACCTGGCAGTGATAGTGGTAAATACAAGGAATATGGCAGATGGAAGGCATAGGCTACCAAAATTTATAAACAGGCAACATTTTTTGAATGGAGAGCAGAGGAGGAGATGGCTCTGATACCATGTCAGGCCAGGCAGTAACTCTATAAAGCAAAAATGATTCAACTATATTATTCCATCAGGTAGGTCTTTATTATATACATGAGGGAGAGACTGTTCAGTTCATCTCCCGATGACTGTTCATATTTCTAATTTATTTATTTACATAAATTTGCCCAATCACAAGGATTAGGTGTCAACAGGCACATAAATTACATTATAAATTTGTTTAATATTACCATTAGGTAGAATGACAGAAACTTTCCCACATCCTTTGATTTGATGACTTCTGTCATCTCCTAGGTAAATCTGTGCACCTTCATTGATCTCTTTAAAATCCTCCAGCGAGTGCTTATTCCCTGTCATGTGTGTTGACGCTCCTGAATCTACATACCAGATGTCTGCCTCAACATTCTCTTCACGATCTGCCATGAACAATCTCAAATTCTGCACCTGATCACTGTTCACGAGATGACCTGCATGTCTCTTTGGCTTATGCTGTTATTCATGATACTTCTTTTTCCTACATTCCCTGGCAATATGACCCAATTTTCTGCAATAACAACATTTAGTTTCAGAGTAGTTTTTATTTGGGTGCATACCTTGGGTCAGATTTGGCAGTTTATGTGAACTTGCTCTGTTTTGTTGTTGTGGAACTCCTTTCCCTTTGTAGAAGTTCTTCCTCGTCACCAATGCAAGATCAGCACTCTGGGGCTTTAGAGTCGATCTCCTGTCTTCTTCCTGCATCAGTATACCTGTTAGCTCTTCAAAATGCGAGATCTTTTCTCCGGCATTAATCCCAGTGATGAACATATGACAATCATCAGTGACACCATTCATTGTAATGGTGACAAGATCTGTATCGTCCATTGTATGACCAATGTCTGATAATTTGATTTTTAGATCCTTGATCCTTGCTATGAATGAAGCAATCGTTTCATTCTCCTCCATTTTCATGGACATAATCTTACTCTTGAGGAACAAAAGACGATTTGAATTTCTGATCTTGTACAATTCTTTCAGAGTTCCCCAGAACTCGTTATCTGACTTACCTTCTCTGATGTGTGGTATAATGTAGTCTTTCACTGACATCTTTAACATTGTCCTTGCTCTACTTTCTTGTTTCTCCCAATCTGGAACTATTTCTGCTCCAACCGCGGGCTTCGGCTCATCCCCATTCACAATAGTCCAAGCACTCTACGCTTCTAGCAGAGTCTGCATCTTAAACTTCCAATTTGCATAATTGGAACCAGTGAGCTTGTTATGCTCATTCATGCATGCTTCAAATATGTTGTTATTCATCTTGGCGATTTAGAAAAAAAATTCGACAGGTAAAACATGTTAAATTTACCCCACATCTATGATAGAGACAAATCACTGTTGTTTGATCTCACAACACAAGCGCAGATCACCGTGGCTTTCTTCTCAACCTCCAAACAACCTCCTGTTGCCAGCTACAGCCTTGTTCTTGGCTTCCCCACTCAGCTTCTCTGACAGCTACAACCTTGTTCTTGGCTTCCTTTGAAATTTCTTTGATTTACATGATCGTCGCTGATATTTGCCCAATATCCAAGACTAGTTGCAATCGTCACTAATATTTGCCCAATATTTGAAACTAGTCATTGAAATACACCAATTTTCAGAGACTAGTCACAACCATCACAACTGTACACTCAAAACCTATGGTAGTGTATCATCGTGGCTATCCACTCAAAACCTGCAACGATTTTGGTTCAAAGAACCACCCACCAACCAACGTACAGGCTCCTTAGCCTTGACGCTCTGATACCATGATAAAAATGGCAATGTTTGTATTAATGAAAATAAAAGCCACTGGTCAGCTCTACGAAGGAGAGTCTGAACCAGGAGAGTCTGGGTCTGCAGAACGCTCTACATTGTTCATCAACATTACACATTAAATAGAATACATGGTTTTAGGGAAGTTAGCACAACATCCTAAGAAATAGAAACTAATTCCTATCATGAGGCTACGTGAACCAACTCTACCCATTCTAGGATATTCACCATTATCTTCAATAGTTTTTGCAGTTCAGTTCTTTGCGAATAACTAGAGACGAATTATAGGTTGGTGAGGTTTGAAAGGGGCGAATGAAATAGGAATCATGGATTAAATTCAGTCACTACAATCAATAACATAAACTAGACCTGCGGTTAGGGATCGACTCGCTAAACTCTTCCTTTGTTACCTTATGAATAATCGTTCAAGACATCGTAAACGCCCCACTCCTTAATTATTTATTGCCATCCATAACAACCAGGCTCTTCTATCAACGTTTGACTGAACTGCCTGTGTTATAAACTTATTCCCAATCTGAGTAATGCAGCTTGCTTAAGCTTCAGTATGGATATGGAGTATGACACTATTTTGGTTTCCATTGTTGTTTGTAGTCTCATTTAAAGGTTTTTTTTCAAAATTATAATTTTTCATATTTAAATAATAAAATTTCATTATTAGTATTTATTTACTTATGATATATAGATTATATTTATTAATTTTAGGTAATTAAAAAATTATTTATTAGTTTAAGTATAAAATAGAGATTTTTTCTTTTATTATAATTTTAAAATAATAAAATAGAGAATTTTCTTCTTCTAATTATAATTTTAAGAAAAGGAAAAAAATAGAATTTTTAAAGATGGATGAATGATTAATTATATTTAATTCTTTTATATGTAAATATAATACAAAATTATATACAAAAGTGATGATTTTTATTTTAATATTTTTATTTTTTACTATGTTTTTTGTGTTTATAATTATTTTATTACAAAATTTTGTTTATCTTTCATTATATTTGTATTTATTATTTTAATTTTATTTTTTCGTGAGTAATATTATTTTTTTTCAAATTTTTTGTTTTGTAAAGTTTATATTTTTATGTAATATGTGTTATTAGTTGAGATTTATTTATAGATTTTCTAATATTTTATGTGAGACATATAATTTTTGTTTAATTTTGTATTTGTGTAAAATTTTTATTTATTTATTTATATTTTGATAATTATAAATAAATTTGATAATATATGTAATAAATTAATATTTGTCTACCCAATTCGTATTTTAATACATAATTATTTTATTAAACACATTTTTTTAATCTTTTCAACATTTTTCTATGATTCTTTAACTAATTCTAACCCTGCAACAACTATATAAAATTGTTGTTGTTATTATATTTTTTATTTACTCTATATAGAATAGATAATGTTATTCTAGGATTCTTTAACTAATTCTATAGCTCAATCAACAACCATATAAAATTGTTACTATTTATTGTTACTATTTTTTTCATTTGTTATGTATAGAATAGATGCTCATGTTATCTATTTTTGTATATAAGAGTTATAATAATAACAATCATATTACGTAAGAAGTAAATGTAGCTATATTATGAAATGATTATATTTTTATCACAAGTAATATTTATGGTTTCTTAATCGCAAAACATCATACACGTAAATTAACAACATCATCCATGTAAATTAACAATATCAATGCATAACTTCTTATATGTATACTTCCTTTAATATTTATGATTCAGTTTTCTAACTAATTTATATATGAGTAAAGGATACATTCTTATTTCATTTCTATTTTACTCTTGATTTTGACTGGTCCTTTCTAATTTTATTATTTATTGAAACCCTCAATTTTACAATGAACTTTTCATATAATTTGTAATTAGCTCTTCTTCACTCTATTTGTCCTTCTAATTTTATCATTTATTGAAATCATCAAGTATACCATGAATTTTACATATAATTTTGTAAGTAGCTCTTCTCCACTCTACTTGAATTCCTACTTTCTCCATTATTTTTTCAAGGTTATAAGGCCTAGTATGGCAATTTTTTGAAAAACCAAAGAAGCATATTGCAAAGAAGCATATTGTTTCCTCATTTGTTTTCAAAACATCAACAAGTTATGAGATAATAAATGGTTGAATGCTTAGGCCAAAAGAATCCCAAGAAAAATACCTCACAATTTTCACATTGTTAGTACAAACATACTCTAGCATCATGTTAAGCTCCATGCCAAATTGACCAACATTATGTAATTGTGCATTATACTAAGAAATTTGTAATTTAGATCTATAGGAATGATACATCCATTTAGTAACAAGTCGTACCAAAGTTACTACCTTGTAATTGAATTACAAAATTTTATTTTTTGGGGAAAATATAAATTATCAAATTTTATCATATAAATATGAATACAATTATACTATGTAAAACAATTTCATAGAATAATATTTTTCTATTAACTTACAAATATGAAAAATATATATTAATATTCTCCATATTATATTATTATTAGTTTAAATATTCCATAATATGCTTTGTATATATCATGTTACCATTTTTTATATACAAATATTTAACAACATAATTTATAATTTTAATAATAAGAACTATACTGCTTTACAACATTGGTTACATAATTGTAATGCCAAAATAACTCTCGAATTAACATTGTGTAAAAGCTTATTTTTCCAACCCATTAACCAATTCATACTTAATGAATAAAATATTTTCTTTATTCAACTTGAAGTATGCATAGTTATTTGTGTCAATCCTAAAAATTTTATTAATACAGTTTTCATTAAACCCTTAAACATTAATAGTTACATTATACAAATCAATTGTGATTGGTTGATTCATGATATCAAGTGCAAGCCCTTTCAACCATAAAATGAAGATATATACTTCAAGAAAACAAGAAAATATAGTATGATTAATTAAATTAATACAAAAATATGAATAATGACAATAAAATGAATGGAACGAAATTTATTAGAGCATATCAATGGTTTTAGTAATTTTACTGGGTAATTAGATAATTTTAAAATATAATATAATGGATTTCTTTGAATTACAAAATAAATATATAAAAGCAAAAAATCTTAAGTAATCTCTAAGTAAAAAAAATATTATAATTTAAGTAAATATAAAATAATCAATAAAAGTGACATAAAGAAAACAATGTTGCAGTAAAGTTAAATAATGTTTTCATTTAGATATGTATAGCCTTAAAAATAAATATGGAAAACTTGAAAAGTAAATGGATACCAAGATATTTAAGAAATTTCAGAGCTTAAACAATTTAAAAAGTGACCATAATTTTGAAGTTTTAATAGAGAAATTTGTTTCATTTGGATTTTTTTTTAATACTTGGACAAGGAATTTTAACAAAAGTGTTTCATATATTGAAGTAAACAAATATTAATCAAAAAAATATTGCATCTTGGTCTATTTTTGGATATGGTTTGATGTTTTCTTTTGCATTAATTTTTACAAAGTTGGAATATAATTGAAATAATAGTTGGTATATAATTGGAGGTGAAATAGTATCGTTATAGACTTTTCATTCAGATTTATGTATTAATGTGATTGATTTAATTGTTAAGGTTTATGTCAGTCATCCTGTTGGGCTCTAGTTAGCCATATTTAGTTGAGTGGAGAGAGTGCATGGCTCTTGTTCACTTCACTTAACCTAATTTTCATGAGTAAGTTAAACTAGGAGTGCATGAATTTTTCTCTTTCTTACACTTCACCTTACTCCACTCCACCTGAAAGAACACATGAGGAACTTGAGGAAAATGTGTGGATATAGATTCAAATCATCACTCTTCACTTCACTTCAACCAAGATGCATGAAAGAGTTCAATTGGGCATGTTTGGGATCACTTCACTCCACATAACATTTTTGTGGGTAAATGAGTTGAATCAATGGCCTTTCCTTCACTTCACTCCATCATAAGTCAAGGAAGGCACATCATAAGTCAAGGAAGGCACATTGCATGGGAGTGGTGCCTCCTTTAGGAGGATCAAAGTTATATAAAGTGAGGTTTAATGGGCATTGTTTGGTAGAATTTATTTGAAAATAATCAACAACACTTCATCTCTCTCTTATTTAATTATTTCCTTCATATCTATACTATATGCAATGTATGTTATTGTAATCTATTTATTTCACTACTTCCAAGATTGTTTATGATAGGAAAAAAAATATTTTCTTTATTTCACTACTTCAAGGAATGTTTATGACAGGAAAATAAAATGTTTTCTTTTGCTAAATGGTAAGAGAATTTGTTTATATAAATAATTGAAATAGCTTAATGTGAGATTGATTATTTGTTTAGATAATCGAAATGACATTTGTTTTGTTGAAATATGTATTCTGGGAGACATGATCATAGTGATCCTAATTAGTTTGATGATGATGAGTTATTTATTTCTCTCGACCCAATCGTAACAATCAATAAGTTTGTGGTTAGAATGAACAAAGAAGTTGTTCATTTGATTCACATAAGAGATAAAAGTTTAAATATTAAAGATAGGATCAACATCTTCAACCAACATCTTCAAAGATATCACGTAATAACCATATTTTAAAGTGACTTTTTTTGATTTCATAAGATCAATTATGAATGTTTGTTTTTCAACTTTTATATTATCTATTCAAAAAATTATTTTCTTTCTTATATAGGTCTTTTTGGTAGATATCACACCATAGCATATGACCACCATGGACCAAATTTCAATTGCAGATAATTTCATAAATGAGGATCCTCTACCAGAAGAGGAGCATAGAGTAGCCATTCCAATAGTATTGACCAGTGCACGAGGTAAATAAAACTCTAATGCTCTTTTTATTAATTAAATACTTGTAATAATAATAAAAAAAAAAAATCAGTTTAACATTTCTTTCTTGTTACCGCTAACAATCCACTCTTGTCGCAACCTCAATGAGGTCCCCAATACATGACAAACCTGTAAAAAATAAATAAACAGAAAAAGAAAAAGAAAAAGAAATGATTGTACTAGTTATATCATTAGAAGCATCATGTACCATATTATGAAAACATATTTTTGATAATAAAATTTATTGAGATGAAGAATTTTGTGTCTATGATTAAGAAATTAATGAATTGATTTTATATGTTAATGAATGGTTGTTATATGTTCCTTTATGTACAAAACCACATATGTTTCTTTATCAATTTTTTGTTTTTCTAGTGTGTATGCATGCATCTTAATGTGCTCCTACCAATATTGTTTAGAGTAGATAGATTGGGTTTTGGGAATGGAGAGTGATGTGAAGGGGGGGGGGGGGGGGGTGTTTGAGGCCATAAGAGCCTCCACCTTCACATTGTTGGTACTTTTCAGTAGAGAATAATTTAGGATTTGGATAGCCTTAAGGAAAACCTCCCTCGTTTTAATAGATGAAAAACCAAGTCAATGTTGACTTTGTTGCCACTTTGTCAAATCAAGGAATGATTGCTCCAAGATTAGAATACTCCAATAAATTATTCTTGAATCCAAGAGGAGCTCATTCAGGTATTCACGCACCTCATTCTTATCTAATTTTTATTTAGTCATAAAAATGTTTCTTAATTTATTTTATTATTTTGTGTATTGTTTATCTACCTTTAACACATTTTATGTGAATTGCAGGTATTCCTATTCCATAAAGTTGTCTTCCAAAAACATAAAATGGAAGGAAAGAAAGTGGACGAATTTCTCCTCTTGAGTAGTCATCCCTTTTAAAGTGTGCACCCGACCTTTTTCATTTCAATTCTAATCCTCCTTTGTAGTTAGTTATTTGCTAGTGAGTTGTGAGTTATTTGTTAGTTATTACATTGCTTGGTGTCCCAAAAGAAGGAGCTCATAATTTTTCTTGTAAATTATCTGTGTTGTTAAATATTTCATTGTGCTAATAATTTCGATGATTGTATAAGTATGGAAATGCAATTTTTTGGAAGATATTTATAGACCTTTTTTACGACTTCCTATTGATAGCTATACTGGTGAGTAGACTTTTAAATGTTCTAATAGATGTGGAAGTAAGTCAACTAAATTTTTTCAATATCATGTTTGTTTTATGCTTCTACTATAGATGGTGGTTCTTTCTTGCAAACATTAAACTATTTTTTGTTTTTTTTGTAGGTTGATACCCACAAGGGCAATTTTAACAGTTGTATATCAGGGATAAGTCCTTGTATCTCCATCTCTTTCAATCTATGATATGAATCCATTGTAGGTGTATAAGGGTTTTTAAAAAGCATAAAAACCAAAATGGTCTTCTAGAAGACTTGAAACTATCAATTGCTCCAATATATAGGTCTTCTATAAGACTCTAAAGTCCACTGGCTATGTAACACTCTTCCATGTCACCCTTCTGTTGTCAAGCACTAGGTAGGCCTTGCAATCCCACTAAGATGAAAGAGAAAAATAACAAATAGACAAGAAACTAATAAAACCCATCAATTATAGAGGAAAGGCACAAACTATTATCGTTTGTAAATAATCAACCCCTTCTTAATTCATGGACTACATACATCCACTTTGTCAGCATCATCCTATAATATTGTAAGACAACCTCATTCACATCATCATGCATGGGTTAGGGTTTTGTTTGATTTATAGAAAAAGGAATTAATCATAGGGTTCAAACCATAGATCCTTCTAATCCACCCCTTGGATAGAGTTCACAGATCAACATACACAAATAGTGAATACCTTTTCCTTTAAGTTCCTCACGAATCACTCAGGTTCTAAATTAGTAGGAGTCTAAATGACAACACCCTAGATTAAATAATCAAATAATAGATGTACCTAAAATCATGTCATTCAATACGACAGAATATCCAAGAGACTGCCAATATGAATATTAATCAAAGATAGGAAATTTTTAACCTTTCAAGAAAATTGAGTTCCCTCTTAACCTTAAGTTACATGATCATTTTTCACCATTTGTAATTCACAAGAGTTACGGCTTCTTTAAGGAACAATGAATATTTCCCTAATCATACTTTCAAAGGGTTTCACGATGTTCTTCGACCTTCCAATGGAACTAGTTCTCATACCTTTCTCAATAATCTTCATATTTTCTTGATTATGGTCGAATCTAGCACACCCTATGCATCAAAATTTTTCAGGAGCCAACCTTCTTCATTTATATCAATAAAAGTTATCATATCTTCCTTTGATGCTTAAAAATCTTCTTCTTGTTTACCATAGCCAATTATCAAGAATAAACAGTTAGTCATAACCATGAAACAATATCTAGAATAATCAATGATTTGAACATAACGTGATGGGTCAACTCTCGCATGTCATAATTTTGCTTCCAAGCCCTAGATAGGCCTTGAAATCCCCTTTGACATGAAAGAGAAAAAGGGAAAATAGACAAGAAACTAACTGAAACCATCAATCAAGTAGGAAATAAACAAAATAATTATCTCTCGAACATAATCAACCCCTTCTTGATCCGTGGATTCCATGAATACACTTTTTCTACTTCATCTTGCAATATTATAACACACCATCATTCATAACATCATGCATACGTTAGAGTTTTTCTTAGCAGAAGTAATCAATCCTAGGGTACAAACCCTAGAACCTTTAAGGTAAACCCTTAGCTAGATCACATATTCAAATAATCAAGACCTTGTCTTTCATCTTCCTCTCAACACACTAGGGTTCTAGATTCTTAATGAACAAGACCTCTTACTATTTATAAGAGACATATATTTTCAAGTGATACACCATAGGACTTGTTATAGAATGTACCACCCCTCCGTTGTATGTAACACTATGTTAACCTAAGCTAAGAAAAGCTAGTTCGAAGGTGTAACAATGAAATTAAATACTTTATTGTTAAATAAATATAGATAATGTAAAACGATTGGAAAATGAAACACTAAGAGATGAGGTTCTTGCCAAATGAAATTCCATTGGTGAATGGGAATGCATAATTCTTTCATGATAAGACTTCTAGATCCAATTCTAGATACGCTTAATGGATTTCAAGATAAATATCCATTAAGTTACTTAGCTGGAGAAAGATTCTATGTTAAGAAAAACATAAAAGCATTGTGGGAGAGAAAGGCAAGATTTTATGAGGAAAAGCCTTTTTAGAGAGAAAGGCAAGATTTTCTGGGAAAAGCCTAGGAAATGGATAAAAAATATCCAAAAAAGAGGGATGTCTCTAATGGGAACCATATCATGAAAGAGAGTTTTAAATACCCATTGAAGAGATGAAGAAGAGGTAGTTGATCCATTGCAAGAAATCTCGGCTCGGGATGAACTCGAGGAAGTCAGTTCTAGGTTGGGTGGCAGTGCTCGGTTTTCCAAGTGACTTTCTTCAGCTGATCTAGTTTGCTTCAATTGCTTGGGATGTTCTATATGTGTCTCATTACTCTTTATGTTGTCACATATTTAAACTTATGTGCTATATCGGCTTTTAAGATGATGAATATTTATGCATGAGACAAGTATGTATGATGAATAATTATGTTTTTAGGGTTTGAAATTGTATAGCCTATAGTTCAAGTTATCTATGCTATGCATTATGCATCATGGGGTGAGTTGCATACATTGAGGCCTGTTTTAGCTATTTAGTCACTATGATTCATATTGCACAAGATATATCTCAGTAATACTTTCAACTATGAAGTTAGGACTATGATCATGATATATGGAAATGCTAGCTATAGTGTATATATGACAACGTTTCCATTAATGCTTGTGTAGAGTCATCAAAGGAATGAAACTCAAATGCATAATCTTATCTTGTTGAATGCCCATGATTGATTCTTTTCTCAGAGTTGTAATGTATGCATAGGAAATGTTGAAGGGTTGATTTGGGAGTGTAGTAACTAAGTCCATTAATTAAACCTAAAAGTCCACATCGAGGATCTAGTGGAGCATAGTAGGTAGTTGTTAGTATTGTGCCAAGGGGGTATGTGACAAATGGTATCAGAGCTCTAAGCTCAAATATTGCGACATGTGGGCCAATCCACCTATATAAGAAATGAATGAGTTGTAGGTCCTAAATTAGGTCTTACACAATTAAGAAGTTTTAATGAAGGGTTCAGCTATAAATTTCTATAAGACAAATATTCCAGAATCTGTAAAGGTTGAAATCAAATCTTAAAATGATTTATCGAAGAGGGATGTTTAAGAAATAACATATATAATATAATATAATGTTAATATTATATTGATTATTTGAAATCAAAGATAATTTTGAAATGGGGTTGTGTAAAATGATGGATTTTAGAATAGCTAAGGTGATAGTTGAATGAAGAATGAAGTCTTCTATATTGCTCGACAACCATGTAACTAATTGTGTTTCTCATTTTCTTAAAGGAATCACCTAAAAAAGGAAGTAGTTCGAAACCTTGATTCAGATCATTAGAATATTAAAGAAGGAAGGGTAGAATCAGTTTCTAAGTTTACGCGCCTATATGGAGGTTCTTAAGAAAATTTATATATATTTTGATAGCTAAAGATGTTGGTAGTTGTAATGAAGGCATATGACTAATTTGAGTAATGTACGCAAGATCATGTCATTAGTGTAATGGTATTCACCTCGAATAAATAGTAAATTTTAAGAATGACTTTACTCAAATCTTAGTTAATGTCTTATGGTGTACATGAAAAATAATGATGAAGGAGGCACAAGCTTCCTCGAGAACAACCGTCATTGGGTAGTCATTGTCGAGGGTTCTTCAATGGAGGAGGAGTTTCCCCTTTCCAAGCCAGATACTTTCATCCAACAAATCAGTGCACAATTTTCTATAACTATAGCCATGACCTTAGCCTCATCAATCCAGCTGGAGGTTGCCTGTTCATCTTCTTCCTCTATGCGACCTCCTGCCGAAAACCCTAACCCTAACTGATGCTTCACATGTTGGAACCGAGTCAGGCTAACCAACTTTAAATGTCAGTGCAGAAATACTTTATGTGGCACCCATTTATATGTAGAGAAATGCAGGTGCTCCTCTGATTAAGGTCACTGGTCGTAAGGTGACCACCAAGGCCAACCTTGTCATTGAGGCTTCCGAGATTACCAAACTTTGACGGGATCTTGCATCTTTTAAGATTCTAAACAATTCAATTATCAATACTCCAGTGGAGTTTGGTTTGGTCCTTCCTTTTAAAAAATTAGCATCCATAAAAATTAAATTTTGGTTGCCTGTGTCCTAGAAAAATTGAAAATTAATTGGCAATCAATTTATTGATTTTTATCATGTGTTGTTGCAAGCATGGACAAAAATAACACTAGAAATCTAGCGCATAACAAATACTGGCAATATAGGCATAACAGAGCTTGTGATATATTACTAGGGACACTATTATATTTAAATAAAACAAATTTACTCTCATGTCCATCAAGGAAATATGATGTTGAAAATGTTACAACAATTACAGACGTCATTACCTTGGCAAGAGAGTACATGATCATCTATTATATAATAGAAATTATATTATCTCTATTAAAAATAGAAAAATAAATAAATATTTACTTAAATTTCTATAACAATTTTTATATTTCTAAAATTAATTAAAAAATAAAATTAATAATATTTAATCAAAATATTACAAATACATATTTAAAAACATCTCCATCTCATATTCAATAAACTTATTTCTCAAAAAAAAAATATTATATCACTTTAACAATGAATTCAACCATTTTCCAGCTTTAATCCATGCCTTTGCTTCACTCATCCCAAAAATATTTATATTCACCTTATCAAAGAAAGTGAACACTTTGTATTATTCATTTTTCTTTTTCGAGTTGGAGAATGAAATGATATTGAAAAACTTTTATAACTTAAATTTTAGAAGAATAAAATTATTTTACATTTTTAGTTAAGGAATGAAATTATGTTAATAAAACTTTAAAATCTAAATTTTATAATCTAAATGTTAGAACAATACAATTCTTTTGCATATAAGAGATTTTAAAATTGAAACATTCAAGTACATAAGTTTTTGACGTAGGGATTGAAATTATATTGATAATTTTTTATAAACTAAATTTTAAAACAATAAAATTCTTTTGCATATAAGAGAAATGGAAACATTTCAAGTTCATAAAAACATCGATGGAGGAAGAGTGGGTGGGTTAAATATCAACATTTATGTTATAAAAAATATATGATATTTAATCTATATAAAACTCTTAATATTAGAAAAATGTGATTTCTATATTTTATATTATAATATTATTTTAGATATTAATATTATAATATTATTTTAAATTTGTTGATTTTTTATTTAATTATTAATGTGTAATATAAATAATATTTTAGAAAATTTTCAAAAACCACACATGGTATGGTGATCAATCTACTTGATCTTGACCATTCTAGTTAAAGTGATGGAAATGGAGTTGCTTATCTATTTATGATGTTCTTAGCTGATAAAACTTTTTGGATATATATATATATAGAAGGTTCATCAAAACAAACAAAAAATACAGCACAATCACTTTCATGAAACTTTCAATGATACAAGGTTTTTAATAAAAAAGAAAGCTTTCATGGAATTTTTAATAACACGCGGAAGGATAACGGAATAATTCAACCAAAAATTTTATAAATATAGAGACGCATTAATCTTCCTTCCGAACTACATTTACATAGTACTAGCCGTGGAATTTGATGTTATTATATAATATTACATTAGTATATGGTATAAAATTGTGTAAAGCATATTTAATATTTTATGAAATATTTTTCCACTCATCTAATTTTTTATGTTATATTCTTTTTTAATATTTTGAATTAAAAATGAGATTGATATTTTAACTTAACAATAAATTTAACAATTTTATATTTTTGAAATATTTTTCCACTTATTTAATTTTTTTATGTTATATTCTTTTTTTAATATTTTAAATTAAAAATGATATTGATATTTTAACTTAATAATAAATTTAACAATTTTATATTTTTGAATTTTTCAATCTGTGTTAAATAATAAAAATCATATATATATATTTTAACTTATAAATTAAATGACTTTTTTCATGACTCTTTTTGGTTCCACTAATTTATCTTTTATGTCATATTCTTCTTTAATATCTTGAATAAAAAATGATATTGACATCTTAACTTAACAATAAATTTAACAAATATTTTTGAATTTGTTTTAAATAATTATATATATATATATATATGGGTTTAGCTTAACTTATAAATTAAATGACATTTTTCATGACTTTTTCTCAATTAATTTTAACCAAAATTATGTAGAGAATTTTTAAACTTGAGTTTAAGTTGTTTAATTTGTAGAATTTTAGTGTACTTAAGGGGTTTTTCATGGTGTTGAATCCATTTATGTATTCAAAAATATATTTTAAACATATTCTCACTTGAGATTGAATCACCTAATTCTAATAAAAAAGACTAGTTCATCTATAAGTTAGACTATACCTATATATATGTATATATTTAATTTTTATTAATACTATTTTAAAATTTGATATATAATTTTTTCTTTACTTTAAATTTAAAAAAAATAATTAATTTTATTAATTATTAAATAAAATCATATTATATAATTAAAAAATATTTCATAATCATAAAAAATTACCATTGCAGGTTGTGAATTTGCTAAGTTAGAAATCGTAATCTTCCTTCCCAAGTACATTTACATAGTACTAGCCGTGGAAAATCTTTTGATGTTATTATATATTATATAATATTACATTAGTATATGGTATAAAATTCTGTAAAGCATATTTAATATTTCATGAAATATTTTTCCACTCATTTAATTTTTTATGTTATATTCTTTTTTAATATTTTGAATTAAAAATGATATTGATATTTTAATTTAACAATAAATTTAACAATTTTATATTTTTGAATTTTTCAATCTATATTAAATAATAAAAATCATAATCATATATATATATATATTTTAATTTATAAATTAAATGATTTTTTCACTGATTCTTTTTGGTTCCACTAATTTCATCTTTTATGTCATATTCTTATTTAATATTTTGAATCAAAAATGATATTGATATCTCAAATTAACAATAAATTTAATAAATATTTTTGAATTTATATATATATATATATATATATATATATATATATATATAGGTTTAGTCTAAACATATAAATTAAATGACCTTTTTCATGACTTTTTCCCGGTTAATTTTAACCAAAATTATGTAGAGAATTTTTAAACTTGAGTTTAAGTTGTTTAATTTGTAGAATTTTAGTGTACTTGAGGGGTTTTTCATGGTGTTGAATCCATTTATGTATTCAAAAATGTATTTTAAACATATTCTCGCTTGAAATTGGATCACCTAATTCTAGTGAAAAAGACTAGTTCATCTATAAGTTAGACTACACCTATATATGTATGTGTGTGTTTAATTTTTATTAATACTGTTTTAAAATTTGATATATAATTTTTTCTTTACATTAAATTTAAAAAAAATAATTAATTTTATTAATTATTAAATAAAATCATATTATGTAATAAAAAAATGTTTCATAATCATAAAAAATCTACCGTTACATGTTGTGAATTTGCTAAGTTAGAAATAACACATGCTCGTAATTTACTTCCCTTTCAATCTCTGAATCTCGAGGAGGGGATAAACTATTTGGGATTTCATCTGAAACCCAATGACTATACCAGGAAAGATTGGATGTGGTTGGTAGCCAAAATGGAAAGGAAAATTAATTCATGGTGTCACAAGTGGTTAGAGCCGGTAAGCTTGCACTTATCAAATCTGTCATTGAGGCCACCACAGTATTATGGATATATATATCCTGGATTCTTAAAGGCATACTTAACCTTATACAAAATCTTTGTTGTGGATTTCTATGGCAAGGGGAAAATGAAGGAAGCACATTTGCATGGGTCAGCTGGGACAATCTTTCCCTTCCAAAATTGTGGGGACGACGGGGATTAAAGGACATTAACTATTTCTCACAAGCTATGGCCGCCAAAGTGAGTTGGAGACTAATTTCAACTCACAACTTGTGGACCGATGTGGTTCAACAAAAATATATACACCCTTTATTGACTGAGGATTAGATTCGGCTCCCAAACAAATCAAGGTCGAATATCTCTACCATATGGAAAGTGGTCCTTAAGTCTTTTATGATTATTGCATCTGGAATTATTTGTCATATAGGATCAGGAACCAGGGTCCGAATTGGCATCAATCCATGGCCAAGTTGTGGAAATAACCACATTATCCCACTCGACCTAATAATTTTCCATTCTTCTCACAACATCAAATTCTTGAACCAAATTGGGGACCCTGATCGATCAGAGATATGGGGTCAACACTAGCTTTTAGAGATAGAATTACAACTCCCAAATCAATGGCATGTATCTTGGGATAAGTATCTCAAGGCATTGACCTCAACACACATCTGGTTAAACAATCGTGAGGGACAGCTACTATGGTCTCCCTCTAAATAGGGATATTACTCCCCAAAAGATGGTTATCTTCACATGATAGCCTCAAAGGAACCAAACCCTCTTAGTTGGTGGTGAAGACATATTTGGAAACTAAAAGGGCCAGCCAAATCCCAATTGTTGTTTTGCTGTATATTGGAAAACAAGTTGCCAATGGGAGAAAATATGAAAAATCACTCCTTCTATGGCCCCTCATGGTCTGCCCTGTGCCGTCAATCTGAGGAAACAACTGAGAATCTCTTCTTATCTTGTCAGGATGCCCGACAGGTTTGGAGATCCATCTTACAAGGGATTTCCATTTCCTTTAACTAGAAGTGTGATAATATCTCACAGGTTGGGGAATCTCGGTGGAACAATTTCCAACCTCACAAGATGCGAAACATCCCCTTACTTACCTGCTGGGGCCTTTGGATTGGTGGGAATAGAAAAATATTTCACGAACAAAATTTCTCTCCAGATTGTACTTCTGCTCAGTGTATTGCTATATATTTGCTCCTTCGTGACGATGATAACCCTCCTTCTACTTGTTCTGTCACCTCGGAAAACATCGATCACTATTCCCCCTGGGCATTTTTTTATGGCTCCTCACAACTTAGTTGATGTGGCAGCGATGATTTTCTCCACCTAAATCAATTCCACCATTTTCATATCAATGGCGGGCTCGGACAAGGAACAAACAACTTTGTTGAACTGCATAACCTTAAACTGTTTCTCCTTTTTCCACTTGAGAAAGATTGCAAACAGCTACAAGTCTTTGGTGATTCAAGATTGGTGATAGATTCATTCACACAAAAATATTCTTGTCACAAACACACTCTTAAAAGTCTTCTGGATCAAGTATTATTGATCAAATCTCATTTTGTCTCCATATATTGTCAACACATTTACAGGGAAAGGAACCATACAACAAACCAACTATCCAAAGAAGGCACACAACAAGGGTTTGGCACTTGGCATGTGATAGAGGTGACTCCACTGGACCATTTTCAATACTACAACTGATATTTTTTTGAGGATATACAAGTCCCCGTGATTACAAAGGAATGATTATGGATTATTACAGAGATTCCCACAAACGGAGAAAACACTCCTATATATATATATATATATATATATATATATATATATATATATATATATATCATCTCTCAGACTATATATTTTTGTCTTTGATGATTTTCTCTATAGATGTATATATGATCATGCATGACACAAACAAATAGCAGCAGAGATAGTAAAATAAACAATGTTTTCAGCTGATAGAAAAATCAACAAATTTTGTCTTTGATGATACTAAAATATACAACATGTAATTTTTATCCACATATTAATGAAAATTACGATTTTTCCTGGGGGTAAAAAAAATAAAAAAAAATAATGATAATAACTTTAAATGAAAATAAAATAAATTTTAATTTTAATACTAATCTCTATTTCAAAGGAATACATTAGTTTTTATTTTTTTTTGTCGATAAAAAACATTCTATTAATTCGTCAAAAGTTTCTTACAGAGGATAGAAATGATGACCCTAGCTCTCCTCGCCTCACTCCAACTAGATTTGTTGGCCCGGAAAGTAGAACAAAACCTAGGAGCAGTCTACAAAACTTTGTTGAGTAGCCAAAAGACACAAGACCATAAGGCCGAAATCATAGATGGGATGACAAGACAATCAATATACATCAAGGAACATGTGGGAAGTCTGGAGTATGACCTGCACTTGATGCATTCGAAGGGAAAGGGTCTCCATGAACATGAAACACCATGTGAGCTAGACGCCCATCCAACTAATCAAGGAAATCATTGGTGCGTCATTGGATTCTTCTGATGAAACCTAGACATTTTTTTTGTATTTTTAATCTTTTAATAATATTTAAATTCTATACGTGAAACTAAGGTGCAAAATTTGATTATATATCCTTGCTCACTTATTACAAGTTAAATTTGTATCCATTAAGCTTGGACCATGTCTAGAGTACATCCCCATCTCCATTTCACATATTTGTCAAATAGTAACCAAGTCAATTCATATAATTCTAAACAATCCACCTCTTGACTACAAATTCCAAAAATATATAGACAAACCTCATGAAAGCATGTCATAACGTGTAACATAGTGAATGAATGTGAGTTGTCGTCCCATCCAGGGGTAAAAATTGAACACGTCACATCTCTTGAAGAGGGGTATAGTATATGCTAATTTTTATTTATACTTGTTTTCGAAAAAATTTAAATAATAAAACAAAATGCTCAGTAAAGCATTGTCAGATTTTCGTTGCTGTCTTTTCTAACTTTTTTTAGTGATATACAAAATCCAAAGTATTCCTTTACATAAATACCAAAGTATTGCCATATTCTTTAGGAAACACGTTACAAAATGTTATGGCAATTGGAGAAGGGATATGATTGAATGAACTAGTGGCAGTGACACATGATTTGGTACAGAGTTGAGGGACAAACGATTGCCCAGATAGTTAAGTGTGTGATAATTGATATTTAATGGGAGGAGGAGGGAGGATGATGATATATCAATGTGTTAGGTGATGAGGTGATGTCCCGATGGGCACAATTTGTAGGTAATTTGTGTCGGCATTTACATTTGGAAGTGTTGGCCTACAAAGTTACTATTGAGATGGTCCCCAACGTGCATGACAACGAAATATCTAGTCACTCAAATAGGTTGGCCTGGAAAACTATTTTGGCATGTATATATGTGGATAAAAGTAATCATAGATCTCTATGTGAGTCAATTGCGTGAAGCCTCAAGATAATCTGTGTTCAATAGGATTCCATTTGCTAACATTGTTCAATTATTATTTTTTGGTACAGATGGATATGTGCTCGTTCATGAAGGTTTTGGCAAGAGGTTTGGTGCTGAGAATGCTCATGGCCTCCAAACCCACTAGTGCAGGCTTTCATTCTTCAAGATTTCCTTGTTTTAGTGAGGTTAAACTCAATAAATTCCTAGTCTAGATAGTGGTAGTTACTCTCATTTCTCTGGACGCTCTTGTCCTTAATGCCCGAAACTTGGTGGAAAACTTTCATCTAGAGCATTTTGAGCTGGCGCAACTTTCTGTTACGGAACCATCTCACAAAAAAGATAGAAAATATAGATCAAGGACTCAGAAATCAACCTCTTCGAGGGGGAAACCTCCTTTACATTACACAAATGAGCAATTCTTGGATGATACAAATGACAAGACTTCCTTTCTATATATAGGAGTCTAAGGGGTCCTAATATAATTAGAGTCCAAATAACAATAATAATGTAAGGGCACAACAATAACAATAGTGGGCCTCTATGGGGCACAATAATAACAATATGGGGACTACATGGGGTTACACTACTAGTATAGGGACCTAACATACCCCTCTCCTTCAAAAAGTGTTGTCCTCAACGCTTGAGTAGTTATGGATGCTTCTATATAAAATTCTCATCCTCCCATGTGGAATATTCACCGAGTAAGTTCTTCCACTTGATGAGATACTCTAAAATTGATCGATTTCACAACGGTTGATTTCTTGTTTTTGTGACTGCTTATGGTTCCAATATGATTTCTCCTTCCTCACCAAGTTCTTGCAATATTATTTGAACTAGGATCTTCTCACCTATAACCTTCTTTAAGCATGAAACATGGAAAACTGGGTGCACTTGGGAAGATGTAGGAAGCTCCAATTTGTATGCCATAGTACGAGTCTTTTGTAACACTTTGTACAAACCATAATACTCTGGTGATAATTTATTATCCTTCTTAGCTTGCTTGATGGAAATTTGTTTGTATGGTTGTAGTCGTAGAAATACCCAGTCACCTACATCATAACTTCTTTTGTTGCGATGTCGATCTACCTGTTGTTTCATTCTATTCTTTTCCAAAGTGGGGTTATCATTTAAAAGTTGGAGAACTTGTTGTTGATGCTCGATGTGAGCTTTCACTGCTTGAACTTTTTTCTTCTTGATATGTCCTTCTATCTTGAGAGTTTGAGGGGTGGTAATTCCTGCCAATGCATTACAAGATATGGGCGGATTCATTTCTTGATGCTCGATGTGATCTTTCACTTCTTGAACCTTTTTCTTCTTGATATGTCCTTCTATATTGAGAGTTTGAGGAGTGGTAATTCTTTCCAATGCTTTACAAGATATGATAAGATTCATTTCTTCCTTCTCTAGGATTGGTTCCCAGTGTATATCCTCTTCTTTTGATGTTTCTTGATCATTTTCTTCCTCCTCTTCATAATCTATGTAAAATAATTTCTTCTGAGCACACTTATGACCTTTAGTGTATTTACTATCACAAATGTAACAAAGCCCCTTTTCACTTTTTTCTTCCAATTGTTGCGGTGTAAACCTTGTAGGTTGTGGAAGGCTAGGAGCAAAAACACTTTGATATTTATAGTTGTGAGTGGTACGATTCTTTGTTTCCATAATTCATCTTTCAATTTTTCTTACCAACCTGAATTCCTTCTCCAATGAATCAGGTTCCCAAAGGAAAACCTCATGTTGGATGTTATCCTTTAAAGTCCCTATGAAAACATCAATCTTATGCTCCTCTAGAATATCTTTTACCCTTATATTCAATTTTTGGAAGTCCTTAATGTGTTCTTCCATTGAACCCTTTTGTTTGAGATTTATCAATTAGCTAAAGAAGTTGTTGCTTTGTGTATCATCATAATGTGTTATCATTTCCTCCGCAAAAATCGACCAAGTGACAAGTGGTTTACGAGAACAAAGCCCTTTATACCATAAAAATTGATTTGATTTGAAATATAAAGCTGCAATACATACCTTTTGTAACAAATGTATATCATGTAGATCAAAATATTGCTCCATATATAGTATCCAATTTATCGGATCCTTTCCATCAAACTTCCTCATATTGTCTTTTCTTGATTTTAGGAGTTCAATTTTGAAATGACGGTAACTCTGTAATTTGAGATCTATAAGTTCAGAAATTATGAACTATGGTAGCCCTCTGAGTCCTCTTTCCAACTGCACCAGTCTGGTCAAAATTGGATTCTCCAAGAAAGTGTTATGCCCAATCTCCCAAGATGACCTGATTATACACTTTTTTAGTAGAGTGAAATTCTACGAAGTGCCACGTGTCACTGTTTCAACCTTAGGACCTAAAAGTGATGTACAAAAAACTACAGTCAGTTCTCTTTCTGTAATTGCTTACGAAATTTCAATTTGATACTCAGAGAAAAAGTTATGACGATTTTACCAAGGTCACGTGTTTTGGATGTAATTCGGGAGCCTGCAAAAACCCTAAATTCCTTGGATCATATCTCCGAAAATATAGCAAGACAAGATCTTAGATTTGGACCCGAGCTTCAGCAAACTTTCGACCCAAATGGGTTTTAATTTTAGAGTCTGAAACTTCGTAGAAATAAATTATAGAGAAAATTTCACGATGACCTATTTGTGATGGAATTCTAGAGCTTGCAAAACCATAACTTCCTCAGATAATATCTTCGAAAATATAGCGAGAAAAGATTTGAAATTCGGACCCGAGGTTCAGAAAGATTTCGTCTCAAATTGGGTTTTTTTTTCTTCTCAAGCTTCGTAGAGAAAAATTTATAGCGAAAATTCCACAATGACCTGTTTGGAGCAGCAAAACCCTAGAATCAAGAGCTCTGATACCAAATGTTATGAAACCAACTCACAAAAAGATAGAAAATGTAGATCAAGGACTTGGAAATTAGCCTCTTTGAGGGGGAAACCTCCTTTACATTACACAAATGAACAATTCTTGGATGATACAAATGACAAGATCTCCTTTCTATATATACGAGTCTAAGGGGTCATAATATAATCATAGCCGACATAAGAATAATAATGTAAGGGCACAACAATAGCAATAGTGGGCTTCTATGGGGCACAATAATAACAATATGGGGACTACATGGGCACAACAATATAATAAGGGGGTTTCACTAATAAAAATATGGGGTTACATGCCCACGGGGCTTTGGATTGACGGTGAATGGGTGCGTTGTTAAGGCACTCCTTGCGATAGGTCACCGGTTCAAATCCCCCGTGGGTACTTAGGTTAGTCTTAACTAGAAAAAAAAAAAAAACAATATGGGGTTACACTAGTAGTATAGGGACCTAACACTTTCCAATAATTCCTTCCTCAGGGTTTCGAATCTACAGCTATAGATTACCGATTACAAGGAATGATAAGGTTTGGACTATGATATGAACTTGGGAAAGGTGTTGGGTAAATTCTCAGTTATTATGGACCTAGAGGGAGCCCATTAGAGGCTAGTCATTTTCCATAGTGGGTAGGTGTCTATTGGGAAAAACTTGGTTGGATATTTGAAAGTGGGTCTTCAAATTCATTTGAACATTCGAGCAGAGCCCAACCCTAGGTTCATTTTCTAGTTTGACGACAAACCCGAGTGTAGTTCACATGTCTTGTAGATTTAAGGCAATATTCAATAACCAATTTCTAGCAGCGAGTTTAGATAGGAATTCAAGATTACTGTTGGTGCTTTTACCCTTACCTCTCACATCATTTATTCATTCATATATATTTTGTTTGTTTTGGTTAAAATAAACCCTAAGAAACTACATGTTGGGACTAGCACTTAGTCTCATCCCTTTGAAACTCATGTCATCCTAGTAGGACACACAATGCCACTAATGAAAGCCTTGTTGATAGTTCGTGATGATTTCACTCTGTTGACCTTACCAGTGAAATCAGAAGCAACAAATGACTTGCACCAACTATATTTCCATTGAAACCTATTCCATGCATTGGGGTAGACCATAGCTAGAATGAAACCATTATGGATGACTTAACTTAGTAGAACTCAACCTCAGTGATGGATCATTGTCCACCTCAAAAGATTATTAAAATCGACACAATGTGACATCCCTTTGAAAGTCATGGCATCTAGGTGGGGCATATGATATACAGATTGAAACCTTGGTGGATGACCTAACATTCCATAAATGTAATCATGAACAAGTACCCTATTGGAATTTGTCTATATTTTACTTTCCATACGTTTGGAAAATATTGGTTCAATTCCATTTACAGTTTTTCTAGGTTGTCTTTTATTCCTGCATTTTTTGTCGATATTTTCGTGTTGCTCTAAATTATAAATCCATAAGATTGATGCAAATTGTCATTCTGTTGAATAGAGAAATGATTATCATAAATGGGAACCTTCAATTTCCACTTATTAGAGATAAAATATTAAGGCAAAAAAAAAAATAGAAAAATGGATAAGTCTAATAATGAGAATCTTTTATTTTTTTTATTTAGATATTAAATAAGTTTTGTATGATTTGAGTTTTTGTACAAGTTGTATAATTTTAGTTATTAAATCTGTATAATGTGTGGATCATGATAGGAAGAAACACTTAGATACACTTTTGTTTTGGGAATTGAATGGACTTTTTCATTTTGAAAATAATTAATACAATTTATAAAATTTGTTATTATCTCAATACGCATTTTCACATTTCATTATATTATTTATTTAATGTTGTAAAAATATGTTTTTTTTTTGTAGTTGTAGAAATTTAATTTATTTAATAAAAATAAAATTAATTAAAAATAAAATGTAAAATGATATACTCTTGTCCATTCAAATATTTTTTCCTTTTAACTTGTCCATCATGAAAAATGGGAATAAAACCCTTGGAATAAAAATTAACATCAAGACATAAATTTACTAAGAAAATATGAGCGGAGCAGGGAGGAGCTCTGCAACCAAAACCATAATGGTGGTCATGTGGTAAAATCGAAGGGGAGGAACCAAGCAAAGGCCAGGGTGTAGACAACAGAGAGCTACAACAGTAGACAAGACAGACACCTGAGAGACACAGTCATGACAGAAGAGGTTAGGAGGGGAGAGATCCCCTCCTATCGAGATACGGTGACAGGGGAGGGTCAGAACAGTCAGTGGGAAAAGGAGAAACAGAATGCAGGACCAGTTCTGGGAGCGACTTGGCAGGCAGGTAGAAGGGGAAGATGCCTGCCATGTACGGAGGAGAAACCCAGGTTTGCGATTCCATCAAATAAACTGGAAAGGTATAGAAGTTACATGAAATACCACGCTCTTATCTGCAAGTTTGTCGGTGTATGGCCATCTGAACGAGACCTTACCAAGTGGATACAGCAAAAATGGCAGCCCCAAGGACAAATTGAGCTAAAGTTGGGAGCGAAGGGCTTCTTCATGGTAATCTTCTCTAACCTACAAGATAAGGAAAAAGTGTTTGAAAATGGACCTTATTTTTATTATAATTCTGGTATTTTTATGAGGTATTGGGAGGAATGTTATAACCCCGATAAGGAAAAATTTCTAGCAGCGCCAGTCTAGGTTCGATTATTTGGGCTACCCATAGACTTTTGGGACCCAGAAATATTGGAAGGGATAGGAAACACAATAGGAAGTTTTGTGAAAATAGCAGAAACCATAAAGAAAGGAAGGTATACATCATATGCCAGAATATGCGTCTGTATGAACTTAGCAAACCCTATCCCAGATTCTTGGGAACTAGAGTATCATGAAGAAGTCTGGCAGCAAAACCTAAACTATGAGCATATACCATTTGGATGCCGTAGATGCCATGAACATGGACATCTCATTAAAGATTGCCCGATTACTATGGAAGAAGAAGAAAGGAGAAGTAATCTGCAGAAGAGAGGGCCAGTAGATCAGGAAGGATTCCAAGAGGTGAAAAGTAAATAGAAAATCACCAAGGAAAACCCCAAGGAAGACAAGAAGGAAAAACAAACAATCCCAGGGAATTCAAATAGCTTTGAAATATTACAGGAAGAGGGAGAAGAGGAGGACCAAACCATGGAAAATCAAGAAGATAAAGTGTCAGACAATAGATCAAGTAGTGAAAGAGCTCACATAAAGAGGAAAGCCTCGAGTGAGGTCATGGAGAAAGGCAAGGAGCAGGAAGAATCGACAGAACAGATGGAGACAGACATGGAGACAATTAGGGAAGATCTTAGTCAAGAAGAAGAAGTCCTAAGAAAACTTCTAAATGAATGGAGGAATTTGGACGAGAGGTTTATCTCGGAAGACCAAAAGAGGTTGTATGCGGAAACCTTTCATTAGTACAAATATAAACAGGAAAAAGGTAAAGCGGCACTAGAAGAATACCAAGAGAGCCAGAAGGAAAGCAACACAGATCAGCAAGGACAAGGCAAGGGGGGGAAAAAAGAGGACGGAAAAATCTTAAAGATTCTATCCAACTAATGGGAGAAATGCTGGTAAACACAGGAAGAGTGGTTCCATTGTCAGCGGTGTTTCAAAACCTATCTCAAACCCCTCAATGATTTTGACATCATGGAATATTAGAGGCTTAGACAGTAAAGGGAAGTAGAGACATTTAGTGACAAGACTGAGGAAGGACAAACCACAGATAATGCTAATCCAGGAAACTAAAATTTCAGGCCAGAAGATAGAGGAAATTCTCAATAAAATAAACCCAACATATGAGCAAGTAACCATAGACGCTAAAGGAAGTGCGGGAGGGATAGTAGTCATTTGGAATCCAGCAGAAGTCCTATCAAACTGGTGGATAGGAATGCCCAGAATCCTAACCGGTAGATTCAGACTCATTGGGCAAAGGGAATGGGTAGCCGTTTCGGTAGTCTACGGGCCCCATACCCCGGCAGATCGTGGCCTCTTCCTTAGTCAGCTGGAAAAACTCAAAAATATGCACTAGGAGCAAAGGTGGGTTATCGTAGGAGAATTCAACTTGATAACCTCCAAAGAAGAGAAGAAATGAGGCATTAGTAGGGAAGACCCGGATATGGAAAGATTCATGGATGTCCAGACAGACTTAAGGATGGTAGATATAGCAACAATAAATGGGAAATTCATCTGGAACAATAGAAGAGGCGGGAACAAACAAATAGCGTCAAGATTAGATAGATTTCTAGTCTTTGAGCACATAATAGGTATGGACATTTTTTACAAAGCCTCCATTCCCCCCTCTATAAGGTCGGATCATTAGCCAATCAAACTGGAAATAGCTATGAATAACCAGAATAAAAAGAGGCCTTTTCGTTTTGAATCATTTTGGCTAAGAGATCCAGACTTCTTAGACAAATCAAGAAACTGGTGGCAGGAAAGCAAGATGGGAGCGGAAGGCCGGAACAAAATGCACACGTTCCAGATCAGACTCAAAGACATAAAGCGAAAAATCAAGAAATGGAACAGGGAAGAATTTGGCAACATACAACAAGAGAGCGGAAAACTACAAACTAGAATGGCAGAAATACAACAACAAAGCATCGAGGAATTGGCTGAGGAGGAAGGCAGATTAATCAATCAACTGGAGGAAAGATGCAAGCAGGAAGAAATTCTGTGGAAACAAAAATCATGTGTCCAATGGTTGAAAGAGAGGGAAAAGAACTCTAAATTCTTCCACAAAGTGATGCTGAATCACAGACAACACAATCGAATAGTTTCACTGAAGGATAGTCAAGGAAACAGAGTGTTGTAGCAGAAAGATATGGAACAACTCGTGGTGGACTATTTCAAAGGGATCCTAATAGAACCAAACATTAACAGGGAGGAGGACATTGACAAGGTTTTTCAACATATTCCTAAAAAAATAACAAGAGAACAAAATTTGGCTCTGCTCAGGGTAATTACAAAGGAAGAAGTGGAGGAAGTGGTGAACAAAATGGTGAAGAATAAGGCCTCGGGACCTGATGGCTTCACCATCGAGTTTTACCAAGCAGCCTAGAGTTTCATGGGTGACGACCTGCTGGACTTAGTGGAGGAATCAAGGTGTACAAAATGCATGCATCAGGGACTAAATGCTACCTTCCCGGCCTTGATTCCTAAGAATGGAAATTCGGAAGAACTGCAGGGATTGAGACCAATATCCCTCTGTAATGTCATGTATAAAATCTTAGCAACAATTATGGTGAATAGACTCAAGCCTATTTTTCCTGACCTCATAGCTCAGGAAAAAACCGTCTTTGTTAAAGGAAGGCAGATAACAGACAGAATTATAGTTGCCCAGGAAGTAATCCACTCCCTGAAAAATTCTCGAAATTCAGGCATGCTAATCAAATTAGACCTGGCTAAGGCTTATGATCACCTTAATTGGGGGTACCTGGAAGGTATCCTCAAAGCCCACGAATTTGATGAGAGATGGGTGAAATGGATCCTGTCTATGGTGAGCACTCCGGTGATGTCAATCCTATTGAATGGCACCCCCACCGAAGCTTTCAACCCCTCGCGAGGGCTAAGATAGGGAGATCCCCTGTCTCCGTTCCTCTTCATCCTGGCAACGGAAGGATTGAGCAGGCTGATAAAAGCTCTGTTGACATTATGATGCATGTGTTGTACTTGATGGCAACCAACTCGTAGAAGATTAACTCACTTATATATATCTAGATGAATCTACGGAAGAGATATCAGATGTGACAGAGTGCATGGGATGCCGGACAACTCAAAGGAATCAGATGACAGTTCTCAGGTTAGCTTTGCCATCAAGTCCAAAGGGGGAGATTGTTGGCATTATGAGACAAGTGTTGTCCTTGATGGAAAATCACACAAATGATAAATTATAGTGCAGCAAATTTATTTGATAAATTATAGTGCAACAAAGTTTCCTTCATGTAGAGAAAAGTTCACGCACTTTTATGCAGAGAAAAGTTTATTCCATGTAGAGAAAAGTTCACACACTTTTATGCAGAGAAAAGTTTATTCCATGTAGAGAAAAGTTCACGCACTTTTATGCAGAGAAAAGTTTATTCCATGTAGAGAAAATTTCACGCACTTTTATGCAGAGAAAAGTTTATTTCATGTAGAGAAAAAGTTCACGCACTTTCATGCAAGGAAAAGCGCGTATATGTTGGAGAACTTACCTTTGGTCCATGGTAGTTAGTCCTTGGTATTTGAACCTATGGTTTTGGACCATGGTACCTCGTCAGAAGTGTTGATCTCACGCACTTTCATGCAAGGAAAAGCGTGTATATGTTGGAGAACTTACCTTTGGTCCATGGTAGTTAGTCCTTGGTATTTCATGCAAGGAAAAGCACGTATATGTTGGAGAACTTACCTTTGGTCCATGGTAGTTAGTCCTTGGTATTTGAACCTATGGTTTTGGACCATGGTACCTCGTCAGAAGTGTTGATCTCATGCAGTTTCATGGTTGGTTCATGGTATTAGTCCGATAGTTTTTGATCCTATGGTTTTGGCTCGTGGTATTGCATCCAAAAGTGTTGATCTCATGCACTTTCATGGTTGGTTCATGGTATTAGTCCAACAGTTTTTTGATCCTATGGTTTTGGACCGTGGTATTGAGAAAGGACTAGGGCTATAAAAGAGGAAGGAGATCATTTGGCAAGGCATCTTTTGATTAATTGAATATCTGATAAAGTGCTAGATCTGGAATACAATGATTGGGTTATGGTGCAGATCTAGATCTGAATAAAGAAGGAACTTGAGCGCAAGGAGAAGGATAAGTTCTATTGATGGGTCAAAATCTTAAGGCTGGAATAGTGATCTATTTGATACTTGATGGATCGGGATCTTAAGGATTGGAATGTTTATCATTATCTGGTTTGATAGACTAGATCTGAATTATTGACGTATGTTTTATGAATGGTATGATCTGGGTATGTCTGATGTATGGAACAGCTGCAAAGTTATAAGGAAATATTTGTAGATCTGTATGCGGGTTGGCTTTGGTGAAAGCATTGATTCAGTATTGGGTAATTCAGAGATTGATGATGCTAGTATTGATTGATTATGAGCTTCAATGATATTAATGGGTCCATTATGAAAATTGGATGAAATGTGGCCTTTCAGATTATGATGTTGTGCTTCAGTGTATCCAGTCTGAAAATTGATGAAACGTGGTACCTGGAGGAAGAAAGAGAAGGTTGTAGCCTTCGGTAGGTCCGCACCTACGTACTAGTACATCAGCTAGTACAAGAGCCAAGGGGGTGGTAGCTCCCTTCTAGTAGCAGCTGGAAAACAAGTAAAGGTTGGAGCATCTCAGCAGGTAGCAGCCTGCGCAAAGGGGGTTGTAGCTCCCTTCCAGGAGAGTCTGGAGAACAAGAGAAGGTTGTAGCCTTCTGCAGGTAGAAGCCTGTGTACTAGTATAAGTCTGCACCAGTACAGAACTATTGTAAAAGGTATTTCTTATTAAAGAAGATTGAGACGACTTGCAGCAGGTGGTTTTCACCCACATTGGGTTTCCACCTTACATCATGGTGTTCATGTGTGCTTCTTGTGTGTGATGATCTGCTCTATTTTACTGCTCATATGGTTAATAATGTTCTGATGCACTCATTAGAGATCAACTAACTGAATCATATGTTTAATGGATATATACTTGTTGCATCACATATGAATCTTAATATGGAAAGAGAAAAAGTTATATTGATCTGATAATACTGACTCACCCCCCCCCCCTCTCAGTATTATTTCAAACAATTGGTATCAGAGCAGGTCCTTTGGTAGAAGCTTGATCGCTTGAAGGAGATCCGTGGAACAATGGGAAAGAAGCTTAAGAAGAAAGCTCATAAGAAGAAGAAGACATCTCAGAAGAACTATGACAATGGGAGAATCGATTGGGGATTAGGTATAAGAAGCTCTTCAGATTCAGAATCAGATTCAGAATCATTTCAGAATGAATATGAACTATCAGGTATGAATTTGCTATCCTCTGATGTTCCAGCTATCTATCCATTTGGAAAAGATGAAAGTGATAGTGAAGCAACTGAATTTGCTTTTATGGGTGAGCAAGAAAAGTATCAAATAGAGGAAGTATTTAGAAGGCTTACAGACAAAATTAAAGATCAACAAGATCTATTGAACAAAAGGGAATGTGCTTTCAAAGAAGAAGTTACCAAACTAAAAGCTCAATCAGAGGAAGGAAACAAGGTAAGAAAGTTACTCAAGGACAAGGAAAATCAATGTCAAAAGTTGCAGGGTGAAGTGACATCATTAAGAGATGAAGTCAATGAAAGAAGCACAACCATCAAGAAACTCAGAGATAGATCCAGTTACTATGAAAGTCTTGAAGCCACGATCCGCTCGCTAAAGGAAGATCTTGAAGAATCAAAGAAGCAGAATAAAGATCTACTCCAAGCTATTGAAAAATAGGTAAACGAAGATATCAGCTTAAAATCTCAACTGGAATGTGCCTTCAGAACTCATCAAATGCAGCAAGATCTGAATGAAGAACAAGAAAAGGAGATTCTCAAACTAAGGCATCAATTGGAAGAAGGAAGGAAAGTTGAAGAAGACATGAAGAAGCAATGTCTAGAAAAGGAGGAACAACTTCAAGTTGAGGTAAATATCTTGAAAGGTAAATTAGAAGAAAAGGATAAACTATTATGATTTCAAGATAGTACTAAAGCCTTGGATGATATTCTTAGTAGTCAAAGGTCTCCTGCTATCAAGACTGGTCTTGGTTTTCATGAATCTGTTGAATGTGAATATAGTTCACAAGGTGAGGCAAGGAACTCTAAAGAGAAATCTAAAATGATCAACAAGGAGATGAAAGGTCAACCCCATCAACAATCAAGGAAAGAGACTCCTCAAAGAAAATATCTTACTCCTAACTATGGTCGGCCATTTACGCAGATGAATAATATTGAATGTTATGAATGTCATAATCTTGGACATGGTGCAGCTAGATGCAGAAGAAGGATGGTTCAAGATTATCACACCGAAAGATCATCACATTCCAGGTACTTCAATGGATATTGTTTTTCTTGCAATTTGTTTGGTCACAAAGCTGCTGATTGCTACAGGAGGAATATGAAACATGTAAGATGTTATGCATGTAACAAGCTTGGACATATAGCTAAGGAATGAAGGAACAAAGTATGGGCACCATACCAAAAGGAGAAAACATCATCATCACACTTGAAGATGTGGAAGAAGAAAGAAGTACAGTCAGAAAGAGGCAGCACAGCACAACATACAGACATAACAGAATTAGAGGGAGCTGGAAGTGTAAAACTTCAGTGTCCTAAATCTCATACGCAAGTTTCTTAAAGAGAAGTCACGTATATAGGCGAGTTGGTTATGGCATAGTCGCGTATATGATTGTTTGAGGAAAGGCAGTAGGGACAGGTTCAGGAAAAGGATCAGTCATGGTTCAGTTTATTATTTGCACTGTTTGATAATGGTTACAATTTGCTGATGATGTGTGGAAATGACTTGATGGTTAGAAGTGTTTTGTTTCTAACTTGATAATGATGATGTATTGATACTTCTTGCTGATATGAATGATAAGATCTGACAGTAAACAAGATGGCACAGGTTTAGGGGGAGCATATGCTTTTAATGCATTGTTGGCATTATGGTTAATAGTCCTTGGTGATGATGCTTATATGGATAAATGATTCATCTTGCTATGATATGGATATGAGTTGTTCATATGATTCTTGGGGTTACATAGTTGATATTTAGATCAGATTTGTGGTTGATCCTCTAATGGTGCTTACATGGTGATCTTCATAAGGATAAGGAGAAGTACATAGCTTGAATTCACATCTTCTTTACTTGATGATGAGTCACTCATATGCTGTTGTCGTCATATGCATAAAGATCATATTTTACAGTTATGATGCAGGATTCCTATTGTTCTTGGCACATATATGGATGAGGATTGTTGGCTGGATACATGGATGATTATTCAAAGTTGCATTGTTGGAGACCTGATGATGATGAGTTCTTACCTATATGATGATAGGTTGTTTCGTACATATGTTGATTGATATTCCCAATCGATGATACTTGGTCCATGCAGATCTGGATGGCTATGGTGTTTTACACATATGATATAATGTGAATGATTTTATGATGATGAGTTGATATCTATCTGCAGACATACCCTGTCATAGGACATTTACAGGTTGCTGATCTGGAATTGGTTGTACGCGAGTTTCATAAGGAGTATCCGCGTATACACGCTTGTTTCTGTGGATACAGTCTGATTTGGGTCTGACAGAGACCATCTGGCACAAGTTCAGGGGGAGCAGATAAACTTCTAATGATGCATTGTTGGCATTATCATAGAAGCTTTTGGTTCTATTTCACAGCTGTTGTTGGTTTCAGGTGGAACATTTGCAGAGGGAGAACAGAAGGAAATCATGGTTGCTGATCTGAATGGTGATTGACAGATGCTGCTGCTATCAATTATTGGTGACTTTCATAAGTCTTGGTCTAGATATTTCATCTCTATGTCATGTATCTCTTTTATGGTGTCAAGGTCATGTAACGACCTATTTTGGTTTCCCCACTATGCCTGGGATGAAGATGTAATGTATTTGGTTGTCATATGTAAATTTCTGATGTATCCCCACTTAGTTGGGTGGTTGAACCCCACTTGGTTGGGTGATGGATGTATGTATTGAGTCTTTTGGTGATAGGAAGGTCTTTTATGATGTATAAGTCTTGGTTCTTCTTGAAGAACACCTTTTTGCAGACCTTGCTTACAGACAGGGGGAGCATGAACAGTACAATTCAGTAAGAGCAGAGCTTTCAGCATGTAGCATGGACAGATTGGTACACCTTGGCATATACAAAGGGGGAGCTCATTCAGAGATTTCAGGAAGTACTCAGGGGGAGTATGGACAGCAAAGGAAGAGAATATCTTGGTCCGCCCTTTGCCCTTGATGTCAAAGGGGGAGAGTGATTTGGTATTGTTGCCATCAAGTCCAAAGGGGGAGATTGTTGACATTATGATGCATGTGTTGTACTTGATGGCAACCAACTCGTAGAAGATCAACTCACTTATATATATCTAGATGAATCTACGGAAGAGATATCAGATGTGACAGAGTGCATGGGATGCCGGACAACTCAAAGGAATCAGATGACAGTTCTCAGGTTAGCTTTGCCATCAAGTCCAAAGGGGGAGATTGTTGGCATTATGAGACAAGTGTTGTCCTTGATGGCAAATCACACAAATGATAAATTATAGTGCAGCAAATTTATTTGATAAATTATAGTGCAACAAAGTTTCCTTCATGTAGAGAAAAGTTCACGCACTTTTATGCAGAGAAAAGTTTATTCCATGTAGAGAAAAGTTCACGCACTTTTATGCAGAGAAAAGTTTATTCCATGTAGAGAAAAGTTCACGCACTTTTATGCAGAGAAAAGTTTATTCCATGTAGAGAAAAGTTCACGCACTTTTATGCAGAGAAAAGTTTATTTCATGTAGAGAAAAAGTTCACGCACTTTCATGCAAGGAAAAGCGCGTATATGTTGGAGAACTTACCTTTGGTCCATGGTAGTTAGTCCTTGGTATTTGAACCTATGGTTTTGGACCATGGTACCTCGTCAGAAGTGTTGATCTCACGCACTTTCATGCAAGGAAAAGCGTGTATATGTTGGAGAACTTACCTTTGGTCCATGGTAGTTAGTCCTTGGTATTTCATGCAAGGAAAAGCGCGTATATGTTGGAGAACTTACCTTTGGTCCATGGTAGTTAGTCCTTGGTATTTGAACCTATGGTTTTGGACCATGGTACCTCATCAGAAGTGTTGATCTCATGCAGTTTCATGGTTGGTTCATGGTATTAGTCCGATAGTTTTTGATCCTATGGTTTTGGCTCGTGGTATTGCATCCAAAAGTGTTGATCTCACGCACTTTCATGGTTGGTTCATGGTATTAGTCCAACAGTTTTTTGATCCTATGGTTTTGGACCGTGGTATTGAGAAAGGACTAGGGCTATAAAAGAGGAAGGAGATCATTTGGCAAGGCATCTTTTGATTAATTGAATATCTGATAAAGTGCTAGATCTGGAATACAGTGATTGGGTTATGGTGCAGATCTAGATCTGAATAAAGAAGGAACTTGAGCGCAAGGAGAAGGATAAGTTCTATTGATGGGTCAAAATCTTAAGGCTGGAATAGTGATCTATTTGATACTTGATGGATCGGGATCTTAAGGATTGGAATGTTTATCATTATCTGGTTTGATAGACTAGATCAGAATTATTGACGTATGTTTTATGAATGGTATGATCTGGGTATGTCTGATGTATGGAACAACTGCAAAGTTATAAGGAAATATTTGTAGATCTGTATGCGGGTTGGCTTTGGTGAAAGCATTGATTCAGTATTGGGTAATTCAAAGATTGATGATGCTAGTATTGATTGATTATGAGCTTCAATGATATTAATAAGTCCAGTATGAAAATTGGATGAAATGTGGCCTTTCAGATTATGATGTTGTGCTTCAGTGTATCCAGTCTGAAAATTGATGAAACGTGGTACCTGGAGGAAGAAAGAGAAGGTTGTAGCCTTCGGTAGGTCCGCACCTACGTACTAGTACATTAGCTAGTACAAGAGCCAAGGGGGTGGTAGCTCCCTTCTAGTAGCAGCTGGAAAACAAGTAAAGGTTGGAGCATCTCAGCAAGTAGCAACCTGCGCAAAGGGGGTTGTAGCTCCCTTCCAGGAGAGTCTGGAGAACAAGAGAAGGTTGTAGCCTTCTGCAGGTAGAAGCCTGTGTACTAGTATAAGTCTGCACCAGTACAGAACTATTGTGAGAGGTATTTCTTATTAAAGAATATTGAGACGACTTGCAGCAGGTGGTTTTCACCCACATTGGGTTTCCACCTTACATCATGGTGTTCATGTGTGCTTCTTGTGTGTGATGATCTGTTCTATTTTACTGCTCTGGTTTACTACTCATATGGTTAATAATGTTCTGATGCACTCATTAGAGATCAACTAACTGAATCATATGTTTAATGGATATATACTTGTTGCATCACATATGAATCTTAATATGGAAAGAGAAAAAGTTATGTTGATCTGATAATACTGATTCACCCCCCCCTCTCAGTATTTTTTCGAACAAGCTCAAGTAGTCAGGGACAAGATTAAGGGGCTGAGAATCTGTGGGAATGATCTCCCAGTAACAGACCAACAATTTGTAGACGATGTAATGATGTATGGGCAGGCCACGCTCAAGGAGGCCCAACAAATTATCAAAACCTTATCTGAGTTCACTCAAGCTTCCGGGACAGAGATCAATAAAGAGAAATCGGAAATATTTTTCTTCAACACTCAGCTAGTGGCCCAAATATTTTTGGCGTGCACAATGGGATTTGGAATTAGAAATTTTCCAACGAAGTACCTGGGTATTATGCTTAATGAGCACCAATTCAGGTCTGCTAACTGGGTACCCCTAATAAATAAAATCAGGGAAAAGATGGACAATTGGACCTTTCGGTCGGTGAATACCCTCAATCGACTAATTCTCCTTAAAATCAGTTCTGCAAGCTATTCCAATTTATTAGATATCGAGCCAAGCTATCCCCAAGTCCATCAGTCAAAAGCTAGTCGCCATGCTCAAGAAATTTCTTTGGCAGGGCACTAGCAAAACTAGAAAATGGGCTTTATTATCTTGGGAGTGGCTTGGAAAACTAACCAAAGATGGAGGATTAGGTTTGAGGGACCCCTACATTCTCAACCAAGTGATGGGGGTGAAGCTTTGGTGGAGATGGACACAGAGTGGCCAAGACTTATGGAAGGCAATCTGGGAAAGGAAATGTGAGGCAGCGAAGGAACCAGAAGAAAAGATGAGAAGTCAGACAGAGGCCAAAGGCTCCGCAATTTGGAACCTGGCGAGGAGTAACAAAGAACTGATAAGGGAATATAGCTTTTGGGAGATAAGAGTAGGAGATAAAGCCAGATTTTGGGAGGAATCTTGGCCACAACGCGAAAGGCTCATCCATAAGGAAGCCCTTCAAGTCATCCAGGCTTTCACCTCCCAGGCAGATAGGAATGTTGTTGGCAAATTTTGGAAACCAGGTATAGGCGCATATTGGCATAATTGGAAACAGAAGGAGGATTGGGTAGTGGCCCCTGACTCTGACAGATGGCAAGATTACTGCAAGGAAATGGCATCCCAAAAAGTGGCGAACAAAATAGGGCAGGACATCCTAAGATGGGGCACCCAAATATAAGGAACCTTCAGTATAGTAGAAGGGTATTACTTAAAAGCTAATCAGAATCAAGAGGCAGAGACGAAGAAATGGAAAAAACTATGGAAAATAAAGCATTGGCCGAAAGTTTCTTTCTTTGTCTGGATTATGTTACATGACAAGGTGCTTACCTGGGACCAACTCTAGAGGAAAGGGTGGTGGGGACCGTCACGATGCGTGTTCTGCAATGCACAGGAGGAGTCAATGGAACACTTGATGAACAGATGCACTGTCAGCAACACCTTGTGGGATAGACATTACAAGTTGTTTGAGCGATGTCACAAAAATTACCAAAACATCATCAATACCTTAGAAAACTGGCCGAGGAAACCTTACCAAAATCCGGTGGTAAATCGTGCTTGGCTACTATCCGTTAGGTTCATACTCTGGAACATCTGGAAGGCATGGAACAATGTGATCTTCAAAGCAGAAAACTGCACCCCGGCAGACATATGGGATCAAATAATCAGGAACACGAGAGAAACAATTTTAACAAAACGTTGGAAGGAAGAAGACTGGAAGTCTTCACTAACAGAGGCACAGATTTTGCAGAGGCTAGACATAACCTAGAGTATGATATGCAGTGACCGAAGAAAAGACCAAGTCAGAGAGGTGGCAGAAATCAAACAATACAGGCACCCCCCACATGGATTTGCAAAACTAAATTTTGATGGGGCGGCCAAAAACAACCCGAGAGAAGCAGGCATTGGGGGGGCCTTTAGGAATGACAGAGGAGAAACCTTGAGAATCTTTGTGATGGACTGCGGGGAGGCGACAAATAATGAAGCAGAACTACATGCGCTGAAGCACGGCCTTGAAATTGCGATTTAGGTAAACGTCAAGGGTCTCCAAATTGAAGGTGACTCAAAATTGGTGGTGGATATGGTAAGGCAACTGCAACAGAAGAAACCAGTGGAAAAAATAAGTAAGAGTTGGCGAACAACATGGCTCATCGGTGAAATTGGGAAGCTACTTACCAAAATAGATTATTTGATCCCCACCCATGTTAGACAATCAGGCAACAACTCGGCAGACTGGTTAGTGAACTGGGGCAGTCTGAACAGGGGAAAGTTTATAGACAGTGAAGGAATGGAGCTGCTGCTCTCGGAGGAGCGCGAACAACTACAACAACTTCTCGATGTCAATAAGGGTGGCCACGACAATTTCGAGGTAAATGGCCAAGAAAAGCTAGTACGTGGCGGATGCGGGGAAAGATTACAGTGGGTGGGGATGGACAGTATAATAATGAGAAAGGACAGGGGTGGTATAAGTGACGGAGTAGGGCAGCTGACGGGCAGGGAAGGATAGGGTCACCTGACGGGGAAGAAGAGAGAATCGAGGCATCATTGTTATGAAACCAGCTCAAGAAAAGATAGAAAAGATAGATCAACGCCTTAGAATTCAGCCTCTTCGAGGGGGCAACCTCCTTTACATTACATAAATGAACAATTCTTGGATGATACAAATGACAAAACCTCCTTTCTATATATAGGAGTCTAAGGAGTCACAATATAATCCAGCCGACCTAACAATAATACTATAAAGCCACAAAAATAACAATAGAGGGATTCTATGGGGCATAGAAATAACAACATGGGGGTAATAGGGGCAAAAAAATATAAATAAGGGGTATAACTACAATAGTAATGGGGTAATCACTAGTATTATAGGGACCCAACATGCCCCTCTCCTTCAAAAAAGTGTTGTCCTCAACGCTTGAGTAGTTCTGGATGCTTCTGCATAAAATTCTCATCCTCCCATGTGGAATCTTCAGCTGATAAGTTCTTCCACTTGATAAGATACTCTGAAATTGATCAATTTCGTAGCTGTCGAGTTCTTGTTTCTGTGACTGCTTCCGGTTCCAATATAATTTTTCCTTCCTCGTCAAGTTCTGGCAATACTGTTTGAACTGGGAGCTTGTCGCCTATAACCTTCTTTAAACATGAAACATGGAAAACTGGGTGCAATCGAGAAGCTGCAGGAAGCTCCAATTTGTATGCCATAGTACCAATCTTTTGCAACACCTTGTACGGACCATAATACTTTGGTGATAATTTATTATCCTTCTTAGCTTGCTTTAGGGACATTTTCTTATATGGTTGTAGCCGTAGGAATATCCAATCACCTACATCAAAACTTCTTTCACTGCGATGTTGATCTTCCTATTGTTTCATTCTATTTTGTGCCAACACGAGGTTATCCTTTAAGAGTTGGAGGACTTGTTGTTGATGTTCGATGTGATGTTCCACTGCCTGAACCTTAGAATTTTCTCTTAAAGATGATGTGATGGATGGTGGTTGATACCCATAAAGTGCCATAAATGGGGTCATTTTTGTTGCTGTATGGAAGGAAGTGTTATACCACCATTCAACCAGAGGCAACCATTTGACCCATTGTGTCTGTTTATCAGATACAAAGCAACGAAGATATCCTTCCAAACATTTGTTTACTATCTCAGTTTGCCCATCAGATTGAGGATGATAAGATGGTCTATGAGCTAACTGAGTACCAAGACAAGAAAATAATTCTGTCCAAAAATTTCCAGTGAAAATGGGATCTCTGTCACTTACAATAATCTTTGGGTTTCCATGTAGCTTTTGAATTATTTCCATAAATGCAGTAGAAACTGTACTGGCTTTAAATGGATGTGATAATGCACAAAAATGTGCATACTTGGTAAGTCTGTCAACTACCACCATGATGACACTCTTTCCCTCAGATTTGGGTAAACCTGTGATAAAATCCATTGAAACCTCCTCCCAACGTTGGCTTGGAATGGATAAAGGTTGTAATAGACCCGGTGTCTTAATTGTTTCAACTTTATTTTGTTGGCAAACCAAACATTCCGCCACAAACTTTTGAATATCTGATTTAAGGCCATCCCAAAAAAAATTCCTTCTTAACCCTGTGGTAAGTTTTTAAAAATCCCGAGTGCCCTCCTAAGGGAGAAGTGTGCAATTCCATAAGAATCTTTTGTTTTAGCTGGGAATTCTTACAGAGGTATAAGCGATCTTTGTACCATAATGAATCATTTTTCCAGCTAAATGTATCAGACGTACTGGAATCTTGTTGTAGCTTTTGAATAAGTGCCCACACTTCTTCATCATTCTTCCATTCCTCCCTTGCTTCGTTTATCCAATCTGGTTGGATAATAGAAATGGCGCACAACAATGCTTCCACATCCTCATCCTTTCTTGAGAGTGCATCTGCCACCACATTTTGCTTCCCTTTTTTGTAGATGATTTCAAAGTCATAACCCAACATCTTTGTGACCCACTTTTGTTGCTCTTCAGAGGATAATCTTTGTTCTAAAAAGTATTTAAGGCTATCATGATCCTTTTTTACCTTGAAGTGTCTTCCCATTAGGTAGGGTCGCCATTTCTTAAGTGCATGGAGTATTGCCAACATTTCCTTCTCATAAATAGCTTTGCTTAAAAACTTTCCCTTGATTGGATGACTTTCAAAAGCAATGGGTCTTTCATCTTGCATTAGAACAGCACCAATTCCATTTCCTGAAGCATCACATTCCACAATAAAGGTTTTTGTGAAGTCCGGTGTAGCTAAGACCGATGCTTGGCACATTGCCTCTTTAAGATGTTCAAAGGCCTTTGTTGCTTCCGGAGTCCATGAAAATGCATCTTTCTTCAATAATGTTGTTAGAGGTGTTGCTATTCTTCCATAATTCTTAACAAACTTGCGATAATACCCTGTCAACCCAAGAAATCCTCGCAGATGCTTTATGGATGTGGGGATTTTCCATTCCTTAATGGCTTTAATTTTGCTAGGGTCTACCTTAACTCCTTCATGAGATACAATATGACCCAAATATTCCACCTCTTGGACTCCAAAGAAACATTTGGATCTTTTTTTATTATAATTGTTTCTCCTCCAATAGTTGTAGCACCCTGTCAACATGTTCAACATGATCCTTCCAAGACTTGTTGTAGATTAGTATATCATCAAAAAATACTAACACAAATTTTCTAAGGAATGGTTTGAAAATTGAATTCATCAAACCTTGAAATGTTGAAGGTGCATTAGTAAGGCCAAAAGGCATGACCAAAAATTCATAATGACCCTCATGAGTTCTAAATGCCGTTTTCGGAATGTCTTCAATCTTCATTCTGATTTGATGATATCCCGAACGAAGATCCAACTTGGTGAAGTAAATTGATCCATGCAATTCATCCAGTAATTCATCAATGACAGGAATGGGGAACTTATCTTTAATAGTGAGCTTGTTGAGCTCCCTATAATCCAGACACATGTGCCATGATCCATCCTTCTTGTGCACCAATACTACTGGAGCAGAGAAAGAACTTTGACTTGGTTGAATTATACCAGCCTCTAGCATTTCTGCAACCATACGTTCAATTTCACTTTTTTGGACATAGGGATATCTGTACGGCCTGATGTTTGGAGGAACACTTCTTGGAATCAGATGAATAGCATGATCATGATCACACATAGGTGGGAGACCTTTGGGAGTCTCAAATACCTTGGAATGATTGTCCAAGACTTTTTGGAGATCTGGAGAAATAGATGATTCCGATGTGGAAACATCTAGCAAACATAATTGTGCAATTACACCTCTTTGATCCTTTTTTAGAAGCTTTGTCATACCATTAGAGCTGATTATCTTTCCTGGTTTCCCTCCAATATCCCTTAATTCAACTTCCTTTCCTTCTGTAGAAAATTTGATGAAAAGTTCTTGAAAATTAAAAGCTATTGTACCCAAGGATTGTAGCCATTGGACTCCTAGTACAACATCAGCACCTCCCATTGGAATGGAAAGCATTGGGCTAGTCAATACATATTCTCCCATGGATAGCTTGATATTATGGCACCTTCTAGAGCAATTTATTGTTCCTCCATTTGCAATCATCACTTGACACTCTGGTGCTGGATATAGGAAGCAATTCAATTCTTTTGCTACCCTACAATGAATAAAATTGTGGGTGCTTCCTGAATCAATCAACACTATTACCTTTTTCTTCTTGATTTGTCCTTCTATCTTGATGGTTTGAGGAGTGGTAATTCCCGCCAATGCATTACAAGATATGGTCGGATTTATTTGTTCTTCATCTAGGCTTTGTTCCTAGAGTATATCTTCTTCTTTTGACCTTTCTTGCTCCTTTTCTTCTTCCTCTTCACAATCTATGTAGAATAATTTCTTCTCAGCACACTTATGACCTTTAGTGTAGTTGCTATCACAACTGAAACAAAGCCCTTTTGCTCTTTTTTCTTCCAATTGTTGTGGTGTCAACCTTATAGGTTGTGGAAGACTAGGGGCAACAACACTTCCGTCTTTATAGTTGTGAGTGGTATGCTTCTTGGTTGCCATAATTTTGCTTTCCATTTTTCTTGCTAACCTGAATGCCTTCTCTAATGAATCAGGTTCCCAAAGGCGAACATCATGTTGGATATTATCCTTTAAAGACCCTATGAACACATCAATGCTATGCTTCTCTGGAATATCTTTTACCCTTATGTTCAATTTTTGGAACTCCTTAATGTGCTCCATTACTGAACCCCTTTGTTTGAGACTTATCAATTGGCTAAAAAAAGTGTTGCTTTTTGTATCTTAATAATGTGCTATCAATTCTTCCATAAAAATTGCCCAAGTGATAAATTGTTTAGAGAGCAAAGCCATTTATACCATACAAACTGATTTGGTTCCAAATATACAGTTTCCATACGTACCTTTTGTGTGTTTTGCACATTATTGAGATCAAAGAACTGCTCCATCTGTAATATCCATGTGGCGGGATCCTTGCCATCAAACTTCCTCATATCGATTTTTGGAATATGGTGGGTCTTCGATCCAACATTAGCGTCTATGGAATCATGATTAACATTACTTTTGTTCACATCATGAGTTTCCTTTACAACCTTTTCACCATTAGTAAGTATTTCTTGTAGAAAATTTGTCAAATCTGTCTTCAAATCTGCCATGTCTGTCTTCAAATCTGTCTTCAAATCTGCCATGTCTCTCTTCAAATCTATCTTCGAATCATCCATCTTAGCTTCCATGCCCTTTATCTTAGATTCCATGCCATTTATCTTAGATTCCACGCCATTTATCTTAGCTTCTGTTAGCTTTTGTGAGCGTGACATTTGTTGCACTTGTTCTTGTAATTTTGATATATCATGTAGCATTTCTTCCTCTTCTTCATGAGTCATGCTAGAGCTTTTAGGTTCCTTACTAGGTGTTTGCATTTTCTTTCCTCAGGGCATCAGTTACCGATAATAATGCTTTACTATGCCCTTTGAATTCCGTTAAACCAAGCTTACAAAAAAAAAAAAAAAAAAACTACACACCTTTTTTCACTTTATAGAAGCCTGATATTGAATATGACGTATCTCTGTAATTCGGGATCATCCAGTTCTGAAATTGTGACCTGTAGTAGCCTTTTGCATCCTCTTTCCAATGCCACAAGTCTGACCCAAATTGGATTCTCCAAGGAAGAGTTATGTGAAATCTCCCACAGTGACTTTCTTTTAGACTAGTTCAGTAGAGCGAACTTGTACGATGTGCCACGAGTCACTGTTTCAACCTTTGAATATGAAACATGCATAGAAGAAACTAAAGTCTGTCCTCTTTCTGTACCTTCTTACAAAATTTCAATTTGATCGCCAGAGAGAAAGTTATGATGATTTTCCCTAGGTCACCTGTTTTGAATGTAATTCAGGAGTCTGCAAAAATACCAACTTCCTCAGATCATATCTCCGAAAATATCGCGTCAAAAGCTCTGAAATTCGGACCCAAGGTTCAGCGCGATTTCTTCTCAAATGGGTTTTTTTTTTACTTCTGAAACGTCACAGAAAACAAGTTATAGCGAACATTCCACGATGACCTGTTTGGAGCAGCGAAACCCTTGAATCCAAAGCTCTGATACCAAATGTTATGAAACCAGCTCAAGAAAAGATAGAAAAGATAGATAAACGCCTTAGAATTCAGCCTCTTCGAGGGGGAAACCTCCTTTACATTACATAAATGAACAATTCTTGGATGATACAAATGACAAAACCTCCTTTCTATATATAGGAGTCTAAGGAGTCACAATATAATCCAGCCGACCTAACAATAATAATATAAAGCCACAAAAATAACAATAGAGGGATTCTGTGGGGCATAGAAATAACAACATGGGGTAATAGGGGCACAACGATATAAATAAGGGGTATAACTACAATAGTAACGGGGTAATCACTAGTATTATAGGGACCCAACAGTCATTAAGAAATGAATTGGAGGGAGTGTGGGGAGTCGGGATAAGAGGTTGCGTAGGGACGACAAGTGGCATCAGTGGTATAGAAAGGGTATGGCAGGAGTAGTCGGGAGAATGTAGTATTTATGACGAGTAAAGGAGGTTAGACAGTTAGCGGCAAATCCCGAGGTAAGGACGCGGGGATGAGAACAAGGAAATCCAATGGACAGGTGGAGGTGAGGATGGAAGGACAAAGGGGATTATACGATCAAGGGCTTGAGGTGGCAGCAAGAGTTTTCATGCAGCATAGCACAAAGCAAGGAAGAAAGGCGGAAGGTGGCAGCAAGGTGCAGCGACCAGTCCATAGCTCCGGTACCAGCGAGGAAAGGTAGTATGTATATTCACTCCCCTCTCTTGCAGCTCTAAAGATAGTTAGAGGTAGATACTTCTGTTATTTCTCAGAGATGTCCAGGAAAAGGAAGTCGAGAGCCAGTATTAGGAAGGGTGGAGGTTATCCTGGATATGGGAAGGAAAATCTTTACCATATCAGAGAAGATGAAGTCCCAGGCAGAGAGAAAAACGGACCTCGGAGGAGGATAAAACCCAAGTCCAGGAATGACTGGTGGGTGGGGACGGTCGCTAAGCCGAGAAAAGATGGGCTCCCTGCTAGCCACAGGAACCATACCCATGTCTGCTATCCTGGAAAATCCCGGAAGGATAAGAGCAGAACTCCACTGGTTTATCGGTGGGAAAGTAGTTCACCCCATCAATCGGGGAGAGAAGGAATGATGGCATCGTATATAGATAGACACCAAGAGGGACAGCGAGGGAATTCCAGAGAAGTAGAGAGGGGTGCGAGGGGAAAGGGCCGACCTACAGGGCAGGTCGAGGAGTGGTCCGAGATCTCGTGCTAGAAAAACAAGCGGGAACATAATTCTAAGACAGGGGAGGTAAGTGAGTGGGTTGAAGCAGACTTTTGCATCAGAGGTACTGACTTGTGGTCTGGTGTCTTGATAGGTAGGAAAAAAAATAATCAAACAAAGGTTTCAGGATAACATCAAGATGGCTCCAAAGAAAGAGAAACAGGTTTGGACCCGGGAAGAAGGATCGAGCAGCAACCCGAAGCGGAGAGGAAGGCAACCAGAGTCAGAAAAAGAATGTACATGGTCAATGCGTATATGGCTGGGAATTCCCCTGAAATTCGAGAACAAATAAACAGGTGGGAACATGAGCTGAGATCCATAAGCGCGAACAAGGATATTCCCCGGGGGGAATGGGAGTATTTGGTTCTAGACCCAAGAAATACCAGGAGCCGTAACTCACTGTTTAACAAGTCACTCTAACAGTATTGGATTATGAAGCACGTGGTAGCTCGAGCCATGGAAATGAACCAGGCAGTCCGGGAGGAAGAAGAGGCGGAAAGAAAGTAGAGAGAGGAGCAGCTAAGGAGCCAGACAATGGAAGAACTGGAAAATCTAAAGTCCATATTCCTGAAAGAAATAGCGGTCATCCGGATTCAGGTAGCGAGCAATTGGAAAAATGGAACAAATGATGTAGGAAATGAAATGGGTTCTGGAGCAGAAGAATTTGAATCCAGGGCCAAGTGCCATGGCGCCCGCCCCGGTTAATTCGTCAAACGAGGAATGAAGAAGCTAGGCCCTTACATAGTTTAGTTTAACATGTTTTTAGAAATTAACTGTGTATGGTTGTTTGGTTATAGACTTGTAGATAAAATAGTTAGCAGCATTCGAAAGCATAGATATGACAATATTAAGGAGAAAAACATTTTTAAATTTTGGTCTAGGTATAATGCTGATAGATGGCGGCCTGGTTTACTGTGGGGAGGCCAGCCACCTGAACATAAATTTGATGTAAGAATTTTGTTATCATAATACAGAAAGAAGTAATGCCTAAGTTTACAAAAAAAAATAAAATTAACATCAAGACTTCAAATTTAATCACTTTCCCCATCACACTTCAAATTTGATCACTGGTCCCATCATTAAAAAAAGTAAAATGGGGTAAACTGTCAGAGGTGCAGGTACTCTTACATTTCTTTGTTTTCACAGACCACCCCTTCTCTGGTTACTTTACGAAATCTGGAAGGTTTATTTTTATGTTTCCATAATTTAACAAATTTGAAAATGGTTGATAGGCTTAAAAAAAGAGATATCAATTGAAGTAATAAACCCTAGTGAAAACACCACCCCTTCTCTGGTTACTAGTGCCAAATCTGGAAGATTTATTTTCATGTTTCCATAATTTAACAAATTTGAAAATGGTTGATATGCTTAAAAAAAAGACATATAAATTGAAGTTATAAAACCATTGTCTGACTAATTTTAATTGATGAAGATTGGGGAGGAAAACACATATCGAAGAAAATAGCAATCATCAAGAAAACACGCGAACACTTTACCACTTTTAATTGATAAAGTGTATAAAAACTTTTGGTAACTGAGAGAAAATAATATTGAAAATGCAAAGCAACCACATGAAGAAAATTTCAGGGGAGTAATCTTGGAAAAGAGCATTTACAGTAGAGGGAATTTCAACGGAACAATGGGAATGCATCTAAAAACATCATCTACTAGACAATTTGACAATTTGTTCTTTATCGCTGATCTCGTGCAACTGGCCAATTTTCTCTTTGTACAATGCTTTGTCTCTGATCATTGAATTTTTCACTGCATAATCCCCTGTTTCCCACTGGATCAAGATTTTACGCCCTAGAGTGTTTAAACACACCGTTTGACGCACCTTATTGTGTAAGTGCTAGACATACGTTATGGTGTGAGGGGTGTGATGACATCAAATCATCTCAGCTCCAGAGCACCAGATGAAGGATCAACAGCTGTAGAAGTTGCTGCACTGCTCGATTTTCTATCGGGGTCAACAAGTACACCATCCACACCTACGAAAGCAGGCATTGTGGGAAATGGAAGATTATCTCACTCACTTGTCAGCATTGACACCACCTCGGACATTGAAGGCTGCAAAAATGAAGCTTCTTGCATGCACAACAGACCGATTTTAATCACTCTAAACCCTTCATCCCGCAAATAAGTGCCTTCCAATGTGGATTCAATAATTTCTAAAGTTATTTCCGCATGATACAGTCTCCATGTCTGGTTTCCCAATACAACAAAACAACATAAGAATTTAGTTTGCAAGACATCACAACACTATATTTGGGGATATCATGAAATCCATATAAGACATAGTGGAAGATATGACGAAATCCATATGATACATATTGATTCGATAAGAAACTTTGTGCCTTGAACCGAACCTTGATTCTTTCTTCTGCTCACAATCTCAAGTACAAGAACTCCAAAGCTGAATACATTTGCTTTCTCTGTTAGCTGCTCGCGTAAGGCGTACTCAGGTGCCATGTAGCCTCTGCATAACATCATTTACAATGAACTCTCCATATTTTAAACCATGTTAAAAACATATGAACCTTTTAGGTATAGAATTGTAGTTGATTCATATCAACCCGAGAAAACAAAAGATTGAACTGGAGAGATAATTCTTGCAAAGTTCCAGCAACTCTAATGCTAACGTGGCTTTGATCTTCGACAAAGAGTTTGGCCAAGCCAAAGTCTGCTATTTTGGGTCTGTGTTTATTATTCAGTAAAATATTGCTTGCTTTAATATCTCTGTGGATGATCCGATTTTCAGACTCCTAGTGAATATAGGCCAGGTCACGTGTAGTTCCAACTATGATTTCATATCGCTCTCTCCATTTAAGTGAATGATTTTTTGTTCTATCTGTAATCAATGCATATCTATAAGTAAAAACATTAAGAAGGTACATACACACACTAGAACAAATCAAAGATCCATGTGGCCATTAAGCAGTTAAAGAGCTAGAAGAAACTGAATATAATTCTGTCGAGACTAGTGTTCTTGAAGTATTCTTAAACCAGGAGCCTTTCTGAGCTTTCAACACATTAACCAAGCAATTTGACTAGATTTTTTTGTTGAACACGACTGATGACATTTGCTTCATTCAAGAATTCAATGTCTCCTTGCATTGATCCTCTTTTTAGCCGTTTAACTGCAACCTCTTGGCCGTCAGGTAGAACGCCCTGTACATCAATCAGGTTTAAATTCTTTATATTCTCCATTATGACATGGAGCTGTTGCTCAATGCTGGCTATAAACTCTATCCCAAATGAAATATGAGCAATTATTTAACGTTTACATTAAATCAGCTTTTAATTACTTGAGTTGTTGTTCCTGCATATAATCACTAATTGAATTGAAAGCAATGATGTAACACTCACTTTATAGATGGACCCCAAACCTCCCTCGCCAAGTTTGTTCTCTGCGCTAAAGTTGGAAGTAACATCTCTCAGAATGTGGTACTGAAAAATGAGTTTGAGATTCAGCTTGGAAAGTGACAAGCTGATTTCTTTTTCCTCACCTGCAAAAACAATTACATGACGTCTATTTATGTTGAGGTTAATCAATATGTAAGCAGTTCATATGATACCTTCTAATAAGAGGCACAATGTCAGGATCTCTGGTTAAAGTAAGACGGGTTTTTCTTTTCGAAAAAAATAAAATTCAGGAATCCGTTTCCAACCTTTCCGTCAAATCCACATGAAAAGGACTATGGATGCAGTTAATCCAACTGTAGCACCTACTACACCTAGAGCTATGGGAAGCACCTTAGATCTTTTCCCTCCTACAAATCTGCACATAAAGATTTTTAAATTAGGTATGTTTATTGCACCGAATGAATTAATCTCTTTAAAACCAATATCTCCCTAATCGTTGTAAGCTATGGTGAAAGAAGTAGTGCAACAAAATAAATTAATTTAGTAAATAGGCAAATCTTTTATTTTACGAAATGAACAAAACCACAATTCGTCTTCTGATCATAACATATCAGATCTCAGAGGACCCTCGCTTGGCGTCGGCAGCGTTGGCGAAATGAGGAAAGTATTGAAAAAATTGTAAATCTCGTAACGCATAGTAGAGTGACGACTTTTGTAGCGTGCTCCATTAGCTCTAGTTGCGCATGTAGTGTGATCGGAATTATTCAATCTACTGGGACTGGATATCTTTGACCGACTTACAGATAAGCAGGAGCGGAATTTTGTTGGGGATAGATCTCTCCAACACTGGGATAAGCTTTACATTTCACTAGAATCCGAAAAAATAGCATCGACCTTAACTGTAGCGAAAAGTTGAGGACTCTGCAGAGCTTCTTTGATGGTATTTGAGAGCACTTGCCAGTAATATTTCCAAACTGCGCTGGAGCATAGCTTTTCTGGGGGTTGCAAACAACATCCGTAGACTCGCTCTCATTATAGTCGTTGTAAAAGTTACGATCGCGGTAATGTAAGAAGCACTCATTTAGCCAAACGAATCCAGAGGTGCTATTTGACATGCCTTAACAACCAACGCTGCTGCCTCCGATTCAAAATGTTTGCAGTCCGAGGAATTTATATCCCCCCTGCATTGGGCTAGCCCATAAACAACATTATTACTTCTTTGCCCCTCAACACTAGTGTTGAATCCGCTCGTTGAAACATTGTAAACCATTGATTGAACAACCTGGTTTAGATTATGCTGGAAACCACTCCGGTAACTATATTGCTTAGCCGAGCAATTACCCCAATAAGAAGAATTAAAATCCTCAACCGCTAAGAGGTCCAGGGGCGTCAATAGACTGACTATAAGCAACATACAATTGATTAATTTTTTCGCTTTCATCGCCATTGCAGGGTAGGATGCCAGTTGAACGGCCTTCTCCATTTCTTTTTAATTTGATGAAGGAAGGTGCTCCTGTAGTATTTTAAAGATGAGTTAGAGAAAATTCGTTGACGTATGTCGGTAAAGTGTGAAGTTCCAATGCTCTCAGTTATGGATGCCGAGTCAATCAAGTTGTTTCACATTTCATGCAGACTCTTTCTTTAATTAAAAATAAATTTAACTTCACATTAATTTATGTGAAGTCAACCAAGTTGTTTCACATTTTGTCTAGCCTCTTTCTTCAATTAAAAATAAATTTAACTTCACATTAATTTAATGAAATTTCTTATGTTATATTAAACTTTCTTTATGTCGTTCATTCATCTAACAGGGTTGTCTCTATTGGCTTTGGAAGGCAGGGAACACGCAAAAACTATGTTTGCCTAGTTATTTTGGTTGTTCAGATTTGTTGGAGGACAATATGTAAATCAATTATATATTAATTTTTAATATGTAAATCAATATTTGACCCAAAAAAAAAATTATGACCAAAAGACTAGTTAGACATCACTTTTACATTATCTTTATAAAATGATATATCTTAAATACTATTTCAAATATATTACAAGTTGATGTGATGGAATTACTATCATAGGCCAGTGGGGGTTTTGAGTCTGTCTAAAACCTCGCACTATAAGCTCCCCGGTGTATCTTGTGGTCTCAATCTTTCAAAGTATTTTTGCATTGCTGGAGTGGGAGTGGGTTGTCCGGAGAAAGTTGTTACTAGTTTCCCATTGGGTTTATCTTCCTCAGGGTTTTTTCAGTGGAAAATGTTGTTTGTGTGGTGCCTGGTTCCTGTATTTTCCCTTCCATCAGTCAACCTTGCGATAAGAAGATTGAGGTAAGCTCTCTGGGGTCAAAGAAGGCTCATGGTTTTTTCCTTTAGGTGTTGAGGGGCAGGCAGGCCCTATTGAAGGTCCTCAGGAATCTTTTTTGGCTCCATGGGCTGTTGAGGAGGGGAATCTATGTTTGGGTGGCCATGTCGGGGAAGATGCCTCTTCTATCATTCCCTCTGTAAATGAAATACCCTCGGGATTTAAAAGGAAGAAGGGGAAGGTCATTAAGAAGAAGACAGAGACTCCCAAGCTAATCCTTGGTGTGGATATTAGGATGGATGAAGCAATGGTAGCCTCAGAATGCATAATCGTAGGGCAGGTAAAGGGTTGTCAATACTCTACCAATTTCATTAAGGAATGGATAAACAAGGAATGGGCATGGGGGCCTGAAACACAAACTGAAGTTATTGTTCTATCTCGAGGTTGGTTTATGGTTTGGTTTTCAAACATGGAGGCTATTGATTGGGTTCTTGCTCACAATTAGGGTTTCAGTAAAGCACCAATTTTCTTCAAATGATGGACTCCTCTTTTTGATGCGCAAAGGGAAATTCTAGGGGAGATTCTTGTATGGGCGTGCCTCCCGTCTCTTGCCCCACAGTTGTGGTCTATGGATGTCTTCCAAGCTATCGTGAATATCCCAGGAACCTTCCCAAAAGTGGACATGCCCTTCCAAGTTTCCATGCAATGGAAGGTGGCATGCATTCTGATTAGGTTAGATCTGAGGGACGGGTTAGCAGAAAAGATCTAGATTCAGGTTGATGGTTATCGTGTTACTTAGGATTTGGACTATGAACAACTTCCTTATCGCTGCCATCACTACCACAAAGATGGCCATCTGGCCAGGGACTGCCCTTTAGGCTTCATACGCAGGAGGAGAAATCGGGTGGAACCAGTTCAAGATTTTCAAGAACTAAGAGAGGATGTTAAAATGTTTCAGAATGTTGGTCAGCTGGACAATAAGCCAGGGGATCAGAATCGAGAACGGGTCGTGAATGAAAAAGGATCTTCTCCTGTGACTGTTGTAGGCTCTTCATCTGTACCCAAGCAGGTCGCTATGGATGAGGATTTATCTCTTCCTGCGGGTACTGTCTTTTCCCTTCCTCCCTCTCTTTCGTTTCTTAGTATGCCTCTTATGAATCCTTGTTCGAGGCATGTTCCCTCCAGGCTCCCCAATGATCTTTGCTCTGCTCAATGTGATATCTTTGTGTCACTTTATAGCATTATCACCTCTATTCCAGGTTAAAACCTCTATGGCTCCTCCTTGGTGGGTCCTGTGGCATTATCCTTTGTTATCCCCTACACTAAAAGAGCCTCTTATAATCTTTGCTCGCGAGAGAAAAGAGACCACCCAGATGAACCTGTGGGTGGTCTCGGCTTTCTGAATGATTTTGGGGGTCCTCCAAAGACTAGGGGTAGAAAATCAAACCTCTCCAAGGCTCAGTTAAAAGAAAAACTAGATATTGTTGATGGAAAACAACTCTCCCTAAAAGGGCTACTTAGAGCAGTGTTAATCCCTTTGCCTATTTCCAAATAATTTTCTTGTCCTTCAATTGCAGAGGGCTAGCCAATGCCTAGAAAATGATGGTACTCAAACATCTCTTCATGAAATTGGTCTATGATGTAATTATGCTCCAAGATACCTTGTGTTCAAGGGTCTCTGCTATGAATATTCTGGGGCACGTGATGCCTGGTTGGTTTTTTGTGGCTTTGGATGCCTGTGGGCAATCTGGTGGTCTAGCGGTTGGTATAAATGAAAGGAGCTTGAAACTTTTAAATTCTTGGGGTTCTAAGCAAATTCTTGGAGTGGAGGTCTATTCTTATAAATTATGTTCAACTTCAACTTATGTAAACATATATGGACCCTGCCACAATCACATTCCTTTTTGGAACGTTTTTTTCTCTAAATCATTGATTAAGTGTCTGAATCTTGTGATGGGTGGAGATCTAAATATTTCCCTTGGAGTATCTGAATCCTGGGGGCCAAATACTATAGCGGACTGATTAACAGGTTTCATTTTAGACAAGATTCGTATGGGCGGGCTCATAGATGTGGACCCACTAAAAATTAAAACCTTCCTGGAGAAATAGGAGGGCGGTGGAGGCCAAAGTGGCTAAATGACTAGATCATTTTCTGATCAAAGAAGATTTGACAACTCATACTCCTTTTTTTTGCCAATGGATTGGTAATGGAGGTGAATCAGACCATTTCTCGATCTTCTTGGAATTAAAAGGGGCCAATAGGAAGCCTGGTGCGCCCTTTAAGTTCAACTCCTCCTGGATAACTGATTTATCATATAACAAATTAGTTCAAGAAAGCTGGAACTCTGAGTTGGAAATCGTGGGTCTTTCACTTTCCCAAATCTTCATGGAAAAACTTAAAAGGGTGAAACATTCTATGATTCTTTGGGCAAAGGAAAAAGTGCTCAGGAACGAAGAATCTCTAAACCCTTTTAAAAAGGAGATGGAGGACATTGAAAGCCTGGATACTGATGGATATGAAACAAAAGCAAAAAAGGAAAAAAATTGGCTTTAGAAGGGGAAAGGAATAGGATCTTAAAGTATATTGAAGAAAAATGGAGATTGAAAAGCAGAGTGATCTCGCTAAAGGAAGGCGATGAAAAATCTAAGTTCTTTCATAATTATGCCAAGGGTAGGAAAATCTCAAACATTGTCTGGGATTTGGAAAATGAAGAGGAGGTTTCAGCGTCCTCTTATAGTGAGTTGGCAGGAATGGGGGTAAACCATTTTAAATCCCTTTTCAAAGCTCCCCAGGAAGCCTCGATTGTTGAAGTCATCCAGGTGGTTCAATTGTTCCCGAGATTCATTGATGAGGAGGCAAATGAATTGTTAATGGCCCCAGTATCAAAGGGGGAAGTGGAACGAGTGCTCCTTTCCATGAAAAAGGAAAAAAGTCCGGGTCTTGATGGCTAGACGGTGGAATTCTTTCAACATTTTTTTGAGCTATTGGGGGAGGATCTGGTGGGACTGGTGGAAGAGTCTAGGAGCAGAGGGTTTGTTCATGATCCTCTAAATTCTACTTTTATTGCACTAATCCCTAAGACTGATTTCCCTAAATGTTTTGATGATTTTAGACCTATTTCCCTATGCAATTGTATATATAAAATTATTGCTAAAACCATTTCTAGGCGCCTCAAACTTGTTCTTTCAATCAACATATCTCAAGAGCAGTTTGGGTTTCTTGAAGGGAGACAAATTCATGAAGTTATTGGGGTGGCACAAGAAACTCTGCACAACACAAAAAAAGAACAAAAAAGGTATGATTGTGAAGATTGACCTCTCAAAGGCTTATGACAAGATTAGCTGGATTTATCTTTGCCTTTTGATGACCCACCTGGGTTTCAACATTGAATTCATAAATTGGGTTATGATTTGTTTAACAAATGTAAGTTTTGTTGTCCTCATCAATGGAGCTACCTCCCCATTCTTTTTCAGTCAGAGGGGTCTTCGTCAGGGGTGCCCCATTTCTCCTTTTTTTTTTGCATTTGAGGGTTTGAGTAAATTGATTCACTATGCCATCCGAAGGGGCGAATACAAAGGTATCAAAATTTCTATAAATCTCCATATGACACATATTCTCTTTGTGGATGACATCTTACTCTTCTGTGATGGATCAAGGGGTGATCTTGAAAAGATGCATTCCATTCTGAATCTTTTCTGAAAAGAAACTGGGATGAGTATAAATGCTCACAAATCATCCATTTCCCACCATGGCCTCTCTGGGGCAAAGTTTAATAGAGCACTCGTTATCTTTCGCTTCAAATTCAAAACCATTATGGAGAGCCTCAAATACTTGGGATTTCATTTGAAGCTGGATTCATATAAATCCTCAGACTGGAAATGGTTGGTATCAAAAATGAAGAAGAGGGTTAAGTATTGGAGCTTCAAATGGTTATCTTGAGCTGGCCACTTGGTTCTTATCAAATCAATGCTACAGGCTATCCCTGTCTATTGGATTTCTCTATCATGGGTTCTTAAAGGCATCGTTTATAAAATTAGAAAGTTTTGTTGATCCAAAATTGATCAAGGATTTGAAAAGGCCTAAACATGAAAGTTAATGGAATCAAGTGAAAGTAGCACCATTACATAGAGAAACTGTTTGTTGAAGTTTGTGACGAATCAGTGCACGTCGCATTTTTACTACTCGACACATGGAATTTATAGTTACAGGTGCAACATATTCAGTTTGGGTGCAGGTCTTCATTAAGGTATCAAGTCTTAAAGAACAAACATGGTTTATGAAATATATAACATGTGGTGTAAAGAAAACATATATTAAAATATGTTATGGTATTAAATTTTAAGCCACACACCATATATAAAACCATATATTTAAACATATACCATGTTATTAAAGTTGAATGCATATTACAAAAGGTTGAATGTATATAATATGGTGGGTACATTAATATATAGTGTGTATTTTACATTAACACGACAATGGATGATGTTAACACTATGTAATAAACATAGTTTTTGATAATAACAAACTGGTGCGGAGTTTGCGGTATAAAAATATGGTGTGGAGTGTATGGTATAACATGGTGCAGAGTTGGTAACCGTAAGAAGCCACCATTCACATACGACATGCTACATTCGATATATGGTTATAACGTTATATACCAATTTCCACGGGAACTGTCAGAGTTAACGCTCCAAGCTAATGGCGATATACACGCTATGATTGTAATGTTATTTGCCATGGTTCCATTGCTCCACTGTGACCGCAAAGGATTTGGCACCGTTTGAATTCACCATGTTCACATGCCACGGGCTCCAATGTAATACCACTGCTATGCTACGTTTAATATGCAGTTAAACGATTCATGCCACCGGTCCGCAACATATATGATTTTTTTATGTACCATTGTTATATGTATAGTTTTCATTGCACCGAAAACTATATGTAATATTTTATATGGGTTTTGTGTTATAAACAAACCTTTCCAATGTGCTGAATATAGAATGGAGTTATAACAATAGAACCATATTGTTATATGGTTATAAAAATGTGGTATGTAATTTAATACATTGCTATATGTGGGTTATTCACCAACACTACATTTACATGTAATGTAATGCCATGAAAGGAGGAGGAGTTGTGAAATTTTGTGCAGTAGAGGAGAGTTTTAGTGCAGCTTTGGGGATTTGGATGCAGAAATTTGTAGGTTTATTCCAAGAGTTGTAAGAGGTCTTTTTTTGAGCTGTCAATTGCGTCAGAATTTTGAGGTCGAGCAGAAAACAACTGGACCAGACAAGGATCTTGTTGATGTAACTTAGATGAATTTTTCTGGTGTTGAATTTCTAATATAAAGGCCTCCCTATTGAAGACCAGGGCCCAGGGATGTAGGCTTTGAGATAGCCAAAATCCGTTATCAATCTCTTGCGTCACTTTTCTTCTCATGGTTTGTTGTTCTAATACGCTGCAAAATTTCTTAACAGTTCTTCATGCTTATGTATTTAATGGTGTTTTAAAATCATGCATTAACACTTTCTAACAGTAAATAAATCACATTTCAAATAAAGATCTTTTTTGGGATCATTTGTGGTCATTTTGTGTGGATAGGTGCAAAGGATGAAGAGGTCCTTCCATGGGTAGCATGGGAGAAAATTGCTCACCCAAAAGACAAAGGGGGCTGGGGCATTAAGGATCTCTCATGTTTTTCATGATCCCTGGTCACAAATTCTGGTTGGAACCTTCTAACAAAGGATAGTCTATGGAATTTAGTGATAAAGAGGAAATATATTGATCCACTGGATGTGATGGATTGGATGAGGTCTTGGGAAAGAAATATTGGAAACTCATCGATCATCTGGAAGGCAACATTGGATTCTTTTAACATTATCAGGGATGGTCTTTCCTGGATGGTTGGTAATGGTTCTAGTGTCCATGTGGGCGTGGATCCGTGGGTTGGCTGCAATGAGTCTTTCATCCTTCCAAGAGTGTTAAGGGTTTTTCTCGCAGCAAGGGGAATTTACACTTTAAATAAAATTTCAAACGAGACCACTACTTCCTTATGGTTTCAAGGGTGGTAGAGTGCCGAGGACTTAACTCTTGAACCCAGGTGGGTGGACATTTGGAAGAATTACTTGCTTGAACTCCAGCGCACAAATGTTCGTATAAAATAAAAACCTGATGTGTTGGTTTTGGTTTTCTCTCCAAGTGGTTCTTATGCTCCAAAGTTCGTATATTGTCTACAAATGAACAGGAGGTTTGGAGACCCAAGAAAATGGTGGTTCAAGTCCTTGTGGAAACTCAGTTGCCTGGAAAAACCCATGCTTTTTTTTAGGTGTATACTGTGAAACAAAATCCTCTCTTAGGACAATCTAAAAAGAGGAACACGGATGGGCCGGGAAGATGCCCTCTTTGCAAATCCAATGATGAATCCTCTACTCATTTATTTCTCTTATGTCCAGTTACAAAAAGTATTTGGGGGTTCTTTTTAAAAAATGTGGGTTTGTCTTCTCAATGGGATGGGATCTCTTTGGAGGATGCTTGGCATCAGTGGTGGTCTGGGGTTTCAGATCCTCATTTCAGAAACATTCCCCCAATTATTTGTTGGGGGGTCTGGTTGGCCCGGAACCATAGTATTTTTTAGGACAGGGCTCCTGATCCATTCCTTACTGCATCTCAAGTGGTTTTCGTTTTTTCTTTGATTCCTTATATCGTTCCTGCCTTGCCAGCTCGGCCTATACAAGCTGAATTCATCAGGCCTGACATCCCTTGGGCCTATTTCGATGGGGCTTCAGATGCACAGGGTGTTTGTGGGGCTGGGATCATCATCCATTTAAGTAAAATTTTTTCCCTCAAAGCATCTGTGGGACTTGGTTCTGGGACTAATAACTATGTTGAACTAAAATCTTTGAAGCTTCTTTTGTGTTGGTTAAGGCAGCTGGATATTGGTTCAACTCATATTTTTGGTGACTCCATGAATGTGATTAAATGGACAAACAATGAGCAGAGATGTCAAAATCTAATTTTGATTCCTATTTTAGATGATATCCTTTACATCAAATCAATTTTTCTTGACATTTCTTTCTGTCACATTTACAGGGAAAGAAATATGGAAGCTGACAGTTTTTCTAAAAAAGGTCTTCAACAAGCTCCAGACTCCTGACATATAATTTCAATGGACCACAGGTGGGTTACTGAGACGGACCAACCTCTGTTCCTCTAAAAAGTTTTTGTACATTTTTTTTATGCTCTAGGGACTTTGTGGCTTATGGGACTGTTTTCATAGTTTGTTTTTGTTATCCCCTTTACTGTTGTAACAGACTCTACATTTTTGTCTCAAGTTTTTGGATATTTCGGGTTGTTTTCTCTGTATGTACGAAGAGACCTAGTTTCTCTATGATAGTTGATATTCTCTTGCAGTTCGTGAACTTCTTGTATTGAGCAAAGAGTTGTTTTTTCTCTTTGCCTCAATACGTTGTGCTACACTTTCTAATCAGGGTGAACACATAGTTTTGGATATGAATGCTTTATTGCATCCACTATGTAACTTTTTATTTTCTTAATAAAGAGTTCAATTTTTCTTTGGAAAAAAAGAAAAGGAACTTTATTACTTTAATATATTAAATTTTAATTTTAATATTAATAAATTAACAAAGTATTAATTTCAAATTGTGTAAAAATATGAAAAATTAAAATCTTATTACATTGCCTTAATAATTACATAAACATATTTAACAAAATACTAAAATTTTAATATACAAAAACAATCATTTAGACAATGAAAAATGAAATATATATGTACAAATTTAAAGCCTTTATAAAGTTAAACTTCACATATCTGTGTAAATTTGAACCATTATTGTGGTTTTGATTGAAACAAAAGATAAATGGTACTGCTTAAGCTATGAAAGTAAAGTAAAAAGAGATGATGTGATTAGTTGATGGCAATAAGAAACTATAACATTAATTTATTATACTTTTATATTTACGCTGAAATAAATACAAACAAATATTCATGCTATTCATATGTACAACTATAAAGTGATTATTATTAAGAGTTATTAGTTAAGTAATTTTTGAAATACAATTTACTTGTAATTTAATCTATATATATATATATATATAGATATATATATATATATATATGAATAAATATAATAAAAATATTTATACTAAAGTAGGTGTTTGTAATAATTGAATAAACATATTTTAATAGTAATTTAATGATATTATTAATATGTGTAACGAACGTTTCCTATAAAAACATTTTGACTAGGTTCTTAATAATCCCCTTTCTCTCCATATTCTAATCTAACCCTCTTTTCCTTCAACAAATCCTCTCTCACTTTAATATTTGTTAACCCTAGCAATCAGTTCCCCATTAAATTACATGATTTAGTTCCTTCTCCTCACATAAAACCTAGCATAAATTCATACTTTATAATATAAACCCCTACCGTGGTTTGGGAGGCATAATGCGATAAGATCGATGCTCATTAACCTTGGTCTAGGGTTATGATACTTAATTCCACAACCACTTAAATTAATTTGGAGACTATGGCATTAATCTTTTATTCCTTCCCCTTGCAATGCATCCCCTTGGGTGTTGTATGGTCCATTGTTTACTTGCCAGCTGCCTCGGGTAATCCTTGGGTTTTGTGAATGGTCCAGATGCGTTGGTGTCATCAATGGTTCAGATATGCACTCCTTCACTTTTTCCATGACCTAACCCTAACCCTCTCACATTTAGTGGTTCGATTGTGACAAAAACTACGTGCAGTGGTGTGAGGGTTTTACTGGCAGTCCATCAATGTCTTTGGAGTTCTAGGTGTAACTAAATGGATTCCTCCCCCTCAACGCCAGGTTCGACTTTCTTCAGCGTCCTATTTGAACATGCTCTATTTTTTTCTTTAATGTTGCTCTTGGTTATGCGTTGATGACTCTGGTTTTGGTTGTGTTGACATGGGATACTCATGGCGAATGTTGGATTATTTAGCCACCTACAGAGTAGAGGCACACCCTCAACCGTCACTATTGTGGTAACATACTTCAGGTCCCTATCCCCCCACTATGAATACAGTTTTGTTGGCCCTCGTTTTTGTTTTACAACTGTATTCCATGTATTTCTTGCTAATTTATGTCTCCATTTTCTATCGCAAGAGTGAGGAGATTGCCAAGTGCTCGCGACAACACAATGTTACGGTCCCATCTCGGTTCTCTCTTGCTTTATAGGTATTCTTTCCCGTTCTAGGGCCTCTTGACCAATTTCGACTTGGTTTCCTACTTTGTTATCAGATACTCACTGCAAGAGCATATTCTGTGCAAGACTATTGAATAGGGTGTACTTTGTATTGGTTATGGTTTCCCATCATTCATTATCCCCAATTTTTCTTTTGTGTAGTTGTACTGTGTGTTGTTATTTTCAAGATATTGTGGTGTTACCGGGGTAGTTGGCATGTTACTCCCTTTTTAGATTCTTTATGATGAAAGGATAGGGAGTTGTTTTATGGTTTCATGTCTTGCTATCCATTGTATCTAAATCTACTCATTATTTATCTTTTCCTTCCTAACTCCATTGGCTGGGTAATTATTCTCTTGCCAGTTTACCTGCCAAGTATTACTCTCCCTATCTGTTCATTGAGGTTGCTCTCTGCCAATTTCTCATCGTGCGCATTAGTGGTCATGACCCAGGTTTCATGGTAACCTTTATTAACGGTTTCCGTTTCCTAATGCTGGCATTCACTAAAATGTTACTATTCTGACTCACTTATGCTAACTCATGCCCCCCCCCCCCCCCCCCTCATTACATTTAATTTTTTTCTCATGACCATACAGGTTCCTGCATGGGTACAAATATCTTGGTTTTGGTATACTTATTCCAGATCATCCTCTCAGAGACAAGGCCAACTGGGTTCGACATTCCCTCATGGGACTACCCACCTATATAACATCTGAAGATCTATTCTATGATATTGTTTGAAAGGATTTTATGTTTCATCTTGAGGATAATTATATCTAGGAAGAGGACTAAATTTGTATATGCAAACTAATATTTGTTTTTCTCATATAAACCTCCTGAGAGGGTACTATAACGTCTTTGGTTTTATATTCTAATTGTAGTGCTAATTTAACATTATGATTATCTTTATCATAGGGCTTTCATTTAACTATTGTATGACATTTTCCAATTGTAATGCTATTGTAATTTATGTCAGAGCTTATGATTGTATTTTTCCTCCTAATTGTTTATAATATTTAGGATTCATCTCATGTATGCCTTTGTTTATCTAGTGGTTATTATTTGTCCATTTGGATTTGATTAGACTGTTCATTTGATGGGTTCTACTTTTCACTGGAATTGGCTTAGTCAGTAAGAGATTTACTGTATAATTTGAGTACTCTCATTCTACTATTATGCATATATTGCTATTAGTCTCTTTGTGCACTCAATCATGTTTCTATTTGTAATCATATTGACTCTTATGTATGTCACTTTCATACTTCAAATTGTATTTATATTTCTAAATTATTTATACCTACAGACTTAATGGAGATGTTTCTTGTTATATTCATGGTACATTTCTCCCTATAGACGTAATTCATGAATCTATATTGTAATGGTGTAGACACTTTTGTCTATCACGTAATACTTTAATCGTATGCATAATGATTATAACTACTAGTGTAGGGAACACTTTGGTTTTTGTATATACATACATCTACACCTAATTTCAGAGTATGTGATTGTACAAGTTCTCATTTAATTCATGTTCTTGTAGTTTGCTACGTTTTTAGAAGTTCACCGCCTATTATATATTGATGCCAAGCATGTATGACTGCCTGAGTTCATAATCTATTAGGTACTTGGTAATGTGTGGGCTAAAATTTCATATTAAATTTTTAACTCAGAATAATGTTCAAATTTCTCCCTATATGTATAGTCGACAAGTATTATAATAAGCTATCATGGCTCAGGTATTTCTCAGTTCCACTGCTAGTAAGTTATCAACATACAATAACAATCCGCAGAGAGAAACTTGGGTTTTACCTCTACTTCTTGATAAGGAAAATAAGTATCTTCTCCTCTTTCCATCTGTTAAGAAATAGTTATGACAATTGTCCTTACAACATTATAGTAGTACTCACCCCAGCCAGCCTTGCTGCATTCCCAATAGAACTCTAATCTTCTTTCGATTGGGTATTTGGGTGATCATACCCTCTATTTCAGTGCTAATAAACCAGTCCAATCATGTTTGATAACTACTTTTATATCCACAAAAAGAACGTGGAAAACATTGTTATTCTTGTTATCAAATAATTTTAATCTAACTCCTTAGGATCTACACAACTAATAGTGCAACAATGATTCCACTCACTTTTTACAACAACCCATCACTCTGAGTGGAAATTAAAGAAATTACTCCTAACCCTTTGAAATAGAAGATTTTCCTTGTTTTTCTTACAACCATTTGCATATATAAATATATATTTCGGAAATAGAAAAGATACATCTACATCTAACCAGAACAATAATTTAACTACTATAATAAAATCAGAACAATAACCACAATCATCTACAACAACTGATGCATACTCGAATTCAGCATATACCAAACCAAATATTTTAGCTATCTGGCTTACTGGAAACTTGCAATAGAAAAGGTACCATCCACCCAACCACGAAGTACCTCCAGTTCTCTCCCCAGCTTGGTTGTGTTTCCCAGAGAATCAACAACCTCTGTTGATTCTCTCTTTGCATAATTATTACCCTTCTTCATGATGTTTCCAATTCAGCGATGTCCTGATTTTGTAAGCTTTATCACTTTCTTTCCTAGGATTTTACTTTTAAAGCCCGCCTTTCTCTCCCACTGTGCTTTAAAGGCAACTGGTCTTAGCCCTTTTCTCCATCTAATATTTTTCTAAGGGATTTTAACTCTCTCCCTTAATCTTATCTAGAATATTCGAATATTCTAATCATGAAGAATTAAAAATATTATTCCCTGGTGTATTTCTTGAATGCATAGGTCCCTCATCTATATATATATATGTATATATATATATATATATATATATATATATATATATATATATAATAAAAAGATGCCGGGTCGAGCAGCAGCGAATTGCCCTCCGAAGACCAGGCGGGCAAGGCTGAAGAACAAGCGAGAGAAGCAACTGGGAAGGCACCCGTCCAAACTCAGACGCATGAGGCGTCCACGTCCAGAGCGGGAGAAGTACAGGCAGAACCCCAGGAAGAATATGGATGGGTCCCGATCGTTGAGATGGAACCAGAGGAGTAGCAGACATGGGCTCAACCATCCATCTTTTTGTCCAGGTCCTGTTTTGAGGTCTTCTGTCTCGGTCGCTTTCTATGCTTGGGATAAAATATATGCTTTTGTATGGGTCTTGTAGTTTGTCTGCAGGTCTTTCTCTGTTTTTGTTTCAGTTAGTAAGTATTTTCTGGGCGTTTGCACATGTCCACGGTCGCCCCTGCGAGGGTAGTATTTTGAGTCACAGCTCCTGCGAGGGCAATGTCAAAGTTAAAAGAAGAATTTTGATGAGTTTTGAGGCAGCTTGGATACATCTATATGCTAAAGCCAGCTGCCAACCCACAGTGCCACAGACGGCCATGGGAAACTAGTTTCACTGCATGTAATGTTATTCTGTACATAATATAATTACTTAGCATAGTCTTACTGAGAAAAAAAAAATAATAATAAAAATATTTACAATAATTATTCAAAGTGTTATGGCTCCACTGCCATTTATTATTCACATACATTAAAACAACAATATATACTAGTGGATATCATATCCTTCCCCCCTTATTTTCACACAGTCCTCAGTGTTTACTTCATCTCTATATTCTGTTGGAAAAGTGATGGAATTTTTTTCTTCATCTCATCTTCATGCTCCCAAGTGGCCTCCTCGAGGGTATAGTGCTTCCACTGCACTTTAACCTGAGTGATGGCTTGATTCTGGAGCGAGATCTCTTTCCGATCAAGAATGCAAAGAAATTATGCCATTAATTCTCCTTCAGGCTCCACCTGTAACATTTTCCAATCAATAATATGAGAGAAACCATGTACATATTTCTTTACCAAGGAAACATGAAAAACATTATGAACTTTAATGTGACTGGGAAGAGCTAATTGATAGGATATAGGCCCTATTCTATCCAAAATTTCAAATGGCCCATAATAGAGGGTTACCAATTTTGGGCAAGAACCCATTCTTAGTGTGCTTTTCTTCGGTTGCACTCGGATGTATACATGATCCAAAATTTTGAATTTTCTATGTGTTCTCTTTTTGTCTGCATAACTGTTTTTCCGATCTTGGGTTGCCTTAATATTCTGTTGAATTCTTCGCACTATTTGTTCCAATTCATGTAGTGCATCTAGTCCAAGAATCAGTTTGTCCTCTGGCTGACTCCAACTAAGACGTGTATGTAATTTTTTGCCATACAGGGCTTTGAAGGGGCTCACTTTAATTGTTGCCTAATAACTATTGTTATAGGTAAATTTAGCCAAATGTAGGAAATCCTCCCATGTTGGTCTATCTATAACATACATTCTAAGCATGTCTTCCAAAGTCCGATTGGTTCTTTCTATTTGACCATCAGCTTGGGGATGATATGTAGTATCGAAATTGAATTTTGTACCCAGGCCGCCAAACAATGCTTTCAAAAATTTGGAAGTAAATTTGGCGCCTTTGCCAGACACTATCATTTTAGGAACCGCGTGAAGTCGAAAATCTTCCTTCATAAAAATCTTTGAAATTTGTGCAGTACCAAAAGTAGACTATACCAGTAGAAAATGGGTTGATTTACTTAGCATATCTACAACCACCATGATAGAATCATGCTACCTCTTTTTCCTAGGCAACCCGGTTATGAAATATAATGAAATGACTTCCCATTTCCATTTAGGAATGGGTAGAGGGTTTAGTAGACCGGTCAGGTGTTGGTGTTCCACCATCACATGTTGACATTCTAGGCATTTTGTCAGAAATGCCACTATGTACTTCTTCATTTCATGCCAAAAAAACTTTTGTCTTAACAGAATAACCATCATTTGATACTCTGGATGTCCAACATAAGGATTTTTATGATATTAATAAAGTATAAGCTGTTTTAATTATTCTACTACAGGAACACATAATCTGCTTTTATACATCAGTAACTTTTTGACATTTTCATTGTAGTCTCGGACATCTGTTTGTTGTAACATTTGTTGTATTTCTAGATATTTTGGGTCAAAAGGTATACCATGTCTGACTTTCTCAAGAAAATCAGTATTAATGTTGCATACACTTAGACTCATTAGATGATGGGCATATCTTCCCAGAGCATCAACTGTATTGTTTTCTTTCCCTTTTTTGTGCCTTATGTCAAAATTGAACTCCCTAAGGAAATCCATCCACTTGGCTTTCCTAACATTTGAATTTGGTTGACTAAAAATATGTTTGAGACTGATATGGTCTGTGTTTAGAATAAATTTCTTGCCTAAAAAATAATGTCTCCACATTTTTAATGCGTGTATAACCACGACTAACTCCAAATCATACACTGCATAATTTTTTTCATGTCTCTTTAACTTTATGGATTCATAAGAAATTACAGAGTTACCTTGCAACAACACTCCTCCTAATCCCTCTATACTAGCATTAGTGCACACTATGAACTCTTCATTTGGATTTTCTAGCTTCAAGATGGGTGTTGTGGTAAGTAACTCTTTGAGTTTATGAAAACTTCGTTGAAATTCTATATTCCATTCATACTTGACTTCATTCCATTTTAAAGATGTGATGGGGTAAGATATTTTAGACAAACCTTCAATGAACTAACGGTAATACCCTTCCAGTCCCATAAAAGACCCAACAACCAATACATCTTTCGGTATGGGCCAGTTTACCGTAGCTTTCACCTTCTCTGGTTAACCAACTAACCACTCCTTAGAAATAATGTGACCCACCTATTGTATCTTTGTTTTATAGAATTCACATTTTTTGTATTTTGGGTACAGATGATTCTCCCTTAATGTTTAAAATACCAGTTTTAGGTGTTCCTTATGCTCCTCTTCATTCCTAGAGTATATTAACATATCATCAATAAACACTAATATGAGCATGTCTAGGAATTTTCTAAGTATATTGTTCTTTACACACATAAAAGTTGTCAGGGCATTCGTAAGGCCGAATGATAATACAACAAACTCATAGTGGCCATATTTGGTTTTTAATGCTATCTTATGGACATTTTCCAACTTGATTATGAGTTGATGATAATTGGTTCTCAAATCAAATTTTGAAAACACAGTTTCTCCTCGTACTTGGTCAAATAAATCATTGATATGGGGAAATGGGCACTTTATTTTTATAGTCAACTTGTTCAGCTGACAGTATTCAGAATGTGCTATCCTTTTTGTTAACAAACAACATAGGTTCCCCCCAAGGTGACACAATTTGTCTAATATAACCCTTATCTAATAGTTCTTGCAGCTGCATTCTTAATTCTAGTAACTCATGTGGGCTCATTCCGTAGGAAGCTCTAGACATAAGTGCTACTCTGGGTACCAAATCTATGGTAAAATCTATGTGCCTGTGTGGCGACAAGCTAGGAATTTCCTATGGAAATACACCTTGAAATTATTTAACTATGGGTAAGGTATCCAAGGTCATATCTTATCCTTGTTGTTCACCATCCTCCACCTTCACTAGATAGAGTTGACAACCCTTTATCGCACTCCTTTTCATTTTCATTGCTGATATATGCCATATTGATACAGGCTTAAGTATTCTGTGAATCATCTGGTTTTGTCCTTGTGGTCCTATACAACTTATTGTCTCTGTGAAAAAAATTATTACTACTCCATGCTTCTTAATCCAATCCATGCCAATTAAAATGTCGTAGGATCCTAAGGGAAGAACATTTAGATTTACTGTAGTTGCATATCCATGTAAATCTAAAGGGAATTGTTTTACTTGATTAGTCACTCTCCTCTTGGTACCCGTGGCTAGTTGCACTAACCATGCAGTTCTATAATATTCAGTTTTAAGAGAACATTTTTCTAATATATGAGGTCCAATATAGCTCAAAATAGCCCGAGGGTAAATCAAAACAGAAACATGTTGGTTGAAGAGAATACCTTCAATTTCAATCATCATTGATTGGTGTTCTTCTTGTTGGTCTTCCATTGCAGCGCTTATCTTGGGAATACTCTAGGAAATTTCATTCACCGTGGTAACTTCTTATACATTCTGAAGATTGATTACCAATCAGGGATTGTGGGGATAATCCCTTAGCAGATGTGGGTCACCACATCCCTAACATTTCAGAGGTTCTCTTTCCTTTCCCCTGCCATTCTTCTTTCCATCCAAGTTCATAGTCCTGGATCCTACTTGGGACTATGCTAGAGGGGTTCCTTTGCTAAACTTTTTCTGCATATGATTTTTCCCAAAATTTTTGAGGTATGTTGGTTTTTGTATTTTTTCTCCAATAGTAGTTTTACTTCTATCCTTATTTGGCCAAAATTTTGAGCTTTCTCCTTTAGTCATTAACTGTTGATAGCACAATATGGATTTTTTGGCTACCTCATCCATGATTTTCGGGTTATCAAACTCGATCCACTCCTTATATATTGTGGGTAGGAAGTTCACAAAGCACTGTACCTTAGCTTTTTATTACTTAAACTAGGGTACATATTTCAACAAATTTGTGATTTTTTGTACAAACTCATCCATTGAGTGTTGTCCCAACCTAAGTTCATGAAATTCCTTCACATAGTCATCATAATACTGTTCACTCAAGTATTGATTTTTAAACCACTTCTGGAACCCTTCCCATGACACGGTCCTTTCCTCAAGTAGATGTACTCCTTTAGCTTCCTCTGACCAGAGAGTTGCCTTACTCTATAGTTGGTTAATTACCAATCTTGCCTTCAAGTTGCTCTCATACTTATATACCTGAAAATATTTGGTCATGTTCAACAACCAAGACTCTCCACCCTCTTCTTTTTCTTCGTCAAAAGTAGGGGGGTTGATATTACAAAATTATCCTTGTAGTTCAGTTTGCTTCTTTTCTTCTGATTTCGTGGATAGGCCCTATCAGACCCCCTTGCTTTCTAAAGGTTCCGACTCATTGCCTCATTTCCATATTTATCTACTTCTAGTTCCACTATCTTGTGACTGGATTTTTCTGTCAGTTCTCTGATCATTTTCTTTTGTTCCTCACTAGCTTTCAACAATCGCTCATTGTTGCTTCTGATCAATACCAATTCTTGCTACAAATTCCTAATGACCTCCAAAAACTAGGAATTTGGTGGGCTAGTTCGCTCTCCCAGTTCAATCTAAAAATCCACACCCTCCATGTTGGATTGAATTTCCTCCATCATTGAAGATGATTACTGCTACCATTATATAGACATGAATTTAATAACTTATTGTACCACTAAAATAAAATTTAACAAAAAAGACACCATTTTTCCTTTAACTCCTATAGCAGGTTTGGGGCCTAGGGGTGTTGTTGGGCTCTGATAACATATGTAACGAATCCTTCCTTTTATTTTATATTTATTTTTACTGGGTTCTTAATAATCCCCTTTCTCTCCATATTCTAATCTAATCCTCTTTTTATTAAATAACTCCTCTCTAACTTTAATATACATTAACCCTAGCAATCGGTTCCCCATTAACTTACATGATTCCATTCCTTCCCCTCTCATGAAACCTAGCATAAATTCACACTTTATAATATAAACCCCTACCTTGGTTTGAGAGGCATAATGCAATAATATTGGTGCTCATTAACCTTGGTCTAGGGTTACGATACTTAATTCCACAACCACTTAAAATTAATCTCAGGAGTATAGAATTAATCTTTTGTCCCTTCCCCTAATAGCATGTCCCCTCGGGTGTTGTATGGTCCACTATTTACTTGCCAGCTGTGTCAGGTCATCCTTGGGTTCTGTGAATGGTCTAGATGCATTGGTGGCATCAACAATTCAAATCTACACTCGTTCGCTTTTGCGTGACCTAACCCTAACCCTTTCACATTTCGTAGTTCGATTGTGAAAAAAACGTTTTGAAGCGGTGAAAGGGTTTTACTACGAGTCTATCAACATATTTGGAGTTTTGGGTGTAACTAAATGGATTCCTCCCACTGAATGCCAAGTTTGACTTTCTCTAGTGTCTTGTTTGAACATGCTCTTATTTTTTTTCATTAATGTTTCTAGTATTTATTCGTTGACGCCACTCTATTTTTGGTTGTGTTGACAGGGGATACTCATGGCGAATGCCAAATTATTCGGCCACCTTTAGAGAAAAGGGACACTCTCAACCATCACTATTATGACACAAGCCCTCAGGTCCCTATCCCCCCACTCTGCATACAGTTTTTGTGGCCCTCATTTTTGTTTTACAACTGTATTCTATGTATTGCTTGCTAATTTATGTCTCCATTTTGTATCGTAGGACGGAGGAGATTGTTAGGTGTTTGCAAAAACATAATGCCCTGGTCCTGTCTCGGTTCTCTATTGCTTTACAGGTATTCTTTCTCATTTTAGGGCCTCTTGACCAATTTTGACAGGGTTTCCTACTCTACTATCAGTTACTCATTGCAAGAGTGTAGACTCTGCAGCACTATTGAATATGGTGTATCTTGTATTTTTTATGGTTTCCCATCATTCATTCTTCCCAATTTTTATCCTGGGTAGTTGTATAGTGTATTGCTACTTTTGAGATTTTGTGGCATTACCACGTTAGTTGGCCTATTACTCCCTTTCTTAATTCTTTATGCTGAAAGGATAAGGATAGGGAGTCATTTTGTGATTGTAGGTCTTGCTATCCATTGTACCTAAATTTGCTCGTTATTTATATTTTCCTCCCCAAATCCCTTGGTTGGGTAATTATTCTCTTCACAGTTTACTTGCCAAGGATTATTCTCCCTATCTATTTGTTGAAGTTTCTCTCTTCTAATTTCTTGTTGTACACATTAGTAGTCATGACCCAAGTTTCATGGTAACCATGATGAATGGTTTCCGTTACCTAGTGTTAGTATTCATTAAAATTTTGTTGTTTTAAATGACTTATGCTAACGCATGGCCTCCCACCCTTACACTGGTTTTTTTTTCTCATGACCATATAGGTTCCTCCAAGGGTCCGAATATCTTGGTTGTGGTATACTTTATCTAGACCAACCTCTCAACAACAAGGCCAAGTGGATTTGACATTCCCTCACTAGACTACCCACTTGTACAACATCTGGAGATCTATTCTCTTCTAATATTTGAAAGGAGTTTATGTTTCATCTCGAGGATAATTATATCTAGGATGACATCTTAATTTGTATATGAACACTGATATTATTTTTCTCTTCTAAACCTTCTAAGAGGGTATTGTAACGTCTCTGGTTTTATACTCCAATTGTAGTGCTAATTTAACATTATGCCTATCTCTATCTTAGGGATTTCATTTAACTACTGTATGATGGTTTACAGTTGTAATGCTATTGTAATTTATGTCAGAGCTCCTGATTGTATTCCTCCTGCTAATCGTTCATGAGATTTAAGATTTATCTCATGTATGCCTTTGTTTATTTACTAAGTGGTTATTATTCGTCCAATTGGGTTTGATTAGACTATTCATTTAATGGGTTCTACTTATCACTGGAATTGGCTTAGTCTGTAAGAGATTAAATGTATAAGATGAGTACTTTCATTTTGCTGCTATGCATATATAGTTATCACTCCCTTTGCGCACTCAATCATGTTTCTATTTGTAATCGTATTGACTCTTATGTCTTTCACTTTCATACTTCAAACTATCTTTATATTCGTAAATGCTTTCTACCTACAGAATTAATGCAGAAGTTTCTGGTTATATACATGGTACATTTCTACCTATAGATGTAATGCATGAATCTGTGTTGTAATGGTGTATACTCTTTTGTCTATCACACAATACTTTACTCGTATGAATAATGATTATAACTACTAGCGCGAGGAACGCTTTGGTTTTTGTAGATAAATACATCTATACCTAATTTTAGAGTATTTGATCATACAAGTTCTCATTTAATTCATATGCCTGTAGTTTGTTGCATTTTCATAAGTTCACCATCTATTATATATTGATGCCAAGCTTGTATGACACCCTAACTTCATAATCTATTAGGTACTTGGTAATGTGTGGGCTGAAATTTCATATTAAAGTTTTAACTTAGAATAATGTTCAAATTTCTCCCTATGTACAATCCACAAGTGTTATAATACGTTATCATGGCTTAATTATTTCTCAGTTCCCCTAAACGTAATTATTGGACATACAATAACAATCCGTAGAGAGAAACGTCAGTTTTACCTCTACTTCATGATAAGGAAAATCAGTCTCTTCTCCTCTTTCCGTTTGTTAAGCGATAGTTCTAACAACTGTCCTTACAAAACTATAGTAGTACTCATTGCAAATAATCATGTTTCATTCCCTATATAATTCTAATCTTCTTCCTATTGGATTTCAATGTTAATACACCAGTTCGGTCATGTTTGATAACTACTTTTATATCCACAAAGAGACATGAAAAACATTGATATTCTTGTGATCAAATAATGTTAATCTAACTCCTTAGTATCTACATAACTAATAATGTAGCAATGATTCCACTCACATTTTACAACAACCCATCACTCTTAGTGGAAATTAAAGACATTACTCCTAACCCTTTGAAATAGAAGATTTTCCTTGTTTTTATTACAACCATTTTCATATATAAATATATATTCCAGCAACAGAAAAGATACATCTACATCCAACCAGAACAATAATTTAAATACTATATTAAAATAAGAACAATAACCACAATCATCTACAACAACTGATGCATATTCAATTTCATCATATACCAAACCAAAGATTTTAGTTATCCAACTTACTAGAAAATTGCACCATAAAAGACATTGTGCACCCAACCACAAAATACCTCCATCTCTCCCCCGAGCTCGATTTTGTTTCCCAGAGAATCAACAACCTCTGTTGATTCTCCCTTTCGATAATTATTACCCTTCTTCATGATACCGTTTCCAATTCAGCGACGTCCCACTTTTGTAAGCTTTATCACTTTCTTGCCTAGGCTTTTTCTTTTAAAGTGTTCCCTTGTCTCCCACGGTGCTTTAAAGGCAACCATTCTTAGCCCATTTCTCAAGCTAAGATCTTTCTAGGGGATTGTATCTCCCTTCCTTAATCCTATCTAGAATCTTCAAAGATTCTAATCCTGAAGAATTAACAATCTTATTCTCTGGTGTCTTTTCTAAATCCATAGTTCTATTATATATATATATATATATATATTCTCTATTAATAAGAAAAATAATTACAATAATTATTCAAAGTGTTATGGCTCTAGTGCCATTTATTATCCACGTACATTAAAATAACAATCTCTGCTAGGGGATATCACAATATCAAAAATAAAATTTAAATTTAAATCTTTTGATTTTGTAAACTTGTTCCCAAGCTCCCATTTTATTGAAGTTGAAGCTCCCTAAAAGTTTTTAAATTCTTGAAACCATTATCAACAAATTGTAGATGTTTCATTCTAGGTACTAAGCTCACAGAAACTAAATGGAGTGGAGGATTCTAAGAAATTGCATCAGTGGTTCTAAATCAGTGAAAAAGTCAATGTAGTCAATGTTGTAAGGTTCACAGTGGTGGCTTTGGGTACATGGTTTTCCTGTCCTGTGGTATTATAACCCATGAGTTACATGTGATGAAGACACTGAAAGGCTTGGAGATTAGAGCCCATGGGTTACATGTGATGTCGATTTTAAAAGGCTTGGAGATTAGAACCCATGTGTTATATGTGATGAAGAATTTAAAAGGCTTGAAGACTCTCCATTGTAATGTGCTTGAGTAGAACAGAGGTTCACATGGAGGAAAAATTTTTGGGATGACTTGTCTACTTTAAAGTCATCCATGGTTGCATTTAAGCTACATGATAATAATAGATCTTTCTCTAGTTGGGGGTTTTCAAGGTAAATCATGGTGTGCATGCTTTATATGTAGTATTTTTGTTGTATATGTGATTTTTATGATTATTTATCTCATACGCTTTTTCATTCCTCAAAGTGGTATCAAAGCTAAGGGGACATGGCCTATAGAAGGAGGTGATGGTTGCATATGTGAACATTTTTTGAAGAGAAACTAGAGGTTCAACAAGATGAGACTTAACCACATAAGAGAGATCTAGTGAGGAGAGAACTTGGTGTGAGTGAGAAGAGCACATGGTTGTTGGAAAGGCAGAGGAGGGAAGACACAAATTAACACACATAAAAGTAATATGAGATTCTTATCTTCTATTAAACTCACACAAACTTGAATTGATTACAATGAACCCAAAGTGGGGTATTTATACTTTTTAAGTAGTGGCTTAACTCGTGCTGACTTCAACATGCAAACACTCACTAAATTTAACCTTTCCAAATATATAATGAACTTGAACTTCTAATATTGCACTCCATGCATCGTAGGCACACTAGGATAATTGCAATTTCCAACTATGGTGTGAGAAAGTGTGCATACACTACTACACCAAGGGCACTTTTAAGACATTTTTTTAAGACAAAAGAAATATTTTGTCTTAAAAAGTCACTTTTGATTTTAATTATTTTACATTAAAATTTAATATCAATTGAATTGTCTTAAATATAAAATTTATGATAAAAACAGTTTGAGACAAAAATATTTTAAGACAACTTTATATTTAAGACAGAAACAACTTAAGACAAATATATTTTAAGACAATTTTAAATTTAAGACAAAAACAGTTTAAGATGAAAAGCATTTTAAGACAAAACTTTATATTTAAGACAAAAATAGTTTAAGGCAAAAATATTTTAAGACAAAAACAATTTGAGAAAAAAATATTTTAACGTAAAACTTTATTTTAAGACAAAAGTAGTTTAATACAAAATTATTTTAAGACAAAACTTTATATTTAAGACAAAAATAGATTGAGACAAAATTATTTTAAGAGAACTTTATATTTAAGACAATGGCCACTTAAGACAAGACCCATTTAAGACAATTAACAATTAAGACAAAAACATATCAATTTAAGGAAATATTATCTAAGAACTACAAAATTGACTATGACAGTGCACCCTAAATCCTCCAGCTTGCGGGCTACTACTGTATCACGCCTATACCAACGCTTCTATTTCACTTTCCATTCATTTATCTTATATAAAGACAACGACTAGTTGGGCTCTTCATTTTGTGGGGGTAGCCGCCTCTGAAGAACGTGAAAACCTTCCATGGCAAGATTTCCCATGCATTAATTACTCTTTTGTCCCTTCAATCTTCGTTGATATGATTAGAGACAACTTGTATGTCGTTGCATTCAACACTACTACATGGAGGGGAATTTTAAGACAATTTTTTAAGACAAAATAAATCTTTTCTCTTAAAATTTGCAATATGACATGCTAGTAAAAAAGGTAAAGTATTAGGGGTTCATCTTTACACTATTGATGGGTTCTTTGAGAAGTAGAGTGATGGAGGTTGAAAAAAATAATGGGATTTAGGGTGATGGTGGCCGAAAATAGAGGCGTGTGTCATGAGAGGAGCGATGAAGGCACTTTCGATGAACGTTAATAGGTGGTAACATAGTTGGAGTACTTATTAGGGTCTTCATCGATTGTGTTTTAAAATGTGTTTTTTTACTATTTTATTTATTCTGAATGCTACTTATATCCATTGATTGTCGTTATTAGCACATTGTTGTGCTAGATTTGAAACATGGATTAGATTCACCTGAAGGATTGTTGAAAAATGCAACAAGAAATTATCAATTTGATCTTGCATTGATTAAATTGAGAAAATTTGAATTTCCACATCAACAGACAACTTGGATGCAATTAGCTTGTATGACATGCTTTGTGTCACCCATTTCAATAAATTCGAGTTGCAGGAGTTACAGTTCATTTAAGCATGTGTGATTACTAATTTGTAGCAACCAAAGTTAATTATCTCAAGTTTTTTTCAGCTAAACTAGTTCTAACTCTTGGAGGAATGAGTGGAAGATTAGTTGTGTAGTGGGACTTCAGTCAAATGTAGTGATCATCTAGTTAACTAATCAATTAGCCCAAAATGACTAGTGCATGCAAGGAATTCGAGTTCCCCAGCTATGGTGGAGATTGCAAGGCAATGTAACATTAGTTGTAGGCTAGTCTTGAGTGTATAGGTGTTGCATGCGATGACATGATCAACCTTAGGAATTGTGCAATCCATTTTGGAAAAAAACCTAAATAATAGGGGCCTAATTTCTCAAGGAATTGCAGAAGGAAATAGGGCTCAAGTAGAGGCATAAGTTGACAATGTTTGGGTTTGAGCTTCTTAGTGAGGAGAGAGATAGGCTATTCACTTATAGGTTGTGCACAGTTGATTAAAGCAATTGTAATACATCTATATTCATAAGATTGATGCAAGAAGGCATTGGAGTTATTAGAAGATTTCTTTCCCCAAGAAAAATATTGTGTGCATGTGTTTTATTTCTTATTTCATGTCTAAATTTTTTGTTCTAAATTGTGAATTAACTTCCGTAGAGCAGTAGAGTAGGTTTGTGTCTTATGATTTTGAAAAAACTTCATGAGCAGTTGCAAATATACACCATAATTTCTACATCATATCATAGCAGGATTCACATTAGAGTAGGAATTTCGAATTTGTTTCTCAGGAGGTTCGAATTTGCAGTTCAGTGTAGCAAGAGCTCTTAAGAACTGAAAATATGACCTTCAATGGGCTGAGGCTAGAGTATGCCTTGGAAGGAAACTCTAATTTCATTGACTGGAAGGATCGCATGGAGGAGGTATTCGATGACAATGGATTGCTAGAATACATCAAGAGAGATGTTACAAAACCAACAGAATCTGATGCCCAAAACCTTGCTCAGTGGAAGAAAGTTGTAGCCAAGGTGTGGATAATAATATTGGAGGGAGTATGGGACCACATTGTCAGCAATCTCCATGGGAAAGAAAATCCTTATGCAATGTGGTAGGCACTGACAAATCTGTTCTAGAATAGTAGTGACCACAAAAAGTTGGTGCTCAAGGATAAACTTTGAAATATCAAGATGTAGAAGAATGACTTTATCCTGTAATATCTAAGGAGGTTCACACAAGTTCGTGATGAGCTTGTAGGAGTTGGTGTTACTCTTTCAAAGGATGACTTGGTAAGAATATCCCTTTTGGGCCTTCCCAAGAGTTGGCATAGCTATCAAGATTAAGTGAATGGGAGGGAGAAACTATCAAATTGGGAACACTTATGGTACAATTTGGTACAGGAGGAAATAAGGAAGAATACCAAAGATGGGACCTCATCCAAGGGCAAGGATGAAGAAAACTTTGCATTGGTTGGAAAGGGAAAGAAGGGAAAAGGGAAGAAATCTCAAACCAAACCAGAATCCAACCAAGGGAGAAAGAAGAAAGATTTTTCAAAAATTAAATGCTTCCATTGTCATGAATATAGGCACTATGCCACAAAGTGCCCACAAAAAAAGGAAAGCAAAAAGACCTTAGGAGGAGCAGTAGGTGAAGCCTTGGATTCATAGTTCGACCTTGACTTTACCCTTATCGCATGCATGTCCAACATAGTGATGGGGAGTGTGTGGTACTTGGACTCAGGTGCATTGTTCCACATGACATGGTGTAGATTTTTCTAGTGACCTGGAGGAGAAAGATATCCAGATGCTTATCAAGCTAGGGGACAATGAAAGGTACAACATGACCGGTATTGGTACAGTCACCTTTTAGAGGGAGTCAAGCTCCCCTCTCAGGCTCAAGGATGTCATGTTTGTCTTAGGCCTAAAGAAAAATCTAATCTCTATTGCAGTTTTGGAAGACTGTGGTTATGACGTGATCTTCAACAAAGGAAAGAAATTCCTGAGACACATAGCCATGAGATAGGTGAAGAAGATCAAGGTTTGTGTGAAGAATCAATATAAGTTAGATGTGGAAGATTGTGTTGCATTAAGAACTAAGGAAGAGAAAGTGCAGGGCCATGATGTAGGTGAAATTTAGCACATAAGACTTGGCCATTTGGATCATGGCACCTCGAATACTATATAATAAATAGCCACTAGCCTCCCTAAAGGAGCGCTTTAGCAGCAAGATGTATGCAAAGGATGTACCTTGGGGAAGTACATAAAATTTGCATTCCATGATCGAGACAACAAAGCGCATGTAGTCCAAGAAAGGATCCACTCTGATTTCTATGGACCTTTCTTGATCGCCTCCACTGCTAGACACAAATATTTTGTCATTTTTGTTGATGACTTCTCACATAAGTGTTGGATCTCTTCATGCGGAAGAAAGATGAGACATTCTCCAAGTTCGTAGAATTCAAGGCACTGGTTGAGAAAGAAACCAACAAGAAGGTGAAGGCTCTCAAGAGAAATAATGGAGGTGAGTATGTGTTGAATGAATTTAAAAATTTATGTGTGAAAGAAGGCATTCGACGAGAGTTGACAACACCCCACAACCCACATCAGAATGGGGTGGTTGAGAGAAATATCCATAGCATTTTGGGAGAAATGAGGGTGATGTTGCATGACCAAGGCCTACCTCTACATTTGTGGGTTGAGGCATGCAATACAATAGTCTGTTTGCAGAACCGAAGTCCTCATTGGATTCTTGGCATGATTACACCGGAGGAGGCTTTCTCAGGAAGAAAGCCAGATGTGTCGCACTTCAATATTTTTGGAGCCTCTGTTTATTGCCATGTCTCCAAAGAATCAAGGAATAAGCTTTAGTCAACCGCAGAATTGGGGGTATTTGTGGGTTACACAGAAACTCCCCACAACTAACATGTGTACTTGCCATCACTCATAATGATATTTGTGTGAAGGGATGTAAATTTTGATGAGGAGAAATCTATGTGGTGCTCTCTTGAGAGGGAGCTTTAGATCCCACCAAAAGATGAGATTTTAGCTCCAAAAGAGGAACCTCAGGAAGTTGTAGAGCAACCAAAAATTGTGGAGCAGAGAGTGGAGACATTCACTAAAGAAAAACCTCCAGAGAAGGCAGAAAAAGAACTAAGGAAGTTGATAAACTTGTGCATGATGCGAGGGAGAATGTGGAATATCCTTCAAATATGTGTAAGCAAAGGAGGTCATCTGAGAGGTACACTAGCTACATGGCTCTTATGACTAAGATTATAGAGATTGAGCCATCCTATTTTGAGGAAGAAATAGAGCAACCTGTATAGGTTGATGCAATGGTGGCGGAATATGAATCCATTGCAAAGAACCATGTTTTGGAAAAGGTCCCAAGACCAGCATATAATTCATTAGTGGGTTTGAGATGGATCTTCAAAGTGAAGCACACAACAAACAAAAGTATAGGGAAGTATAAGGCCAGGTTTGTGGCCAAGGGGTGCTCTCAAGTTGAGGGAATTGAATATGAGGATACCTTTTCTCTCGTAGCAAGGTACTCATCCATTAGATAAATACTTGGTCTAGCTATGTATATGGGGTGGAATATCCACTAGATGGGTGTAAAAACAATATTTCTGAATGGGGTTATTAAGGAGGAGGTGTACATAGAGTAACAAAAATGTTTTGAGACATTTGATCAAGAGTCTCATGTGTGCAGACTCAAGTGAGCATTGTATGATCTCAAACAAGAACCTCGTGCTTGGTACACCAAGATCGATAGTTATCTCACTGGTTTGGGCTTCACCATAAGTGAAGCAAATGTAAACCTCATCACATATGGATAGAAGGTAAATTTCTTATTATTGTCTTATATGTTGATAATTTTATTTTAACTAGTGATGAGTCGTTGATCATATATTGCAAGGAGGACCTTGCAAGGGAATTTGAAATGAAGGACATGGGTCTCATGCACTACTTTCTCGGGTTGGAAGTATGACAAGGTGATGGGGAATTGTTTGTCTCTCAAGGCAATTTTTCAAATGAGATACTGCAAAGATTCTACATGGAGATTTGTAAACCCATGGGAACACCTCTAACGAACGACTAGAGGAAGGAGGTTGCTACTTTAGGTGAAGTGGATCCTACTATTTATCGACATTTAGTGGGTCCACTCATGTATCTTGTGAACACATGACCAGATATGTGTTGTGCAGTTAACCAGCTAAGCCAAGATATAGTTAGGTCAAGCAAACTATTTTGTAAGGAAACTAAGCATGTTTTATAGTATCTCACAGGCACTACCCAGTTTGGACTATGGTACAAATGAGCAGAGGGAGTGAAGTTATGCAACGTCACAGATGCCGATTGGGCACGAAGTCCATCACACCAAAATATTACATCGAGTGAAATTTTTAGTGTTGGGTCCGCAGTTATTTCTTGGTATGACAGGAAGAAAAGATTTGTGGTGCTCTGCTAGACAGAAGCATCATACATGGTTGCAAGTCAAGCAACACGTGAGGCGATATGTATGAGAAAGATACTTGTTGGACTATTTGGTCAGATGATAGATCCAATTGTGATAATCATAGTTGCATCAATCTCTTTGAGAATCCTATATTTCACGATCGATCCAAGCATATAGATATCCAATATCACCATTTACAGACTGTGTCTAGAGGAATATGATGTTGCTACTACACTCCATTTTGATAGAGGAGTAAGATGTTGACATTTTGACAAAAGCTTTATCAAGAGGGAAGTTCGAATTCGGTTGGTGCAGGATAGGGGTGGTTGATAATCCCTTTCTTGCAGAGACGGAGTCTTGAAAAATGTAGCAATAAATTCTCAATTTGATTTTTCCTTGATTAAATTGAGAAAATTTGAATTTCCACACCAACAAACAACTTGGATGTAGTTAACTTGTGTGACATGGTTTGTGTCATCTGTTTTACTCAGTAAATTCGAGTTGGAGGAGTTAGAGTTCAGTTACACATGTATGATTGATAATTTGTAGCAATCAAAGTCAGTTATCTCAAGTTGTTTTCAGTTAAACTAGTTCCAATTGCTTGGGGAACTAATGGAAGGCCAATTTTGCAGTGGGACTTCAGTCAAACTCAGTGATCATCCAGTTAACTGATCAATCAACCCAAAATATCTAGTGCATGGAGAATTTGAGTTCCCTAGATATGGTGGAGATTCCAAGGTAGTGTAACATCAATTGTAGACTAGCCTTGAGAGTACAGGTGTTACATGTAGTCAGATGATCAACCTTGGGAATTTCGCAATCCATTTTGTAAAAATTCCTAAATAATAGGGGCCTAATTTCTCAAGGAATTGTGTAAGGAAATATGGGCTCAAGCAGAGGTAGAAATTTAATAAGTCTAGGTTAGAGTTTCTTAGTGAGCAGAGAGATAGGTTATTCACTTGCAAGTTGTGCTCAATTGAGAAAATAAATTGCTATACATTTCTATTCCTCATATTAATGCGAGCAGATATTGGGTTTTTTAGCATATTGCTTTCCCCAAGAAAAATTATGTGTGCATGTGTGTTATTTCTTATTGCATGTATGAAATTTTTGTTCTAAATTGTGAATTAACTTCCGAAGAGTAGTAGAGTAGGTTTGTGTCTTGTGATTTTGATTAAAACTTGATGAGTAGTTTAAACTCTACACCATAATTTCTACAAGGATGGTGGAGGCAAATTACATAAAATTTGTTAGTAGACAATATGCCTACTTCAAAATATCTATGACAACTTTTGCGAGAAGAAGATGTTGAGGATAAAATATTTGATTGTGGAAGAATTAGTCACAAAATTCACAAGGGCAGTGATTTTGGTTGCAGGTGTGGAGGTAGATGGATTAAATGTAATTTTGGCACAATTACATATGTCGTACTCCCCCTTTTCTTTCTTATGGTTTCTTGAGTTGGCATCCTCTAAATATGTCGTACTCTCCTTAAATTATTTGGAAGGTGGTCTTTGGCTGCTAACACCATTTTACCAGAGATCCTTAACATGTCCCTTGAAATTTTGATTCAACCCCATGATCCATTTTATGTCAGTGAGTCGAAAGCTTTAGTTTGGTTTGCCACATATTCATTCATGACCAAACACTATACCATTAGTTCTAAGAATCTTGTGGTTACTATCACCACAAGAAATGTATATTGTATTTTAGAGGAGACAAGAATTGTATATTTCCCTTTGGGACACTCCAAAAATATTTTGATGCACCCTATTTCTCTAACACTCTAGTCTACTTTATGACCTTAATTCCCATTCCATGTTCATCCATGTGGATGCACTTTATGATGTTCTAGGACAACCTAATGTCCTCGTCAACTCCCTCTCAGCTTCCTTGTCATGTTTTCTAGGACTTGTGTATCCAACAAGAAATTTGGGAGATGAATGCCATAAAGGTAGAAAATCAAGGGGTTTTCAAGTCATTTATTTAAGGTTCCCTCTAGCATAGTACCACCTTATGATCCACCCAATCCCTAAATTTGGGTCTATTGCTATTTCAATTAATTATTAGATGATCATGGTGGGCCATAATTCCAAGTTAAATTTTATGACTCTTCATAGGATATTATTGGAGATACTTGATGAGACACCTCTTTGGCTAAAGGGTTAAGGAAGTATCTTTAATTCAATATCGAACCATCAAACATATCCTCAACATTTGTCCCATCAACCATATCCTTACATATTGAATCAACAATAAAGTAGACAACTGAGGGGAAGCATGGGTATCCTCTCTCACCCATGTTGTTCAGGATATATATCAAACTATGAATGCCAATAAACTCCACCAACTGTGCATCAATAAAATTTTGGGTTGCCCAATTGTCCACCAAGATGGATACACGTTGTTCTTGCACTGTGCCTCTGATTGCCAAAATTGAAAAATTGGGATTTTCCATGTCAAAATTTTAATTCAAGAATGACCATGCATTGGAAGGACATTAACACAATATTAAGACATAAAAAATGAATAATTAACACAATACCCAAAACAATACATACATTTAGTTTTATCTCACAAGGTATCTAGATGTTAATTGAGCAAGTTCACATGAAGAGAGTGTTAACCTCCTGCTGCAACAGGTTAATCATCTTTCATGATCGACATTTTTACATGCCAAATATGTCATACTTTGCTTGCTGCAATGCTCCATATTTGCTACAGATGACCAGAGAAGTATCCATGAAGGTGTGCTAGTTTTAATGCTACTGCTTTGTTCCAGTTTTGATGAGTAATCCATTTTGATCAGTTTTCAGTTAAGGGAGGGCCAAACAGCTTAATCTTGGTCTCCCTAGGTTTCAATTTCCTGTTGTAGAATATAGAGAATCATTATCTGTCCAAACAGCTTAATCTTGGTAGATTTGTAGATAGGTAGAGAAACAAGGGTGCTCAACAGCTTAATCTGAGCCCCTGGATGCAATAAGTGTAGATTTAGATAGGAGGACAGCAAGAAGAAAAGAATGAAAAGTTGGGTATGCTAGTTCAAGTGCACCCAAACCAAAAAGAAGAGAAAATGCTAGGCAAGTAGGTTGGGTAAGTAGTTTTGTGGTTGCAGAATCATGACTTGTCATCCCTTCCATATTTTCAAGTGTCATATCCATTCATATCACAAGTTGAAGGCAGCTTTTCAGTTGGAGGACTCCAAGCGAGGCATGTCTAACTCCCCTTCTTCCACTTTCCCCAAATCACTCACTAACTTCCCCCAAAGAGGTCAAGATCTGCTTGATACCTCTTAGATTTATCATTCTCCATATCATCTACCTTGGTGGAGATCTGCTTCACTCAAGGAATGCTCACACTTCTTCTATCAGTCATTTTCCCCATTGATAGCCTAAGACATCATTCTTAGCGCTTTTTTCACCATTATCATATTAACTACTAACTTTATTATGTAACTCCCTATTTGTTTACCCTTCCCCTACTAAAATTATGTATATAACTCCCCTATATACTTATCCCTCCCCCTGGTTGAAAAATAACCATATACATCCTGGGAAATTGCTAAGTTTACCTGAAACTCAGTAAGAATCCTCATTTCCCCCCTCAAACCATCTTCTCATGCATTTTTGGACCCTTTCTGATGCATAGAACCCTTCATCACCCCCCTAACTATCTCCCAAGTGCATAAGGACTCATTCCTTTGCATAATTCTTTTTCACATGTTTAAAAATCACCCCTTTGACCTTGGTTTGCCTTTAAAGGGCATGAAACCCCTCACAAAACCACATCACTTTCCTCCTAAGTGCCTTTAGACTTCTTCCAAGGCATAAGAAGACCCAAAACCATGCAAAAACCATGTAAAAACCCTCAAAATCCATGAAAATCCCCCACATAGCTTAAAATTCCTCCTTTTTGGTCATCGGACCCCTTCCAATGGCTCATAAACCAAGCAAAAGCATAAAAGTTACCCCCTTCGAATTCAAAAGACTAGCATTTTTGTATAAATAATGGCTCCGATGAGAAATGGGTCCTTTTGGTCCCCCTCCGATGCGAAATCGCTATCGGGAGGGGGCAGTGGCATATCATAAACCTTTTGCGCAGGTCTCCGAACAGTGTCCTCCCTCCGACGCGATATCGCTGTCGAAGGTCGGGCGAATCATCCATATGTTGTTACATTGCGAAAGGCCCGAGCCGATGGCCCATCGCCGATCGCATATCGGCGATCGGGCTTCGGCATGTTACATTGCAAACATATCACCCCGCCATCTGCCGATGCGATACATTTAATGTATCGAAATGTTATGGTTTTCAAAGGTTTTTTGGTATATGTTATATTATACCGCGTCGGTAGTTGTTGGGTGTAAAGGCCCGCCCCCAGGATCTCGCCGAGTTAGCGCCAGCCGTTGGATCGGCCCGCGCCGGATCCAATGGCCAGGATTTAATCTAATGCACAGTGATCACTCCCGCCCCATTATTGATGAAATTTCAGGTTGTAAGGCATTTTTCCCTTATAAAGCGAAAATGGCCATTTTTTACAGAACTTCCTCCAGCGCCCGCGCCCGGCTCCCGATAAGGGAAATCATGCATTCCCAAGCCATTTTGGATCGCTCCAAAGCCCTGTTTTGCTCCAGAAAGCCAGTCTCGACCTCAGCACAGTCAGCAGCATTAAATCCTCCTTTGTTTGGCGGTTTTCTTCAGATCTAGCATTATTTTGATCGGCCATGCGCCGATAGCATTCCAAAGGCCACGGAGGACATCAGCAGGAGTTATTTTTGCCTTGAAAGGACAGAAAGAGGCAATTTGACAGTTTCAAGTATATCAGGGCAGAGAAAAGTGGCCCGATTGAAGCGGCAAAGAGTATCAGAGGAAAGATAAAGCCCAGATTCTTGTCAAAGAGTATCAGGAAGTGGCAAAGTGTATCAGTGAAGATATATCAGCGGCCCGAAGCAGGAAAACATTAAAGAGCTCCCCAGCAAAGTCAACAAAACAGCTCTAAGCCATTTAAGGCTCTCAGATCAGTGATTAAAGCATTTAAAGCCACATAAGATCAGTGGATCAGAGCCCAAAGCACAGTTATGGCTAAATGAACAGCACAGAGCCACAAGGACAGATTTCAACTCATTTTTGAGGCAGCTGCCCAGTGCAGCACTTAGATAGATCATTATGCATTTATTTCAGGATAACTTAGATTAGAAAGCACTCATTTCCCTCAGATCTGTTTAAGATCTACTGTAATAGATATTGTGGGATATTTTCCCTATATATACCACCCTCTGCACTGTTTTAAGGGTTGGTTGGCCGATAACTTCCTCTCTAGACTTGCACTGTATTTTCTGAGAGTCTCTATAATCAAAGATCGCTGGAATGTTTGGGAGATGAACTGGCTATTGTGTTTTAATGTCTGAAGAGTGACTATGGAATCCTAATGCTTCTACATAGCCCAATAAGTGTTTCTTATCTCTGTTTACAGTTTATATGTTTTATGCCATCATGGTTTCACTATCTAAATAGCAGAAAGAAAGAATAGTTCAGAGCTCACTTAGTTGTATTCTGTTCTCAATTTCTGTGATTTATCTATGTTTTCCTCTGAATTAGTCCTGAATATGAATACTGATTTGCTCATATTTACACTAGTTCCTTCATATATGAATGTTGTTTAGGAATCCTTGATTGCTCCTATATAAATGTTCATTCACCTTCTCTCTGTTAGCATAATGAGAGCTACTTAGTTGCCTTTCATTCTCAGACCTTCGTTCCATCTCTATTCCAGCTCAATATTGTTTTATGTGTAGCTATCCTGCTCTGTATTCCTCTTGTGACCAAGAAAACGCAACAACAAGCCTAATCCACAATTCCATGCCCAATGGTTTGAACTTCTCACACTATGCATCCCAAATCTGTTTGAAAGAATCCTCCATCCCACCAAAATCAAAACAAAACCCAAGAAAATCATAACTAGCCTAAAATCAACCCAAAAAAAAGCTAAATTATAAAGAGAGAGCCCTCTCTGATTGCAGGTAGGCTAGGACCTGCAGTCCAAAGATTGGTTTGTGGTTACCTCGGCCGTATCCTTTAAGGATCTTTAAGGACAACCTGAGTGATAACATAATGGCGACTCCACTGGGGACTTTCCTCAGATAATTTCATAAAGTTTCACAAAGAAGGTAAGAAGACTCTGTTGGGGAACATCCTCAGATAATTTCACAAATCAATGTGGAAAGCTCCACTGGGAAGGAACCAGACCTTCAAAAGTTTCTTTCCAACCCTTATATTCTTAGAAAAATTCCCAAAAAACAAGCCCAGAAGCTGGCTCCCAGGAAAAATTCACGTTATATAAGGTCAAATCCAGACCCAAATCCCCCAGCAGCTTTTGAAAATCCCAATATAATCCCAAGGAACCTCAGGAAGCTAGAGCGAAGAGAGGATTTTGCTGATAATAGTCCTGAAGCAGTTCACCCACGCTGTGGCCCAACCTCTGTCAAAGTTTTATTTCGTTCAACCCCTAGTTCCCCTTGTTCTTCATCCACCTCTCAAAGCACTCCTTCCACACCTCCATTCACTACACATACTACCACTACTACTCCTATTATCCCAGTTGTTCCTATTGTCCCTCTTAACCCTGTGAATATGGCTAACAGATATGCACCTTTACAGCTGCCTGCTAATCCTGGAGCTATGCCTCAGGATTACCAAACTAAAATCACATATTTTGATGGCACAGGTGCCTGCACAGCCCTTCAACATACAAAGAAAATGCAGGATTACTTTGAAAGCTATGAGATTGACGATGATGCTGTGAGAATGAAGATTTTTGTCCAAAGTTTGACAGGCGATGTCAGGATGTGGTTTAGAGCACTCCCAGCTAATTCCATAGCAGACCCAGAAGCCTTATACCAGTCATTTATCAATAGATGGGAGAAAAAGAAAGACCCCTTGCACATACTAGCTGAATATGATACAATCAAAAGAGGTCCACAAGAAACAGTCTTGGACTATTGTGCAAGGTTCAATAGCGTTTATAATGCTATCCCACAAAACTTAAGGCCCCCACCTGACCTTGCCTTATATAAATTCCTTGATGGATTCGACCCAGATATGGCCTACCAATTAAAAGAAAGAGCCCCTAACAGCCTTGCAGACATGCAAAACGTGGCTGTCACGGTGGAGGCAAATTTAATTGCCAAAAGAAACAAAGCTAGAACTGAGAGAAGAACCACCTTCAAGAAAGAGCCCTCAGCCTTAGATCAAAAGCTAGATGCTATTATCAATGGCATGCACAGGCTGGGAGACATAGTAGAGAGTGTTGAGAGGAAATCATCATGGGACGGGAAACAAGCTAACACTGTCAGGAACTCGAATTTCAGGAAAAATCAAAATCCAAACGCTGGTAGGTCTAGCCCAGACCATGATATAAGACCTCCTTTTCAAGAAAACTACGCAGAGGCATCCACTTCTAATGAACCCATAGAAGACACTCATATGAACTTAATAGATTTGAAGGGTGAGCAACAAATTTTTCTAACCCAAGAAGACCAAGATGACCATGAGATAAATCAATTTCAGACTAAGTCTGGTGAGTCTTTTGACTTTAAACAAGGTTATGATTCAGCTGTTTATGAAGTCCAAAAACAGTATAAGCTGAGGACAAGAACCATAGATGTGCCCGAAAGAGTTAAACCAAAGGAGGGCAAACAGCCCTACCAGATTAGAGGCAAGGATATTATAACAGAAACAGCTGATATAACTGTCCCAAACTCGCACCAAGTGACTGTAGAGGACATAACAGACATACAGCCTTCTATTGATCAGCCTCTGCCACCTTCTTCCTCGAAAGAGAACTTGAACAACGTTCCAAAAAGCCCTCTTAAAACTGAAAAGCCACAAGCAATCAATTCCCATAACATTGATAAACAAGAGCAAATCAATGATAATTCAAATGAAAAAGAAAAAACTGCCATCATCAACACCAAGACTCCATTGGAAAAGCCATTTAATTTAGAAGCAGAGATTGGAAAACTTAAGATATCCATCCCCCTCTCAGAACTTGCCAAACATGATGTGTATAGGCAACAAATTCAAAGATCACTTCAAATTCCAGAGGTCAAGGATGATGTAAATGTTTTAGATGATACCCCTGAGCTACTGTTCGATCTGGAAGTTAATGGAAAATCAACATATGGATCTGTTCTACCCTTTTATGTCAGTGTGCACATACATGATAAAGTTTTACATAATGCAATGTTTGACTCAGGTGCCTCACACAATCTTATGCCCAAAGCTGTAATGGAGAAGCTAAACCTTGATGTAACAAGACCATACAAAGATCTATTCTCCTTTGGCTCAAGTCAGGTCAAGTGTTTAGGCTTAATCAATGACTTATGTGTCTCCTTAGTCCAATACCCAAACAAGACAATCCTCATGGATGTGGTGGTTGCTGACATTCCACCAAAGCACGACATGTTGTTGTCAAGATCTTGGGGGGCAAAACTCCAAGGATCTCTCCAATTAGACCTCTCTTATGCCACTATATCAGTCTTTGGGCAACCTAAGAGATTGTATAGAGAAACACTGATGAAGTATGTGGTAAGTAGTGAGGAAAAGCCCCAAAACTTTCCAATTTACTCAATCCATTATGATATGGATTCTTTTATTTTGTTTAATGATGAAACAAGTCCTCCAACTGATGATAAGCCTATGGCTTTAGTACAACAAGTGCACATCAATGAAGAATCGGTTGCACATACCCATGAGACTGTTACAACAACCAATGCAACCAGCACACAAGAAAAACCTCCCGAAACACAAGACTCAGGTCTGCCCAATCCTAAAATGACTGAAACTCCTAATACTAACCACAAGCAAGAAATCACATGGTATTTAGAGTTTGATGGCTCTGTTAACAAGTTAGGAGCAGGGGCAGGAATATGGATTCACAATACACATAACAACCATGCAGAGGGTCATGCTTATAGACTGAATTTCAAATGCACCAACAACATGGCTGAGTATGAGGCACTCCTCTTAGGCCTTAAGTTGCTCAAAGCTTTAGGAGCTGCCAAAGTTTCCATTCTAGGTGACTCAGACCTAGTAATCCAACAAATGAAAGGCAAATTTGTTACCAATGATAGAAGGTTGAGAGCTTATAGGACTGCTGCCACTGCAATACTTGATACCTTCACTGAATCCAAACTTGCTAAGATTTCTAGAAGCAATAACATGCATGCTCACAACCTAGCTACTTTTGCTAGCACTTGCAAGCTTCCTTTTGAGCCCAATCACCACTTTACTGCTGAGATAAAACACAGGCCTGCTGTCCCTAACAATGTTAAAGATTGGCAAGTGTTTGAGGATGATGCTCAAATCAACAATTTTCTTACCTTACAGCATGAGTTTTCAGGCCTAAAAATTGATGAAGATGCCATGGATTACCCACAACTGCAAGCAATGAACCAAATCCAGCAAACTGTAACATCTCAAACAGCTAGAAAAATGCTACAGCCAACCATCTTTGATGAAGAAAACATAGAGGAATTGAAACAAATGCATTTGGAGGAAATAGCCAAAACAGAGGCCGAGATCATTGATCTAAAAGATAACTTTCTCCCTGCTGGCCTCACTCCACTAGAAGACATGTTTGATGCAAATGATGTGCCCAAAAAGCCAAAAATGCAGCCTATAAACATTGCCATAGAAGAATACAACATTGGGACAGCAGAGAAGCCCAAAATGATAAAACTGTCTAAGTCTTTGCCTCCTGATCAAAAACCAAAGTATGTGGATTTGTTCAAAGAATTCCAAGATGTCTTTGCTTGGAGTTATGAGGACTTAAAGTCCTATGACACCTCAGTAATCCAACACACCATTCCCTTAAAACCAAATCAGAAGCCTTTCAAACAAAAACTTAGAAGAATCAACCCCATGCTCCTTCCCTTGGTTGAGAAGGAGGTAAAGAGGATGTATGAGGCAGGAATCATTGAACCCATTAGGTTTTCCGAATGGGTGTCAAACTTAGTTCCCACAAGAAAGAAAACAAATGAAATCAGACTTTGTGTAGATCTCAGAAATCTAAATCAAGTCTCCCTAAAGGACCACTATCCTTTGCCCAAAATGGACCACATCTTGCAAAGAGTAGTGGGGTCACCTAGAATCTCTTTACTATATGGCTTCTCAGGTTTTAACCAAATACTTGTTCACCCGGATGACCAAGACAAGACAGCCTTTACCACACCGTGGGGAACATTTAAGTATGTAAAAATGCCATTCGGACTTAAAAACGCTGGTGCTACATTTCAACGAGAAATGGACATTGCATTTGCTAAGGAAATCCATGATTTCCTAGTTGTCTACCTTGATGACTTAACCCCTTTCTCCAAATCTGATAAAGAGCACCTCAAACACCTGAGGCAAATATTCATGACATGTAGGAAATATGGCATTTCCTTGAATCCCAAGAAGTCTCTCTTTGGCCTTGAAGAAGGCAAATTACTAGGACATATCATCTCAAAGGATGGTATTAGGATTGATCCGGAAAGGATCCAAGCCATATTGCAAATCCCATATCCTAGAAATACAAAAGAATTACAAGCATTCCTTGGGAAAGTCAATTTCCTAAGGAGATTTATCCCAAACTTGGCTGAGCTAATAAGAATGCTAAACAACATGCTCAAGAAAGATGCCAAGGTAAAGTGGTCTCTAGAGGCCAAGCAAGCATTTGAGGGCATCAAATCAGCCTTAACTCAAGCCCCAGTCCTCACAAGTCCTAAATTTGATAAGGACTTTATCATATTTTCATTTGCATCTGATAATACTATAACTACTGTCCTTTTGCAAAAGGATGAACAGGGAGCTGAAAAGGCAATTGCTTTTTTCAGCCGAGCCTTAAGAGATGCCCCTTTGAAATACCCGATAATGGAAAAATAGGCCTACGCACTGGTCAAGGCCATCAAGGAATTCAGAATCTATATTTTATATTCACATGTGATTGCCTATGTCCCACACGGTACGGTAAAATATATATTGACTCAAGAAGGATTAGAAGGCAAAAGAGGCAAGTGGATTGCAAGTATCCTTGAATATGACATAGAGATAAAACCAACCAAGCTGATAAAGGGACAAGGTTTAGCCAAACTGATGTCCGAAACAAACTTTCAAGCCTTAGACATCAACCAACTGGACAATGAACAGGAGCTGGCGACTCCACAGATCAGTGACACCTTTTTGCAATCCCCATGGTATGCTGATATTTGCTTTGTATTGTTAAACCTGTGTGCTCCCCCAGGATTGTCCAGAACCAAGAAAAGATTTTTAAAAATGAAGGCTTTGAAGTTTTGTGTCCTAGATGGTGCTTTATTTTGGAAAAATCATGAAGGTATATTGCTTAACTGCTTGATTGTGAATGAAACTAACAATGTCATGAAAGAATTCCATGCAGGGGACTGTGGAGGACATCTATATTGGAATTCCACTGCTGATAAAATTTTAAGGGCTGGTTTCTATTGGCCCACTTTGTTTGCAGATATAAAGAAGTTTGCCACCTCATGCCACAATTGCCAAATCTTTGAAGGCAAGAGAAAGCTGCTCCCCTTGCCTCTGAAACCCATCTCAACTGAGAAGCCTTTTCAACAATGGGGTCTTAACTTCATTGGGGAAATCCATCCCTCTTCCTCAGGCCAGCATAAGTGGATCTTAACAGCCACCGATTATTTCACTAAGTGGATTGAGGGCATCCCATGTAGGCAGGCCAATGACTCCACTATTATCCAATTCCTTGAAACCAATATCCTTTCCAGATTTGGCTGCCCTGAGAAGATCATTACTAACAACGCTGCTGCCTTCAAATCCAAAAAGATGTTCAATTTTTGCCATAAATTTCATATCAACTTAGGCCACTCTACAGCCTATTACCCTCAAGGTAATGGCTTGGCCGAGTCATCCAACAAAAGCCTGATCAGTATTATCAAGAAGACCTTAGAAGAAAACAAGAAGAACTGGCATAAAAAGCTCACCAATGCCCTATGGGCAGACAGACTTTCAACAAAGAGATCCATTGGAATGAGCCCTTATGAGCTAGTATATGGCATGGAAGCCAGATTTCCGTCTTCTTTAGGCATTCCTGTTATCAAGCTGCTGCAGGAGGTTCAAGCTGAACCAAATGATATTCAATGAAGGATCAATCAGAGCATTCATCTTCAGCAAACCAAAGAGCAGGTGTATGACACAGCTCAAATGTTACAAGAAAGGCTAAAGAAGGCGTTTGACAAGAGGACTAAGGCTGAGGATTTCTTTATTGGCGATAAAGTGTTAAGGTGGGACTCAAGACGAGAAGACAAGGGAAAGCATGCCAAGTTTTACTTTCTGTGGAAAGGCCCATTTGTCATCAGCGCTATTCAAGGCAATAATACATATTTTCTCAAAACTCTAGATGCCTGCGCAACTGAAGAGGGCCTTGTGAATGGCCGCATGCTGAAGCATTACCTCGATCCAGTGATCTAAGGGATACAGGGTTCTGATGTATATATTTGTATATTAATGCATGTACATATAAGCGTTTTCTTTCATGTTTTTATAAGCAATCAGATTGCTTGGAACCAAGCAGTGAAGTTATGGAGGCAGAGCAGCGCAAGTCCCCCATTTTAAAGCTCTGTCTTTGCATTGATTTTGGGAAAAGAGAGCAGTCCCGAGGAAAAGACCCAAAGGAACGTGACATTCGAAGCCTATGTTATTTTGAAGGGAAGATCAAGGAGAAGCACATCAATTTGGCCCCCGGCTATGAACTTACTTCAAAGGGTGCACAAGGCAGGTTTTGATATACTTTAAATGCTCTCAATGATAAAGGGGCAGCACTGTTGTTTATAACAGCGGGTTCAAATAAAATGTTGCATTCAGGTTACCAGCTCTTCAGTCAATGGTATCAAACAGAGGAGTGGTTTTTAGTGTTACATCTATAGCCTGTTCAAAGACAAAATTAAGAGGAGTTGCTCCAGTTGGTTCCCTTTTTGTGTGTACTTCAAAATGCAGATCTCAAGCAAAAGTGTATGCAATATCAAGCGCGCGGAAGAAAGTAGGCGATGCTTTACTTTTCACAATATTTAAGTTGAAGGAGAGTGCATTCAGAGGTCAAAGTTCCAGTCACTTAGCAGTTAGCACAGAAGAAGTTTTCAGTTAACAACAACTACAGAGGATCAAGGCAGTCTGACTTGCTGTTCTTGGCTTTTCACAAGGAAAATCCATCCCCAAGTGGAGCCACTGTTAGCCTCCTGCTGCAACAGGATAATCGTCTTTCATGATCGACATTTTTACATGCCAAATATGTCATACTTTGCTTGCTGCAATGCTCCATATTTGCTACAGATGACCAGAGAAGTATCCATGAAGGTGTGCTAGTTTTAATGCTACTGCTTTGTTCCAGTTTTGATGAGTAATCCATCTTGATTAGTTTTCAGTTAAGGGAGGGCCAAACAGCTTAATCTTGGTCTCCCTAGGTTTCAATTTCCTGTTGTAGAATATAGAGAATCATTATCTGTCCAAACAGCTTAATCTTGGCAGATTTGTAGATAGGTAGAGAAACAAGGGTGCTCAACAGCTTAATCTGAGCCCCTAGATGCAATAAGTGTAGATTTAGATAGGAGGACAGCAAGAGGAAAAGAATGAAAAGCTGGGTATGCTAGTTCAAGTGCACCCAAACCAAAAAGAAGAGAAAATGCTAGGCAAGTAGGTTGGGTAAGTAGTTTCGTGGTTGCAGAATCATGACTTGTGATCCCTTTCATATTTTCAAGTGTCATATCCATTCATATCACAAGTTGAAGGAAACTTTTCAGTTGGAGGACTCCAAGCGAGGCATGTCTAACTCCCCTTCTTCCTCTTTCCCCAAATCACTCACTAACTTCCCCCAAAGAGGTCAAGATCTGCTTGATACCTCTTAGATTTATCATTCTCCATATCATCTGCCTTGGTGGAGATCTGCTTCACTCAAGGAATGCTCACACTTCTTCTATCAGTCATTTTCCCCCATTGATAGCCTAAGACATCATTCTTAGCGCTTTTTCTCACCATTATCATATTAACTACTAACTTTATTATGTAACTCCCTATTTGTTTACCCTTCCCCTACTAAAATTATGTATATAACTCCCCTATATACTTATCCCTCCCCCTGGTTGAAAAATAACCATATACATCCTGGGAAATTGCTAAGTTTATCTGAAACTTAGCAAGAATCCTCATTTCCCCCCTCAAACCATCTTCTCATGCATTTTTGGACCCTTTTCGATGCATAGAACCCTTCATCACCCCCCTAACTATCTCCCAAGTGCATAAGGACTCATTCCTTTGCATAATTCTTTTTCACATGTTTAAAAATCACCCCTTTGACCTTGGTTTGCCTTTAAAGGGCATGAAACCCCTCTCAAAACCACATCACTTTCCTCCTAAGTGCCTTTGGACTCCTTCCAAGGCATAAGAAGACCCAAAACCATGCAAAAACCATGTAAAAACCCTCAAAATCCATGAAAATCCCCCACATAGCTTAAAATTCCTCCTTTTTGGTCATCGGACCCCTTCCAATGGCTCATAAACCAAGCAAAAGCATAAAAGTTACCCCCTCCGAATTCAAAAGACTTGCATTTTTGTATAAATAATGGCTCCGATGAGAAATGGGTCCTTTTGGTCCCCCTCCGATGCGAAATCGCTATCGGGAGGGGGCAGTGGCATATCATAAACCTTTTGCGCAGGTCTCCGAACAGTGCCCTCCCTCCGACGCGATATCGCTGTCGGAGGTCAGGTGAATCATCCATATGTTGTTACATTGCGAAATGCCCGAGCCAATGGCCCATCGCCGATCGCATATCGGTGATCGGGCTTCGGCATGTTACATTGCAAACATATCACCCCGCCATCCGTCGATGCGATACATTTAATGTATCGAAATGTTATGGTTTTCAAAGGTTTTTTGGCATATGTTATATTATATCGCGTCGGCAGTTGTTGGGTGTAAAGGCCCGCCCCCAGGATCTCGCCGAGTTAGCGCCAGCCGTTGGATCGACCCGCGCCGGATCCAACGGCCAGGATTTAATCTAACGCACAGTGATCGCTCCCACCCCATTTTTGATGAAATTTCATGTTGTAAGGCATTTTTCCCTTATAAAGCGAAAATGGCCATTTTTTACAGGACTTCCTCCAGCGCCCGCGCTCGGCTCCCGATAAGGGAAATCATGCATTCCCAAGCCATTTTGGATCGCTCCAAAGCCCTGTTTTGCTCCAGAAAGCCAGTCTCGACCTCAGCACAGTCAGCAGCATTAAATCCTCCCTTGTTTGGCGGTTTTCTTCAGATCTAGCATTATTTTGATCGGCCATGTGCCGATAGCATTCCAAAGGCCACGGAGGACATCAGCAGCAGTTATTTTTGCCTTGAAAGGACAGAAAGAGGCGATTTGACAGTTTCAAGTATATCAGGGCAGAGAAAAGTGGCCCGATTGAAGTGGCAAAGAGTATCAGAGGAAAGATAAAGCCCAGATTCTTGTCAAAGAGTATCAGGAAGTGGCAAGGTGTATCAGTGAAGATATATCAGCGGCCCGAAGCAGGAAAACATTAAAGAGCTCCCCAGCAAATTCAACAAAACAGCTCTAAGCCATTTAAGGCTCTCAAATCAGTGATTAAAGCATTTAAAGCCACATAAGATCAGTGGATCAGAGCCCAAAGCACAGTTATGGCTAAATGAACAGCACAGAGCCATAAGGACAGATTTCAACTCATTTTTGAGGCAGCTGCCTAGCGCAGCACTTAGATAGATCATTATGCATTTATTTCAGGATAACTTAGATTAGAAAGCACTCATTTCCCTCAGATCTGTTTAAGATCTGCTGTAATAGATATTTTGGGATATTTTCCCTATATATACCACCCTCTGCACTGTTTTAAGGGTTGGTTGGTCGATAACTTCCTCTCTAGACTTGCACTGTATTTTCTGAGAGACTCTATAATCAAAGATCGCTAGAATGTTTGGGAGATGAACTGGCTGTTGTGTTTTAATGTCTGAAGAGTGACTATGGAATCCTAACGCTTCTACATAGCCCAATAAGTGTTTCTTATCTCTGTTTACAGTTCATATGTTTTATGCCATCATGGTTTCACTATCTAAATAGCAGAAAGAAAGAATAGTTCAGAGCTCACTTAATTGTATTCTGTTCTCAATTTCTGTGATTTATCTATGTTTTCCTCTGAATTAGTCCTGAATATGAATACTGATTTGCTCATATTTACACTAGTTCCTTCATATATGAATGTTGTTTAGGAATCCTTGATTGCTCCTATATAAATGTTCATTCACCTTCTCTCTGTTAGCATAATGAGAGCTACTTAGTTGCCTTTCATTCTCTGACCTTCGTTCCATATCTATTCCAGCTCAATATTGTTTTATGTGTAGCTATCCTGCTCTGTATTCCTCTTGTGACCAAGAAAACGCAACAGCAAGCCTAATCCACGACTCCATGCCCAATGGTTTGAACTTCTCACACTATGCATCCCATCTCTGTTTGAAAGAATCCTCCATCCCACCAAAATCAAAACAAAACCCAAGAAAATCATAATTAGCCTAAAATCAACCCAAAACAAAGCTAAATTATAAAGAGAGAGCCCTCTCTGATTGCAGGTAGGCTAGGACCTGCAGTCCAAAGATTGGTTTGTGGTTACCTCGGCCGTATCCTTTAAGGAGCTTTAAGGACAACCTGAGTGATAACAGAGAGAAAGGCAATGTCATGATACATTGTTCAATTTGTAATCAAGAGCATTATCTTGGATAAGGGAGAAGTAACATTTAGTTTCTTTCTCATATATAAAGGAAAAATTACGAAGCAAGGGTGTTAGAAAGCTTGCATTGTAGGAAAGAAGCTCACACCATACTAGATTGTGTTAACCAAAGCATGTTAACCATGTCCAGAGATCTCAAATTTCATGAGCATGTTTAATGAGTGACCATAAATGAGGGGTGTCAGAGTGGCTAATAATCATAGTTTATAGTGGATGATTTTCATCGTACATAACATTCGTGGTCCAAGTCATTTGTTTGGTGCCCAATGTTGGTGAATCATTGTATTGTATCATGGTAGCATATCTTGCCTTTTTTAAAGAAAAAATATATTGAAAATAAATTAAGTTATGTCTCATGAAAATGTTCAATATTGTTGTGTTGTGATTGGTTTGCATATTATATGTATCATATATCTATAATCACTTATTTCAAACCTACTTTAAGAAATAAAGGAAGAGGTGCAGGGCCTTGCCATAAGAAGGACTCCCACCAACTCCTCTCCTCATAGCAATCTTTCAAACGTTAGCCCATAAATAAAACACATGCCCTTGTTTCTCTAGTTTGGAAACCCTTGGATGGATCTGACAATGAACTCCTCCCAACCACTACTTTAACGATATATTGAATTCCTTTGATTGGTATGTGTAAATGATTTTGATTGATTCCTGGAGAGGTGTGAAATCTAATTTTTCATTGACATAATACAAACACCAAATTTAACCCGTGGTAGCCAAAATTTCAGCTGTAGAACTCTCTCATCAAACATTAAATACTTCACTAATTAGTTGAGGGGTAATCTGACGCAGGGTTACCCCTGCTTTACCCACAGTATGCATGTCGACCTATGCATAAATCATTTTCCCAGCAACGGATATGACCTACCGAGTCAAGAATTCAATAATGGTGATGGTTAAGGCCCCTTTCTTTACAACTCATGCGGAAACATATAAATAGACTAACCCAAAGTCTAAACCTTTCAAATCCTTTCCATAAGGACTCCTTCACTTCTATTGGGACACTATCACCCCGCATATACCTTCGTTAACCTTTTATTAACCTTTAAGCCGGCATATATACTTAACCCCCATTTATAAGTGGACTTACGAATAAAATACTCCTATCGACACTTTAATCCCTTATAAACCATTTACAAAGGAAAACCCCCACAAAACATAACTTTTCATCTTTATACGGCTTCTCCACAGTTATCAAGGTTACATGTATCACAATCACTCATCAGGTTCTTCTGCACGCACACCATATATAGTTCTATCGTGCCTCCGACTCCGATATGTGACTATCGGAACGTTTAAACATTGCTTAAGCCTTAAAAGACTCACCCACAACACTTTACCAAATACAAAGGAAATGCACCAAATTCCGCTTTGAACCATATAAGCCGGACTTCAAAATTTACATACCTGCAACCATAATATTCATCGGGTCCACTAATACCAAGCCCTTCTGCCTTGTTACTCTGATCTCTGAAACATCGACCTCCGATCAGTGATTATCGCTATCAGCCATCGCAACATCCTTCACCTCCTAACCTTGCAATATGTGATTACATCTCAACTGTCCATTGTATCCTCCAATCCAACGGTTGTCATTACTCCCGATCAATGAAATTAATCGCTGATTCTCTGTCGTCCATTTACTCGCGCCAGATCTAACGGCTCACAAAGATTTTGGTTGGGCAACGTGCACGAGGATTAACCGCCTGATAAGTGATTTCCTCTCTCCTCCCCACTGCCACGTGTCATTTGATGAGTGGAATCGACGCTCACCCTTCAATACCGCTTATGGTTTTGATGCTGCCCGAAATCCGCTTTCACTGTTACAAAACCACCTTCCTCGCAAATTAAGTTATGACTTAATCCTAGCCGTTGATCTTCAAGATTTGACGGCTACCATGTATCGTTTCTTCACTTCTTGATTATCTCTTTACTTGGTTTTAATGCCACTTTTCAGTGTTGATGTGGTTCTTGGGTTTCTTCAAAGCTTTCACCCTTTCGCTCTTCCACTGCTCCATTTACTCCTAAACTCGATTTCTACGTCTTTCCTTAAATGCTGTCCCTTCAAAGCTCTACTTCAATTCTTCAAATGGATTCAAAGATCCATTACACTCCTCTGTCTCGCTCTCCTCTTCGCGTTAACTGAATTATGCCTGCATGAATATATGTATATTATGCAGAATCTCTAATAGACACATAAATTACCATTCAACACTCAAATCACACATCTGTGCACTCAACATCGAATTCTCTGTTTATAAATACATAAACAAATTATTACATATTGAGACTTTGTCTCTCCTCGGCCTAATCTTCTAATTTAATGGCCTTTGTTCATTATCTTCCCATAGGCTTACGAACACTCCAATATGCTATCTGTCTACCCTAACCAACCTCTCCAACCTTTGTTCATTCCTTTTAGGCTTACATTTATACAAATAGATTCTAAAACCAATTTCTAGTTTAGATCCATAAAATCCTCAACAAATTCCTAAAATCTCTTCCTCATCCCTAAGGATTCTCTCAAATCCACAAAATCATGAACTGACTCCTAATCTAGGATTTACAATCAATTCTCAATCCTCTCATCACTCAACTATCCTAAATCTCCCAGAGAATACACAGTGCTTGACGATATCACCGGAAAAGTGATGGTGCCTGAAAATCATAATGATCAATAGCTAGAACAACAACCACAACAGCAACAAGCACTTTAAACACCTGAAAGTGGTGTTAGAAGATCTAATAGGGTAAGTAGACCCCCTGAACGATACTCTCCTTCATTATATTATGTATTGTTGACTGATTCTGGTGAACTAGAATGTTATGAAGAAGCAGTGCAGGTAGAAACCAAGAAGAAGTGGGAGCAAGCCATGAAAGAAGAGATGGACTCCTTAGCACATAACTAGAGTTGGGACTTAGTCAGGTTTCCTGCAAGTAAAACCACATTGCAGAATAAATGGGTTTACAGGCTGAAGGAAGAAGATGGAGGAAAACAGAGGTACAAAGCTAGACTTGTGGTGAAGGGGTTTGCACAGAAAAAGGGTGTAGATTTTGATGAGATATTTTCTACTGTTGTGAAAATGACTTCAATTAGAACTATTCTAAGTCCAGTAGCAACTGAAGATTTGCATCTTGAGCAGTTAGATGTAAAGACAACCTTTTTCCATGGGGATTTGGAGGAATATATATATATATATATATATATATATATATATATATGCAGCAACCGCAAGGATATGAGGTAAAAGGGAAGGAGAAACTAGTGTGCAGGTTGAAGAAGAGCTTGTATGGCTTAAAACAGGCTCCAAGATAGTGGTATCTAAAATTTGACAAGTTTATGTCTGAACAAGGTTATACTAGATGTCACTCTGATCATTGTGTTTTCTCAAAAGGAAAAATGATTGCAGCTATCTTATATTGTTATTGTATGTAGATGACATGCTTGTTGCAGGTTCTAACATGCAGGAAATAAATGTGCTCAAAATAAAATTGGCAAACTCATTTGCAATGAAGGATTTGGGTGCCGCAAAACAAATCCTTGGTATGAGAATAACTAGAGAGAGGAAGAATTACAAATTAACATTGTCTCAAAGTGAGTACATAGAAAAGGTGTTGAAAAGGTTTAATATGCAGAATGCAAAACTAGTTAGTACACCTTTTGCTAGCCATTTCAAATTAAGTAAGGATGAGTGTCCCAAGACTCAGGAAGAAATGGCTCATATGTCTAAAGTTCCATATGCATCAACAGTTGGAAGTTTAATGTATGCAATGGTCTGCACAAGGCTTGATATTGCACGGAGTTGTAAGTAGGTCCATGAACAATCTAGGAAAAGAACATTGGATGGCGGTGAAGTGGATTCTCAAGTATTTGAGAGGTACCACAAATCAAGAATTATGCTTTGGTGGTTCAAACATTGCTCTACAGGGATATGTTGATGCAGATATGGCAGGTGATAGAGATAACAGGAGGAGCACAACAGGGTATGTGTTTACTGTAGGTGGAACAACTATTAGTTGGGTCTCAAAACTGCAAAGTGTTGTTGCACTCTCAACAACAGAAGCAGAGTATGTTGCTGCTATAGAGGCTACTAAAGAAATTATTTGGTTACAAAGGTTTCTAGATGAATTGGGTAAGAAGTAGGAGTTGGGAAGGTTATACAGTGATAGCCAGAGTGCCATACATCTTGCAAATAACTCTGCATTTCATTCCAAGACTAAGCATATACAGTTCAAGTACCATTTCATATGGTCGGCGTTAGAAGATGGACAGTTGAAGCTGGAAAAGATACACACTAGCTAGAATCCTACAGATATGTTAAAAAAAGTTGTAACTAGGGAAAAACTGGGAATCTGCTCAGTTTCAATTGGTCTTCAAGTATGATAAAGAAGACGAGAAACAGCCAGGTCCAAAGTGGAGTCATTGTCCAGCAAATGAAGCAGTGGTGGAGTTGCTATAATTAGTCTCCAAGTGGGATATTGTTGGGTGTGGAGCCTGATTATCTTCTGTATTCAAAGGTATCGCCGCATTGGACCCCAGTTTTAAATGGGGCGGCAATGCCACTCGTAAAATATTCGCTGCAGGGGGGGTCCAGGGAGGGGCGACTATGACATTTTGGGAGCCCCCCCCCACCTAGCGAGGGGATCAGGGGCAGCGCCCCTGAAGCTTAGAATAGACGTAAAATTGCCTTGTAAAAGTATATTAATTCCTAGTCAATCTGGGTTGTTCATTAGGTAGATGATTTGATGGTAGAAGTTATGTTTAATTTAGGGTTTTTTGCCCTAGAAGGCAACCCCTCGCTATATATGAGGGAATTTTATTGCGTCTATGTATATTTGAATATCTGTATTCTCAGTTAGGAAGAGAGAGGATATTGAGAGCGAAGAGGGAGTTACAACAAATCTATTGTAGGTTTTATCTCTTTAGTTTGTTGGATAATATAAAAAGAAGGATTGGCTATTTCTCTGTGGACGTAGCCCAAATTGGGTGAACCACATATATCTGTGTCTCTCTTGTTTTATGCATTTTCTGTGTTTATATTTCTGCAATATTTTATGTGTTCCATTGCTTTGTAAAATATAATTTTCTAACAGTGTGGAACACGGGTTATTCCATTGCCTTGATGATTGGATCTACGCAGAGTGGACAAAGTTTTATAAATCAAGAAAAATCAGGGCATGAATATAGCCCGTTGATTGGATCTCCTTCAAGTGGCAATGAGGGAGCGGTATAGGCCTCACTGTGGAGCGCTTTCCAATTAATAAGGTAGGGTTTTCCACAAATACATCATCCATCCACACCACCTCCACCTTCGACTCCACATCATACACCTTCTCCCACACCGCCACCACCACCACCACCATTCAACATGTCAAATACGATGAAGTTGCAAGTTTTCAAGGGAATAGGAAGTGAGGATGTGGATCAATTTTGGTTTGTTACGAAGGTTGTCTGGACATCACATAAAATTACAGATGATAATATAAAGAAGGCATAGTTGATTACTGCTCTACAGATTCGCGCGCTATCATGGTACATTAAGTACTGCACCGATAATCCGTTGGAAACATTAGCAGACACTCAGGTTGCTTTGAACAAAGAGTTCAGTACGTCTAAGTTTGACTCGCAATCAATAGTTGGATTCAAGGAAATCACAATGAGGGCTCGTGAAATGCCCTGGGAGTTAGATCAAATATTAGAGTGTGTGGTCCGTGAAGCTAATATGTAGCTCACAGATAGTCAGCACCGTGAATTGTTTATAGCCTCGCTCCTGCCCCAACTCAGGATTGCTTTATCATAGCAGAAGATAACAACTCAGGTGGAAGCTCTGGAAATCGCAATGATATTGCATCAAACGCCTATTCAAGATGCATCTTTGGGAGTTCAACAAATTCAGTCATAGTTGTAGAACCTTTGCTTGGAATTGCATAGCTTCAAAAGAGAAAAGGAGGCCAGGCCAAAGGTGTGTGAGGAGGTCTGGTGCCTCAACTGTAAAAGTGAGGGGCATGATAAAGACCACTACCCTGTCTTCACAAATTACATCACAGTGGGAGGACCGATGCCCCTGAGACAGTAAGCTCTAACAGGCCCAAGTGCATGACCTGTGCTATGGTGCATTGTTTGTGAGGTGGCGAGAAAACATGTAACATATAATTTTCATTTGCTACAAAAGTTTGTGCAAACACCACAACAATTGTTCTCCAATTTCTGCAAATCGGTGGGCCATGATGGGCACCACTTTCATAGCTACGAATTGATGATGGAGAGGATGCCTACATATTGAATGCAAGTAGAAACTCAACATCCAGATCAAGTGTTGGGGGAGCACGCGGAGGATATCAGGGGCACAGGCAGGCCAAGGAGGAGGAGGACCTGGTGTTAGAAAGTTATATATTACAAAGCAATGGAACACATAAAATATATTGCAGAAATATAAACATAGAAAATGCATAAAAAAAAGAGAGACACAAATATACGTGGTTCACCCAATTTGGGCTACGTCCTCAAAGAAACAACTAGTCCTTCCTTTTATATTATCCAAAAAACTGAAGAGATACAACCTACAACAGATCTGTCGTAATTCCCTCATCGCTCTCACATAATCTCCTCTCTCTTTTTCATTGAGAATATAGATATACATAGACATAATATAATTCCCTCATATATAGCAAGGGGTTACCTTCTAGGGAAAAAACCCCTAAATTAAACATAACTTCTACCATCAGATCTCCACCTAATGAACGACCCAGATTGACTACAAAATTACAACACTTTAGAAGACAATTTTACATCTATTTGTAGCTTCAGGGCGCTTCCCTCGATCCCCCACCAGGACGAGGCTCCCAAAGGTTGCAGCCACCCCCGCTAAACCCCCCTTGTAGCGCAAATATTATGGTCGGAGTTTCCGCCACATTACGAAATGGGGTTCAATGTGGTGACACCTCTGAATAAACAAGATAATCAGGCTCCATGCCCAACAATATCCCACTTGGAGACTACTTATAGCAACTCCACCACTACTTCATTTGCTGGAAAATGACTCCACTTTGGACTTGGTTGTTTCTCATCTTCTTCATCATACTTGAAGACCAATTGAAACTAAGCAGACTCTCAGTTTTTCTTAACATATCTGTAGAACTCTGACTAGTGTGTATCTTTTCTAGCTTCAATTGTCCTTCTTCCAATGCTGACCGTATGAAATGGTACTTGAGATGTATATGTTTAGTCTTGGAATGAAATGAAGAGTTCTTTGCAAGATGTATGGCACTCTGGATGTCACTATATAACCTCCCCAACTCCTACTTCTTACTCAATTCATCTAGAAACCTTTGTAACCAAATCATTTCTTTGCTAACCTCTATAGCAACAACATACTCTGCTTCCGTTGTTGAGAGTGCAACAACACTTTGCAATTTTGAAACCCAACTGATAGCTTTTCCACCTACAGTAAACACATACCCTGTGGTGCTCCTCCTGTTATCTCTATCACCCGCCATATCTGCATCAACATATCCCTTTAGAGCAATTTTTGAACGACCAAAGGATAATGCTTGATTTGTGCTACCTATCAAATAGCTGAGAATCCACTTCACCGCCATACAATGTTCTTTTCTTGGATTGTTCATGTACCTTCTTACAACTCCCACTACATGTGCAATATCAGGCCTTGTGCAGACCATTGCATACATTAAGCTTCCAACTACTGATGCATATGGAAATTTAGACATATAAGCCATTTCTTCCTGAGTCTTGGGACACACCTCCTTACTTAGTTTGAAATGGCTAGCCAAAGGTATACTAACTGGTTTTGCATTTTGCATATTAAATCTTTTCAACACCTTTTCTATGTACTCACTCTGAGACAATGTTAATTTTCGATTCTTCCTATCTCTAGTTATTCTCATACCAAGGATTTGTTTTGTAGCACCCAAATGCTTCATTGAAAATGAGTTCACCAATTTTCTTTTGGGGAAATTTATTTACTGCATGTTAGAACCTGCAACAAGCATGTCATCTACATACAATAACAATATAATATAGTTTCCATCATTTTGCCTTTTTACATAAACACAATGATTAGAGTGACATCTATTATAACCTTGTTTAGGCATAAACCTGTAATATTTTAGATGCCACTGCCTTGGAGCCTTTTCTAAGCCATAGAATCTCTTCCTCAACTTGCACACTAGTTTCTCCTTCCCTTTTACATCATATCCTTGTGGCTACTTCATATATATCTCTTCATCCAAATCCCCATGGAGAAAGGTTGTCTTTACATCTAACTCCTTAAGATGCAAATCTTTAGCTACTACTAGACTTAAAATAGTCCTGATTGAATTCATTTTAACAACAAGAGAAAATATCTCATCAAAATATGTACCCTTTTTATGTGCAAACCCCTTCACCACAAGTCTAGCTTTATACCCTTTTCTACCTCCATCTTCTCCCTTCAACATGTAAACCCATTTATTCTTCAATGTTATTTTACCTGCAGGAAACCTTACTAAGTCCCAAGTCTGGTTATGTGCTAAGGAGTCCATCTCTTATTTCATGTCTTTCTCCGACTTCTTCGTAGTTTCTACCTGCACTGCTTCTTCATAACATTCTGGTTCACCAGAATCAATCAACAATACATAATATAATGAAGGAGAGTATCGTTCATGGGGTCTACTCATCCTGGTAGATATTCTAACACAAATTTCAGGTGTTTGAGTTTCTTTTTGTTGTTGTGGTTGTTGTTGTTGTTCTGGTTATTGATCATTATGATTTTCAGGCACCTTCATTTTTTTGTGATCTCATCAAGCACAGTGTATTCTCTATTTTCTTTTTCTTTTTTCTTTTCCTACAGCTGATCCTTATACAAAACTTTTTCATTGAATATGACACATCTTTGCTCCTAGTGATTTTGTGTTTTTTCATAATCATAAAAGCGATAACCAAAATCATTAACACCATATCCAATAAAGGTACATTTCTTTGATTTTGCCTCAAGCTTTGTTCTATTTTCTTTATTAATGTGGACAAAGGCTTCACAACCAAAAGTCTTTAAAAATGAGTTGTTTACCTTTTTACTTGTCCATGCCTCCTTTGGAATACCACCATCCAAGGAACTTGAATGCCCTCTGTTTATTAGATAAGCAATAATATCTACAACATCTGCCCAAAATTGTAAAGGCAATCTTGCATGCAATCTCATGCACCTTGCACACTCCATGATTGTCCTGCTCATCCTTTCTGACACACCATTTTCTTGTGGTGTTCCTGGAACTGTCTTCTCTCTGTGAATTCCATTCTCTGAACAGTACCTATCAAACTCTTTGTTGCAATATTCACCTTTATTGTCTGATCTGGGACACTTCAAACTTTTTCCTGTCTCATTTTCTACTTCTTGAAAGTATCAAATACATGAGATTTATTTTGAATACAATAAATCCAGGTTTTTCTGGTTGCATCATTATTAAAAGTAACATAATAATGACAGCCAGTGAGAGATGAGACCTGATCAGGTCCCCATACATCTGTATGTACAAGCTCTAATTTTTTACTCTTCTTTTCTTTCCCAACTCTGAGGAATCTAACTCTATTCTGTTTTCCATAAACACAATTCTCACAGAATTGTAAATCAACATGCTTCAAACCTGGCAACAAATTTCTTGAGTGAAGAATCTGCATCCCCTTCTCACTCATGTTCCCAAGCCTATGATGCCACAATGTCGTATCTTCTCCTGTGGAGGTTAAAGAATTAACAGAATTAGAAATGCCATTGCATAAATACAATGTACCAACCTTTTCTCCTTTTGTTATTACTAGGGCTCCTTTAGTGACCTTCTAGGCTTTACCTATAAAAGTTGTTACACAACCTTCACCTCCCAACTACCCTGTTGAAATCATATTTTTCTTCAGATCTGGAACATGCCTTACCTCCTTCAATAGCCATTGATTTCCATTTTTCTATTTTATGAAAAATATACCCATTCTAATGATTTTGTTGGGTTTATCATCACCTAATCAAACCTGTCCAAAATCTTCTTGAAGATAATAATTAAAATGTTTCCTATGAAGTGTGGCATGGAATGAGGCCCCTGAATCTACCACCCAGGCATCAATAATATTTTATAATGAAATAACCAAAGCATCTTGCAACACATCACCTGTCACATTTGCTTCATGATTGTTTTCTTGTTGTGCGTCTCCTTCTTTTCCCTTCCGAGACTTGCAATATTTCTTCAGGTCTCCTTTCTTCCCACATTTCTAGCACACTATCCCTAATCTGGACTTGTATCTACCTTTCCTTAACTTACTACAATATCCTGGGATCTTTCCTCTTTCCATTTTTCTTCCCCTAGTCTCTGTAGTCAAAGAATTACCTGATGTCTCACCGAAGCTTTTCCATCGCATTTCCTCACTAAGGATTGCACCGACAACATCATAAAACTTTAAAGTACTCGATCTAGAGATAGAATTACTAGTGGCCATAACTAAACCATTCCAACTTTTTGGCAATGAGCAAAAAAATAACAAAGCCCTAACTTCATCATCAAAAGTTACCCCTACAAAACATAACGGACTGGTAACTGTATTAAATTCATTCAAATGATCAACAACAAATCTACCTTCTGACATTTTCATATTAAATAAACACTTCATATGAAATACCTTATTTGAGGCCAAGGGTTTTTCTTATAGTTTGTCCAATTCCGACATTAAACCCTCCATTGTCATTCCCTTTGAAATATTAAATGCTACCGACACCACTAGGCACAGCCGTATTGTTCCAAGTGCCTTTCTATCGAGAATATCACATTTTGTGTTTATCATACTCATCAACTTCTTTGCCTTTCCTCTTAATGGTTGGTACAGATCTTTCTGGTACAAACAATCTTTCATCTGCATCTTCCATAGCTGGTAGTTTTTGCCATTAAATTTTTCAACCCAAAACCTACCATCTTCCGCCATTGCTCCCACTCAAACTAGGAACCCTTCTCTCCTGCGTGTTTATCAGCCAAATAGACCTTCAACTCTGATACCAGTTAGAAAATTATATATTACAGAGCAATGGAAGACATAAAATATATTGTAGAAATATAAACAAATAAAATGAATAAAACAAGAGAGACACAAATACGTGGTTCACCCAATTTGGGCTATGTCAACGGAGAAACAACAAGTCCTTCCTTTTATATTATCTAGCAAACTGAAGAGATACAACCTACAACAGATCCATTGTAATTCCCACTTTGCTCTCACACAATATCCTCTCTCTTTTTCACTTAGAATACATATCTACATAGACACAATACAATTCCCTCATATATAGCGAGGCGTTACATTCTAGGGCAAAAAACCCTAAATTAAACATAAATTTTACCATCAAATCTTCACCTAATGGACGACCTAGATTGACTACGAAATTACAAAATTTTATAGGGCAATTTTACATCTAACTTTTTCTTTAGGGATGTTTCCCCCAATCCCCCTCTAGGGCGGGGCTCCCAAATATCACAACTGCCACCGCTAGACCCCCCTTGTAGTGAAAATATTACGAGTGGCATTAACGCCATAGTACGAACTGGAGTCCAATGCAGTGATACCTCTAAATAAAGAAGATAATAAGGCTTCACACCCAACACCTGGTAGGGGTCGTGGACAAGCCATTTGCTATAACTGTGGGACACCAAGGCACTACGCATGGGAGTTTCCAAATCAGACATGCCCTTCATGTCAATACTGCACTCAGCGTGACCACACAATAGAATAATTCCCTATGTTGATAGCTAAGATATAGGAGAAGAAGACACAGCCTCAACAACCTACCCAGAACTTGCAGATGATGAGGGTTGAGCCCCATGAGGGATATCGAAATGTGAATATCGGGTTGAGAAGCAAAATAACAACTAGTGATGATAAATGAAAACAACCTGAAGATAACGGGTTGGTTTGCAAGGCCCCAGAAAAGGAAGTTGGTTTTAATCTAGAATGTGCAAAGGAGACGTTTATGGAGGCAAAGAAAAGCTTCAACAAGAAATCCACCTCAGGCAGTCATGACTAGCTACTAGAAACCAACGCGTCCATGGAGATTGACCCCTCTGTACTCACCACGTTCTTGAAGACCTGTATGAAGTTGCTACACAATAGCCAGGCTGTGAAGGGGCTACAGGAGTTGATAAACAAGTGTGCTGGTAAGGAAAATGCTCCTGATGGACACCACGTAATCAAAAATATTGGCAAACATAAGACAAGAATAGGGTGTGAGATGAGGCTCGCCGCACATATAGGAGACTGTGAGATGGACCAGGTTATTTTGGATTTGGAATCTGATGCAAACATTTTTCCTAAACAGACATGGGAGAGAATGGGGAGACCCATCAGTAACATTGAAGCTCAAAATCAATCACCACTACAATACACCCAAAAAATACATTTGCATCAACCAATCACTAAAACCCAATCATCAATCTCTGATATAACTGAAACCCAATCATAAATCTTTGAATCAACCGTAACTGGCATACTGAATCAAACAATCACTGAAACCTCTGACATACTAAATTAAACAATCAATGAACCTCTTACACAACTAAATCAACCATTCATTCCAACTTAGTCAAATTCAACCAATCAATTGGAACGGACAGATCACTCTAACCAGTACACAGATCTGAACCCAGAACACTACATCAACAACCACAACCAACTCTAATCTCAAAATTCAAGTGTCATAATGTATACTCTCCTTCAATCAAGCCAACTAGCATGTATACGCTACTTCCTTTAGTCGGACCTACATATACCTCTAAAGATATTGAATCATAAAACCTCTGAAAAATGTACCAATCAGTGGCATTATGAAGATCTACTGTCAATTTACAGAGTTCTAAATAGATAGCGCAACAAAACCCTTCTTACTCAATCAATCAATCAACCAGACTCAATCACCTTATACAATCAATTTTACTTTAATATCTAATGAAGACATCTTTGACAAACAGCAGTAAACTAGTAGCACTGATCAGATAGATTAGTCATCTCTGAACAACAAACTTTTCTTTTGCATATGCTACTTGGAAAATCTGAACTAGTGTGTATACGCACCTTCACCAAGGAAAACCAGTGTATATATATCTGTAATTACTTACTTATAACTTCACATCCATTCCAGACTTCAGACATACCCATATCATGACATATAAAGGATAAAACATTTAGTAGAGCTCAAATCTATCCTATCCATTATCATATCACATAAAGATAAGTCATTATGATACCAATCCATCATTAGATCCCATCCATCATCAATCACTCAGGTGCATACTTAGTCCAGATCAAGAAAAGCATCATAAACACATAACATGAATATTTTCTTTTGATCTAATACTTCATAAGATATTCATTACTTGTGCACTTAGCCCTTTGATATTCTCCTCCTTATATAGTTTTAGCCTTTCTCAATACCTTGGAACAAAACAACACTTAGAACCTGTGTTATTCTTGTACGGGATCAAATAGTCATTATTCCACTCAATATTGTGGGCTAATACCATGGTATTAACCCTTGCTATTATTTATTCTTGAATTTCCTTGATTTTCCAACACATACGCGCTTTTCCTCTTGTCAAAGTGCATGCATATGTATACGCTCTTTTTGTTCTGTTAACCCACATGTATATGCTTCTTTTTCAAAGTTAACCTGTGTATACAACTTAAACTACCTTACAACATCCTTTTCCTTCTACTTCTTGATTCTAATCAGTAGAACTTTGTTCCTTCCGCCTGTTCTTTTGTACCATGAATTTGTTACCTCTGAATAGACCTGTTATAATGTGAGAGTTGTCATCATACACCGCTTCTTAACTGAATCCTATGAACTGCCATGCATTCTGTCTGTCCAATCATTTTGTCACCTTAGATCTATCCTGTAGATTCATCTAGTTACTATATACTTGTTCTGCTACAAGTGAGCTTCCATCAAGTACAACACGTGTATCATAATTCCAACATATAAGAGGTGTTCTAGAGCTAATAAGAAGGATCAATATTATGTCTATCTCGTAGGTGAAAATAGAAAATTAAAAATTCTTAGGTAATTTGGCATGACAGTGCTTGAACTTTTTTTATCTTGTATTATTATGATGATTATGGGGAATAATAATAAATTATCATTGTTGAATCTTTTGTGCATTGACATAAGGAACAATACATAAGAAGATATTCTCTCATTATTTCATGTTTGAGTTGAAATGTTTTAGAAAAATAATTATAAAAAATAAGCCCATTCATCAACACCATTAGGGCTTATATTCCTCTCTACCATCTTCTCCAAATACTTTAAGCCCTCTTGCATCTGGGCAACCTTGCAGAACCCATGATCACAACATTATACGACATGAAAGTCGATTCAAACTTCTCCATAATAAAGACAAACACATCCAATGCCTTTTGAACCTCTCCTACCTTGAAAAATACCTAAATCAAATTACAAAATGTCTGCTCCCTGAAGTTTGAACTTTGTCTCCTCATCTCTATGTATAGTTCCTCCACTTGTTGCATTTCTTCCCCCTTCACAAAACCCTCAATAGTGGCAACATATGTAGGATGATCAACCCCATGGAATTTCTCTAACATTTCCCAAAGTCTCCAAAGAATTGGAAAATGCCTCAAAATCCCTAAAACCCTCAATAGTAGCAGTATATGTAGGATAGTGATAATAAATATATTCTTGGTTGGGATTGAGAGGGAATCAACAATCATGACAGGCTACATGATGGAAAACGCTAGGGTTTTTAGATTTTACAGTGAGGAATTTAGGTTTTTAGGTTCTGGTACTCCTGACATCTTGCGACATAAGGAGTTTAGGCTTTCTTTCAACTCTGGTTGCATGAATAGATACCTTTGGGCTTTATATGTGAAATAATGATCATTTTTCCATCACAGTGGATCAAAGGAACATGCTGGCATAGGGGGTATCAGATTTATGGGAGGTCCCATGGTTTGGCCATGCTATAAGTCACATCTCTGTTATAAAAGCGTCTTACCATTCTACACTAGCGACTCCTCTATTATGGCAAGGTCGATGCTAGAGTGTCTGGTAGGTAAGGGATTTTTGGTTGTATGCAAAGTGTTTGGAAGAATGCTTGAATGAAAGGTGGATGTCTAAAATATGTTTGTAAGAAATTTCCACTAGAATGAAGAGGGTAGACATGCATTTGTCCCTCTCTCCCCATAGATAGAACTTGTAAAGCAAGGATATTTAATTTCAGACACACCCCTTTTCACCATATTTGTAAAACATCTATCAAAAGGGACTCTTTGTATTATGATGTCAGCAGTTGACTTAGTAGCAAATCTTGCTACCAAAATCCAAGAACATACAAGAATTTCAGCTACGCTTTTGAGAATTTTGTAGAGAGACAGGGTACTAAGAAAGGAATGTCTTCTATGTTATTATGGCATCAAAAGTGAGGCTTCAATCTCCCTCATCATAAAGCTGAAAGGTGGATCCAAGGGAGGGGAGCTCCTTCTATTACTACGTCCAATTATTTTAATGAAGCGCTAAATCATGGTCTCAACTCTTCAAATTTTAAGGATCTTTCAAGATTGGGATTTGTGGTTGAGCACTCACTGGACACCCCTACCCTTGAAGTGATGGATATTGATACTACTATGAGGGTGGTAGAATTTGTAAGTCGGGGAATAATATGCCGCTTCAACGGATTTTGGCCCTCATCATCTTCCCTCAGGGACTAGATATATCAAAACTGGACCCAAAATTTGGAATTGATATTTTTCTCAAAGGGTCTTTTTTGTGGTGGTCTTCAAATGCCACAAGGATAAACATAAAGTTTTTGAACAATGTCCATGGTTTTGGGGATGAGTTGGTCTATCCATTCAACCGTGGTTTCTAGAATTCAATCCTCTCACTATGTCAACAATGTCTACTCTGGTATGGGTAATATTTCCTAATTTTCCCATTCACTTTACGCATCCGTCTTGAAGGGTCAAACAGATTTATGTAAGCTAGCGGGACTAAGTCTGGTTAGGACTAGATAGTCACTGATGAACTAGTAGTGTGCTATTACAATATATTGTGCTTGTGAGAAGAGTATGAGGGGAGATTTGGTCTGTAACTAATCTCTTGGTAGGGAGGAAATGACATTGCTTTCCCGAAGGTGGAGGAAGTGTTTGTGTAGACACACAAGGATTTAGATAAGTATTCTATGGCTCAGATATATAAATGATACCAGATACAAATCAAATTAGTGTTATATGATGATAACTAAAAGGAAACTATAAGTGTATATATTTAGTATATAAATTTTCAGAAACCGAGTCTCCTTTTATCACTGTTATTAATGCTATGTGAAATAAATTAAACTCACATTTTGTATGATGGCAAACCAAATAAAAGAACTTGATAATGACTGTGGTAGGAATTAAGCTATCGTAACTGATAAACAAATAGCAAACCAAAAAGGATAGTAGAATTGCAGGAAAACTTAACAAGGAAGACCAATAGGAAAAATTGGTTAGCCTTCTAGCCTAGCCTGGTAGAAGCCTAGCTAGAAGACATTCCCGAGGTCTTGAATGTTATATGGAGGGTGCAGTTGCGTATAAACCTTAGAAAAAAAAATAATATAGGCATCATGTAGTATAATTGAGAAGAAAATACATAATATCATAACCTGTTACAAATATAATTCACATTCTTTCAAACCCATAAATTCAAGAGGAACAATTCTACGATATGTTAAAGAATAAGACAATTCTAGGAAGTAACAAATAGCAATAAGAAACACATTCATAATCTTAACAAAAGATAGTCAATCAAATTCTCAGTTTCAACCCCTCTAACAATTGACGTTGTAGCACCATTAACAATATAGAAACTATTGTAACCATTAAACAATTAGTATTGTAGTACCATTAACCATATAGAGTCACTCTAATTATGTTGAAACCATAACGCCAAAGTCCGACACAACTATATTAAAAAAAGGATTTGACCCGAGTTAATTTTCCTTCTAAGACCCTAACTAGGTGAGAAGGAGCAAAACTTAAGAAAATTACATTAAAGACCCAAAATTAATAACCAAGTCTAACAGATGCATCAATGGAGACCAAAAACTAGAATAACCTCTCAGGATCAAGTGGCCATTACTACATTTTACACTTTTAAGGAAACAGGAAAAGCAAAACCTGACTCTTCATGTCACCATAAGTCTATGAAATACCTAGAAAACGCAGAGTAATATAATATTGAGCATGAATGTTGCAAATTCGTTGGCCATAAGCGAAAGGAGAGGTGGAACACCTGCTGTAGACATGAAAGAATTTAAAAAAGGAGGGTTGTTGAACTATAGGTAGCATATCATAACCATTCAATCAATTTCATATATAATACCAAGCCATAACGGAGCCTTCGGTAACCCAATGAGGGTTAACAAAGAATACTTGATTTTGACCTCTTTTTGCTGGAGCCATCGCCCATGGCAAACAACCCAAACCACTTTGTCTAGTTTCATATCAATATCAAAACCCTAAGTAAAAAAAATGAAAGCTAGAAACTTAGCACAAAAATAGTATTAGGTTCGTTACCAACCCTTACATCTCCATTCCAGAAACTGGTAGTAAACGTTCGTAGGTAATGGTGCAAAGGTTACCTTTCCAAACACCTCGAACCTACGAGGGAGAAGCTGTCTGGAAACCCAACAGAAAACAACGCGAATGAACCTCGGCTAGCATGGATCGGGTGGGTAGTTACCATGACCAATATGAAGAAAACCTTCACCGTCGGATGGGCATCTTCATTTTGGACGGTTCATGAGATCCAACTCCTGAGATAAAGACTTGTGTAAGGATTAGAAAAGGTCTCCATAAGTTTCCATTGCCTGAATTCATTGAGGGGTAATGTCTCTAAGTGGATCTAAATTTAATCAAATGTATACTAAGGGTCATAAAACACATATATAATTGTATATGTGTTAATATAATACTATCCATAAACAAATGAAACCCGCAAACCTAAAACTGAAGCATAAATGCAACATTGCACGAGATATCATATGTAACTTAATCATTAATAAACTTACATTTAATTCATTCAAATGTTATCAAAGCCGTAAGTACAATGCTATCGGATAAATATGGATGATTTAAACCTTTAATAAAAAATTTTATCTTTAGTAAATGTTGAGTAATATGCTTCACAAGGAGATGTGACAATTATGCTTCTTTTCTTCTTTGTGAGAGGATGAGTTATGGTGCGTATAATGCATGAAACATATTTTCGATAGTGAGAAATGGAGAATGTGCCACCGTGACAATGTTAAATTATTTACCATTAGATGTTCTTTATTTAATTCCGTCGTGCTTCATTGTTGAAGAAGATGCATTGTTCTTCATTTCGAATTACATGCCTATTAAAAAACCAAATTATTGTGTATGGTTATGTGCATGGGGATTGTAGGGGCGAGCATTCTGCAATGTGGAATTGTAATCACAAAGAGCATATCATATCTCCAAACTCCATAGCTACATATACTCAATTACTTGGCCCCAATAGTATACTCAAATATACATATCCATATAGTTAAAAAAGCATAATTTTCCGAAGCAAGTTAGTAGGGAAGTTTTACACTTTTATCACATACTATGCTTGCTAATATACATAGATCCCTATTTGAAATCAACTCTATTTCTTTCAAAAATACTAGATATTTGAGTTTCCTGAAATGTTGTGCAATTCAAATCATCCTAATTGATTGTTAGATCAAATATAAGATCGTCTTTATGGACATCAACTTTATTCTCATCCATTGAACATTTAGCCAGTGTATGTACAAGGCGTTTAGCAATTTTGATTGAATTGCATATAGAGACAGTTTAATAGTGCCTTACACCTTCACCACAGAAAGACACATGAATTTTTACAAGAACTAACAAATCGATGGGATATTGATCGAGAGAACATTGTAAAAATACTGAGACAAGGAGAAAACCATCTTAAGATCCAGTGACCTTTGTTATAGTCTATGATAATTGACCATGATATGGATAGGGATTCTAATCCATGATGATAGAAGTAGAAGACCAATTTGTAACAACAACTAAACATTATTATTATGTGTGTTCATGGATACTTGGGTTATTGATGCCTTATTGGACAAAGTCCATAGTGTATGTCCCATCCCATTGCATTTTCACTTATTCTCACAATTCTGATAACACATTATGTGTAGGTAAGCATCATGGTGACCTAAACATTTTATTAACCTTGTATTGGCCATAGTGAGTTAGTAGTCCAACTGTGCACTCTTATAGCCCCATTGGATCTCTTTAATTGGTTATGACAGATAGAACTCCAATACCTATATTAACTTCACATGTTAAGGATATTTTCCCACCATAGTTAATGTATTATTGGAAAAAAATTCGTAAGCAGTGTAAGCACTATTATGTAGTGTTTATCTTAGTCATAGGGTCTCATTCTCAGGAACAATCATCAGTGTGACCAAATTTGGCCTTTATGAGAGTATAAGGTATTTATAAGAAACTTTGTATTGAATGTAATGGTTAATGGATTTCAATATCATGCAATGAATGTGTCACAAACCCAATAGGTATTTCTTGGACTCATCGTTTGCCTTACTTACTACACTAGTTCAACAAGGAGTCACCCCCATGTGGGAAAAATTTCATCAACTATAAACAAGGTATACGTTATGCCCAAGGAGGCTAAGCCGCTAAAGTAATGAAGGCAATGGCCTCCACCATATATAGATTTATCGATCCAATTTACCCATGTTGGAATTCCTATGACAATAAGGACAATATAGCCCTCTTGTACAACTATAGCATGTTTACCCCACATTTTATACACTTCAAATTTCACCCCCCAAGTGACACTAGAGACCAGTACAAAAGGAATTCTCTTAGGCTTTGTCACTATATAAGGAAAACATTAGGCAAATTTCACAACCAACCATGGTGATCTATTATGAAACTACTACAGGAATTGAATGCAACCCTTATTTGCAGTTATAGATATAGTTTAAAAGTATCATTTGTTCATCAGCCACTTTCATAGCAATAGATGACTAATATGCATAGAGATTATGGATATAGGACATGTAGTAGCATCTCATGTAAAATTATTATTACAACAGTTATTGTTCAACAAATTATATATATAGTTCATTGAGACTGTGTGTTATAGGTGGTTTGCTTTAGAATTTTTAAGACGACAAGATTCACTTACTGTCTCACTGTCTGTATGCAAGGAAATTCAAATTGTAAGCATATAATTCAATTCATCAAGAGCCCACTATAAGTAGGCAGGGTTCCTATTTAATAGTCTTCTAAAAGAAACACATATTATTATCATTACTAGGCTACCATCGATCTTCTTAACATGACCTTGATCTTACATTGTTTGGTTCTGTGAGCATAATGTCCCCAGTTCTCCTCCCATCCTTTGACAATATGTCGTTAATGCAACTTCCACCCCTGAGGTTGGGACCAAAAAAGGGATTCCATAGATTCATAATGCCTCCACCCATACTACTCTTTAGGCCTTTACGGGGATTCTAGAGGAAATCTCCCCCACCCAATCGTTGTTGAGGGATTCCATAGATAAAATTTCTCCACCATCACTGGCTCAAGATTTTTAGGAATTGTCTCCACCCTTCAGGGGCTCTATAAAGCTGAAATAACCTGAAAAACATAACTACAGGCATGGAATATTACCAAGGTGTTCCTCCATTAACTAGCTAGGAAGCAATTAGGAGATTGTCGTGACAGGGTTTGATCATTTACAATCCACAGACTATTCCTAACCCCATTTATGGGAAATGATTATTAGTGTAGTAAGTACGAGTGCCCTGTGATCCAAGGCATATTTGACAAGGTTATCAATGTTGGACACCTTAGTAAGGGACTAAGTTATTATTCTGGTGTATTCTTCTATTTCCATACATAACCTTTTTAACACAGTTTTCGTTTGACAAAAATAGTCTGAAACAACTAGTGGAATAACAAAACTATTACACAACCTTGGAAAGTTTGTAATAATTGACCTTTCTCATTACAGGTCCCCTTATAGTGCCAACTGAGCAATGTTGAGTTCAATCTCCTCTTTCCTTGCCAAAATTCCCTAACTAAACTGCATCCACTTCCTATCGATTCTTCCTTTCTCCGCCTATTCTCCTTCTTCCTCTCTTTCCCCTTCTCCTATTCACTTCCTCTCGTGCTTTCTTTGTCCCTTACTGGTCCCAATCTTCCCCTTTTCTATTGCTCTCATCCTCCTTCCAGTTGGTTAGGCCTTGCCTCTCTGGCCCAATCCTCGATGCCCCCCTAGCTTTCCTGTCATGTTGTTGGCAACTCGTTTCCTTTGGCTACCATGTTTCCTACATTTAGCCTCTCCTTAGGATTCTTAACAAAGATTCCTAACCATAACAAATGGGAGAGAAATACTGGCTGGAACCTCAGAAGGAAAGTAGGACACTTGTTTTAGAGGTTCGGGAGAGTTAGTTTACAAGGAAGAAATGAAAAAAATTTAGGGACTATTTTTTTGACGGGAAGAAGAATAGATCGGGGGTAGCTGGTTGAGAAGAACTAGATTAGAATTGGTAGGACCATGATAAATATTTAAAAATTTGAAGAGAAAATAGATTCCAAGGTTTGAATTTCCAGTGATTTTTTCTGGATGATAAACTATGGATTATGAGGACAATTCAGATTAACTTCTATTTTTACATCACAATTTAGAAGTCAAAAATGCAGGAATTTAACTCTAGTTGTATTGGCAACCCTTTTCAAGGAAATCAACGATATTGAACATGTATACTCATAATTAAAAAAAAAACTAATTGTTACTTTAAAAAAGAAAACTCATTTACAAATTGTTAGATAGATGCTAATGAAGGTAGACTGACAGAAATAGTCTCCAAAGGTTGGAATGGAGTGAACCTCAATGAAACCCTTTTACAAACATAATGAATAGCCATAACCATGACAGAGAGGAAAGAAATAGTAGATGACCACCTAAGAAACAATTTTTAAACACATTCTTCCAAAAAGAGCGAGTTAAACGAACAATTGGGAAGAATGGCTGGTAATACACCATAAAAACATACTAGTTTGTTAACCTATATGTTGACCTTATCAGGGATATACACAAATAATGCAATACATAGTACATCTTTTCATAAGAGTAAAAAATTATTTTGTGTATATTTATTTCTGAAATACCTCATGGAATGAGCCCCTTGAAGAAAGAACATAACAAATGTTCTCAGTAGCAAGATAATGCACAACTTAAATTTTTTGGACTTATAATTGATTTTGTGTTTACTTACCCTAAAACTCAAACTCTTAATTCTTGGATTGATTCTTGATTTTGTTTTTACTTACATAAAATTCTTGCATTATTTCATTATTTGTTTTTACTTACCCTTGTTGAGAAATTTAGGGTGTTAGGATTAGATGATTTCTTTTGAACGATAATTGCTTGTGAATTCTTCTTACTTCAATAAATTAGGATATTTTCTTAAGTTATATTATTATGGTGTTATTCTTCATCAAAAGTACTTGGTTCTTGGTTGAAGGGAGCAATTTTGGAAGGAAAACTAGCGCAGTTGCCTTTGGAGTGAATGAGCCACAGATGATGAACAACGTCTAGAGCTACATTTGGTGAGGGTGGCTAGACCGATTGAAGAAGATGATATAGGATTGGTGCATGGAATCCACCACCCTAGACACATTAATTTCAGTATTTGCATGACCTCCAGCCTATTCCAATTCGCATGAATGAGGATAAGTTTGATATATCAGTGGACTAATCAACATGTGAACTAGTCCTGAATCCAACAGATGCATGAAATAAGGATTAACACATCCAATAAGGTGGGTTTAGATATTTTCATATAGGCTATGATGCCTCATGCGAGTGGATTAGGTTTATTTTTGTTTTATAGTTTGATTGCATGAAGAAAAACTTGAAGGGTTAATAAAACTGAAGAGTTGATAAGTGTGAAAAAGGTGTTGTCTACTCTAGTTGGATTGTTCCACATTACATAACTTGTTGAAGCAGAATGGAATATCCCTATAATGGTATTTTGTTCCAGTAAGTGCTCTACTCAACAGATAAGTTTTACAAGAATCAAAATATGACATTTTTCACAACATACTTGATACCTCCAACTGAAATTTCTAGAATCAAAACATGACATTTCTCTCAACATACTCGGTACCTCCAAATCAAATTTGTACCAATCCTTTTAGCTTCATCGTTGCATATTGCGAAATAAAATTTCTACCGATCATGGTTTTGGACATTGTCTTCCCTCGAATGTTTGCAGTTCTATGTGAGATGCACTAACCAAAGCTCAGATGTAGATGTTAGGTAGCTCAGACAAGTCTTAGATCCCATTGGCATTAGTGCTAAACACAACTCCATTGTTAGAGATAAAATCAGTTGCCTTGGATTTGAATTTGGGTTGTCAAGCTAAAGCATTCAGAGTTGAAGTTGGTTTTTCAAGTTAAAGCAGAGGAGAGGTTGTGCACCCTGCTAAAAAGTCTGGAGCTACAACTAAATCTGAAGGTAGCCAGTAGTGAGGGATGTTACATGTGGCAACTCTTTAACACTTTATCTATCCCACTTCCATAATATGTTGTTATGTTTCAACATGTTTTATTTGTTTAACATTGTGGAAAATATAATAAATCCCTTTCAATAGCCTAATCAACATAAGTTTGGATGCAACCTCAGCCATGAGTGAGAATGATGAGTCACAAAGATAGGGTCAGTATTGAGACTCTCCTTTGAAGGATCTAGCTCTATTGATATGACATTTATTGGGCTTGACTCATCATATTTGAACATTGCTATTCTACCATCATGGGGTTTAAGCACATAACCATTGAATGTAGTCCGTAAAGTTTCTTTAGTTAATTATCGCATCAATAGCCCGAAAAATAGATTTATGGGGCTCTGCATAGTGACTCTAGGAGGGAAATATATTTTCAAGGCTCTGGATGGTGAGTCCACTCCAAGGGTTCCTCCGATGTGGAGAAGGTAAGGCCATGGCTCTTTGTCAAATCTCCAATAAATCTAGAGACTCCCAAAACTCCATCCTTGCAAAAATCTTGGCTGAAAATATGTGGGACCAATAATGCCTATTTATACAAACCCTCCTTACCCAACAATAAGATACCTAAAAACAACCGAAGCTATGGTTTTTTTTACAAATATTGTGCATCAATTCATATTTACTTTCATGGCAGGTCTTCGACATTCATTGGGGAAAGAGCTACCGATTAGGATGGATCAACTACTTGAGAGTTGAAATCAAGTGAGGTAGTTTTAGTCCAAATGAATAAAATTTTATCATTCATCTGCATACCATTGTTAGAAACATGTTGGTTTAAGTTTCATCAATTTATTAGTTCTTCATGGTGCATTAAAGGATTGACATTAAGATATATTTTAATGGATTAAATATGTGCAAGTGGGCATACATAGCATTACATCCACCTAGAATAATAGATAATGGAATTTGAAATTACAAGAACTCCTAGATAAAGAAATATATTGTTAAGGGTGAGATAATCTCAAGGAATATTGAGGATTCCAAAGTACATATTAATTTTCCATAGTTCTTCACTCTTGGCAACAGGAGTAAGCTATTAGAAATTAAATAACTTTAACCATCTCTAGAAACAAAAAATGTAAGAACACTAATTTTCAATATATATTACAATGGAACAATGGTATGCAAATTCAATAACTCCTAGTTTCAAATACATTGCATGGCTACATCTTGAACCCAATTGAAGGATCCTTTTTTTATAATCCAAATTCAAAAAAAAATAATGGACTTACACTACATCATCCATGAATGATAGTGACTACATGAGATCCCTGAATATGGCACTATTAATTTATTCTCATCATGAAACATTGGATCATGTTGATCATGCTAACATAGCTAGATTGTGTGAATCTGCTTTTAATTATAATGGCATTGTTTCAGGATATTTCAAGTGCTTATACAACGATGAACAATATAACCATGGAACTAAAATAGTTGGATCTAGTTGCCCCCACCTTATGATGCCAGTGAATAATTGCAACCATTGATTTAAAAGATAGTGACAACAATTCACTAAGATATTTCGAGAAAAACCAAAAAAATGATATCAATATAGCCCAAGAAAGATGAGAATAAAATGAGAACAAAGTAATTTAAGATGCAAGAAATGGAAACAATGATATAACTAATCAATTGAAGATATTAAGACAAACGCTAGGAATAGAGCATTTGTCAACATAGAGCTTTTTTCACTACCTTATTTTCCACTCTAGGAAAGGTCTTTCTTGAAGATATAGAAGCTTAATTTACATCGAAATATGTCTACCAAATCATGAATACATTTAGATAGACATACAATTTTTAATCAAATGATCTAGAATATAAAACAAAAGTATGAAAACAATGATCAAATGGGGAAAGGGGTATATTTTAAATGTGTGTAACAACCAACTCCTGAGTTCAAGAACCTAGACTGTAGTTATACCCTCATCCAAGGTCTTCATCCATATCTCACTAAAGGTGTATCAAGAGGCTATTAGTATCTTGCCTATAGAATTGGACTGTTTTTATTTGTAACTTAGTGAAATGGAAAAGTTATGGAGACAAGCGACATTCTTCTTCTTTCATTGGGCAATTACAAATGAATAAATAAAATAATATCAACCCCTTGGAAAAGGAAATTTGATAACAACAAATACCATGAAAAGACAAAGAATCGAATGAGTTGACGGGCTAAAAAACATACTACCCTTAATGAACCTTTCCATCCAAATATTATTCTATGTTTGGCCACAACAAAACATTTCAATAGAAATTTCATGTAGCCTACTACTACAAAATAAATTCAAACCCCAACTTGTTGTTCCACTTCTAATTTTACCTAAAATTACCTCATATTTAAAGGTATCACCATATCCTATACCAAACAAAATTCAGAAAAAATATATCCCTTGGAGAAATAGGACAACCAAAACAAAATTGAACCATACATATTAATGAACCTTATTTTATATATTAATATTAGGATGAACCTATTTTTCTATTAGAAAGAGAGAAAATTTCATAGATACCAATGAATCCTTATACATTACCTGCATTTGAATCAGTTAACGTAAGTTAATGGTACCAAGAGAGCGATGATATTGTGTTTTTGGTAGAGAACTTTTATCTCTTCCTCCAACACCAAGATTATTCTTGTCTGTTGCAGCAAAAATGGAAATCCCCAATGGAGAACATTGCCTTCACAACTACTCCATTTCTACTAGTGTCTTAGGCATAAAATTGTACTCTTTTCTACTAGAGCTATTAGATTCCATTTCATTGAGATACGGTGATAGGTGAGAGATATGCATATCTCACTAAAGGTGTATCAAGAGGATAGTAGTCTATTGGCTATAGAATTGGACTCTTTTTATTTGTAACTTAGTGAGATGGAAAAGTTGTGGAGACAAGATCCATTCTTCTTCTTTCACTGGGCCTTCTCAATGCCTTAGAGAAGCAAATTTAAGAACAATAAATAGCATGAACAAACAAAGAATCCATTGAGCTGAGTTGAGAGGGGTCTCCCTTTGTAAACAAGCATCCATAGGATCTTGGAGTCAACGTGAATCTTTACTAGAAGTTGAGTAGTCTTCAAATCACCAACCACATCCAATGGAAAGGTACCAAAGCCTATAATACAAATTATGTCTCCGAATAAGGTGCAATCAATACCAATAATATCATCTTTTGAATCTATTCTCAAAATTCAATGCCTCAAACTCTGATGCAAAGAGGTCATCATCAACTACAATCATACCAAATAGATCACACATGGTATTCACTTGTTTATTGGAAGCTTCATCATAAAAAACAAGGGCTATTGTTAGTGTTTGGTCAATTTAGTGTGTACTAAATTGCTATATTAATTGTCAATCCGGGAGTCGTAAACTGCTGAAGTGAGGTGCACTATATATGCAAGATAACTGATTTCTTTCTTTTTCTCATTTTTGATTTTTAGTTTGTTTTTGGGTTTATCTTCGTTGATTCCCTAATGTGATATGGCAATTCTAAAAGTCAAGTATGGATATAAGTGTTCAAGGCAATGGTGTCCTTTAAAATGATTTCCAAACTTCAAAATTTTCAAAAAGGTTTTAAAACTTGCAATGATGAAATCAATTCCTAAAAGAGAATGAAAATGTACCACTATTCTAATTAAACAAATAGTGAGCTAGTGGCCATGAAACCCAGTATCCTTGCTGCTGTATAAATATAAAAGAAATTGAACTCAAAGAAATTCAAAAACTGCAAGCAAAGTAAACTAAAATCACATTACATCAACTCATATTCTGACCCCTTACCATTCGACTCACTCTGGCTTTCGGAGGTAATCATAAACAACTTGAGCAATCCGATATCTAATTTGCAAAAAATAAAACTATTGTTAAACTACACACTCATACTTCAATCCCTCACCATTCGTCTCACTCTGGCTTTCGGAGGTAACTGCAAATGACATGAATAATCTAATTTCTATCTTGCAGAAAAGTAAATGAACAAAACTGAAAATAAAACAGTGTTGGAATTAGAACTAAGAAAATAAATCAGCAGAAGGACAAGAATAATTCCATGTCATTAGTCATTTTAAAGCTATGTGCAAATGCCTAGGCTGCCTATTGTAATCTGAAACAAAGACACTGATCAGTTAACAGCATTAGAAAGCATACAAACTATGGACAACAATCAACATGAATACCATAAGCAATGCAATATATACAAATAAATGATTATGGCATAAGGAACAAAAAGAAATAAAGCATGAAACTATACATCAATTAACAAAACCTTGATGTGTATAGGGGCCCTCTACACAACCTCCGGCAGTCAGCAATCAACCACAAATTGAGCTTATAAATAGAGTCTTCTCATGTATTAAAATGCAGTCATAACATAGAGATAAAGTCACGGCACAGTGGGCTCGTTAACAGTCAAAATTACATTACTAGAACTAGCTACTATGCATATGAGAACGCTTTATTTATAACAGAGGATGACATAACTACTTTCCTAAAATCTGCGCTGATAAAAGACACGTGAAGCAACCACGTCCAGGAATCTAGCATTATGGTAGCCGTGAAGATTAAATCTAAGGAGGGTGGCTATTGGATTCGGTTCACGGAGTAGTTCACAGGTGTTAACATGTCTCCTAACATTTAGAAATGGCCACGCAAGTCTTCACGTGGTGCAAAACAGAGTTCTGTCACCGCAGGACACTTAGGTTGACCACCGCTTGACTATCTTTGACCACGGCCTTCTTTGATGGATTCGACTGAGCCAATAGGACACGGTCCATGTCCACATCATTTGCAACTTGCCCATGTGGCCGGATTCGCCTGAAGACACCTGTAACATAGACTTCAACAAAAAGGCTGCGGAAAGTTGAACTGGCTGCGGAAAGTGACAAGATTCCGCAGCTGAATGAGAAAAAATCTAAATCAAATAGCAGACACAAGACATAGTTAGGAAACCACTTTATATGCTCTTTTTAAACTAATATGCAATGATTTAATAGCTTAGGAGGTCCAAGTAAATGGAAAAAAAGGTTAGAAAGGTGTATAGGGAAGGTGCAAGTTTGGGGCTCAATAGTTAGATTCATCAATTCACAACTCACTTTGTAGTCACCATCCACATATGTCTAGCCACTGAAGTCCCACTGCACAACTGACCTTCCACTACTTCCTCCAATGGCTAGAACTAGTTTAACTGAAAAATACTTGAGATAATTGACTTTGATTGCTACAAATTAGAAATCACACATGCTTAACTAAAATCTAACTCCTCCAACTCAAATTTACTAAGTAAACCAGGTGACACAAGCCATGTCACACAATTTAACTACATCCAAGTTGTCTGTTGATGTGTAAATTCAAATTTTATCAATTTAATCAAGGAAAAATCAAATTGAGAATTTATTGCTCCATTTTTCAACACCCCCCTCTTAGCAACAAAAGGGAGTATCAGCCACCCCTATACCGCACCTGTGGAACTCGAATAATCAAACTTCCCTCTTGACAAATATTTTTTCAAAATGTTAGCATCTTGTTCCTCTGTCAAAATGTAGTGTAGCAACATTATCCGCCTCTGCACACAGTCATGTGAATAGTGATACGAGATATTTATATGCTTAGATCAATTGTGAAATACAGGATTCTCAGAGAGTTTGATGCAACTCTATTTATCAAAGTAGATCACAGTTGGATCCATCATCTAACCAAGTAGTCTGACAAGTATCTTTCTTACCCATATCACCTCACATGTTTCTTAACTTGTAGCCATGTATTCTAGTTCTATCGAGCTGAGCACCAGAAATATTCAATTCCTATTGTACCAAGAAACAATCGCAAACCCATACTGCAAAGTCTACCTGATGTATTGTTTCAGTCTAATGGACTTCATGCCCAATCTACATCTAAGAAGCCAAGAAACTTCACTCGCTCTACCTGTCTATACCATAGTCCAAAATGGGTAGTGCCTCTAAGCAATCATAAAACATGCTTAACTTCCTTCCAAGATAATTTGGTTGGCCTAACCATAGCTTTTCTTAGTTGATTGAGTGCATAGCATATATATGGTCATGTGTTTAGAAGATACACGAGCGAACCCACTAGCTATCGATAAATGGTAGCATCCACTTCTTCACATAAAGTGGCATCCTCCTTCCTCTAGTTGCTTTTTATAGGTGTCTCCATGGGTTTACAAATCTCCATGCAAAATCTCTACAGTATCTCATTTCCATACTTTCCTTGAGACACAAATAGTTCCCCATATCCTTTCTATACTTCCAACTCGAGGAAGTAGTGCGTGAGATCCATGTCCTTCATTTCAAATTCCTTTGCAAGGTCCTCCTTGCAGATCTAATCAGTTGTTCATCATTGGTTAAAATCAAATCATCAACATATAAGACAATAATAATCAATTACCTTCTACCAATATGTGATTGGGATTTTCATCCTCTTAACTTTTGGCAAAGCCCAAACTGGTGAGATAACTATCAATCCTAGTGTACCAAGCACGGGGTGCTTGTTTGAGGCCATACAATGCTTACTTGAGTATACACACATGAGACTGCCGATAAATGTCTTAAAACCTTCTAGTTGATCAATGTACACCTCGTCCTCAATAGCCCCATTGAGAAATGTTTTTTTTACATCCATCTGATTGATCTTCCACCCCATCTGCATTGTCAGAGGAAGAATTGATCTAATGGATGAGTATCTTGATACAAGAGAAAAGTTATCCTCATAGTCAATTCCCTCAAGTTGAGAGCACATCTTGGCCACAAATCTGGCCTTATACTACTCTATGCTTTCATCTACTGCCTTCTTCACCTTGAAGATCCATCTCAAACCCACTATTGTTTTATATGTTGGCCTTGGAACCACTTCCCAAACATTGTTCTTTACAATGGATTCTTATTCCTCCACCATTGCATCAACCGATACAAGTTTCTCTATTGTTTCCTCAAAATAGGATGGCTCAGTCTCTATAAGCTCAATCATTAGAGCCATGTAGCTAGTTTACCTCTCAGGTGACCTCCTTTTCCTGCGCAATTTTGAAGGAGCTCCCACATTCTCCCTCACATACTATACAAGTCTATCATCTTCCTTGGTTCTTTTTACACCTTTTCTAGATATTTTTTCTTGAGTGAATGTCTCCACTCTTTGCTCCTCAATTTTTGGTTGCTCTAAAAATTCATGAGGCTCCTCCTTTGGAGCTAAAACATCCTCCTTTGGTGGGATCTAAAGCTCCCTCTCAAGAGAGCACCACATCGCTTTATCCTCATCAAACTTTGCATCCCTTCACACAATTGTCATTATGATGGATGGCAAGTATACACAGTAGTTGTGGGAAGTTTTTCTGTAATCCATAAATATCACCAATTTTGCAGTCAACTCGAGTTTATTCCTTGATTCTTTGGAGACATGGTAGTAAAGAGAGGCTCCAAAAATCCTAAAGTGCGACACATCTAAATTTCTCCCCGAGAAAGCCTCCTCCAGTGTAATCATGCCAAGAATAAGATGAGGACACTGATTCTGTAAACAAACTATTGTATTGCATGCCCTAACCCACAAATGCAGAGGTAGGCATTGGTCATGCAACATCACCCTCACTGGTCCCACAATGGTACAATTATTTCTCTCATCCACCTCATTCTATTATGGGTTGTGGGGTGTTGTCAACTCTCATCGAATGGATTATTTCACACATAAATTTTTAAATTCATTCGACATCTACTCACCTCCATTATCATTCCTGGGAGCCTTCACCTTCTTGCTAGTTTCATTCTCAACTAGTGCATTGAATTTCTACGAACTTGGAGAATGTCTCATATTTCTTCCACATGAATAAGATCCAACAATTCCATGATAAGTCACGAATAAAAATGAAGAAATATTTGTGTCTGCTCATGGAGGCTGTCAAGAAAGTTCCACAGAGATCAGAGTGGATCCTTTCTAGGACTGCATGTGTTTTGTTGTCCCAATCATGGAATGTGGATTTTAGGGAGGCAAGTGGTTATTTGTTGTATAATATTCAGGGTGCCATGATGAAAATGTTCAACTCTTCTATGACAAAGTTCACTCACATCACAACCCTATACTTTCTCTGCCTTAGTGCTTAATGCAACACAACTCTCCACATCTAGCTTATACAGGTTTTTCACATGAACCTAGATCTACTTCACCTGTACCATGGCTATGTGTCTCAGGAATTATTTTCCCTTGCTAAAGATCACATCGTAACCACGAACTTCCAAAACTACAACATAGATGGGATTTTTTTTTGGCCTAGAACAAGCATGACATCCTTAAGCCTGAGAAGGGAGCCTGAATCCCTATGAAAGGTTATTGTACCAATACCAACAGGTTTGTACCTTTCTTCGCCCCCTAGCTTGATATGCATATGGAGTTCTTTCTCCTCCATGTCAATGAAAAGATCTCTACACCCTGTCATGTGGAACGATGCACCTGATTCCAAATACCACATGCTCCCCACAATTATGTTCGACATCCATGTGATAAGGGTAAATTCAAGCTCAAAATGTGAAGCCAAGGCTTCACTTGTTTCTCCTCCTAAGGTATTCTTCCTTGCCTTTTTGTGTGGACACTTTTTGGCATAGTGCCCGTATTCATTACAATGGAAGCATTTATTTTTTAACAAATCTTTCTTCTTTCCCCCTTCACTGGATTCTGGTTTGGTTTGAGATTTCTTCCCTTTTCCTTTTCCAACCAATGTGATTTTTTCTTTATCCTTTCCCTTTGATGAGGTCCCATTGATGGTATTCTGCCTTATTTCCTCCTCTACCAAATCAGACCATAAGCGTTCCCAATTTGATAGTTTTTCCCTCCCATTCACTGAATCTTGAGAGCTATGCTAGCTCTTGGGAAGGCCCAGAAAGGCTAGGCTTACCAAGTCATCCTTTGAAACAGTAACGCCAACTCCTACAAGCTCATCATAAACTTATGTTAACCTACTCAGATAATGTGGGATAAAGTCATTCTTCTACATCTTGATATCTTAAAGTTTATCCTTGAGCATCACCTTCCTATGGTCACTACTATTCTGGAATGGATCTATCATTGCCTACCACATTACATAAGGATTTTCTTTCCCATGGATATTGGTGAAAATTTGGTCCCATACTCCCTCCAATATTATTGTCCTTGCCTTTTCTACATCTTTCTTCCACTGATCAAGGTTTTAGGCTTCAAATTCCATTGGTTTTGCAACATATCTCTTGATGTATTATAGAAATCCATTGCCATCAAATGAGTCCTCCATGTAATCCTTCCATTTGATGAAATTATAGTTTCCTTCCAAGGCATACACTAGCCTCAGATCGTTTATGGTTATCTTCTCATCTCCAAAGAGATCCTACTATGCTAAATTGCAAATTCGAACCTCCTGAGAAACAACTTCGAAATTCCTGCTCTTATGTGAATCCTCCTCTGATACCATGTAGGTATTATGGTGTTGATTTTCAACTTATCATGAAGTTTTTTCAAAATCATAAGACACAAACCTACTCTACTACTCTATGGAATTTAATTCACAATTTAGAACAAAAATTCCATACATGCAATAAGAAATAACACATATGCACACAATATTTTTCTCAAGGAAAGTAATCTGCTAAAAACCTCAATGCCTACTTGCATTAATCTAATGAAGAGATATATATTACCATTGCTTTGCTTAACAAGGCACAACTTACAAGTGAATAACCTATCTCTCTTCTCACTAAGAAGCTATGACCTAGACTTAGTGAATTTCTTCCACTGCTTGAGCCCCTATTTCCTTGCACAATTCATTGATAAATTAGGCCCCTATTATTTAGGAATTTTTCCAAAATGGATTGCACAATTCCTAAGGTTGATCAACTGACTGCATGAAACACCTGTACACTCAAGACTAGTCTATAAATGATGTTACATTGCCTTGGAATCTCCACCACATCTAGGGAAGTTGAATTCTTTGCATGCACTAATTATTTTTGGCTGATTGATCAGTTAACTAGATGATCACTGAGTTTAACTAAAGTCCCACTACATAACTAACCTTCCACTAGTTCCTCCAATAGTTAGAACTAGTTCAACTAAAAACAACTTTAGATAACTGAGTTTGATTGCTACAAATTAGCAATCACACATGCTTAACTGAACTCTAACTCCTCCAACCCGAATTTACTGAGTAAATTTGGTGACACAAGCCATGTCATGCAAGTTAGTTGCTTCCAAGTTGTCTGTTGATGTGGATATTCAAATTTCCTCAATTTAATCAAGGAAAAATCTAATTGAGAATTTCTTGTTGCATTTTTAAACAATCCTTCAGGTGAATTTAATCCATGTTACTGATGAGAGTCAAGAGTTCTTGCATGAAAATGTGCTGATAACAACAAGCAATGGATAGAAGTAGCATTCAAAATAAATGAAACAGTCAAAAAACACATTAAAACACAATCGATGGAGACACAAAAAGTACTCCAACTATGTTAGTGCCTATCCATGTTAAACGAAAGTTCCTCCATCACTCCTCTCACGAAGCACATCTCTTTTTTTCAGCCTCCATTGTCGTAAATCCCATTAGTTGTTGTCGGCCTCCATCGCTCTGCTTCCTGAAGAAACCATCAACAACATAAAGGCAGACCCCTAAATCTTTACCTTTACCTTTTTTATCAGCGCCTCGTATTGAAAATCTTAAGGCAAAATTAAATTTTAAGACAAAAAAAATATTTTGTCTTAAAAAATTATCTTAAAATCCTCTTCTGTGTAGTAGTGTCGAATGCAATGACAAAAAAAATGTCTCTAATCGTATCAGCAGAGATCAAAGGGACATAAGAGGAATTGATGTCCGCAAAATCTTGCAAGGAAAAGTTGTCGCATTCTTCAGATTCAGTGACCCTCACAAAATGAAGAGCCCAACAAATCATTGTCTTTATATAAGATAACATGAATGGTAAGTGAAATAGAAGCCTCAGTATAGGTGCGACATAGTAGTAGCCTACAAGCTAGCAGACTTAGGGCACACTGTCAAAGTAAATTTTGTATTTCTTAGATAATATTTTCTTAAAGTCATATGTTTTTTTCTTAATTGTTAATTGTATTAAATGAGTTTTGTCTTAAGTGGAAATTGTATTAAATATAAAGTTTTGTCTTAAAATATTTTTGTCTCAAATTATTTTTTTCTTAAATATAAAGTTTTGTCTTAGAATAATTTTGTCTTAAATATAAAGTTGTCATAAAATATTTCTGTCTCAAACTAATTTTGTCTTAAATATAAAGTTTTGTCTTAAAATACTTTTGTCTCAAACTGTTTTTGTCTTAAATTTAAAGTTTTGTCTTAAATATAAACTATTGTCTTAAATATTTTTGTATCAAACTGTTTTTATCTTAAATTTTATACTTAAGACAATTCAATTGATATTAAATTTTAATGTAAAATAATTAAAATAAAAAGTGACTTTTTAAGACAAAATATTTCTTTTGTCTTAAGAAAATGTCTTAAAAGTACCCTTGTTCTAGTAGTGATTATATTTGGCAGTGTTGGTGTACAAAGTTACTGTTAAAATGGTCCCCAGGGCATGTGACAACCAAATATCTAGTCGCTCAGATAGGTTAGTGTGGACAACTATTTTGGCATGTATATGTGGATAAAAATAATCATAGATATCTATGAGAGTCGATTCCATGAAGCATCGAGACAATGTCTGTTCAATAGGATTCCATTTGATGACACTGTGAGATAATTATTTTTTGGTACAAATGGATCTGTGCTCTTTTGTGAAGGTTTTGGTGGGATCTTTGGCTCTGAGAATCTACATGGCCTCCAAACCCATCAGTGTAGACCTTCATTCTTCAATATTTCCTTGTTTTTGTGAGGTTAAATTTGATAAATTCCTAGTCTAGATAGTGGTGGTTACTTTGATTTTTGTCAACTCCCTTGTCCCTAATGTCTAAAACTTGGTGGTTAACTTTCATTTGGCATATCATGAGCTGGTGAAGCTTTCCCAGAATTCTTTCCTCAGGATTTTGAATCTGCAACTAGAGATTCGGTTTACAAGGAATGCCATGGTTCTAACCAAGATATGAACTTGGGAAAGGTGTTGGGTAAATTCTCAGTTCTCATGGACTTGGAGGAATACCATGAGATGCTAGCCATGTTCCATAGTAGGTAGGTGTCTATTGGGAAAAACTCGGTTGGAGATTCGAAAGCAAGTCCTCAACTTAACTTGAACATTCAAGTAGAGCCCAACCCTAGGTTCATTTTCTAGTTTGACGACAAGTATGAGTGCAGTTTGCAGGTCTTACAAATTTATGGAAATATTCATCAACAAATTTTCAACTACGAATTTAACCATGATAGGAATTCCAAATTACAGTTGGCGCTTTGTCTCTTACCTCTAACATCATTTATTCATTCATATATATTTCATTTTTTTTGGGTCAAAATAAACCCTAAGAAACTACAGGGTATGACTAGCACTTAGTCTCATGCCTTTGAAACTCATGTCATGCTAGTAGGGGACACAATGGCACTAATGAAACCTTGGTTGATAGTTCAATTTGAATTCACTTCATTGACCTCACTAGTGAAATCAGGAGCAATGAATGACTTGTACCAACTATCTTTCCATTGAAACCTATTTCATGTGTTTAGGTAGACCATAGCTAGAATGAAACCATTATAGATGGCTTAAGATAGTAGAACTCAACCTGAATGATGGATCTTTATCCACGTAAAAAGAAAATAAAAATTGACAAATTGTGGTATCGCTTTGAAAGTCATTGCATCTAAGTGGTGTCTACGATATATAGATTGAAACCTTGCTCGATGGCCTATCACTCCATAAATGTAATGATGAACAATGCTTGAAAAATATTGGTTTGATTCCATTTACAATTTAACTAGGTTCTCTTTTATTGATGCATTTTATGTAGATATTTTATTGTTGCTCTAAATTATAAATCCACAAGGTTGTTGCAAATTGTCATTCTATTAAATAGAGAAATGCACAATATATTAAATATGTTTTGTTTAATTTGAGTTTTTATACTTGTATAATTTGAGTTATTAAATATGTATAATTTGTGGAACATGATAAGAAAAAGCACTGAAGTACACTTTTTTTTGAGGATGGAATGTACTTTTCATTTTGAAACTAATTAATACAATTTATAAAGTTTGTTGTTATTATCTAAATATGCTTTTTCAAATTTCACTATATTATTTATTTGATGTTGTTATAATATGTTTTTTCTACTACTAGGAATTTAATTTATTTAATAAAAATAAATTTAATTGAAAATAAAATATAAAGATGATATAATCCTGTCAATTAAAATGTTTTTTCCTTTTTAAATTTTCATCATGAAAAATGGGCATAAATATATACCTTCTAATTAAAATTAGCATCAACACTTCAAATTTAATCATAGGTCCCAATCACACTTCAAATTTAATCATTGTTCCCGTCATCAAAGAATGTTAAATCGGGTAAACTACCGAGGTGCATCATGGAGGCACTCTTACATTTATTTGTTTTCACGCACCGCCCCTTCTCTTGTTACTTTTGTGAAATCTCGTTGACTTTGATGAGCAATCGAAAAAGAATATAGCGATTAGTTGTTACTTGGCTATGTTGATTAGCTATTAGTTATTACGTTGGAGTTAGTCATTTCATCTTCTCTGCTTTGCATGGCACTCTCATTATGGAAGGTTTATTTTTATGTTTCCATAATTTAACAAGTTCAAATATGGTTGATATACTTAAAAAAAGAAAAGAGATATAAATTGAAGTTATAAAACCATAACCTAACCAAAGGTTAATTGATGAAGTTTGGGGAGGGGAACATATAAAGAAACATAACAACATGAAGAAAATAGCCAAGAACTCATGAATATTTCAATTGATAAAGTGCATATAAAATTCTGCTAATGAAGGAAGATAATATTGAAAAAGAAAAGCAATCATGAAGAAAAGTTCAAGGAATTTACAGGAGTAATCTTGGAAAAGAGCATTTACAGTACAGGGAATTTCAATGGGGCAATGGGAATGCATCTAAAAACATCATATTCTTTATTTAAATTTAGTGGAAATATGTTGGATAATTGGACAATTTGGCCTTTATCGTAGATCTCATGTAACTGGGCAATTTGGTATTTGCACACTGCTTTATCTCTGATCTTTGAATTTAGTATCACTGCATAATCCCCCTGTTTCCCGCTGGATCAAGATGTTGGTTCCCAAAGTGTTTAAACACACCATTTGATGTGCCTTATTGTATAACTGCTAGATGTACATTATGGCATGAGGGGTGTGACAACATCCAATCATCTCGGCTCCAGAGGGCCCGATGAAGGATCAACAACTCCAGAATTAATATCAGCAGGTGTCGTGGGAGAAATTGTTGCACTACTCGATGTTCTGTCAGAGTCAACAAATATACCATCCACATCTATGAAAGAAGGTGTTGTGGGTGATGGAATATTATCTCACTCACTTGTCGGCATCGGCACCACCTCAGACATTGAACGCCACAAAAATCAAGCTACCTGCGTGCACAACAGACCGATTTTAATCACTCTAAACCCTTCGATGAATAAGTGCTCTCCAATGTGGATTCCATAATTTCTAAAGTTATTTCTGCTTGATATGGTCTCCATGTCTAGTTTCCCAATACAGGGAAACAACATAAGACTTTAGTTAGCAAGTGGAGAGTTTAGAATATTTGCACTTGAAAGATATGATGAAATGCATATGAGACATTATACTGATTCGATAAGAAATTCAGTGCCTTGAACCAAACCCTAATTCTTTCTTCCGCTCATGATTTCAAGTAGAAGAACACTAAAGCTGAATACATATGCTTTCTCTGTCAGTTGCCCATGTAAGGCGTACTCAGGCACCATGTAGCCTTTGCATAATGCCATTTACACTGAACTCTCCATATCTTAAACCATGTCAAAAATACATGAACCTTTTAGATATTTTATAATTTTTTATTAAAACAGTGAGGGCATCAAAAGATTGAATTTGACAGATAATTCTTACATAGTTCCAACAACTCTAGTGCTAACGTGGCTCTGCTCTTCTGTAAAGACTTTGGCCAAGACAAATTCTCTTATTTTAGGTCTATGTTTATTATCCAGTAAAAGATTTATTGGTTCAATATCTCTGTGGATGGTCCGGACCTTTATGCAGGATGGGACTCCTAAACCAAACAATGTGAGGTCTAATTGGGATTTCATACTTGGGAGATCTCATGAATAATGGTGGGTCCAGCACCATCAACAGACAATTTCTACTATGACTTCACATCATGCCCATCACTCTTCCTACTAACATTCTGCAACTTCAAGGAACAAACAACCACTTTTTTTTTTTTTGATTGCGCACTTCCACAGGCAACTTATCACACTTGCCTCATATATTCACCAGTATTTTCATCTTAATCTCCTTTCACCCTTAGGCTTTAATATTCCTCCGACTCTTGTATTTACAACCATGGCTCTAATACCAGATGATGGGATCATAGAGCATCAGGAGAGATGGTGATGTCTAAGACACCATTGTTGTCTTCTCAGTGTAGAAATTATGGTGTAGATCTGAAACTATTCATGAAATTTTCTAAAACACAAGACTCAAATCTACTCTATAGCTCTGCGGAATTCAATTCACAATAGAGAACACAGATCATAAACATGCAAGAAGAAACATCACACATACACAAATATTTATCTAGGGGAAGGTCACTACTCAAAACCCCTTCCTATCTATATTATGTTAATCAAATAAAAGAGATGTAATACATACGATGCTCAAGCTTGAGCACAACCTGTAAGAGTATAGTCTATCCCTCTACCTGATTAACTCACTCTAGCCAACACTTAGCCAATTTTTAAGCCCTCCAAGCTCCTATTTTCTTATATTTTTACTTGAGGAATTAGCCCCTATTAATTAGGAATTTTCCTCAATTGAATTACGCAATTCCTTTAGGTTGATCCTTTGACTACATGCATCACTTGTACACATTGGAATAGTCTATAATTGATAGTCGAATATCTTGGAACCTCCACCTCAACTGGGTAACTCGGACTATATGCATGCATCAGTTATTTTGTTATGATTGGTTATTTAATTGGTTGATCATTAAGTGTGGTTGAAGTCACACTTCCACAAATTTACCTTCCATTACTTCCTCCAATAGTTAGAACTAGTTTAACTGATCATAACTCAATTTAACTGAAATAGATTACTACAAATTAGCAATCAATCATATTGAAATGAAATCAAGGATCCCCAGATCGAATTAGCTGAGTTAACTGAGTGAAAAGTTCCATTTCACCTCATTTAGCTACCTCCAAGATTTGTGCTAATTGGGAAATTCGAATTTTCTCTAGTTTGACCAAGGCAAGATCAAGCTAAGAATTTCTTGTTGCATTTTCAACACTAACTCTCAACAAGAAATGGATTATTAGTTACCTAGATCCTACCTCTATGGAAATGGAATTTTCCTGTTGACAAAGCCTCTGTCAAAATGTCTACATTGTGTTCCTATGTTAGAATGTATTCCAACAATATTATTTGCCGCTACACACAATCTCATAGATGGTGATACCAGATATCTATATGCTTGGATCAATCATGAAATACATGATTTTCAGAGAGATTGATGCAAATATGATTATCACATTAGATCATAGTTGGATCCATCATATGAATAAATAGTCCCATAAGAATCTTTCTTATCCATATTGCCTCACATGCTTCTTAACTGGCAGCCATGTATTCTACTTGTGCTGAGCTAAGTGCCACGGATCTTTGCTTCCTTCTCTGCCAAGAAACAACTACAAATTAAGCATTGAAACTTCATCCTAATGTAATCTTTCAGTGTAATGGACTCCCCTACCAATCTACATTTGTGAAGCCACATAGCTTCACTATCTTTGTCTTTCTGTATCATAGTCCAAACTGGGTAGTGCCTCTGAGGTACCATAAAACATGATTAGTTTCCTTCCAAATAAATTTGGTTTGCCTAACCATAACTTGAATCAACTGGTTGAATTCATAGCATATATATGGTTGTGTGTTCATAAAATACATTAGTGAACCCACAAGTTGTCAATAAATGGTAACCTCCACTTCCTCCCCTAAATTGGCATCCTCTTTCCCCTAACTAGTCACTAGAGGAGTCTCCATGGGTTTTCTACTCTCCATGCAGAATGTCTTCAATATCTCATTTGCATACTTACCTTGAGAGACAAACAGTTCCCCATCTCCTTGCCATAGTTCCAAACCGAGGAAGTAGTACATTAGCCCCATGTCCTTCATTTCAAATTCTCTTGCAAGGTCCTCCTTGCAAGATTTGATCAACTTCTCATCGTCTGTCAAAATCAAATCATCAACATATAATACAACATTCAATAATTTACCTTCTACCACAATATGATAAAGGCTTTCATCTTCTTCACTTTTGGTGAATCCCAACCTGCTGAGATAGTTGTTGATCCTAGTGTACCAAGCATGGGGTGCTTCCTTAAGTCCATACAATGTTCGATTGAGTCTGCACACATGTGACTCTCAATAAAATGTCTTAAAACCTTTTGGGTTCTTGATGTACACCTCCTCCTCAATAACTCCATTAAGGAATTTTTCTTTTTTTACATCCATGTGGTGGATCTTCCACCCCATCTATGCAGCTAGTGCAATAATTGATCTAATGGATGAGTGCCTTGCTATAGAAGCAAAGGTCTCCTCATAGTCAATTTCCTCAACTTGAGAGAATCCCTTGGTAAACAATATGGCCTTGTACTCCTCTATGCTTCTAAATGTTACATGCTTTACCTTGAAGATCCATCTTGAACCCACAACTAATTTATCTTCTGGTCTTGGGACAACTTCCAAAATACAGTTCTTTACAATGTAATGATATTCCTCTACCAGTGCCTCAACCCATATAGGTTTCTCTACTGCTTCCTTGAAAGAGGATGACTCATTCTCTACAAGATCAATTATTAGATCCATGTATACAATGTACTAATCATGTGACCTTCTCTTCCTTTGTTGTGAAGTGGGTTCTCCCACATTCCCTCTAGCATCATGTAATAATATTTCATCTTCCCTGGTTCTTTTCCTTCCTTCTTTGGATGATTCTACTTGAGTCGGTGTCTCCACTCTCTACTCCTCAACTTGTGGTTTCTCCACAACTTCATGAGGCTCGTCCTGTGGAGCTAAAATCTCTTGATATGGTTGCAACTGAAGCTCCCTCTCAAGAGAACATATCATTGCTTTCTCCTCATCAAATTTTACATCCCTTCACACAACTATCATTTTTAGGGAAATAAAGTACACACAGTAGTTTTGAGGTGTTTCTGTGTGACCCACAAATACCCCCAATTCTATTTTCAGATCTAGCCTCTTCCTTTATTACTAGGAGACAAGGAAGTAAACATAGGCTCCAAAAATCTTGATGTGTGACACATTTGGCTTCCTCCCCAAGAAATATTCCTTCGGTGTACTCATTCCAAGAATCCAATGAGGACTCTTGTCTTGTAAATAGACTGTTGTGTTATATGCTTCAGCCCACAAATTCATAGGTAGGCCTTGGTCATGCAACATCATCGTTACTACTCCCATAATGCTTTCTATTGTGGGCAGTGGGGTGTTGTCAACTCCTATAGAAATGCCTTCTTTTGAATAGAAATTTTAAAACTCATTTGACACATACTCACCTCCATTATCACTACTGAGAGCCTTCACCTTCTTTCAAGTTTCTTTCTCAACTAATGCCTTCAATCCCATGACTTGGAGAATGTCTCATATTTCTTCCACATAAATAAGATCCAACACTTTTGTGAGAAATCATCTACAAATATTCTTCACACAAAACCCAATATTCTTCACTTGTCTCATGGCTATGTGACTTAGGAATGCTTTCCCTTTGTTGACGATCACATCATAACCACGGTCTTCCAAAACCGCAATGCATATGATATTTTTCTCTAGACCGAGAATAATCATCACATCCTTGAGTCTAAGAGTGGAGCCCGACTCCCTCTGGAAGGTGACTGTACCAATCCTGGTCGCACTGTACCTTCTATCATCTCCCATATTAATGTGAATCTCAAGATATTTCTCCTTCAAGTCACTGAAAAAGTTCTATTCCTCATCATGTGGAACGAAGCACCATTATCCAAGTACCAAATGCTCCCCATCACTGTGCTCACCATGCATGCAATGAGAGTGGAGTCAAACTTAAATTGTGAAGTCAAAGCTTCACCTACCACTCCTCCTGAGGTCTTCTTTCTTTCCTTCTTATGTGGATACTTCGTGGCATAGTGCTTGAGTTCATGACAATTGAAACACTTAATTTTAGACAAGCCTTTCCTCTTGGCCCCTTGACTAGATTCTGGTTTCGATTGGGATTTATCGCCTTTTCCATTCTTTTAATTTCTAGGAAAGGCACAATTTTCTTTATCCTCACCCTTGGATGAAGTCCCATCTTTGGTATTTCCACCGTATTTTCTCCTCTACAAAATCAGACCATAAGCATTACCAATTTGGTAGTTTCTCCCACCCATTCACTGAATCTTGGTAGTTATGCCAAATCTTGGGAACCCCTAGAAGGGTTAGGCTTCCTAAATCATATTCTACAATATTAACACCAACTCCACCAAGTTTTTTTAAGAAACCAACTCACAAAAAGATAGAAAAGATAGATCAATGCCTTAGAAATAAGTCTCTTCGAGGGGGAAACCTCCTTTACATTACACAAATGAACAATTCTTAGATGATTTGAATGAAAAGACCTCCTTTCTATATATAGGAGTCTAAGGGGTCACAATATAACCAAAGTTGGCCTAATAATAATAATATAAAGGCAGAAAAATAACAATAGTGGGATTATATGGGGCATAATAATAACAATATGGGGACAATAGGGGCACAACAATAACAATAAGGGATACAACGATAATAGTAATGGGGAAATCACTAGTATTATAGGGACCTAACATGCCCTTCTCCTTTAAAAAAGTGTTGTCCTCAATGCTTGAGTAGTTCCGGATGCTTCTGTATAAAATTGTCATCCTCCCATGTGGAATCTTCAACAAGTAAGTTCTTCCACTTGATGAGATACTCTAAAATTGATCGATTTCGTAGTTGTCAAGTTCCTGTTTCTTTGACTACTTCAGGTTCCAATATGATTTTTCCTTCCTCATCAAGTTTTTTCAATATTGTTTAAACTGGAAGCTTGTCACCTATACCCTCCTTTAAGCACGAAACATGGAAAACTGAGTGCACTCAAGAAGCTGTAGGAAGCTCCAATTTGTATGCCATAGTACCTATCTTTTACAGCACCTTGTACGGACCATAATACTTTGGTGATAATTTATTATCCTTCTTAGCTTGCTTGAGGGACATTTGTTTATATGGTTGTAGCCGTAGGAATACCCAATCACCTACATCAAAACTTCTTTCGCCGCGATGTTGATCTACCTGATGTGTCATTCTGTTCTGTGCCAAGGTGAGGTTATCCTTTAAGAGTTGGAGAACTTGTTGCTGATGCTCAATGTGATCTTCCACTGCTTGAACCTTAGAATTTTCTCTTAAATATGATGTGATGGATGGTGGATCATATCCATAAAGTTCCATAAATGGGGACATTTTTGGCACTGCAGGACGCAATTTCAGAACTTGGAGATCTGAAATTACAAAGTCACAGTCGTTTCAAGATCGAGCTCCTAAAATCAAGAAAAGGTGATATGAGGAAGTTTGATGGAAAGTATCTGGTAAATTGGATACTACAGATGGAGCAATATTTTGATCTACATGAGGTGCAACTGTTACAAAATGTATGTATTACATCTTCATATTTAGAACCGGATCAATTTTTATGGTATAAAGGGCTTTGTTCTCATAAACCACTTTTTACATGGTCAATTTTCATGAAGGACATGATAGCACATTATGAGGATACAAAGAGAAACACCTTCTTTAGCCAATTGATAAATCTCAAAAAAAGTGTTCAATGGCAGAGCACATTGAGGACTTTCAAAAATTGAATATAAGGGAAAATGATATTCCAAAGAAACAGAGGATGGATGTCTCCATAGGGACTTTAAAGGATAGAATTCAACATGAGGTTCGTCTTTGGGAACCTAATTCATTGAAGAGGGAATTCAGGTTGGCAAGAAAAGTGGAAAGCAAAATTATGGCAACAAGGAAGTCTACCCCTCACAACTATAAAGATGAAGTGTTGTTTCTCCTAGACTTCCACAACCTACAATGTTGACACCACAACAATTTGAAGAAAATAAATCAAAAGGGCTTTGTTACAATTGTGATAACAAATACACTAAAGGTCATAAGTGTGCTGAGAAGAAATTATTTTACATAGATTATGAAGAGGAGGAAGAAAAGCATCAAGAAACATCAAAAGAAGAGGATATACACCAAGAACCAACCTCGGAGAAAGAAGAAATGAATCTGACCATATATTGTAAAGCATTGACAAGAATTACCGCTCCTCAAAATCTTAGGATAGAAGGACATATCAAGAAGAAAAAGGTTCAAGAAGTGAAAGATCACATCGAGAAAGAAGAAATGAATCTGACTATATCTTGTAATGCATTGGCTGGAATTACCACTCCTCAAACTATCAAGATAGAAGGACATATCAAGAAGAAAAATGTTCAAGAAGTGAAAGGTCATATCAAGCATGAAGAAATGAATACGACCATATCTTGTAATGCATTGGAAAAAATAAAACTCCTCAAACTCTTAAGATAGAAGGACATATTAAGAAGAAAAAGCTTCAAGCAGTGAAAGATAAAATCGATCATCAACAACAAGTTCTCCAAATTTTAAAGGATAATGCCACGTTGGTGCAAAATTGAATAAAACAAGAGGTAGATCAACATCACAGTGAAAGAAGTTTTGATGTAGGAGATTGGGTATTTTTATGGCTACATCTCAAGCAAGCTATTTATGAGAAGGAAATGTTGGCAATACTACATGCACTTAAGAAATGGTGACCTTACCTTATGGGAAGACACCTCAACGTAAAAAAGGATCATGATAGTCTGAAATACTTTTTAGAACAAAGATTATCTTTAGAAGAACAGAAAAAATGGGTCACAAATATGTTGGGTTATGACTTTGAAATCATCTACAAAAAAGTGAAGCAAAATGTTGTTGCAGATGCACTCTCAAGAAAAGATGAGGATGTGGAAACATTATTTTGTGCTATTTCTATTATCCATCTACATTGGATAAACGAAGCAAGGGATGAATGGAAGAAGGACAAGAAGTGTGTCCACTCATTCAAAAGTTGCAGAAGATCCCAGTTCAAACAATATTGCCAAAACTTGACAAGGAAGGAAAAATCGTATTGGAACCTAGAGCAGCCACAGAAACAAGAACCTGATAGCTATGAAATCGATCAATTTCAGAGTATCTCATCAAGTGGAAGAACTTACCCACTGAAGATTCCACATGGGAGGACAAGAATTTTATACAGAAGCATCAAGAACTACTCAAGCGTTGAGGACAACATCTTTTGAAGGGGAGGGGCATGTTAGGTCCCTATACTACTAGTGTAACCCCTTATTTTTATTATTAAAATCCACTTATTATATTTTTGTGCCATGTAATCCCCATATTTTTATTAGTGTGCCCTAAAGAAGCCCACTATTGTTATTATTATGCCCTTACATTATTATTGTTATGTCAGCTCTGATTATATTATGACCCCTTAGACTCCTATATATAGAAAGGAGGTCTTGTCATTTGTATCATCCAAGAATTATTCATTTGTGTAATGTAAAGGAGGTTGCCCCCTCGAAGAGGCTTATTTTGAAGGCGTTGATATCTCTTTTCTATCTTTTTGTGAGCTAGATGTTTCCCCATCGAAATTATGTGAACCTGCTTAGATACTGTGAAATAGTGTCATTCTTCTGCATCTTGATATTTTGAATTTTATCCCTCAGTGCCAGCCTCCTATGGTCACTACTTCTCTGGAACAAATTGGTTAGTGCTTTCCACATTGAATAAAGAGTCTCTTTCCTATGGATATTTGAGACAATATGGTCTCTAGCTCCCTCCAATATATTCTCCTCACCTTGGCTACACACTTCTTCCATTCTTCTAGATTCTGAGTATCAACTAATCCTGGTTTCAGGATGTCATTATCAACAAATTGTTTCAATCCATTTTCTTCCAGCACTGCCTCCATGCAGTCCTTCCAAGAAACATAATTTGAGCTTCCCTCAAGGGAATACTTGAGTCTTAGTCCATAGAAATATATCTTTCTAGCTCTGAAGAATTGATCCTGCCAATTTGATCCTCCTGCCAAACAACTTTGAAATTTATGCTCTACTATGAATCCTGTTCTGATACCATGTAGAAATTATGGTGCAAATCTGAAACTACTCATGAAATTTATTAAAACGCAATACTCGAATCTACTCTACTACTCTATTGAATTCAATTCATGATAGAGAACACAAATAATAAGCATGCAAGAAGAAACATCACACATACATAGATATTTATCTAGGGGAAAAAAACTTCTAAAAACCCCTTCGTATATGTATTACATTAAACAATGAATAAATATGTAATCCATATGTTTCTCAAGCCTGAATGTAACCTACAAGTGTATAGTTTATCCCTCTTCTTGACTAACTGACTCTGGCCAACACTTAGCCAATTTTCAAGCCCTCCAAGCTCTTATTTCCTTGCGTTGTTCCTTAAGGAATTAGGCCCGTATTAATTATGAATTTTCCTCATTTAAATTGCACAATTCCTTTAGAATGATGCTCTGACCGCATGCACCACCTGTACATATTGAAATAGTCTACAACTGATGGTACATTACCTTGGAATTTGCACCTCAACTCGGTAACTCGAATTCTCTGCATGCATCAACCAGTTTTGGTTGATTGATTAGTTAACTGGTTGATCACTGAGTGTGCTTGAAGTCACACTTCAACAACTTGAAGTTCCACTAGTTCCTCCAACAATTAGAACTAGTTTAACTGACCATAACTCAATTTAACTAAAATAGATTTCTACAAATTAGCAATCAATCATACTGAACTAAACTCATGCTTCCCCAACTCAAATTAACTGATTTAACTGAGTGACAAATACCATGTCATCTTAGTTAACTACCTCCAAGATTCCTGCTGATGTGGAAATTCAAATTTTCTCTAGTTTGACTAAGGCAAGGTCAAATTGAGATTTTCTTGCCGCATTTCCAACACTTAATGGCCACTGAGACAATTTATGTGTGATCTTTGTAGCCTTTAAATATGCTTCATTAGAGATGAATACCATGGGAAAAAACCATGGATTCCCATATACATGGAGCTAGAATACCACCAATATCTTAAACGAGTCAAGTTTACAAGAATAACCATAACTTTTTTATCTATTAATTATGTTGGCAACGAGCACATTACCTTGGATTGAGATGTAAAAAATGAGAAACTAGAAAATCACCGTGGGATTGAAATCTAAAAATTGACAAAGGAAGAGATTCCATTCCTATTAGAAAATGTAGGAAGTGAAGCCCTTTAGTTGCATTTGTGGAAGATAAAAAAGAAACTGTGCAATTGTGGAAATGACAATGTGTTGTCTATTTATTAAATTTTAATAAAAAATTGTAATCGATCTTTGATTTCTAATAAATATTCATTTTATATATATAATTTTTATATAAGGAAACAACACATAAACATATATTTAAACTCTGGGATTGATTTGTGTTGAATCTCCTTTAAAGTAATGTAAAAAAGGACTATTAAATGTCAGGGAAATTGGATTCATTTTAATTTTACATTAGATTAGAGGATACATTTCATATGTAGTTTTGTCGTGTTGTGTTGTATGTACATAAATTTTGGTATCATGTGATTCAATTTTGACATATATCTTAAAATATAATAAATAACTATTAAATAAATTTCTTTATGTAAAAATATAATAAACAAGTCTGCTTGGGGTAGCTCAATTGGGAATGTTCATGAAAATGAAGTCTCACTGAACCGAAAGTCTTGGGTTCAAATCATGTGCTATCCCCTTAATCAGGGTGACAAGTTGGACATGATGAAGATGTAGTCCTACCAAGATTACAGAAAAAATAAAAATAAAATATAATAAACAAAAATATTAAATAAATTTCTTCATTTAATTTAATATTAGCATGCCTCTTACAATATAATAAATAAAATGGTGTAATAAATTTGTTTTTCCTTAATTGATATAGTTTTTTATTTTTATAATTACGCCGTAAGGCATTCTTCTTTGAAAACAACTTTCCTGAGTGACACCGTGTACTTTTGGGAGCTGTGGATATTGTGTACTTTTGGGAGCCATAGATACTATGTGTTAGACGATTAAAGTATTTTCCTCCATCGTATCACTGAAGGTAGTTATAGGTTAGTAGTTATAGGTGTAACTAGAAGGTTGGCTTGGGGTCATTACGGTCACTCCAAGGAGCTTCTCGGTGAAAATTCAGGGGCAACTATAGAAAATGCACAGGGAAAACCCCATGAAAGGAAAGCTTGAGAGCTGTTAACTTTTAAAATTTGGTGGAGGAGCCTTTGCACTGGTTGTGTAATAAGTTGTTGTTTCCCTTGTAGGGGCCATTACCATAGCGCTCACGCCCCCATTGCGAGGTTCCTTGCGAGGCAGAGACTGACCAAGGATAACATCAGGTAGAATTCTGGGTTTTATTTGTGATTGATGATGTCTATGGGTTAACTCGTTTTGCTTTAACTCACATATTTGATAAATTTTCTTATGGATCTTTAAGGATGGATCCTAAAGGTTTCATATAAAAATGCTTTCAATGTTTGCATTCCCATGTTTTGAAATATATCTCGTGCTTCAGAACCTTCACTGCCCACACCAAGACCTGCTCAGGCACCAAAGAATGAGGCTTCAGACTTAGAGAATACTACTGCTCCACATGTCGATTGTAGATTATTGATCGATAGCTACAAAGCCAAAAATCTAGACCATAAATTTCTAAGGAGCCCATTATCTGAAGTTTTATCTTCTTCCCCTATCTATCTATTTAAAAAAAAGCATTATTTGAGAGTTTATCTTCTTACTCTATCCATTAGTGTTTTAGAAGTCCTTGTTATTTGATGTTTTACTTTCTTCCTCTATCCATTTTCTCATGGTTGCAACATCTAATGTTTCATGCTTGAGTAAATTTGGATGAGCAACATATATCATGGAGAATAGAAGGCATAAAGGCATGCCTAGCAGTTACTTACCTGCTCAACCTTTATGAAAAGATTATATTTATTGAGGACGTTAGATAGACCAATTTTCTTAAATACAATTATGAACTTAGCTATTGGTTCCATCAAGTTTGGAAAAGTCCGCAAGGTTGTGTTTTCCTTTGAGTTGTCTGGAAATGTAATAGCAAATGTATTCTTCATGTATGAACTTCTTGTACAAGCATGGGCGATGTTCATCTACTAGCTTTGATGAGGGAGCCACCTCTGCATCCATACTCGCATTATAGAACAAAGAAATAGAAAGTTTGGCTCTCTCTTCATTTTTTACTACCTGATGCTCTATGCTTATGTATCTCCCATTTGTCATTACCTGCATATAGGAATGTTGATATAAGGCATGATAGAAATTATAACTATAAGAAGATAAGGAAATGATAAAATTTATAGCAATGAGTACATGTAAATAAAAATTATATTAATGGGTTATCTATGTATAAAATAAAACAATCTAGGTAAGATATTTTTAATTCAAGTTTGTACATTGGTGTGTATGAGTGAATGAAATAAATCTTTGTGGGCATTAGGGACCTTTTTGGAAGGAAACACTTTGAGCCTAAATCTAAGAGAAAGTGTCCAATAGAAGTTAGAGTGTTAGGGAGAAATTGTTAATATTTGGGTAGTTTATAGTTTAACATATAGTTAATTATTTTTTTCCATTCTTGAATTACAATATTTGAACAAGGAGCATCAAAAATATTCTGTCAAACCATATAAACAAAATAAATCGCAGCAATTCTTCCAAACCCCCCCAAAAAAAATCGTACATGATTACCTCTACCAAGTCTCCAATTCCCCAATGTTTACAACTAGCCTGTATGGAATTGGCTTCACACGAATCCATCGATTGTTCTTCCAGACATGCAAGCCCACTATCTCGCCATCCTACAGGGGAACAGTTATTCCTCCTGCATCTGAGTGAGGAAACCAAAAAAAATGGTACATGACTACCTCTACCAATTCCCCAATGTTTACCACCAACTCGTATGGAATGGGCTACACAGGAATCCATCGATTGTTCTTCAAGAAATTCAAGCCTACTATTTCGTCATCCTACAAGAGCAGAGTTATTCCTCCTACATCTGAGTGAGGACTCAATCCAAGAACAAGGTCTAATCTAGGGCAAGTAGTGTAGAATTTCATGTGCATCAAATTCATGGGCTCTGATCTAAACACATTCTTGAAATAATCAGAATCCTCCAAATGCAGGTTTTCAACGAACAAAATCAACACCTCTTGAGTGACCCTTTCTAATTCAATTACATACCTCTCACCAATATCCCTGCAATTATTCAATTAATGTTATAATAAGACCTAGACCCATAAATACAATTTTATAGTACAATATAATCCTGATAATGTTGGTTACCTAAAATGTGTGGGCGCAGTTGGCCAGAGGGAAAGATTCTTAATGTTGTTGGGCATGAATACCAAATTGAGCAAGTCATATGAATCCAAAGTTTGATCATCAGTTGTCATAAACATCTTACCCTAACCCAAGGAGGCTCTTACTTGTGGAGCATATATTTAAACTTTTTTACTGATAGAAGGCCAAATAATTATTTAGCTACAACCTTTATCTAATATATTAAAGTGAGAGGAATTACATGGTTCACCATCTATAGAAACAAAATGAATGATCATCAATCCTCCTCAATTTTATAAACCTAATACTTTCCACATTATAACATCATAATTTACGATAAGCAGAGATCCACAAATTAACAATTGAATTATTTGGATATCCTTCATTACATTGTAGATTTGACAATTATTATTGAATTTAATGAAATAAAGAGAAATGATTAACAGGGTTTTGTTAATCATTTTTAAATATTCCTTAAATCTAGTTGAATTATTATTCAGGGAAGTTAAAAATATCTAAAAGAGGATAATTTTATTAAACGTTATAAATTTGTTGGATATTTTCTAAATTTTATACCAATAACTCTCTCATGATTAGAATTCTCCCTCTTAAATGTGATAAAAGTTAAAAATGGTATTCATCAAATTACCTTAATTTAAACAGTTTGATGAACAATTTGTTTTTTCAGTTGAATAAGTTCAAATTTCTGAAACTTATGGTAATCCACTAATTAATAGTTATAGATGATATAAGAGTGATAGCTAATCTATAATCTACTATAAAAAAGAAAAAAGAAAAAAATAGAAGTTATAACACTCTCATTATTAGAATCCTCCCACTTAGATAAGACACCTTAAAAATGTTATTTGTCAAAATGGAAAATATTCGCTAGATTTTCCCTATAAATATAGGGCAAGGTGACACTTAGCTAAACCTATAAATATACAATGTAAATTATTTTACAAATGCATGTTGTTGTGATGAACATTACCCATTGATGGGCAGTAGGTGTTGGTCAATTTTGATTTTTCTGAAGAATTACATTTCTTTGAGGTTTTACTTAATTTCATCATGAACTTTGAAGCAATTGCCAACTGCAGAAACCAAGTATTCTTTTGTGATACACGTGCACTTACTGAAATTATTCTTTTGTGATACAGGGGCACATTACTACCATGATTCCAGCAATATGTAAATAGAAGTGAATCCTAGAAGGTCCTCATAATACTGTCTCACATGCTCAGAATATTAACTTACAAGGGTTGTGTGTTAACACAACACTAACAATTTCTTAGAATATTATTATGTTTAGCAACACTAATAACCTCAAAACTATCTTCCACCATATTAAAGTGTACAAGAACGGGATACTTTGTAGACAACTTGCTTACATATTCTTTCCACGAACTATTGAAATACTATTTCACTCAAACATTGGAAAAAATTATGGGCTTAATTGATGCGGGAGCATGTGACTTACAAGGAAAAAGTCTTCAAACATATTCCAAAAGTCCAAAAAAAAAAAATTCTACAGGCAAGGGAGTGGGGACCTTTAGCCAGCAATTTCCATGCTTTTCTAGCTCAAGATAGAGTAGAATTAAGAATAAAACATGCTAATTATATTACTTATGGATTTGTAATAAAGCATTACGCTTTAAATCATTCTATGTAAAGGATGCTTTTGTAAAGGATAACGACGAGAAGGCTTTACCCATTATTTATAAATAAGAGACAACGAGACTCTTAGAGGAGAAAGGAGTGGCCGGAAGCATTATCCCTTGAATTTCTCTCTCTATTTATCTGAATTAATGGTCTTCTACTAATTAATAATGATATGCGTGGATCTGTTAACTTGCTTTCTTCTGAGTGAAAAATGGATAATTCACCTTATTTTTGCAAAGTGATGATTGACTGAAGCCTTTAGGATCATTTTTATCTTCATATCGATGCATTTAGGCTTTCTAAGTCATTTACAGAGTTCTGTCGGAAAACTTTGTTTACATAGAGAAATCATGATATTTTGTTAAGCGGAACACTGTTCCGGACTTCAACCTTTATTGGATTTGGTTCATGCTTGTATCGGGTCTGAACCAATATGGCTTTGGAGAAGGAAAGTGGAGTAGAGAGCCTTTGGAACTACCGAAGTGTGAAACCCAACATTCCAGAACTGAAGCATTATAAGGAAGGGTGGAAGGAGATGCCAGGTCTGCAAGGACAATCGCATCGAAACTTGGAGGCGGGAAGAACCAAGTAGTGGTGCTTTGGAGGCTTCCGATAGCGATTTCCGATTATCGCATCAGAAAAAGGACGGAGGAAGGGCATTATGCATGCCGATAGTGTATATTGTGTATAGCGCAGAAATTGGAATATAAAAGCACCGATAGTGTAATTCCTTTGGAATTACACCAAGATTGTTTATAATCCATGATAGTGTTTTGATAAAAGCACCGATAGTATATTGTATGAATCCCATGCTAAAAGTCCGCTAATAGTGTTTTGGGTAATTCTTTTGGAATTACAATTCTGATAGGAACAGAGGCCTATTAGCTAATTAATAAGGGTTGTGGCGTTCAGAGGAAAATCCATGAAGTCATCAATTAATGAATGATACGCCAACTGAAGTAGAGAGAGGAATTTGGCTTGATATAGATGAAATTGTAGCCAGGTTTGAGAGGTTGTCCTTATCACCTACACCCAGGCCACCATTAGTGGTATCAGAGCCCCATTTTTATACTGAATTGAATCTCAGAAGTAGGAGAAGGAAATTTAATATGGCTTTTACAGTTGGAAGAGGATGAGGATGTGGTAGAAGAGGACAGCTTGTTGCAAACACTGAAGTAATGGAAGTTGTACAACAGATGCAAGTTAGATTAGATGCATTAACAACAAGAAGGAACATAGATGATGGAGATGATAGTGATCCTGAGATTGAAGCCACAGAGGAGGAAGTTGTAGCTATTACTCCTGAGATGAGGTTCTTTCAGTCAGTGTTGAGATCCATGTCCAGGCCAAAGATCGAGGTATCAATATATGAAGGAGGATTGAATCCAGAAGAATTAATAGATTGGATTAATGGCATGGAGAAATTCTTTGATTATGAATAAAAAAAAAGATGAGAAGAAAGTCAAGTTTGCTATCACCAAGTTAAAAGGCCATGCAGCACTTTGGTGGGATGGTGGGCAGGCAGAAAGGAAGAGACTTGGCAAGCAACCAATCAAGAATTGCAGTAGGATGGTAGCAAAGCTAGAGGTAAGTTTCTACCAAGTAATTATGAGCAAACCTTGTTCAGACAGATGTAGAATATTAGACAGAGGTCTTTGACAGTGAAAGAATATACAGAGGAATTCTACAAGGTAAGCATAAGAGTTGGAGAAGCCCAGGATATAGATGAGAAGGTGGCTAGATATATGAATGGTCTCATGATGGACATTCAAGGTGAGATAAGTCTGTTGTCTCCTAAAACAGTAGAAGAAGCTTATCAAATAGCACTAAAAGCTGAAGAAAAAATCATGAGGAAGCAGTCTGCCAGAGGGAGAGGTACTTTCCGAGGAAGGGGAAGTCAAGGTGGTAGAGGAAAATCTACAGCATCTAAAGATGGAGCTAGCAACAGCTCAACCCAGCATGCACCCATAGGAGGTGATGCAAGAGGCAGAGGGAGTTTTTCTAGAGGAAGAGATAGAGAAATAATATATTACAGATGTAACAAGCTGGGACACAGAGCTTTTGAGTGCCTAAAGAATGCAGAAACAAATCGGAGGAATGTAATTGTTGCTCCAGTTGAGGGAGAAGCAACAGTGACAGCAGTAGCAGAAGAAGAAAATATACCAGAGAGAGGAAAATATTTGGTAGTTAATAAAGTTCTGCTCAAGCCAGCAAAGGAGAAGGCTGAAATATCACAAAGGAAAACTTTATTTAGGACCGTGTGTAAAGTCCAAGGGAAATGTTGCTAGATGATCATTAATAGTGGCAACACTAATAATTTGGTCTCTACAGAAGTGGTAGAGAAATTGAAGCTGAAGACAATGAAACATCCAACACCTTACAAGGTGTCATGGTTGCAAAAGGGACATCAAATGTTCGTGAATGAACAGTGTGAAGCGGAATTTTAGGTGGGCAAGTATAAAGATAAAATTGTTTGTGATGTGATGCAAATGGATGTGTGACACATATTGCTTTGAAGACCTTGGTAATATGACAGAGGAGCCATGCATGATGGAAAAAGAAACACCTATAATTTTGGAAAGGATGGTGTCTATCATATGTTGTTGCCTCTACAAGAAGAAGATGTACCAGGACAGAAGACTGATCTAAAAACTATTTTACTTGGAGGAAAGGAATACTTGAAGCAGATTGAAGAAAATGAGGTAAATTTTGCTGTAATTTGCAAGCCCAAGGTAATAATGAATTCTACTAAAGTTTCTGATTTACCCATTAAAATTCAAGAAATGTTGGAGAAATATTGTGATATTATTGTTGATGATTTGCCTAATGAATTACCACCCATTAGAAGAATCAACATTCATATAGATTTGATTTCTACCTAACAAAGCAGCTTACAGAATGACTCCTACAGAAAATGAAGGGGTTAGGAAGCATGTGCAAGATTTCCTTGACAAAGCGCTGATCAGAGAAAGCTTGGGTCCTTGTGAAGTGCCAACAGTGCTGAGCCCAAAGAAAGATGGAGGCTGGAGAATGTGTACAGATTCAAGAGCCATTAATAAAATCACAATCAGATACAAATTTCCTTTTCCTAGAATTGAATATTTAATGGATTGCTTGAGTGGAGCAAAGTATTTTTCAAAACTAGATCTTAAAAGTGGGTATCATCAGATAAGGATAAGAGAAGGGGATGAGTGGAAAACCGCTTTTAAGACAAATGAGGGATTGTATGAGTGGAGAGTAATAACTTTTGGGTTGTCAAATGCACCAAGTACATTTGTGGGACTCATGAATGAAGTTCTTAAAGACTTCATTGGCAAGTTTGTAATAGTATATCTAGATGATATATTAGTCTACAACAAATCTAAGGAGGAGCACCTGAGACATTTGAATTATGTCTTACAAAGGCTGCAACAAGAAAAATTATTATTGAATTTGAAGAAGTGTTCATTCATGAAAGAAGAGCTAGTGTGCTTGGGATTTGTTATTTATGCTGAAGGGTTGAAGATGGGTCCAAAGAAGATCAAGGCAATCATGGAATGGCCTTCACCCAAGAGTGTTTTTGAGGTAAGGAGTTTTCATGGTCATGCTAGCTTTTATATAAAAATCATTAAGAATTTTAGTAAGATTAATGCACGTATTATTGAGACCATAAAGAAGGACAAACAACTATTTAAATGGATTATTGAAGTAGAAAAAAAAAATTCAGCTGTTAAAGAAGAAAATCACTAAAAAGCCTATTTTGGTTCTGCTTGATTTTAACAAACCTTTTCAAGTAAAGTGTGATGCCACCGCAGAAGAAATTGGAGGTGTTTTAAGCCAAGAAGACAGACCAATAGCTTACTTTAGTGAAAAGCTAAATGATTCCAAAAAGAAGTATTCTTTTTATGATAAGGAGTTTTACGCAGTTGTACAGTCATTGAGGAAATGGAGACATTATTTAATGTCTAAAGAATTTATTGTTTATTCGGATAACCATGAATTACAGATTATGATGCAACAGCTAAAGCTTAGTCAAAAACATGTTAAATGGGTAGAGTATCTTCAAGGCTTCCATTTTGTTTTGAAGCATATAAATGGGCAGTCAAAAAAAGTTGCAGTTGCCTTAAGTAGGAGGAATGTATTATTTCAAGAGAGTCAAATCCAAGTGTTGGGTTTTGATTTTCTTAAAGAATTATATGAGAATGATTCAAATTTTAAAGAGGTATTTGAGGCTTGTAAAAATCCTGTTTTGATAGATAGAAGTAAATGGTTGAATTACTTCTTACAAGATAGACTATTGTTTAAGAAAAATCAGCTGTGCATACCAAACTGTTCAATGAGGGAGAATTTAATCAAAGAAAAACACAGTGGAGGACTTGCAGGACATTTTGGCATAGAGAAGACTTTTGAACAACTAAACAGATTTTATTTCTGGCCAAAAATGCAATCTGAAGTGGAGAAGTATGTGAGAACTTGCAAAGTCTGCCAATATGCAAAGGGAAGGAGCCAAAACATAGGTTTGTAAATCCCATTACCAATTCCAGATAAGCCTTGGGATATGATAAGTATGGATTTTGTGTTGGGCTTACGAAAGACTCAAAGAGGTAATGATTCAATTTTTGTTGTAGTGGACAAATTTTCAAATGGCACACTTTATTCCATGTTATAAAACTAGTGATGCTTCTCACATTGCTAACTTGTTTTTTAAGGAGATTGTAAGATTGCATGGGTTGCCTAAAAGTATTGTATCAGACAAGGATTCCAAATTTGTTGGACATTTCTATAGAACACTATGGAAGAAGATGGGAACTAAATTAAGTTTCAGTTCTACCTATCATCCATAAACTGATGGACAGACTGAAGTGGTGAACAAGAGTTTAGGTAATCTTTAAGGAGCCTTACTGCAGAACATCCAAAACAATGGGATCAAGTGTTAGCACAAGCTAAGTATGCATATAATGACTCACCTAATAGGAGCATAGGACAAAGTCCATTCCATATTGTTTATGGAATGCATCCAAGAGGAGTAGCTGAGTTAAGAAATTTGGGAAAAGAAGAGATGAGAAGTGCAGAGGGTGAAGACATTGATTCAGAAATGCAGGAAATACATGAACAAGTGAAGCAAAAACTGCAAGATAGCAACATCAAGTACAAAACTAGAGAAAACATGAGAAGAAGAGAGGTGAACTTTGAAGTTGGGGATTTGGTTTTAGCACATCTCACAAAGGAGAGGTTTCCAAAGAGGGAGTATAATAAATTGAAGTTCAGGAAAATTGGACCATGCAAAGTATTGAAGAAATTCTCTGCAAATGCCTATGATATTGTGTTACCCGTGGATGTTGGGATATCACCAACTTTTAATGTTGCAGACCTTTACAAGTATGAAAGTGGAACAACAAATGATATAGCACAAGATCAAGAGATCCAAGAGATTGACTGGGTAAAACAGTTACCCACAACAAAGGAGTTACAACCAGAAAGAATTCTGGACAAGAAGGTGTTTAATAAGACAAGGGGACGAGAGTACTTCTAGTATTTGGTAAAATGGAAGGGACAACCGACTGCTGAAGCTACTTGGGTTACAGAAGACATGCTATAGAAACTGGGCAGTTATGTAGATTACTCATGGACAGGAGCCCATGAAGAATTTTGTCCTGAGGAGTCTGATGCGGGAGCATGTGACTTAGAGGGAAAAACTCTTCAAACATATTCGAAAAGTCCAAAAAAAAAGAAATCTATAGGCAAGGGAGTGGGGTCCTTTAGCCAGCAATTTCCATTCTTTTCTAGTTCAAGATAGAGTAGAGTTAAGAATAAAACATGCTAATTATATTACTTATGGATAAGCTATAATAAAGCTTCACGCTTTAAATCATTCCATGTAGAGAATGATTTTGTAAAGGATAATGGCGAGAAGGCTTTATCCATTATTTATAAATAAGAGACAATGGGACTCTCAGAGGAGAGAAGAGTGGTCGGAAGCATTATCCCTTGAACTTCTCTCTCTGTTTATCTGAATTAATGGTCTTCTGCTAATTAATAATGATATGCATGTATCTGTTAAATTGCTTTCTTCTGAGTTGAAAAATGGATAATTCGCCTTATTTTTGCAAAGTGATGCTTGACTAAAGCCTTTAGGATTGTTTTTTTCTTCATATCAGCGCGTGTAGGCTTTCTAAGTCATTTACAGAGTTTTGTGGGCAAACTCTATTTACACAGAGAAATCATGATATTTTCTTAAGCGGATCACTGTTCCAGACTTGAAACTTTATTGTATTTGGTTAATGTCTGTATTGGTCCGAACCAATATCAGTTCAGAGAAGGGCAAGCAAAGTAGGGAGCCTTTGGAACTGCCGAAGTGCGAAACTTGACATTCTGGAACCGAAAAATTATAATGAAGGGTGGAAGTAGATGTCGAGTCCGCGAGGACGATCGCATCAAAACTTGGAGGAGGAAAGAACCAAGTAGTGGTGCTTTGGAGGCCGCTAATAGCGATTGTCGATTATCGCATCGGAAAAAGGACAGAGGAAGGGCATTTCGCATGTTGATAGTGTATATTGTGTATAATGCAGAACTTGGAATATAAAAGCGTCGATAGTGTAATTCCTTTAGAATTACACCAAGATTGTTTATAATCCGTGACAGTGTTTTGATAAAAGTGCCGATAGTATATTGTATGAATCCCATATTAAAAGTCCACCGATAGTGTTTTGGGTAATTCTTTTGGAATTACAGTTCCGATAGGAACAAAGGCCTATTAGCCAATTAATAAGGGTTTTTGGGGTCGGAGGAAAATCCATGAAGCTGTCAGTTAAATCACTGAGAATCTAAAGTAGACAGCGGAATTTGGCTTGATATAGATGAAATTGTAGCCAGGTTTGAGAGGTTTTCCATATCGCCTGCACCCAGGCCACCATTCATCCATATGATTAACATTGTTATTTTAGAAACCTTCAATCCCAGAACTCAGCATCAACTTTGATCTGCATGACACTGACTTTGATCAAATCAAAGTCTTTTAATATCATTTATTTATAATACATTCTATGCTCAACTGAATAGTGATGTTTGCAGTCAGAATTTTTTTCTTCCAATGATGTTGAATTATAATTACAACTAATGCCACTTAAAGCTTCAAAAGTGAGTGTTATTATTCTTAAATTGTACACTTGCATGAGTATTGAAAGATTGATAGTAATAAAAAAATAAACTGCAAGACTACCTTAGTGGAGGTGGGATGAGTTTTTGTGTTGGGAATTTCTTTTATATCATGGATACAATGTGTTACATATTTCACCAACAAGGCTTTCTCAACTTCTTCCACCATGCTTGGGTTAGAAGGCTAAGATAGAAAGGTAGTTTTGACTTATACTAATTATTTGCAGAAGTGAAATTATAATGCTCTATTTGGAATGCTTTACAGAGAGTCATAGTTTTTTTCAGATGACAACTTATGTGTAGAGAGCGCACATATCATGGAGTTCCAAGTACCGTACGTTCATATAATGATATAGTTCTGTTGTGTGTGAAGAGCATTGAAAGAACAAAAATAATAGTCAATGGTTATGCATATCGCAGACCGAAGTACGAGCGAAGTTTTTTTCTTTATAGGGACAAATCCAATGTGTATCTATATATGACCGATATTGTTTATACAATGTTTGTATGTATGTTACCACGTAGTGAGTGAATTTTTGAATTTTAGGGTTGATTTATCTATTGCGTAAGTCTAGGATGCTTCTATATGCATTTTAATTGTAATTGTTGAGTGAGAGAGGCTTTTATTGTTTATGTTTTGCATAACCGACTGATTAAAATCTTGACATTTCATGTTGGTTCATCTCTTGCATTTAATATGAATGATTTTCATGTCTATGGTGGTTAAAAGAGTGGAATGGATTAGCAATAGAGGGATCATAAAATTGCATAAAAGTTTTACTCCTTTCTTCTATGCTACTCTTTACTTTGCTACTGCCTTACGACTTTTCCTTTGCAACATGTGGTGCAATTGCTACTATAATTTCATTATATAAAACAATGTGTGATTCATATTAGTTAATATAAATAATGTTATTTTTTAAGTTTTTAAATATTTTTTAATGCTTAGTATATAATTAATATTAAATTTATTATTATCCTATTTTGGTTGAATTATATTTTATTTAGTATTTGTATGTATTTAATTAATTTATTTTTATGATGTAACATGTTAGTATATGATACCCGGATGCGGGTGTTCGCACAAGAATGAATGCAAGGCCACATGGCCAGCAAGTGTTGCCACGAGCCAGCCCATGGAGGAACGTAAGGGACGCCGCCGCAGACATAAATGAAGGGGCTCCCGTTCAAAAACCTTAATGGCATTAATGGAGGTAGGCTGTGAGGGCAGGGCGCATTCATGGCGCTCAAGGTTCAAGGGCCAGTTGATGAACTTAAGACGGGTGAAAGGATGGAGTTATGCCATTCTCAGCAAGACAAGCTCGCTGCGCAGACGTGCCGGGACATTCTCTGCCTTCTGGCAGACGCTGAGGACTCTGAATTACCTGCAACGCAAGGGAGAGATAGCAAAGCACTATCTGCAGGTGCTGAGAATTGGAACCTTGCATTGGAAGCTCTGTTTCGAGCAGCCAGTCCCATTGCCAACATGGCTAGAACAAGAGAACGGCAACCGTGCAGACGCGGAACTGGTCGTGGGGGCTCCTCTCGCCCTCCAGCAGCGGATGCCCACCACCATTGTTGCTGCTGCTACTGTTATAGACGGGCTGGAACTCCCCACCTGCAAGCATCTCAGTTCTTGGATACGAGCAACCCAAGTGAAGGACCGCCAGCGCTTCCAGCGTTTGGCACAGCAGTGTTCAATTTGGGAAGCCTCAGTGCCCACATTTCAGTCCTCTTCGTCAGGGTCGCAGAGGAGGACAATGCCGGGTCGAGCAGCAGCGAATTGCCCTCCGAGGACCAGGCGGGCAAGGCTGAGGAACAAGCGAGAGAAGCAACTGGGAAGGCACCCGTCCAAACTCAGACGCAGGAGGCGTCCACGTCCAGAGCGGGAGAAGTACAGGCAGAACCCCAGGAAGAATATGGATGGGTCCCGATCGTTGAGATGGAACCAGAGGAGTAGCAGACATGGGCTCAACCATCCATCTTTTTGTCCAGGTCCTGTTTTGAGGTCTTCTGTCTCGGTCGCTTTCTATGCTTGGGATAAAATATATGCTTTTGTATGGGTCTTGTAGTTTGTCTGCAGGTATTTCTCTGTTTTTGTTTCAGTTAGTAAGTATTTTCTGGGCGTTTGCACATGTCCACGGTCGCCCCTGCGAGGGTAGTATTTTGAGTCACAGCTCCTGCGAGGGCAATGTCAAAGTTAAAAGAAGAATTTTGATGAGTTTTGAGGCAGCTTGGATACATCTACATGCTAAAGCCAGCTGCCAACCCACAGTGCCACAGACGGCCATGGGAAACTAGTTTAATTGCATGTACTGTTATTCTGTACATAATATAATTACTTAGCATAGTCTTACTGAGAAAAAAAAAACATGTTAGTATATGATTAATATTAAACTTATTATTATCTTGTTTTGGTTAAATTATATTTTGTTTGCATTTCTTATTTTTTATATAATATTTTATTTAGTATTTGTGTGTATTTAATTGATTTATTTTTATGATATAACATGTTTTAATGTTTTACCTCACACTTTTATATAATATTTTACGTAGTATTTGTGTGTATTTGATTGATTTCTTTTATGATGTAACATGTTACTATATAATTAATATTAATCTTATTATTATCTTGTTTTTGTTGAATTATATTAGGTTTGTTATTTTTTATATAATATTTTATTTAGTATTTGTGTGTATTTAATTGATTCATTTTTATGATGTAATATATTAGTATATAATTAATATTAATTTATTATGTCATTATGTGACATATAGGGATGGGTTGGATACATTAATTTGTTTATATATGTGAAAACTTTCTCTTTTCCTAAAGTCAACTTTGGTTTTCTAAATATATTTCTTAGCAGAGGCCACAACGTCGTCACGTGCCTAGTCCAAAGCCCGAGGGATGACAATTATTGTATCGTTGATAATGTCGTCCACTCATCAATTTGGCAGTTGTTCGTCCGTCAGTGCAACTTCCAAGGTAAGGTCATTAATGACATTCCTGTCTACCATTTCTTTCACATTTTTGAGAAATTTTCTTTTATTTTTCAGATTTGAATAGTCGAGATAGATACTTGCCAAAGTTTTCCATAGTGTTCTTCGAGCTCAATGTCCTTAGTGTTCTTCGAGCTCAGTGTCCTTGTAGACAAAGAAATGGCCGGAAACGAGTATGTGTCTTCCCAACGTGCGATTTCAAGATCGAAAAACCAAGCTCGAAAATTTAAAAGAATGTATGTTAGTTAAATGAAGTAATATTTTTTAGGATTTGATATTAATTCATAATCTAATATTAAATAATGTTTATTTAATTTTTTTATTTCTAGCTATTATAATTTTAAAAATCTATTCAAACTTGTCTTGAAAAGTTTGTGGCATGACATGGGTGAAAACCAACTCAGTGGTCTGCAAGGCAGAAGTGGTTATCTTGGAGAAGCAACAAACAACAACTCAAATGGCATTATGTTCACGCAAGGTCATAGGAAGTCCACTTAGGAAGTCCATATCGATAGATTCCCAAGGGAAAAATGGGATGGGTAAGGGCTAGGATAGACCATGTTTTCGGTTAGAGGGCTTACTTTGGTTGTACAATGAACAAGCCCACACATACTTATCAACTTGGCATTGCATAACTAGCTAGAATAAGTGGCACTACAGATCCTGAAGAGTCTTTGTAGTGCCAAAATGGGCCCCATAAGGGGAGGAGTGGGCCTCACGAACGAGAAGCAGGGGGTCATCTGTCTGGGGCACATACAACAGGTTAATCCTATATAACCAATTGTCCTAGATGGTGTAGTCAAAAAGAGGAGTTTGATTTACCTCTATAGGTTGGAAAAAAACATTCCAGATAGGTACAAAATGCAGATCAGAGGGATAAAGGTCTTTCCAACTATCATAATTGGCGCAAAAAATTCTAGAAATTACAAAACCGGAACAGGAGGGCATCTCAAAAGGTCTACCACTGGATAAGCTATACCACACTTATACTTAATCAGTGTTTTTTTGTGAGAAACTCGTCTTAGCATCTCATATTGTACTTCCGTTTCTTTTCCCAGTCTTATTTTTTATAATAGATAAATTAAATCAATAAATTGAAATTAGAATATAAAAATTATAAATATATATAAATACATTTTTAAATCAATTTTTTTTTAACATTTAAAATTATTTTTAAAAATAGTTCAAACGATTCGAAGTTTCCTTTCGAAGACCAAAAGAAAATATATATAAAAGGTTCATTAAAAAACAACACAAACACTTTCATTAAACTTCTAATGATGCAAGGTTTTTATTAAAATAACGCTTTCATGAAATTTTTTATAACACGTGGGAGGTTAAGGGGATAATTTAACCTCACGTTTTATAAACATAGAGAAGGATTAATCTTCCTTCCCAACTACAATTAGATGGTACTAGCAGCGGAAAATCTTATAATTTTATTATATAATATTTCATTATATGATATAAAATTGTGCAAAGCATATTTTATTAATATAAATAATATAATAACGAAATTTAATAATATATGATTATTTAAACTTTAAAAAAAAAATTAATATTTTATAAAATCTTTTTCTATTCATTTCATTTGTATGCCATATTTTTCTTTTAACATTTTGAATTAAAAATGATATTGACATCTCAACTAAACAATAAATTTAACAATTTTATATTTTTGAATTTTTCAATATTATATATATAAATTTAGTCTAACTTATATATTAAATGATTTTTTTTAATGATTTTTTGGTAGAGAATTTTAAAAACTTGAATTTAAGTTGTTTAATTTGTAGAATTTTAGTGTACTTAAGGCTTTTTTAGGGTGTTAAGTATACGTATTCAAAAATGTACTTTAAACATATTCTCAATTCAAATCGTGTCACCTAATTGGTGAAAAAAACTAGCTCATCTATAAATTAAACTACACCTATATATATCAGTGTTTATTTAATTTTTATTAATACTATTTTAAAATTTAATATATAATTTTTTCTCCACTTTTAAATTTTAAGTAAATAATTAACTTTATTAATTTTTAAATAAAATCATATTATATAATGAAAAAAATTAATGATAATAATTTTAAATTAAAATAAAACCAATTTCAATTTTAATCTTAATCTCTATTTAAAAGAAATAGATTACTTTTTTATTTTTATTTTAGGATAAAAAGCATTCTATTAATTTGTGAAAATTTTCTTAGACAATAGAAATGATGACGCTAGCTCTCCTCACCCCATTCCAATCGGATTTGTCAGTAAGGAAAGCTGAATAAAACGTAAGAATAGTCTGCACCAACAGTCTTCCAAGCTTTGTAAAGTAGCCAAAAGACACAAGACCATAAGACCCAAAATACAGATGGGATGAGAAGACAATTGATATCCATCCAGAAACAATGGACCTGCACGTGATGCATCCAAGGGGAAAGGGTATCCATGAACATGAAACTGTGTGTGAGCTAGACACCCATCTAACTAAAACTGTGTGTGAGCTAGACACCCATCTAACTAATCCATCCAGAAACAATGGACCTGCACGTGATGCATCCATGGGGAAAGGGTATCCATGAACATGAAACTGTGTGAGAGCTAGACACCCATCTAACTAATTAAGGAAATCATTGGTGTATCATTAGCTTCTTTTTTATGAAACCCAAACATTTTTTTTATATATTTTTAAATTTTTAATAATATTTAAATTCTATACATAAAACTAAGATGTACAATTTGATTATATATTTCTACTCACTTGTTACAAGTTAACTTTGTATTTATTTACATTGAACCATGTCTAGAATTATTCCCCATCTCCATTTCATATATTTGTCAAATAGTAACCAAGTCAACCATCCACCTCTTCCTCTTGACTACAAATTCCAAAAATATTGTCACAACGCTCATAAAAGCATGTAGCAATGAGTAACATAGTGAATGACTGTGAGTCGTCGTCCCATCCAGTGGTACAAATTGAACACGTCACTAGTCCTCAAGAGAGGTTAGCATGTCCTAGAAGTGCAAAGTGAAAATTAGGCATAAACAATGCTAACTTTTATTTATACTTTGTTTTCTAAAAATTTAAATAATAAAACAAAATTGATAAAGGGTTGTCAGATAAATTATCGGATATCCAATGGCTTGTTTGTTCTCCGTTCTACCCACATACAAAATCAACCAGGAAGAAAAGTTCAGGGCATTTACAAGAGTAATCTTAGGAGAAGAAAAGTTCAGGGCATTTACAAGAGTAATCTTGGAGAAGAGCATTTACAGTCCAGGGAATTTCAATGGGCCAATGGGAATGCATTTAAAAACACCATCTACTTTGTCTAAATTTAAAGTGAAAATCTACTGGATAATTGGACAATTTGGTCTTTATCGCTGATCTCGTGCAACTGGGCAATTTGGTCTTTGCACACTGCTTTGCCTCTGATCTTTGAATTTAGTATCAAGGCATAATCCCCCGTTTCCCGCTGGATCCAGATGTTGTACCCCAAAGTGTTTAAACAGACGTTCGACGCACCTTATTGTGTAACTGCTAGATGTACATTATGGCGTGAAGGGAGTGAGGGTCGTTGAAGGATCAGGAGCTTGAGAATGGATATCGGGAGGTGTCGTGGGAGAAATTGCTGCACTGCTCGATGTTCTGTCACGGTCAACAAATACAGCATCCACATCTACAAAATCAGGCGTTGTGGGCGACGGAAGATTATCTCGCTCACTTGTCAGCATCGACAGTACCTCGGACATTGAAGGCCGCAAAAATGAAGCTGCTTGCGTGCACAGCAGACCGATTTTAATCACTCTAAACCCTTCCTCCGACGAATAAGTTCCCTCCAATGCGGATTCCATAATTTCTAAAGTTCTTTCTGCTTGATACAGTCTCCATGTCTGGTTGCCCAATACAACGAAACAACATAAGACTTTTGTTAGCAAGGTATCACAACGCTATATTTGGAGATTTTAGAATATTTGCACTTGAAAGATATGATGAAATCCATATGAGACATACTGATTCGATAAGAAACTCCGTGCCTTGAACCAAATCCTGATTCTTTCTTCCGCTCACAATCTCAAGTAGAAGAACTCCAAAGCTGAATACATCTGCCTTCTCTGTCAGCTGCCCGCGTAAGGCGTACTCAGGCGCCATGTAGCCTCTGCATAATGTCATTTACAATGAACTCTCCATATCTTAAACTATGTTAAAAAGATATGAACCTTTGAGATATGTGAGTTGTAGTTGGTTCATATTCTATAATTTTTTATTAAAACAATGAAGGCATCAAAAGATTGAACTGGACAGATAATTCTTACAAAGTTCCGGCAACTCTAGTGTTAACGTGGCTCTGATCTTCTGCAAAGAGTTTGGCCAAGCCAAAGTCTGTTATTTTGGGTCTATGTTTATTATCCAGTAAAATATTGCTTGCTTTAATATCTCTGTGAATGATCCGAATTTGAGACTCCTCGTGAAGATATGCCAGACCACGCGCAGTTCCAACTATGATTTCATATCGCTCTCTCCATCTAAGTGAATGGCCTTTTTTGGTATCTGCAATCAATGCATATCGGTAAGTAAAAACATTAAGAAGCTACATACACAAACTGGAACAAATCAAAGATCCATGCGACCATTAAGCAGTTAAAGAGCAAGAAGCAACCGAATATAATTCTGTCTAGACTACTGTTCTCGAAGTATTCAAAAACCAGGAGCCTTTCTGAGCTTTTAACACAGCAACCAACCAACTTCACTAGATTTCTGTGTTGAACACGACTGATGACATTTACTTCATTCAAGAATTCAGCGTCTCCTTGACTTGATCCTTTTTTCAGCCGTTTAACTGCAACCTCTTGGCCGTCAGGTAGAATGCCCTGTACATCAATCCGGTTTAAATTCTTTATATTCTTTATTATGACTTGGAGCTGTTGCTTGCTATAACTCTATCCCAAATGAAATGAGAGCAGTTATTTAACGCTTACATTAAATCAGCTTTTAATTACTTGAGCTCTTGGTCCTGGATATAAATCACTAATTTAATTGAATGAATGACGTAACACTCACTTTATAGACGGACCCAAAACCTCCCTCGCCAAGTTTGTTCTCTGCGCTAAAATTGGAAGTAGCCTGTCTCAGAATATGGTACTTAAAAATGAGTACCTGATTCAGCTCAGGAAGCGATAAGCTGATTTCTGTTTCCTCACCTGCCACAACAATTACATGACGTCTATTTATGTTGAGGTACATCAAGGCCTAAGCAGTTCATAAGAGACCTGCTAATAAGGGGTACAATTTCGGGATCTCTGATAGTAAGACGGGTTTTTCTTTTTGAAAAAAAAAGATTCGGGACCTTTGGTTATGGGAATCTGTTTCCAACTGTTCCGTCGAATCCACATGAAAAGGCCTATGGATGCAATTAATCCAGCCGTAGCGCCTACTACGCATAGAGCTATCGGAAGCACCTTAGATCTTTTTCCTCCTACAAATTTGCACATAAAGCCTTCTTAAATTAGCTATGTTTATTTCACCGAATGAATTAATATCTTTAAAACCAGTATGTCCCCAATTGTTGTAAAGCTATGGTGACAGAAGTAGTGCACCAAAATGAAATATTTTAGTAAATTGGCAAATCTTTTATTTTACTAAATGAACAAAACCACTATTCCCCTTCTGATGATAACATACCGGATCTCGGAGGAACCTCGCCCGGCGTCGGCGTCGGCATCGGCGGAAGCACGGAAGTATTGAAAAAGTTGTAAATCTCGTAACGCAGACCGCAGTGGCGACTTCGGTAGAGTGCTCCATTAGCTCCAGTTGCGCATGCTCTGTTATTGATATTAGTCAATCGACCCGGACCGGATATCTTTGACTGACCTTCAGATAAGCAGGAGCGGCAGTTTGTTAGGGACAGATCTCTCCAACACTGGGCGAAACTGTACATTTCCCTCGAATCCGAATAAACGGTGTCCACTTTAATTCTAGCAAAAAGTTGAGGACTCTGCACAGCTTTTTCGATGATATCAGAGAGCACTTGCTCAGTAATATTTCCAAACTGCCCTGCCGCGTCGCTTTTCTGTGGGTTGCAAACAACATTCGTAGTCTCTCCCTCGCTATAATCGTTGTAAAAGTCACTATTGGCGTATTTTAAGAAACACTCGTTTAGCCAAACGAATCCAGCGTTGTTGGTTTGACACATCTCAACAACCAATTTTGCGGCCTCCGTTTCGCACTGTTTGCAGTCCGAGAAATCTAAATCCCCCCTGCATTGGGCAAGCCCATAAACAACATTACTACTGTTTTGACCCACAACAGTAGTGTTGAATCCGCTTGTTGAAACATTATCCACCAATGATTTAAAAACCTGGTTTAGATTATGCTGGTAATCGCTACCGTAACTATATTGCTTATCCGAGCAAGCAGACCAATTAGAATAATTAACCTCCAGAGCTGCTAAGAGCTGCAGACGCGTCCATACACTGACGATAAGAAACACACAGCTGATTAATGTTTTCGCCTTCACCGCCATTGCAGGGCAGGACGCGCGCTGAACGCCCTTCTCCATTTCTTTCTAATTTGATGAGGGAAGGTGCTCCTGTACTATTTCAAAGATGAGTTAGAGAAAAGGCGCAGCCGTATGGGGGTTAAAGGTTTTAGGTCCACATTAGTGGTTATGTAGTTTTGACTAAATGGTTTTGGTGACGTGTGGTATTAGAGCCTTGCTCATTGTAATGTGTTTAAGTTGAGCTGGTTCACATGGTCTTGCTAGGATGTTGCTGGGATTGGTTGTACAGGGTTGTATTTAATTCCTATGATAATAATATATTTCTTATTAGGTTGTTTTTTTCTTGTTCAAGACAGTGAGTCATGGTGTGCATGGTTTACAAATAGTGTTATTGTTGTGTATTTGATTTTATGATTATTGATTATGCATTATTTTTTTTCCTATGACAACTATTCATAATACCAATGTGGTTGTTTCTCTTCAAAAAAAATTGTTTCATAATAGCTAACATTTTCTATATTGAGCACTATATTTTATGATAGGAAATTGGAAGAAAAGAGAAACTATTTTATAAGTCTAAGTTTAACTTTCTAACCATTAAAATAAATTATATATATATATATATATATATTTATTTATTATTTATATTTTGTATTAAAAGCTAAGTTGATCAATGTTTACTTCATGAGCAATAGATCCACGTGCAACAAATTTCTTACCTACTTATCTATTTAATGATAATGTTAATATTGTGTCCAATATTTATTATTAGCCATTTAACTATTAAGAGTTAACTCAATTATTAGGAGTTTGTATTTACTAAACTATCGAGGCTATTTTAGAGTGAGCTATCACTCACAAAGCAATACCATATCATGTGTGTTCATATTGGGGCATAAAAAATGAGGAAAAAATGAAATAATATAGTGAGCATATAATAGGGGGGTAAAGGGTTTTTATATATTGCATAGCAATGTATATATTAATAAGTGGGCTAGAGAAATAGAGATTCATGAGTATTGTGGGAGTATCGAGAGTGAGAAGGAGAAATAAAAATCTATGGTAATATTAGGTTCATAGTAACCTAATATTAAAATCTATGTCCCTAGTATTGACATGCAATTCAGGCTAATGTTAAATTCTTAAAGTAAAAGTGGCATTCTCCTTTATCTTTCAATTTCATCCTTTTGCTTAAATTTTTAACATTACCATGAAATATCTCACGATATTTGAGAGTGGTTTTTACCTCATTAGATTTCATATGGAGAAAGTAGAATTTTAGATCTCACTCAAAATCGAGTAGACTTATTAGTTTTTCAAGATTTCAGGATCGGGGTGATTGCAATGTTTCACTTGGATTTTTCCATGTACTAGGGTATGGAATTCGTATTTAATCAAGATAACCAAGCCCTCTATGTATTTTCATGTTAGTTACATTGGTTATTAAGCTCCTCTATCATGACCCTACTAAAAATGTACCCATCATTCAAACAAAATATTAATGACAAGGATCCAAAGACCAACAATGATTTTGATAATATGTAGGTATTTGTTGTAGCATGTGTTTTTTGGATGCTAGAGGCCATTCAAAGCCTATTTGTTGATGTATTTTTGATTCACAGATGGATTGCACTCAATATTATTTTGGTTATATGCACCCTTAGATGCTATATAAATGAGAATTTGTAATTTGTGGAATTGTGGTTGATGAAGATTATAACTACTAGATGAATGATATTATATGGTTTAATCCATGTTTTTATATTTTTTAATCACAAATTCATCATTCAACATGATTTTGTTGACATATATTCATCAAAACATATAAAAATATATATTATATAAAAATTCACTCCCAATATCACTCCCAACCTGAGAGCTTTTGAAAATGTCACCCCTCGCTCCTGCTTCCACTGCCATTTCCCACTTCTACTCTTTCTTCGTGCTTCTACTCCTAAGTAACCTTGCTCCAAAACATGTATGCATCGCATTACTAATACCTCTATGATTAATGTCTAATGTGTGTGTATTTTGAATTTTTTACCTGTTGCTCAGCTAGTGATCCTCCCAATGATGGGCTAGTAGATAAGACAACATATATGACACCTTCACCATTTCCTTACATTAGTGATGAGTAGGTTGAATGAAAGTGAAGGAAATAATGATACTGACTACTACTTTGTAGAGGGCACATGCATACCACATGAGCTAGTGAAATAAACTATTTTTTGGAAGAGGATGTATGTACGCTAAGGGCACACATGTCACACGTTTAGTTAATTCCAATTTAGATGTTTCAAGTTTAGCAATTTCAGTTTTGGATAGAGATATTCATTGTACTTTCTTTCCTCCTCTTATATAAGCAAGATTAAACGTGCACCATTGTATTGGTTATCGAGTTTTGTTTTGAACTATTCTAACATATCATTTTTAGTATTAAATAGAATATAGATGAAATTGAGAGTTTAAATCTATGTATTTTCCCTTAAAATTTTTCAAAGCGTTCATTTGTAAATCAACCAACTTATATTTGCCTCTTTTTTATTGAAACTTTGAAGTTTTAAACTACCTAGTATTTAGGTTATTCTTTATAGGTGCAGAATTTGCTTACCATTGTTAATGAAAATAAAGGGATATAAATATAAAGGGGTATATAAAATGTTAATGAAAAGATGGATACCTGCAATATCTAGTGAAAATAGGGGATTTTTAAATTGGGAAGGTGTATTGGATTCGTATTGGTAGGGGGTTAAATAAGGTGAATTTTAGAGGTATTTTCCAATATATAGTCAATTTAAGGGTATTGTTTAGTATGCCACAAACACACATTCTATATTAGTGGTTCATTGAGTGAATCCGCCCGTGCGAGTTATAAATTTATTTAACATCATATAAAATTATGTTTGTTATTTTTACAGTTTTACTTGTTGACATAGTAACTAATATTGTTAAGGCAAAAAAAATCAAAACAATTGCTTCCTCTTGCAAAGAAATTGTTCTTCCAATTACATAGGACCTTTCTAAAACATTAAAAAAAGGAATACAATTGTTTCGAAGAAATTAGGAAAATCATCTTCAACCATAATAACCCAATAATGTCATCAAAAAGATTAAAACAAATTATAATAAAAATCCATATTTTTTATACATTCAAGCTAGGATATAATGATCTACATTATGATTAATGGACTTGCATTGAAAAATATGCTTTTGAAATTTTGATCTATGCTGTAAGAAATGGAATCCGAAAAGTGATTTATTGAAAAAATGCACTAATAATAAGTAGAGGCCTGGGAGAAGATATTTTTATTAAGAATTTCAAGCCAAACATCGTCCTTAATGGTTCAATGTAACTAAATATATCCCTAATGTCATAGGTGGTCAAAAGGAAAACATAGATCAACATGAGTCATTGATAAAACTTGAAAGAAGAGAAGTTATAGAGTGCTACAATTTTAAATTGTCAAAGCTCATTTTCCACTATATAGTTTAGGTTAAACTAAATAAAGTTTACAATACATTTCATTGATTCTCAAACACATTGGATGCATAAAACACACCTGTTGGAATACTGGAGTGAATATATGCAACTTTCACTACATAATGTTAATCTACCTTTAAGATTTATTATACTGTTTTATTTCCCCAAAAAGTATAGCTATTTTGGATCTCTAATATTTTTCATCTTTAATAAGGTGACTTGTTGGCATTGATAATGCTTTAAATTTCATAGAATTAAAATCTTAAATTTACTCCAAAATTAGTCTGAAGCCATATTGTTGCATAATTTCAATATCTTAGTGTGATTTAGAGTGAATTATGTTTTTATTTTCAGACAAAAAAACCATTGTTTTATATAATGTACCAGTGCATATGTTCAAAAAGTGTCTTTGGAAAAAAATATTTCAAAGGTATTCCAAAGGCTTAGTAAGAAAAATGTAAGGTAAAAGTACATATCTGCCATAGTTTTAGTAAGATCTACCAATGCCTCAGAATAGAATGAAGTTAAGATAAGATATGTCCCTATCTGTAGGCCAGACAAAATGTGGAGCATGACCAGTGGACAAAATCACAAATCAAAATATGAAGAGAAGTATAATGTTGCTATGGGAGGGGGATAGTACCCTCGACACTGATGGAATCTGCCTCCAGGAGTATGTAATGCATATATCCAAAGTTTTCAGTGATCCCCTTCTTTGACAGTGAGTCTGCAACCCAATTTTTCTTTCGAAAAATGTGTCGGAAGGGGATCGAAGAGAATGTCCTTTTGAGGATATGAATATGAGAAATCCAAGTAGTAATATGGGGAGGGGAGAGCTTTGTGTTTTCCGTCAAACCTTCAATAAGTAAATACGAGTCCCCATATACAAGTAGGGTTTCAATGGAGAGATGTTTGGAGAACCAAAGAATTCTTCAGAGAGCCAAGAATTAAGCCCTCATGTTTGTTCCTGGAGCACCATTCCAGTGTATCTTTAATTGAAACTTTTGTTCCACATGAAGCCATAGACCATAACAACATTGCGTTCGTTGTGCAACACCATCAAAGAACATTGTCGAGAAGTGCAAGGGATGTGAAAGATATCTGTGAGAACGATCCCCAATGGGTCGAATGGAAAAATTGACCTTCTAGAGACATAATAAGATCTTATGAGTGATACAATAAAAAATGATGGAAATTCTCTTTAAGATGTCTCCATTCACGACACACCATATTTCCCAAATCACAAGGAAAGGAGTTGCCATAATATTACCTCCCATACAAACCACCATTGGAGACATTCTTCTATGTGTCGCAATATTCTCCAAGGTAGATTAAAATAAGAGAATACTCCATTACAAAATGTGATAGCGATTGGGAGTTCAAAAAACAGATGAAAATTGTTTTCGGAAGTGTTCCTGCATAGAAGGCATCTCCCTGACCCATGAAATCCTCTCTTACATATATTCTCTTGAGTAAGGTTCTTGTTCCTCCAAACTAGCGAGATAAATAGAATGATATTAATAGGGATTTCAAGTTTCCAAACCTTACAGAACCAACAATAATTATGTAGAGCATAAATAGTGAGGATAAGATGCTTGTAAGTGTCTCATACTTCCACCATATTAGCTTGCATATTTTTGACCCATGTGATGAGGTCCCCTTCCTCTGTTCTACAAAGTCCCACTAATCTTAGTGACTAAATAAATAATTCCCATTCCAAAGCTTATACACCTGTCTGGCCCATCTCCCCAGCCTATTTCCAATTACGAAAACTCTCATTGCAGCCAACAATTGCTTTTTCTAATAGAAATATGCCACAAGCATGTAGCTATCGCAACAGGCCCCTAATCAAATTATGGGCAAGAACCACTTCATTAATGCTATGAATACCTATAATGATATGCTTACCCATCCAAAAGTCTAGCAGATTCTCTGAAAAAACAAATCCCTCACTTTTTGGAAGCTTACTCAAATATAAGAGCTATAATTTCTTTGAAGAAGTCTCGATCCAATCGAGTCTTCAACCCATTTCTTTTGCAAGTATTTTATGGAGATGTTGTCCCTCCATATTTTATCGTTGAATAGTTCGCTCCATAGGGATTTCATAAGAAATGCCCAGCCAAAGATTTTTATATCTAAAATACCCCAACCACCTTGATCCTTTGGGATAGTAATACTTTCCCATTTTGTGAGATGATATTTTTGAATTTCTTCCCTTCCTGCCCAAATAAAATATGCCATAATGTATTTGATTTTGTTAATGATGGCCAAGGGGAGGATATATAAATGTTCCTAGTATATAGTTAGTTATTTAAGCATAACTTGTGCCAATATGTATCCACCCCCAAGGGACAACCATCAATGTGCTCATCCATTTAGCCTATGCCTAAATTTGTTAGTTATACAAAGTCAATATGCATTTTTGTAGTTATTGTTAAAATATGGCAACAAGAATATTCTAATTTAATTTGTCCTTGAATTAAAATCAAATTTAGTCTTAATAGCTACTTGGAAATAATTAATTAATTCATTATGGATTAATTAGTTGGAGAAATTCAAGTTAGAAGTCTTTCTGAAGTCATGCAAGAGTTATCCCTTAATTTAGGGAGATAAGATTGAGTTATATTTGAGTTGTAATTATTTAACTCAATTTACTGAGTTAAGTCAAGTTAAATTAGTTCCAAATTGTTTAAGGAACTAATGGTGAGTTAACAGTCAGTTGATACATGCATGCACTCATCTAGTGCTACTCCAGTTAACTGAAGATTCCCTCATCAGAAACTCATGCATGTCTATTCTGATAAAGACCCAGTTGAGATTAAAGTCAAGGACAATGTACTATTAGTTGCATGTGTTTTCTTATAAAAAAAGTCATGCATGCAGAAGGAACAATTCCTTGAGGATTGTGTAGTTTTGACAGTGTGTGAGAACAATGTTACACTTAGTAATAGGGAAATCATCCACTAGGAATAGCACAAGGAAATAGGAGCTTGGAGGGTAGAGAGGAAGGCTGAAGAGCAGCCAAGATTTCATGTGAGCATCTATGAGGATTGTATTGAGAGCTAGCTAGCTGTGAGAGTTAAGGCTTTGTATAATTCCTATGTATTTCCACCTTGTATGATAATACAGATAGTGGGGTTTTTAGCTGAGGCTTTCTCCGAAGTATTTTCATGTGTATTGTGCATTGATTCTTCTTCTTCTGGTTATATGTGTTCAGCTCGATCTTTAAGCTTCCACAAACTTAGATAGTAGAAGTAGGTTATAATATTCCGCTTTGATTTATATTGCATTATCAGGTTAACCTACAACAGATTTTCTATAGTTTAGCAGAGAGCTATATTTGTAGGAAATTTCTACATGTTATGAGAGCTGTGAACTGTATAGTGAGAAGAGAATTTGAATTTTGAAGTTCGGGGTTGTAGGTGCAAATAAAATTCATATCATACTTCAAGGTTTGCCAATGGCATTCTATGGATTGAGAGTCGAGTATGCCTTGGAAGGTAGCTCAAATTACATAGCATGGAAAGATAGAATGGAGGTGTATTAGAATACAATGGCTTGAAGGAATTCATTGATCAAGAAATCCCAAAGCTACCTTTAACCAATGCACAAGAGTTAGCTAAGTGGAAGAAGTGTGTGGCGAAGGCAAGTCGAATCATCCTTGAGGGAGTTCAAGACCATATTATCTCGAGTATCCATGGGAAGGATACTCCATTTTGAATGTGGAAGAAATTGAAGGACCTCTACCAGAACAATAGCGACCAGAGGAAATTAGCACTCAAGGATAATCTTTGAAGAATCAAGATAGAGAAGGGCGATACTATTTCCACATATCTAAACAAGCTCACCACCTGCAGAGATGAGTTTGGCAGTGTGGTAATAACTGTTAGGATATTCCGACACATAGGATATAGTTAAGTTCATCTTGGTCTAGTATAGAGTTAGGTTAGAGTTAGGTAAAGTGTGTTTCTTTACCGTTGTACATTTTGTAACTTACAATCCGACGGTCACGATATGTAGTGATCCGACGGTTCACTCTCACCTCGGTATTACCGACACTTGATCCGTGGCTTGACACCCGATTGGTCCATGAGTTCTATTTAAAGCGCATGGAGGGTCATTGTTTGGGTAATCCGTGCATGAGAGAAGCTTATGTAAATTTTCATTCTTTGATTAATAAATTGTCTGTACCCACGTTGGGACAGGCCGTGGACTGTTTCCCTCCTTGCACTCTGAGGGTTTTAACCACGTCAAAAATACTGGTGTATTGATTTGAGATCTGGTTGTGAGCGGTGTCCTTTTGGTATTCTTTCTGAGGAACTTACCCTGTAAATTCCTACATGGTATCGGAGCTATTTGAGGGCCGCGTCCGTTGGTGATCCAAATCTGAAGCCGGTAGAACTGCATGCGGCTGTCGTTTCCTAGATCTGCTGTTTCTGACTGCTTTCGGGCCGAGAGGACTGCTCTGTTGCGTTCGGAGCATCTGTTTCAGTGAGGAACCCCTTTCGTTTCACGCGAAAAGGTTTCCGGTAGCCCTAGCTGCGTCATTTTTCAGATCGGGAGGTATACAGTGTTTTTTTTTGCAGTTTACTGTCATTTTCTCTCTGCTTATTTCGGTTTCGGTTTATTTAGCCTTTTTTTTCCGGATCTATACCTTTCATTTCTGCGTATGCTCTTTGCCCTGCGACTCTGTGCGATCTGGGCAAATCAGAAACAGAAAGAAAGGATTTTTCTCATGCGTATGCTCTTTTCCCTGCACCTTAGTGTGATCTCGGAAAATCAGAAACATTGAGAAAAATATTTAGTTTTTCGGCTAAAAGCTAACTTTGAGATTTTTTTTAAAAATTTCTAGTTTTTTGGCTAAAGCTAACTTCGAGCCGTAAGGTTCGTTTTTCTTTGGATATTCGTGTTGGGTTTTGTGTTTTGTGTTTTGTAGGGGAAAAGAGTCTTCCCAAGGCAAGCACGCAAATCGAGGCCCCCCCCCCCCCTCTCTCTCTCTCTCTCTCTCTCTCTCTCTCTCTCAAATATTTTGTATAGATCAATTGGTTCAAAGACCTTTTAAGAGAGTAGAGGTCTTGGGTTCAAGTCTCCATTTTGTGGGGGCGGATTTTTTCATTCCCGCACATTCGCGCACTTTGCCGGCAACGTCAACAATTTTTTTTCAAAAAGCCATAACTTCTTCATCCGGAAGCCTTTTTCAGAGCCGTTTTTTTTAAAAACCGCCTATTTTTTCGAGATCTATCCATTGGACCACTTACTTTCAGCATCTTCAGCTTCAGTTGTTTTTCAAAAAATGGAAAGTCCATGCCAAGTCATTCTTGACAGCACTAACTACTTCCAATGGGTAGCCTACATGGGAGATTTACTTAGAAGTAAAGGTCTCTTCAGAATAGCCACAGACCAAGAGAAGAAACCCAAAGATGAAGACAAGGCCGAAAAATGGGAAAATCGACAAGATCAAGCACGTGGTTTGATAGGAATGTCTGTTTCTCCTGATCTTAGATTCCACATTGCAGAAATTGAAACTCCTCATGAAGCATTAGAAAAACTTGCTAAAGTTTTTGGGATTAAAAATGAAATTAGAGCCCATCAACTTGAGAATGAGTTGCTTACTTTGGATCCTAATAATTTTTCTTGCATTGAAGATTTCTTGTCCAAATTCAAGACCCTTAGATATCTCTTGGAAGGTGTTAAAGTTAAGAAAGAAGATGGTAACCTTATTTATTCCATCCTTACTAAGTTGGGACCAGCCTACTCTGTATTTGTTTCCACTTTCCATTCTACCAGGGAAGCTTTCATTTGTCAAGGCAAAGACTACAAGCCCCCTTCCTTTGACTCCTTTTGTGATTCCTTAATAAGAGAACAAGAAAAACTCTTACACCTTGGTCTTCTTAATCTTGGAAACTCTTCCTCGAAAGCGTTAGCCGCCCAGCAGCAACCAAATTCAAAGAATCCTAAGAAGTCTTATCCTCAAAGGAATGGTCCTAAACCAACTCAGCCTCAAGATGAAAGATCATTTCAGCAATATGACAAGACCAATAAAAACAAATGGAAGAAGACTGACAGACATTGTAACTTTTGTAATCGAGATGGCCACTTAGAATCTAAATGCTTTAAGAAGATGGAAGCCTTGGAAGCCGCAATGAAGAAACATAACATCCATATGGAGCCTACTTCAACTTCAACTTCCGGAACGGCATTTTCTGCATGTCATCGTCAATCATCTCAGTCTGGTTATGCATTAAATGTATCTTCTTCTTCTTCTCATTCTCATGAGTGGCTCATTGATTCTGGAGCCTCTTGTCACATGGCCAAAAACCAAGCCATGTTTTCTTCTTTAAATGATTGTAACACCAAAAATATATATGTTGGTGATGATAGATCTCTTAATGTTGTAGGGACTGGAACTGTTCATCTAGACAATGGTCAGTTCAATGATGTATTATGTGTTCCAAACTTATCCTGCAACCTTCTATCTGTCTATCAGATAACTCATTCAGGTGAAGGTAAAATTGTTGAATTTTCACCTCATGATGTTGTAATCAAGGATCTAAAAGATCCTAAACAGATTCTAGCTACTGGTCTTGCTGATGATTCCAAAAGGTTGTATAAGTTTCACAACTTTGGGTCATCCCATCTTCCCTCAGTATTTGTTGCTCATAATGATGAAGTGAGCAAACTTTGGCATGAGCGGTATGGTCACTTAAACTATCGCTCCCTTCAGCATCTATGTAAAGAAAACATGGTGACAGGTCTTCCTATGGTATCTTGCAAAGATGGTGTTTGTTCCGGATGTGTACTCGGAAAACATCATCGGGACAGTTTTGACAAACGTGCCTCTTGGCACGCCTCAGCCCCTTTACAGCTTGTGCACAGTGATTTATGTGGTCCTCTTCCTGTTGCTTCATTCTCTGGCTGCAAGTACTTCTTAACTTTCATTGATGATTTCTCCAGACGCACTTGGGTATACTTCTTAAAACTCAAGAGCGAAGTATTTACCACCTTTTTGGCCTTCAAAGCATTCGTTGAAAAACAATCTGGACATCAAATTCTTAAGCTAAGAACTGATAATGGTGGAGAATATGTTAAAAATGCATTCATCAACTTTTGCACTGAAAATGGAATTCAAATGCAACATACTGTTCCATACACTCCACAACAAAATGGTGTAGCTGAAAGGAAAAATCGCACCTTAAAGGAAATGGCTAATTGTATGCTGCAATCTAAAGGACTCAGTCTTAGTTTTTGGGCCGAAGCAATTAATTGTGCAAATTATATAATCAATCGCACTCCTACTAAGGTTCTAGAGAATATCACTCCAGAAGAAGCCTGGAGTTCCATTAAACCAGATGTAAGTCACTTTCGTGTGTTTGGAAGTGAAGCATGGGCCCATATTCCAGATGAAAAGCATAAAGCCTTAGAACCTAAGAGTGAGAAATGTACTTTTGTTGGATATTCTGAAGATGTAAAAGGCTATAGACTTATTCCATTTAAGTCCAAAAATGTTATCATTAGAAGAGATGTAAAATTTGATGAAAATAAATCGGCCTGCGAGCCTAGTCCGGCGGATGTGCCACCTCTTCCTATCTCTTCTATCTTTGAAAACATTTCTTCTTCTGATGATGAAAGCGAGGATGATAATCCTTCCCCACCTTCTTAGGATCCTCAACTTCCAAGATGGGTCCGTGCTACTCGGGATGCAGCAGGTGATCTTGCCGGTGATCCTACAGATCAGCGACGTACACGTTCTCAGTTTGAAAGAGCCTCTTCTTTACTGGCTCAAGCTCCAGTAAATCATGATCCTGACACTTTTGCAGAAGCTTCAGGCCATCCACATTGGGAAACAGCTATGAATGAAGAATATCATTCATTGATGACAAATGATACATGGGATCTTGTTCCTCTACCAAAGGGACGCAAACTTGTTAGATGCAAATGGGTTTACAGAACCAAGTATGGACCAGATGGGAAAGTTGATAAACATAAAGCTCGTCTAGTTGCTAAGGGCTTTTCACAGGTTGAAGGCATTGACTACACTGAAACCTTCTCTCCAGTTGCCAAAATGAACTCTATCCGCCTTGTTCTTTCCCTTGCTGCCTCTTTAAAATGGGAAGTCCATCAAATGGATGTTAAATCTGCCTTCTTGCATGGTGACTTGCAGGAAGAAATCTATATGGAACAACCCATTGGCTTCATACAAACAGACTCCAGCCTCGTTTGTCGACTTAAGAAATCCCTTTATGGCCTCAAGCAAGCTCCTCGAGCTTGGTATGCCAAAATGGATAGCTTTCTTTTAGAATCTGGCTTTTCTAGGTGTCATTCTGACAATACTGTCTACACCAAGAAAGTGGGCAACTCTCTCATCATCCTTGTTCTTTATGTTGATGATCTTATTCTTACTGGTAGTGATCCCAACCTTATAAACCATGTGAAGTCCAGCCTTAAAAAGAAATTTGAAATGACAGACCTAGGACACTTACACTATTTTCTCGGTCTTCAAGTCTTGCAATCCCAAGAGGGTATTTTCCTTTCCCAGTCCAAGTATGCTTGTGATATTCTTCGTCATTTTCACATGGAAGACTGTAAGCCAGCCACTTCTCCCTTTCAGTCTGGAGTCAAACTTTCAGTCTCTTGTACTTCTCCTGAAGTTGATGCTACCTTATACCGTCAACTTGTCGGAAAACTCTTGTATTTAACCCATACTCGTCCTGATCTTTCCTTTGCTGTTGGCCTTGTTGCTCGTTTTATGCAAAACCCCCGTGAAAGTCATTGGAAAGCAGCTAAAAGAATACTTCGTTATGTTCGAGGTACAGTACAGTTTGGGATTCATTACAGTGCCAAAGCAGCTCCTCTGTTAGTTGGTTTCACTGATTCTGATTGGGCTGGTGACCTTGATGATCGGAAGTCTACTGCCGGTTATGTCTTCACTCTTGGTTCAGGACCTATTACATGGGCTTGTAAGAAACAGGCTGCCATTTCTCTTTCATCAGCAGAAGCAGAGTATCGTGGTGCCGTGGAAGCTAGTAAGGAAGCCTTGTGGCTTCGTCAGATCCTATCAGAGTTTGGCTTTGAGCAGCAGCATCCAACCACACTTTGGTGTGATAATCAAAGTGCCATTCAGCTATGCAAAGATCCAGTCCAGCATCAGCGCAGCAAACACATTGAACTACACATGCACTTCATCAGAAAGCTCATTCATGACCATGTTCTTGAAGTGCAATATTGTCCAACAGATGATCAGGTTGTAGACATCTTCACAAAGGCTCTCACAGAGGCGAAGTTCACTAAACTTCGATATATGCTTGGAGTTCAGGAAGTTGTCACTAAGGGGGGATAGGCTCTAGTGCCTCCTTCCTTCTCCTATTGTGTCATATTTGTAAATCCTTCAATCCTATCCCAAGTTGTTCTTAAGGGGGGATGTTAGGATATTCCGACACATAGGATATAGTTAAGTTCATCTTGGTCTAGTATAGAGTTAGGTTAGAGTTAGGTAAAGTGTGTTTCTTTACCGTTGTACATTTTGTAACTTACAATCCGACGGTCACGATATGTAGTGATCCGACGGTTCACTCTCACCTCGGTATTACCGACACTTGATCCGTGGCTTGACACCCGATTGGTCCATGAGTTCTATTTAAAGCGCATGGAGGGTCATTGTTCGGGTAATCCGTGCATGAGAGAAGCTTATGTAAATTTTCATTCTTTGATTAATAAATTGTCTGTACCCACGTTGGGACAGGTCGTGGACTGTTTCCCTCCTTGCACTCTGAGGGTTTTAACCACGTCAAAAATACTGGTGTATTGATTTGAGATCTGGTTGTGAGCGGTGTCCTTTTGGTATTCTTTCTGAGGAACTTACCCTGTAAATTCCTACAATAACTACTGCCGATGATGATATGGTGAGCCTCGCTCTTCTTGGCCTTCCAAAGAGTTCGAATAGCTACCAGGACTCTGAGAATGGAAGGGAGAAACTACCGGATTGGAAATGACTGTGGCCAGACCTTATGCAGGAGGAGATCAGGAGGAGCACACAAGATGGTTCTTCATCCAAGGATGATGATGAAGAAAATCTGGCCTTAGCAAGTAAGCCAAGGAAAGGGAAGGGGAAATCTTCCCATTCCAAATCAAATTCTTCACATGGAGCGTATAAGGGTGACATGTCTAAAGTGAGATGCTTTAATTGTCACAAGATGGGACATTATGCGACTAATTGGACATCGAAGAAGTCCAAGAAGGGATCCTCGGAAGGATCAAAAGGTCAGGCATTAGCCTCTCAGTTCGAAATGGAATTTATCGTCATTGCATGCATGGTGTCATTGATGATGGGTTGTATCTGGTATCTTTACAGTGGAGCCTCATTCCACATGACCGGTGATAAAAGTTTATTTAGTACCTTGGAGGAGAAAGACCTCAAGATGCGCATAGAGATGGGTGATGATGGAAAGTATAGTGTTTCAGGAGTGGGCATGGTTGCTTTTCAGAGGGAGCATGGAGCTCCTATCACCTTGACAGATGTGAAGTATGTGCCTCGACTGAAGAAGAACTTGGTATCAGTCGCGATGTTCGAGGATGAAGGGTACGATGTTGTCTTCAGTACAGGAAAGGCATTCTTAAGACAAATAGCGACAGGTCAGACCAAGAGAATAGGGATTTGGGTGAAGAATCTTTATAAACTAGAGGTAGATGATTATGCAGCATTGAGTACGAAAGTAGAATTTTTGCAAAGCCAAGACATTGGCGAGTTGTGGCACAGCCGGTTGGGCCATTTGCATCATGGGGCTTTGAAGATAATGCAGCAGATATCTATAGGACTTCCCAAAGGTAAACTTTAGCAAGTTGACACATGCAAAGGTTGTACCTTGGGAAAGTACACCAAATCTTCCATTCATGATTGAGACAGTCGAGCAGAGGCTATCTTAGAGTGAGTTCATACTGATGTGTGTGGACCATTCTCAACGGCATCCACAGTGAAGCAAATGTATCTTGTGATTTTCATTGATGACTATTCTCGTAAATGCTAGATTTATTTCATGCAGAAGAAGGACCAAACTTTCACAAAGTTTTGTGAGTTCAAAGCTTTGGTTGAGAAAGAGTCACTAAAGAAGATCAAGGCCTTGAGAAGGTAAAATGGTGGAGAATATGTCTATCAAGAGGTTAAGGACTTCTGTGCAATGGAAGGAATTAAACGAGAGCTGACGACACCTCATAACCCACAACAGAATCGGGTGGCCGAGAGGAAGAGCAGAACTATTGTAAGGGCAACATGGGCAATGTTACATGACCAAGGCCTACCACTTCACTTGTGGGCTAAGGCATGCAACAGAGTGGTCTATTTGAAAAATAGAAGCCCACATCACATACTTGGGATGAAGACATCAGAGGAAGTGTTCTTCAGTAAGAGACCAGATGTGGGTCACTTCAGGATCTTTGGCTCATCGATATATTGCCATGTGACAAAGGATGCACGAAAGAAGCTCGAGCCGACAATAGAGTTGGGGATACTTGTGGGGTACACTGATACACCTCACAATTATCGGCTATACTTGCCTACCAGTCAAAGGACAATGGTTCCCAGAGATCTCAAGTTTGATGAGAAGAAGTCCATGCGAGTTTCCCTTGAGAGGGAGCTCCAACTACAGGCTGTGGAGGAACTATTGGTTCCTAAGGAGGAGGAACCTCATACTGATGTGGAGCAGTCACATGCAGAGGTTCCAGTAGTGGAGACATCCACTCAAGAAGATTCTTCCAGAGACGGATGAAAGCACACAATAGAATCTGACAGATTGTTGCAGGATGCGAGAGAGAATATGGGAGCACCATCTTCTCAATGTAGACAGAGGAGGTCACCTGAGAGGTACACTGGATACATGGCCCTTGTTGGGGAATGTGCTGAGACCAAGCCATCTTCGTTTGAGGAGATAGTGCAGTAGCCAATTTGGGTTGACGCTATGGTGGAGTATGACTCCATAGTTCATAACAGTGTTTGAGACGTGGTTCTGAGACTGGAGAACAAGTCAGTTGTGAGTTCCCGTTGGATTTACAAGGTAAAGCAAGCTGCTGATGGTAGTGTGGAGAAGCATAAGGAAATATTTGTTGCACGTGGATTTTCACAGATTGAGAGGATCATGTTATTGTAGTATATTTCGACAGAGGAGCAAGATGTTGACATTTTGACAAAGACATTGTCAAAGTGTAAATTCGAGTTCCATAGAGACACGATCAGGGTGGTATATAATCCCTTTCTTGATGAGAGGGAGTGTTGAAATATGGCAACAAGAATATTCAAATTTAATTTGTCCTTGAATTAAATTTTGAATTAAAATCGAATTTATTCTTAACAACTACATGGAAATAATTAATTAATTCATTATGGATTAATTAGTTGGAGAAATTCAAGTTAGAAGTGTTTCTAAAGTCATGCAAGAGTTATCCCTTAAATTAAGGAGATAAGATTGAGTTATATTTGAGTTGTAATTAGTTAACTCAATTTACTGAGTTAAGTCCAGTAAAATTAGTTCCAAATTGTTTGAGGAACTAATGGTGAGTTAACAGTCAGTTGATGTATGCATGCACACAACTAGTGCTAATCCAGTTAATTAAAGGTTCCCTCATCAGAAACTCATGCATGTTTATTCTAAGAAAGACCTAGTTGAGATTAAATTGAAGGACAATGTACTATCAGTTGCATGTGTTTTCTTATAAAGAAAGATCATGCATGCAGAAGGAACAATTCCTTAAGGATTGTGCAGTTTTGACAGTGTGTGAGAGCAGCCTTACACTTGGTAACATGGAAATCATCCACTAGGAACAACCTAAGGAAATAGGAGCTTGGAGGGCAGAGAGGAAGGGTGGAGAGCAGCTAAGATTACCTATGAACATTTGTGAGGATTGTACTGAGAGTTGGCTATCTATGAGAGCTAAGGCTTTGTATAATTCCTATGTATTTCTACCTTGTATGATAATAGAGATAGTGGGGTTTTTAGCTGAGGTTTTCCCCGAAGTATTTTCATGTGTATTCTAAATTGATTCTTCTTCTTCTAGTTATATGTGTTCAAATCGATCTTTAAGCTTCCAAAAACTTTGATAGTAGAAGTAGGTTATAGTATTCTGCTTTGATTTATATTTCATTATCGGGTTAACCTACAACAAATTTCTACAATTTAGGAGAGAGCTAGATTTGTAGGAAATTTCTACAGTTATTGGGCTTGAGTCTAAAGCCAAGGTATGTGATGTCGTCACGCAAATATTGAGATTGGAAGTTGAATAATATTACAATCTCATTAATCTCCCTTGAATCACCCGATGGTTATACTATGTATGATTTACCTTCATTTGCCAACATACCTGATGCAACTCCAAATCATTGCAATATATCATAGAACACCCTCCATTGTGCCCTAGACACCATACCAAAAGCTAGAATATCATCCAAAAAATGTTATGTGAGACCTTAATACCCATACATAACCTTATACAATTTAAGTGACCTCTTAAAACAACCAACTTGATCTTGAGGCTCAGGAAATCCATTACCAAAATGAATAAAAACGGAGAGAATTAATAGCTTTGTCACAGTTCCCTGCTAGCACTGAAAATTTTTGTATGGTATCAATTGACCAGAACTATAAAATGTGCACTAGAAACACAAGCCATGATCCACTCAATGATTGGAGTAGATATGCCAATTTTTGATAGGATGAGGTGCAAGAATGCCCAGTCAACACAATCATAAGATTTCCAAAGGTCCACCTTCATCACTAAAGCCTTAGATTTCCTGATATGGATGGAATGAATAATCTGCTAAGTGGTGACCATTGCATCATGTATCAGCCTATTGTGAAGGAAACCTGATTATACCTATGTTATGTGAATTGAGAGGATTCCTTTGATGTGTTCTAGAATAATCTTTGATATAAATTTTTAGGTGACGCTGCAGAGTGAAATGGGATGAAAGTCAAGAAAGGAGGAAGTCACTGATGCTTTAGGAATCATCGAAATTAAAGTTGAATTGATAGAGTCAGTAACAATACATAGAGGTCAAGATTATTCCACCATATTTAATAGGTCCACCCCCACCAGGTCGGAGAAATGGACAGAGAACTCCATCTTCCAACCATCTGGGTCTATACTTTTATCTTTTGCAAAAAGCCTTAACACCTAGTGGATTTCCTCAGTTGTGACCGAAATGAACATTACCTCATCCAACTCCTCGTTGAACATAAGCGAGTAGTCAAATGTACCCCATAACTAATCTTCTATGCTAAGGAATTTATAAACTAAGATTTGACAAAAAAAATGATGACCAAAAGACTAATAACTAGACATCGTTGTTAGATTATCTTTAAAAAATTATATATCTTAATACTCTTTCAAATAAATTAAAAGTTAATGTGATGGAATTACTATATAAAACTTTATTACTTTAATATATTAAATTTTAATATTAATATTAATAAATTAATAAATTATTAACTTCAATTGGTGTGAAAATATGCAAAATTGAAATATGATTACTTTGTCTTAATAATTACATGAACATATTTAACCGAATGCTAAAATTTTAATATAGAGAAACAATCATTTAAAAGATGAAAAATAAAATACGTATATATAAATTTAAAGCTTTTTAAACTTAAACTTCACATATATTTGTAAATTTGAACCATTATTGTGGTTATGAGACAAAGACAAAAGATAAATGGCACTACAGACACTATGAATGTAAAGAAAAAAAGATGATGTAAACAGTTAACGGCAATAAGCAACTATAGCATTAAGTTATTAGACTTTTATGTTTACTGTGACATACAAACAAATATGCATGCTATTCATATGTACAACTATAAAGTTACGATTATAAGATTTTTTATTTAAGGTAATTTTTGAAATAAATTTATTTGTAATTTAATCTTTATTATATATATATTTTTTGAATAAATATAATACAAATATTGGTAATAAATTTGGTGTTTGTAGTAATTGAATAAACATATTTTTTTATTAATTTAATGATATTAGAAAATTATATTATTAATATAAAAATAAAATTTTAATTTAAATCTTTTGATTTTGTTAACTTGTTCTCAAGCTCTTATTTTCTTGAAGTTGAAGCTCCCTAGAAAATTTTAAATTCTTGAAACCATTATCAAGAAATTGTAGATGTTTCGTTCTTGTTCCTAAGGTCACAGAAACTAAATGGCGTGAAAGAGTCTAAGAAATTCCATGAGTGGTTCCAAATCGGTGAAAGGGTCAATGTAGTTAATGTTGTTAGCTTCATAGTGGTGGCTTTGGGTAGATGGTTTTTGTGTCTTGTGGTATTATAACCCATGAGTTACATGCGATGAAGAAATTGAAAGGCTTTAAGATTAGAGCCCATGGGTTACATGTAGTGTAGACTTTAAAAGGGTTGGAGATTAAAACCCATGGGTCACATGTGATTTGGACTTTAAAAGGCTTTGAGACTTTCCGTTGTAATGTGCTTGAGTAGAGAATAGGCTCACTTGGAGTAGCCAAAATTTTGGACTACTTGTCTACTTTAAAGTCATCCATGGTTGCATTTAATCTATATAATAATAATATATATTTCCCTTGTTGGAGGCTTTTAAGGTAAATCATGGCGTGCATGCTTTATAAGTCGTATTTTTGTTGTGTATGTGACTTTTATTATTATTTATCTCATACTCTTTTTCATTCCTCAAAATGGTATCAGAGTTAATGGGGCATGGTCTGTAGTATACCTATGGGGGATAGTATCGGGTACAGAGTGAGGTACCCAAGGGAATAATATAATAATGGGATGGACCATAGTTAATAAATAAAGTGGTTAACCTGCATCATGTAAGGGACCGCAAGTAGTTAGAAATAATGTGATAGCCCATGGTATTAGATATATGGTATTGAGAGAACCGTGGTAATGACCCATGGTATTGTATGTATGAATCCTATATAGAGGCTAGAGACTCCCCATTGAGAGATGTCAAGGATTATTGTATTGGCAAGCATATGGCTTGTGGAGTGTTCTCCTTAAGAAGTGATTGTATGGTGTTACCTTACCTTAAGGGTTTGATATTAATAAATACATGAAGTTTATATATTTCACTTTTTTTAATTCTTGGTATATTTTCTTTACCATATAATTTTAGGTCATATCCATTACAAGTGGTATCAGAGGCACTTTCTTGGGCAAAGAAAAAAGATTTTTTATTTTTATTTTCGTAGGATTTTTTTGGGGCGGCGAGTTTGCAGATCAGATCTGAAACTCCTGGTGCAAAATTTGCGGAATCTAATTGAAGATCAGATTATCTACAAAAATATATCCAAATTCAAAAAAACAATCAACCGAATTGGAGTCCGGATGAGGGAGATATCACTGATTTAAAAATCAGTTGTGTTGCAGAATTTTTTTGATGAAAATTCAGGACGACGAATCTGTAGTTAATTTTTGTAGCTTTTGTGGGGAATTATGAGAAACTAATTGCATATCTGAGGTCCTCTTGAAAAATTACCCATTTAAAAAAAATTCAGTGGAATCGGAGTCCAAATGAGGGAGAGATCGTTGATTTAAAATCAACATTTTTTTTCAAAATTCTTTGTGACGACAGGATAATTGTGGCATGAATATGAAATTCCAGAGTCCCTAGATCGAGATTTATATCACATGGGAAGATGCAGAATGGTTGTTCCATTTCCGAAAAAAGGTCATAATAAGGATTCTGAGAAATATTGACCTAACTATGGTCATTTTAAATTTTCGCCAAGTAAGTGACCTTTTTCAAAACCCTGTTCATAGCTTCTAGCAAGAAATATTTTACAGGGAAATATGATGGTCCTACTATTGAAGAATTCATAGAAAGAGAAAATTCAGTATGGCCAAAACATTGGAAAGGTCTAGTATGGATGGGTGTGAAAGGTGAGGTTGCCATATGGTGGAACTCACTTGATAGCAAAAAGTTGTCCAAACTTTCGGATGAAGAATTTGAAAAACTTCTTTTGGACAAATTGTCTCATGCTACACAACAAGGGAATGAAACACAGAAAGGGTTATTCTCTGATGGTATGACCTTATTATAGGTTCATGGATGTATTCAAAAAGAGAAGATAATTATATCTATCAATCCTAATACCAAGCATAATTTTATTAATGTTCATTTGGATAAAATATTGCAAATCCTAGTCAAACAAATGGATCACACACAGGTTAATAATGAGCAAGTGCAAGTTTATAAAGATTTGAAGATTTCTATGGATAGGTATGTATTGCATGCTGATTTTTATGATTTAGATATGACTAATGTGGATGTTGTTTTGAGATACTCTTGGATGGAATCTGTTTGTACTATCAATATTAATGTGCAGAAGAAATTCCTAAAGCTCTGGTGTAAAAAGAAGAACATTTCATTACAGGATATTTCCATCAATGAATAGGTAGAATCCAAGGAGCTTGAAGAAGAAAATGTTACAGGTACTGATACATCAAATGGAGAGTTCGTGGTTGAATTAATATTGGAAGATAAGCAACAATTGCAGGTGCAACAACATGTACCAAATACCCAGTAGGCTCCATTAGTTGTGAATTAAATAAAGATACAACATTGGTTAAAACTTCAGCATATCACCACCCAAATCACCCAGCAAGAAAATAACCAACACGATGCCAATGATTTAGCAACAACGCTCGCACGATAGATAGAGAGGTGCGAAGATTCAACCATAGCACATCAACACAGAGGAACCGCCAGTATCAACTCCCATCTCAAGCGAGCGAGGCACGAGCTAGATAAAGGGTTCACCTTTCTCTTGTATGGCTAGATGCACGTGCATGGTACCAGTGGACTACTCTTTTGAGTAGATCTTATTATTTGTGTTCTTCTTATGTTTTGAAGACAAAACATGTTTAAGGGGGGGTGGAATGTAGTATACCTAGCGGGGATAGTTTAGGGTACATAGGGAGGTATCCAAGGGAATAATATAATAATGGGATGGGCCATAGTTAATAAATAAAGTGGTTAACCCGCATCATGTAAGGGACCACAAGTAGCTAGCAATAATGTGATATGCCCATGCTATTAGATATATGGTATTGAGATAACCATGGTAATGACCCATGGTATTGTATATATGAATCCTATATAGAGGCTAGAGACTTCCCATTGAGAGATGTCAAAGATTATTTTATTGGCAAGCATATGGGTTATGGAGTGTTCTCCTTCCTTAAAGAGAGATTGTATGGTGTTACCCTACCTTAAGGGTTTGATATTAATAAAGATATGAAGTTTATATATTTATATTTTGTTATTTTTGGATATATTTTCTTTATCATATATTTGCAGGTCAGATCCATTACATGGTCTATAGAAGGAGGTGATGGTTTCATATGTGAAGATTGTTTTCAGGGGAACTAGAGGTTCAACAAGGTCAGGCTTAGCCACAGAAGTGAGATCTAGTGAGGAGAGAACTTGGTGTGAGTGAGAAGAGCACATGATTGTTGGAAAGGCACAGGAGGGAAGACACAAATTGACACACACAAAAACAATACGAGATTATTCTCTTCTATTAAACTCACACAAACTTTAATTGATTACAATGAACCCAATGTGGGGTATTTATACTTTTTATCTCACGACTCAATTGATGATGTTGACTTCAACATGAAAACACTCACTAAATTTAAACTTTCCAAAAAGAGAATGAACTTGAACTTCTAACATTGGACTCGACTTAACTCAACCACTCCCTTCATGCATCACATGCACACAAGACTAATTATTATTTCCAACAATGGTATGAGAAAGTGTGCATACATTAAAACACCCACTAAATTTAACCTTTCCAAAAATAGAATGAACTTGAACTTCTAACATTGGACTCAACTTAACTCAACCACTCACTTCATACATCGCATGCACACAAGATTAATTATTGTATCCAACAATTGTGTGAGAAGGTGTGCATACATGTGATAATGTCAGATAGAAATGACTAAATTATAAGCTACATATATCTTGGCATATGACTGTAAGACTTGGTGAGGCATGCATACCCATACTAGTAAAGACTTGGAGTATTCCTAAGTGAAATGGGAGGAGAGAATGAGGTTTTCCTCAATCAAGTTTAAAGGGGAGAATGTTAACGTAGGGTAAATTTGACTATGTGAAAGAGTTAACGTTGTTAGGTCCACAGTAGTGGTTTTGAGTGCATGGTTTTGGTGACTTGTCGTATTAGAGTCAATGAGTTACATGTGATTCCCCATTGTAATGGTTCCTTTGGCCTTGGTAGGATCTTGATTGCCTTGGTTGATTTTAAGTCAAGACATGGTTGCATTTAAGTGATATGATAATAATAAGTCTATTATTAGGTTAGTTTTATTTCTGGATAGGGCTTTCCACAATAAATCATGATGTGAATGGTTTATATGTACTGTTGTTGTTATGTATTTGATTGTTATGATTATTGATCATGCATTAATTTTATTCCTAATAACAACCATGCATAATACCAACGTTGTTGTTTCTCTAAAAAAAAAATGTTTGATGATAACTAACATTTTTTATATTGAGCATATATTTTATGATAGGAAATTGGATGAAAAGAGAAATTGTTTTATAAGTCTAGACTTTTCCCCTGGGAAAATCAGTAACTTTCATTAATATTTTGAAAATTACATAAGCAGATGCCGCGGCATTACTGTCATTGTTCATACAAAATTCACCTTTTCAGGTATTTCTCAGAATCATAAACAAAAAAAATTACTAGTTACATCCATGATCTGTGCTGTACAGCCTATTCACTGTTACAAAAAGATTCAGTTAATAAATATATCAGCAAATCATATTGGTCTCCATTCACTGTTAGCTGTTGGGACTATTGTCCCTCTGTATCCTCTGATCTATATATGGCCGGTGGTAAAACTGATGTTCCTCTGACCCATTCTGTTCCATTATTTGTCCATTGCCTCGGGGAAGTGACGAGGCCTCTTTGGATAGTTTGTCAGCCTCGCTATTGTGTTCTCTGTAAATATGCACACAAGTACAATGATCAAATGCTGCTTTGAGAGTGAGAGTATTGTGAAATAAATCGCTGAGTGTGTGAAAATGGCAGTTTGTCACATTATTTATCCAATTTACAACCACCATTGAGTCCCCGAAGATGTTGATCTGTGAAATATGATGAGATAAAGCAAAATGAAGTAGATTATATAATGCAGAAAGCTCAGCAAAATTATTTGATCCAATACCGAGACCCAATTTAGCAAGATATCTATGATGATCGTTTATGTGCAGGACAAAACCTCCCCCACACCCTGTTTGATTTGATGCTCCATCGAAAAAAGCCCAAGGTATGGTTCTGTCAATCTCAGGCATGGGCTGAATGGTTCTGGGTCTGGTTGGGGTTGGTTCTGGTAACTCCTGGTATGCTGCTATAACCGCAATTTCTATATGGCATCCCGAGTATGGTTTATCCTCAAAAATGGCTCTGTTCCGAGCAAGCCAAATATACCAAATGGCCACAGGGGGGAGGTTGATAAGTTTGGAGTCCGGGTGGTTACGAGCCCATTTGTTCCATGCATCCTGTAGATCAGAACCGCTCCAAAGTCCCGTAATTCCCAACTGTTGACAGATATTCCTCCAAATGTTTTGGACGGTCGGACAAAACAAGAAAATGTGATCAGTTTGTTCAGATGCATTTTTGCAGAAGATGCACCATGAGGGTCCGTGGATGGCTCTGTGGGTTAGCTGTTCACCAGAGGGAACAATACCATGAAGCGCACACCAGAAAAATAGCTTTGATCGGGGAGAGGCTCTTAACTTCCATATGGAATGCCACCAAGGGTGAATCAGGTCCGGAGTTCTGTGTGAGATGAGAGCGCAGTAACCTTGCTTAGGGACATATGAACCATGGTCAGCTGGGCACCAGATCAATTCATCGGGCCCTTGCTTGATACGAATGTGGGATTCAGATAAAGCCATGATGTATTGATCCCATTCCTATAAGTCTAGACTTACTTTTAAAACCATTAAAATAAATTATGAATCAAGATAAAAATATTATTTATTTATCTTATTATTATTTATATTTTGTATTAGAAGTTAAATTGATGAATGTTTATATTATGAGCAATAGAGCAATGTGCAACAAATCTCCTCTTACCTACTTATCTATTTAATGATAATGTTAATATTCTGTCCAATATTTATTATTAGCTATTTTAACTCTTAAGAATTAAAATGTTTGTATTTACTAAACTATTAAGACTATTTTAGAGTTAGCTATAAACTTACTTAACATCATACCTAAAATTGTATTAATTATTTTTATATTTTTAATTGTTGACATAGTAATTAATATTGTTATGGGAAAAAAATCAAACCAATTGCTTGATGTTTGTAAAACCAGTGTTCTTTTGTTTGATTAGCACCTTTCAAAATATTAGAAAAGAAATAAAAAATAATTTATTCAAAATTAAGAAATTCATCTTCAATCATAATAACCCAATAATATCATTAAAATAATTAAAAGAAAATTATAATAGAAATTTATATTTCTTATAAGTTCAAGCTAGGATACCTGATCTACACTATTATTAATGAACTTGCAGTCAAAAATATGATTTTGATATTTTGATCTATCGGTAAGAAATGGAATCGGAAAAGAGAAGAGATTTCTTATTAAAACTTTCAAGCAAATGAAAACATCGTTTTCAGTTCAATGTCACTAAATATATCCCTAAATTGCTTGTTCAATGTCACTAAATATATCCCTAATTTGCTAAGAGGTCAAAAAGAAAACACAAATCAACCTAAGTCATTGATAAAACTTAAAAGAAGAGAAGTTATTGAGCACTGCAATTTTAAATGGTCAAAGCTCATTTTCCACCATATGGTTTGGGTTTAACTAAAAAATGTTTGCAATACATTTCATTGACTTTCAAACATGTTTGCAATACATTTCGTTGATTTTCAAACACATTGAATGCATAAAATACACTTGTTAGAATACTGGAGTAAAGATATGGAACTTTCATTACATAATGTTAATTTACCTTTTGTATTTACTATATCGTTTTATTTCCACAAAAAAGTATACCTATTTTGGATCTCTAATATTTTCATCAATAATAAGGTAACTTGTTGGCATTGATAGCTTTAAATTTCTTCAGAGAGAAAAAGCATAATATATTATATTAAGATCATATAATAATCAGAGTTACATGAGAAGCGGCATTGCCAAAAGAGCATATTCAAGGAGCATGGGATGAGAAAAGGATCCCCGAAAAAAAAGAGAAGGCATGTAACAGATTGTGCACAAAAGACATATAACAGAAAGAGCATGAAAGACATATAACAGAATAATCCGACAAGAAAGAAAAACTGAGAGGAGCAGCACTAATCCTGGGGCAAAGCACCCGAGATCAGGGAGATAATGGAATTGAGCGGCAAGCTGTATCCCTGAAAAATACAACCGTTTCTCCATTTCCAGATGTGCCAGCATGTAAGAATGAAAAGGGCGCACCAGGTGGGGCTTTGAGAGGCCCACCACAAGAAAGCATCCTGTACAGATGAGAACGAACGGAGAGGAAATCCAAAAATCAAGGAGTGCTCGAACCAGATTGCCGAGGAGGCAGCACAATGAAAGAACATGTGGAAGTTCGTTTCCGCAGCATCCAGGCAGAGATGGCATCTACCAGGGCCGAGCCAGCCTTTATTTTGGAGAACATCCCAGGAGAGATTCTTGTTGTGGAAGAGAAGCCAAGCAAAGAGGATAGATTTGAGAGGACAAGGGGCTTTCCATAGCTTGACAGGGAAGATAACGGGGGGAGGAGGGAGAGCAGAAGAGAGGGCAGAGTAGATGCATCGGACAGTGATGGGATGGATGGAGGATTTTGGGGACCAGATTAATTCATCCATGGTGCCTAGTTGGAGGACCCCCCGATGAGAGAAATGGTTTGTGAAAGAGGACCATAGGGGGCGGAGAGGAGGAGGGATGGCGAGCTGGTGATCAGTTTTCCAGATGGATTCCAGAGAGGACCATGAGTCAATTAGTTTGGACCATGTGAAGATACCCCTAGAGTGGAAGAAGGAGAGGAGGACCGGAGGAATCATTGATTCAAGGTTGTATAAGGTAGGGTCAATACCAATGAGAACAGATGAGCCCGAGAACAAAGTCCATTTTAGATTCTTCAAGAAAAAAGATTGGATCTTTTTGAAACTGCACCAAATGGGGGAGCCATGCTTGATGCCAAGAGAAGACCTTCTGAACCAGAAATCCATATTCCTGCCCTTTTGATACCTTTGCTTGATGAGGGCGCTCCATGGGCTGTTCCCAAAAATACCCCTGTGAAGTGATTTGCAGATGAGCGCTCTCCCAAAGAGCCGCATGTTTAAGAGGCCCCATCCCCCAAGCTTCTTCGATTTTGAGATAAGATCCATCCTCGCAAGATGAAATTTTGTTTGGTAGGATCGCCCGCCCCAAAGGAAATTTGCAGCAATGGACTGCATTTTTTTGGTGACGGAGGCAGGTAGAATGAAGAGTTGACCCCAATAAACCGCAAGTTGGGAGAGCACCGACTGAATCAAAATGAATCTGCCAGCAAGGGACAAAAGACGCAATTCCCATTTGGAAATCTTGTTATAGAAGCGCTCAATGAGCCAGAGCCAATCCAGGCATCGGTTACCCTTAACTTTGAGGCGGAAGCCCAAATATGAGAAACCGTCTTTTAAAGGAGCAAGGGTAATGCCGAACCGATCCGCAATCCATTGTGCAGAACCAGGGTTTGATTCGTTGTGATATAGCACTGTTTTCCCTTTGTTGATCATTAGACCTGTGGCAGATTGGAACTTCTGGAAGAGCACGTAGAGACAAACCCAAGTGGATTTACAGAGCATTGCAAAAATTAGAATGTCATCAACGAAGAAGTTGTGGGAAAGAGAGATATCCTTACATATCTTGACCGGTTTACATCTACCTTGAGCGACAGCATGATTGATATGAGTACTGAGAGAATTCATTACCAAAATAAATAGGAGAGGGGAGAGAGGGCATACCTGGCGGAGCCCTCTCTCAGCTTGGAAGAAAGATGTTGGAATACCATTAATGATTACTGAGTAGTGGACAGTTTCGACGCAGGCCATAATCCAGCTGATAGCCAATGGTCTTAACCCGATTTTAGCAAGGAGGACCCTGAGGAAGCTCCAGTCTACGCAATCAAAGGCCTTTTTCAGGTCGATCTTGAGGGCCGCAGCATCAATGTTCTTGGTGCAGATAGAAAAAAGGCACTCCCAAATTAGTGTGAAGCCATATTGTTCCATGATTTCAATATCTTAGTGGGATTTAGCGTGAATTATGTTATAATGTTTAAAATTCCGCATTTCTCTTATATTAGAAAATGTCACTAATAATAATGTAAATGTCATTAATAATATTATTTGAAGTGTTATTAGTCCCTCCAAAGTAAGACATTAAAAAAATTGGTTTTGATTATCTATAAAAAAAAATACTATATTTTTTTGTGTTTATAATTATTTTCTATCTAATTAATTGATTATTTAAAAAATTGCCTAACTTTCCTTATATTAAAAATTATTTTACTATGTCATCTTTATTATTAATCCATTTAAATTTTTATTAATGAAATATTTTTGCAACATATCTAAAATTATATTTTTCAAATTTCTTATGTTAGTTATTTTCAATTTATTTTATTATATATTTGTTCATACCATGAAAATTTGTTAGTACTATATTAATTTGTATTTGGATTGATATTTAAAGCAAATTATTAGGCAAACACAAAATCTCATATCATATTAGTTAATCAATATTTGAAATTTTTAATTAGGTTAAACCAAATTTGGTATCAGTTTAACTAACTGGAAGTCTATTTAAAACAAGTTTTCACATTAATAAATACTTATTTGGTTGTTTCTCTTTTTTTAAACATTGCAGTTAGAGAATGAAAAATAATTTCATTGATGAGACTATAAAGGAGAGTTTTTAGATCATACTACTTTAGGTGCAACGACTCATAAATATTTTAATCCATCTCTACTTTACTTGAAAACATCTCTATCAATATCCAATTATTCTATTTTCACAAATAAGTTTAGAAGTAGGACAAACATTACCTTTATAAATATATAGAATAAATTTATATAAGATTGAGAACAAAAAAATGTTTATATTTACAACAACAAAAAAAATATATTTGCATTTAGTATTTTCATTTTATTTTTTCATGAGTACTATTATCTTTTTCAATTTTTTTTGTTTTGTAAAGTTTATATTTTTTTATGTATTATTAGTTGAGATTTATTTATAAGTTTTCTAACCTTGTATGTGATACACATCACTTTTGTTTAATTTTTTATATTTGTAAAAAAAAATATTTTTATTTTTTTATATTTTTATAATTATAAATAAATTTGATAATATACATAATAAATTAATGTTTCTCTACCCAATTTGTATTTTAATACATAATTATTTTACTAAACATATTTTGTTAATCTTTTCAACCTTTTTCTATAATTCTATAACTAATTATAATCCATCCACAACTATATAAAATTGTTATTGTTACCTTTTTTTTCATTTACTATTTATAGAATAGATAATGTTATTCTAAGATTCTTTAACTAGCTATATAGCTCAAACAACAACCATATAAAATTGTTACTATTATTTTCATTTGTTATGTATAAAATAGAGATAATTCATGCTCATGGTTATCTATTTATGTATATAAGAGTTTTAATAATAACAATCATATTAAGTAAGAAGAAAATGTCACTATTATATAAAATGATTATATTTTTATCACAACTAATCTTTATGGTTTGCTAATAACACCACATCTTCCTTTAATATTTATGATTCAATTTTCTAAATAATTTATATATGAGTCAAATAGAGGATACATTCTTATTTCATTTATATTTTACTCTTGATTTTGACTAGTCCTAATTTTATCATTTATTGAAACCCTCAATTTTACAATGAACTTTTCATATAATTTGTAATTAGCTCTTCTTCACTCTATTGGTCATTCTAATTTTATCATTTATTGAAATCCTCAATATTACCATGAACTTTTCATATAATTTGTATGTAGCTCTTCTCTATTGTACTTGAATTCCTACTCGCTCCATTATTTTTTCAAAGTTATTAGGCCTAGTACGATAATTTTTAGAAAAACCAAAGAAGCATATTGCTTCCTCATATGTTTTTCAAAACATCAAGTTGTGAGATGATCAATTGTTGAATCCTTAGGAAAAAATAATCACAACAAAAATACTTCACAATTTTCAGATTGTTAGTGCAGAGGATACTCTAGCATCTGTTAAGTTGTGTGCCAAATTGACCAACACTATGTTATTGTGCATTGTACTAAACAATTTGTAATTTAGATCTATAGGAATGAGACATCCATTTAGTAATATGTCGTACCAAATTTACTACTTTGTAATTGAATTATAAAATTTTGATTCTATGAAAAATCTAAATTACCAAATTTTGTCATATAAATATGAATACAATTATACTTTGTAAAACAATTTCATAGAATTATATTTTTCTATTAACTTACAAATATGAAAAATATATACTAATATTTTCATATTATTTTAAATATTTTATGATATGCTTTATATATCATGTTACCCATTTCTATATACAAAGTTTATAACAACATAATTTTTAATTTCAATGATAATGACTATACTGCCTTGTAACATTTATTTCATAATTATAATACCGAAAAAACTCTTAAATTAGTAATAGGTAAAAGCTTGTTTTTCTAAAACATTAACCAATTCATACTCAATGGATAAAATATTATATCTTTATTTAAGTTAAAATATGCATAATTATTTGAGTAAATCCTAATTTATTAATAAAATTTTCATTAAAAAAGGTTTAATACCTAAGGGTCTAATACCTTTAGAGGAGCTCTTCGATCAGGACAATGTGGCTAAGAAACCAACCTTGCTGCCAACCAAAAAAGGAGTTGAAGATGTGAACATTAGATCAACTAAAAATCCTAAGATGGTGAAATTATCAAAAGCGCTGCCCCCATAGGTAAAAGCAAAGTATATCAGTTTGTTTTCCTCTTTTACTGATGTATTTGCTTGGGATTATTCATATTTGAAGGCATATGAGACAAGAATAATTCAGCATGTGATTCCGTTCAAACCAAATTGAAAGCCTTTTCGTCAAAATCTAAGAAGAATAAATCCAAAGCTGCTGCCCTCAATTGAGAAGGAAGTGAATAGGTTGTATAAAGTTGGTATCATAATCCCCATAAGATTTTCAGATTGGATTTCAAACTTGGTGCCCGTCCGCAAGAAAATAGGTGAGATCCGGTTATGAATTGATTTTAGAAATCTGAATAAAGTTTCCTTGAAAGACAATTATCCAGTGCCCAAGATGGCTCACATACTTCAGCGAGTAGTTGGAGCATCACGAATGTCACTACTCGATGGTTATTTAGGTTATAACCAAATTTTGGTCCATGAGGATGATCGTGATAAAACAACATTCACCACTCCATGGGGAACTTTTCATTATGCAAAGATGTCGTTTGAATTGAAAAATGTTGGTGCAACCTTTCAGCGGGTGATGGATATAGCATTTGCCAATGAAAAAGATGTTTTTCTAGTTGTTTATCTTGATGACTTAACAGTTTTGTCTAATACAGATGAAGAGCACCTCTATCATTTGAAGATCATTTTTCAGCAGTGTAGGAAGTATGGCATCTCGCTCAATCCAAAGAAAAGCTTGTTTGCCATGGATGAAGGCAAGCTTCTCGTGCATATTATCTCAAAGGAGGGTATCCATATCGATCTAGCTCAAGTGGAGGCCATTCAAAAGATTGACTTCCCACGAAGTAAGAAAGAAGTCCAATCCTTCAATGGTAAGATCAATTTCTTACATCGCTTTGTGCCCAATCTTGCAGAACAATTAAGAGAAATCACAAACATGTTGAAAAAGGATAGTGCAGTAAGGTGGACCGAGGAAGCAGTTAAGTCTTTTAATTTGGTGAAATTAGCTCTTTCTTCAGCTCCGGTTTTGATCAGCCCGAACTATACTCAGGATTTTATTTTGTTTTCCTTTGCCTCAGATCATACTATGGCAGCAGTCTTGATGCAGAAAAGAGACCAGCTCAAGAAACCAATTGCATTCTTCAGCAGGACCATAAGGGATGTGGCATTGAAGTATAATATTATTGAAAAATAGGCCCTTTCATTGGTAAAAGCATTGAAAGATTTTCGAGTTTATATTTTGCATTCTCACATCCTTTCTTATGTTCCTAATGCTGTTGTTAAGGATGTCCTAGTGCAAACAGATCCGGAGGGAAGGAGAGGCAAATGGATTGCCGCCTTGCTAGAATGTGATGTGGAAATCAAACCGACGAAGCTCATTAAAGGATAGGGGCTGGCAAAACTTATGGCTGAGTCAAATCTGCATGCCTTGGACATTAATCTAATTGCTGCTATGTCCGAGGAATATGAAGAAAATCTGCCCACTCAGGTATAAAAAGTTTTCCTCCTTTCTCCTTGGTATTTGGACATTGTTTATGTACTTCAAAATCTGTCATCACCTCCCGGAATGGCCAAGAACAAGGCTAGAACAGTAAAATTGAAAGTTGCAAGATTTTGTATCATGAATGGTGCACTTCATTAGAAAGATCCCGGTGGTGTTCTACTGAATTGTTTAGTAGAAGAAGAGGTGAGACAAGTGATGGAAGATTTTCACAAGGGAGATTGTGAAGGCCATCTTTTCTGGAAGACAATAGCCAATAAAATCTTGAGAGCGGGGTATTATTGGCTAAGTCTATTTGCTGATGTGTACAAAACAGTGGCTAGCTGTCACGAATGTCAAATTTGTCAAGGTAAGCGGAATTTACAGCCTTTACCACTCAAGCCCATTGAAGTAAGCACTCCATTTCAGTAGTGGGGCTTCGATTTTATTGGTGAGATTCATCCTTCTTCTTCAGCACAACATAAGTGGATCCTCACAGCGATGGATTATTTCACCAAATGGATAGAGGCAATTCCTACAAGGCAGGCCACCAATTCGGTAATTATCTCATTTCTTGAAAACAATATTTTGTCTCGTTTTGGATGTCCAAATAAGTTGATCACTGACAATGCAACAACCTTTAAATTGAAAAGAATGATTGACTTTTTTCATAAGTATCAAATCACTTTGGGGCATTCGACTGCCTGTTACCCACAAATTAATGGTTTGGCGGAATCCTTAAACAAGTCTCTTGTCAACATCATCAAAAAGTTGCTGGAAGCTAACAAGAAGAGTTGGCACAAAAAGCTAGTCAATGCACTTTGGGCAGATAGGGTAAGTCAAAAGAAATCTATCGGCATGTCTCCTTTTGAGCTTGTGTATGGTGTGGACACAGTCTTCCCGACCTCTTTGGCTGTCCTGGTGGTTAAACTGTTGTAAGAAGCTGGCAGCGAGGACGATAGTTTGCAACGGAGGATTAACCAAATGATACATTTGTAGCAAACTAGAGAGGAGGTATTTCAGCATACTTCCAAGCTGCAGGAAAGAATTAAGAGGATATATGACCAGAAAGCAAAGGCGGACAGGTTTGAAATCGGAGACATAGTGCTGAAATGGGATGCAAGGAATGAAGAGAAAGGTAAGCACGAAAAATTTGAAAATCTTTGGAAAGGACCATACAATATTGCAGCACATCGGGGTCAGAATGATTTCCTTTTGCAAGAGCTGAATGGCGAAGACTATCCTGGTGGACCGGTCAATGGTCGGCTCCTCAAACGGTATATTGTGTGAACTATTTTCTGCTGTCCTATTCATCATTGTATATACCAGTTTGTTTAAATTCCATTACAAGAGTGTGCTATTTTCATTATTCAGTTTGGGGCCCGAGGTGAAGACTATAAAGCTGATTGATTTGAGTTTTGGTTTAGTTCATTAGAGTCAGGTCTTTCAGTCAATTTCAGTCTTGAAAATGAGTCCATTTGAGTCAAGTTCAGTCCTGAAATTGAGTCTTTCAGTCAAGAGTTCAGTTTTGTTGTGTCAAAGTTATTGAATCCATAGCCCAATGGACGAAGGCACTGCCTGCTTTCCCAGAGATCTGTAGTTCTTGGCACCTCCAAGGAGCTACCATCCCCATTGGAGCCAATGTTAGAGTTGTTATTCTCATCCCTTCGTCAGAGATCAAATCCTCTTGTTGCATTGCATATTAGGTGTCCCGCCCAGTCATTTGCATTCCATTAGGTGCATAGATCATCTTACGGTAGTGTCATTTCTACAGTTTCCCTCATGTTATCTACCTGCTGGCTCATGTTTGCTCTTTTAAAAAAAAAGCATATACAGTCTTCTTTTTATCTTGAAAATTGCAAAGGTTGTCTTTAGGGTTTCATGGTCAATTAGGTCTAGGGTTTCATCAAAAAATGTGTTAAAATGTCCAATAATTACCAGCAGGCCATGAGGAGGTTTCAACATCAATAAATTTCATCACCAAGTGTTCGAAAATCTGTTTTTCCTCAAAACTCTGTTTTAGGAAAAAACAGAGTATTTAGCTTTTATTGTACAAAAATCATGACAATTTTGTTTTCCTTATTCTAAATTTCCTCATTTGTAATCATGTTTTCTTTCCTTAGCCCAAAAGCTCCAACACCTATAAGACAAGCAAAGCTCAGGTTATTTAGTTCATCACAAAACTCAAATGAAGTGAAAAAGTGCAAAAAATAGAGTTTGAAGATAAAGTCATTTGAAAAACATTATGAAAGTGGGTTTTGGAAAAATAAATTTAAAAGCTCCATGTATAAATCATTCCTCCAAGTGTTTGAAGTTCGTTTGTACTCCAAGAGAAAAAAGAAGCAAGAAAAAACGACTTTGGTGAGTGAGTGACAAGTTTGGGTGAAAATCGACCAGTGCGGCGCACTGGGCAAGAGGTGTGGCACATTGGGCCTCGTTTTGCAGTGTAAAACAACACAGGTGCGATGCATACGGAGGGCACAGCGCATTGGGCTGGATGCGTGGCGCATATAGCCAGAGGGCCCGAAAATCGCCAGAACGACCTCCAATATGCAAAAACGCACGAATTTACCTTGTTCCAGGTAGGTGGAGCTCCACCTTTGTTGATTATCCAAGTTTGGTGCTTATATCATGGTGGTTGAAGAATGGTAATTGTTTTCTTTTTTTTAAAGATCAAACCCTACCATTTGACATTCTAAGAAACTTGCTGCCTAGGGTTGGAATAACTATTTTGCTACCAAATCTATCATTCCTCCATCACTTCCTTATCCCATTTGTCCCTTGATTTCATTATTCCCCTAAGTTCCCCTACACCCTAAGTTCATTAATCCCCTATCCCAAGTTCCCTTTCCCAAATTTCCAAATGTAAAACCCCAAACCCTAATCCTATACAAAAACTCCCATAACATCCCATATTTCCCTAACTAAATCTATCCCAACAGTCCCAAAATTCCCACTATTTTTCCCTCCCCTTATACTCCCTCATTTCATTGTTTTCCCTTGGTGGCAGAGGTCAAGCACATCACCAAAAAGCAGTCCAACACAGTTTGACACATCAGCACCTATTTCTCCAAGGCAATTTGTCTACCAGCAGCTATGGCATCTAATCCTTCATATGATTATGAAGAGGAGACCCAAAGTGACTCACCCACAGAGGGACATGCACCCAGGAGGCCTCATAGAGGTGGCAGACATATCAGAGAGGAACCAACCACTCTTACTGAATTAGAGGCCTGCCCTCTTGCCATTTTTTGTTTCCAGCATCAGTCATGTTATGAATTTTGCAAGAAGGTTGCTAATATTCAGTTTCATCATGAGTTGGACCGCTTATTTACGTTACATTTGCATGGTGATCAAGTCACTCTTGCTGGTGTCACTTTCATATTAACACCAGAAACCATTTCATTAGCAACCGACATACCAAACATTGGAGAACCATGGAACAAGAGGCAGGAAATTGACCGGCAACACTATGAACCATACATCAAACCCGGTTTTTTGAGACAGCTCAAGAGAGTGTTTCCTTTTCAGTACCTCAAGGATGAATATACTCCTTTAATGAAACTCATCATGAAGTACTTCACCTGTGAGGGCCGGTTCTCCCACTTGTATGCTTATCACATCAGGCTGCTGATGCATTTTGCTCGGGTACGCATGATGAACATTCCTTATTTCATATGCCGAAACATAGAGAAGATGACCACTCTTATGCAGTACAAGACCCCTCAACAGCAGTTCCACAGTATTTATCATTTTGCTCTCATCAAAATTGTGGTCGTTCATCAGCTTGGTTTACAGGGCATCACTTGGAATGACTTCATCTCTCATGAGTTTTTCATAGCTTCACAAGGACCTTTAGAGGTTGGGCATGAGACAGTTGGACCTTCTTATCAGCATGAGGGCCACAAGACCAATAGTGTGCCACTGTTCATCTCTTATCAGAGGGGCACTAGACAGTTGTTTGCAGCAGCAAAGCGAGTGTTATCTCCACCTGGGGTGGAAGGCGCCTCGCTTCCATCATCAGCACAGCAGGTTCAGGACTGAGGCAAGAGGCCACTATAGGAGGAAGGACCATCAGGTGAGCAGGAGACTGATTTCATCCTCATTGAGGGTGATGATACCGATATGGGCCCGCAAAGCGCAAATCTTAGAGAGATCATTAAGGAGCAGCAGGCAGACATTGATGCCTTGTCTACCAACTTGGATAGAGCTCAATGGACTATATAGTATTTGGAGCAGAGGAATAAGCAGCTTGAGGATCAGCAGGTGGTTATGGAGTTGCAAAACATTCGGCAAAACCGCCAAGCTGCCCGAAGGAGGAGGGTGGAGTTCACTTCATTGGAGCAAGAGATCAATGCCAATAGGGAGTCATGGCTCGAAAGAGTCAATATCCACTTGGAGAGGAAGCTGGAGAAGGCAATAAATGAGAAGAATATGCTTAGAAACTTGTCATATCATTACTTGTCCCGGAACTTGGTGTGCCAAGCAAGAATCAGGAATTTGAAAGCAAAGTTGAAGAGAGCATCAAGGAGGAAAAAAGAGGATGAAGGACTTCAGATATTGGCTGAGGCTTCCTTGGCCCATCACAACACTTGATAGAGAAGAATTAGCCCAAATTTGAAGAAATTTGGAGCAATTTTTGCATTTTTGCAAATTTTCGGCACAAAAAACAGGTTTTCCTGCCCTATGCGCCATGCCACGTGGCGCTCACTTTTTCTATAGGTCTCCAAATCACAAAAACTCGGCATTTTTGGATTTTTCATGCAAAATTACACTTTTCTACCTATGGCCAAGAAATTTGGGCAGGTTTTGAGCTCTCAAAAAGGTCAGAAACACTAAAAAATGACCTCACTGCCCCTATTTTGACACATAGGAAGTAGTGTTGGGATAATGGACTTTTGGGGGGGGAAATGGTGGCCAAATTGAAAAATTCCACTCGGGTTAGAAAGTAAACAGGTAGAACTTTCCAGTAAGCACACCTGGAGCTCATTTGGACATCGAGAAGGCCTCCAAAAGTGGGTCCAAACAGGCGCTATGCATAGAGAATCACGTGCAACGCATAGAGGAAAAATTGTTAGTTTGACCAAGTTTTGCTCTGTTTTTCACCCAGCTTTGCCTAGTTTGACTTTTTCACTTTCCTAATGGCAAATTTATAATGTAATTTGATGAACATTGATGGATCATGATGTAAATATGTTAGATTTTCACTTGTATAGGTAGATTCATCAGTTTAAAGGTTGTTTCAAACTGAATGAACCAGTTCCCTTGTTTTTATAGGCATGCTTTTATGTTGCCTAGTTTCTAGTTCTCAGTTTAGAATCAGTTGAATCAGCTCCTAAACATGTGAGCTCGACCCCTAGAGGCAAGGATGAGTTATGTTTGTCTATATTATGTTATTCTTTAGTCATTAGCATGGTTGGACTCTTGAGAAATCATTGAGCTTCATTGGACACTCCTATTTCATTTTGGCTAAGGAATTGAGACCAGGATTTGCAACACTCTTTGGGATTCATGTGGCAATTTGTCTTGGTACATTGCTTCTCTTTGTAATTGTGAATTTGTTTATGTGATTGCATTATCTATCTTATTTATTCTAAACTAAACAAACAAGAGTGTAAGTAGAATTAATTGAAAGTGTAATGCTCTACTTGAAGTTTGCTTTAGTTATTTGATGCTTTCCACTGTTTAGGGAGGATTCATGATTGATCTTGCCCTCTTCAACAGCTCACCTGTTTTTTCCTTCCATATCACTAAAATTTAAGTGCCAAAACAATTTCCTACCTTGCCCCATCGAGATCTCTACAGAACTGAGCCTCAATCCCCGCACCCCAAAAAGTGCCTTTCCCTCTGAGCCAACAAAACTCCATTTTATCAAATCAACTCTTTTGTACATATACCTAGCCTAAAATCAGAAGATATTTCAGTCATCTCAAGCCCCATAGATCATTATTTGTTGAGATTGACCTGGAGAGAGCCCTCTCCTGACCTAGTAGGGCTAGCTACCAGGCTGAGTGTGGTTTGATTTTGGCCCTAGATCCTACCTTTTCAGCTTGAGGTAAATCTAGGCACTAACAGGACTTACAACATGGATATAAAGCATTACCAAAATTATATCATCACTTTATGTGTTGAGAACCATAATTTTATACATTAAAGGGAAACCTTATAACTAACAAAATATCAAGCCCATGCTAGCCATACGCCTTCGAAATATGTAAGTTGGACCCATACCTCAAGTAACTATGCTTGCTACATCAATACGATCGTGACATTGATGTATAGGTTATGGTCATCGGAAATCCAAGGTTCGAATATAGTTTAACATACATTAATAAAGCAGACCCTTCTTACTAGAATGAAAATAAATGTTATATGGTCTTAGCTTCGAGTAAGCAAGGCATGCATAAATATTTTAGAAGGAATATCAAATTATTTTCGAAGTTTGAAAATATGGGAGACAAGTGAGATAAAGGGAGATTTATAAATATAACCTTTATTAAATTAAGATAAACACCCTTATCCAGGGACATCCCATCAATGTGAGATAAACTCATGAATCTTATAAAGTCAAAAATTATCATGGGTGAGTTTAAATGATCAAAATTATTTATCACTCAGACAATAGAAATGATTTTACTCTAAGTAATTATCTCTATTGTGGGAAAAAAAATCATGAAGTGCAAATTCTTTTGCAGTCAGTCTTTCATTATGAGAGATGTTATGGGTTTAATATTAGGTTTTATGATATTGGGCTTAAGATTGAATTTATATTATAGGATTTATAATATTGAGTTTGATATTAGGGTTTATAATTGTTGAAATTTTACATTACATTGCATTTTAACCAATGTCGCAATGCAAGATTACAAAATTATTGAACCATGTTTACTAATGTGCTTGACTATGCTTCACTATGTTTGACAATCAACACTCTTCAAATTTGGTCAAACATAGTCGCCTATTATTATTATTTATGAATATGTATAGAAAACATAATCAACCATGTTATTCAAACATAAGCAAAGAGAGTCAACCTTTATAACCAAAGTTTAAATACTTAACCATATTTTCAAGTTTGGTAAAACATAATATATTATTAATATTATTGATTGATATTCATATTCAAACCTGTTACATTGGAATAGTACATTAATCTATCCAACATTGCATTATGACAACCATTATTAAAATGTGACAATCATTATCGTAATCTTACATTACATAGAAACTTATCCAGCATTGTATTGTGACATTACAAAATTAGCCAACCACGTTTACTAATGTGGTTGAGTATGTTTAACAATCAATAATATTCATCTTTGATCAAACATATTTTCCTATTATAATTAGTCAACCACATTAGTCAACAAATTTAAACAAAGTGAAACTTTATCTTCATTATTTAAATTGTTGACAATGATCATACCTTGTTGCAATGTTACAATCATTGTCACAATGTCACATTACATTGCAATTTAAACAATATTGCATTACGAAAGTACAAAATTAGTCAACCATATTTACTTATGTGGGTCTATAATATAGGGGTTTATATGAAGATTACATATATAGGGTTTCTAATATAGAGTTTATAATATTAAGATTTAATATATTACTATTTAATAAATATAAGGTTTATTATATATAGGGTTTATAATATTAGGGTTTATATATTGGATTTAATATTATGGTTTACAATATTGGGTTTATAATTTTAGGATTTAATATTTGGTTTAAAATATTAGGTAAAAAGTATTGGGTTTTAATATTAGAGTTTATAATATTAGACACTAATGCTACCACAACCACAACAAATGTAATTAATATATGTTGATAGGCGTATATCAAGCACACTTATAATTATTAGATGTATGATATGGATTTATAAATCATAATATTAAAACCTAATACTTTAAACCTAAGATTATAAAACCTAATTTTTAAAACTTAATAGTATAAGTCGTAAAATTTTAAACCCTTAATTATAAACTCAATATTATAAACCTTAATATTAAGCCCAATATGCTAAACCCTATTAATATGAACACCCTATTAATATTAAGCCCTAATACTATAAATTCTATTGTTAAATCTATATTAGAAATTTTATATTTAATTAGGATTTATAATTCATTACCATATACTTACGAATTATTAATGTTCCTGATATACCCTTATTGGTGTATATCAACCACATTTCCTATTTTGGTTGTATATATATTTTATATAGGCCTATTGGTGTATATCAACCATATTTGTTATGTGGTTGTGCTAGTAATTTATGAAGATTATAAAAAATCAATATAGTATGCCACTCATATTATAATTGTGAAATATTTAAATTTGTGGCCAACAATTATTTTTATTGAGATTTCAATATTAAACTAAAGTATTTGGGGGGAGAAAATCATCTAGGTTGTTGATAAACTTAGTTTCAACACCAAAAAAAAGTGATAATTTTAGGAAATTATCATCTTAATAATATAGTGAGAATTTAGTGTAAAATATATTTTCAAAATGTCACATTTAATATGAAATTAACTAAGAATAAGAGTAAAAGGGTATATTAAAGGAAAGTGGGAACATATAATCTATGGGAGAATTGAAAGAAGAAATTTATAATGATGTTTTATTGTATTTATATTTAAATAGATGAAGTAAATAATGTCTATTTGGACTAGACTAGGATAATAAAGTTAATTTAAATTAGATTGCCAATTATTATAGTTTAAATATGCATTTCAAACTTACCTTAAAGGGACTTCTATTAGATAAGGCTAGCTTAACCTTTCAAATACTCTATTTGGATTGTTGTTAGGAACCTTAAAAGCTCTTTACTGGACAAACCAAGCCAATATATATTTATGAGACATATACATGCACTACTATATCTATGTGTGTGTTTTTAATTATTATTTTGAAGAAATAATTTAAAGTACAGAAATTTTTATGAAACCACTGTAACTATAATATATATTATAATACAATTACATTATCATCTATAACTATAAAAATATATAAACTTTTCCCATAAATTTTGAACAATTATAAAAGTCAAATTTTAAACATAACTTAAGAAACTAATATCTTTTTTTCTCAGACATTAATAAACTACTTACTGTAGAATTAAATTAATAAGAATATCATATTTAGATAGAACAAATTTACTTTCATAAAAAGAAATATCATATGACAATTACATACATCACCATCTTGAAAAGGATAAGAAAAAATAATGATATTGAAAATTTTAGAACAATTACATACCTCATACCTTACATACCTCATACCTCACTATCTTGGCCAGGATTTGAAAAAAAAAACACATCATCTATTATGTAAAAGTAATTTTATTATCTCCATTAAAAAATGTGTGAATAGATAACTAAAATGAGTAAATAATCTTGTCAGATTCTTAAAACTAAATTTATATGTAGAAATATAATTAAAATACATTAAATAATATCTAAATGAAAAAATTCAAATAAATATATTAAATGGTATATTAAAAAATTCTGACGTCATTGAATAAACTTGAGTAAATGAGAGGATTGCAAAGGAATTTACAAAATCACCAACACTCAAATTTAATCATATTTAATCATTTGGATGATTATTAAAAAATAAATAATGTTAAATTATTAATATTTTTCATATTTTTTATTTTTTATTTTCAAAATTAAATTTAATATTTCAATTTAAAAATAAATTTAATAATTTCCTAATTTATTTAATTATATATTTTAAATAATTTAAAATTTATTCTATAATGAATATATTTCAATCTAATAACCGACTTATGTTATAAATTATAAACCATGTCAAAAATTGAAATTGTCATACAAAAAGCATCCACATCATGTGTGAAACACACACCAATAACATATACATTTAAAAAAAAAACTATAAAAATATCAGGCATCCACATCATGGGTTAAACACATACCATTAACATATACATTTAAAAAAAAATACTATAAACTATAAAAATATCACTCTATGTAAATCACAATATGTGAACTCTATATATATTTTAAATTCTAATATATAGTCGACTTTTACTTTTTATTATCAAACAATTATTAAATAAAAAATATCAAATAATAAAATGGTAAATAAAAATAATTTTAAAATTAAATAAAATTCAATTTTAAATTTAATATTTAATTAAAAAAATCTAATATCTTTGCTTAATATTATTTTATGTTTAGTTTCTAATGTTATTTTTGTTTTATAGATAACTTTTTTATATAAATTTATATTAATATAATTATATATGGTTGGAAATTTTGAATAGGTATTTATTTATAATAAATATAAAAATACTTGCACTTATTTTATTATGGAAATTTTTAATTTTTAATTAGATTTTGTTAAAATATCACAGACAATACCATAATTGTTATCAATACTACATGTCTAAAAAATCATAACTCATTTTATATAACATTTTTTAAATTAAATTAAATCATACCTACGGTACTATTAAATTAAAATACTTAAAAAAAATAAAAAAACATATATAGCTTAACAAACCTTAAGCCATTCCCGGATGCGGGTGGTTAAAGACGTGTTAATGCGGATTAGACAGTGGGAGGGTAGGTGGCTTAGCGACATGGCCACCCGCGTTCCCACCTGAGATGGTTTATGGCGAGCCACCGTCAACCTACAAGCACCATTACTCTGATGCACAGGTTGAGGACTCCTCTGCAAGTTTAAGTCCATGGCTTCGGCAAGCCTTCATACCTCTGCCCTGGCCCATCTGAATTGCTCCTGCCTCCGTGATGCTGTGGAGCCGAGCTCTCACACAACAACAAGGAGGTGTTATCGACTCCTGAGTTGTATAGATTTGGGGGATGGAGTCCATTTTTCCCAAAATGTTCTTTGCACTCTGTAAAATGAAGCCTCGGTTCTGATCTGTGTCTCTCGCTTGAATTGCCCTGTGAATTCCCGTGCTGAGTTTGCCTCTTCCTCTGCGCACAATGTTAGCACCTTCGTCATTTCGGCCCACACTAGTCAGCGCCACCCCACCCGCAAGACCATGTCGCGACTCTGCCACCAAATGTGTTGTAGGCGGGGCAACAGCCGAGGCAACACCATTTGCCCCCCCTCTCCGTCCCCCTCTAAGCCGACGACCCCTTTGTCCTCCCCTTCCTCCACCCCATCCACAACCCAATTTTCCGGCAGATAACCCGCCACCTGCTATGGAAGAGGTCAGGTCCAACCCATCGAAGCTCGGCGTGTCAATGCTGCGACCCAAATGCTCGACCTCTCTGTGTCCCCTCACCACCCGCATCAAACGGCCTATTTCTGCTTCCACTGTACCATGAACCGCCTTGCCATCACCACCACCATCTCTGTGGTGTTCAGAGAGGAGACTCATCCGCAGAATGAACATACTCACACAACTACAAAACATCCTGTCACTGTGCAACCCACTGCTGTTTAGGAGAAGCTGGACACCAGTGAACAGAAGGCGGCTCAGGAGAAGCTGGCCACCAGCAAACATAATGCCTCAGGTAACAGCTCTGTTTCTCGCAAATGCAAAGGCGTCCAGGGTAGCGCCAAGCATGGTGAAGGGATTCCTGGTAGCACGTAGGCAGTTGAGGATGATTGGGATGAATACAGGTGTCTAGCCGGGGAAGAGCCTCCTCCACCAAATGGCACCTAGAGGGTCAACGCAGCCAGGTTTTGATTCCCAGCTTCTATTCTTAGGGTTTTTTTTTAATGTTTTTTCAAATTATGTCGTCAATTTTGGTAATTTACCATAACTGTTTCTCTTGGATTTTGAGCTGTAACCCTGCGCGGGTAGCATTTTTCATTGGTTTTTTGGATTGTTTTTGGACTGGTTTCCCCTCGGTGGGCAGTCTTGAATCAGTCTTTTAGATGTCTAAACTTGTTATAACTCTATTCTAGCACTGCAGAGTCTGGAACCTCACTGTAAATTTATTATTTCATTAATAGAATTAAATAGAATTAAGTAGCAATTAGTGCTACTTAGGGAAAAAATAAAAAAAAAACCTTAAGCCATCCCCATTGCATGTGAAAATGTGACCGAGTCTTCAGCCAGCCGCACATGAAAGCAGGAAGCAATATGTAATATATTGTACGACTTTGAGTCGTCTCATAAACAAAGTTGAAGGTGCGAAACTGCCCATGTGCATCATGGAGGTACTACTACATTCCATCCTTCAATTTCATACAACGCCTCTTAGCATTGTTAGTTGTGCGAAACCAGATTAGCATGGTGAGGGAATACTGAGATGAGCATGATTGCAGGGAAGAAAAACGAAAAGATGAGTTATCGCGTGGCCATGTTTCTGTAGGCTGGAGTTAGTCATTATGGAATTGTCAAGTTTATTGTTTTCATTCTGGAACTGTCAAAAATATTATTTTTATGTTCTGATTAGCAATCTCTTTATAGGTTTCTAGTTTTTTTATTTTCCGTCCATTTAATTGTTGAGATGCTTTAAAAAACCAGGTATACTGAACTTATAAAACCATACACAGACCAATTTTAATTGATTAACTACATATAAACTACTGCTTCGTGAGGACAAAATTATTTAAGAAAATAACCACCTTGAATTCTTAACGCAATTAGATGGGCCCATTCTTAACGCAACACTCAACCGTGAACATTATCCACAGTGCAGGTTAAGAATTAAGTTGGTGTCAATGGTGAATATCATTTATCCGGTTATCCAGTATTGAACAATGGGTAAACATTATAGAATTATTTATTAACAAGGTTGAAAGCTTATCAACCTAAGAGCCAGCTAAGCCCGGATGAGCCGAGCAGGTAGGCAGTGATAGTGGTTCCTCCGTTCAAGTCAGCTAGTTCGACCGTTCAGAAGGAAAGACAGTGAGGTGAGGGAGAGCCAGGACCTTACAGGGTTGACCTTACCTGAACCTGGAGTCTAACCCATAGAAGATGGGAGTAGATGTCTAAGCTATATTTTAATGAACTCAATTGAAATGGATAGGGCTAATAGATTAATCCCTACCTTCCATATTTCCCTGGTTACATATCTTGCCAGAAAGAACGTAGTGCTCAGTGCTCCCAGCCTTTTCATACATTCATTTACCATTTGCCATGCCTAACCCACCTAACCAAGCCTCACCTAACCTACATATTCATTTACCATTTGCCATGCCCAACCCACCTAACCCACATAACACTGGGACGGGGATAAACAGGAAGGATCCATATAAGAAGCCTAAACAATAGGTAAACATTTAGAATTATTTATTAACAGACCAACTACATAAATTAATGGTGGTTGATAAGGATCCAAAATACATATTTAATGATATTAACATTAAAAATTCATAAAATATTTAAATAATAATATTAAATATTTTATAATGTAAATATGCATCTTCATATTAATATTAATAATAATTTAACATTAAATATTACTGACAGCCTTTTTCATATAAATAATTGCTTTGGTTGGATTCCATCAATTTTTTTTTATTTAAAATGATTGGTTTCCACTGTCATAAAAAGAGCGACGTCCATCACAAGAAAGTGGAACGCCTTATTAAAAAAATAACATGACTGGTAATGGAATCCAATGCCGGAGCATCTCTCGCCTTCCCGCATTTTACGTTGGTGTTGTCTACAGCTTTAGCTTTGACAATTTTGCTGGAATCCGGTTTATTTATTTCAGAACCAATTATTCAACGCTATCCAAAACCAATTATTTAAATGTTTTATAATGTAAATATGCATGCTCGAATTAATATTAATAATAATTTAATATTAAATATTAATAATAATTTAACATTAAATATTACTGACAGCTCTTTACACATATATAATTGCTTTGGTTGGGACTGCATCAATTTTTTTTATTTAAAATGGGTGGTTTCCACTGACATAAAAAGATAGTGGAAGTCGACGTCCAGAAAATCGACGTCTTATAATATTTCATAACATTATTAATTTTTTTAAATATGTGAAAAAATTTAAATTATTTCAACTAAAATTTTGATAGATACGATAAAAAATAAATAAATAAATAAATATATATATATATATATTAATTTAAAAATTTGATAGATACGATAAAATAAATAAATAAATAAATATATATATATATATATTAATTTAAAAATTATAGATAAAGAAATCCAAAAAAATATAAATACAATTCATCAATATATGCATTTTAAAATTTCATTTTTCTTTCCAAATTCAGAAATTTGATTTTGGCATGTTTTATACTCACATCTGAATTTATTTTCACTATTGAACAAATACATTAAAAAAATAAATAAAAATAAATTAATTATTCCTTAGATAAGGTTTGAGTATTTAATTTTTTTTTTATTGTAAAAAAATTTTCTACTAATATTGTAAACCATATATATATATATATATATACAAAATTGAGTTTAGTACTTTTTTGTATTAATTTATTGTTAAGTATTAAGATTTTGGTAAAGATTTTCATATAGTAATTAGAAAACCGTGAATGCATTATTAAGAAACCAAATAATATTAGTAATTGATATCACTTCAAGCTAGGGAATAACGACTATGTGGTTTGTCTTCCTCGCTTAATAGGGATATATATATATATATATATATATATATATATATATATATATATATATATCAATTATGAAGGAGGTTGAAAGAGTAACACTAGCATAAACTTTAATTTAACCTAAAAAGTAATTTTCATGACATAGTGTACGTGGATGACTCATCACTATAGGTTTGTGGTGCATCTTGACTCATTTCATCTCATCGATTTTGTCAATATGAAAATACATGATTCCATACTACACCTGACTTTCTATATTTCATGATTATTAAAATTCATCAATTTTGTCAATATGAAACTACATGATTCCATACTACACCTCACTTTTTATATTTCATGATTATTAGAATTCATAAGTTTAAGACTTATTGAAGTATGTAGGTAATCATTCCATACAATTATTCCTTAACATAACCAATACGCAAATGATATTAATTGAAGTAAATCTTATAGAATAAACAACCCAACTTGCTTAACAATTGTCAAATATTCAAATGTGTTACAACCAAGTGAAATCTTGTCTTGTATAGCAATTTAAAAATGATAAGAGCGCAAAATTCATATAAATTTATCCCCAAATTTCGTATTTGATTTACTTCCATCGATCTCAACTTTGTCGTAGATCAAAATCATTTCAATTGATAGAAATAGTAAGTACTCTCATATGCATGCAATGTATGAAGAGTTAAGTTAAGTGAAGGAGAGCACGTTAAGTCTAATAGTAGAAGTCAAGTGAGTGAGAGTTAAAAAGTTAATGCATTGTAAAGAAAAGCTAAGTTAAGGAAAAGAAAAATGTTGATTTATATTAATGTGAAGTTATAAAAATTTAATTAAAGCATCAAGTCATAGTTTGAAGGAGGAAAAGAAAGGTAGAGTTTGCATGATTCCATATTCAAAAACTTTTGTGCTTATATAGTAATGGTTGCGTCATTGTAATGTGAAGTAACAATAGAGAATAAAAAAAACTCGGTGGATTTATATGAGAGAATAATTAATGAATAGAACTTCTTTATTTAAGCAAAAGCTTGTGTACTTATTTGCCTTATGTTTGTTGTTTTATCTTTTCCTCTAAATAAGAAGTGGTATCAGAGCAAGGTTTAGCAAGGTTTTAAAGGACCAAAGGAGTTAAGAAGGACATTAGCTACTTCCACTAAGAGCCTTGGCTATTGTGAGTAGCCCGAAAATTGAAGTTTGCATCCATTGGTCCATAAGTAGAAACGAGAGCTTGTTGAGAGTTTGTAGACCCGACTAGTAAAAGATTAGGGTGAGTAGCCTACATAGCCACCACCTATCAAGAGGAAAGAGCCACCATCACTGACCAAAGAAGGAGTCCCCACTATAATTTGTAGCCATGAGCATCCAGAAAAATATGCATAGAAGTGCTTAGCAAAGTTGCTAGTAGTTATTGGGAGTCACGATTAAAGTGAAGGTTAAAATGTTTAGTTTTAAAGATAATTACGTGTATGTGACATTCATTTATAGAAGGCTGACACAATAAGGAAATAAGATAGAAGACAAAAGAAAGATGATTGCCATGGGTCACAAAGCAAGACTGAAGAAAACTAGGAAAATAAATTGAAAGGAAGAGCCAAATTATTTCGAAGAGTTCATAGAGGTTTTTTCTATAGTTGAGGCATCTAAAAGAAAAGTAGATGAAGTATAACAATTCAAGGATGAATGGATCAAGAAATATCTATTAACACTTCCAAAATTTACTAGTAACAATTTTAATTTTGGGGAACTAACAAAATGAAAACTTTTCTTCGATGTAAAGAGTTGATTGTGTATCCGTGTAATAACCCATATGATGAATTTTGTGATGCCTTAGTATTGGATCTTATAATACATGCATTAGATGAGAAGTCCTTATGCAAGGTCGAAAAAGCTACATCTTCCTAGGAAGCATGGAAGACCCTGGAAGTAAAATTTGGTATAAAGGAAAGTGACATAAAGCAACAAATTTGGGTCCAGCCTGTTGAAGAATCAATAGAAAGTAAACTATAGGTTTGAGAGTAAATGCGCAAGAACCTAGGAGGAAAACAAATCCTCGAAAATACAAATAAAATGTGGATGATGGTTATAAAGAATATAAAAGTGAAACCCATAATGCAGACATTCATATAGATGAATAAGACACATAAAAGATTGCAGAGCGAGAAGTTGAAGCCTATATGTGTGAAGAATGAGCAAGAGAATATAGATTCTCGGTAACCCACTGTAACATGGATGGTGAAGATGATGATGAATCCCACTGTGATGAGACACATGTCGATGGAGATGGCAATGTGAGTTGTGAATTGGTGAATCCAACAATAAACCTTGTTGATGATGATGAAGATCCCAATAAAGAAGTGAATAACATGTGTGATCTAGTTGGTATGATTGTAATTGATGATGACCTATTTGCATCATGGTTTGAGGCATTTGCATTTGAGAATAATAAAGACAAATTTTCATATGAAGTAATTGTTTGTAGATATGAAAATTCTCTCTCATCAATTCAACAACGAATGATGAATTTGGTGAAGCCAAAATTGTTAATGAGCACATGCATGTTCAAATATCTCACCACAGAGTGAATGAAAATTATGTTGATGAAATTTGTGGTCTCTTTTTTGAAACAAGGACTAATTATGGACATATGGGAAGTGCTATGTTTGATGAATAATTGAAGGTTGAAGATACCACTATAGCATCAAGTTATGAATCAATAGTTAGAATTTCTCATGAAACAATGCACGATCTAGAAGTAATTAATTATTAAGAAGAGGATAAAGTGATTAATGAGTTTTTGATGAGAATATCCACTAACATCATAATAGTGGAAGATTGCCTCGATTCAGTTGAAGAGGTAGAGTATAAATAAGAAGCAAAGGAAGATCGCACTGTAGAGTATAATGAAGATGTTTTCAACATTGATTTGGAGTGTGCAAGCAGACATGACAACAATCCAATTACAGTTATAGCTAAAAGAGAAGATGAATAAAAATATGTAGGAAACTGAATGGAAGTTTATGAAGATGAAGAATAAAGCATTGAAACAACCTTGAAAGAATGGAATGAGGAAGAGTTCAATTCTATTATCAAGATAAATGGCAGAAAGAGTATCAGGAATATGAGGTGGAAGAAGAATGGAAAATTTCATAGTTTGAAGATGAAGAGTTGTGGTAGTGGTCCATGAGTGAACGAATATTTCAAGAGGAAGCTATAAAAGATAGGTTCTGAAAGCCTAAATTCTTTTTTATAACAAATATAAAATAAGTCAAAAAAAAATTGCAGTACTAGCAAAGAGAAGAAATATGGAACTGACATCAAGAAAGTGCAATTGAAAATGTAATTTCAAGGGTATAGCATATGGAAGAAATGAAATAGAAAAAAAAATGCATTGTAAAAATTATTTTGAGACAATTTTTTATTGCAAGTGTAGCATTCATAGTTGAGTCACGATTAAGTTAATGTTGATTCATATGGTCGTAATTAAGGGGGAGTTTTAGAAATAGTAATTACTCCTGTATACATGCAATGCATGAAGAGTAGAGTTAAGTTAAGGAAATAATTCCAAGTATGATATTATAAGTCAAGTAATCCATAATTAGAAGGTTAATGCTTTGTTTAGAAAATTTGAGTCAAGAAAAAAGAAAAATGTTGAGCTAAGTTAAAGGAAAGTTAGAAAAGTTTAGTTAAAGCACGAAGTCTTAGTTTGCAAAAGGAAAGGAAAGTTAAAGTTTGCATGATTCCATATTTAAAAAGTTTGGGATTTATATACCTGTGGTTGGGCCATTGTAAAGTGAAGCAAGAAGAGAGAATAGTCATAGCTTGGTGGATGTATATGAGATAATAATTAATGAATATAAATTTGTTATTCAAGCAAAATATTGTGAACTTATTTGTCATGTGTTTGGATTCTTATCTTTACCTCTGACTAACAAGAACTTATCTCCCTACACTTTTTCATGTAAGAAAATTATGTCATGACTTATGCAATGAGCCACCCATCATGTTATTAATTGGGTGATTGCACATTATCCAAAACCATATAAACTTATGAATTTCCCCTCCAACTCCATCACCAAATGTTCATCTCACATTAGCAGTTATAATGCAAATGGTACTTGGTCAAATGATTTTTGCCTTAGCCAACTCTCTTGTCACATTTACAAGAAATCATTACAAATTGAATAAGGTTGCATCCTCCCATTTCAAATGGGTCAATTTTCTTTATTACATAATTTTCCTAAAAGATAGTTTGGCCCAACCCATCTCAATAGTCATTTGTGCTCCTTTGTTCTCACTTGACTCATGCGCTATCCTACCATGTCCACTCTAGTTGATTCAACTCATTCTAATTGGTGCCTCTCTGCATGCTCTCATTTCACCCTCATCACTTAATCCCATGCGCTACACATTACCCTTGTCTTCATACTAGACTTGTTCAATCATCTTGTGTGAGCCCTTCGAATGCTATAAAAAGGAAAACAAATGTCTAAGGATTGTGCTTATTATAATTCCTCCATATGTTTACTGCTCTCATTTAAGTAATATGATTATTCTAAGTTTTTTTCCTGTCAGGACAGGTTTGTAAATCTAAATCAAATTGTGTTTTTCATTAAGATAGAATATGAATATATACAAGGAGACGAAGTCTATTGGGTTTCATCTCCCAATGTCTCTTCATCTTCTAACTTCCTTTATTTTCTTCTATTTAGAATATTTACATAAGTTTTCCTAATCCGAAAGATTACGTGTAAACATTCCCCCCCTTAATATGAAGAGATGTTGGTGATTCCAAGAATCATTCAGAATCTTTCAAACTTTTTCCTTCCAATTTCTTTGGTGAATATGTTTGCAGTATTCTAATTTATGTAACAATGTCATAGTTTGATTATGTTGGCCTCAACATGGTGTCGAATCAAAAGGTATTTTTTATTGATGTGCTTCATTCAATCATAAAATTTTGGTTTCTTAGCCAACTTTATTGCATAAGCGTTTTCAATCAAAAGAGGAGTTGAATGTACTTGTTTCTCTTGCAAATCTTCCATAAGTTTCTTGAGCCACACAATGTCCTTTGTTGCTCTAGGAGCTATCATATATTCTTCCTCAGTTGTGGAATTTGTTGGAACTGATTGTTTGCGTGACCTCTAGGAGACATATCTTGATCCAAGACTCATAACATAACTTGAAATAGATACTTTGATTTCTCTATTTGCATCAAAATTTGAATCATGGTATCCAATTAAGTTGAAGTCAATCACTTGTGTATACTTGAGTCCAAAGTCTTAGGTTCCCTTCAATTACTTTAGAACTCCTTTTGCAGCATATCAATGGCCGTCATAAGGCTTTTGCATAAACCTGGAGAGGATTCCAACATCAAATGAAATGTCTGGTATGGTAGTAGTCAGGTAGTTGAGACTTCCTACTAGTTGTCTATACTTTGTCTCACCCATCTATCTAACCTCAACCTTAAAATCAAATATATGAATGGAGTGTCCTTGGTGGCGGATGTGGACCAGAGACAACAAGTTTCTCCTGAAGTTTGGAAGGTATGGAACATCATGTAGAAGAAAGTATGGAAGTGTAGGCAATTTAAGCCTGATGGTGAGAAGCCTCGATGGCTTGAGTTTTGACTTGTCTTCAAACTATATTACTCCATCAACATTGTGAGTGAATTCTTCAAAGAAATATTTTCTAAACTTCATGCGGCATGTTACTCTTGAATCAAGGAACCAACAATCATTTCGTGAAGCAAGTGAAGCATTAAATAAGTCTTTAGTTCCTCCAATGTTGCAATGTGCCATAACATAACGAAAGGATTTAGGTGCTTTACCTTTCCCTTTACTAGGTGTTCTACCATGTACAACGGACGATTGTTCAATGCTACTACCATAGGAAGCGCATTGTTACAATAAACTTATGATACCAAATAAGGCACAATGATGAACCAATGAACCAACTGGATATCAACGCAGATTATAGGGGTAGCATTCTAATGAACCAATGTTCACAAACATCTAGATGAAGAGTCTCCAACTCAATGCATCATTCAGTAGTCTAGAAAACTGAACACAACATATACACATTTCAAAGGCACCATTAAATTTAGAGCTTTCTCAAATCAATGTGTCACGGCTCTATAGGGGCCGAGGGCACACAATCTTGATGCTTGTGTGTGGGCTCTCAATGTTAGGCAACATTTAGTCCCTAAAACAGTTGCAATGGTACCAAGTAGGAAACATTCAATCCAATGTCAAACACATCCTAACACTTCACAATATTCACTGCATTCAACACACAACAACATAGTTCCAACACATAGAGCATTGAACGCACCAAACAATATGGTTCACGGTCATTAAAAGGGATTCATTGCAACATTTGGAAAACCATCCAATCCTCCATACACATTACTTGCAAGCATGTTTAGAAGTTAAATAATTCGCATGATTAGCAGGGGTTATAAACAAAGTAATATACATGTCACAAGTCTTTTATAACAAAGTTCATTTTTAACAACTCGTATTCTAATGCATACCAATCCAACAAATTTCAACACAGGGTTTGCATGAAACAAATCAACATTGTTGCAAGAGAGAATGCACCATTGAAAGAAAGTCACAATCTGTATGAATTCCAAGCACAATCTAGTGGTCTTCTTAGGACTTCAAATGAACTTGTACGGAATAGACACTAGCGGAACAAGCTTGGAATAAGCACATAGCTATATAGATCACAAAGGGAAAAAATATGGCAGGAAATAATGGTAGGGAATATGGCAGTGAATTAGAGAGTTGAATTAGGACCTATTTTTTTGATACCATCTCAGGTTAGGTTTGTAAATCCAAATCAAATTGTGTTTTTCATTAAGATAGAATATGAATATATACAAGGAGAAGGAGACTATTGGGTTTCATCTTCCAATGTATCTTCACTTCTATCTTCCTTTATTTTTTTCTATTTAAAGTATTTACATAAGTTTTCCTAATCCCAAAGATTAGGTGTCAACATTTCCAATTTAAATTCTTTCTATTTATTTCCTAGTTGCACGAGCACACCCATAAGCCATAGGGGATTCACTTTATTAATTATCATGTAGATTCATAAAGGGGGTTTCAAAATTGGGTGTGGGGATTTTGGGTAGAGGGTTATAGGTTTTGGAGGTATTAAAATGAGTATTTGGTAAAACTAGGGGATATTTAATAAAAAAGGCATGGAATAGTATTGACTATTTAGTAATAAAAACAAAAGGGTAATATGTATTGCGAACACACGAATGGTTGTTTATCTCACCACTTGAAATGATGTTACGAGTTCAAAAAACCACATGAGGGAAAACATTATATGCTAGCGTTATTTTTTGCAGTTTTTCAAATGAGATGTGAATGGAGAGGACTTTTCAAGGGTTTTATGTTAGGGTCAAGGGTTTCTAGGCTTTGATATATTATTATAATGGTGGCATGAGGAGGTGTTGTCCAACACAATGCAGTCAGAGGAGGTGGACTCGGTTCTAGGTTTGGTTGTGGTGAAGGTTGCAAGGTTCATTTTGGCGGCTAGTGAGGGTAATTAAAATTGTTCTTCACTGAGGAAGAGAATATTAGACCCTCTTCTTTAGTGAGGGGGCACTAAAAAATTCATTTATGCCTTTCGACACTATAGTTGACGATAATTTATCCTCATTGGGTTGTTGTGTTGGTCAGCTGGTGTTGGGGCACAATATGATGGAGAGAATGAGGGATGGGGTACGCTAGTGTAAAGGATGTCGTGATTCCATGGGTCGTGAGGTCATTTTTATTTTCTTATCTGCCAGTGTGGGTTGTGGGCTTGCATCAGGGTGGCCATGGTTGGGGCTTTGCGACCATTTTCATTCCTATCAGATCTACTCAAGGTTATTCCATGGAAGCTCTATTGGTGGCCTTGTGCCATTTTATTCATTGTTATATGTTGTCGTTTTGACCTATTTTGTAATGGTTTGATGCCTATATTTGGGAAATTGAGATACACACCCTTTTCTAAGGGTTATTTAATGTAGGCCTACGCACCTAGTTTGCTAGATTGATGAGTGGTTTCTCATTGTTTGGGAATTTGATAGATGCACCCTTTTCTAAGCATTCCTTTATTCAGGTTTGCATGTGAGGTTTTCTCGATTGATGAGTGGCTACGTTTTGTTTTGGCTATATCTAGTGTTTCACTACGAGGTTTCTTTTAGGGGCCTATGTGCCCTGTAACTTAAAATCAGTCATATGTACATTGGGGTTTATTCTAGCACATATGTTATAGGCATGATTATGTAAACATATTTTTATTTTAATATACTAAAATTGGAATTATCTTATTAAAATGTTGTATTGAGAACGAGCATTTAGTGAAAAGATTTATCCATCCATAAGTGAAACCCTTAACATGCCACATGCCCAAGGTAAACCAATTTTTGTACACTAAATATCAAAGTCAAAATTTGTCATATTGTGCAGGCTACACTTGTGCACTTATTTCCCAAAAGTATTGTGCAAGTGTATTTCTTGAGAATATTGTGAAACCCACATTCAATCATCAAGACACTTTTGTAATGAATAGAACACCTACAATACCTTTATATTCACGAGGAAATATCCTCCATCCAATACCTGCATCAATTTTGTTGGTAAACAAGAGATATACTGATTTTATTATGTGGCCTCATTATTGGAATTATTATCAAGTCCAATACCATAAATGAGGATTTTTAAAATACCTATCACCTGTTTAATGTATAATTTTGATTCAACGCAGTAAATAAGTTGATGGGTATCGAATATCTATGAAGATGAGTGCCAACTCGTGCAGAAAGTTTTTTATAAGTTGATGGGTATCGAATATCTATGAAGATGAGTGCCAACCCGTGCAGAAAGTTTTTTTCCATGTGAAAAGAGGATTGACTCTTCTGTGGGGAGGTAAATAATTCGACCGCCATGAAGATTTGGTGGCATATGTCTTCTGTGGGGAGGTAAATAATTCGACCGCCATGAAGATTTGGGGGCATAAGGCCACGTTATTACGTGGCCCTTCCTATAGTCAACGATATTACCCAGACGATGGAGTTTTTATTGGTTCAAATCCGACACTTCCGTTACATCCCGCGGTTCAACTCATATCCACATAATCCACGTATTCCGTTGGAGTTTATTATACGAACGAGCCATGGGATTTTTTCATCTTTTAGTACCAATCTATAAAGTGTTGTTTTGGTAGATATTGTGGGAAGCATGTTGGCATTTATCAAAATCAAGTTTTCAAGATCCTTGAGACTTTTCTAGCTGATAACTAGCATCTATGTCGAAGGTAGGAACTGTGATCTACAGATTTGAGAGAGATTGGAGCAGTGAAGTTTATATTAATGTGGACGGTCAACCACGTAATACGGTCGACCAATTCATATCACTTTTTGGCCTGACAACGAGATGTGTTACAAAACTAGTTATATGCCATGCTATACATGGTGATAAAGCAATGGTCAGAACACGTCAGTCCCAACTGCGAATTTTGTTCCGATGAACGTGGAGAATTAAGGTGGATCCAAACACCTCAGAAGGTATTTCTTTTTCCTTTGATTTTCTGACGACATTGTTGGTTGGAGTTTTGGTGGTATAGCGCAACCATCATGAAGTTGAATTGTGGGATATGCACAGCTTGATTTGGACTTGATCACGCAAAAGCAAAAGGCAATAAATATGTGACCCATGCAAACAAAGTCTGGAGCTCTCATCTCTGTTTGCTCCTGTGGGGTTTCTATTAAAAGTGATTTTGACCTCACCAATTGCTTTCATTTGGAAAGTGGGTAATTATGTCTATCAAAGTCAAGTTTAATCAAATCCAGATCACTGATCTTGCATGCGTAGACATTGAGTAGACTCAGATGGCTATATTTTCATTCTCACGGTTGAAGTTGATATCAATGTGCAAAAGAGAGATGATTTTCATACACATCAACTCCAACGATCGAGCAAGTAGAAAGATGGATTGTAATGGGCATAATCCTCTATAGTTGCTGTATTTCTCGGTCAATAGCAATGGCATCAGTCCACAACAATCAAATTTGCAACTGATATTTTGTGGAATAGCCTGGTTTCTTGCTCATATTTGTCATTGGATAGCTACAACAATCAAATCTGCACTGAGCAACAAGGTGCCTGGATGAGAGAAGCAACAAGCTAAGTTCAAATTTCTGGGCAGAGTAATGAAGTAAGATACTTATTATTTTCATTTAATTTATAACTCCGGAGATTTTCTCCTCCTCGCCAATCCAACAGTTAAGTCCGACATTGCGCAAAGCTCTGTTGTCTATGGTTTTCAAATTACATTTGGCAGTTGATAGGTCCAAAACAAATTGGTGTGGCATGTGTGGGGTATTGATAGTTTTTTCAGGGATCCCTCTACTTTTACTATGGTTATTGCCAATCCAGTAATAACGCTTCCACTAATTTGGTATTTCGGTGGCATATCAAAGCTAGACAAACGAGTTATGCATTTTAAACGTAGAAATAACTTTTACATTCCTCAACAGTATTGTAAGTGGAATTGTATAAAGCACAATATTTTTTCATATTACCTTTCGTAAGGGTCCATTTCATGGAGGAAACTCATTTTATTAGGTTTCTGAGAAAATTATTGGAGGCAAGAATAATGTAAGTGATTCACTTAAAGCATGGAAAATAACCAGCTTTCCAATTTTTCCATGCCAAAAGAAAAATTTATTGAGGCTTTGTTTTGGATGTCGTGTATCATGTTTTGGATGAATCGACACATTACAATCGTGTTCTGAGGACAACATCAGAAATCCTTGATTGGGGCTTGGACGTTGGACTTATGAATACCCATAGATTGTTGTCTATGAATACTGAAGCCAAGATTGGAAAGACTCACTCCTAGTGTTCATTTTTCAACAAAGTAGTCGAGAAAAAGAATTTAGGCTTATGTTGTGCCACACGATTATGAAGCTTTCAACTGTACATGATGCATGAACCAATTTATCCAGGGAGTTATCAGAAAGCTTAATTTAATTCAATTTCAAACAAAGTGACATATTTATTGCAGAAATTTGCAAACAAAGAGAAAAGTTGCAGGTCATTGTTCATGTACTCGTAAACAGGAAGAGCAGATTCTTCGTCTCTGTAATTGAATTGTACCTAATTCTACACAAAATCAATGTCCTCCAATTTCAACTCGTTAAGATATTGGTGGACCAAAAGCTTTCCTCCATGGGAGGTATGATCCAAGAGGATCCCGACACAATTTTCCAAGGAGTACCATGGCTAAGGAAAGTTAATTGAAGTGCAGTTTATGAGCATTTTAAATTTGAAAATATAAAATGTTTAATGTGGATATGCTCATAAATTTGAGTTTTAAATTGTACAGTGGAAATTGATTTATGAGAGAATCTTTCTCAAAATCAGTTTCTAAATCCAAGTTCTAAGTGAGAGTCTCATGGGATTTCCTCATATCCCTTGAGTTTTGGATAAGGTCCAAGTTTGGTGGAGTTGAGAGATTTACTCTTCGAGAATCTCATGGATCCTCTTTTAGTAGATCTAAAGAGTTATTTTCTCCTTCGTTTAGGGATCTTTGAAAGCTATAAATATCTCTTATGTACTCTTTGAGGGAGAGCTGGTTGGATAGATTGTTTGTGAGAGATTATGGAGAGGCTTGAGAGCTTTGTGTTGGGTAATATTTTGTTTACAGAGCTTGAGAGCTCAAGAGTCTTTATGAGGTATTGAAGAAATGCATGCAATGTGTTGGCCTTGAAATCTCTTTGGTAGTAGAAGGCAGTTTTGGGAGTCAATCCTTTTTGTAAAGCATTGTATACATTTAGACTCTTTTAAAGAAGACAATGAAGTGATTAAAACTTTGGAGGCATATCCGGAGACATAGCCCACTAGAAGGGTTGACTCAGTGAACTTCGTTATCATCGTTGTCTTGATGATTCATGCTTCCTCTCTTTTATGGATTTTCATGTTCTTATGATGTCTCCTAAGTTGCAATTTATGTGATGTTGTGGCACGATTATGTTAGAAATTTTGAAGTTAATTTCACGAGCTCTTACATTCAAGTGAAGAGACTTTCTTTTTGAGCTCTAGTTTTATGAGAAACCATGGTATTGAACTATGGTATTTATGTTGAATATATTCTATTTAAAGTGGGAAATTAAACCAACAAATTAATAATTATAATTACGATTATGTATAATTAATAATTGAACCAACGTTGATCCATCTTAACTCCAGATCTATCAAGCGTCTAGACAGATCAAATATCTTATGTACACCTCTCTTAGAGTGACCACCTTATATTTTCGTTCATTATTACATTCAAATTCTCTTCCAAAGAAATGTGTGAACCAAGTCAAGGTCCTACCATCATTCCTTTTTGTATGTTCAAGTTTATTAAAAATAACTTAATAATAAGTTAAATCCATTTCCATTCATTATAGGAGCTAAATAGGGAGGGTTTGCGGTATGCATAGATTAGGATGACGTAAGGATTTTAGCATAATAATGTATAAGGTCGCTCCATGCAACAATTATGTCTATGAGATTTTATAGGCTTAAATGAGGGAAATTGTGACACATTTTCCATAGGTCATAAAGGCATGAACATAAGCAACTCACAATAGTCATTATGTGATTACTATCAGAAGCCTAGAAACTTTAAACAATATAACAACATGTACAATGATTTAAGATGATTACTAATTTTGAAAGATGATTTTAAAAGAAAAAAATTATTTGGTTATATATATATATATATATATATATATATATATATATATATATATATATATATGTGTGGAAGAGTTGTGACAGAGATTGTGCCTTACGAGGCTGCATATTGAAAATCATTTTTTTGGGGGGACGATATGGAAGATAACCTCATGCATTCAGGAAAGAAACTATAAGATAGAGGAAGAATAATAGTCATGGGTTGCAAAGTGAAAATAAAGAATATTAAGAAAAGGAATAAAAAAGAAGAGATGGAGATCACTACCATGTTTAGAGATGTTCAGGCCGCAGTCGAGGAACTGAGAAGTCTAGTAGAAGAGAAAGAAGAAATCGAGGGTGATTGGTGTAGCTTTGATTTGCTACCACCTCTTGTGTTTACTGGTAAATATTTTTATGATTGGGTTATTAAGATGCTAAATTTTCTTCAAGCTAAAGAGTTAATTGAGTACGAGTCTAATAACCCATATGATGAAGTATGTGTTGCGTTAGAATTGAATTTTATTAAACAAGCATTGGATGAGAAGTGTTTGTGTAAGGTAGCATTCGCTACAACTTCCAAGGAAGCATGGAAGATATTGGAAGAAGAATTTGGTGCAATGGGGAGTTACATGCAGCAGCAAGATGTGTCACAATTTGGTGAGTCAGATGCATATCTGAAAGTATATGAGAAAACCTCTCAAAGGAAAACAAAGTTTGGAGAATCCCACTCAAAAGTAGATGATGGTTGTGAATGTTGGAAATAATATTGAGGGAGGGGTGAATAAGTATTAGCAATTTAACAATATTTCATTTCCCTAAACAGATTTATACACGCTACTTTTGTTAATGAAACCTGTGTGTATACGCAAGTGTGTTTAAAGAAACCAATGTACACCTCGCAAACTTATAATTTAGTTAGTTGATCTTTAATATGTGTATCAGAACCATATAACCAATAATCAGATGCAGTAAACAGAATAGACAATCACACACATGAACACAAGATATAAAGTGGAAACCTAATGTGGGTGAAAGCCACCTGCTGCAATGGTCTCTATCTTTCTTTAATAAGAAACTTCTTTTACAAATTTTGTACTCGTGCAACCTTATACCAGTACGCAGGCTTCTACCTATGGAAGGCTACAACCTTCTCTCATTCTCCATCTTTTCCTGGAAGGGAGCTACAACTCCCTTAGCTCTTGTACTAGCTGATGTGTTTACTAGTACATAGGTGCTGACCTATAGAAGGTTACACCCTTCTCTTTTCTTCTAGGGACCATGTTTCATAAATTTTCAGACTGGATCCATCAAAAACATCAATCAAACATCAAATATATCTGCATTAACCAATCTCCTTTGCACCAACCAAAACTAAATCAAACAATCACTTTTTTGAATGTTGTAACCAGAACACAGTAACAATAACCAGAACCCAATCCAGAACCCAGAACACTACAACAGTAAACAAAAGTATCTAAAACATATTTTATGAGGTGTACGCTACTTCAATGTGTCGAATCTACGTGCATATGCACTTTTCTCAAGGCAGACTTGCGTATACGTAGTTTTGAAATGCCTAAACAACCTGTATACGTGCCTTTTCTATACTGAACCTGCGTACAGAATTGTAAAAGATGATTTAACCATTACCACTATTCAGACATCAGTTATACCCAGATCATCATATTTATAGATTATGACATGCACCAATTATTTAGATAAAAGATAAAAAACCACACAAAGATACTTCTCTTCAAGCCTTAAGATCTTGACCCATCAATAGAACTTATCCTTCTTCAAGTGCTCAGGTTCCTCCTTGATTCAGATTCAGCTATGCATCATAACCCAATGACCAGTATTCTAGATCTTGCTCTTCATTAGATATTCAATACTTGAGTGCTCTTGCCTAATGATCTCCTCCTCCTTTTATAGTCTTAGGCCTTACTCAATACCATGGTACAAAACCACTTAGAATCAATACCTTGGACCAAATACCCGGGGTCAACACTTTGGACAAGATACCTTGGACCAATAACATGGGTCAAAATACCAAGGACTAAATACCATCGACCAAAACAAAGTTTTCCACCATGTATGCGCTTTTCCTTGCGTGAAAGTGCGTGTATAATCATACGCGCCTTTTGGTTTGCGAACACGTGTATACGTTATTTGGTCAAGGGGAACCTACGTATACCTCTTTTTCCTTCATTCTGTGATCCTAAACTGTGATCTGTCATCTGAGTGAGTTGCCATCAAGGACAACACCTGTGTCATAGCGCCAAAACTGTGTCATAATGCCAACAAACTCCCCCTTTGGACTTGATGGCAACCCCAAGTCACTCTCCCCCTTTGTCATCAAGGGCAAAGGGTTATGTTCCCCGTGAGTACATTTTGAATTCTTTGAAATGCTAAAGCGTGTTGTTCATGCTCCCCCTGACTATAAGCAAGGTCTGCAAAAAGATGTTCTTTAAGAAGAACATGACTCTATACATCATAAATGACCTTCCTATCACCAAAGACTCATACATACATCCATATCCAAACCAAGTGGGGATATACCAAGATTGACTCATCCACCCAACCAAGTGGGGATATACCAATAGTTTATACATGATAAAACAAGAACATTACATCATCCATCCTAGGCATAGTGGGGAAACAAACTAGGTCGTTACATGACCTTGATAATAAAGGTTATACATAACATAGAGACAAAATATCTAAAACAAGACTATGATAGTCATCAGAAACTATCATCAGTAGCATCTGTCAATCACCATCCACACCAGCAACCATGATCTCCTTTTGCACCTGTTCCACCTGAATAAAAAACAACTGTGAAATTGTACCAAGATCTTCTAAGGTAATGCCAAAAATGATAACAAATTATTAGAATTATATGCTCCCTCTGAACTTGTGCCAGATGATCACTATTAGACCCATATCAAACTCTTTTCATCCCAAGTCTGGCCCATTGATATTTTTCAAACCAACATATACATGGCTGTATCCACAGAAACCTACGTATGTACGCCAATACGCTTCGTGAAACTCGCGTACAACCACTATTCTCTGAAACAGATAAGTGTCAACAACAAAATTATCAACTACTCCCAATTTCTGTCTCAGGTATTCAAATGTCTCTCTAGCTAGTGGTTTGGTGAATATATCAACAACTCATTCATTGGAGGGAACATACTCCAATTTGACCTTTTGTTCAAGCACTTGTTCCCAGAGAAAATGATATTTGATAGGTATGTGCTTCGTCTTGGAATGCATGACTAGATTCTTTGAAATATTGATTGCACTTGTATTATCACATAGAATGGAGATGGGTGGAGTGCATGTGATTTGATTGTCTTGCAATGTTTGCATCATCCAAAGAAGTTGTGTGCAACAAGATGCAACAACCACATATTTTGCTTCAGCTGTAGATAATGCAATTGAACTTTGTTTCTTGCTGAACCAAGACACTAATCTAGAACCCATATAGAATGCACCACCACTAGTGCTTTTTCTATCATCCATGCTTCCTGCCCAATCTGCATCTGTGTATGCATGAACTGTAAGATCTGTGTCCCTAGGATATGATAAGCCAAAATTCTAAGTTCCTTCAAGATATTTGAAGATCCTTTTGACTGCCTGCAGGTGTGATTCCTTTGAATTTGCTTGGAATCTTCCAACTATTCCCACTGCATGCATGATGTCTGGTCGGGTACCTATTAGATAGAGCAGACTACTAATCATGGATCTCTAGGTTGGTTGATGTACTGCTGCTGATTCATCATTTGCGTTGAGGCTGCATCCTATTAGCATAGGGGTACATACTGGTTTAGAATCTTCCATGCCATATTTCTTCAAGATCTGCTTGAGGTACTTGGCTTGTGATAAAAAAATACCATCTTTATTTTGTTGAACTTTTAAGCCAAGAAGATATGTGAGCTCACCAAGCAGGGACATTTCAAATTCTTTCTGCATTACCAAGGCAAAGTTGTGACTCATGGTATCTTCATTGCTACTAAAAATGATATCATCAACATACACAACAAGTATTAGCAATTTATCATTGTCAATTTTTATATATAGATTGCTATCAGCTGATCCTTTTGAAAAACCTTGTTGATGAAGGTATTTGTCAAGATGATAATACCAGGCTCTTAGAGCTTGTTTTAGACCATAGAGAGCCTTTCTAAGTCTGCATACAAGTTTTGGATCATTTCCAAGGATGAATCCGTCTGGTTGCTCAATATACACTTCTTCTTTTAAGTATCCATTAAGAAAGGCAGATTTCACCTCCATTTGATATACTTTGAACTTTTGAAAACTAGAAAGAGCAAGGAACATTCTTATGGCTTCAAGTCTAGCAACAGGTGCAAAAGTTTCTTCAAAGTCTATACCTTCTTGTTGAGCATACCCTTTACAAAAAATTCTGGCCTTGTTTCTAATAACTTCTCCATTTTCATTCAACTTATTTTTGAATATCCATTTAGTTCCTATGACATTCTTATCATTACGTCTAGGAACCAATTCCCAAGTATTATTCTTTTCAATTTGCTCCAGTTCTTCATTCATGGCCTTGACCCAACATTCATCTTTGCATGCTTCATTTACATTTTTTGGTTCAACGGAGGAAAGCAATGCTAAATAGCTTGAAGCTTCTGTAATAGTTCTTCTTGATTTCACTCCTGCCTCTTTCTGCCCCAAAATTTGAATCTTTGGATGATTTTTTTGAACATAGCTGGATGGAGTCTTTTCTTCTACCCTTATTTGTTCTTCTAGTGCCTCATTGGTTTCTTCTTCAAAACTTGTCTGAATTGATGTGGAAGGATAGTCCTCATCTTCTTCATAATCTTTGGTTTTTATCTGCATTGGATTTTTTCCTGCTTCATCAATCACAACATCAATACTTTCAACAATTTTCCCAAGTCTTTTATTATAACACTTGTATCCTTTACTTCGGGAAGAGTAACCAAGGAGAATGCCTTCATCTGCTCTAGGTTCAAACTTGCCAAGTTTTTCATCAATCCTTTTGATGTAAAATTCGCTTCCAAAAAATTTGAAGCATTTTATAGTAGGAGTCTTACCATACCAAAGTTCATGTGGAATTTGAGTGTTGTTTACCCAGACGTTTATTTTGTTGAGAATAGTGATGACAGCAAATGCAGCTTCTCCCCAGAAGGTTGCAGGAGTTCCAGACTCATCTAGCATAGCACAAGCCATTTGTTGAACAGTTTTGTTCATCCTTTCTACCACTCCATTTTGCTAAGGAGTTCTTGCTATAGAGAATAATCTTCTTATCCCATGTTCTTCACAGAAGTTAAAGAATTCATCCAAGGTAAATTCCCCTCCTCGATCAGATATGAGGCATTTGATTTTGCGATCTAATTCATTTTCAACCAAGGCTTTGAAGGCTTTGAACTTTTTGAAAGCTTCGTCATTATGCTTTAGAAGTACTATCCAACACATTTTGGAAAAGTCATCAATGAACAATATAAATTATTCTTCTCCACAAGGTGACTTTTTCCTAGATGGACCGCATAAATCAGTGTGAACAAGTTCAAGAGGCTTACTGGCTGATCCTTCCTTATCAGGGAAATGTGCTCTGATTTGCTTACCAAATTGACATGATTTGCATATTTTGTTTTCTGGAATGCTGATATCTGGAAGATCACAAACAACCTTGTATTTGCATGCTTTTCTTATTTGAGGGTAGCTTAGATGCCCCAATCTTCTATGCCATAGCCAGTGTTCATCATTTTTTCTTAGGTAGCATTGTTGTTGTCCCCCCTTGAGTATGTATAGGTTTTTTGGAGTTCTTACACCTTTGATCACTATTTCTCCTGTATCAAGCTCATGAACAACAGATCCATTTGGTCGAAATACTACCTCACTTCCTTGATCACACATTTGACTGACACTCAATAGATTATGCTTTAGACCATCTACATACATAACATTCCCAGCTTTAACCTTTTCTTTTAAGACAACAGAGCCTTTACCTTTTATGACTGCAGGAGTGTCATTACCAAATGAGACCTTCTTTTCATTTCTAAGGCATTATATGACTGAAGTTTTTCTTTATCACCTGTCATGTGTTTCGAGCATCCACTGTCAATATACCACTGATTTTCTTGTCCTTCTTCATATAAGGCTATTCCACATCTTTCTGGTTGCGGTTCTTTCTTTCTCCATGTTTTGGGACCCAATGAAGTTTGCTCGTTCTGAGATGTTTGCCAAAATTTACTCCTCCACTCATAATCTTCATAACCGAAGTTGTTACAGATAGAGCATTCTATTTCATTTTCAAGAGCAGAAAATTTATTGTAGGTCCTTTTCATGATCCCAGTCACATTCCTTTGATTTTGTGCTTCTCTAGTCATGATGGTCTTGTAAGCAACACATTCAGCAGCATTGTGTCCAAAGTTATGACATGAAAACATTGGCCATTAAAGAAATTCCTACGATTATCAAATCTACTAACCTGATGATTATAGTTTCCATTGACCTTTATTCTTAGCTTCTGTTCATCCTTAAAGTAGATTGAACCCAACTTACCTGATGATCTGCTTTATGCCTTTGCTAACGATTATCAACCTGTTCACTTCTCCTTACTGCATCAAGATAGCTTTTGGAGGTTGATGGCTTCTGTGCTTGAGATGCTTCTTTTACATATCCAAGATCTGTCTTTATCAAAGGAGAACATTGCACTTTGATAATTTCATCTAACGTTTCTAATCCTTTAGCAAATCTAAGATTGAGAGCTTTTGTTTTCTCAATATCTTTTCTTAGATCCACAATTTCACACTCTAACTTTTCTTTGTGTTTTTCCCTTTCAACAAGTTGGAATGTCAGAGTATCTATAATCATACTCTTTTCTTCTAAATAGATTTTAAGTTTAGAAATTTCTTCATAGAGACCATATTCATTTAAAGCATCCAAGAAATCATCGTCTTCAAAAGCCATCAAAAGTCTATAATCATTACCTTGTTCATCTTCATCACTATTTGATAAACCATCGCTATCTTCATGTGTATAGTAGCTCTTCTTACTTACACTCTGTTTTCTATTCCATTTTGCCAGTTCCTTATCTTTATCCAGCTTATCTTTATGAGGACATTTGGCTGCATAATGACCGACACTTCCACACGCAAAGCATTTGAAAGGTAGTTTACCTCTGAATCTTCCTGAGCCCCATTAAAGATTCTTGACAAAGTTTGCTTCTTCCTCTCCTTCTGAAATGTGTACTAATTCATTGAGCTCTTCTCTTCCCAAAGCCTTGAATGCGGCTTCTCTCATATTTGATGGACCCCCCTTTCTCATTTCGAAAGCAGTTACGATTCCGTGCAGTTGTGTCATAGTAATACTATGAAGATTCTTCTTTTCTTCTATGGCAGAAACTTTTGATTCAAACTTAGAAGACGGGGATATCAAAACCTTTTCAACTACAATAACTTCTTTGATCTCTTCACCCAAGTTTTTCATGTGATTAACAATCTCATCTATACGTAAGAAGTAATTAGCTATACTTTCATCATTGTGCATTTTGAGAGTTTCATATTGAATTCTCAGAGATTGTAATTTTTCACGTTTTACCTGATCGTCTCCTTCATAGCTTAGAACGATCTTGTCCCATATTTCTTTGGCGGTTTTGAGCTGCATAACCTTGACAAATTCTGATTATGACAGACTCCCCAATAATGTGTTGACAACCTTGGCATTTGTTTTATACAGCTTTTTACCTGCAGTATCTGTAAGAATCGCTGATGGAAATGTGTATCCTCTTTCCACGATTTCCCAAACATCTATTCCAAGAGATTGAAGATAGGCTGTGATTCTTACCTTCCAATAGACGAAGTTGCTCCTATCAAAGATTGGTGGTCTAATGGGTCCCTCTCTTTCGTAGGTACTCATGATGATAGATCTTCCTTCAAGCGATCAAGCTTCTTCTTAAGGACTTGCTCTCATACCAATTGTTGGAAATAATACTGAGAGGGGGGATGAATTAGTATTAGCAATTTAACAATATTTCATTTCCATAAACAGATTTATATATGTTACTTCTGTTAATGAAACCTGCGTGTATACTCAACTGTGTTTAGAGCAACCAGCATATACCTAGCAAACTTATAATTTAGTTAGTTGATTTTTAATCTGTGTATCAGAACCATATAACCAGTAATCAAATGCAGTAAATAGAACAGAAAATCACACACATGAATGCAAGATATAAGGTGGAAACCCAATGTGGGTGAAAACCACCTACTGCAATCATCTCTATCTTTCTTTAATAAGAAACTTATTTTACCAATTTTGTATTGGTGTAGCCTTATACCAGTACGCAAGCTTCTACCTGCAGAAGGCTACAACCTTCTCTCATTCTCCAGCTTTTCTTGGAAGGGAGATACAACCCCCTTAGCTCTTGTACTAGCTGATGTGTTTACTAGTATGTAGGTGCTGACCTATAGAAGGCTACAACCTTCTCCTTTCTTCCAGGTACCACGTTTAATAAATTTTAATACTGGATCCATCAAAAACATCAATCAAACATCAAATATATCTGCATCAACCAATCTCCTTTGCACCAACCAAAACTGAATCAAACAATCATTTTTCTGAATGCTATAACCAGAACACAGTAACAATAACCAGAACCCAATCCAGAACTTAGAACACTACAACAATAAACAGAAGCAGCTAAAACATATTTTATTAGGTATATGATACTTCAATGTGTCGAATATGTGTACATACACACTTTTCTCAAGGTCGACCTACGTATACGCAGTTTTGAAATGCCTAACCAGCGTGTATACATGCCTTTTCTATACTGAACCTGCGTACGGATCTGTAAAAGATGATTTAACCTTTACGAGTATTCAGACATTAGCTACACCGAGATCATCAGATTTATAGATTATGACATGCATCAATTATTCAAATAAAAGATCAAAAACCACACAAAGATACTTCTCTTCAAGCCTTAAGATCTTGACCCATCAATAGAACATATCCTTCTTCAAGTGCTTAGGTTCCTCCTTGATTAGGATCCAACTATGCATCATAACCCAATGACTAGTATTCTAGATCTTGCTCTTCATTAGATATTCAATACTTGAGTGCTCTTGCCTAATGATCTCCTCCTCCTTTTATAGTCTTAGGCCTTAGTCAATACCATGGTCCCAAACCACTTAGAATAAATACCTTGGACCAAATACCTAGGGTAAACACTTCGGACAAGATACCTTGGACCAATACCATGGGTCAAAATACCAAGGACCAAAACAAATTTTTCCACCATGTACATTCTTTTCCTTGCATGAAAGTACGTGTATACTCATACGCACCTTTTGGTCTGCAAAACCGCGTGTATACGCGATTTGGTCAAGGGGAACCTGCGTATACCTCTTTTTCCTTCATTCTATGATCCTGAACTGTGATCTGTCATCTGAGTGAGTTGCCATCATGGACAACACCTGTGTCATAATGCCAATAGTGAAGACTATAAAAGTGAAACCCATTATGCAAAAATGCATATTGATGAAGAAGATGCAGCAAAGATTGCAGAAAGAGAGAAGTTAAAGCCTCTCTGTGTGAAATAGAGAAAGAGAATATAAATTATCAAGGACTCCACTGTAACATGGATGGTGTAGATGATGGTGAATTCCACTGTGACAAAACACATGTGCATGATGAATACAAATTGAGATGTGGATTCCGCCGATGGCTATAAATGGAACCGTACAGAATCGTAGGAATCACAATATTGTTAGAGAGGAAGAGGCCGCTTCAGAAGAGCAGAGAAGATTGGATCCAGTGCTCAGAATGCTAGATGATTCGATCGTGAGTTTGACAATTCATCGTCAAAGCTTTATCCAAGAACCAGAAGTATACGATGACGAAGAGCCCCTGGATTCGCTTTCAAATCTGAAACATAATGAAGGGAAAACAAGCTTACAATCCAATGATGATCAAGAGTCCAAATTCAAGGGTTTCGTCGTCGATCCCGTTCTCGTGGATTGGTTTTGTTTCCTGGCCATGAACAGAGGGCAAATGCCAGACAAAGCAAGCGGCGTGGCCATGTACAAATCCCGGTCCATGCCTTCGGCTTCGAAGTTGACCACGACGCAGCAACCATGCACCGCATTTCTGAAGACTCAGGAGGCACATTTTCGTTTATTTAGACCGCAGATCTTTGCACTCGGACAGGATATTGAAGCGGTCAATCAAAGGAACAATTTGCTCCTCCACTACATTCAGGTTGTTGGGATTCGCAGACTTTCATTTCGAAAGAATGTGTTTCACGTATAAAAGAAATAACAGCCAGAACTCGGACTCTCCCATTGCCTACAACTCAATCATAAGACTTTGTCCATTATAATGGACCAGAGACATCTAAGTTGGCTGACGATGGCGAGACGAATGAACCAGCTTCTACGTTAGATACGGTCCAATCAGGAAAAGGCAATGGAGAAGAGGTGGTCTCAGATCAAGGAGCTCAAGCTGACCTTGCGGAGGAAGTAGTTGCAGTTGCAGATGAAGCATGCAAACCAATAGTGCGGAGAGTACACGAAGAACTAGAGCCACTTCGCATTCTTGAGGCATTGTCTGCTTCAGGATTAAGAGCACTACGTTATGCTCGTGAAGTGGAAGGTGTTGGTTCAGTTGTAGCTCTTGACAATGATAAAGTGGCTGTGGAGGCCTGCAAGCGAAATATTAAATTAAATGGCTCTGTTGTCTCTTCAAAGGTTGAAACCCAACTTGCTGATGCCCGAGTCTATATGCTTACGCATGAGACGGAATTTGATGTGGTTGACCTTGATCCTTATGGGTCACCTTCTATTTTTCTGGACTCTGCAGTACAGTCAGTTGTGGATGGGGGGATGTTAATGTGCACAACAACTGATATGGCACTGCTTTGTGGGAATAATGGGGAAGTTTGCTATTCAAAATATGGTGCAAAGTATTGTCATGAGATGGCTTTAAGGATTCTTCTTGCTTGTATTGAGAGCCATCCTAACTGCTACAAATGCTACAAATTCAGACATGCAAGCTTCATTGACAAGAGTAGCAAGATCAGCACAACTGAAGTTCTCACAAGCTTGACTATGGCCAATATAATTCAAATCCGCATCTGTAGCCATAGGTTTATTTCGGACAAGAGCCTTTAAGATTGAAACTCGTCCCTCTGAGTCTGGCAGAGGAACAAGAAGTAAATTGCCAAAACGTCCTGGCCTTAGAACTGTTGGATCCATTATTTCTGGCCGGTTTGTTGCTCCAATTACAAAAACTCCTTTCGCTTTTCACCAGCCAATATTCATGTTTGGTTTGGATTTCATTTCCATGTTTAGTTTAAATTGGTTTTGTATTTATTGTAATTTTTATTTATATTTGTTTTATATTTATAGATTTTCATTTAATGATTTAATTTCATTTGATTTGTATTTATAGATTATTAGTTATCATTTTTTTCTAATAATTGATTTGTTTTGATTTATATATTTAGTGAATATTTGATTTGTATTAATATATAAATATGATTGTATTAATATATTAATTATATTAATATATTAATATATTAATATAATTGTATTAATTATATTAATATCTTAATATATTATGATAATATATTATCTTTTGTTATCAAGTTTCAAATATATATATATATATATATATATATATATATATATATATATATATATATATATATATATATATATATATAGTTAACAATTGTTGTATTGTTGTTTAGAAGGATTTAAAATATATATATATATATTGGCATGTGAAGGGCACTGACATAAACAAAACTTTTGGGGCATGAAAATTGAGAGAATCATGAGAATTAGAAGAACTGGATGAAAAAAAAAAAAAGATAGAAAAAAAAAAACAAAAATTCACAAAATTCACGCAGGTTTGAAAATAAATAATGGACCATTAGGAAGAATAATTTAAAAGAACATTTGGTGGAGTATTTAAAGGCTGATTAACTTGCTTAGAGTTGGCAAATTGATATTGTTGTATGCTTTTATAACGTATTAATCTGCAAGACACAACAAATCTATGATGCCAAACTTTTCGCCATGCACAAAAGTCAGCTGACACAAATAGGGAGTATTACTTTTCATGGTTATTTTAAAAACATGGATTAATATTAATATCATGATTAAGTCAATTTTAACACTTTGTCTGTCCTTAATTTGTTTTATTTGGTATGAAATTTTTGTGTAAGAATCATGAAGAAACTGGCCATTTCTTCTAGAGCACACTTATGTTTTCTTTGTACCAAGTTTTTCTTACAGGTTACAGGATAATCAAGTGATCATAAGGAGATTACATTGTGACGACAATTGGTCTTCCAAAGACTAAAGTCATGACGAATTCTAAAGAAAAATCCAACTCTACAACCATTCCTTTGCAACTCCCTTTTTGCAAAAGATTTTGAATTCCACCAATTGCCAAACCATAAAGCATGACCTTTCCATATCCATTTTTCCCAGCAAGAGTTATTATTCATACACCATGCATTTCCTTACATCCACTCCTTACAAGCTTATTGTCATTTTCCATGTCATTACCATTCCCCTTCATTTCCGCAATAAAACCCTGCTTGAGTCAAAGTCCTAGAGTCTAAGCATAATTGAAAAAACACCTAGAGGCTTGCATGCCTGGCAAGTACTCTTGCCAATGAACAATGGGAGTACATTAATATCCCTTGTTCGTTTTATCTTGTAGGTGACTCGACCACGACAAATTTATTCGTACCTACAAAGATGTGTTAGGCATCCTGACTCCCATTGGAATCAATGGTGGGAGCTCTTGTGTTGGCTAGGGGCATTCATTAACGGCCACTAAGTCAACAAATTCTTGCTATGTTCGACATCGACAAATTTAATCACATAGTAAGATTTGTGCCATCGAGCGTTGAAGACTTGAAGACCCATATTTTGTAGCAGATGAAGCAAATTTCTTTTCATTGTTTTTTAGTTTGTCATCACTTGAGGACAAGTCAATCAATAAGGCTAGGAGGGAAATGTAACTTCTATATTTTGTATACCTTCCAAGCCTTATATATTTTTAGACATATTTAGCAGACTCATCGGATTCATCATCCAGCAGTAGAGGATCCAGCAGCAGATATGACTTTCAGCCATGATCAGCAGACCCCTCAGATTACGACAATACAGATCCATCTTTCATCCACAACTTGAAGAAGAAGCTTCAGAGCAGAATTGTGGCCGCTGAACATGCATGATTCATCCACCATTTTCCCAACCAAGTAAAGAAGCCTACGAACAACAGTTTTTTCAGCCACACGTGCACGACCCTCATCTACTTTTGGAAGGGTAAGTTAAGGTATGATATTTTCTAACTTTTAACCATTAAATTCCTTGAAAAGTTAGAATAATAATTTTTGGAAAAACTTCACTTCCTTTCCCATTCCTTTTCCCATTTCAAACTGCCCAAACCATCTATTTTAGGGGAAAGATAGATTTACATACATACTTTGTCACATTCATATAACATCCACATTCATATATCATATTCTAAACCCCACTTACATTCAAAATATATTCACTATTACAGGAGCATACAAATGGCTTTGTCAAAAGTATTTACAAGTTAATTGGATGCCAACAGAATCATGGTTGTTACACAAGAACCAACCATGATGCATTCCAACAAAAATACTCTGCAATAAAAATCACATTATCAATATGCAAAGATCATACATTGAATGCAACAAACAAAATATGGTTGAAACACAAGAACCAACCAAGTTGTAGTTCATCAAAATAACGCTTTGCAAAAGTTAAGTAACTGATATCATGCAGAGTTTAAGCCAAAGCTCAAGTACCAAAAATTAATGTAATAGATTGCATGAGGTCATGCAATACCTTGAGTTTGGGGGAGATGTTGGGCCTCAAAATAGTCCCTATTTTCACTCCATTATTCACCAATATCTTCACATTTTACCTTCATGTCACCTCCATTCCACCTCCATATCATTACATTTACCTCATTATTGGGTTATAACAATTCTTTTCCAAAGTTTATCAATTCTTAACATTTTTAAGTGAATTTATGGCTAAACTTTAGAAAATAATATACTTATACTTATACCTAACAATTAGAATGAGTTTTTTGACATGTGTAGGTACAAAGGAAGCTTCCAGGGCATCTTTATGTGGCTTTGAATGATCAAATTCGAATTTGATAAGATAAGCCTCATGGAAAAGATCATGATCTCATGGAGAAGATCATGGACCTCATGGAGGAAATCATGGAGGATAGGGTTATGTGTCTAGATGGTTGAGAAATGTATGGAACTAAAGAGAGATTAGTGGATCATCATTATGAGTTTGTTATCTCATCTCATTGTATAAATAGGAGTACCTCTTCCATTCCAAAAGGAGGACTCTTGGAGCATTGTATCCAACTTATGATGGAATAGAATAAAGCTTCATTTTACATATATTTTCATTATGTAGTTTTGGATATAAGTTTTACATATATTTCCATTATGTAGTTTTAGATACAAGTTGCCTTAATGTAGTATATGGAATAGCTTGTCACTTTGTTCTTAGGAGAATTGAGCTCACTCTAGAAGGATCAAAGGAACATGTTATTTCATAGTAGATCTTATTTCATTTAATTGCTTAGATGTTTGAGGATTTGTTTGTGATTGATGAATTAGTTTTAAATTAGAATCTTATCAGCATATGAGAGGACAACCAAGGGTCTAAGTTCGGCTCTCTCTCCATTTGATTTGCATGATAATTGAAATTCATTCTTTTGCTTTTATGTTTCAAGTATCATATGAGGAGATAACCAAGAGTCTAAGTTAGGCTCTCTCTCCATTAATTTATATGGTAATTGAAATTCATTCTTTTGTGCTTTTATGTTTCAAGTTATTTCATTTCTTATGCTTATGGATGAATCTTAGTTTAGTTTGGATTAGTACATGAGAGGACAATCAAGAGACTAATTTAGTCTTTCTCTCTCTTTAAATCTGAACAACAATTAAAGTTCATTCTCTTGTTTTCATTTCAAGTTTCTAGTTTTATGTAATCAATGATTTCTCTATGATACTGTAGGGAAGGACAACGAGGACCTCCTTAGTTAGGAGCCTCTTCCCTTGCATATTATATTGAATCGTAAATAATTTAGTTAGACATAGAGTTAGTTGCCTACTCCTGCATATATTTTCCTGGCATCGTCACAAGCTTACGAGTTTCCCTAGTTGATAATTTAATGCAGAAATTTAAGCCCAATAAATTGCCCAACGGATTGGTTAACCCAGTCACAACTGATGAGTTTAGAATTTTCAATGAGCACGTGCATGCTTAGATATCCCACCTCAGGGTGGATGAACATTATGGTAATGAAATGTGTGAAAGAAAGATTGATTGTGGGGATTGGGTAAGCACCATTTTTTATGAAGAATTGAAGGTTGAAGCTTCCATTGCAGCAATAAGTTATGAGGAAATTGGAACTGCTCATGAAGTCGTGTGTGAACAAGCATCAGCTGAGTTTGGGATAGGTAAATCTATCAATAGAGTAGCAAGTAGTTTGGTGGATCTAGCAATTCAAACTGTTGATGTTAAATTTGATGAAAAACCAATAACTAGTGATGAGAGGTTGCACATGATGCAACAAAAATAGCATATTGATATATTTTTATTTGGTGAGAAAAAGCCACTTGCGCCTGGAAGCCAAGTTGAAGAAAAAAAATTTGTAGTAGAAGAGGTTTGTAAAAGGGCAGAAAATTAAAATTATGATGCAATGACAGAACAAAATAAGGCAAAGAAGGAAGAGGTAGAGCAAGAATATCTCACTAAAGAGCATAAAAAAGATGCTTTTAACATTGTTTTTGAATATGGAGGTGTTCAAACTAGCATGGGCACAGAAGTTGAAAACAAATTTGCTAATATGTCCAATGTAGATTTGAAACTCATTAAGGAATGGATTCAGAAGCCAATTGAACAAATTGATGAGAGTCTTAAAGTAGAAACTAGAATAAAATATTTGTATTAAATGGTGAATGATGATCTTGAGTGTGAAGATTACAGGAAAAAAACAAAAGTACCTGATGATGAAAGTGAAGAGAAGGATATGGAAGTTTCTAAAAACAAGGAAGAATGCATTAAATTTTTTTTTTTAGTGATGAATTCAAGAAGAGATAAGATTCTGCTATCAAGAAATATGGCATAAAGAAAGTTAGGAATATCAAGCACAAGAAATAGAGCAAAAAAGACAGTTTAAAATGAGGACTTCTGGTAGCAGTCCATGAGCGAAATAATCCTTGAAGATGATGTTGTAGAAGACCAACTCAGATCAAATTCAAGATAAGCCAAAGAAGCATTGCAGCAACAACAAGTAAATAAATATGGATCCTATGACAAGAACGAGCAATAGAGAATGAAGCAATTTCGAGGATTTAGAATTTGGAAGAAGAAATGAGAAATAAAATTGTTAAGTTTTGAGTCATTGTAAGTCTAGTTGAGACTTAGACCAACATACATGTTTAAGTGATGGTTGAGTCAATTTCTATTGTAAGCCTTACAGGCATAGTTGAGTCATACGGTCATAATTAAGGAGGAGTGTTGGAAATTATAATTACTCTTGCATGCAAGAGTTGGCTAAATTTGGAGAGTCGGTTAATTGAGTCAAGTCGAGTGAGTTTGAGTTAAGTCATATTTTGGGTAAATTCAAATTTAGATCGTGTGTGCATGTTAAGTTATTTTTTGCGAGTCACTAGATGAAAAATTTTAAATACCCGTCACCAGTTTCATTGTAAAAAATGTTGAATCAAGTTTGTATGATCAATTGAAGAGCTACAACTCATGTTATTGTGTATGTGTGAAGAGTTAAGGTAATTTACATTAGTAATCTTGGAAAAAGGCATTTACAGTACATGGAACTTCAATGGGAGAATTGGAATCCATGTAGAAAAATCTTCATTTACTTTAAATTAAAATTATTGCATAATAAGACTGCTTTTTATTTTTAAATTTCCAATAAGTTACACCACTTAGTCGCCGTACAACCTAAAAATCTATTCGTAACACACTCATTTATCTATGATTTTAAATTTAATATGACTGCAAAATCTCCCTTTTCTCATTGGGTCAATATTTTCTATCCAAAATTATTTCGATGCATAGTTTGACACACCTAATTGTGTAACAATTAATGATGCACTAGGGCATTACTAGAGGCATTTCATTATTTTCATCTCATCTCTAGAATACCTGATGAAGGATCACTAGCTATAGAATGGATTTCAGAAGGTGTCACAGAAGAAGTTGTTACATTGCTCGATGTTTTTTCAGGGTCAATATCTCTACCACATCTAACTTGTTCACATCTTCCCAAGCCATGCAGATCTACAAAAGTAGGCTTTGTTGGTGATGGAATACTTTATCTCTTACTTCTGAGGATCGACACTACCTGTGACATTGAAGGCCACAAAAATGAAGTTGCTTGGGGGCATAGAAAACCAATTTTGATCACTATATTCCCTTCATCACACGAATAATAGCCCTCCAATGTGGAATATATAATTTCTAAATCTTTTTCTACTATATATAGTCTCCATGTCTAGTTTCCTGATATATATATGTGTGTGTGTGTGTGTGTGTGTGTGTGTGTGTGTCTAAGATATTTTGAAAGCTGAGGGTTTGTATGTAATGTGTTCATATATGTCTAGCATAGCTAGCTAGTCAAACTTTATGTTAGTATGTCCTAATTTCCTTTGTATACAACCATTTTCTGATTTGGCATGTAAAAGGGTTGTCAAAGCAATAGATATTTCCCAAAACCTAAAAGTATTTGAAACTTCATGAAAACACCATCATCTACCTCACTTCATCGCACCGTCACCCTTATCATGATGTCATCCCTTTTATTGTGATGTCATTTAACCCCTTGTCCACAGACCTAGTGTATGCACAATATTATATTTAAAAGGGTGTGTTGTAGCTTATATAATCATATGGAAAGCCCAGGGAGAATATGGAAAACCAATGGAGGAGAGGTGGTTCGTTTTGAGCCTAGAAGTTTAGAGATGGTAAATGTTGACCCTACAATCTGACTAGCATTTGAACAGACATGATGCATAGCCTTCTGTGAGAAAATTCAATCACATGGCCCCCACTTGCAACTTTCCAGTTTGTTTGCTATTAGTTGTAAAGGTGACAAGGTCAAGGTTGGAGATCTAGAATTTACAATTTCTGAAGAAACAAATTCCCAGGCCACAAAGATCCCCTCAGAGGGTGAAAGTTGGTTCAGAGGAATGGAGTTGGATGCCTTAGACTATAAAAACTTTGTAAAACCTGAATACAAAGGAAAATGTGGTCCTAAATTCCTATGAAACTACCAGTTGAACAACTACAGCCAACTGTTGAAAGTAATATAGAGGTATTTTACCTGTGAAAGCCACTTCAGCAAAGTGTACCAATATCACATTAGGTTGCTCATGCACTTAACTGGAAAAAGAACCCTAAAATGACCTTATTACATGTTCAAAATTTTGGGCAAGATGGTAGAAAGAGTTCAGTTCAAGAGATAGGAACACTTTCCCAACTTGTTCCACTTCGAACTAATCAATCCGTTAGTTTTGAATGAGTTAGAGAAGAATAAAATGCATTGGGTTGGTTTCTTGTCAACCTCAGTTTTGTTGGCTCATGCATACACTTCTCCTATGGAAGCAGCTGAAGAGGTGCCTGAAGCTAAAGAGGTAGTCAGCATGGCTAAAGCTTAAGAAACAATTAAGAAATCAAATGAGGGATAAGAGAGTGGTAAGTGAAGGGAAAGGTAAGACACAACTAGCCTATGAAGAGGCAAAGTTTCTCCACAAATCGAGAACCAGATTTTGCACCAAAAAGTTGATTAAGGAGCCAACTTCTCAAAATACCATTGATCTACCAGAAGATATTCCAGAACAATGTGCAGGGGGTGAGCAAGATGTTCAATTGGAAGAGAAAGACCTTAAAATTTTACAATTGCAAGACAAACCTAATAAATCTCATCTTATGGTTCCCTATTTGTAGAAGGAGAACCGAGAGCTTGGGAACATAGTAGAATCTCATCTTATGGTTGCCTATTTGTAGAAGGAGAACTGAGAGCTTGGAAACGTAGCAGAAGAAGCCACCTGAAAAAAGGAAAGTGAGATTTCTAGGAGGCCTCCTAGACCAAAAATCCAAGATGAAGTAAAACATGTGATTGATGTAGAGGAGATCAGAGAAACCAATGTGCAACTAAGGAAACCTATGACAAGGTCAATAGCTAAAGAGAAAGAGAAGATTAAAGAGACCCTTTCATAAAAAAAGAAGCCAAAATTTGATGAATGGAACGATTATTAGAGGCTATTTGAAGATATTGCGAATCTTGTTGAATGCGTGTTTTTGGATTAACTCATCACTTTAATTTGTGGACTATTCTTCATTTTAGCTTGTGATGTGATTCCACTTAATTTTCCCCTTCTTGTGTTAGAACCTTCATGCATTGCACTTGACTCTCCACAGGATCACACACTGGATCTCACCCAAAGTTATCATACTTACCTCTGTGCGCTACCGTGGTCAAGGCATTACACTACCACCCACTACTGAGACTCCTACTCCAAACAACTTGAGGTCTAGTTGGGACTTCATATTAGGAGATCTCATGAATGTTGATGGTTCTAGAACCATCAACATTTATATAACTAGAAGGAGGGTTAGATGAAAATCTGAGCCCTTGAAGTCCATTTTGAATTTCTGCACTTATTTCATGACTTCTATCTAAATCATAACCCCAAGATGTTTCTCCAAATTGTCTGATTTCGAAGTGTAGGCAAGAATTATAGATGACTTCTCTAGATATAAGTTCAATGGAAAGGAAAGAACAATATTGTTTAGGCACACAGTTCCTTTCACTGGATTTTGTGACAAGCATGATGTCCCATCAAATGAAATTTCCTGTGGGTTGTTCGCTTTCACATTCAAAGGGTGCACAAAGAAATGGTGTCACTCATTTCCTGCAACCTCTATACACTCTTTTGATCAATTTTTTAGAGAATTATGTCGTGCTTTCATTATTTATGACTGTAAATCCCTTAATAAAAAAATTTAAAATTGTGAAAATCCCCTGACAAATGTCTTGAAGATTTTCACAATCGTTTTCTTCACTACTGTTACAAATTTCCTGAAGATGAAATTGACTGGGAATTTTTGGAGGAAATACTTCATTATCTTTTTTATGTTTAATGAAAATACGCATGTTAATGTGTATCACTTTTATCCTTTATGTGGCAAAGGAGTTTTATAAAAATAAATGGAGTTTGAAAGTTTACTCTTAAATTTACAAAATCATCAATAATTAGGTGGTGGTAAAAGAAGAAAAAACATGCCAATTTAAATTCAATTTCATGCCATATTTTTTCTAAAATTTAATATATATTTCTTATCTAATTTATTCATTTTCTTTAAAAGATATCATTAATATTTTACATAAAATTTTAAGTAGTGACAAAACTACGACACCCCATTTCTATATTGATCTATGTTTTTCAATTCCAATTTCTTTAAGAGATGTGTTGTAAACATTCTAAATATTGCTAAACAAATTTAAAAATAAAAAGTAAGCATATTTTTTAATTATTATTAAAATAATAGTAAAAATGATCATCTATTCGTATATATAAAACCGCGACCCAAGAAACTACCCTTTCAAGTTTATAAAGTCAATTTTTTTAATAGAAATTTGAAAATAACATATAACAAAATGTTAAAATTATTTTTTGAAAATTTTTAAAATATATTTTAAATTTTTTATAATAAAATTTTTAATTATGATTATAATAAAATATTTTATATTATTCAAAATATAATATATAAAATTATTTGTTTAGAAATTCTAATTCTATTTTTATATATATTTTTAAAGAGTTTTAGCATTTCATTTAACTTTACATAAAGTTATTTATATTTTGTGAGTGATTAACCATAGTTTTTACCAATATTTACTATCAGTTGACTTATTTGCAAATTTAGTATTTACTTTTTATAACATTATTCATATTTTCTAAACCCATTAAAGAGGTTCACCATAGCTTTTACTAAAATTTATTGTGAGTTCGCTTTGTTACAAATTTAGCATTTATTTTTTATAATTAACAAGTATGAAACTCAACTCATTTAATTGATATTTTTATATTATTATTTTTTTTTATCTTTTTTCATTTTGAGTACTTTTTTGCTTTTGCCATATAATGAGACACATTAGCATGCTTTATGAGTTAGAAACTTTTGAATCTCTCCCAACATACCTTAGTGTTAGCGATTCCACATCTGAGACGGACAAGGTTGTTTTCCCAAGTGACCCTCTGTTCCCTTCTCATCAAACAACTCTAGCTCTGTAGGTCGAGGTGGGAGAAGTTGAGAATATACCTGTTAATCTATCACCATCCCCTCCTACCCTTCATTCTTAGGATTTTTGTGCATATTTCAACTATAACCCTGATGATTTTCATGTGGTTTTATCTCCTCAGCCTCCGTCCTTTGGTCCCTTTGATACTCCAAATTTTTGTGTGTTGTGTCCATCCATCTCAGATCTCACATGTGATGTTAATAGGGATCAAGTTTTAGATGGAGTTGGTGTTGAACAACCAACTTGCAATCTCATTTTTTATGACTATGTGTGAGAATATGAACAAGAATTTGCAGTGAAGGGTGACCTCCTTCTTTTTGTGCTTCATTCGCATTATCTTAACATCTCCCATGATTCTGCCATTTCTATTCCATCTTGTAAAAATTCATTTCTGGATGTTTCCACTTCTGATCATTCGTAGAACACGTGGGATTCCATTTCTCCATTTGATTGTGGAGAGGCCAAATCTATATTCCTTGATCCTCCAAATATCTCATCTTACTTTTTTGGAAACATAAAGGGTGAAATTTCTTGTTTTTCATCATCCCTTCTGTACAATTCATCATATCATGAGGATGTTTCTATCCATCATCTTCACTTTTTTTATCGTGGTTTTCGTTATCTTGTCATTCATTCATCTGATCGTGATTATGATTTTCCTAATGTTGATCTTTCTAATCCACCGATACTTGATGATCCATCTTCTGATGAATGGGAAACTCCTCAAGTTGTTGAGGCACTTCAGCTCAAGCTGATGGTTATGTTAGGTTCTCGTAGCCTTGAGGTTAGTTCCACTTCTGATCAGAAATATGTTGAATCTTTTCAGGCTCCTCATCACTTTGTTGTTCACATTGAAAATAAATCTATTTCATATTTTTCATGTCCTCCACCAAAATCACACGATCCTATTGCTCATTGGAGTAGTCATACATCGAAAGAACTATTATGAAACAAAAGTTTTCTTCTTTCTTTATGTTTACTCTTTTTCAATTTCGAAGGTGTGTACATGCTTGTATTCCACGCAAAATGTGTTAGGACACCATCATACAATCGTAAAGTGCCTTTCATGTGATTTCTGTCTTTACTTTTCTATGAGTGCATCCAAGCATCAAACACATTGGTTTACATTTTTGTATCTTACTTGTCTATTGGTTTTCTTTCATATCTGTCTTGTTGATCATGCTCTCACCTACATGGCCAAAAAATGCATCGATAATTGCATTGGAAGTATTAGTTTACATGATTTGGCCTATGCTCTGCTTAGGCTAGGAGTAGGAGTGTTCCTTAATTTTCTTGTTGGTTTCCTGATTTCCTTACTTTGTTTTTCTTTGTCTTGCTTCTTTCCTTTGTTATTTTCTTTTGCACCTGTAGGTTAGTTTTCGCATGAAACCATGTTTGGCTTCTTATATATGTAGGGTGAAATCCAAGAGGGACTTGTACAACTATCGACACCTGGTTATTTATTTATTCCCTCTCTTTATGTGAATCTTGCTGTTACACAAAAATATCGTCACTATGATTATTTACAGTCAGTATGGGTCTATCATCACTTGTACTGTCCTCCTAAGCAAGTCTAAGACCTCAGCTCTTCAAATCAAGCTTTGGAAATGGGAGAAAGACATTAAAAATCAATGTAACTCTGGTTCCGCACTTTCTCTCATGGTCACCTACGGTCTCGCACCTTCTGTGTACAAAAGCTAGGTACCTACCCGCTATGTCCCTAACGGTGTAGGTGCGGACCCCTGTGAAAGTAAAAAGGCACAAGTTTTATCTTTAAAAACTCACTTTGGGTTAATTCTAGAGTTTTCTAGAAGGAATTTTGACGTGGATTGTTCGCTCTGAGGTGGTTCATGCATCCCAAAAGAGAAGGAGCTAATCCCTTGACTAAAGGAGCTATCCATTTGAAGGACTTTATCCCTTTGAAGGAGGACCTAGTAACTCCCCTCCATTGCACTATAAATACAGGCATTGGGGTGAGGAATAGGGAGGTTAGAAGCTGGACATTTTGAGGGTGAATGCTGGTGAAATTAAGACTTCCTAGTTGAGCTTAAGAGGAGAGATCACATACCTTTTTGGCTTCATTGGGGAGTGAGTGAAACTTGTCAAAGTAGAGGAGACTTCTTGTTGGACCCTGGGAGGAGCTTGTACAACGTCAAGGCAAAGGTTGTAAAGTTCTTCTTCTTTTGAATTAATACAATCAAACTCATCTTTCTCAACAAGTATCTTATGTTATTTGTTCCATGGACTCCTTGACTTTCATGTTAAATATGTTTTATGCAATTGGTTTTTCAGGTGCTATTTAATTTGTTTGCCTTGTTTGTGTTTGCAGATTCACGAAAAGGAGCTCATTTGGATCAAAGGAGCGAGGGCATCCACAAGCTTGCGTTGGACCAAAGGTAGGCCCTAAAAACACTTGTTTGCTATTGTTTATTAAAGCATATTTAGAGAAAGATAGTGTCTGGTTGGTTTGCTTGTCCTTAGGTCTTCTTTAGATTCTAGGAAGGTCTATCTTGTCCGCAAGATCGACTCATTCCGTGCGACAAAATGGCGACTCCGCTGGGGACTTGATTGTTTTCCTTGTTTATACTTTGACCTAAGAAACTGTATTTTCTGTTTTTGTTTTTGACTTGCTGATTGTGGGATTGGGTGAATTTAGTTAATTTTGAGTCAGTTTTTATTTTTCATAGTTTTGGGAGAGGTACGCACCCTCTGAGTTAAGCACAGTGCATACCTGTATGCACTTTTCCTTTGTACATAGAGCGTGAACGCACCTGTGTAAACAGGTTGCCTACGTACCCTGTCAAAAATTTGAAAAATTTTAAATTTTTCTCTTTTTTATCAGTTTAGAATTTGTTTATAGGTTTTAGCCATTGCCCAGACCTGCTTGTTCCCTGTCAAAAACTTTCCTTGGTTTAATTTCATTAGTGTTAGGGTTTTAGGTGGAATTCCTAGGAATGTTGCTTGTTGGGTTTGTTTTTCGTTTTTGGTTGTGTAGTGGCTCTGAGCTTAGAAGCCGTAGGGACCTCAGATTACCTTGGTCTCTACCAGTCTTCTTATGAGTCTGACCATTTATGAAATCTCCCCTTGTTGAGGAATCCGCTTTGTGTTTTCTCATTTCAAAATTTCGAAAAACTTGTATTTGAAAGTTGGAATTTTCATTTTTTAAAAAGAAAACGAAAGATTGGTTGTTTTTTGACTAATTGTGATTCTGAATAAATTAGTCCTTAGCTCACATTTAGCTAAGTAAAACATACTCAAAAAGACTTTTAGTAGGCTTTGACTTCAAGTAGCTTTTTATAGTTTGTAGCTCTCAAAGTTAGTCATTTTCATTAGTTTTGAGTGTTTTATTTACAGAATATAAAAAATCTCTTTTGGAAAAAGTTTGTTTTTGTAGTGATTGAGAGCTTTGAAAAGGAAAGGGAAATTTTTGTGAAATAACTAGTTGTCTCGTTTTGAATGCTTTGGAAAGGAAAAAACTCTTCTTTAAATTTGTTTAATTGAGAAAGATTTGTGTTTACAAAGTATTTGCATTCTCAAACTCTTTCTTAGTGTAGAAGTTCATCAAAGAGAAAAGATTGTGTTTAAATCATCTTAGGTGTATCTTTTTAGTGATTTCGAGTCAAGTCTTTACACCACGAGTTTCATCTCCGCCACCTCTTGACTTAAACAACAACCACTAAAATTAACACTTAAAGTAAAATTCACCTAGTAACATTTTATTTCTAGGGATTTGATACACCAACTTAGCTTAGGCTAGTGTCTTGGAGTAGGAGAGTAATTAACTCTCCAAGACAGTAAAAACAAACAAGTAGCTGTATCTTGTGGTAGGAAGAAATCCAATTGTTGCATTTATGCTCTGGGAAAGCTCCTCTTAAATGAGAAGCACGAGATCGTGTCCGAACCAGTGTGGGAATCAATCCTTCCTCATTGGGAACGACGCTAGATATTCACGTATTAAAAATGGTAAACCTCGGATTAACCATTGTCGAGGAGCCTGGGGTCACTTGTTGGTAAACCTTGGATTATGTCAAGGAGCCTTCAAGGGGATTGAGCTTGATACTCTGCCCTTGCATGCGTATCGGATCGTAGACTATTCCCCCAGGTGTATTTGTGTCGGTTGGTAACCTTAGTGGCCATATTCTTTAGGTTTCTTCCTAAGGTGACAGTGGTGGGAAGATCCCACTGTACCTGGAGCAGACGTCGGCTAGACTCACTTGGATTATCTGGGGGGTTCACTTCACTCGAGACGGTTAAGTGGAGGAACTTGGTCCAGTATATTCATTAAGTAGGTTGCCGGGGTAACTGTTCCAACCGCCATTTCTGTACTGAATTCTGCGACGTTGGATTTCATCACCAACTAGTGTTTTCGGTTCGGAAAGTTATTGTTTGTGTGTGTTTGATCTCTAGATTCTTTAGGCGTGTGATTCAAATTTGTTTGGTTCTTTAGAGGCTTTAGGTGTTTTTCATTGAGATTTTACTTTGTTTGTGTGTGAATTAGTTAAAAGTTTTTAACTGTGGCTGAATTACCAAGACAGTCCCGTGGACTTCGGGGCCAGTCTCCTGAGTTTGTAACCATGGTTGATTTATTGAGGAAGTCCCGTAGACTTCGGGGCCAACCTCCTGAAGAAGTCCGGAGCCAGCTTGAAGGCTTGATAGTCCTCGTAACTCCTATTGGTAGTAAGGTTGGGTCACCTGAAGAAGGAGAGTCTTCATTGGTTGTACATCCTGATTACCAAACTCTAGTAACAGGTTACGATCCACAATCGATTTCAGTTTCCGAACTTGCTGGTAGCTTTTCATCTACTAGTGATATAGGTGAAGAACCTAAGATATCTGAACCTGTTACTCCAACATCGGGGTTTGTCTCTCCAACTTCTAGTGTTCCTGATTCACCTAGGGTAGAAAGAGTAATTACCCAAGATCTTCCTTTTGGACTTATTACTATTGAAGAACTTGCTCTGGAAGAAGAAGTAGGCATCCCTATCCCTGAAAATCAACCTGTTCTTGATCTAAGGGAGCGTGAATCAATTTTTTACAGTCTGCCTAGGAGTACTACTTGGTATCTTTCTTTGACTAATTATTTGGAAATCCCAGGGTTAAGTTTTTCACCACCTCGTGCTCCTTATCATCCTAGAGGTTTTTATGCTCCCGTAAATATGTCAGGTCAGTCATCCATGTTTACTCAATCGCTTGAATCTTTTTTGTACGACGGTCCTTCTGTTCCCTCTGGGTATCAGTCACTTTTTGTTACTTTTTCGGGAGCATCTCCTCAACCCATTGAGCAAGGGTTATTAACTGGAAACAATAGTACAAAGCCGTTGAGCGTAGAAGACATTCTTATGATGTCAGGTTCTATTCCCAATTCTCAACCTCAAGGTGGCTAGTTACTGCCTAGGGGGCAGCCTCAATTAACGCCTGGGGGGCAACCTCAAGGTACACAATTTGCATCTGGGAGGCAACCTCAAGGACAATATGTACCTACGATACATTACGTTCCTCAAGGTCAACCCCAGACTCAATATGTACCCCAAGGTCAACCCCAGTATCAATTTATACCTCAAGGTCAACCCCAGTATCAGTACGTGCCTCAAGGGTATTTACCCCAAGGTCAGTACTCGAACCAAGGTTTCCAACCACCCCAAGGTCAATCTTATGTTCAAGGAACGGGAAATGTACCTTTCAATTATCAATCCTACCCTCAACCCGGTTATGGTCCTCAATATTCTCAACTTGTTATGGGTCAGTACCCGGATTGTCATCTCAAACTGGACAACCCTTAGTTACTGGTACACCCCAACAACCAATCGAGTCTAATATTCGAACTTCTGTACCTTCGGTAGTTTCTCCGTCTGGGCCTACTGCGCCTCATACTCCATCTCAAACGACTGCTGCAACTGCCGCAACATCTGTTCAATCTACCCCACCTACTTCTGGAGTATCGACATCTCCGGTTTCTACTGTTCCTGTATCTACTCCTCAGACATCTTTACCACCGTCTGGATCCACGATTCAAACTATGGTTCAGATGCCTGTAGGAAAACCTAGTTTAAGTATGGTTGTCACAGGTCAACCACAATTCACCTATCAACTGTACCAGGGATAGTACCAATTCGGTCCTGCTATCTAGCAGCCAGTTTATCAGTATCAACCGTATCCTGGGTACACTTATCGACAACCCCAGTACGGTCCGGTTAATCCTGGTTTTCCAGGAGGATACAATATCCCGAACACGATTCCTATTCCTAGTTATCCCAGATATCCTCCTCCTGGGGCTGGTCTCATGACCCAGAGTTTTAGGGATCCTAATCGGCAGTTACCGTTTATCGCAACTTTGGACTTACCAGACTTGTCACGCCTAATGAACGATCCTATTAATTATCTCCCGTTTTGGCCACCAATGTCGAATAAGTTGCCCAGTGACATTCCCAAGTTCGAAGGTAAATCAGGAGAGGACCCGTCGAACCATGTGATGACTTACCACCTCTGGTGTGCGTCTAACTCCATCACAGATGATTTGATTCGTCTTAGACTTTTCCAGCGCACTCTAATTGGTCTCGCGGCCAAGTGGTACATTGAGTTACCGCGAGGCACTTTTTATAATTTTAGTCAGTTAGCTACCTCGTTTTTAATTCATTTCCAGTTGCCAGTCCGATATGACAATGGCACGGAATTGTTAACTTCGCTAAAACAGTCAACATCCACGTACATTTCAGATCATATTCATGAGTGGAGACGTCGACGTCGTTTAGTGAAGGTATTTATTCCGGATCAAATCTTGGCCGAGTGGTTTGTAAAATCTTTGTTGCCAAAGATCACTGAAGATGTTGCTAAATCCGGAGTGGTTACTGAGGAGCAAGTCATTGCTCAAGCATAGTACCTTGACTTGGTTTATACTCACTCAGGTACGTTACATGAAAAGATCCCCGATCTTCCAAAGTCAAATCAAATCGCTGCAGCTCCTTTGGGATCTCATGCCGCTGACGGTATGATTGGCACGGTTAACATTAAAGGTAAGAAGAAATCCTCCAAGAATTATTCTCCTGTTATAACCTTGCCTGATTCCCCAACAGGAGATTCTTCTACAGAGATTTCCGCCGATATTCACGTTGTAGAGTCATCTACAGCTAAATCAAAATCCGGTGGGAAGAAGAAAGGAAAGAAGAAGAATAAAACGGACAAAAGTTCAAAGGAGAAATCTGAAAAGGTGGAATCCAATGATGAAAAGCACAAAACTCATTATCCATGTCTCATTTGTGACGAAGAACATTTTACACGAGACTGCCCTCATCGTGCAGAGGTTGCGAAGATCGTCAAAGGTTCCCAAACTCCTGCTGTTTTGAAGGATGCATTTCCAAATCAAGACAGCAAGATGATAGGTTCTTCCTCGAGTGCCAATGAAGAACCCATATTGATGATGTCCCATGTAAGGATCGTGACTTGATCGCAAGATTATGGCAGTAAAAGTCCTGTTGATGGTAAAGAAGCAGAATCTTCTCATTCTAATCCATCAACCTCAACTCCCGGTTCTGATCCACTACAGATCGAGATACCTAATCCAGACTTGGTAATCAAACCGCCTGCTAAGGGTATACTTCGAAAGTCAGCTTTCAATCCACATGCGAGAGTGGCTCAGAACTATAACATTGTTGAGGATTTAGCTGTTTGACCCTCAGCAATGTCGGCTTTGGAAGTGCTGCAATCATGTCCAACACAGCGTAAATTACTTTTGTCAGCTATATTAGCTGTTGACGTTCAGGACCCGAACCTAATAATTTTCGATCTAGAAAATAGTACACCGCGTCTCCCTCATCAAATGGCTTTCCAGATCCTAGTGATAGTAAAAAACAGGCCTATTCATCGGACTGTAATTGATGAGGGAGCCTCAACGTGCATTATGTTGATACAGTGTTGGAGATCGCTTGGTTCTCCTTCACTAAATCAATCCCCGACAATTCTTAAGGCCTTTGATGGCCGTGGGTTTCATCCTTTTGGAATTCTACAGGATTTGCCTATAGGGGTTGAAGGAAAAACCGTTAGTCTAGATGTGGAGGTGCTTGATGCCCCTCTAGACTACAACCTTCTCTTGGATCGAAGTTGGTCTTACGCTATGACAGCGGTCGTTTCATCGGTATTTCGAGTAATAAAGTTTCCACATAATGGAAAGATCGTAACAATAGACCAGCTGGCTTACTTTTCATCCGACCCAGCCTCTTCGGAGAGTATTCAGCATGTTGGTAAAACGACTATCCCATATAAGGATGTTGGAGTAGGATTAGTTAAAGATGTCGATTTACTAGGAACTTTTCCTTTTCCTCCAATCAACGCATCATCTTCATTTGCAACTATTCATATGATTACATCAGACACCATTGTTTATGATGATCCTTGGATCATCCCTTCTGAATTTGAGATAGACTCATTTGGTAATTCCATGCCTTTGAGTCCATATGAAATTGCTTTGAGTCCATATGAAATTGCCTATGAAGCCGTGCAGTCTTTTGCCGACCTGTGTTCAACCGAAATTGACTTAATGAATGTGGTCCGCGAGGAATCACTTTTCACATCAACCTCGGATTTAACAACGTTTTCTGAACTTTTTCACTCTGATGAGCAAATTCGTGAAATCCTATGTGTAGATGATTTACCATGGGAAGACCTCCATCACAGATCTTCGTTTTTACCCGAGAATGATCGTTTTGAAAATGATTTCTCATCAATTTTTACAACTGAATATGTCAAGGAACCTCAGAATCCAATGAAACATCCCGATTCAGAGTTAAATTTGGGAAACATCTCTCGAACTATTCCTATTTACATTTCGGTTAAACCCGGAATTGTTGAAAACATTCATATAGGTGCCTCGTGTACAGATGACGAAATTCAATTAAATAAGGCCCTATTTCAAGAATTTCGCGACGTGTTTGCCTGGTCTTATGAGGAAATGCCAAGAATTGATCCCGTGATTGTTGTTCATGAGATCAAGACTTACCCGGACGCTAAACCCGTCTGGCAACGTTTGCGTCAGATTCACCCACGAAAAGCTGCCGCAATTAAAGCAGAAGTTGAAAAACTGTTGAAAGCAGGTTTCATTTATCCGATCCCGTTAAGGGATTGGGTATCGAATATTGTTTCGGTTAACAAAAAATAGGGAACAGTAAGAATATGCATCGATTATAGGGACATTAATCGAGCCTGTCCAAAGGAAAATTACCCAACTCCCTATATCGATCAAATCATTGATGATTGTGCCGGCAGCGAAGTATTTTCCTTTATGGACGATTTTTCCGGATACAATCAAATCAACATTCTACGTGTCGATCAACCAAAAACGGCTTTCATTTGTCGATGGGGGACATTTTCTTATTGCAAATTGCCTTTTGGGCTTAAGAATGTCGGAGCAACTTTTCAAAGGGCGATGTCTTATGCGTTTCATGACATCAAACACATTGTGCAACCGTATCTCGATGATTTGCCTGCTCATTCATTACATCGAGTTGATCACCTCGTCCATTTACGAGCAATATTTATGAGGTGTAGGCATTATCGTATTCGGTTTAACCCACACAAATGTGTCTTTTGTATAGAAACGGGTCGATTGCTGGGATTTGTAGTTTCGAAAGCCGGCATTCGCGTTGATCCCTCAAAGGTCGAAGCTATCATGAAATTGCCTCCTCCTTCGAGTCTTCGCCAACTCCAAAGTTTGCAGGGGAAAGAAAACTTTTTACGACGATTCATTCCTAACTACGTCGAAGTTACAAAGGGTTTTACTCGGTTATTGAAACAAAATACTCAATTCTCTTGGGATGAGATAGCTCAGAAATCTTTTGATGCACTCAAACACGTGTTGACCCATGCGTCGTTGTTGCATCCTCCCAACTACAACCAAGATTACTTCTTGTATCTCGCCGCCTCCCATTCCACCATTGGAATGGTCTTAGTTCAGGAAGATGAATTCGGAACGGAACATGTGATATATTACCTTAGTCGCACGTTAAATCCAACTGAGCTAAAATACTCACATGTGGAGAAATTGGCATTGGCAGCCGTTCAAGCTGTCCAACGTTTTCGACACTACATTTTACTACGTAAAACTACGGTAATTTCGGATTGCAACCCTATGATCTACATTTTGACCAAACAATTGCTATGGGGCAAGTACTCTAGCTGGATCGTTATCCTGCAGGAGTTCAACTTGGAGTTTGAGAAATCTAAGTCTAAGAAATCTTTAGTTTTTGTGGAGTTAATGTGTGACTTCCCGCTTGTTGACACGGAATCTGTGGCGGAGGAGCCCATTGCGGACGAATCTTTGTTTCTAATCAGCACTTTAGATCCATGGTATGGGGATATCATCGTCTATCTCCAGACCCAATCCTTTCGGCCAGAAATTTCAAGGTCAGAACTTCGGAAAATTCGTTTCTAATCCCAACAATTCAAAATTATTGGAGATACTCTTTATCGTCGTGGGGCGGACTCTATTTTTCAACATTGCTTAACTCACGAAGAGGCTTAAAGGGTTCTAAATGATTGTTACTCTGGAGCATGTGGCGGTCATATGTCTGGGTATGCCACAACCCAAAAGATATTGCGCGCTGGCTATTTCTGGCCGTCCTTGTTTAAAGATTGTATTATCATGGTCCGAAAAAGCCACAACTGCCAGATTTTTGATTGTAAGATGCGCGCTCCACCTGCTCCTCTCCACCCTATAATTGTCGTTGGTCCTTTTGCCAAATGGGGTATCGATTTTATTACATGTAACCCTCACTGGGCTGGGGGGCATGCATATATCATCCTTGCAGTAGATTACTTTAATAAGAGGGCCCAGGCGATGCCTACATTCGAGGCAGATGACAAAACAACTACAATTTTTGTGTTCAATCATATAATTGCTAGGTTTGGTGTCCCACAAGCGATAATCATTGATCATGGGCGTCATTTTCGAAACGTTATGATGACTAAACTTACAGGCCAGCTTGGTTTACGTCACGATAGTTCAACCCCTTATTATCCACAAGCGAATGGTCTGGTTGAATCCATCAACAAAGTTTTAGTTATCATGATCCGACGAATCATTGGGATTCATCAGTCGAATTGGCACAACATGCTATTTTCAGCGCTTTGGGCGTACCGAACCTTGGTAAAAACATCGACAGGGTTCACTCCTTTCCAACTAGTCTATGGTTTGAAAGCCATGTTACCCATTGAATCTGAAATCCCGTCACTGCAAATGGCCATTGAGTTACTTCCAGCCACTTCCGAAGAGGAAAAGCATTTGTTATACTTGGCTCAATTAGATGAGAATCGACGTGATGCTGCATTGGCGATTGAGACTCATGCAAAACGAATGAAAGCTCAGTATGATCGAAATGTGACCCCTCGAAATTTTTCGGAAGGGGATCTAGTCTTAGTTTATGGTCAAGCTAATGATAAATTAGGCGCTGGAAAATTCGTTCCTATGTGGCATGGTCGCTATGTTGTCAAGCGAAAGCTAGCCAAAGGGGCTTATGAATTGGTAGACTTTGATAGGGACTCTTTGGGTAAACCCAGAAATTGTCTTTACTTGAAGAGGTATTATGCTTAAAGGAATGGGTATGGAGATTTTTAGTTAGGATAGTTTTTCTTTCTAGCCGGTGTGTTTTAGTTTAAAAAAAAGTGTGCTTAGCTTAGAAGAGTGTTTTTCTGTCATTATTCCTGCTTATCTTGGTTTTACTCTTGATATTGCAGATGTCGATGCCTCTCCAAACATACATTGGATTTGCTGATGGTGCTTGTCGTAATACACGGAACATCTCTTCCGCAGCTTGGGTTATCTATTCACCCTATGACGAGTTAGTTTCTATGCATGGGGTAAGCCTCGGTCAAACAAAAAACAACATTGCAGAGTATAGTGCAGTGATTGAGTTATTGTCTGAATCTATTTCATTTGGGATTCGGAGTTTGATAGTGAGGTTAGATTCTGAACTCATTGTATTATAGCTTAATAGAGTGTATGCCATTAGAAATCCAGTGTTATTAAGATTATTTTTGAGAGTGCGTCTCTTGGAACGTGAGTTTGATTACATTGAATATCAGCATATTCCAAGGTCTTTAAATACATTAGCAGATGCAATTGCTTCTCGAATGTTAAATAGACATTTGCAATAATCATACATGTAAATTTAAAACCATTCCATAACATGATTTAGAAGATAAGCTGGTAATAGTGATATATATCTAGGAGTGTGTCAAAAAATACATCGTCTTCGATCATAGGTTGAAAAACACCTTATGATCAACAAAAATGATAAGTACAAAAAGCAAAATGTCACATGTGCCCACAATAGGCGATCATCCTATCACTGGTGATGATCTCTATAAGAAACCACTGCACGGGCCACCTTGCAAAGGAACCTCCTAAAAGGTCCCGGAACTCCAATCACATAGCGCTGAAGTCGACGAGGAATGTCGTCTATAGTGGTCTCAATAATATCTCATGTCAAGCGCTCGAGATGACCTTCCAACTCGGCCAAAACCTCACTGATTCGTCCTGCGGGGTTGGCGCGGGTGCAACTGGTTGCCTCCTCTCGAAAGGCCGGAGAGTGGCTGGTCACTGTGGACCCACATCCGCATTTGAAATTTATACTATCAGTTTTGAGATGATGGAAAAATAAAAAAAAATTGAAATAGGAAAAGTTGAAAAGGATTTTACCTGACTCGTCCCACTGCTCTCCTGGTGGAAGAGCCATGTCTGGGTCACCACGGAAATATATCCCAGCGTAAGGGAAGTCCTGAATGGAAAAGACCTGGTTTTCCAACCATTAGAAATACTCAGGTTTGAACCAAGCAACTTCTGTCGTCTCGTCTAGGTCACGGGCCATGACTACGACCCATCGCATCAGTTTGGGCTCTCGAGGAAGCCCAGCTCCAACAGTAAGGTGTTGTGGGATCAGCATAGGAACCCTCTCCAGGCCAAAACTCACGACCAAAGCCCCATAACCAAAGGTCTTTAGTCGTCCGCTCTTGGCCCTAGTCAGTTGGCCTTTCACATTGGCCAGCACAACATTACACCAGTTGAAGATGGTGCCTCGAAAGCAATCAACTGCCATATGCATCTGGGATCCGGTGGCAATATGTAATGCGGTAGCTCCGCAAAGTCTGGTGACAGTAAACGCAATCACCATGAGCTCAGGACGGGATATGGTCTTTATGTCTATCCCTTTGTCTCTAGCCTGGCTGTTGCAGTACTCTAGCCGGAAGCTATCGACAGACTGGCCACCTGGCCTAGTCCCGTGCAGAGTCAAGTCTTCGCCTCTCTTAGGCAAACCAGTCAAGAAATAAATGTCCGCCAGCTTGATTTCGAGCCGGTGGCCGCCAATGAAAAAACACTGGTCCTGTATGCTCCATCTGTCAACCAGCCACTGTAAGAAATCCACCTGAGCCCTCATGCCAGGAATGGTCCAGAATTTGTACAGTCCGCATGCCCTCAAAGCATCAAGTGAAGGCTGATGATTCCACGCGGCAGTATCCACGTCCTCATGCTCTTGTTCACGCCAATCTAGCATGATGTACTCTCTGCATCAAGTATAAAGATCAATTAAATTGCTAGAAAACATTTTGATTGGTCCTTTTTTGAGAATTTTTGGGTTCAAAACCCTTGCGGCGGGGTACGCACCCTCCGAGTTAGACACAGTGCGTGGGTCCGCACTTTGTCTACACGGAAGGTGCGGACCCCGAGCTTTTTCCCAATGGAGAAAAAGTCGGGGTCCGCGGGTCCGCAATGGTAAACCTGCGGACCCCCGCGCGCGGGTTTTGCGCCTAAAAACCCTCCCAAAAAATGAAATGAAGCACTAAATAAAAAAACTAAACTATTGAAAATGAAGAGTAGGATGATGTGGATTACCTGGAGAAGACGGCGCTCGATTCCGACGGTTGGATTTTCCACAATCTTCACGGAAGGTTTTCTAAGCAAAAGCACTATTTTCTCCCCCAAACTCAAACGGTAAAAATGAATCGACAAAGGCCCTTTTTATAAGTTTTTTGAGTAAACAAATCGCAAATTTGTTTATGTTTCATTTTGAAAAGGTATTTTGCGATGCTTTTATCCATTTCAAATAGGTATGAGTAATGTTTGTGTTTTTGTGCAGAATAAAGGATTATTCAGGCGAAGTCTATCATTTTCGACAGAAAAACATGTAGAGTCATCTTTAAGCTCTTTTCTGAATCCTAAAACATGAAAAGATTGCCGAGTGTTTCTTTTAAACTCGTTAAAATGGAATTAAAAGACGGTCCACTTATAGCTCTTTTCCGACCGTAAAAACATGAAAAGATTGCCGATTTTTGTCGTTCCGAATTCGATATTGGTTATAAAACGACGTGCCATTGATCGCTTTTTTACTTTTTTGGGTCAAGGGCACTAATAACGAAAAGTAATCCTTGGTCGTAAAAGATCAAGCGGTTCTCTCAAGTATTATTTTATACTTTTTCGGGCTTGGGAGACACAAATTTACGAAAAAGGTCAACCCTGGAGTCTTCTTAAGTTTTTTCAGACTCTCTGAAATTGAAAAACGCCGAGTTTTTCCTATACTGGACTCGTTAAAATTTCATAGTAAAGGACCTGTTCAACTACAAACAAGAACGAACCACTCCTTCTTAGGGTTCAAATTTAAACTAAGTTGGACTCATCCGAAGGATGAGCTTATAATCAAGCAAATGTTATCCTCCTCAAGCTTGTCAAAAATAAAGAGGTACTTGCCAGAAATGGTGGCGGAAAAGAGAGAAAAATGAGTCTGTTTGTCATACTTTGTAACCACTCCTGAACACGACACTTTTATTCACCTGGGTTGGGAAATCCTTTGCCTAACAGTTGATCAAACCACATTGAAAGTCTTCAGCCGGTTTCAGGGTATTAACTTTGGGTCAATTGTCACCAAGCCATCAGTCGTGTCATTATGTGTTCAACAGGTCACTACCAATAAGCCATTCATATGTAAAATATCTGTCATCCATCTTGACCATCCCTGAGTCAGTCCTTGCAACTAAATTTCTTCAACTTGATCTATGATTTCGTGTTGTGGGCTTGCCTACGACGGATCGCTTTCTATCGACATCAGCTCATTATCTAGAAAGATGATCTAGGAATCGTCAGTACCTTGAAATCTGGATGCCTCAATGGCAGGTTTCTCGCCTTTGACGACAGTTTACATCATTGACTTTCGATCGAAGGATTCTGTGATATGTTCGACATCAACACATTTATTCACATCTCATGGATTGTACTGGGTACTTTGAGAGCCATTGACATCACTGGTGGTTTCTCTCACACTTGTTAACAGTTTACATCATTGACTGGTAATCAAGTGGTTTCTACCATGTTCGACATCAACACATTTATTCGCATGGATAGAATCGTACTATTTCAGGAAGTAGAAATGAAGACCCTGGATCTAGTTTCCACCATCCAGGCTGCGAGGAATTTTGTATTCATTATATTGTGGACTATTCATAAACAGATGGCTGCGTCCATACTGTGTTCACATGAGTCTATACTTGTGATGCTTTACAAGATCATTCCTATATCAGAGCAGTAGATAATTTTCTAGTTAGTTTTGATCTGAGTATGGGAATGCCTACCTCAACGATGATATGATCTCATATATATATCTTGCATTGAATGTTTTTACAGGTTCTGACCGGGCTCTCCACAAGATGATCCTCGAAATGATAAATTACTTCACTCTTCCTATATGATAAATGAAATCCTCATCTACTACAGACTTCGCACTTTAGGGGGCAATCTGTTACACAAAATATCGTCACTATGATTATTTACAGCCAGTATGGGTCTATCATCACTTGTACTGTCCTCCTAAGCAAGTCTAAGACCTCAGCTCTTCAAATCAAGCTTTGGAAATGGGAGAAAGACATTAAAAATCAATGTAACTCTGGTTCCGCAATTTCTCTCATGGTCACCTGCGGTCCTGCACCTTCTGTGTACAAAAGCTGCGTACCTTCCGGCTCTGTCCCTAACGGTGTAGGTGCGGACCCCTGTGAAAGTCAAAAGGCACAAGTTTTATCTTAAAAAACTCACTTTGGTTTAATTCTAGAGTTTTCTAGAAGTAATTTTGACGTGGATTGTTCGCTCTGAGGTGGTTCATGCATCCAAAAGAGAAGGAGCTAATCCCTTGACTAAAGGAGCTATCCCTTTGAAGGAGGGCTTTATCCCTTCGAAGGAGGACCTAGTAACTCCCCTCCATTGCACTATAAATATAGGCATTGGGGTGAGGACTAGGGAGGTTAGAAGCTGAACATTTTGATGGTAAATGTTGGTGAAATTAAGACTTCCTAGTTGAGCTTAAGAGGAGAGATCACATACCTTTTTGGCTTCATTGGGGAGTGAGTGAAACTTGTCAAAGTAGAGGAGACTTCTTGTTGGACCCTGGGAGGAGCTTGTACAGCGTGAAGGCAAAGGTTGTAAAGTTCTTCTTCTTTTGAATTAATACAATCAAACTCATCTTTCTCAACAAGTATCTTATGTTATTTGTTTCATGGACTCCTTGACTTTCATGTTAAATATGTTTTATGCAATTGGTTTTTCAGGTGCTATTTAATTTGTTTGCCTTGTTTGTGTTTGCAGATTCGCGAAAAGGAGCTCATTTGGATCAAAGGAGCGAGGGCATCCACAAGCTTGCATTGGACCAAAGGTAGGCCCTAAAAACACTTGTTCGCTATTGTTTATTAAAGCATATTTAGAGAAAGATAGTGTCTGGTTGGTTTGCTTGTCATTAGGTCTTCTTTAGATTCTAGGAAGGTCTATCTTGTCCGCAAGATTGACTCATTCCGTGCGACACTTGCATTTCTTGTAGTCGATGATACCCTTATGGAAAATACTCTCCTTTTAGAGAGAGTCATGGGGGAATCATGATGCTTTCACTCTTAAATAATACTACCTGCTCTAATTGGTTTTCTATTTTTAGTTAACCCTTGTCAACTGAGTCAAGTAGAGTAAGGAGAGGGGGAAAACGTTAACAAGTATTTCATAGGTATATATAAATATCCTTCTTGGAAGGGACAACCTCTTCTTCTCTCAATAATTCAAGATACCTCTTTCACCTCACGAAATAAATAAGTGCATATGCACAGTTCTTTGAAACTTGAAAAAATGAAAAAATAAAATAAAAGGTTAAATAAGAGAAAGGCTTCCTGTGCAAAGAGGTGAAGCAAGTAACTTTGTCAGGGAACTATGGAGGCTCGTTGGTAGTGGAGTGATGATTGTCTTCCTGAAGTCACTTCACCGAGGTACTGTCCAGGCCTACTAACAGTGGAGCAACACTAGAGATGAAACTAAAAATATGATAATAACTTTTACTTGTGCATCTATATACCGATCATCCCCAATCGAAACAACTCAGCTTCACTTGGATTGGTATGTGTGCTATTGATAAAGAGAATGGTAGGGACTATATCTTTAACTCAAGTTAAGTGAAGAAGCTATGATAATCGAAGCATTGAAAAATACTTCCAGAAGAGTTAGAATCGCTTTGCATAAGACAAGGTACATACAGAGAGCTGGAGTTCTACCATAGTGTGTCACCCATGTTGTAGCAGCTACAACCACCCTCGAAATTTTTGCTTATGCTTTGATTTTGGAGCCTCCATTCTAAACCACAAAAGATCATCTTGCACTGATCCAAGTACTTGTACTTCAATTGATCTTTATCCCCTTCATATTGGCTTGTGTTTTCTCACTTGGTTCATTTTCTAGCACACAAGTTGACCTCTTGACTTGGGCTTTTCACAGTTCTGGACTTGCCTTAGTGAACTTTGAAATCCTTGAGGGACAATGGTCTTGCTCTTAGGAATTGTGCAGTCTTGACTGCCAGTAAGCCTTGATCTCAAGAAAGGCAAAAAACTGGATGACATCTGGTCCTGAGATGGGAAATTACACAGACATGAGAGGTAGCCTAGAGCCACTCAACCAAGAAATTGTGCAGAACCCACTGTGCTCAGAAACTCTGTAATGCATGAGCTAGAGAGTTGCCTAGTTCTTCCCAGAATTACAAAATATTTATGGGCAATGCCTGGACATTTTTCCAAAAAAAATAAAAAGAATCCGTAAAAAATATGGATCTATTTTTATCAACTAAAGGAGTCACTTGAGTTATTTTGGAAACTACTGCCATGTGTTGCATTTTCTTCGATTTTAGGCATGCACATCATAAACCCTAACTTGAAAAAATCTATTTAATCGATGTTGCTAGAGCTCATTTCCACACTCGATCTTCGAGCTCTCATATTCTCGAGGAGATAAAGGAACCTTTGGTGTGATCATCATCACTTTTCTGGGGAGTTTTGCATTTCTAGTGTTTTGCCACTTTTTCTATCACTTTTTGTTGTTTAGCTTGTGAGAGTGCTATTTCAGTCATTTCTTTGAAGGACAACTCATGTTTTAATTTTTTTGAGCTTGTAGAAGTGTTTTTTGAAGTTTTAGATTTCCTTTCCCAAGTGCCATATGTGTTTTCCCTTTTCTGCACCAACAATCACCGTTATGGCCAGTCTCTTCACATGATTCATTTTCCTTTAGTTTAATTTATTCCCGCTCTTGTCTCACATGCATGCATCAACACTTAGTCAGATCCACTCTCAGCATATCACCATCTTTCAGATCTCCTTGTCTTCACACTCCCCATGGGCAGATCTGGACCTCCCCTTTCCCAGATCTCACACTTCACTACATGCACTACGTAATTTGGGAGCCCAAGACCTCTTCCTTGACTTTTGGAATTGTGTAGAGGTTGTCCTAGGATAGATCCAGCTATGCATTGCATAGTTCTAGGAGCCAACCTCCCAGCTTGGGCACGGAGAGTTCACAATGCATAGTCTCTCTTGGCCTTGGCCGAAGACTGAACTGTGAATTACGCAGTTCCAATCATCAAGCTTCCTGGCTGACTGCTGGGAGTACGTAATGTGTAGTTCCCACAGTTAGCCAATGACCTCTATCATCCAGAATTGCACAATATTTCCCATCATGAGCTTGACTTGTTTCTTGATCTTGTCTTGAAGTTACTTTATTTTTTTAAGCTGACATTTGCTTGTTATGAGTGTCTTCTATATCCCATAAGTAGAGCAATTGTTGAGCCTCTATATATCAATTATAGTTGACATGGCATCCAAGAGAGATGCATCAAAGGGAACCACTAAGAGCGGTAGTGGGGAATCCGTTGAGAAGATATCAGTTGATCTACTAGTTTATGCAAATACTTAGTTATTCATTGAGAAGGGTTCAACACTGATATGGAAGCAAATAAAAGATACTTTCACAGAGAACTTCAAGGAAGACTTAGAGGACCAACACGTTTATCTTAGTATTGAGTGGTCAGTCTTATACAAGGTTTCATGTAGGTACCCCATCTTCCCATGTGCAAACATTATTTGGTGAATTGTCTCACACATAGATGAATAGACTATGACATTGAGTAGTGCCAATGGGATAGAGATTTCTACCTTTACGGAAGAGAAATTTCAGCAGATGTATCACTTACCCAAGCTGCTTAAGCACATGGAAACATTTTTCTATGCCACCCATAGCTTTGTGAAAACTAAAGATATCACCAAGCGTTGGGTGAAAGAGTCGTCAAAGTTTAGACACATACCCAATCATGTTTACAAGACAAAGTCCCTCAGGAAGCTTATCAAATATTGATCATCTTTGCCTGTAGAATATATGGTAAAGAGAACTTAAAAACCTCTCCTGAAGGTTGGGTAGTCGTACTGGACTAGTTGGTGAGTGACGAGAATCCATTCAACTGGTCATATTTGTTGGCTCATCAGTTGAGGATCCATGTGACTAACGCTCATCCACCCAAGAATGAGCAAGAAAGGTTTTACATGTTTGCATAGTAGATGGATGCAATCAGTGCCCAACAATAGTTCCCTGGCTTGAGCTGGACATGGACACCAAAAGAGTTTGCCGTCAACATCTATTGCAAACTTCTCTCTTACTACAACTATTAAGGATTGATGGCAAGGCTAACTGACAATTTTATCATCCCTTATACAAGCTTGTATTTGAGAAGGATCCACCTTGCATGTCTTGAGAGGAAATGGAGGTAATAGTAAACATTGCAGACTGGTATGCTTCACCAGGTGGCCCCGTCATCAGAGTATTTGGTGGTGAGAAACCTTCACATTTTATATCAAGGTATTACACTGACAAGATGACAATGCAAGAGGTCTCGTATCACCTCTCCATAAGGTTGTTAGGAGGATTGCATATGAAGAAGAAAGTGCTATGACCCTCTCTTCATTTGCGATAGGATTATATGAGATTAAGATCTTGAAGGATGCAAATTTCAAGGTTAAGTAGATAGTGAAATTCAAATTTGACACCAAAGACTTCAATCCATATGATCCCCATAGTATTTGAAAGGACCACTATGCGAGGGTGTACTTTCCATGGATCCATGGGGCATGTCATTGGTCAGAGGATGACCCTTGGGGGTAGTGTTACAATGCCTCCAAACTTCATGATCTAGTCAGTATAGAAATAACTTGGAAGGTTGCTCTACACATAGCAGCAGCTATGGAAACATCAACAAGAGTAGCAATAAGAAGAAATCGAGTGCAGGAGAAGGGAAAGAGGAAGATTTTCGAGAACCTAGAGGCAAAGAAAATCTGCAAGAATGAAGGTAGATCCTATCATGGAGAAGGAATCTTTGGCTGCGGAAGCAAAGAGGGAGTAGTAGATAAAGAGAGTAGAGTGAAGGAAGAGAGAAAATGAGAACCTGTAGGAAGAAGAGCTAAAGTTGTAGGAGACGGAGAAGAATTTGAAGGAATAAAATTAGTTGTTGCGGATAGAAATATAAGAGAAGTAGAAGTATGAGGAAGGAAAAAGGAAAGGAGCAATGCTAGACAAAGAAATGGCCATACAAGTTGATGAGATGGAACATCCAGTAGCTAAGGAAGAGGGTGAACAAATGGAGGATAGAGAGCTTTCTTAACAGATTAAGAAACTGACTGAAGTGACAGACATAGAAATTGAATAAGAGCCACAAAATGAAGACATTGACATTATGTTGAAAGCACCAGAAGTCATCTCTCAATCTCCACCACCTCTAGTGTTAGAACCTGTCTCGAGCGAGCAAGGAGATATTGTTCTCATTGATGATGATCCAGTCATGGATATGTAAAATATGTCATTTAATGAGCTATAAAAGAAGATTTCACAGACGTGGAGGAATCACTTTTGGGATGATCATGCATCACCTTCTTTCATCAAGGAAAGGGTGCTAGTGTCAAACATCAAGAAACATCCAACTACTCTTGCCGAAGCTATATTGCCCTATGCAAGAGAAATAAGATCAAGTATTAAGTACCTGACGGTTTAAAATGAATAATTGGAAAAGAACTTGCAGGCTTTCAGGAAAGAGGTAAAAAACTTTGAGCATTAACACAGAATGCAATTTCTGCAATGGGGGAGATGAGGAAAGTGATACTCATTGAAGTATCAACACTTGAGAGTACCATGCAGAAGCTCTATGATGGATTTTTCACCTTGCATAAAGGATTTGTTCGTGTGCTGGCCTATAATAGAAGAGCAAAGAGTTTGTTCAAACTCTGAAGAACATACATTATGCATTGAACATGTACAAGAGTGGACAATGTGGTACAAAAGGGCCCTTCTTGACTTAGCAAAGGAGATGAAGGCACAGAAAGAGCTAGAGAAAGAAAAGTTTTAAATGTTGATCCATAACTATGAACAACTCGCCCCATTCATTAGTATCATACAAGCCTCATATGCATAGTTTCAAAACATTTTGGATGTAATGGTGAGAAAGCACACGATCCCATCAATTGATTCCCTAACTAATGCTAAACCCAAGAACCAAGTCCAGCTTGAGATCGATGGGTAGATAGAGTAGCTAAGGCGAGAGGCCACCAAGGAAGACTTGGAGCTGAGCGCACATGACATGTAGAAGTACATTAGTGGTCCTGTCATGGTCAACGCCATGTTTCACATGCTCCAGAATGAGTTGGATAAAGGTTTCAAGACCATATACCCAAATTCCATGGAGGCAAGAGTATGCTTTCAGAAAGACACTATCAAATAGTTTGGGGGCACTATCACATAGTATCAATCTTGGCATCAATATTTAACCAAGAAGTACCAAGTGGAGGAGGTTGCCAAGTTGGTCTTTCCCCAAACTTCAGAATCATAGTATTTTGTCTTGTTAGGCTGTCTCTAGCCTATTTTGTTTTACATGGGTACATGTGGAAAATGTAATATTATTTGTAAATGTGTTGTAAGTGAAATTCCAAGTGTCATTAGTGGAATGTGAAAGTGCATCATGTTATGTAACGAGTTAATTGTAAAGAAGTTGAAGACTCATGAGGGTAGTAAAAGTGTCACAAAGTGAAATGTCAAGGGTCACCTACCTTTTGTTATAAATAGAACCTCATAACTCATAGAACATGCTTTTGGGAGCCAATATTTTCGCTAGGCTTAGGCTTGGAGAAGCCTTGGGAGTATTATGAAGAGCCTTGGCTTCTCCATAGCATAGAGTGAGTATACTTCTTTGGAGCACTAGGTGTTCTTGATTGTAATGTTCCAATATTGGGCTAGTGGTCATCAATGGTATATGTATGGATGGAACTTTCACTCATAATAATAATATCAGAGCCATGACACTTTCATGCATATGTTGTTAATCTACTTGAACTATTCTAGCTACTTTAACAATGCATGTTGTTTAACTTAAGCCGTTGCTTATGGACTACTTTGTTTACATTTGTATGAATCTTATTGAATGAATATTGTTGGATTGACTCATCAATTTAATTTGTGGACTATTCTACATTTTATCTTGTGATGTCATTCCACTCATGTGTTCCTTTCAAGCTCCATACTATTACAAGCTTCTAAGGGGCACACTTCCTTTTCCCCTTCGTGTGTTAGAACCTTCATGCATCACACTTAACTCTCTACAGGGTCACACACTTTCTCTCACCCAAATTTATGATACTTACCTTTTTGCGCTATCATGGTCAAGGCATTACACTACCACTCACTGTTGGAACTCCTACTCCAAACGATTTGAGGTCTAGTTGGGACTTCATATAGGGGAGATCCCTTGAATGTTGGTGGGTCCAGCACCATCAACACCACTCTAAATAATTATCATATAGATTAAAGGTCATATATTTTTTATAGCATAAAATTTGGTATTTAACCCACCCACTCTTGTTCCATCTATGTTTTATGAACTTGAATGCTTCAATCTTAAAATCTCTTTTATGAAAAATAGTTTTATTTTTCTAAAATTTAGATTACAAAAGTTTATCGATGTAATCTCATTTCCCAACTCAAAAAAATGTAAAAATGAGTAATACAAAGTGTTGATTTTGTTGGATAAGGTGAATATAAATAATTTTTGGATGAGTGGAACAAAGGCATGGATTTAAACTTGACAAGGGTTGAATTCATTGTTAAAACAACATAGTCTTGTTTCTAGTGCTTTTTAAGGAAATAAGTTTATTCAATATGAGATGGGCATGTTTGCATGTATTAGTAAATTTTTTATCAAATATTATTTAATATTTTTTTAATTAATTTTAGACATATAAATATGGTTATAGAAATCTAATGTGAATATCCATCCATTTTGTAAATTTTAATAGAGATAATATAATTTCTCTTATATAATAGATGATCATGTACTTTCTTGCCAAGGTAATGATGTACGTAATTGTTGTGATATTGTCAGCATCATATTTTTTTTATGGACATGAGAGTAAAGTTGTTTTATTTAAATATAATAGCGACCATGGTCAATTTCTATATAATAAGTTTATGAATTTTTAAGAAGCATAAAAGATACCCTTTTCTTAGACGTGGTTAAGATTGGTTTTCGTAGTTGTTTTGTAAAATTATGATAAAATTTTAATGTCATTTGATTGTTGTTGATGATAATGTAATTGTGTTATGCTATGTAGAATAGTTGACCAAATTCTTTGAACTATTCCTTTAAAATAATAATAACAAACTAAAAAATTGATTTCAAAATGTATCTGTATATGTTTATTATTTTTACATTTTAATTTAAGTATTTATATTTCAATTTATTTATTTAGTTCATCTATTACAAACATTCTGGTCTTCTAAAGGAAACTTAGAATTATTTGAACTATTCCTTTAAAATAATGTTAAATATCTAAAAACTTGATTTAAAATGTATTTATACGTGTATAGTATTTATATTTTAATTTGAATATTTATATTTCAATTTATTGATTATAAAATTTTTAGGCTTGGATAGGAAAAAAATATTCCAATATTTGAGAGGTTAAGATGAACTTCTCTAGAAAAGAACTCTTCGAGACAAGTTTTAATGGTCTTTTGAAAGTATAATAGTTAGAAATAAAAAATTCAAATAAGCATATTTAATATTAGATTACAAATTAATATCAAGTCCTAAAAAATATTACTTCATTTAACCAACATCCATATAGAATATCCACATCATTTGTCAGGCCAGGCAGTAACTCCTCAAAGCAAAATTGATTCGTATATTTCATTTTATCAGGTTGGTCTTCATTATATACATGAGGGAGAGACTGTTCACTTCATCTCCTGATGGCCGTTCACATTACTTATTTATTTCTTTACATTATGTTCACCCAATCATGATGATTAGGTGTCAACATTACCCTCCTTAATCTAAAGTGATGTTGGTGAGTCCAAGCATCATTCTGAATCGTTCAAGTTTTTCTCTTCCAAACGCTTTGGTGAAGATGTCTGCAATTTGCTCATTAGTTGTTATAGACATATCTGGGAATTGCAACCCCAATCACATATGTCCATAAACCAAGGGCTTCTAAACCATTAAAAGTGTTGTTTCATACCCTAAAGGAACAAGGTCAGTTGATTACATCATTTCCTAGAAGTTCTCCCTGAAAAACTGCTCAGAATTGGTCAAAACTAGACCATACAGACTGCTCCATGCTAAGGGTGTGATGCATCTCACCTATTACACATGGGGGTGCGATGCATATTAAAAATCCCTTCTGTAGGGTGCAATGAGTGAGAGCAGACAAATGGCAGAAGCAGTTTGCTTGGTGGAAACTTAAAGAATCTTCTAGAAACTTCTCATATGAAACTTGCCTCTCTGAATTCGCCCAGGGATGAATAAGAGATCATAAAATCTCCAAGTGGAACCAAGAAATATCAATGAAATGACACAAATAAAAATCCCAGAAGCTGACTCACTCTCCTGCAAACATCTATATACGGATCCCTCACCCTAGAGATCCAGAGGTTGGAATTTTGTAATTTGCAAGGAAGTGTTGTTGGTTTCTCTTTGAAGACATTGTTGGGTGATCTTAATTTGTATGAGGTGAAGAGGGCTTTCATGCTGGGAGGATGATGCTAGATCAGATAGCTTCGTTGTAATTCTCTCTTCTACTACTTCTATCAATAAAGCTATTTGAGTTTGCCTCCATATGCTTGTATATCTCTGAATCTTGTATTTGTATATGCATTTATATGGTTAATATGCATCTGATCCTACACTGTTCATGGTTATATATCTCTATTCTTTGATGGTATTTTGTAACCTTGACTCTACAGGTGTTCTTTGAAGCGGGACAAGCAAGAAAGGAGTGGTGAAAGCTCTATCAAGGGAGAGAGGAAACGAGCAAGGAGACTAGCGAAAGATTGAGGTTGGTACTCTTTGCTTCTCTCTCATCTATCTCTCATAAATGAAAACACAATTAGCTTTAGTTTGTTTGTTTCTATGATAGCTACCCGTCTTAGTGGGACTTTTAGCACTGAATGGACACTAGTTTTCCCGATAACAAAATGGTGACTCCATTGGGGAATGAATAGTTTGTTTGTTTTATTAATGTTGTTTGCTTTATAAACCACAGACGGAGCCTGAAGTTAAGCCAGCTAGCCTTTGAATTTCTTTTGTTATGCAACTGCAAAGTAGATCAATGCTGCTTCAGTCAATCTCCGGGGTGGTTTATGAATTGAACATCTAGCTTGCAAACATCCTAGGTGCCCTGGTGGCAGCTCAAATAACCTCATTAGATCAGACCCTATACTTTGTGTTTATTGACTATCATTAGCTCAACATAAATCCCTGAACTTAGCTGCAAACTATGAGTGAAAACCAAGCTCAGTCTCATCCCTAGACCATCACACTATCTCTCATTAGAAATCTAGATGCATCGCACCTCCCGTGTGTTGCAGGTGAGATGCATCCCTATTTCCCTATGTTACAGGTGCGATGATTGACTAAGACAGTTTTTGCCTCCAGATTTTGGTTTTCTTTTCATTGTCTTCAACTTTATTCATTAGTTTTGCTATCTATGATCAGTACATCACTGTTGAAACCATCTTCCTTTCCATTATTTCAGCCTCCATCGTAAGGAATTGTGAATGTTTTTTATTTATTTTTCATCATTTACAATTCTCCTTTGAAAATAGTAGCTTAATCGAAATGTCATCTTTTGATTTGAAAGTGTCGCAAGTGTCATTTTCAGTCAAGAAAAAGAGTGTCGTAAAGCATTCCTCTTTTAGATAATCGATTACACTTTTTCCATTGTATTTGATTTTAATTAATAGTATTTCAAGTGTCAAAAGCAATTTTAAATTCGAAATCACAAAGTGTCATCTCAGCCTTCCTTTCGTTTTTGAAGAGAAAATTGTTAGTACTGTCGGTTTGAAAGAAGATAGTTAAGATCTTTACTTAGTTTTCTTTTTGTCATTCTCACATTAAGGAAACTAAAAAACAATACATGCATGTGCATTTGCATTTAGATTGCATGCTGAAATTGATTTAGGAAAAGTGCATCTGGTGTGTGCTCTCTGCTCTATGTTGAAAGGATTTTATCTCTCTTTCCTTAGTAGCTAGGATTTTCATTGCAAAAAGAAAGTAAACAACTGTTTATCATCTTAGATTGCATATTTAGGAATTGTATATCTACATCACATGGTAAACCTTAAAGGAAAACTTCTTAAGAAAGATCAATTGTAAAATAAACCTCAATGAACATAAAAACGCTTTGGAACCTAACACACAACATTTAGAAGTCTAGGCTAGAGACATATTTCGGCATCGTAAAGCCTAGTAACTATCGATTTCATCATAGGTTGGGTGATTCCTCCTCTTTGAGATGACAAGTGCCAGTACGGACTTGTGCTCCCATGTACTGTCGACTATATATTGGGAGACCACAATAGGATACATCCTTTATCCGTAGGAAGCCGTGTCTACCACCCTATCGATCGCAATGCACTGAACACAACACTCAGGAAGATTGACTGCTGTACTGTAAAAAGTATTATGTAATTTTTCGGTTGGTTTGGTAATCCCTCTATCTAGATTTCTAGAGAAGTCACTTTCGTTCCTTTTCAGACTCCCTAAAAGAAAAGGTCCATATGAGCACTAGTCACTTCAGGCTCATTAATAATCGAAGGCGACTAGGGTCATCTTTAGCTTTTTCTCGACTCCTAAAAATTGAAAAAGCAAGTTGTGTCAAAGTGCCATAAAATTTATTTTAATCAGAATAACATCACTGTTCCCTTGTTGGTCTTAGGTTTAGAAAATGGAGTCTACCAATCAAGGACTTCCCCTTGGGGGAAATCCTAGTCCCTTCTCCTCTTGGGGAGATGTTGGTGCTCCACACATGGCTACATTGTCCCTTCCAGGACTCACAATTAGCCTTCCAATATGGCTTTTATCAACCTCTGTCGTTCAAAACACCGCAATTCCTCAATAATCAAATCACCAACCAGATGATCTTGAAGGCACTCCCCCACCTTCTACTTCATTTGTTTCTCCCTCTCCTTCTTCCTCTTCACTTGGTGAAACTAGTAACTCTAAAAACCAAGTAACTAAGAAGAAGAAGAAAGGGAAGGAGGAGAAGAAGAAGAATCCAATGACGAAAGGGGGCAACCACACATCATCTGGCGAAAATCCACACACTGCACCATCAAAGCCTAAATCTCCATGTGTCATTTGCAAGAGAGACCACTATCACCAAGATTGTCCCTACATCCCACGGATCCTGAGGGACTGGTCTCCCCGCTTGCACAATTCGGTGTCTTCAACCTCTGATGATCATGTTGAAAGCACACCATCAACTAGTGAAAATGAATCCAATGGAAAGAAAGGAAGATCTAAATTTCCTTGTAGACTGTGTGAAGGAAATCATGTCCTCCACCATTGTCCTTTCCTAGATGAAGCTAAAAGAGTCTTGGATAACCATCCTGCTTCACCGGAGTGACTTCCTCTTGGATACAAGAAACTCTTGCCAAGTCCATCGCTAGTTGAAAATCAGACTGACACACCGTTGTTGTCGGTCGAAGCACCTATCATTGAAGATAGACCCTCTGAGTCCACACTAGACCAAAGTCAACAGGTTGAGATGGCAGTCGACTCAATCTTGTCTTTAGAATGTCCACCTTTAGATGATACTGTCACCAAAGAGAATGAGAATGACACAGTTCAAATTCCTTTCGTTACCAGAGACTTCGATGAACATGGGGGAAATCTACTAGTTCCTTTATCACAGGAAGGAAGTTCATCAGAGATTTATCCAACCGTTTATTCGATCCCTTCTCCAAGCAATCTAGTCATTTCCTTCGATTGGAATCTACTAGGCAGACCCCGCCTACCATCTAATGTACCATTCTGAATCATAGTACAAGCTTTCAAAATGATCATGGTTGGTACTATCATAGATGAAGGGGCTTCTATGAGTATCCTTTCTTCAACTGCTTGGAAAGCGCTTGGTTCACCATCGCTTCTACCTAAGATTCGAAATATGACAGGCTTCAGCAAAGGAACCAGTCAACCATTAGGGATCCATCCAAATTTGTCTATAACTTTGAGAAAGGAAAACCGTTCATCTAAACGTGATGGTAGTCCAAGGGCCTTTAGATTAGAATCTACTCCTCGGATGTGACTACGTTTATAGCATGGGAGCTATTATTTCCTCACTCTTTCGAGTGATGGTTTTCCACATGACGACAGAGTGGTCCTACTTGTAGACTAGCTTTCATTCCCTGGTTCAAGAACAGCTATTAGTCAAATGCCATCCCTAACTGGTCTTTTGCACAAGGAATGTCTCATCAATCTCCAGTCTATCCACCTGATGAGCGCGAGTGATTCGGTGATTGTGACTGAAACCCAGGAGGCATGCACCTTGGTCTTCTTCGGCAGGAAAAATCCAGATATAAGGTAGGTTTCCACGTAGGAATATGACTAGTCTGATACCCTTGTCTGTTTAGGAAAATGGATTTGGACTGGAAAAGGATTCCCCCGTCAAAGTTTATGTGATTGGCACCGACAACAGTCACCTTTTTCCATTTTGTTTGACATCGCCAAGGAAGTGTTTTGTCTCCTACATGGATGGAACAATCTTGCTAATGCAAGAACTTCCATATGGTAACCTGGAAGCTCTATTTCGTTATACCTGGGGGCATGCAAACCTTTTTACATGCAAGTGAAAAGCGACCATTTATTTTCTTAGTTTGTAGGCTCCTAACCCTTTAAACACGTAGGTTGGTCGTTCTTATCTTGCATAACGAAAGGCTCTGGAGCAAATTTTTGAATGGTGCAAGCTTCCTAAAAAATGAACCTATTGATGAGACATCCTTATTATACGACTGGCACGAGCAGTTTTACGCGAAGTTCAAGCTCATTAAAAAATAAACCTAGCAATGAGAAAATGTTCCCCCAGAGTTCAAGCTCATTAAAAAATGAACCCACCTTCAGTAAATAACCATTGCGATCGCATAATTACCAGCTTTTGAACCTTGGTCGTGTTCTTACCATCACCTCCAATATTTTTTAGCTGATCATACGCCTCCATTTGATTGTTTACCCTTTTGAGGAATAGCTACGATGAGTGATTCTATTAGCCACCTTCTTTACACTAATGTGATTGAAAAGTTCCAAGCCTTACCTGGAACCAGTTGCTATCCAAAAACATCACTCGTTCCTTAAAAAACGAGTCTCATTTAAGCTCTTTTCATCTGACTTGTAAAATATGAAAAGATTGCCGAGCAATTGGCCTCTCCAGCTCGTTAAATTGAACGGAAATGCCATCCCTCCTCTAGATTTTAATCTTTTTGGACTTGAGGGATCATTACACAAAAAGATCGAGCGCTTGTCTTGTTCAGCTCGTTAAAAATATTGAAAAGTCATCCCTTTCATATTATTTTATACTTTTTTAGAATTAAGGGATTGTATTATGAAAAAGGACTACTGGAGTTGCCTTTATGTCTCTTTTTATACTCTCTAAAATTGAAAAGGGACCAAGTTATATTTGTTGTTAAACTCGTTAAAACAATAGTGAAAAACTTGTCCATGTAGACAAGAGCGAGTTTCACTGTCGCTAGGCTCCTTAAAACATAGCAACAGGTTTTCCTGAAGGGAAAATTATAGAACAAGCATATGTTATCCTCCTCAAGCTTGACAAAAATAAAGAGGTACTGGTCAGCAATGACTAGGGAAAAAGGGAAGAAAACTTCGATAACTTCATTGGTAGCAGGTCGCTCTTGAACATGACACTTTCACTCCGTCACCATGATTGAGTCAGGTTGGGTTATTCCGTTCACTGGTCATATCACCATTGGTCCTCCATACCATCCATTTTGGGGTTAACGCTACCAATCCATTTCAGTGTCACCAGTATGTTCAAGAGAAGTTCCTCATAGAATTCACCAACCTAGCTAATGCCTTATCCACTGCAATACCTTCACGCTCCATTTTTCATGACCGCCACCCTGAACCTTGTATCATCAGATCATTTTCACCTCCAAAAAATCATTTGCTCCATTCCATGTCGTAGATGTGGCATTCATTAAGGCCCTCATACGACGGGTCCCTCATACGACGGGTCACTTCTTATCGACATCAGCTCATTATCCAAGAAGTTGACTTAGGAGCAACCCTTTCAGTACTTTGAAGTTTGCATGCCTCAATGGCAAGTTTCTCACTTCCGGCAATAGGTTTACATCAATGGCCTTCGACCGAAAGATTTTGCGTGGTATTCGACATAAACTCATGTACTCACACCACGTGAATTGTACTGTAGTACCTTGAGGGTTATTGTCATTATCAGTGATTCCTCTCATGCCTATTAACAGCTTACATCATTGGTTGGTAATCAGGCGATGTCTTTCCATGGTCGACATCAGAACATCTTTTCACATGGATCAGCTTGTACTTCGAGCGAAGATTGAACAAGTTTGAAGACCTCGGATCTAGTTTCATTCATCCGGGCTGCGGTATATTCAGGAAAATAAAGACATCAAATGTACATCACAGCTACACAAATAATCATCCAAACTAAGGGATGATGGCTCTACCAGAATCATCAGTCTGCCACACAGACAATTGTCTTTCTTATGTACATGAAAGTGAATTTATAAAGTTGAGCATGGGAATGCCTGCCTCAACTAGATCATGAAAATATTATGAATATAATGTATTGTATCGTATCTTATTATAGGTCACCTTCCAGTTCGAAAAACCTCGGGTCCTCATTATAAATCATTTCACCCGACATCAGAAGATTTATGACCTCATGCTTTAGGGGGCAACTGTTATAGACATATTTGGGCACTGCAACCCCAATCACATATGCCCATAAACCAATTGCTTCTAAACCCCTAAAAGTGTTGTTTCATACCTTAAAGGAACAAGGTCAGCTGATTACATCATTTCCCAGAAGTTCTCCTTGAAAAACTGCTCAGAACTTATCAAAACTGGACCATACAGACTGCTCCATGATAAGGGTGCGATGCATTTCACCTATTACACATGGGGGTTGTGATGCATACTGAAAACCCCTTCTGTAGGGTGTGATGAGAAAGAGCAAACAAATGGCAGAAGTAGTTTTGTAGGTGGAAACTCAAAGAATCTTCTAGAAACTACTCATATGACACTTGCCTCTCTGAATTCGCCCAGGGATGAGTAAGAGATCATGAAATCTCCAAGTGGAACCAAGAACTATCAGTGAAATGAAACTAATCAAAATTCTAGAAGCTGACTCACTCTCCTGCAAACATCTATATAGGGATCTCTCATCCTAGAGATCCAGAGGCTGGACTTTTGTAATTTGCAAGGAAGTGTTGTTGGTTTCTCTTTGAAGACATCGTTGGGTGATCTTGCTTTGTATGAGGTGAAGAGGGCTTTCATGTTGGGAGAATGATGCTGGATCAGATAGCTTGGTTGTAATCCTCTCTTCTAGTACTTCTATCAATAAAGCTATTTGAGTTTTCTTCCATATGCTTGTATATCTCTGAATCTTGTATTTGTATATGCATTCATATGGTTAATGTACATCTGATCCTACATTGTTTATGGTTATAGATCTCTATTCTTTGATGGTATTTTGCTTCCTTGACTCTACAAGTGTTCTTTGAAGCGAGACAAGCAGGAAAGGAGTGGCGAAAGCTCTATAAAGGGAGAGAGGAAACGAGCAAGGAGACTAGAAAAAGAATGAGGTTGGTACTCTCTGCTTCTCTCTCATCTATCTCTCATAAAGGAAAACACGAGTAACTTTAGTTTGTTTGTTTCTATGATAGCTATTTGTCTTAGTGGGACTAGCAGCTCTGAATGGACACTAGTTTTCCTGATAACATTAGTGGAACAATGATGGAGATGGATTGTTTTGGCCTCAACATGATGTCAAATCAGATGATATTTAGTATTGAAGTGCTTCGTTCGATCATGGAACTTTGGGTTCTTGGCAAACTTTATTGCATAGGTATTGTCATCATGAGTGGAGTTGATTGTACCTTTTTCACCTACAAATCTTTGAGAATTTTCCTGACCCACACAATTTCTTTTGTTGCTTCAGCTGCTGCCATGCATTTTATTTTTGTTGTGGAATCTGCTGGAACTGATTGTTTGCGCGATCTCCAAGAGACAGTTCCTGATCCAAGACTCAAATCATATCCTGAAGTAGATACCCCAGTTTCTTTGTCTCCATCAAAGTCTAAATCAGAGTATCCAATCAAGCTGAATTCGTCCACCTGTGTATACTTGATTCCAAAGTCTTGAGTTCCCTTGAAGTACCTTAGAACTCTTTTTACAGTAGACCAATGTCCCTCACAAGGCTTTTGCATAAACTTGGAGAGGATTCCAATAACAACCGAAATTTCTGGTCTAGTAGTAGTTAGGTAGTTGAGACTTCCTACAAGATGTCTATACTTTGTTGCATCCTCAAATTCTTTTCCTTCAATAGATGTGAGCTTTAAGTTTTGTTCCATTGGAGTAGTAAGAGGATTGCATTTTTTCATGCCAAACATATTCAATAGATCTCCAATATATTTCTTTTGAGAAAGAAATATGGACTTCGGATGTTGGGTTACTTCAATACCAAGATAGTAATGAACATAGTCCAAATTAGTCATTTCAAAATTTTTCCCCAATTCCTTCTTTATGGATGCAATGTAGCTTTCATTATTCCCTATCATTAAAAGATCATCTACATAAACCACAAGATATACAACTACTTTGCCAACTTTCTTGACAAATAAAGTTGCATCATCAAGATCATAATGTTTGAAATTGAGTTTCAGAAGATGCTCAATTAGTTTTTCATACCAGGCTCGCGGTGCTTGTTTGAGGCCATACAAGGACTTCACTAGTTTTCATACTTTATGTTCATGTCCTTTCATAGCAAATCCTTCAGGCTGGGACATAAAAATATTCTCTTTTAGATCTCCATTCAAGAAAGCAGTTTTTACATCCATTTGGTGGACTTTACAACCGTTCTGAGCTGCTAGGGAAAAGAGTGTCCGGATGGTAGCCCATTTTGCTGTGGGGGAAAAGGTCTCCTCATAATCGACCCATTCCTTCTATGAAAAACCATTTGCCACAAGCCTAGCTTTGTGCTTGTCAAGTGAGCCATCAACTTTATACTTGTTCTTGTAGACCCACTTGCAGCCAATTGGTTTGGTTCCTAATGGAGGATCAACCAGCTTCCAAGTTTCGTTCTTTATGAGGGCATCATACTCCTCTTGCATCGCTTCTTTCCATTCATCATGAGAAGTAGATTCTTTGAAGGAAGTTTGTTCAAAATCTGTAGACAAGTTCAATTCACAATCATAAGAAACATCCATATCAACAGGTGAATTAGAGTCATCTACATCACCTCCATTTTGCCAGTTTGAATTTCTAGTTCCTATCTTTCCAACCTCATTAGGATGAACACATTCAAGTGTCTTTGTCAGCCACTTTGGGGGACCTTTCTCAGATGGGCCAGGCTGCTCTCTTGATTGAGTTGGGTTTGAATCAAGATTGAGCCCAATTCTATCAATCACATCACTTAAAGCATCATATGTTGTTGGAGTTTCATGTGCGAGAGAGTGTTCTTCAGAAGAAGACTCCACATGTTGATCTAGTATAGAAATCCTCCCTTCAAGATGTGGAATCTGATTATCAAATTCTTGAAATGATTTTGCTTTCGCAAATCTATCCAAGTGATCAAGTTGCCGCTCAACAACATTGTCAGTTTTGGATGATTCAAGAAAAATTACATCTCTAGATACAACAAAATTTTTATTTACTTCATCATAGAGACGGTATGCTTTGGAGGTGTTTGAATACCCCAGGAAGATACAATTATGACTTCTTGCACCAAGTTTGTTTCTATGTATCTTTGGTATCAAGGCATAATAGGTGGAACTGAAGACCCTGAGATGCTTTACCGAAGGAACTTGTCCATACCACATTTCATATGGGGTTTTGTTTTTGATAGCATTAGATGGACATCTATTCTTTATATATGCATCACATAGAACAACATCAGCCCAAAACATTACCTTTACTTTTTTGAAGAAGAGCATGGATTGTACCATATTTAAGATTGTCCTATTCATTCTTTCAGCTACACCATTCTGTTGTGGATTATAAGGTATAGTTGTTTGATGTTTGATCCCATGTTGGCGAAGATAGTTTTCAAATTCATTTGATGTGTATTCTTTTCCATTATAAGGGTGAATATACCCAATATGAGATTGTGCATCATTTTCAATCCATTTATGAAAGTTCTTGAATGTTTGAAAAGCATCAGATTTGTTCTTCAATAAATAAACCCCAACACATACTGGTGTAGTCATCAACAAATGTCATCATATATTTATTTCCATTTGCAGAAGGAACATGCATTGGACCACATAAATATGAATGAATGAGATCAATTTTTCTATGTGCTCTTGAATGTGAATCATGAAAAGACTGTTTGTTATGCTTTCCTAGAATACAAGCATCACATTGCTTAAATTTCCTAGGAATTGTAGGTAAACCAGCAACACCATTTTTATTCAACAAGTGGAGGCTGTCATAGTTTAAATGTCCAAGTCTAGCATGCCATAATAAACTTGATGGAATTATACCTTCTTCATGATGAGAACTGTATGAGAAATGTTGTGCACTAGTAGAGGTACCTTGCAGCTTGAGAAGCCTTTTTCTTCTATTCCGCTCATGACAAGTGAGTGGTCAGATGATTTTCTTACCTCAAGATTTCCATCAAACATATGACTGGAGTGACCTTGCTCGTGGATGTGGACCAAGGACAACAAGTTTCTCTTGAGTTGTGGGAGATATAGAACATGATGCAAAAGAAACTCTAGAAGACCAGGCAGTTTAAGCCTGATTGTGCAAAGCCTTGATGGCTTGATTTTTTATTGGTCTGCAAAGTATACTACTCCATCAACATTGTCAGTAAATTATTCAAAAAAATATTTTCTATGAGTCATGTGGCAGGTTGCTCCTGAATCAAGCAACAAATCATTTTTCCAAGAAGAAAGTGAAGCATTAAATAAATCTTCATTTACTCCAATATTACATTGTTCCATAACATAGTGAGCGGATTCAGGTGCTTTACCTTTGTCTGTATCATCAGTTTTACCTTTCTGTTGGTTTCTTTACTGCTCAATTTTGTCCCATGGTAACTTTTATGTAAAGGCATCATGTGATCCATTTCTTTTGCAGCGTATGCAGTGCAAATCTGCCTTTTCTCCTTGAGAGTGTCTTCCCCCCTACCTCTAAAATATCTTCCTTTTACTCTTCAACCACCTCTTCCTCTAGAAGAATATTTAGCAAGATTCTTTTCTTTATGAGAAAGGCACACAACCTCTTTAGAAGATTTAAGGGCTATCTTCTTTCCAAAATCTCTCTCTTTCAACAAACTTTTTCAAAAGAGAGTCAAAGGTGATATCTTTGAGATTTCCATTTGCTTGCAATGAGTCAAGATAATTGGAGTTAGTAGGATAAAGTGCCTTGAGAAAAGCGATAAGAGGAATATACAATTCAACCTTAGTGGATTTGATATGATGAATTATAGACTTTACTTCATATGCAAGAGCAAGAGGATCATTATTTTGCAGTTCAAGAGTGAAGAGTTTAATCATGAGTTGAAAAAATTCAAGTGAAGAATGTGATTCATAGAGTTCTTTCATATTTTGTAAGGCTTCAAAAGCAGTTGAAAATGGCGAAATATGGCGACTCACCTCTTCATTTATAGAATATGCGATTAATGCATAAGCTTTGTTATTCTTGTTTTCCCAAATGACGAGCTCTTTGTCTGATGTAGGCTGTTCTGGCTCTTTGTCGCCGTCTCCAACATACACTCCTTTCCACAACTCATTGAAAATAAGCATGTGTTTTATCATCCGGGACCACTTAGGATAGTTCTCTTTGCCAGTGAGAACTATTCCCACGATGGATGTGAATGAGTGCATAATATAACAAAAAAAAACTTCTACTGCAAAAATTTTACTCTTAAAAAAAATAATTCTGATATGACGGGACAACAAATTCAAATGTCAATTGGCATTCATCTAGAAAGCTTTAAAGTATAGAGTATATATGGGTGAGATAGCCGAAATATATGGTGAGTGATTTTGTATATATATATGGCGACCTAAATATACCATAAATATATAAAAAACTATACAGCGTTGGACACAAAACTTTACAATGCATACAACAGTGTTCCAACAACGTTCCAGTAGCATGATACCAACAAGAATCAGTACTGAATCAGATTCCTTTACTCCATCAAATTTTTCACATTCTTTGAATGCCAAAATCAAATCCATTTCTCCTCCTTTCGTATCCAGAATGGTCCCAAAAGTATTTACTAGACACAGTTCGTCAAGAGTAAATATTTTCTTTTGTTATTATGCCACAGTGAATGAGAAAATCTTTTTAGGAAACCTCAAACGCAGTCACGTAATGGAATCATTGGATAAATAGAAAATCCTGTTCAAGCCAAAAATACACTTGCCTCAACTCAAAGACGTGTTAAAAATCATAATATATAAAGGGAGGTTTCTCAAGCCACTGGATTGATCCTGACACCCAATCTATTACTCCTCTTTGTCACGATAGCAATGAATGCAGTTGGGAAGCAATCCGGCAACCAATTGTATTTCTCGGCACCCAAATGAAATTTGTCGATACCCAAATAAATCTTCACCAACTCCAGATCAGTTCTCATGTCCAAGAATGAGCCGTAGGTCCTGGGTTTGTGCACCTCAAAGTCATTTCTCTAGTTTCTGAATATGCGGTTATGGGCAGTAGCATCACTGGGTCTGTGCTTTGCAGAGTTATTGCTCAGAACTACGACTCATTTGGTTTATGGGCTCTACATATTCAGCTCTGCTGTGGCGTTTGACATTGTTGAAATTCTGAACAATCATCACCTGAAGAAGCCGTCAGCAAACACTTCTTAAGCCATGAATCATCCTGAACAAATGATACTAGCTCTCAAAACATTCAGGTATAGAGAAGGAATAGGTAAATAAACCATAAGATAGAGCTGTTACGAGATCCAAGTGCTCAGGGGTAGAGGAGATAAGCACCAGAACGAAAGGTATAAACACAACGACCTTCAAAGCTCAATGCACGGAGAAACCGACCAGGAGTTTCAATGTGCAGAGATGTAGAGATTCAATGCTCCTCTTCTGGAAAACTGAGAGACGGAAGTGGGTAAGGAAATGTTACACCTATACAGGAAAACCGTGCCAAAAGTGATTATGGCAGAGAGGACAATTATGAACAACCCAGGGAGCGCAGAGGGCACAGATACTATCAGAGATTTGCAGCAGCGACTGTGGAGGGGGCAGTAGATAGACTCCACAGGGGTAGTGGATAGACTGCAAGAAGATGGCAGAAGGGAGTTACAACTCATTTGGGAGCCGGCTCTGATACCATGTTAGGCCAGGAAATAACTCAAAGCAAAATTGATTCATATATTTCATTCCTTCAGGTTGGTCTTCATTATATACACGAGGGAGAGATTGTTCACTTCATCTCCCGATGACTGTTCACATTACTTATTTATTTATTTACATTATGTTCACCCAATCCTGATGATTAGGTGTCAACATCATTAAATCTTTCTTTAATCATATTTATTTTAAAATTTTCAAGCTTCGTTTTGTCGAAATTTAAATCGCACTTTGGGAAGACACCTACTCATTGTTTATCATTTCTTTATTCATAATGATGTTGAGCATGAAGAACACTCGAGAAAACTCTGGCGAGTATCTGTCTCGACTGTTCAAATCTGATATCTACAAGAAAATTTCTCAAAAATGTGAAAGAAATGATAGACAAGAATGCCATTAATGACCTTACCTTGGAATTCGAACTAATAGATGGACAACAGTCGAACTGATGGATGGACGACATTAGAAATGGTACAATAGTAGTCATCCCTCGGGCTTTGGCTGGGGCATGTGGCGACGTTGTGTTGTCTGCTAAGAAATATACATAGAAAACAAAATCAATTTTAAGAAAAAGGAAAATTTTCAAATCTACAAACAAATTAATCTATCAAACATTTCGCTATATATCACACAATGACATAATAAATTTAATATTAATTATATACTAACATGTTACATCATAAAAACAAATCAATTAAAAACACAAAAATACTAAATAAAATATTATATAAAAGTGTAAGGTAAAACATTAAAACATATTACATCATAAAAATAAATCAAATAAATACACACGAATACTATATAAAATATTATATAAAAAATAATAAATACAAACAAAATATAATTCAATGAAAAGAAGATAATAATAATTAATATTAATTATATACTAGTCATTAACAAATATTTAAAATTTTAAAAATAATTTTTTTATATTAACTAATATCATTTACACATGGTTGTTTTATATAACGAAACTGCACGATAAAGATAAAAATCATATCAATTAAAAAAAACAAATTTATTTCACTCTTTTGTTTATTATATTCTAAGAGACATGTTAATGTTAAATTAATTATATATAAAATATGTTTGTTTATTATATTTTAGTATATTAATGTTAAATTACATAAATTTATTTATTATATTTTAAGATACATATCAAAATTGAATCAAATAATATCAAAGTTTATGTACATACAACACAATATGACAAAATTGCATATAAAATATATCTTTGAATGTAATATAAACTTAAAATGAATCCAAATTAGCTGAGATTTAATGGTCCTTTCTTACATTATATTACAGAAGATTTAATGCAACTCAATTCAGATTTTAAATATAATTTTATGTGTTCTTTCCTTCTTATAACAAAATTGTATTTATAAAATAAATATTTATTAGAAATCAAAGATCGACAATATTTTTTTATTAAATTTTAATACATAGATGAGACATTGTCATTTCCACAATTCCATTGTATCTTTTTTATCGTCCATCAATGGAACTAAAGGGCTTCACTTCCTACATTTCCTAATAGGAATGAAATCTCTTCCTTTGTCAATTTTCAAAGTTCAGTCCCACGTTGATTTGTTAGTTTCTCAATTTTTACATCTCAATCCAAGGTAATTTGCTCTATTCCAACATAATTAATGGATATAATTGTTAGGGTTGTTCTAGTAAACTTGACTCAATCAAGATATTGGTGGTATTATGGCTCTAGGTATATGGGCATCCATGGTTTTTATCCATGGTATTCAACTCCAATGAATCCTATTTAAGGGCTAGAATGATCATACGTAAATTGTCTTGGTGGCCACTGAGTGTTGAAAATGTAGCAAAAAAATCTCTGTTTGACCTTGCCTTGGTCAAAATAGAGAAAATTTGAATTTCCACAATAGAAAAAATCTTGGAAGTAGTTAACTAAGGTGATACGACACATGTCACTTAGCTAAATCAGTTAATTAGAGTTGGGGAAGCTTGATTTCAGTTCAGTATGATTAAATGCTAATTTTTAGTAATATATTTCAGTTAAATTGACTTATCACCAATTAAACTAGTTCTAACTGTTGTAGGAAATAGTGGAAGGTCAAGTTGTGGAAGTATGACTTCAACCACACTCAGCGGTCAACCAGTTAACTGATCAATCAACCCAAAATAAGTGATGCTTGCACAGAATTCCAATTACCCAGTTGAGGTGTAGATTCCAAGGCATTGTACTGTCACTTAAATTCCACTATATATAGGTGTTGCATGTCACTTAAATTCCACTATATATAGGTGTTGCATTCCAATGGACTTGTGCAACGACTTGAGTATTGAACTAATTTTCTAGAGGAAGGGCCCTATGGTATAGGAAAAAGACACCAAGCAGTGAACTATGAGATTCATGCCTAGATCACGCTTTGGATAAGACCTATAGGCATTTGAAGCAGGGATTAGAGTGTCGGTGGCGTGTGTGGTTATAAACCTGTGAAAACTTATTCATGTTAGTGATGTGAATTTTCAAATAGTGACAACAACAAGTCATGAAGGGAAATCGACCAGAAGGGGCCAAGTAAATAGGCGATATTGTTATGGAAGGTTCCTAAAAATCATGGTTGAGGAGATTTAAGAGTAGAAAATTATTTCTGAGTGCATCCCAAACGGAGTTTGACCAAGAGATCATGAGGGCCACACTCAAAGCAGCGAAGAAGAAGCCACTGAGTATGAAGTGACTGATTATTTGATGGATGGGTGCTCGATGAAGGAAAAGTATAAATTTTGGGTTGTGATATATTTTGAGAGAATGGATGTAGCTGAGTAGGTTCAATGCAAAATAAATTGTGAGGATCGAAATATTGTTGCTAAGAAATCTCCATAGCAATGATCAAAATGAGTGGTGAGGCAAAGTTAAAAAGGACTACACCAATGACAAGCTGCTATTGGTGCAACTACAAAAATTTATTTAGTGGATGGATGTGATGATAGATTGTGTGGTGGAAAAAGCCCAGGTCAAAGTATAAATTATGCAAGGAAAGAAGTCAATAAAGTGGTACGATGAATGAAAAAATGGATATCAATAGAGATGGATTCAATGAAGGATCCAATGTGTGATGTGTGAACACCTTAAGACCAGTTATTTTGGGTTGCACAAAATATTGTCATGCATGTAGAATTACATTATCTATTCCATAAAATAGTTGAGTATTATATACTATGACTGAGGATGGAAAATGGTTTATATCAGTACACGCTACAATTTCTCTGAACGCATAGAAGTAGTCGGGATAACCTTTGTGGCATGTGACAGAAGCACAAGCATTTTAGAAGAATGCCTTGCAAAAAAATGAATTGCTCAAATAACAAACAAACTATATAATAAAATGAACATACATTCCATTTTTTAACAGACTGGGAGAAGGGGTATATTAATATTATTGGGCTTACTTGGGTTGACATCTATGACCATTGCGACATCCTCAAAATGATAGGAACCCTGTGCCTTCATGTTATTTTGGTAATATTTTTGAATGCAAATAAGGCATGGGAGAAGAACGTATTGGGTGCATAACAATACCTGCCAGGCTGTATAGGGCCACAATTTTCATAACCATGTGCAAAGTCCCAGTCTAGAGCTTCCTACAAACTACTGGGGTGAAAATTTGAATTTTGAAGTATTGGCAGGATATGGGGGCTAGAGGGCGGTGGTGAAACATTAATCCACGTCACCTATTTACTCATGGCCAGTCTCACTGATGGGATGGGATAAACAATGGTAGGGAAACTTGAGAGGGATGAACGACCACCGGTAAGAGAGTCACATCAACAGGAATGAGGAAGTTGCCACCACAAATTCACAGGTATAGCTTAGCCCTATTTATTTTCTCGTCAAGCATTTATAGTGCCTCAAGCCCACAACGAAATGACATCTCATCAAAATCCTGATATCGAATTTAGTTTTCTTTTCAACATCACATCACTGTCTCCTCTTCACAAAAAAATCACATGTTTGACTCCCTAAGATTTAGATCGGTGTTCTCTTTAAAACAAGATAAATTTCCACCTAGGGATGTAATTTGATAGGTATTTTTCACGTCAGATGGCATCTTACCCGTATTTGAAATTTAGAATTTTTCACTACTTGTTTTTCTGGAAGTGCTTGGAACTACAGAAAATGTGTTTTTGATAGTCAATAATTTTCTCAAAACGTCATTAATACCTATTTATATTCACTTTATTTTTCTAGCGACCAATACCGGATGAAGCTCCAGGACTAGATGCTTGGGCATTTTTGATAACTTGGCATCTACTTGGAATTGGATTTGGCATAAATACTCAAGTTCCTCATTGAACGGTGTGTCTCCCAATGAAAATAAACAATTATAAGACATATTGCGATACTGAGTACATAATAGGCTTCGACTATGCAGTTTTACTGGTGATGAAGAATTTTATTAATGTAATTAACATCGTCACCTGTTAGTGAGCAAGCCGATCAGTTCTCTAATCATGCATATTTTATCTATAAAACATGATAACAATGGATGAAAGGAGAATTGACAAAGCCTTTTGTCGCTCTAACTTGAATCGTCAATAGGGAGTGTTAGCACTTTGTAATTACCTCTAGGTTGAAAAACAGATCACAAGGTAACCAAAAATCACTTGTGGAATTGGAACCTAGCCCTTCCAAGTCCGAAGAGGGTTCTCTGTAGGATTTTCCAGTCAATTAGATAACCAAGTGTTTCATATTTTAGGCTAGTTCTTAAGGACAAAGATAAGTGAATTTGTTTTAAACGTTTGATGGTAGGTGTGAGATGAAATCCATTGGACATGGAATCACTATTAGATAATGTTTTCAATGAATAAATGAGATAATGAAGATCGACAGGAGCAAGATAGGCAGTCTTATAGTTTTCAAAGAAAAAATCATTGTAGGAGGGCGAGTAGAGGAATAGTGAACTTAACAACACCTAAAGCACCTCACCAAGGGTGAATTTGAAATGTTTACTAAAGAATAAACATTAAAAGTCTTAGAAAGCCATGATAGAGAACCTTAATAGTGAATTTTAAAATCAAAGTTTTCTTTATTAAACACGAAGTAAGACATTAATGAATGAAAATAACATAAGGTAATGAAAACAATAGGAAATAACATCACCATAGAGGAGTGACACTTGAATTCCTATAACAAGTCGTTTCGTCCTTCTTTCATTCACTAAACTTTTTATAAAATGTACAGAACACAAGTATTTTCTCTGATAGTCTAACAAATCCCTTTTTCATCTTCTTCCATTATTAAATACAAAGAGGAATTCGAACTTACCACTTAAGGTGGCCGAATTCACTTAACAGGAGTAAAACAGGCTCAATACAATCTATTTGTCTAAAATAAAAGACCTATCTGATAACCACATAAATCTCAACAATGTTCTTTAAGTACCAGGTTTGGAAAAGAATATTTTCTTTGTTTCTTGTTTATAAGATAAAGGAGATAGGGTTATTTTTGTGGATGGCAAATCACTTGTGTGGTAAAAGGGCTCTAGTATAGATGATGCTAGGATAATTGGGATTTGTGATGGAAGACTCCATAGACTTTTGATTCAATTAGATTAAGAATTAGTACATGAAAAAATAGATCCAAATGAGCTATGGCACTAAAGGTACGCACATACTCATTTTAGAGCATTTCCTAAATTAAGTGAAATAGTGTAAGGGGTTCCTGAACTACAAATAATGAACGATGGTCTATGCAAAGGTTGTGCTCTTGGGAAGAACATTAAGAAATCATTTCCAAATAGTGACAATAGATCTAACAAATATTTGGACTTGATCCATTCTTATGTTTGTGGTTCGATGCCCATGAAATCGCTTAGTGGTTCGTTGTACTAGGTGACATTCATTGATGAATTCTCCCAGAGGACATGGATATATCTCCTAAAGTCAAAATATGAGGTATTTGACAAGTTCAAGGAATTCAAAGCTGAAGTGGAAAACTTGGTAGGTAAAAATATCAAAATATTGATATCTGACAATGGAGGGGAATACACCTCAAAGGAGCTTGTTTCTTTCTGCAAGCATGCTATAATTAAGAGGGAGAAAATTTCTACCTATAATACACAACATAATGGTGTAGCAGAATAAAAGAATAGATCCATTGAATAATTTGTCAAGGCCATGATGCATTTTTTTGACTTTTTGTTGTTCTTATGGGGCGAAGCATCATGAATAATTGTGTACATTCGAAATCGAAGTCCTCATAGAGTTCTAGAAGGTATGATTCCTAAAGAAGCCTTCTCCAAAAGGAAGCCAAAGGTTGGATACATGAAAATATTTGGTTGTCCTGTATACATTCATGTTCCTAAGGATAAGAGGAACAAGCTTGATCCTTTGGGAAAGAAAGGCATATTTGTTGGATACAATGAATCTTCAAAATCCTACAAAATATACATTCTAGAGTAGCATAGGGTTGAGGTTAGTCAAGATGTCACCTTCAATGAAAAAGTGCCATATTGGAGGTCTAAGGAAGTGTCCATAGATTCCTTGGAAGTAGTTAAATAGGAACCCTTAAGGGAAGAGCACTTGAGTTCTACAGAATGTATCAGAATTCTAGAAGGGCCGCAAGATCCAAGAGGACCATTCATAGTTCTAGAGATCAAGAAGAGACTAGAGGGGCTTAGATCCAAATCAGAAGGGGAGAAAGGACATGCATCTCCTGATGGAACATCTAGAGAAGTGAAGAAACTTAAAAGGTTCTCCATCTGTACAACTCTCATGACAAAGTTCATTGATGAAGAACCTTCCACATATGAAGAAGCAGTTAATCGGTAAGTGTGGATGTAAGCAACGAATGAGGAGTACCAATCAATCATGAAGAATGATTTTTAGGAAATTATGCCAAGGCCCGAGGGGAAGTCAGTAGTGACTTCCAAGTGGATCTACAAGATAAACCATGTTGCAGATGGTAGTATTGAAAAATACAAAGCATAGTTTGTAGCCTGAGAGGATTCTCCTAGAAAGAAGGAGAAGGCTATGATGAGACTTTTGCTCCACTTGCTAGTCACACCTCTATTAGATACATCATTTCTCTTACTATTGCGTTGGGATTGAATTTTTACTATATGGATGTGAAGACTTCTTTCCTCAATGGTGTGATTGAGGAACAAGTGTACATAGAGAAACCTAAAGGATTTGAAGTATATGGAAAGGATTCTCATGTTTGTAGATTGAAGAAGGCCTTATATGGAGTCAATCAAACTCCAAGAGCTTGGTATGCTCATATATACAACTATCTGATGAGACTGGGATTTACCAAAAGTGAAGTTCATCCAAACCTTTACTTTAAGGTTGTAAAGAATGCACTTGTGATCTTACTATTACATGTAGATGGCTTGTTTTTTATAGGTGTTGAGCCTATTATCATCCAGTTCAAGAAGTTGTTGGCTTCTGAGTTCGACATGAAGGATCTTGGGTTGATTCACTATTACTTGGGATTAGAAGTATGGCAGAAACCTAGTGAATTCTTCCTTGGTCAAGGGAATTATGAGTTAAATATCCTTAAGATATTTGCTATGTTGGATTGAAAATCCATGGAGACTCCCATGGTGACTAACTTGAAGAAGTTAAGAGGCTTCAACTCCAAATTGGTAAATCCATCTATATATAGGATGTTGATTCGTATGTTAATGTATTTGGTTAATACCAAATCGAACATTTACTTTGTTGTGAACACCTTGATCCAGTTCCAAGTATAGTCGAGACATAAGCATTGGATTGCAGTAAAAAAACACATTTTGAGATACTTGTGTGGTATAGTGAACTATGGCTTGAGGTACATTACATGTAAGGATGTACAACTTCAGGGATATGTAGATGTTGATTGGGCAGGAAGTGATGAAGACGGGAAGAGTACCTCAGGAGTATGCTTTAGTTTGGGATCTGCTATGATATCATGGATAAGCAAAAAGCAGAGGTTTATTTCCCTCAGCACTACTGAAGCAGAGTACATTGCATCCAATGAGACCTGTACTGAAGCAATATGGCTTCAAAAGTTGTTTGCAGGATTGTTCAGTGAAGAGTTGTAATTGACGGTGATACACTATGATAATCAAAGTTGTGTGAAGATTATTTGCTAATTTCTCAACAAATAATAATTCAGGTATTTTTTTTAAGCATCTGATGTGGCTAAAGCTTGACTATGAGCAATGCAATGAACACCTACAAGATTATGTACATCTTTCTTCAAGAAAGTAATAAAACCATTTTCATTACCAACCATTGAAGAAGCACCATCTGTGGAAACTCCTATCACTCTTTCTCTTGAAAGGCCCCTTGATTCCATTAAATGTTTGATTGCATCATAAGTTGTTTTCCCTCTTCCATCACAAACATTTATGAGTTTTAAAAACTATGAAATTGGAAGACCCAATCCTTTTGAGTTTAAAAATGTGGCATAAACCACAAGATGTTTTTATAAACTACATTCTATACTTTCATCTAACATCAATGAAAAAAATGGCTATCTAGCATTTTGGAAATTTGTAGCTCTTCAAGATATTGAGATGTAGCAAAAATGAATTCTTTTTCAGCCATGTGATTTGTATATGATGTATAATCTTTGTTCTTTGGCATATTTAGCGTGTGTAAAGACACTGACAAAAACAAAGAGATTCATATTTTGAGAGTGGTAGATCCTCTTGCACCATCCAATATACTAATTTCATAGTAGTGATGACTCTTTCTTTGTTCATATCATCAATGCATGCAATGTGTTCTGTAATAGACTTCATCTTCTTCTCATTTCCACATATCCACTTTGCTTGTAACAGTTCATGAATGCTTGAACTAGCATGGACAACTATAGAATCATGCTGCAATGTAGAGCAACCAGCGTCAATTCCCCATGGCCTCATTACCTTACGTATTTCACAATATATGCATTCCATAACTATTTTTCCTTCATCCTTTGCCTCTCTCAACCACTTATACTTAGTTTTCCACTAACCATGAAACTCTCTTTTTACTTTCATTTTTCTTTTCTTTTGGGTGCTAGGTTCTCCCTCATGAAATTCTTCATCACTTTCTTCATTATGCTCCATGATATCATATACTTCATTGTGCCACAAGACATCTAAATCTTCATTTAGATCAAAATCATGATATTCTTTATCGGGCAATGAAGCTTGAGATGTAGTAGACCATTCAAGAATTTTTTGATAGAAAGTTGATTCCCTTTTTTTGAAGACATTTTTGATATATAATAGCTATATAAAAATAAATTATTTAGAATATATGAATTTCATTTCATCAACTAAAACCATATTAAAAAAATAATCTTGCAGTGATTTCAAGAAGGATATTAACGAGGGAATATACCTATTTATTCCTTATAATATTTAATAATTTCTCAAGTCAAACTTTTTTCAATATTTACAATAAATTGTCTATTTTTTCTATCTATTTCAGTCATTTGTGAAGGTAGAAAAGTTGAAAGTTTTTGCACAAATACAACTTCTGTTTGCATTTAATAATGATGATTTCAATAACACTATTTCTTGTTGTTCAAAGTGGACATGTTCAAATTTTTATTTGAGTTATTATTTCTCTATTCACTTCTTGAAAGAAAAAAAGAACACTAATATTTTATTTGGTTTAAATTGTATTAAAGTCATATATAAATACAATTTTTCTCACATAACTCTATATATATATATATATATATATATATATACGATTTTTTTCTCACATTATTAAAAAAAAAGTATATATGAATTGACTTACTCCTTAAACACTTGTTGCAATTTTCCCACAAAGTAGGTTGCTCTTGCTGCTGCTGGACTAAAAAGTTTGCAGAATTGTGGTAGTTGTCATGTTGTGGCCAAAATCAAAACAACAGATTTAACTATTTTTGAATTGTTTTGAAATGCCAACAAAAAGTATGAGGACAACGTATAAATCTTCATTATAAATTTCTACTAAATATTGAAGATAAATAAACATGGAACATTTATTTTAAGGTAATCAATTTATATCTTCAAAAATATAAGTTTTTAAAATAATTAATTTATATATTAAAAAATACACTTTAAATAATGAAAATTTCTATTTCTATTTAAAAAAAATATAACCAAAAAATAGTAAAACTAACACCTAAATAAACAAATTCAAATAACTAAGGAGCAATAGACTATATAAACATAAAACAGCAAAATTATAAACATAAATTACTGGAACTTTGAATTACCCAAACAGGGGCAAAATATTATGGGCTAAAATATAGCTGAGCATGTGTACAGAAGAAGATGAAGACAAATTGATACGAAGAATAATAATAATTATTATTCCTTCTAGGGTAATCTAAGTTATTCATTAATGAATTATCGATTTCGTCTTAAAAAAATAAAAAGTAATACACTCTTATTTTATTCTTAGCTAATTTGATTAAAAAAAGAAAATGGACGTGTTTGTTCTTACTTGGTGTGGAAGACAGTTTGGCTTAAAAAGTTCAATGAAAAAGGTAAATCCTCAAATTGATATTGGGTTGGTGTTTTCTAAATGTGTCAAGGTCTTGACATAGACTTGTCACTTGAAAATTCAACACAGACATTTCCAAAAAAGTGCCTCTCCCTCTTGATTACTGTACATCAAAATTTAAAAATGAATAGAATATAATTTAAAAATGAATAGAATATAAGTTAAAAATCAAAAAAATATTATGATATCACATAGCTTTACCAGTCTCCACCTATCTCCAGTTAGAATAATTGCTCGAGAAATATGAGTTCATTCGTTCAAAATGTTGTAAAATATAACTAGTGGCTAATCATCACATGGTTAAATTCCTTCCTAACTTCCAAAAAAGTGCCTCCCCATCTTGATTATTGTACATCAAAATTTAAAGATGAATAGAATATAATTTGAAAATAAAAAATATAGAAAATAATTTGAAATATAGAAAATAATTTGAAATACCATTACTCTATCTAATCTTTCTATCGACTCCAGTAAGGCACTGTGGCTATTGAGGAGGAATTATTCTCCTCTCTCGTTGCAGGTAAAGGTCCTCTTCTTATTGGTTTTCTTTTATCCTAGTCACAAAATTTTACCAGTGTGGTTTCTTTTCTCAAAGCTGTAGAAACCCTAACAATTTATTTTTTCTTTTTTTGGGTCGCTAGATGCCAAGCCCATTGTCAGTATAATGCTCCTTCTCCAAATTACAGCCATCAACTCCTTGTGAATTATTCCTTCTTCACCTCAACTTTTAGGCTTCCTTAACATTGCTCGGGTTCTATTCGCAAAATTGAATTAGGATTTCTTTTCATTTCCCTTAGAGAGGGTTTCAGAATTATCAGTGTTTAATATTGAATGTATGGCTATGGCGTGTAGGTCAGAAATGAGAACTATAGTTGTAATAATTTTATTATAATTTTTAAATATTCCTTGGCCTTCCCTCTAAAGTGTAGCACACATTCAGCTGCAGCGTAAATATATAAACTTTTATAAAGTATTCCTTTATATAATTATGTTTACTTTGATTTAATTTCTAATTATGTATTCTATTATGAACAATATATCCAATATACCAAAAAATCTATGAAAATAGAAAAAACAAATTTCTTCTTCTAATTATATTTATTTTCATTTAATTCCTTTTTCCATAGTATATAATGAGACATATACCCAATCTATCAAAAATCTATGAAATTCGAAAAGATACCAAAAATATTTAGAAACATTGCCTATATTTATTTTCATTTATCTTCAATTTATGTTTTCCATTATGAACAATATATACCAAAATGTTCCACTGGTTAAAAGAGGCTAAAACGATTTTGAAATGTGAGCAGAGATGTGTTGTGAATATATTCAATCCCTGCAAAAAGGCATGGGAGGATTGAAAAGATGTAAAACGGGGGCTTTGAAAAGTGATCTGAGATGCATTGTGAATATATTAAATCTATGAAGAAAGTAAGGGAAGACTGAAAACAAGTACAAACTATGACTGCGTGAACAATTGTTCCGTTTTATTACATCTTAGTCTGTACCAAACATTTTCAATGACATGATGCCGAGCTACTACATGTCCATAACCTCCGTTTTATTGCATCTTAGTCGGACCAAACATTTTCAATGATATTATGTCGAGCTACTACCACGTCCATAACATCCAGATTTATATGGTCCACTTTCAACATCATTTCCACTAGACAGGCAGTCGCTTGAATAAATTGTGCTGGTTCTGTGAATCTTGGCCTAGCCTGAACACTCCTTCATAACCTAAATCTGCAACAACTACATCATAATCCAAATTACTCCTGGAATGTCCACTTACGGATCGAAGATCATCTTTCACAACTGAATATGGCATCAAGATAGGTTGGCATCCCATTCCTGCAATGACTAGTGCTATTCTCAGGGTATGAAGCCCTGTGTGATGGTATGCTCTCAGAATATCTAGCCCCATGATATCCATGATCACCCTCGTATGATGATCGACTAGTAACTGTTTCAACAGGTTTAGTTGAAGGTAGAGCTTGCCTATCAAGATAAGGTTTATGTTCTCTAGGTGGTTGCCTATCATGATAAGCATTATGTTCTCTGTAATTCCGCCTATCACTTTGTTTATAAGAGGAAGAAGAACCAGGCGGTTTCCTATCAGATGCCCTTCCAAAATGTTGGCGTCTTTCCTCTAAGCGCCTTCCTTCATTAACCCCAAATTGAGTATCACGTGCTCCCATCGTCCTAGCCTTTGTATCACCAATATGGCGAGCCCATGGCACCACACCTGCCCAACTACCAATACAACATGCCCATGGCACGACAACGGAATGAACCCCATCCTTAACTGACCATCAATCTTGATAAGGATTCTGAAGAGTAGCTTTCAGAGTAACCTTACTTCCTCGTCTATTTCACTCATGGCCCATATATACCCGTTTTCATCAATCTGAGCCACAAGTCCTTAAAACTAGGTGTGAGGGTAAAGAATCATGGTCCATATATACCTGCTTTCATCAATCTGAGTCGCAAGTCCTTAAAGCTAGGCACGAGGGTAAATAATTATGGCCCATATATACCCGCTTTCATCAATCTGAGCCGCAAGTCCTTAAAGCTAGGCATGAGGGTAAAGATGATAGCAAGAAATTGTTATCCAGGCGTTCATATATTTTTTATATGGCTAGGCTCTAGGGTTTCTTTCTCTATCAATGTTGCGACAAACATAACACACCCATAACAAAATAATAAAACCATAATCAAAATACACAAAGCTGAGCAAGATAGAGAAAAATCCAATTTATTAAAAATAAAAAATAAAACAAAAACACTACCACCTCAGAGAGATATTAGTAAGCATGTAGAGAGCATAGAAAAATGAATAGAGGAGCAGAGCATCCCTCTCAAATATAAGTAGTGTGAAAGACTGTCTATGGCTATCACTTACTGGTTACTTGGTCGGCTGAGTTCTAGGTTTTGTAGCATTTGGAGTTCCAGACTTTGCAGAGTTTTGCCTATGCCCCTGCTCCTCACGAGAATTCACATTCAACAATAACTTACAGTTGATTGGAATTTGGCACTTGGAGTTGGAAGTTTCAACTTGCAAGTGAATCACCATAAGTTCGTAACATAACTCGGCGGTGGGTAGCTAGGAAGTCACTAACAGGATTAATTGCTATGCCATTTACCTCTTGAAAACTGGAAGTTGACATTTATGACTTAGTCCTGATAGTTGTAACTTGTGAAATTGCGATACGGATCCAACGATCATTAAATAAGATATTAATGGTATTAATGAATCACGATTCACGATGATTCACTCTCCAAGTCTTGACTTCAAGTTTCACTGTTCACATTTAAATTTTAACCATGGCATCTCGATTCTTTAGCTCAGGGTTGTATATATATATATATATATATAAAATTATAAATTTTCATTTTTTAATATGCCCGTCATATTGACATTTTTAAAAATTATTGGCAAGTTACAAATGACGTGGAGATTTTGAAATAGAGGGTATTTTACGTGTAAAAATGCCAAATACGAGTATACGGGCGTCAAATTTAACCCCTGGATAGAGGGGTAAATTTCGAGTAATATTTTATATAATATTATTTTATAAATTATTTGTATTTATGGTATATTGTAATTATATATAATGTTATTTTTTAATTTTTTATATTTATTGCACATAATTAACGATATAATAAACAAAAGTGAATTCTTGCAATTATTACATAATAAGAGGGGAGACATTTCAACTAATCATATTTGAAATAAATGGAAATAAATTTTATTTAAAAATAATAAATTTAATTTCATAATATTAAATTTTGAATAAATTTTAAATTTATTTAGTCAAAAAAAACTAATAGCAAATCAATAAAAAAAAAACTGAATACATTATATCCTACTAACAACACATATAATAATACAACATATCCATTTTAGTCTGATAAAAAATATGCTTTTAAGCCTTTACAATCTTATAATTTTATATAGATAACATAATATGGAGATATATGGATTTGTCATAAAATTTAATTGTGTGAAGACCATTGGGATGCTTTTTCGTTAATCCTGATTTTGGTCGTTTGCTTCTTATAAAATATATATGATTGCGACACGAGATTTGAAAGTCATTCAATGTTATATATATATATCGTAAAATGTAATATATAATTGAGTGTAGAATATTATTGAGATGATTTTTTTGCTATTCTATGATAAACTACAGTACGGATCGTTAAACGTTATTGTAATTTTTCTCTTATTCTAAAATGGCTTTGTGGATTTGTGTGTCAAATTTGTTGGGAAATCACTATAATTTAATAATTCTTAAAAAAATAAAATTTTACTAAGCTTTCCAAAATTAATAAACTATTGGCTTTTTTTCGTGTGATTGTGATTTGAATAATGGATCCGTTGATTCCTGAGAAGGTTGAAAGGACATTCACGTCAGCGTAAAGCAATATTATTAATTTAAAATCCATAAAAATAATAGTTTTGGGCAGACATTAATTGATTTATAAGGATCTCGTGAGTCGTGTGAGTGTGATGTAAAGTTTTGTAAATTTGAGAAAATGAAGATTCATGCCATCACAAAGTTGTGGACCTTGGCCCCTCATAGAAAAGTCGATGGCAATTCAATATTTTTATATTAGTAGTTTATGACGATTCAATACTTTTATCCTTTGGCTGCTTCGTTTGGCTTCGTTTAGGACAAGAAGATACGGTACTATGGTTGTGGACCTTGGCGCCTCATAGAAAAGTCCATGGCAATTCAATATTTTTATATTAGTAGTTTATGACGATTCAATACTTTTATCCTTTGGCTGCTTCGTTTAGGACAAGAAGATACGGTACTCAGGTTTCACATACATTGGTTTTATAAGTTATCTTAAATTAAGTTAAGATAGGAAGAAAGAAAGATTAATTATTTTAATGGTCAAGAGGTTAAAAATAATTTATGGGACAGATTGATTCTTCATCTCTGTGATGTATTTGTCACTTTTTTGTGAAGCTTCACAATAAATGCTTCCAGATTTTCGACAAACTCCTAGCTAAATAGATTACCGAAGAGCTCGCTGCCAGCGTATCCACATAACTTTCTCTGCTATCTTTGAAGACCTCACATTCTGAAATGAAATGTTTTTCTATTTCCACTTTTCCGGAAGAACAAAAAATGCATACTCTTTCCTCCCACACTTCTTTTGGCCTTTTCCACCGCCTTGTTTCATAATGGAGTTGATGAGAAATAATCCTTAACTTAGCAATAAGAATTTTAGCCCTCCAAGAGATATTGGCCTCTATGTATGCTTTTGGTTGATGACTACCAGTGAGACTAAACACTTCAATATAGTACTTTTTATTTCTTCCTAGCTTCTTATCTCAAGTACGCTTGTGGAACTTATCCATAACAAAAGCTTTTATCTCTTTGTTGTTTATGGGACACGCATTCAAGCAAATACCCCATTTACTAAACCATTTGTTATTTTGCTATATCCATTTTTTTTTTTTTTTTTTGCACAATCTAACATTAAAGACAACCTTACACCATCTACCCAAAGTAACATTGTAGCTTGTAGGTAATATGGATGTATTATAAGAAGATCTAAGAAATTCAGAGAGCTCTACGCAAACCAGGCAAAAGAAGACAAGAAAAGTATCCAACTAGAGTTAGACCTTGGGAAACATGGTAAAAGCTCAGGTCAACAAAGTCTAACATATTACACTTTAAGCAAAATTTATGTCAGTAGCTTCCAATTACATGATGTTCACAATAATTATTCATTCTAACAGTGGCTTCCAACTATATGATGTTTACAATAATTGTTCAGTAAAACACCATTCCATGTGCTTAAAAATATATGCTTATTAGAAATTGGGAATCTCATCCAACGAACTTAGGGCTATAAGTCAATTACAAAAAGTTATATGTACAAAGAAATTAGAATCTTAGGTTTCTTTTTAAGAAAATAAACATTTAAGAAACACTAGGAAGTAATACTTTTGAGAACATGTATATTTGTTTTCGGTAGATAAAGAGATGGCTATTTTTTTTTTTAATGAAATCCAAGGTTAGTGGTTTTCATAAACTTTTTTTTTAGTTTTGGGTACAAATTTTATAATGCATATTTTTATTTTTTATTTAAGTGTAATATTTTAATTTTGATATATGGAATATATAATATGTAAAAATCATGTGTTATAGTGTGAATTGTTTTATATGATAAGTATCAAGTTAAGTGTATTAAGATAGGATGATTCCATATTGTAAATATTCTTAATGTGGAGCTTAAGGTCAAGGCTTAACTAACTAGTGGATGTATAAGAGTTCAAGTGAGGAGTTAGATTTACAATATGGTGGGTATATTTATAATGAGAGGTTCATGGTTATGTAAAAAACATGTAAAAAAGGAAAATGCATAATAATATTATATCCAAGTTACAATGATTACTTGATGTAGGAGCATATGACTTGGAGGAAAAATCTTCAAACTTATTAAAAAAAAAATCCAAAAAAAATCTACAGGAAAGGGAGTGGGGTCCTTTAGCCAGCAGTTTCCATGCTTTTCGAGTTTAAGATAGCGATAGAATTAAGAATAAAAGCATTTTTTAATAATCGCTCATAGATAAGCGATAATAAGTTTTATACATGATTGCTTTAAAGCACTCTGTGTAAAAGGCATGCTTTTGTATGGATAAGGACCAGGAGGGCTTATCTATTGTTTTAAATAAGAAATAATGGGACTCTCAGAGTTAGTCAGGCCGGAGACATAGTCATCTTCAAAAACCTCCCTCTGTGTATCTGATTTGATGGTTCCTTGTTAATTGGTATTTTTATGTATGTATCAGTTTCGGTTCTTTGTTTCTGCATTTATTAATGGTGATTCAATCTTTGTTTTCCAATTAATACCTAAGCGTAGGCTTGTTGGATTGTTTTTTCTTCATATCAACAAGCGCAGGCTTCTTTAAGTGCTTTATAGAATTCCACGGCCAAAACTTTGTTTACACAAAAAATCATGAATTTACTTAGTCAGAATAGAGTTTCGGATTTGAAATTTTATTGATTCTGGTTCATACCCATATTGAGTCTGAACCTTATCGCATCAGAGAATCGCAAGTGGAGTGGGGAGGTCCTTTGGTACCGCCGAAGTCCGAAACCCCGACAGTCAGGAACCGAAATAATATAGAGTAGGCGGATAAGTTATCGGGTTCGTAAGTGTATCGAATTGCAAGCTTGGAGTGGGAAGAGACAAGCCTTGGAATAGTGGGATCGCCGATTGCGACCTCTGATAACACTACGTGTTATCGCATCAGAGGAAGGAGCATTGGAAGGGTCGATTAACCCCCGATAGTGTATTTTGATCCTTTGGAACAAAATCCCCACCGATTGTGTATTTTTCATTGAAAATGCAGTCTCTTCATTTTTAAAGCACCGATAGTGTTTTTGTGTAATTCTTTTGGAATCAGTCCCGATATATTATAAGGGCTCTATGTAATAAATTGTGGCAATAACAAGGATTGGGGTTCTAGAGGAAAACCCATGAGGCTGTCAGTTTAACAATAAATGATTGATACACCAATTCAAGCAAAGGGAGAAATTTGGCCAAATACTGAAGAAATTGTAGACATATTTTGGAGGTTGTCTATATTATCTGCACCCAGGTCACCATTAGTGGTATCAAAGCAACTAGTTAACACTAAATATTATCTCAGAAGAAGGAGAAGGAAAGTTACTATGGCTTTCAGATTTGGAAGAGGATGAGGAAGTGGTGGAAGAGGATGGCCTGTTGCAAACGCTGAAGTAATGGAAGCTGTGCAACAGATGTAATCTAGATTGGATGCATTAACAACAGGCAGAAACATAGATGATGGAGATGTTAGTGAACCTGAGGTTGAAGCTACAGAGGAGGAAGTTGTAGCTGTTACTCCTGAGATGAGGTTCTTTCAGTCAGTATTGAGATCCACAGCTAGGCCAAAGACCGAGGTGTCAATATTTGAAGGGGGACTGAACAGAAGAATTGATAGACTAGATTAATGGCATGGACAAATTCTTCGACTATGAAGAAACAAAAGATGAGAAGAAAGTAAAGTTTGTTGTCACCAAGTTAAAAGACCATGTGGCGCTTTGGTGGGATGGTGTGTAGGCAAAAAGAAGGAGACTTGGCAAGAAACCTATCACTAATTGGAGCAAGATGGTAGCAAAGCTAAGAGGTAAGTTTCTGCCAAGTAATTATCAGCAAACCTTGTTTAGATAGATGCAGAATGTTAGACAGAGGTCTTTGACAGTGAAAGAATACATACACAAATTCTACAAGGTGAGCATAAGAGCTGGAGAAGCCCAGGATATAGATGAGAAGGTTGCTAGATATATGAATGGCCTTAGGATGGACATTCAAGATGAAATAAGTATATTGTCTCCAAAAACAGTAGAGGAAGCTTATCAGATAGCACTGAAAGCTGAAGAAAAACTCATGAGGAAGCAATCTACCATAGGGAGAGGAAGTTAATTGTGGTGGAATCATCAAGGCATATGCAGTTAATGGTAGAGGCCTAAATATTGAAGAATGTTGGACAAGCAAGCTCTAATTATTTTTGGAACTAATTGTACATCTGAAGCATTGAGTAGTGCATAATCTTGTGAAGATATTCAAGTTAATTACTCATTTTTATTAAGAATACTGAAGGGTTGGTGTCCTAGGGGTTGGAGCCTCTAAAAATCAAGGTTAGAGCCTTGAGAAGGATAGGGTTGAAGCACTAGAGGTTGGAGCCTCACAGAGGTCCAAGTTGGTGCTTGGAAACAGGTTGGATCTTGGAATGTTGAAGGGTTGGTGCCCTCAAACATCATTGTACTCAATTTTTTGTAAAAGAGGATTGGTGTCCTCAGTTGTTTATAATAAAATCATTATTGTTTATTTTTTCTAATTATCATTGTGAAGAATCTTAATTAGTAATTTTAAAAATTGAAAAGAAATATTGATTCACCCCTCTCTTAGTATTTCCAACAAAGATAACTCTCAGTCAAAGCATGAATACCTATATCAATGTGAGACAAGTTGTTGTGGTGAAGAAGGAAGGCTCCAAAATTGAAGAATAGGAAAAAATTTGGAGAGTGGTTGTAGTCACTACAACACCAGGCAGGGCCCCCTGGTCTATAATGCACTTAAATGGATGTTGTATATACATGGTGTGATTCCCTATGATTTCTTTTTAGTTATAATTTTAATGTTATGAATGGTTATTTCATGTTATTTTGTTACGGTAAATTGATATTATCAATTCCTTTATGAGTATTGCATCTTGAATTTGTTGAACTGGTATTGTGTGTGAACGACTCTTCTTGTAGGTGTTGAGAAGCTAATTACCCATGGATCTACGGGTTGGTTGAGAGATAGCCTTAGGACTCAGACTTGTAGTTCTCTTCAACTGCATGGTTTTTTTCCATTGTAGCATGAGTGTGAATTGATTGAGAATTTTTTACTATTGCTAGATGTGTTGAATATTGATGAATATAAATTTTGTTGAATATTTGTTAACTGAGAGAAGCATAAAATCCTGTCTAGTTTTTTTTAATAAAATGTTTTAACATGTGATAAAGTCTTCAGTTCATATCTAATCACGCATATATGGTGTATGTGCTTCATCAACTTGCGTGCTCTAGTCCATAATTTAATGAACTCACAATTTAGGCAATTGAATTTCCCATCAACTTGATAACATGTTAATAAATGGAGTGGTTCTTACTACACTACTTGTGGAAATTATTGAAATAATTTATCAAGAAATCTATGTAAATCTATTCATGCATCTTTAATTTACCATGCTTTATTCTATATTATGGTCCTTGATGTAATTTTATCTGTATGTTGTTATTCTAAACTAATTCCCTTTAATGTTTCCCTGATAAGGATACCAAAGTCCGTAATATTATGAAGCATAAGCAAAATATGTGTGGGAATTAGTTTACTATATAAAATTAAAGGACATTCTAATGTAGCATATAATATTCTCCTATGACTTAAATCCACTTCACAATCTGTTAACAATTTTAATTGAAGCAAGTGAAATGGTGTGGGCTTTGTAACTATGTACACTCAATTACAATTTTAATTCAAACAAGTAAAATGTTGTGTAAACGAAAAAACAATCATGTCACATATCTTATCTATTGTAGACGATTAAGAAAACATTTCATAAATAAATAAATTCTTCAAATGAAACACTCTTCGCATAAACAAATCACACTGCATAAATTAAACAAATTGCATAAATCAAATTGTAAGATATGAACTAAATTGTAAGAACATTAAATTAATTTAGAATTTAAATAAATAAATCAAAACTTAAAGTAAAATGAATGGCAATGAAATTCCCTATGCAGTGGATCCTTGTTGCAAGGTTCCTTGTTGTCTATGAAGATCTCAATACTTCACTCAAGCCAACTATTCTATTCTTCATAGGAAATCATAAATACAAACTATGTGAGAAGAAATTTAAGAAGTTTTATTTATTTTTTCATAATATGGACATATGCTCGAAGAGTCCTCCTCTTTGAAATGGAGAATGCACTCTTATTTATACAAAAAAAAGATAACCAATAATAAATTAAGATCCACAAATCTCTCCTAGATCTGCATATTTATCATGTGGTTATAACGAATTTCTAATAAGTAGCAAGTGATGTCTCGAAATATCTTTCCACCAATCTCTTTGAAATAATTGGCAAAAAAATATTCCATGATTCTTCTCCATCCAAGATATTTGAGTGATCTTCCCAAATCTTCATCAAATCCTCATGGATCGAAGATGAAATTTGAATTTGGACCTTTGTGGTCAAAATTTGCATTGTTGAAATATCAGATATGCCTACCATTGTCACAAAACTCACTCAACTTTCAAATATTAGTGACAACATGTTATGTTTCTAATATTTAATCATAAGTTCACTTAAAAATACTAAAATAAATACATTGGAAAATATTGATCCTACTCCCACATATTAGCATTAAATTACAATAAAAAAAAGCTATAGAAGAGTGGAATATGTCTAAAAATCAAGAAAAATGTTGGTAAAAGGATGGCACTTTGGTGGCCCAACAATCAACATAAAGGAGAAGAGTTGTTCCTATAGTAGTAAGCATGGTGTCAACATAATTTGGTTCTCTTCTAACTTATCAATGCATATGCCAAAAATGGTAGGGGATAAGGGACACCCTTGCTTGAATATGATATTGCGTTTAGTTTCTTTTGACCAACCCTTAGTGGTCATAAACTTGAAAATAACATTCTCATGCAACTTTGTCACGAAAACCCTAAACTTAAGAGGAACCATTATGTTTTCCATCTTCTTCCATAATTTTTTCCTAGGAACAATGTCAAAAGCTTTTAAAGTTAACAAAACAATAGAAGAGATTAATTTTATTATGGTGACAATCCTCTGTAATGATCATGAGAGTAATAAGGTGTTCCACAATTAAATGATTGGATTTTTAGCCATAGGTTAATCCATTTTTCCAAAAGAAAAAATTTACAAATTGGCTAAATATTAGCTAATCATAATGGTCCTAGAACTAGAAAGAATTATCATCACTTTTAAAAATAGGGAAAATGAGAGTTTGTGTCCAAAGCTTAGGGAAGCCTTGCTTCACTAACGAATTAAAGAGCTTGTGTATGTGAGGGAAGAGGATAGGCCCTCCAGTTTAATTTTTTTAGCTTAGTAGTCTTTAATCTCCTTATCATTCCCATTAATAAGTAGCTTAAACCTAAACTCAATGTATTCCAAAGAAAAAATATTAAGTTTTTACTTCATTTCTCTATTAAATTAAAAGTAAAATAAGATTTAATGTGATTAAACCAACATAGATCCATCTTAACTCTAGAGAGATCTAAAGGAAGATAAATATATGTTTGTTTTTATTAATATTGTTTATATTTATATACATTTCACCTCTTTATATATATATATATATATATATGGGGGGGGGGGGGGGGGGGCGGATGGGGTAGGGGTTTTATATATTTATTGCTTAAATTTAAATATGAATTTTTGGAATATCATGGTTATAATTTTGATTTATATGGTAAAATGAATTTTAATTTATAATTGTTATTTATATTTTATATTTTTATATTGAATTTTTTTTTAATTATATATTCATTAATTGAATTTATTAATTATATGTTTCAAAATATTCCAAATATGAATCATTGTTATTCACTCGCTTCGACCCCGAAGGGAATCTAGCCCCGCAACCCACTAGCGGGGCCTGACCCCAAGGGCTTCGGGGAGATTGGACCTTGTGACCGCTTGATGGCGAGGCGTTGATTTTTGACCAACTGAGCTAACTCTTGGGGCTCTCTCACACACACATATATATAATAGTTATGTGTGTGTGTGTCTAAAATAATGGATTTATTATTTTTATTACTTTTTAAATTGCTTCGATATTATGTTTTATTTTTAGTATTATTTGATTTTAATACTACAAACTCAACTGATTTGGAGAGGAATTAAACTTATGACCTTTTGAAACTAAACCAAATGGTTTAATATAAAGTATCTTTCATTATAATATGAATAACATTGTTAATATAGCATAGATAAAATTATGTTTAAATAAGTTATATGTATTCATATAATTAAATGATAAATAAAAATTATTATTATTAAATAATAAATAAAAACTAATAAATATATTATTAATTACACCTAAGGTGTTCTCTTTTTGAAAATGGTCGAGCTAGACATTGTCTACTTTTTTCATCTCCATTTGACATGAGTCAACTTTAACTTAAGAAAAAAAGAAGTTGCACATCTTATTGTAAAATGGACCATTTTTTTAAATAAAAGTTTATTGTATAGAAATGATGTTATAAATAATAATGAGGAACCTATCATGGAGAAACTTATTAGAATTGGAATAATCTCAAATCCCTAGGAAATGGGTGGGTGGAGAGCCATGCGGCACAAATCTAATTTTTTAAATTTATTAAAAATAACGGACCATTTTGTTAAATAAAATTTTCTTATATATAAATAGATGCTATAAATAATTATGAGGAACTTATCTTGGAGGAAATTATTAGAATTAGAATAATCTCAAATCCTAGGAAATTGGTGGGTGGGACCCAAGTGGCATGATTGTAAAATGGACCATTTTTTTAAATAATTTTTTGTTGTTTATAAATGAATGTTATAAATAATAATTAGGAACTTATTAGAATTGGAATAATCTCAAATCCTTAGGAAATTAGTGGGTGGGGATCCACATGGCACAAATCTAATTTTTTAAATTTATTATAAGTAATGGACAATTTTGCTAAATAAAATTTGCTTATATATAAATGAATGTTCTAAATAATAACGAGGAACTTATCATGGAAGAACTTATTAGAATTGGAATAATCTCAAATCCCCAGAAAATTGGTGGGTGGGGAGTCAAGTGACATAAAAAATAACACATAATATGAACACCAATCAACATACAAAGATACACACGCCCACCTAAAAGTGAAGCAAAAAAAAAAAACATAAGAATAAATCAATCCCAAATTCATAAATGCAATAGTTGGATATTTCTTGGTTTTAATATTGCGTTGACCAAGATCAAGGCACCCATGTTCTCACTGTGGGTAGCTTGGAGGTCCACATTAACCAGTTATGAATTCTTATCAACAACTATTAGGTAGAGCCATGTGGCACAAATCTATTTTTTTAAGTTTATTAAAAGTAATGGAACATTTTGTTAAATAAAATTTGTTTATATATAAATAGATATTATAAATAATTATGAGGAACTTATCATGAGAAACTTATTAGAATTAGAAAAATCTCAAATCCTAAGAAAGAGGTGGGTAGGAGACAAGTGGCATGATTGTAAAATGGACCATTTTGCTAAATAAATTTTTCTTGTTTGTAAATGAATGTTATAAATAATAATGAGGAACTTATCATGCAGGAACTTATTAAAATTGGAATAATCTCAAATCCCTAAGAAATTAGTGGATGGGGAGCTAGGTGGTGCAAATCTATTTTTTTAAATTTATTAAAAGTAGTGGACCATTTTGCTAAATAAAATTTTCTTATATATAAATGAATGTTGTGAATAATAACTAGGAACTTATAGTGGAAGAACTTATTAGAATTGGAATAATCTCAAATCCCTATAAAATTGGTGGGTGGGGAGTCAAGCGGCACAAAAAATAACACATAATATGAACACCAATCAACATACAAAGATACACACGACCACCTAAAATTGAAACAAAAACAAAAAAACATAAGAATAAATCAACCCCAAATTCATAAATGAAATAGTTGGATATTTCTTGGCTTTAATATTGTGCTGACAAAGATCAAGGCACCCATGTTCTCACAGTGGGTAGCTTGGAGGTCCACATTAACCAGTTATGAATTCTTATCAATAACTATTAGGTAGATGGAAAGAATTTAACCTCCATGAAATATATATTAACAAAATTATTAACAATGTTAACATTCAAGTGATGGAAAAATTATCATAAAAAGTTTCCATTTAATCAAATTCACTTTTAATTAGCATTATTTTAAAAAAAATCGCGTTTAAAACTTTATATTAATAAAAACTTGATAACCTTACTTTTTACCATTATATTATATATTTAAATTACTAAAAAATAAGAAATAAATATGCCTCACAATAATATGACATTGAAAATAAACATAAACAAGGCTCATGCAACAGACCAACACACAACGATTTTAGTCATTTCTTGTGTGAAATTACATTTTTGGTGCCCCATTTCCCACAAGGACCTATGGTGATCTTTGTCCTCATTACCTTGCATGTTATAGCTTGGATATAATATGTATATAGGATTTTGATATAGTGGTATGATTGGAAGAAAAGTGATTTAGTGAGGTGGTTCAAGCACTATTTCAAGTCTAAACACATTTCTTGCCCTCCATCCTCCACGCTTTAGGTTGTTATAATTAACATCATATGCTTGTTCAATTCCTTTGGTGTATCTTTGCACCTTTAGGGGAAATTGCTATTAATATTCATTTTTTCATGGATGTATATTAGTTTATATGATATGTGGTTATTGTAGAACTATAAGAAAATATTTTAATATGGTATCAATATAATTTAGAGTTATATGGTTTGTATGCTTAGATTGTAAGGGAGTATTCATTCTGGATAGTAAAGTTTGGATGTGATTTCAGTAACATTTAAGTTTTAATATATATATATATATATATATATATATATATATAGATGACATATAAAATGTATAAAATGGTAAGTAGATGATTTAATGTAATTTAATCATTTTTTATATTTAAAAAGAATTATATTAACTCATATGATTCTTTGTTGCAAGGGAAATGGGATGCGAGGAGCGAGCTTCGAGGTCTAGGGTTTAGTGCTTCAAACCTGCAGGCTTAGAACCAGTTCTGGAAGCACATAGAGACAGGATAGCGGATCTACTTTACAGAGGTCGAGGACTGACCCGACAAATGGTAAACGAGGGGTCCACTGGGACCCCATCCTTCAAGCAAGTTGTAATGCAGAAACAAAAAGCGCAGGAAGGATTTAAAATCACTGGTTATGGAGAGCGTAAGGAAAATAGCGGAACCAGCAAAGAAAGGACACAAAAGTTGCAAAAAGAAACAAGAAACAACCCAAAAATGAAAGAAAAAGTCAGTAATGGACAGGAGAATAGCGACAAAAGGGCAGATGCAAGCCAAAGAGACACAACACCAATAAATATCCAAACAGAGGAAGAAGAGGAACATGAGGTAGAGAAGCACTCTCAAGATGAAGAGGAGAAAGCAACAGCTCTAAACCCCAGTTCCAACAAAGCGACGCAAGGAGCATGCAAACCAAAAAAAATAGAAACCCTCAGAGTGGTTTTCTCAGATCCGGACATTCAAGCCTATAGAGAACATATGTCATAACATGCAATAATATGCAAGTTCATGGGGCTGTGGCCAACGGAACGAGCGCTCTGTCAATGGATCAAGCAACATTGGAAACCTAAAGGTGATGTTAAACTACACCTTGGGGCAAAAGGTTTTTTTACTGTTGTTTTTACGAACTTAGAGGACAAGGACAGGGTTTTCGATGGAGGTCCTTACTTCTTTGCATCAGCGGGACTCTATATGAGACCCTGGAAGGCCAACTTTGTGCCAGAAAAAGAAACCTTCACACAGGTTCCTGTGTGGATCCGCCTATTCTCCCTTCCAATAGACTATTGGGGATTAGCGATGCTTAAGAAAATACGAGACGGTCTAGGAACCTTCATCAAAGCTTCAGAAGCAACGATGCAATGAAGATACACTTCCTGTGCAAGAATCTGTGCAGAGATGGATGTCTCAGGAGCTCTGCATGAAGGCCTATGGCTGGAGTTTAGAGATGAGGACTATTATTAAGCCATCGATTATGAGAAAATCCCCTTTCGATGCAGAAGGTGTCATGAACACGGACACCTTGTCAGAGAATGCCCTTAAACAGAACAGGGGAAGAGCACAAACCAGAGCATGCAGCAAAGAGCAAAGAAGCCTTCACAAAGCGAAAAGCAAGACAAAGAGCTAACAGGAAAAGAATGAACAGAGCAGGAGCAGACCCAGGCATCACCAACAACACCTTTAGCATTCTGGAAACCGATACATATTCAGAAGGAACAAATAGGGAAAAGAAACTTAATGAAGAGCCAAAATACAAGCAAGGACATAAAACAAAGGACGGGGAGGAAAATCTAATCAGAACAGAAGTCCAAATGCAAGAGCTAGAAGACGAATGAGATGACGATACTGATATGCTAACCAGCGATGGGGGTAGTGAGGAGATGGAGCTCAATGAAGTTCTATAAAAGGAAGGGGTGAACCTACTAGACATGGAAAAAAATTGGAGAACTCAAGGACTGGAAAATATTCCGGAAGAGGAAATAAGGAAGATCAATGATCTATTCATCGCAAGACAAAAGGCAGAACTAGACAGGAAAAACAGGAGATTAGGTATAGCAAAAGGCACAGGAAATCATTCAAAGAGCATTTCTCTTAATCCAACAGGTCTGAAGCAAAGAAAGAGAAGAGGCCGAAGAACAAATGGGGAGGTATTGCACGACTTGGGGATTTTAATGTTAAATTCAAGCAAAATGAAGGCTCTAAATGCCTTCCCGTCTTACCAATAATATATCTAGTTATAAATGAAAATCATTTCATGGAATGCAAGAGGGCTCAATAGCCAAGTGAAACAAAGACTTCTTAAGAGAAAGTTACAAAAAGAAAAACCAGATATTATGTTCATACAGGAAACAAAATGTGCCATTAATCAAATGGAGAACATTAGCAAAAGGCTGGGTAAACCTATAGAATTTATAGATGTAGCCAGTCAAGGATGGGAAGGAGGCATAGTTACTCTTTGGGACACCAGAGTGGTAGGCATCCTCTCAATGGAAGCTAGAAGATCGTTCGTAGCCACAGAAGTTCAAATGATAGGTAATTCTGAAACTTACTTATGCATAAATGTTTATGGACCGCAAAGGTTAGAAGATAAATTTTCTTTTCTTAGTTCTCTCATGAATTTAAAGCTTAGAAATCCCACCTCGAAGATAATCATGGGAGGATATTTTAATATGATAACCTCTCTCCTGGAGAAGAAAGAAGGCATCAGAAGGCTCAATAAGGATGCTGAACTCTTTGCTGAATTCATTGATTCTACCAAACTAGTAGACATCCTTCCCAAAAATGGTTCCTTCACTTGGAACAATAGGAGAGGAGGAGAGAAGCTGATTGCCTCTCGTTTGGACAGATTTCTGATCTCTGAAAGCATTTTACTTCAAGGAATAATAGTGGATTCTGACATTCTTCCCAGTGGAGGATCAAACCACTAGCCAATCTCTTTGGAGGCAGCCTTCCTAGGGACCCCTAGAAATAAGCCCTTCAGATTCGAAAAGTTCTGGTTGACTCACCCCAATTTTGTACATTTGCTGGAAAAATGGTGGTGTGAACCATTGGACATCAGAGGAACCAAAATGTTTAAGCTCCAAAGCAAATTAAAACACATAAAAAACAGAATTAAAGATTGGAATGAAACTGAATTTGGGAACATCTTCCAGGAAAAAACTGTCATAAAGGGCAAGTTAAATCAAATTCATAAGGAATGGGCTTCGGGGAACAACAGTGAAGACTCAAAGGAACAGGAGAAGGCATTGATGCAACAATGGAAACTCCGTTGTCAACAGGAAGAAACACTTTGGAAACAAAAGTCAAGGATCCGATGGCTAAAGGAAGGAGAACAGAATACCAAGTTTTTCCATCGATCCACGTTGGTCTACAGGGGTGCAAATAAAATTCTTCGGCTCAATAATGAAGCAGGGGAAACTCTTCAAAATCACAAGGAAATGTCAACTTTGCTTACTAGGCACTTTAAGCATATAGCTCAGGAAACGAAGGAAGAAAGAACAGAGGCCATAGAGGAACTAACCCAAGCTATACCCCACATCATAACTAATGAGCAAAACTCAGCTCTGTTAAGAGCTGTCTCGATGGAGGAAGTGGAAGAAGCTGTCAAGAGTATGCCGAATGATAAGGCACCTGGGCCTGACAGTTTTACAATAAATTTCTACAAAGCCTGCTGGCCTACTATTAAAACATAGGTTTGGAAAGTTGTAGAAGATTCTAGACGCTCCTGTTCCATTCTAAAATCGCTGAACTCCACCTTCCTAGCTCTAATTCCTAAGGAAGAAGAGGCCAACTCCCCAGAAAAATTTAGACCTATAGCTTTATGTAATGTGATATATAAAATCATATCTAAAGTTATAGCCAACAGACTTAAGCCTATTCTTCCTGACTTAATTTTCGAAGAGCAGTCAGGCTACGTGGAGGGCAGACGAATTTTGGACAACATCCTATTAGCTCAGGAGATGGTTCATACCCTTCAGACAAGAAAATTACCAGATATGCTAATGTAGCTAGATCTCTCCAAAGCTTTCGACAAGGTCAACTGGAATTATCTGGAAGCCATTCTGAATGCTTTTGGCTTTGACAAACAATGGACCAAATGGATCCTAGCTCTGATTAAATCCACCAATTTTTCTATCTTGGTCAATGGCTCCCCCTCTGAACCTTTCTCCCCCTCCCGAGGCATCAGACAAGGAGACCCTCTCTCCCCATTCCTTTTTGTGATCCTTATGGAAGGGCTCAGCAGACTCATTCACAAAGCAAGAGATGAAGGAAAAATCAAAGGCTTACATCCACTTCCCTCCATACCTGCAACAACGCACCAGCAGTTTGTAGATGACACAATGCTGCATGGCACTCCAACTGTGAAAGAAGCCAGGGCTTTCAAGAACATTTTAAACCTCTTCAGCAAAGCTTCAGGTATGGAGATTAATCATGCTAAATCTACTATTTTCTTCTTTAATACTCATCTAGCCATTCAGAAGCATCTATCCAATATTCTAGGCTTTCGAAAGGGTAGTCTGCCCTCTAAGTATCTGGGAGCCCCACTTATGACTAAACCTTGGCAAAAAATTCATTGGGAAAAAATCTTGGTGATAATGGAGAAACGATGTAAACATTGGACTCACAGGGCTCTTAATTTTGCTGGAATATTGGTCCTCACTAAAGCAATATTGCAAGCCATTCCGCAGTATCTGGTTTCCATCATGTCGGCTCCTAGTGGAGTCTTCCAGAAAATTAGAGCTATACAAAGATCCTTTCTGTGGAGTGGCAATGCTGAGAAAAAGAAATGGGCACTAGTGGCCTGGAACAAACTATGCAAATTGAAAGCAGCAGGGGGCTTAAATTTAGTAGATCCCTACACCATCAACATGACATGTGGAGCCAAGCTGTGGTGGCGTTGGTTGAAGGAATCCAATCTGCCATGGGCTAGACACTAGAAGGAGAAATACACTCCCGACTGCAATGAACAGGACTTAATAAGGTTACAGGAAGTGCCTGAGGGTTCTCCAATATGGAATTTAGCTAGAAGGAATCGCAACTTAGTTCAGGACCATAGTTTCTGGGAAATCCGCAATGGGGAAACCGCCCTTTTTTGGGAAGATGCTTGGCAGCAACTCCCAAAGCTGGAAAAACCAGAGCTCGAAGATTTTAAAAGAGAATGCCAGAACAGGGGAAGGTTTATTGTCCACCATTACTGGAGCCACAGCAGCAATGACCAGGAATGGAGGGAATGGTTAATCCATGACACTGAAAACTCAATTGAGGAAAACAATAATATAAGTGATCTGCTAAACCATCTAGACAAAAGAAATATCAGAAAGACAACAGAAAATGACATGCTAAGATGGGGCATAAAAGGGAGTGGTAATTTTACACTCAAAGAGGCCAGAGAGCAGCTAGAGCATTCAGAGCAGGTGGAGGTAATGCAATGGAGCAACAAGGTCTGGGATCCCATGTTTTGGCCTAAAATAAAAACCTTTCTCTGGCTCCTAATGCGGAGAAAAACTCTTACCTGGGAGAATCTGCGCAAAAAAGGTTTAAGGGCCCTTCTAAATGCCCTCTGTGCAATCAAGCTGAAGAAACTATGAACCATTTATTCAACACCTGTGAATGGGCTGATCACCTTTGGAGATGGATGGAAACTATAATGCAACAAACTAACAGGGATAGGGACTCCATTGGAAGCACTATTATGAATTGGCCAAGCGATAACTCAAACAATTTAAGAATCAACAGTATATGGAAAGTCTTTCCAGGCTTCATAACTTGGACCATATGGAAAGAAAGAAATAGAAGTTTTTTTCAAAATGAGCATAGAAATATAGAGCACTCGCAAATTACCTTAACCCAAAATATTCGACAATTAATCTTGGTAAAATGCAGAGACGATCCTGACAGCCAAGCTTCGGCCAAGGACCAGAGAATTCTAAATGCCTTCAATTTGGACAATGCATGAAACATGGGAACCATAGAGTGCCAGCAAAAACCAAGCACTATGCCAAGGGGCTGGAGTCGTCCGCCTGAAGGGTTCCTAAAGCTAAACTTTGACGGTGCCTCGAGAGGCAATCCTGGCTCGGCAGGCATTGGAGGAATCATCCGGAATCATAAAGGGGAAATTCTTCACATTTAAAGTAAAGCCCTAGGGGAAGGGACCAACAACGAAATGGAATTCGCAGCCATGGAAAAAGGACTAAGGATTCTCAGAATGAACCAAACAAGCAACGCAGTGGTTGAAGGAGATTCAGAGGTGGCCATAACAGCGGCCAGGAAAATCTACAGGGGAATGCCAGCCAGCAAGGTTACAAGACATTGGCGACTGGCCAAGGTTACAGACAATATTGCCAAACTGTTAGGAGAAATGAAAGGCCTCATCTTTCAGGCGGTAAGGCAAAATGCAAATTCGGTTGCTGACCACCTGGTGAATCATGGGATTGAACACCCCAACACAATGTGGGACAGCTGTTGGCAGGATATTGACAACCCAGAGTTAAGAGGAAAATGCATGCAACTCTCCGGGTTAGATCTGGTGACGGCAGAGGAGTCCGACCGGAGGGTCGAATAACTCAGCGCCATAATTGATTAGATAGGCTGACTAGGCAGGCTCCATTAAATTCCAGCAGGCCTCGAAGGACAAGCGAGATAAGGGCAACTATGACAGAAGCAGGTGACAAAGATTTTTGCAGTTTCATGATCTGTGATGGTATGAGCCGCCGAAATACGATCAGGAAGAGGGACACTTGGCAAAATATGGAGCAGGCAGGGAGTGGTGACCGTAAGGGGGTGCAATTATTCCGTAACCCAACCAACATACCATCACGCAGCAATTATGATGATCTGACGTGCAAGTTGCACAGAGATATGCGATCATACACCGGTAATTTCCCCAGAATTCGATATTTAACCACTATCAAAGGCCAAAGGAAAAGCATTGTTTTATCGTGTAGCAAGACAGATCCTCTTCACTCTGCAGATAGAGCTCAGGAAAATGCTAGGAGAGTAAGAAATACAATGGTAGGGGAGGGCAGCCGCAATAAGTCTGCCAACAAAGACCTTCGGCAAGCGAGAGAGATGTATGAAACGCGGACCTCGCAAAGGAATAAGCGTAAGATTATCGACTTAGAAGCCATAGTCCAGGAAGAGGAGAACAAGCTTTCAGACCAGCAAATTGGAAAAGAAGTGGATTGGATCCAGGACCCTGGAACAGTCAGCACTCGCGCTACTCAATTCGTCAGAACCCAAGCTGAGAGCTGGCATATGAAGACCCTTCTTGCGAAAGCAATGGATATTCAGGGAGAACATGCGGAGCAGTTGCGAAAGCTTTAGAATTTCACAGAAGCTATGACGCATGATCATATGGCGGTCGTTGAGAGTAGTGAATTCAAGCTGAGTGCGCTGCACCAACAGGTCGACACTATTGACAAGAAACTCACGGTCCTGATTAAACTTTTAAGACATGTCATTGGTCAAGATAGCAAGCCTTCAGATATGCAGAAGGGAGATCCAACTGGAGATCAGTAGGGAAATCCTCCCAAGCCAGGATAGGTCAACATGTCAAGGTCTGCACCGGTCCTGGAGATGTTTAAACATATCTGACTCTGTTGTCTCTCAGACTCCACGTCCTAGGTGGTCAGTCTCTTTATTTTTGCGGCTTGCTATCCTTGCTTACCTCTTCTCTGTGGGTTGATATGTTCACTGTCCAGGTTTCCTATGTTTATTTCCTTCTGTTAGTTCTAGTTCTCTGCCGCCATGCGAGGTGTGTTGGCTTTTAGTTTTCAATTACTCTGTCTTCTCTTTTTGGTCTCCTGAAGTAAGGCCTGCTGTTTAGCGGCCCGCAGTCTGCTGATGCAGAAGTTTTGTACTGTATTTTCTTTCTGTTAATATCAAAAGCTGACTTACACAAAAAAAAACTCCTATGATTCTTTGTTAAAGATATATTTTATTATTAAAATAATTGAGCCGGCAGGCTTATTCTACAACCTAGTGTGAGGGTGTAACACCCCAAAATGCATAAAAATTATTGTGGTTACTAAGTTGATCCTTACCATTTGTTACTTTAGTTTTATTACATTATGATGTTAAATAATAAGTGACTGAGGCTTGAAGGCCAAGAAACATATATTTGGTTACCTAAATTATTGGTAATTAGGAGTCTAGATACTTTAACAAAAATGGAAATTGTTTACATTAATTTAAAGAAATAGTTATAGAAGACAGTTATCCATCCGCCCTGAAGGGAGATTTAGATGGGGGGGGAAAGGATCCAGGAGATATCCTAAATCTTGGTGGAATAAACCAGTGGGAGAATTCTCAAGAACAATTAGAAAAAAGGTACAGGACTTGAGGCGGGACAAGATTTCGGAGGCCCAAGGTACTTGACTGTAGTTGGAAATATTTGACTGTGAACCAAAGAAAGTGCTCGAGGGAGGGTCTATATGTAATTTCCAGACTCGTGGCTAGGAGGAGATACTTTCCAGAACGGATTGAATATTACAGACTGTTATTATTGAAGAGATAAATACCATAGAAAGTTCCACTAAGAATTAATGATGTACTATGAAAAAATGATTTAAATGACAAAATAGGACTTCTCATTATGAATTGACGCTAGAAGAATTACCTATGTACAAAATGATTAAATGAATAAATTCTTTGAAAGTGCATTAAGACATAGAATAGAAATCACCAGTTACGCAGATAAAATAATAGACAGTATATGATGTTAATGCATGAAAGGTATAGCAAGTAATTCTAGTATAGTATGGATAATAACCTTATACAGTAATTAAACAAACATGCGCTCTTAAAGTGTTAAGTGTATTTATCGTATAATAAATAGTGGGACAATCTATGTGAAACCCCGTATGATTACTATCAAATTTATTTATATATTATGCTATAGAGTCAAACAAATATTGGTTGATACACCATAAACCATTACAAGAATAGCTCAAGGTTACTCATTGTAAAAGTCATGTTAACAAGGAAATGATCGGGAGATGTTGAATAAGTATATGTGCTACAATAGCAATAAACCATGCAAAAAGTTACAGGCCTACATCAGAGATGGAAAGCATAAAATACTGCAAGTCATTCCAGAAACCAGATGACTCCTGGTATAAACAAACTCTAAACAAATTATTCTGGAAGGGCTAAGCAAACTATGACAAATTCTCTAAATTTTTGATACTCTCAGTAAGAGAACAAAGGCAATATCGACCCACTATTAGATGAGAAATGATACTACTAGAATATCATTTAAATACTGAAACGCATAAGTTTAACTGCATATATATATATATATATATATATATATATATATATATATATAGATATATATATATATATATATTTACTATAGAAATAGCTTACAATTCCAAAATAGCTCAAATGGGTCGATATGACCAAAACCCTCAAAGTCCATTCAAGTAGATAACTTAACACAAAAGTAGGCATAACAGAGAAATATCGATAGAAAATCATGGCCGATAAAGAACTGATAATTCTCCAAATTACTTGTGCCATGCACAGAGTTTGACTATTATATTAAACAGTTAATTAATTAAGAACCAAAAAATCTAAGTAACTCTCAGCGAAGAGCTCGGCTCGATGCACAGGTCCTATGTTATTGAGTAGATAATATTTTCATAGCTAAATAGTTATGCACCAGAGATAAGTTGTGCCAACCTGGAAATGACCATTGAAATCGTAAGCCCCTAAACTTCTAAGGAACGTTTTCCAAGCTTTCATGAACTGAGCAGATAGGGGAAGGTACCTGCAACAGCCGCAAACAAGCAGGAAGTTAGTATGAGGTTAACCGACAGTGAAATTTACAAATGCATAATGCCGGAAAGAGGAATAATTCATACCTGAAACTGGAGGGTTTCTGCATCAAGCAGCCCACCTGCAAATACATCAAACCTCATTAGTTAATGGATTCAAATTCGAAAGACTATAAATAATCAGGAGAAAATCTAGTGGTTTATGAGCTTACCTCCCAAAAAGGATTGTTGGAGCAGAGCCTCTTCCGTAGCTTTGGAAGACCATCGAAATAACCTAGACAGAGGCAGCAACCCTTTAGTCTCGATACCAGATGGAGTTCTAAACAAACTCAGAAAATGCAAACTATCAACACTGCTTGAAGTCACATTGGCAGGGTTACTTGTCTTCACTAGACTGAACATTGTAACCAAGGAAAACTGCAGAAGAATTAGTTGTCGGTCTGAGACCTTCACCAAACAAGACCATGACATAATAGAAAAAACCTGGGGTTGATGAAAACAATGAATCCACCAAGTGTTGGGCACGAGAAAGTAGTTATGGGGTTAAACCCTAAACCCTCCCCACCATCGGATCACCTAGAAGAAACTAGCGGAGATAAAGCAAGACAGATGTCGGAGGAGATTAGAACCAGTTGGTAGATGCATGAAGCATCCTTGGTTGTCATCATGTTGCATGTACCAGCATGCGAGGATCAACTAACCAAAGTCTGGGAAGGAATGGCTAACCCACCGGAGGCCATGTGAGCATTAAACACTGACCACCGTATAAACCTTGTGGACTGTGTAATATAAAATCACACACAAAATATGCATAAGTGTTTTCCGGTGCTACAGGTTGTAATCAATAAGTATTAATGACTTCCATAGATTGTTACAGGAATCAATATCCAAGGTCGAATATGGTTCCATGTAAAAACAATTTTTTTTTATTATATTTATTTCTTAGGTTTTAGTTTTATGACTGTTACAAATGGTATCAGAGCTCAGGTTCGTACACTAAGACTCTCTCGGATATATATATATATATATATATATATATATATATATATATATAGACATGAAATGAATGCGTTTTTTTTATATAACAAAAAAATATTTAACTAAATAAATGTATGTGTGGACATGGAGAGACCTCATCAATAAAAGACAAAGGTCAAAATGCAGAGGAGCCCAGGACCACATGACCCACCAGAAACAATGTATGTGAATGTTAATCTAGATATTTTGATACAACTGGGCAAGGAATCCCGTCAATCTAATGCGATGTTACTCAAAATTGTTTAGTAGTTGCGTACTGAAATGGGAAATTTAAGAATAGACAATGAACTGCTACGTTTAGAACAGGAAAAAATTCTCAAAAGTCTGTCCAATCAACAGAATCAACAACATCCAGACCCCAGTGCTAAAGAATGGGAGAAGACCCCAACAGTTCAGCATGGAGAAGAAAATGTTGAGTGATCTAAAAGACATGGGGAAGATGAAGAAGGACGCTCAGACAATGTCTCCAACCAGCGCAAAACAAAAACATAGAAATCTGAATTACAAGGAGAATTTAAAAAGATTAAACCATCACTCTTTGAAGGGGAATCTGAAGAGGAAACAGAAGCATGGTTAATTGATATGGGCAAGTATCTTTCATATTTATGAGTACACTAATAAACTGAAGGCACAATTGGAAGTTTATCAGCTAAGGAGTAAGTCTACCCTTTGGTAGGAAGAAATAAAAATAGTAAGGAAATTTGACAAAGAGTGGGTTACATGGAATGAATTTCAAAAACATTTCAAATACAAGTATCTAACTAAACGTTATTATGAAGAAAAGGCAACATAATTTCACGAGTTAATATTGGTAACCTTAAGCATGAACAATGTAAAATTTGAAACGGGAACTATAAACTCAAAATGGGAACTCTGGCCAAAAAACCCCGAAAAAACATCAAAAATAGTGCTAAAAACAAAAAGTGCGTATACTGGAATGATGCTTTTTATTTTAAGGTCAATTTTGAACATGTTTTAAAAATCGCAATGAAAACGAAATTTTCGTGCAAAATACAGCTTGAAAACGAAAAAGTGATGATACTGGAATGATGATTTTTTTTAGGGTCAATCTTGAAATTTTCTAAAAAATGCTAGTAAAACCAAATTTTTATGTGCCAAACAAAGTTGTTTATGAGGGAAAAAACACACTAATGTTTTTGGTAGAATATCATTTTTCTTTCCTAAGTATAAATTCAACATGTTCTCAAGCATAACATGCTAGATACAAAAGAAATTGAAATTTTTTCAACCATAAAATTAAAAAACCATGACATTATGAACAAATTACATCACTAAATGAATTCAAAAGTCATTATTTGTATATTGAATGAAACATACATTATATCTATAATTTAATGTTTCATTGTAGATATTTTAAACAATAAAAATTATCATAATTAAGAAATAATCCAACAACATAAAAATGCCTCATAACTTCTCATTTAACACCATATGGAAATCAAAAATTTTATTTCAAGATATGATGCATTCATCAGTTATATAAACTGTCTTAAACAATTATTCAAAATCACTCATATTTTCTTGCACACCATTAGAATTCACATCTTCAAATGAGTGACTGGATGCTAACAAAGATGTTCCATATTCTTCTCTTTCATCAACTAGTGGCCCATCTGAGTCCACATGCATGCCCACCATTTCAAGTTTCAAAATTATTCTAGATCTATGACTGGTTTTAGCAGACACCCATCTCAAAATTGTTCCTTCTGGTAACAACCTTTTCAGAATCTTTATCATCTTGAAGCAAAGAGTTCCTCTCTTTGTTAAATTGAATTCATAAACAAGTATGTCAACATCCTCCAATTTTAATATGTCTGTGCGGCAGCGATTTATATTTGTACCCTTTCTTTTTCTCTTTCCACCATTTTTTTTGTCAACTACCATCTCTGACTTATACACACCATTGAATGGGTGTGTATTTGTGGCATACCAATGTACTTCAACACTTGTAACATCATCATTTTCTATAAATACCTTTATAACTTTAGCAACCCAGAATGGATAGCCATTGGGATCTCCATATGCTAGCACTGTGATCATGCAACCCTCCTTAATATCCTGTACTGAACACCTGTAAAGGTCTTCCATGGCTTCACATTGTGCATGAGATCTTTTGGAACCAATATACATCTCTCTTTCCTCTGCCTGTGAAAAATTAATAATACCTTGAGATTGTTGTTGTTCAACAATGTTTATTTCCTCATGTTCATTCGACACATTTTGTGGCCAAATAAATGGATTTTTCAAAGGTATATCTTCATTTGTTGTTGTTGAAATGATATCACTTTGATTATTGAAAAATTACTCCCACCAAACTGAATCAGCAATGTCAAAGTACTCATCTGTATATCTAATACATTTTTTAATTTCTTCTAGGCAATCAGAATAATTTATATCTCTATTTTGTCTGCGTGCATTTTGAACGTCACCAACTGATTGTAATAACAATATTTTTTATGCAAATATTGGATGATCTGGAATGAACTTCAAAAATTGCAAACCTAATGACGGTGCCCATTTTGCAGTAGTTGAATACTTCTTGCCCCATATTAGTGTTTTCCCATCATTTTTTTGATACGAAATTGATGTTGGAAGCTAATGTCATTAAGTTGTTCAATGCATTTCCCCTCACCATATGCTCCCAGAATAAACCTTTGCATGTCAACAGTTTCTTCCAACACATCAAAAGTAGGCTCTGGCATGTATGATTTCTTAATACATTCAATTAATGATGGCAAGCTCCCAACTTCCTCATCCCCAATGTGACTAAAAAAAGACTGAACATCTGATCAATATGGTCATGAGTGTGCCCAACAAGAAGGAAACCAACCTTTACCTTTTGAAAAATTGTCAATTCAACAAGCATGTTTAGATGTGCCCAATAAGAAGGAAACCAACCTTTACCTTTTGAAAAATGCTCAATTCAACAAGCATGCTTAGATATCCAAAAACAACCTGATTTTTGTTTTTATGGCAAGTGTTGTCCAATTGTAGATACAAAACTTCAGGAAGATTACCAGACCAATGAGAAAGCACATCATGAATTATGGTTATGGTCGGATTTGCATCATTACGAATATTTGGAGCTGTGAAGTACACCCTTGGCAACATTTTCCCATTGAAGACCATACAACTGACCAAGTGATACTGAATAAAATTTTCTCCTGTAAATTGTTGGGTGTGTGAACAAAATGTGGTAAACGTGTTTTCTTCTGGTCCATACCATCAATTATCAAACTCAAATATTTATTCGGATTATCATAACACTTCTTTCGATGCTTGTACAATTTTTTCCTTTCGTTTGTTTGTTTTTCGCGATGCTCCTGAAGTTATTTGACAATTGAATCTACACAACATAAAAGAAATCCATTAAGAAATATGTTTTCATAGTTGATGACTATACAATTTTAAAAGTTAAAGTTATGAATGCTTACCTATTTCTGGCCCTTCACATTTGTCCCTTTTTTATTCAAGAGAAGCACATGTACAGTAAATCCCCATCCTTGTCTTCTTAGGAATACAGACATTGTTGAATTCTTTCTCCCATACCTTCACAAAATATTGATATGTAATAAACTGGCCATGTCCCTCAGCACCTTTTGCATATTCTTTATAAGTTGTACATTCCTCATCTTGAATAATTATCTGGAATATGTATTATCTCTCTATTTGAAAAACACTCTCCATGCTTTGAAAAGAAATCTTTCATCCATGACATTGCAGTATTTGATAATGGCCCAAACTCTATTTTATGATGTACTTCTAAATAAAATGTGGGATCCTTTTCCAAATTTTCTTGAATTCTTGAGAGATGAAAATTCCCAATCAAATGAAACATTTTGAAAGTTTTTCTACAGATAAATAAAGTCCTAATACGATAATCATAACCTGAAAATGTAGATTGCATGCACCCAACTAAATATGAATTTTTCATGCTTTTATTCATTGAAAAATATCTCTTCCTACTCTCTAATGAAAATTTGAAATCAATATGTTTCAAGAAATCGTTTTGGCAACATTCACTTGAAATGAGAGCGCTGATAGAACTTCTTCTCATCAGATATTCTGCTCTACCCCTTGTATAACTAGAACATCTTGCATTGATATGAAAAGGTCTGCTCCTACTCTTCGATACAATATTTCTTGGCAACATCTCCATCATTGGATCATCATTTGTATAAGGATTTTCATCATCATTAAGAGGAATGTTATCCAAACTATGATCAGCTGTCCATTTCAAATACTGACTTGGAGGATATTCTTCATCTTCCCCTTCTTCAGTGCTACTATCATAGTCCTTAGAATTCGAACTGAATGGAAAATTTGACTCGATGTTTAATGGATATTCTTCCTCATGTGCATTGTCAGTGCTGCTCTCATAGTCCATAGAATTAGGACTACGTCGAAAATGTGACTATTTACCTAATAAAGATGCTACATCCTATCCTTTTTCACTACTACCTTTATACTCATTAGAATTAGGACTAAGCGCATCATCATGGCCTTCATCACTGCTGCTCTCATAGTCCTTAGAATTAGGACTAAGAGGAAATTGTGACACTCCATTCTTTTGAAATTCATCATCACGTTTTTCATCATTGTTGTTCTCATAGTCCTTATAATTAGGACTAAGTGGAGACCGTGACACTCCAATCTTTTTAAATTCATCATCCTGCTCTTCATCACCACTGCTCTCATAGTCCTTAGAATTAGGACTAACTAGACATCGTGACACTCCATACTTTTGAAATTCATCATCATGCTCTTCATCACTACTGCTCTCATCGTCCTTAGAATTAGGACTAAGTGGACACTTTGACACTCCATTCTTTTGAAATTCATTATCATGCTCTTCATCACTGCTGCTCTCATAGTCCTTAGAATTAGGACTAAGTGGACGCCGTGACACTCCATTCCTTTGAAATTCGTCATCATGCTCTTCAACACTGCTGCTATCATAGTCCTTAGAATTATGACTAAGAGGACACTGTGACGCTCCATTCTTTTGAACTTCACCATCGTGCTCTTCATCATTGTTGCTCTCATAGTCCTTAGAATTAGGACTAAGAGGACACCATGACACTCCATTCTTTTGAAATTTGTCATCAGGCTCATCATCACTGCTTATTTCATAGTCCTTAGAATTAGGACAAAGTGGAATTTGTGACTATTTATTTAAAATTCTCCATCCCCTCTTTCATCAGTGTTGCTCTCATAGTCCTTAGGATTAAGACTAAGTGGAAGAATTGACTTTCTATTCATAGTGGAAGAATTCCCACTATATTCATCAATATGAATAGAGTTGTTACACAATGAAGATGTTGATGTTGTATAAATCGAAACTTCACTATCAGGACATTCCATCCCTTTCAAATAGAAGATGTTGAATGATACAAATGGAGAGTCTCCTAAAGATATTATATAGCTTAGAGAATGAAATTTTCCACCCAAAAAGTTTCGCGAAAATATTTCCCTCCAAAAAGTTTGTTAGATTTATTTCCCTTCATTATTTTATTCTACAATTTATTGAAAAATGTAAACTAATTTTTTTTTATAAAATAAATCATTATAGTTAAAATTGTAAACTACAACTTCTATATTAATTATTTTAATAGTTAATGTATATAATATTTATTAAACAATTGAATGTTTTTTCTAATTTTTATAATTCATTCTAAAACAAATTAATCCCACATTCACCCCACTGTAAAACAATTCCAAAATATTCGCTTTATCATAATTTCCTTTGTCGCCATAAAAAAATTAACATGTTAAATTTTTTTAAAACAAATTAATCCAACATTAACCATACGGTAAAACATCTCTGTAATTTCACCTATATACTAAATTCCATTATCACTATTATTCACATCACATCAAGGTTTTTTGAGGTTCATTAAAAGACTTGGAACGAATTTGTGGACAAGCTACATTGCTATCAACAACATATTCAATGGAGAATTCTTGCAATTGAAAGGTTAGTTAAATTTCTTTCCTTGAAAATTTTCATAATAAATTAGTTTAATGAAGTAGATTTTTTTTTTTTAAATTAATACTTTTTGTGAGCCAAATTGACCAATACGTCCGTCGTGAGCAAGGCGGGCCTGGTAAATCTCACGACGGTAGCCCATCCTGCACCACCCCAGCAGTCCACTCGCCCACCTGGTGGGCTGTTGGTCGATTCCGGGAATCACCCAATAGCTACCCCGGGCGGGCGAGTCGGCTGTCGGGGTGGCACAGGGTGGAGCTACGGCACACCACCGTGCGCCATCCCGACGGCCCGCCCGCTCGCCCGGGGGCTGTTGGGCGATTCCCGAAATCACGCAACAGCCCCCCCGCGAGTGGGTAGGCCGCCGAGGTGGCGCGGGGTGGCTGCAGCACCCCCACCCCGCGCCACCCTGACAGCTCGCCCGCCCGCCAGAGGTGGTTGTTGGTCGATTCCGGGAATCGCCCAACAGCCACCCCAGGTGGGTGAGTAGGCCACCGGGCTGGCGCGAGGCGAGGCTGGAATCACCAAACCCAGCTGGTGGGCGGGCGGGCTGCCGGGGTGGCGCGGGGTGGGGCTGCCATGGCCCAACCCGCGCCACCCTAGCGGCTTGCCCGCTTGCCTGTGGGGGTTGGGCGATTCCAAGAATCTCCTAACCCCCGCGGGAGGGCGGGTAGGCCGCTGGGGTGGCACGCATTGGGTTGCGGCAGCCCCACCCCGCGCGACCCCAGCGGCCCACCCACCAACCCCCAGGGTTGAGCGATTTCTCAAATCCCCGAACCCTGTGGGCGGGCAAGCAGGCGGGTGGGCCGCCTGGGTGGCGTGGGGTGGGGTCTGCGGCCCACCCCGCACCACTCCGGCAGCCTGCCCACCCGCCTGCCCGCACGGTTTGGGCAATTCCAGAAATCACCCAACCCCGCAGGTGGGCAGGCGAGCTCCCAGGGGGGCACGGGAATCACCCAACCCCCGTGGGCTGGCGGGCTAGCCGCCGGGGTGGCGCGATGTAAGGCTGCTGCAACCCCACCCTGTGCCACCATGGCGGCCTGCCTGTCTGCCCGCGGGGGTTGGGCGATTCGCGGAATTTCCCGCCACCCTGCGGATGAGTGGGCCGACGGGGTGGTGTTGGGGGCTTCTACCATTTCTTCTGATATTGATCTCCTTCTTTGTTTTCAATCTACCCATCAAGGGGGGCGCTAAGGGGTAGATTGAAGATGGAGAAGGAGATCAATATCAGGAGAAATTGAAGAAGTTGTTGTTGCAGCCCCCCTCATGCCACCACGCCTGGCAGGCTTCCAGGGTGGTGCAGGGGAAAGGCTATGGCAGCTCCCTGTACCACCCTAGCGGCCACCCCGCGGGCGGGCGGGCCGCCTAAGTGACGCGGGGGGAGGCTGTGGCAATAACTCCTACCATTTCTCGTCCCATTGATCTCCTTCTCCGTCTTCAATCTACCCCTTAGCCTCCCCTTTGAGGGGTAGATTGAAGATGGAGAAGGTGATCAATGTGGGATAAATGGTAGAAATTGTTGCCACAACCTCCCCCCGCGCCACTCCGGCGGCCTGCCTGCCTACGGGGTTGCGGACGATTTTCTTAGTGTTAATATTTTTTTAATTTCAATTATCTAACTATACAAACTAAAAATTTATGATATATTTTCATTGTTAATTTAAGTTAATATGTTTTTGTTATTTACTGATCTATGTGTTTCTATTTTTCAAGAAAATGGCATCAAAGAAGATTTTTGTGAATCTTTCTGGACCAAAGACTCTTAAAGGTGCATCTTCAAAAGACACTGGTGAACGAACTCCACCTAAGCTCATGGCTACAAATCTTTCAAGTGCCTCAAATGATAAGAAGATGATTTCATACTGGAAGAATTCAAAAGAAGTGAAATTTCCATCAAAAATCTAGTATGTGAAAGAAAGAGAAATCCAAAATGTGAATATATATCTATATATTGATATACCGAATGATAATGGAATTTATGAGGTGATGGGAAGAATCATAGATATGTGTTTGGTATCGGACACTGAAGTTGTTTACATACTTACAAAAACTCCCAAGTCACATGAAAGGATTAAATACCAACTATCATATTCATTGTATGACACGAGAGAGGTATCTACAAAGTTGTGTAAACAAATCGTAAATGAGATGAAACAAAACAACGTAAGTACTCTTATTTATATTTGTATTTTGCATTCTTGAAAGTGTCTCGCTATATTTTTTTAACTTTGTTTTTATTGACATATGATATTTTGTTTGGCAGAATTTTGTTGAAAGTTGTTCAATTAAGTTGGGAGGCATTCATTTTATAGAGCATGATATTACGAAATTTGTCAGCAGTTTTTACTCAGTGTCAGAAGAAAATATGGAAAACAAGCAAAATGTAGTAATTGATGATGCTACAAAACTACATCCAAAGGATCAGAAAAAAAAGCCTCTAGTGAATAAATCTAGCAAGGGTAGACAAGTTACTTTTGAGGACCATGAAGTTGAAACTGACAGTGAAGCATATGTTACCGTTACTGAAGATGGCATTGGAACTGAGAAGAGCCTTAAAAGACTAAAAGTAACAATGCCCAAGAATAAATCTATTGAGAATGTTATGAAGGAGAAAAGTAAAGTTGAAGATTTTGAAGTAGCCATTACCAATAGTCAAGAACCTAGTGAAACTTCAAAAGAAAGCAGAGAAATCATTACAACAGGAGCTGATTTAGAGGATGGCATTATCAAAACAAAACAAAATGTCATTCGACAGAATTTGACAAAGAGAAACTTAATTGATGGTGGTCGTACATTTCAGCTTAATGTCAGACAAACCTATAAGGCAAGTGAAGGATAATGTCAATATCAAGTCAGAAAGCCACATCATCTGCATGCTCACAACTTCAAGACATTGATGAGGTACAATCCATATGCTTATGTGGTTAGTTATGTGCTTCTTATTGATCTAGTTCAAGTTCCCAAAAAAGAAGCATTTGATAAGTCAAAATGTTTTGAATACAATTATTATGTGCTTGGGGGGAACCATTTTGTAGAAGCTCAAAGAAAATTGATGGATGAATATATTAATAACCCACGTTTTGAAACAATGAAATGTATAATTTATGCTAGTTTATCAGATACAAAAGCAAAGTTAGTGGCATGGGATCATAATTCAGGTAATGAATATAGGATGTCTATGACTTCCATCCAAAGGGTTAGATTTATTCATAGTGAATTTCAAGAAAAATGTGGTGGGGATAGGATAAATGTTACTGTAGATTTTCGAAAGGAATGTTGTATGGAAATAGGCTATCAAATTGAAGAGAAAATCAATTTAAAAGGTGGAAAAGGCGGAAACATTAGTGATTTATTCAGAGGTGTTGATAACATTTTCCAGTTGGCATTTAGAAGTGGAGATGTATGGGAGTTTATTAATGATATTTTTAGCATGTGGGAAAACATTGGCATTAAAAACGATAAGGTCAAAAAGTCTAAGCCATTGATATGTAGCAGTAGTAAATCAGGTCCTGAAATGAAGCAACTTCCAGAAGATATGACTATCACGCCTTGGAGAGCAATGCAAGGAGTGAAAGATGATAAAATTGTCAAAACAATATTATCTCGTGTGAGGTAAAGGGAATTATCATTGGAGGAAATGTCTAAGGAATTTCAAAAGTAAGTTTGTTGAATTATTTTTATTTATTTTTAGATTATAATTTTCTTTTAAATAAAACATGTTGTTCTTGGTAGTATTTGTTATACATATCATTATATTAACCTTTTTGTTACTTTATCTATGTAGTCACAAATTTTACATGAAAATTCAAGAACAAATGGTTAATTTGTTGAATGAAGATAGTTGGGCTGATGTTGTACGCAACTATACAGATTCAAGTTCTACATCAACATTAAAAGATTTTTATCTTGCATTTAAAAAGGTATCTTGATTTATACATTAATTTTTATTCATCTGTGTACTATGTTTAATTTATAACTTACACATATATTTGTTTATTTTATAAAAGATGAAGAAGGACGATAATGGAGCACTAGATAGTTTCAGAACCTTTATTGAAAAATAAAGATTGAAAGACTGAGGAAGCAATGTATTAAGAATGTTGAACTTGATCCAACTCTTACTCATTTCATTTGGAATGGGCTAGACACTATTCAATATCAAGTAATACAAGGCGACTGTGAAGAAATTGCTAAACTCATACCTAAAAGGGATTATTCCCTAGTTATTGCAGATATTCCCCATGGTTTCAATATTCCAAACATTGACTATGACAATGATCCTTATACTTATCAAGCTCTTAGTAAAGAGGTTGTGGGATTTGTAGAAGTCACGTCATTACCATTATGGAGATTTGTGACATTTCATTCAGACACACAATTGGCAATGATATTGTCAAGCTTCAAGGGGAAAACAAATTCAAGGATGCAGCTTACATGTAAGACGTTTAAAATTTATATTTGATTAATGTTGAAAAATTCATTTATGTACAAGTTAATTGAACTTTTATTATTTCATGTTATCGGCAAAAGTCAAATCTTCTTAACCGTGAAGATCAAGAATTTATAAATGATTGTGATTTCATTCATATTGATAGCTGGGCAAAAGATGACAGCTATATGTCTATGATTTTTAATCGAGTAGACGGAAAGAGTCATAGTCAAACACTGACTTGTGATGTTGTTGTGAAAAAACTAGCATATGAAGACAAAGAAGCAAAAGTAGAGATAGTTAACATTTATCAAAAACCACAATTATTGATTAACTATCTTATAGACATATGTTCAAATGGAGGAGATTGGGTTCTAGATTTATTTTCTGGCTCAGGTAAGTTTTATTATATGGAATTGAATTTCAATATGTTATTTTTTAATTAATATGTCATTGTACAAATTTATTTCATTATTTCTTTTGTGCTTGATAATTAGGTACAACACTAGCATGTTGCCTTCAAAAAGGAAGAAATTGCATTGCAATTGAAAAAGGATCCAATATAGTGAAATTTCATTCAGCAAAGAATTAATGCTCTTCAATTTCTTCCAGATGCAATGCAAGAAATTGGGTTGAAGAAAGGGGACTTTAGTGAATCACATGTGGCAAAAAAGGCAAAGGAACCCCAACCACCATTACATGGAATGTTTGGAAAGACATACATTAGGAGATTCACAGACATCAAAGATCCATTTGAAGAGAAAAATGAACAAAAGGAAGCAGAAAATATTGTGGAAGAAGACAATGATGAAACTCTAGAGGATGTAGAGTTTGGATTACGTAACATTGTTGATTAAATTTAAGTTATGCTTGGAAATCAAGCTCATTTTTTGTAACTATCAAGTAGTTATATTTGTATTGTTTTGACTTTGACATTTTATGAGAAGAATAAACACTCAATTAAGGTTGTTATGCGTTCAATATTTGTAATACGTGATTTTCACGTTAATTTTTAAGCTAATCATTATTTTTTGAAAAAACAAATGATTATTATTATTTTTTGACATGAAATTCATAAAAAAAAAAAGAAAAAAAAAGACAACTATTATTTAACCATTTTTAGTTAAAATTTTCATATAAAAATTGTGATTTTGACATATCAATTCTAGCAAAAAATTATCAGAACGTGTAGTTTTTTAGTTATATTTATGTTAAAAATGGTTATTTTTATGTCCATTGTTAAAAAATATTGTTTAAAAAAAGTAAAAAATAAAAACTATTATTTAACCATTTTTAGTTAAAATTTTCATATACAAATTGTGATTTTGACATATCAATTCTAGCAAAAAATTATCAGAACGTAGAGTTTTTTAGTTATATTTATGTTAAAAATGGTTATTTTTACATCCATTGTTAGAAAATATTGTTTTTTAAAAACAATTGTTTCATGTGGATTGAAAAATTAATTAACGATGTATAAATATGTAGAATATCAAAAATTCAAAATATCAACCTTTTTCGTTAAATATGCAAAACAATAAAAACCTCACTACAAAAAAATTAAAATTAAAATAAAAACAAGAAAATATGAAGAAAACGACCACTTCAAAAATTATTAAATTTACAAAATAATTATTTATATTTCATACATTAGAAAATAGAAAAAAAATTAAGAAAAAGCCTTTTAAAAAAAGGGCCTAGTGTAAAATTACCACTTTTTAAAATCAGCATAAAAAACACTACCATTCTAAAACAGAATGTACATAAAAAAATTTATAGTGCCAAAAACTATGCTCTAAAAAACATGTGTGTTCTGCATCACCACTTTTCAAAATCGAGTCACTTTTTTGCTATCTCTACAAAACAGGTAACAGTATGAGTTCCCGTTTCAAAGTTTACATTGTTCATGGATGAATATGTGACACGATTCACTTCCTTGTTGTGCTATATGCCTTACATGCAAGAGGAAAAGGCCAAAATTCAACGCTTCATCAAGCCTACCCAACTTTATGAAGGAAAAACTGGAGTTAGACTACCGCAAGACAATGGATGCTGCAGTGTGGAAAGCCTGCATTTTCTACTAGCAAATGAAACAGAATAATGAAGGACCTAAAGGAGGGTCGAATAGGAAAAGTAGAAGCCTGATTCCAAACACACACCTAAAATTTTCTAGTGGGAGAAATGTACAACAAAATCCTCTTAGCAAATTTCTAGCCAGGAATCAGCACAAAGCTGCATATTCTAAAAACAAACAGTCAGAAGGAGTCACTAGATTTGTTAATGACCATTAGTCAAAACCGTCTTTACAATTATGGGGATGCAGAGAACCCCACTATTACAAAAATTTTCTGCATAAGGCAAGGACAAAACAACTATCAAATATGCAAGAAGCATCCACGATTGGAGAAGTGGCAAGGAGCATGCCCAGAATTAATGCTGCTTTGGATGATCATCAGGCAGAATATCAACCCACCATGATCGAATGTGAAGGTATGATTGCTAAGGAACATGTCTCTGTTTTATTTGATCCATGTGTTAGTTTAAGCTATGTTAGTCCTAAAGTGGTAGAAAAGTGTTAACTGTGGAGTGGTAAGTTTCCAAAACCATGGCTAGTTCAATTAGCCACCGAGACAAAAAGAAGGGTAATTGCAAAAACAGAGCATTGTCCCATAACAATTTCAGGGCAACCCATTTACATTGACCTTAATATACTTCCTTTGGGTTCTTATGAAATTCTAATCCGGATGGACTGGTTGGAAAAATGTTGGTTCCTAATCGATTGCAAAAAGAGAATTGTTAGTTTTATTGTTGAAACAGGCCAAAGGAAGGAACTCCAAGGAATTAAAACCAATACCAAGTTACGTCCTATTAATACTAATCAGTTAGGAAAATGTATAAGAAAGGGCTGCCAAATATAGTTTTTCAGGTATGGTTGACAAACACCAAAAATAAAATGACCTCCTTGGAAAACATTCCGGTCATTCAGGAATTTGTTGATCTATTTCCTGAATCCGTTCTAGGTTTACCACCAAAGCGTGATATTGATTTCACCATCGAACTAATTCTGGGCGCAACCCCTATATTCAAGGCCCCTTATCGCATGAGCATACCTAAGTCAAAACAACAGATTTAACTCTTTTTGAATTGTTTTGAAATGCCAACAAAAAGTATCAGGACAACCTATAAATCTTCATTGTAAATTTCTACTAAATATTGAAGATAAATAAAAGTGAAACATTTATTTTAAGATAATCAATTTATATCTTCAAAAATATAAGTTTTCAAAATAATTAATTTATATATTAAAAAATACACTTTAAATAATGAAAATTTCTATTTTTGTTTAAAAAAATATAACCAAAAAATAGTAAAACTAACACCTAAATAAACAAATTCAAATAACTAAGGAGCAATAGACTATATAAACATAAAACAGTAAAATTATAAACATAAATTACTGGAACTTTGAATTACCCAAACAGTGGCAAAATATTCTGGGCTAAAATATAGTTGAGCATGTGTATGGAAGAAGATGAAGACAAATTGATACGAAGAATAATAATAATTATTACTATTCCTTCTAGGGTAATCTAAGTTATTCTTTAATGAATTATTGATTTCATCTTAAAAAAATAAAAATTAATACACTCTTATTTTATTCTTAGCTAATTTGATTAAAAAAAGAAAATGGACGTGTTTGTTCTTACTTGGTGTGGAAGACAGTTTGGCTTAAAAAGCTCAATGAAAAAGGTAAATCCTCAAATTGATATTGGGTTGGTGTTTTCTAAATGTGTCAAGGCCTTGACATAGACTTGTCAGTTGAAAATTCAACACAGACATTTCCAAAAAAGTGCCTCTCCCTCTTGATTACTGTACATCAAAATTTAAAAATGAATAGAATATAATTTAAAAATCAAAAAAATATTATGATATCACATAGCTTTACCAGTCTCCACCTATCTCCAGTTAGAATAATTGCTCGAGAAATATGAGTTCATTCGTTCAAAATGTTGTAAAATATAACTCGTGGCTAATCATCACATGGGTAGATTCCTTTCCTAACTTCCAAAAAAGTGCCTCCCCATCTTCATTATTGTACATCAAAATTTAAAGATGAATAGAATATAATTTGAAAATAAAAAAATATATTATGATGTCACATAGTGTTACTAGTGTCCACCTATCTCTAACTAGAATAATTGCACGAGAAATATGAGTTCATTCATTCAAAATGTTGTAAAATATAAGTAGTGGCTAATCTTCACATGGGTAAATTCCTTTCCCAACTTCCAACAATTCTTTGAAATACCATTACTCTATCTGATCTTTCTATCGACTCCAATAAGGCACTGTAAGACGTTGTGGCTATTGAGGAGGAATTATTCTCCTCTCTTATTGCAGGTAAAGGTCCTCTTCTTATTGGTTTTCTTTTATCCTAGTCACAAAATTTTACCAGTGTGGTTTCTTTTCTCAAAGCTGTAGAACCCTAACAATTTATTTTTTCTTTTTTTGGGTCGCTAGATGCCAAGCCCGTTGTCAGTATAATGCTCCTCCAAATTACAGCCAGCAACTCCTCGTGAATTCTTCCTTCTTCACCTCAACTTTTAGGTTTCCTTAACATTGCTCGGGTTCTATTCGCAAAATTGAATTAGGATTTCTTTTCATTTCCCTTAGAGAGGGTTTCAGAATTATCAGTGTTTAATATTGAATGTATGGCTATGGCGTATAGGTCAGAAATGAGAACTATAGTTGTAATAATTTTATTATAATTTTTAAATATTCCTTGGCCTTCCCCCTAAAGTGTAGCACACATTTCGCTGCAGCTTAAATATATAAACTTTTATAAAGTATTCCTTTATATAATTGTGTTTACTTTGATTTAATTTCTAATTATGTATTCTATTATGAACAATATATCCAATATACCAAAAAATCTATGAAAAAAGAAAAAACAAATTTCTTCTTCTAATTATATTTATTTTCATTTAATTCCTTTTTCCATAGTATATTATGAGCCATATACCCAATCTATCAAAAATCTATGAAATTTGAAAAGATACCAAAAATATTTAGAAAAATTCCCTATATTTATTTTCATTTATCTTCAATTTATGTTTTCCATTATGAACAATATATACCAAAATGCTCCAATGGTTAAAAGAGGCTAAAAAGATTTTGAAATGTGAGCAGAGATGCGTTGTGAATATATTCAATCCCTGCAAAAAGGCATGGGAGGACTGAAAAGATGTAAAACGGGGGCTTTGAAAAGTGATCTGAGATGCATTGTGAATATATTAAATCTATGAAGAAAGTAAGGGAAGACTGAAAACAAGTACAAACTATGACTGCGTGAACAATTGTTCCGTTTTATTACATCTTAATCTGTACCAAACATTTTCAATGACATGATGCCGAGCTACTACATGTCCATAACCTCTGTTTTATTGCATCTTAGTCAGTACCAAACATTTTCAATGATATTATGTCGAGCTACTACCACGTCCATAACATCCAGATTTATATGGTCCACTTTCAAACATCATTTCCACTAGGCAGGCAGTCACTTGAATAAATTGTGTTGGTTCTGTGAATCTTTGCCTAGCCTGAACACTCCTTCATAACCTAAATCTGCAACAGCTACATCATAATCCAAATTACTCCTGGAATGTCCACCTACGGATCGAAGATCATCTTTCAAAACTGAATATGGTATCAAGATAGGTTGGCATCCCATTCCTGCAATGACTAGTGCTATTCTCAGGGTATGAAACCCTGTGTGATGGTATGCTCTCAGAATATCCAGCCCCATGATATCCATGATCACCCTCGTATGATGATCGACTAGTAACTGTTTCAACAGGTTTAGTTGAAGGTAGAGCTTGCCTATCAAGATAAGGTTTATGTTCTCTAGGTGGTTGCCTATCACGATAAGCATTATGTTCTCTGTAATTCCGCCTATCACTTTGTATATAAGAAGAAAAAGAACCAGGCAGTTTCCTATAAGATGCCCTTCCAAAATGTTGGCATCTTTCCTCTAAGCGCCTTCCTTCATTAACCCCAAATTGAGTATCACGTGCTCCCATCCTCCTAGCCTTTGTATCACAAATATGGCGAGTCCATGGCACCACACCTGCTCAACTACCGATACAACGAGCCCATGGCACGACAACGGAATGAACCCCATCCTTAACTGACCATCAATCTTGATAAGGATTCTGAAGAGTAGCTTTCAGAGTAACCTTACTTCCTCGTCTGTTTCAATCATGGCCCATATATACCCGTTTTCATCAATCTGAGCCACAAGTCCTTAAAACTAGGTGTGAGGGTAAAGAATCATGGCCCATATATACCCGCTTTCATCAATCTGAGTCGCAAGTCCTTAAAGCTAGGCACGAGGGTAAATAATTATGGCCCATATATACCCGCTTTCATCAATCTGAGCCGCAAGTCCTTAAAGCTAGGCATGAGGGTAAAGATGATAGCAAGAAATTGTTATCCAGGTGTTCATATATTTTTTATATGGCTAGGCTCTAGGGTTTCTTTCTCTATCAATGTTGCGACAAACATAACACACCCATAACAAAATAATAAAACCACAATCAAAATACACAAAGCCGAGCAAGATAGAGAAAAATCCAATTTATTAAAAATAAAAAATAAAACAAAAACGCTACCACCTTAGAGAGATATTAGTAAGATGCAGAGAGCATAGAAAAATGAATAGAGGAGCACAGCATCCCTCTCAAATATAAGTAGTGTGAAAGATTGTCTATGGTTGTCGCTTACTAGTTACTTGGTTGGCTGAGTTCTAGGTTCTGTAGCATTTGGAGTTCCAGACTTTGCAGAGTTTTGCCTATGCCCCCGCCCCTCACGAGAATTCACATTCAACAATAACTTACAGTTGATTGGAATTTGGCACTTGGAGTTGGAAGTTTCAACTTGCAAGTGAATCACCGTAAGTTCGTAACATAACTCGGCGGTGGGTAGGTGGGAAGTGACTAACATGATTAATTGCTATGCCATTTACCTCTTGAAAACTGGAAGTTGACATTTATGACTTAGTCCTGATAGTTGTAACTTGCGAAATTGCGATACGGATCCAAGGATCATTAAATAAGATATTAATGATATTAATGAATCACGATTCACGATGTTTCACTCTCCAAGTCTTGACTTCCAGTTTCACCGTTCACGTTTAAATTTTAACCATGGTATCTCGATTCTTCAGCTCAGGGTTATATATATATATATATATATATATATATATATATATAGATATAGATATAGATATAGATATAGATATAGATATATAAGAATTATAAATTTTCATTTTTTAATATGCCCTTCATATTGACATTTTAAAAAATTATTGGCTAGTTACAAATGATGTGGAGATTTTGAAATAGAGGGTATTTTACGTGTAAAAATGCCAAATACGGGCATACGGGCGTCAAATTTAACCCCTGGATGGAGTTGTAAATTGCGAGTAATATTTTATATAATAGTATTTTATAAATTATTTGTGTTTATGGTATATTGTAATTATATATAATGTTATTTTTTAATTTTTTTATATTTATTGTACATAATTAACGATATAATAAACAAAAGTGAATTCTTGCAATTATTACATAACAAGAGGGGAGACATTTCAACTAATTATATTTGAAATAAATGGAAATAAATTTTATTTAAAAATAATAAATTTAATTTCATAATATTAAATTTTGAATAAATTTTAAATTTGTTTAGTCAAAGAAAAACTAATAGCAAATCGCTAAAAACATGGAATACATTATATCCTACTAACAACACATATAATAATGCAACGTATCCATTTTAGTCCTATAAAAAATACGCTTTTACGCCTTAACAATCTTATAATTTTATATAGATAACATAATATGGAGATATATGGATTTGTCATAAAATTTAATTGTGTGAAGATCATTGGGATGCTTTTTCGTTAATCCTGATTTTGGTCGTTTGCTTCTTATAAAATATATATGATTGCGACAGGAGATTTGAAAGTCATTCAATGTTTTATATATATATATATATATATTTCGTAAAATGTAATATATAATTGAGTGTAGAATATTATTGAGATGATTTTTTTGCTATTCTATGATAAGCTACAGTACAGATCGTTAAACGTTTTTGGAATTTTTCTCTTATTCTAAAATGGCTTTGTGGATTGGTGTGTCAAATTTGTTGAGAAATCACTATAATTTAATAATTCTTTAAAAAAAATAAAAAATTTACTAAGCTTTCCAAAATTAATAAACTATTGACTTTTTACCGTGTGATTGTGATTTGAATAATGGATCCATTGATTCCTGAGAAGGTTGAAAGGACATTCACGTCAGCGTAAAGCAATATTATTAATTTAAAATCCATAAAATAATAGTTTTGGGCAGACATTAATTGATTTATAAGGATCTCGTGAGTCGTGTGAGTGTGATGTAAAGTTTTGTAAATTTGAGAAAATGAAGATTCATGCCATCACAAAGTTGTGGACCTTGGCCCCTAATAGAAAATTCCATGGCAATTCAATATTTTTATATTAGTAGTTTATGACGATTCAATACTTTTATCCTTTGGCTGCCTCGTTTGGCTTCGTTTAGGACAAGAAGATACGGTACTCTGGTTGTGGACCTTGGCCCCTCATAGAAAAGTCCATGGCAATTCAATATTTTTATATTAGTAGTTTATGACGATTCAATACTTTTATCCTTTGGCTGCTTCGTTTGGCTTCGTTTAGGACAAGAAGATATGGTACTCTGGTTTCACACGCATTGGTTTTATAAGTTATCTTAAATTAAGTTAAGAGAGGAAGAAAGAAAGATTAGTTATTTTAATGGTTAAGAGGTTAAAAATAATTTATGGGACTGATTGATTCTTCATCTACGTGATGTATTTGCCATTTTTTTGTGAAACTTCACAATAAATGTTCCCAGATTCTCGACAAACTCCTAGCTAAATAGATTACCCAAGAGCTCACTGCGAGCATATCCACATAACTTTCTTTGCTATCTTTGAAGATCTCATATTCTGAAATGAAATGTTTTTCTATTTCCACTTTTCCAGAAGAACAAAAAATGCATATTCTTTCCTCCCACACTTCTTTTGGCCTTTCCAGCACCTTGTTTCATAATGGAGTTGATGATAAATAATCTTTAACTTAGCAATAAGAATTTTAGCCCTCCAAGAGATATTGGCCTCTATGTATGCTTTTGGTTGATGACTACCAGTGGGATTAAACACTTCAATATAGTACTTTTTATTTCTTCCTAGCTTTTTATCTCAAGTACGCTTGTGGAACTTATCCATAACAAAAGCTTTTATCTCTTTGTTGTTTATGGGACACACATTCAAGCAAATACCCCATTTACTAAACCATTTGTTATTTTGCTATATCCAATCCTTTTTTTTTTTGCACAATCTATCATTAAAGACAACCTTACACCATCTACCCAAAGTAACATTGTAGCTTGTAGGTAATATGGATGTATTATAAGAAGATCTAAGAAATTCAGAGAGCTCTAAGCAAACCAGGCAAAAGAAGACAAGAAAAGTATCCAACTAGAGTTAGACCTTGGGAAACAAGCTAAAGGCTCAGGTCAACAAAGTCTAACATATTACACTTTAAGCAAAATTTATGTCAGTAGCTTCCAATTACATGATGTTCACAATAATTATTCATTCTAATAGTAGCTTCCAACTATATGATGTTTACAATAATTGTTCAGTAAAACACCATTACATGTGCTTAAAAATATATGCTTATTAGAAATTGGGAATCTCATCCAACGAACTTAGGGCTATAAGTCATTTACAAAAAGTTATATATACAAAGAAATTAGAATCTTATGTTTCTTTTTTAAGAAAATATACATTTAAGAAACACGAGGAAGTAGTACTTTTGAGAACATGTATATTTGTTTTTGGTAGATAAAGAGATGGCTATTTTTTTTTTAATGAAATCCAAGGTTAGTGGTTTTCATAAACTTTTTTTTAGTTTTGGGTACAAATTTTATAATGCATATTTTTATTTTTTATTTAAGTGTAATATTTTAATTTTGATATATGGAATATATAATATGTAAAAATCGTGTGTTATAGTGTGAATTGTTTTATATGATAAGGATCAAGTTAAGTGTATCAAGATAGGATGATTCCATATTGTAAATATTCTTAATGTGGAGCTTAAGGCCAAGGCTTAACTAGTGGATGTATAAGAGTTCAAGTGAGGAGTTAGATTTACAATATGGTGGGTATATTTATAATGAGAGGTTCATGGTTATGTAAAAAACATGTAAAAAGGAAAATGCATAATAATATTATATCCAAGTTACAATGATTACTTGATGCAGGAGCATGTGACTTGGAGGAAAAATCTTCAAACTTATTCAAAAAATCCAAAAAAAATCTACAGGAAAGGGAGTGGGGTCCTTTAGCCAGCAGTTTCCATGCTTTTCGAGTTTAAGATAGGGATAGAATTAAGAATACAAGCATTTTGTAATAATTGCTCATAGATAAGCGATAATAAGTTTTATACATGATTGCTTTAAAGCACTCTATGTAAAAGGCATGCTTTTGTATGGATAAGGACAGAGAGGGCTTATCTATTGTTTTAAATAAGAAATAACGGGACTCTCAGCGTTAGTCAGGTCGGAGACATAGTCATCTTCAAAAACCTCCCTCTGTGTATTTGATTTGATGGTTCCCTGTTAATTGATATTTTTATGCATGTATCAGTTCTGGTTCTTTGTTTCTGCATTTATTAATGGTGATTCAATCTTTGTTTTCCAATTAATACCTAAGCGTAGGCTTGTTGGATTGTTTTTTCTTCATATCAGCAAGCGTAGGCTTCTTTAAGTGCTTTATAGAGTTCCACGGCCAAAACTCTGTTTACACAAGAAATCATGAATTTACTTAGTCAGAATCGAGTTCCAGATTTGAAATTTTATTGGTTCTGGTTCATACCCGTATTGAGTCTGAACCTTATCGCATCAGAGAATCGCAAGTGGAGTGGGGAGGTCCTTTGGTACCCCGAAGTCCAAAACCCCGACAGTCAGGAACCGAAATAATATAGAGTAGGCGGATAATTTATCGGGTTCGTAAGTGTATCACATTGCAATCTTGGAGCGGGAAGAGACAAGCCTTGGAATAGTGGGATCGCCGATTGCAACCTCTAATAACACTACGTGTTATCGCATCGGAGGAAGGAGCATTGGAAGGGTCGATTAACCCTCGATAGTGTATTTTGTTCCTTTGGAACAAAATCCCCACCGATTGTGTATTTTGCATTGAAAACGCAGTCTCTTCATTTTTAAAGCGCCGATAACGTTTTTGTGTAATTCTTTTGGAATCAGTCCCAGTAGATTATAAGGGCTCTATGTAATAAATTGTGGCAATAACAAGGATTGGGGTTCTAGAGGAAAACCCATGAGGCTATTAGTTTAACAATAAATGACCGATACGTCAATTCAAGCAAAGGGAGAAATTTGGTCAAATATTGAAGAAATTGTAGACATATTTTGGAGGTTGTATATATTATCTGCACCCAGGTCACCATTAGTGGTATCAAAGCAACTAGTTAACACTGAATTGAATCTCAGAAGAAGGAGAAGGAAAGTTACTATGGCTTTCAGATTTGGAAGAGGACGAGGAAGTGGTGGAAGAGGATGGCCTGTTGCAAACGCTAAAGTAATGGAAGCTGTGCAACAGATACAATCTAGATTGGATGCATTAACAACAGGAAAAAACATAGATGATGGAGATGTTAGTGAACCTGAGGTTGAAGCTACAGAGGAGGAAGTTGTAGCTGTTACTCCTGAGATGAGGTTCTTTCAGTAAGTATTGAGATCCACAGCTAGGCCAAAGACCGAGGTGTCAATGTTTGAAGGAGGACTGGATTAATGGCATGGAGAAATTCTTCGACTATGAAGAAACAAAATATGAGAAGAAAGTAAAGTTTGTTGTCACCAAGTTAAAAGGCCATGTGGCGCTTTGGTGGGATGGTGTGCAGGCAAAAAGAAGGAGACTTGGCAAGCAACCTATCACTAATTGGAGAAAGATGGTAGCAAAGCTAAGAGGTAAGTTTCTGCCAAGTAATTATCAACAAACCTTGTGTAGATAGACGCAAAATCTTAGACAGAGGTTTTTGACAGTGAAAGAATACATACACAAATTCTACAAGGTGAGCATAAGAGCTGGAGAAGCCCAGGATATATATGATAAGGTCGCTAGATATATGAATGGCCTTAGGATGGACATTCAAGATGAAATAAGTATATTGTCTCCAAAAACAATAGAGGAAGCTTATCAGATAGCACTGAAAGCTGAAGAAAAAATCATGAGGAAGCAGTCTGCCATAGGGAGAGGAAGTTAATTGTGGTGGAATCATCAAGGCATATGTAGTTAATGGTAGAGGCCTAAATATTGAAGAATGTTGGACAAGCAAGCTCTAATTATTTTTGGAACTAATTGTACATCTGAAGCATTGAACAATGCATAATCTTGTGAAGATATTCAAGTAAGTTAATTACTCATTTTTATTAAGAATATTGAAGGGTTGGTGTCCTAGGGGTTGGAGCCTCTAAAAATCAAGGTTGGAGCCTTGAAAAGGATAGGGTTGAAGCACTAGAGGTTGGAGCCTCACAAAGGTCCAAGTTGGTGCTTGGAAACAGGTTGGAGCCTGGAATGTTGAAGGGTTGGTGCCCTCAAACATCATTGTACTCAAATTTTTGTAAAAGAGGATTGGTGTCCTCACTTGTTTATAATAAAAACATTATTGTTTATTTTTTCTAATTATCTTTGTGAAGAATCTTAATTAGTAATTTTAACAATTGAAAAGAAATATTGGTTCACCCCTCTCTTAGTATTTCCAACAAAGATAACTCTCAGTCAAAGCATGAATACCTATATCAGTGTGAGACATATTGTTGTGGTGAAGAAGGAAGGCTCCAAACTTGAAGAATAGGAAAAAATTTGGAGAGTGGTTGTAGTCACTACAACACCAGGCAGGGCCCCCCTAGTCTATAATGCACTTAAATGGATGTTGTATATACATGGTGTGATTCCCTATGATTTATTTTTAGTTATAGTTTTAATGTTATGAAGGGTTATTTCACGTTCTTTTGTTACGGTAAATTTATATTATCAATTTCTTTATGAGTATTGCATCTTGAATTTGTTGAAATGGTATTGTGTGTGAAGGGCTCTTCTTGCAAGTGTTGAGAAGCTAATTACCCATGGATCTACGAGTTGGTTGAGAGATAGCCTTAGGACTCAGATGTGTAGTTCTCTTCAACTGCATGGTTTTTTTCATTGTAGCATGAGTGTGAATTGATTGAGAATTTTTTACTATTGCTAGATGTGTTGAATATTGATGAATATAAATTTTGTTGAATATTTGTTAACTGAGAGAAGCATAAAATCATGTCCAGTATTTTTTAATCAAATGTTGTAACACGTGATAGTCTTCAGTTCATAACTAATCATGCATATATCGTGTATGTGCTTCATCAACTTGCGTGCTCTAGTCCATAATTTAATGAACTCACAATTTAGGCAATTGAATTTCCCATCAACTTGATAACATGTTAATAAATGGAGTGGTTCTTACTACACTACTTGTGGAAATTATTGAAATAATTTATCAAGAAATCTATGTAAACCTATTCATGCATCTTTAATTTACCATGCTTTATTCTATATTATGGTCTTTAATGTTTCCCCAATAAGGATACCAAAGTCCGTAATATTATGAAGCATAAGCAAAATATGTGTGGGAATTAGTTTACTATATAAAATTAAAGGACATTCTAATGTAGCATATAATATTCTCCTATGACGTAAATCCACTTCACAATCTGTTAACAATTTTAATTGAAGCAAGTGAAATGGTGTGGGCTTTGTAACTATGTACACTCAATTACAATTTTAATTCAAACAAGTAAAATGTTGTGTAAACGAAAAAACAATCATGTCACATATCTTATCTATTACAGACAATTAAGAAAACATTTCATAAATAAATAAATTCTTCAAATGAAACACTCTTCGCATAAACAAATCACACTGCATAAATTAAACAAATTGCATAAATCAAATTGTATGATATGAATTAAATTGTAAGAACATTAAATTAATTTAGAATTTAAATAAAGAAATCAAAACTTAAAGTAAAATGAATGGCAATGAAATTCCCTATGTAGTGGATCCTTGTTGCAAGGTTCCTTGTTGTCTATGAAGATCTCAATACTGCACTGAAGCCAACTATTCTATTCTTCATAAGAAACCATAAATACAAACTATGTGAGAAGAAATTTAAGAAGTTTTATTTATTTTATCATAATATGGACATATGCTCGAAGAGTCCTCCTCTTTAAAATGGAGAATGCACTCTTATTTATACAAAAAAAAGATAACCAATAATAAATTAAGATCCACAAATCTCTCCTGGATCCGCATATTTATCATGTGGTTATAACGAATTTCTAATAAGTAGGAAGTGATGTCTCGAAATATCTTTCCACCAATCTCTTTGAAATAATTGACAAAAAATATTCCATGATTCTTCTCCATCCAATATATTTGAGTGATCTTCATCAAATCCTCATGGATCGAAGATGAAATTTGAATTTGGACCTTTGTGGTCAAAATTTGCATTGTTGAAATATCATATATGCCTACCATTGTCACAAAACTCACTCAACTTTCAAATATTAGTGACAACATGTTATGTTTCTAATATTTAATCATAAATTCACTTAAAAATACTAAAATAAATACATTGGAAAATATTGATCCTACTCCCACATATTAGCATTAAATTACAATAAAAAAAAGCTATAGAAGAGTGGAATATGTCTAAAAATCAAGAAAAAGGTTGGTAAAAGGATGGCACTTTGGTGGCCCAAAAATCAACATAAAGGAGAAGAGTTATTCCTATAGTAGTAAGCATGGTGCCAACACAATTTGGCGCTCTTCTAACTTATCAATGCATATGCCAAAAATGGTAGGGTATAAGGGAAACCCTTGGTTGAATCTGATATTGCATTTAGTTTCTTTTGACCAACCCTTAGCGGTCATAAACTTGAAAATAATATTCTCATGCAACTTTGTCACGAAAAATCTAAACTTAAGAGGAACCATTATGTTTCCCATCTTCTTCCACAATTTTGTCCTAGGAACAATTTCAAAATCTTTTAAAGTTAACAAAACAATAGAAGAGATTAATTTTATTATGGCGACAATCCTATGTAATGATCATGGGAGTAATAAGGTGTTCCACAATTAAATGATTGGATTTTTAGCCATAGGTTAATCCATTTTTCCAAAAGAAAAAATTTACAACTTGGCTAAATATTAGCTAATCATAATGGTCCTAGAACTAGAAAGAATTATCCTCACTTTTAAAAATAGGGAAAATGAGACTTTGTGTCCAAAGCTTAGGGAAGCCTTGCTTCACTAACGAATTAAAGAGCTTGTGTATGTGAAGGAAGAGGATAGGCCCTCCAGTTTAATTTTTTTAGATTAGTAGTCTTTAATCTCCTTATCATTCCCATTAATAAGTAGCTTAAACCTAAACTCAATGTATTCCAAAGAAAAGATATTAAGTTTTTACTTCATTTCTCTATTAAATTAAAAGTAAATAAGATTTAATGTGACTAAACCAACATAGATCCATCTTAACTCTAGAGAGATCTAAATGAAGATAAATATATGTTTGTTTTTATTAATATTTTTTATTTGTATATACATTTCACCTCTTTATATATATATATATATATATATATATATATATATATATAGATATATATATATATATATATATATATATCTCGGGGGGATGGGGTAGGGGTTTTATATATTTATTTCTTAAATTTAAATATGAATTTTTGGAATATCATGGTTATAATTTTGATTTATATGGTAAAATGAATTTTAATTTATAATTGTTATTTATATTTTATATTTTTATATTGAACTTTTTTTAATTATATATTGATTAATTGAATTTATTAATATTTTAAATATTTATTAATTATATGTTTCAAAATATTCCAAATATGAATCATTGTTATTCACTCACTTCGACCTCGAAGGGAATGTAGCCCCGCAACCCACTAGCGGGGCCTGACCCTAAGGGCTTCGGGGAGATTGGACCCTGTGACCTCTTGATGGCGAGGCATTGATTTTTGACCAACTGAGCTAACTCTTGGGGCTCTCTCACACACACATATATAACAGTTATGTGTGTGTGTGTGTGTCTAAAATAATGGATTTATTATTTTTATTACTTTTAAAATTGCTTCAATATTATGTTTTATTTTTAGTATTATTTGATTTTAATACTACAAACTCAACTGATTTGGAGAGGAGTTAAACTTATGACCTCTTGAAACTAAACCAATTGTTTTAATATAAAGTATCTTTCATTATAATAATGAATAACATTGTTAATATAGCATAGATAAAATTATGTTTAAATAAGTTATATGTATTCATATAATTAAATGATAAATATAAATATTATTATTATTAAATAACAAAAAAACTAAAAAATATATTATTAATTACACCTAAGGTGTTCTCTTTTTGAAAATGGTTGAGCTAGACATTGTCTACCTTTTTCATCTCCATTTGACATGAGTCAACTTTAACTTAAGAAAAAAAGAAGTTGCACATCTTATTGTAAAATGGACCATTTTGTTAAATAAAATTTTATTGTATAGAAATGATGTTATAAATAATAATGAGGAACCTATCATGGAGAAACTTATTAGAATTGGAATAACCTCAAATCCCTAGGAAATTGGTGGGTGGAGAGCCATGCGGCACAAATCTAATTTTTTAAATTTATTAAAAGTAACGGACCATTTTGTTAAATAAAATTTTCTTATATATAAATACATGCTATAAATAATTATGAGGAACTTATCATGGAGGAACTTATTAGAATTAGAATAATCTCAAATCCTAGGAAATTGGTGGGTGGGACCCAAGTGGCATGATTGTAAAATGGACCATTTTTCTAAATAATTTTTTTTTGTCTATAAATGAATGTTATAAATAATAATGAGGAACTTATTAGAATTGGAATAATCTCAAATCCTTAGGAAATTAGTGGGTGGGGATCCACATGGCACAAATCTAATTTTTAAAATTTATTATAAGTAATGGACAATTTTGCTAAATAAAATTTGCTTATATATAAATGAATGTTCTAAATAATAATGAGGAACTTATCATGGAAGAACTTATTAGAATTGGAATAATCTCAAATCCCCAGGAAATTGGTGGGTGGGGAGTCAAGTGACATAAAAAATAACACATAATATGAACACCAATCAACATACAAAGATACACACGCCCACCTAAAAGTGAAGCAAAAAAAAACATAAGAATAAATCAACCCCAAATTCATAAATGCAATAGTTGGATATTTCTTGGTTTTAATATTGTGTCGACCAAGATCAAGGCACCCATGTTCTCACAATGGGTAGCTTGGAGGTCCACATTAACCAGTTATGAATTCTTATCAACAACTATTAGGTAGAGCCATGTTGCACAAATCTATTTTTTTTAAGTTTATTAAAATTAATGGACCATTTTGTTAAATAAAATTTGTTTATATATAAATAGATATTATAAATAATTATGAGGAACTTATCATGAGAAACTTATTAGAATTAGAAAAATCTCAAATCCTAAGAAAGAGGTGGGCAGGAGACAAGTGGCATGATTGTAAAATGGACCATTTTGCTAAATAAACTTCTCTTGTCTGTAAATGAATGTTATAAATAATAATGAGGAACTTATCGTGGAGGAACTTATTAAAATTGGAATAATCTCAAATCCCTAGGAAATTAGTGGATGGGGAGCTGAGTGGCGCAAATCTAATTTTTTGTTAAATTTATTAAAAGTAGTGGACCATTTTGGTAAATAAAATTTTCTTATATATAAATGAATGTTGTGAATAATAACTAGGAACTTATAGTGGAAGAACTTATTAGAATTGGAATAATCTCAAATCCCTAGAAAATTGGTGGGTGGGGAGTCAAGTGGCACAAAAAATAACACATAATATGAACACCAATCAACATACAAAGATACACATGGCCACCTAAAATGGAAACAAAAACAAAAAAAACATAAGAATAAATCAACCCCAAATTCATAAATGAAATAGTTGGATATTTCTTGGTTTTAATATTGTGCTCACAAAGATCAAGGCACCCATGTTCTCACAGTGGGTAGCTTGGAGGTCCACATTAACGAGTTATGAATTCTTATCAATAACTATTAGGTAGATGGAAAGAATTTAACCTCCATGAAATATATATTAACAAAATTATTAACAATGTTAACATTCAAGTGATGGAAAAATTATCATAAAAAGTTTCCATTTAATCAAATTCACTTTTAATTAGCATTATTTAAAAAAAATCGCATTTAAAACGTTATATTAATAAAAACTTGATAACCTTACTTTTTACCATTATATTATATATTTAAATTACTAAAAAATAAGGAATAAATATGCCTCACAATAATATGACATTGAAAATAAACATAAACAAGGCTCATGCAACAAACCAACACACAGTGATTTTAGTCATTTCTTGTGTGAAATTACATTTTTGGTGTCCCATTTCCCACAAGGACCTATGGTGATCTTTGTCCTCATTACCTTGCATGTTATAGCTTGGATATAATATGTATATAGGATTTTGGGATAGTGGTATGATTGGAAAAAAATTGATTTAGTGAGGTGGTTCAAGCACTATTTCAAGTCTAAACACATTTCCTACCCTCCATCCTCCACGCTTTAGGTTGTTATATTGAACATCATATGCATGTTCAATTCCTTCGGTCTATCTTTGCACCTTTAGGGGAAATTGCTAGTAATATTCATTTTTTCATGGATGTATATTAGTTTATATGATATGTGGTTATTGTAGAACTATAAGAAAATATTTTAATATGATATCAATATAATTTAGAGTTATATGGTTTGTATGCTTAGATTGTAAGGGAGTATTCATTATGGATAGTAAAGTTTGGATGTGATTTTAGTAACATTTAAGTTTTAATATATATATATATATATATATATATATATATATATATATATATATATATATATATATATATATATATATATATATATAGATGACATATAAAATGTATAAAATGGTAAGTAGATGATTTAATGTAATTTAATCATTTTTTATATTTAAAAAGAATTATATTAACTCATATGATTCTTTGTTAAAGATATATTTTATTATTAAAATAATTGAGCCGGGAGGCTTATTCTACAACCTAGTGTGAGGGTGTAACACCCCAAAATGCATAAAAATTATTGTGGTTACTAAGTTGATCCTTATCATTTGTTACTTTAGTTTTATTACAATATGATGTTAAATAATAAGTGACTGAGGCTTGAAGGCCAAGAAACATATATTTGGTTACCTAAATTATTGGTAATTAGGAGTCTAGATACTTTAACAAAAATTGAAATTGTTTACATTAATTTAAAGAAATAGTTATAGAAGAGAGTTACCCATCCACCCTGAAGGGAGATTTAGATGGGGGGAAAGGATCCAGGATATATCCTAGAGCTTGGTGGAATAAACCAGTAGGAGAATTCTCAAGAACAATCAGAAAAAAGGTAGAGGACTTGAGGCGGGACAGGATTTCAGAGGCCCAAGGTACTTGACTGTAGTTGGAAATATTTAACTATGAACCAAAGAAAGTGCTCGAGGGAGGGTCTATATGTAATTTCCAGACTCGTGGCTAGGAGGAGATACTTTCCAGAAAGGATTGAATATTACAAGTTGCTATTATTGAAGAGATAAATATCATAGAAAGTTCCATTAAGAATTAATGATGTACTATGAAAAAATGATTTAAATGACAAAATAGGACTTCTCATTACGAAATGACGCTAGAAGAATTACCTATGTATAGAATGATTAAATGAATAAATTCTTTGAAACCGCATTAAGACATAGAATGGAAATCACCAGTTACGCAGATAAAATAATAGACAGTATATGATGTTAATGCATGAAAGATATAGCAAGTAATTCTAGTACAGTATGGAGAATAACCTTATACAGTAATTAAACAAACATACACTCTTAAAGTGTTAAGTGTATTTCTCGTATAATAAATAGTGGGACAATCTATGTGAAACCCTATATGATTACTATCAAATTCATTTATGTATTATGCTATAGAGTCAAACAAATATTGGTTAATACACCATAAACCATTACAGGAATAACTCAAGGTTACTCATTGTAAAAGTCATGTTAACAAGGAAATATTCGGGAGATGTCGAATGAGTATATGTGCTGCAATAGCAATAAACCATGCGAAAAGTTACAAGCCTACGTCAGAGATGGAAAGTGTAAAATACTGCAAGTCATTCCAGAAACTAGGTGACTCCTAGTATAAACAAACTCTAAACAAATTATTCTGGAAGGGCTGAGCAAACTATGACAAATTCGCTAAATTTTTAATACTCTGAGTAAGAGAACATAGGCAATCTCGGCCCATCATTAAATGAGAAATGATACAACTAGAATATCATTTAAATACTGAAACGCATAAGTTTAACTGCATATATATATTTTACTGTAGAAATAGCTTACAATTCCAAAACGGCTCAAATGGGTCGATATGACCAAAACCCTCAAAGTCCATTCAAGTAGATAACTTAACACAAAAATAAGGCACAATAGAGAAATATCCATAGAAACTCATGGTCGATCAAGAACTGATAATTCTCCAAATTACTTGTGCCATGCACAAAGTTTGACTATTATATTAAATAGTTAATTAATTAAGAACCAAAAATCTAAGTAACTCTTAGCAAAGAGCTCGATTCGATGCACAGGTCCTATGTGATTGAGTAGATAATATTTTCATAGCTAAATAGTTATGCACCAGAGATAATTTGTGCCAACTTGGAAATGACCATTGAATTCGTAAGCCCCTAAAATTTTAAGGAACGTTTTCCAAGCTTTCATGAACTGAGCAGACAGGGGAAGGTGCCTGCAATATCCGCAAACAAGCAAGAAGTTAGTATGAGGTTAACCGACAGTGAAATTTACAAATGCATTATGCTAGAAAGAGGAATAATTCATACCTGAAACTAGAGGGTTTCTGCATCGAGCAACCCACCTGCAAATACATCAAACCTCATTAGTTAATGGATTCAAATTTGAAAGACTATAAATAATCAGGAGAAAACCTAGTGGTTTATGAGCTTACCCCCCAAAAAGGATTGTTGGAGCAGAGCCTCTTCTGTAGCTTTGGAAGACCATTGAAATACCCTAGACAGAGGCAACGACCCTTCAGTCTCGATACCATATGGAGTTCTAAATAAACTCATAAAATGCAAACTATCAACACTGCTTGAAGTCACATTGGCAGGGTTACTTGTCTTCACTAGACGGAACATTGTAACCAAGGCAAACTGCAGAAGGATTAGTTGTCGGTTTGAGACCTTCACCAAACAATACTATGACACAATAGAAAAAACCCGAGGTTGATGAAAACAATGAATCCACCAAGTGTTGGGCACGAGAAAGTAGTTAGGGGGTTAAACCCTAAACCCTCCCCACCGTCGGATCACCTAGACGAAACTAGCGAAGATAAAGCAAGACAGATGTCGGAGGAGATTAGAACCAGTTGGTAGATGCATGAAGCATCCTTGGTTGTCATCATGTCACGTGTACCAGCATGCGAGGATCAACTAACCAAAGTCTGGGAAGGAATGGCTAACCCACCGGAGGCCATGTGAGCATTAAACACTGACCACCGTATAAACCTTATGGACTGTGTAATATAAAATCACACATGAAATATGCATAAGTGTTTTCAGGTGCTACAGGTTGTAATCAATAAGTATTAATGACTTCCATAGATTGTTACAGGAATTAATATCCAAGGTCGAATATGGTTCTGTGTAAAAACATTTTTTTATTATTATATTTCTTTCTTAGGTTTTAGTTTTATGACTGTTACAAATGGTATCAGAGCTCAGGTTCGTACACTAAGACTCTCTTGGATATATATATATATATATATATATATATATATATATATATATATACTTGAAATGAATGTGTTTTTTTTATATATAAAAAAAAAATATTTAACTAAATAAATGTATGTGTGAACATGGAGAGACCTCATCAATAAAAGACAAAGGTCAAAATGCAGAGGAGCCCAGGACCACATGACCCACCAGAAACAATGTATGTGAATGTTAATCCAGATATTTTGATACAACTGGGCAAGGAATCCTGTCAATATAATGTGGTGTTACTCGAAATTGTTTAGTAGCTGCGTACTGAAATGGAAAATTTAAGAATAGACAATGAACGACTACATTTGGAACAGGAGAAAATTCTCAAAAGTCTGTCCAATCAATAGAATCAACGACATCCAGACCCCAGTGCTAAAGACTGGGAGAAGACCCCAACAGTTTAGCGTGGAGAAGAAAATATTGAGTCATCTAAAAGACATGGGGAAGATGAAGAAGGACGCTTAGACAATGTCTCCAACTAGCGCAAAACAAAAACACAGAAATATGAATTACAAGGAGAATTTAAAAAGATTAAACCATCACTCTTTGAAGGGGAATCTGAAGAGGAAATAGAAGCATGTTAATTCATATGGGCAAGTATCTTTCATATTTATGAGTACACTAATAAGTTGAAGGTACAATTGGCAGTTTATCAGCTAAGGACTAAGTCTACCCTTTGGTAGGAGGAAATAAAAATAGTAAGGAAATTTGACAAAGAGTGGGTTACATGGAATGAATTTCAAAAACATTTCAAATACAAGTATCTAACTGAACGTTATTATGAAGAAAAAGAAACATAATTTCACGAGTTAAGATTGGGAACCTTAAGCATGAACACTGTAAACTTTGAAACGGGAACTATAAACTCAAAATGCGAACTCTGGCCAAAAAACCCCGAAAAAAGATCAAAAACAGTGCTAAAAACGAAAAGTGTGTATACTGGAATGATGGTTTTTTTTTTAAGGTCAATTTTGAACATGTTTTAAAAATGGCAGTGAAAACGAAATTTTCGGGAAAAATACAGCTTGAAAACGAAAAAGTGATGATACTGGAATGATGATTTTTTTTTAGGGTCAATCTTGAAATTTTTTAAAAAATGCTAGTAAAACCAAATTTTTATGTGCCAAACAAAGTTTTTTATGAGGAAAAAAACACACTAATGTTTTTCGTAGAATATCATTTTTCTTTCCTAAGTATAAATTCAACATATTTTCAAGCATAACATGCTAGATACAAAAGAAATTGAATTTTTTTCAACCATAAAATTAAAAAACCATGACATTATGAATAAATTACATCACTAAATGAATTCAAAAGTCATTATTTGTATATTGAATGAAACATACATTATATATCTAATTCAATGTTGCATTGTAGATATTTTAAACAATAAAAATTATCATAATTAAGAAATAATCCAACAACATAAAAGTGGCTCATAACTTCTCATTTAACACCATATGGAAATCAAAAATTTTATTTCAAGATATGATGCATTCATCAGTTATATAAATTGTCTTAAACAATGATTCAAAATCACTCATATTTTCTTGCACACCATTAGAATTCACATCTTCAAATGAGTGACTGGATGCTAATAAAGATGTTCCATATTCTTCTCTGTCATCAACTAGTGCCCCATCTGAGTCCACATGCATGCCCACCATTTCAGGTTTCAAAATTCTTCTAGATCTATGAATGGTTTCAGCAGACTCCCATCTCAACATTGTTCCTTCTGGTAACAACCTTTTCAGAATCTTTATCGTCTTGAAGCAAAGAGTTCCTCTCTTTGTTAAATTGAATTCATAAACAAGTATGTCAACATCCTCCAATTTTAATATGTCTGTGCGGCAGCGATTTATATTTGTACCCTTTCTTTTTCTCTTTCGACCATTTTTCTTGTCAACTACCATCTCTGACTTATACACACCATTGAATGGGTGTGTATTTGTGGCATACCAATGTACTTCAACACTTGTAACATCCTCATTTTCTATAAATACCTTTATAACTTTAGCAACCCAGAATGGATAGCCATTGGGATCTCCATATGCTAGCACTGCGATCATGCAGCCCTCCTTAATATCATGTACTGAACCCCTGTAGAGGTCTTCCATGGCTTCACGTTGTGCATGAGATCTTTTGGAACCAATATACATCTCTCTTTCCTCTACCTATGAATAATTAATAATACCTTGAGATTGTTGTTGTTCAACAATGTTTATTTACTCATGTTCATTCGACACATTTTGTGGCCAAATAAATGGATTTTTCAAAGGTGTATCTTCATTTGTTGTTGTTGAAATGATATCACTTTGATTATTGAAAAATGACTCCCACCAATCTGAATCAACAATGTCAAAGTACTCATCTGTATATCTAATACATTTTTTAATTTCTTCTAGGAAATCAGAATAATTTATATCTCTATTTTGTCTGTGTGCATTATGAACTTCACCAACTGATTGTAATAACAATATTTTTTATGAAAATATTGGATGATCTAGAATGAACTTCAAAAATTGCAAACCTGGTGACGGTGCCCATTTTGCAGTAGTTGAATACTTCTTGCCCCATATTAGTGTTTTCCCATCATTTTTTTGATACGAAATTGATGTTGGAAGCTAATGTCATTAAGTTATTCAATGCATTTCCCCTCACCATATGCTCACACAATAAACCTTCTCATGTCAACAATTTCTTCCAACACATCAAAAGTAGGCTCTGGCATGTATGATTTCTTAATACATTCAATTAATGATGGCAAGCTCCCAACTTCCTCCTCCCCAATGTGACTGAAAAAAAGACTGAACATCTGATCAATATGGTCATGAGTGTTCCCAACAAGAAGGAAACCAACCTTTACCTTTTGAAAAATTCTCAATTCAACAAGCATGTTTAGGTGTGCCCAACAAGAAGGAAACCAACCTTTACCTTTTGAAACATTCTCAATTCAACAAGCATGTTTAGATATCCAAAAACAACCTGATTTTTGTTTTCACGGCAAGTGCTGTCCAATTGTAGATACAAAAGTTCAGGAAGATTACCAGACCAATGAGAAAGCACATCATGAGTTATGGTTATGGTCAGATTTGCATCATTACGAATATTTGGAGCTGTGAAGTACACCCTTGGCAACATTTTCTCATTGAAGACCATACAACCGACCAAGTGATACTGAATAAAATTTTCCTCCTGTAAATTATTGGGTGTGTGAACAAAATGTGGTAAACGTGTTTTCTTCTGGTCCATACCATCAATTATCGAACTCAAATATTTATTCGGATTATTATAACACTTCTTTCGATGCTTGTACAATTTTTTCCTTTAGTTTGTTTGTTTTTCGCGATGCTCCTGAAGTTCTTTGACAATTGAATCTACACAACATAAAAGAAATCCATTAAGCAATATGTTTTCATAGTTGATGACTATACAATTTTAAAAGTTAAAGTTATGAATGCTTACCTCTTTCTGGCCCTTCACATTTGTCCCTTTTTTATTTAAGAGAAGCACATGTACAGTAAATCCCCATCCTTGTCTTCTTAGGAATACAGACATTGTTGAATTCTTTCTCCCATACCTTCACAAAATATTGATATGTAATAAACCGGCCATGTCCCTCAGCACCTTCTGCATATTATTTGTATAAGTTGTAGATTCCTCACCTTGAAAAATTATCTGGAATATGTATTATCTCTCTATTTGGCATACACTCTCCATGCTTTGAAAAGAAATCTTTCATCCATGACATTGCAGTATTTGATAATGGCCCAAACTGTCTTTTATGATGTACTTCTAAATAAAATGTGGGATCCTTTTCAAAATTTTCTTGAATTCTTGAGAGATGAAAATTCCCAATCGAATGAAATATTTTGAAATTTTTTCTACAGATAAATAAAGTCCTAATACAATAATCATAACCTGAAAATGTAGATTGCATGCACCCAACTAAATATGAATTTTTCATTCTTTTATTCATTGACAAATATCTCTTCCTACTCTCTAATGAAAATTTGAAATCCATACGTTTCAAGCAATCTTTTTGGCAACATTCAATTGAAATGAGAGCGATGATAGAACTTCTTCTCGTTAGATATTCTGCTCTACCCCTTGTATAACTAGAAAATCTTGCATTGATACGAAAAGGTCTGCTCCTACTCCTCGATACAATATTTCTTGGCAACATCTCCATCATTGGATCATCATTTTTATAAGGATTTTCATCATCATTAAGAGGAATGTTATCCAAACTATGATCAGCTATGCATTTCAAATACTGACTTGGAGGATATTCTTCATCTTCCCCTTCTTCAGTGCTACTGTCATAGTCCTTAGAATTAGAACTGAATGGAAAATTTGACTCGATGTTTAATGGATATTCTTCCTCATGTGCATTGTCAGTGCTGCTCTCATAGTCCATAGAATTAGGACTACGTCGAAAATGAGACTATTTACTTACAAAAGATGCTACATCCTATCCTTTGTCACTACTACCTTTATACTCATTAGAATTAGGACTAAGTGCATCATCCTGTCCTTCATCATTGCTGCTCTCATAGTCCTTAGAATTAGGACTAAGAGGAAATTGTGACACTCCATTCTTTTGAAATTCATCATCATGTTTTCATCATTGTTTCTCTCATAGTCCTTAGAATTAGGACTAAGTGGAGACCGTGACACTCCAATCTTTTTAAATTCATCATCCCGCTCTTCATCACCGCTGCTCTCATAGTCCTTAGAATTAGGACTAACTAGACATCGTGACACTCCATACTTTTGAAATTCATCATCATGCTCTTCATCACTACTGCTCTCATCATCCTTAGAATTAGGACTAAGTGGACACTTTGACACTCCATTCTTTTGAAATTCATTATCATGCTCTTCATCACTGCTGCTCTCATAGTCCTTAGAATTAGGACTAAGTGGACGCCGTGACACTCCATTCTTTTGAAATTCATCATCATGCTCTTCAACATTGCTGCTATCATAGTCCTTAGAATTATGACTAAGTGGACACTGTGACGCTCCATTCTTTTGAACTTCACCATCATGCTCTTCATCATTGTTTCTCTCATAGTCCTTTGAATTAGGACTAAGTGGACACCATGACACTCCATTCTTTTGAAATTTGTCATCAAGCTCATCATCACTGCTTATTTCATAGTCCTTAGAATTAGGACAAAGTGGAATCTGTGACTATTTATTTAAAATTCTCCATCCCCTCTTTCATCAGTGTTGGTCTCTTAGTCCTTAGGATTAAGACTAAGTGGAAGAATTGACTTTCTATTCATAGTAGAAGAATTCCCGCTATATTCATCAATATGAATAGAGTTGTTACGCAATGAAGATGTTGATGTTGTATAAATCGAAACTTCACTATTAGGACAATCCATCCCTTTCAAATAGAAGATGTTGAATGATACAAATGGAGAGTCTCCTAAAGATATTATATAGCTTAGAGAATGAAATTTTCCCTCGAAAAAGTTTCGAGAAAATATTTCCCTCCAAAAAGTTTGTTAGATTTATTTCCCTTCATTATTCTATTCTACAATTTATTGAAAAATGTAAACTAATTTTTTTATGAAATAAATCATTATAGTTAAAATTGTAAACTACAACTTCTACATTAATTATTTTAATAGTTAATGTATAAAATATTTACTAAACAATTGAATGTTTTTTTTAATTTTTATAATTCATTTAAAAAAAAATTAATCCCACATTCACCCCGCTGTAAAACAATTCCAAAATATTCACTTTATCATAATTTCCTTCGTCGCCATAAAAAAATTAACATGTTAAATTTTTTTAAAACAAATTAATACAACATTAACCATACGGTAAAACATCTCCGTAATTTCACCTATATATTGAATTCCATTATCACTATTACTCACATCACATCAATATTTTTTGAGGTTCGTTGAAAGACTTGGAACGAATTTGTGGACCAGCTACATTGCTATCAACAACATATTCAACGAAGAATTCTTGCAATTGAAAGGTTAGTTAAATTTCTTTCCTTGAAAATTTTCATATTAAATTAGTTTAATGAAGTAGATTTTTTTTTTTAATTAATATGTTTTGTGAGCCAAATTAACCAATACGTCCGTCGTGAGCATGGTGGGCCTGGTAAAGCTCACGACGGTAGCCCACTTTGCACCACCCTGATAGCCCACTCGCCCGCCCGGTGGGCTGTTCATCGATTTCGGGAATCGCCCAATAGCTACCCCGGGCGGGCGAGTCGACCGTCGGGGTGGCGCGGGGTGGGGCTGTGGCACACCACCCCGCGCCACACGGCAGCCCGCCCGCTCGCCCGGGGGTTGTTTGGCGATTCCCGAAATCGCGAGTGGGCAGGCCGCTGTGGTGGCGCGGGGTGGCTGTAGTACCCCCACCCCGCGCCACCCCGGCAGCTCGCCCGCCCGCCCGGGGTGGTTGTTGGGCGATTCCGGGAATCTCCCAACAGCCACCCCAGGTGGGCGAGCAGGCCACCGGGCTGGCGCGGGGCGAGGCTGCAATCACCCAACCCCGCCGGCGGGCGGGCGGGCTGCCAGGGTGGCGCGGGGTGGGGCCGCCATGGCCCAACCCGCGCCACCCTAGCAGCTTGCCCGCCTGCTTATGGGGGTTGGGTGATTCCAAGAATTGCCTAACCCCCGAGGGAGGGAGGGCAGGCTGCTAGGGTGGCACGCGTTGGGCCGCGGCAGCCCCACCCCATGCCACCCCGACGGCCCACCCGCCGACCCCCAGGGTTGGGCGATTTCTGGAATCCCCGAACCTCGTGGGCGAGCGAGCAGGCGGTTGGGCCGCCTGGGTGGCGTGGGGTGGGGTCCGCGGCCCACCCCGCACCACTCCGATGGCCTGCCCACCCCCCTGCCCGCAGGGGTTGGGCAATTCTAGAGATCACCCAACCCCCGTAGGTGGTCAAGCAGGCTGCCAGGTTGGCACAGGAATTGCCCAACCCCCGCGGGCTGGCAGGCGAGCCACTGGGCTGGCGCGATGTAAGGCTGCCGCAACCCCACCCTGTGCCACATTGGCGGCCCGCCCATCTGCCCCCAGGGGTTGGGCAATTCTCGGAATTGCCCGTCTGCCCGCAGGGGTTGGGCGATTCTCGGAATTGCCCGCCACCCCGCGGATGAGTGGGCCGACGGGGTGGTGTCGGGGGGCTTCTACCATTTCTCCTGAGATTGATATCCTTCTTTGTTTTCAATCTACCCGTCAAGGGGGGCGCAAAGGGGTAGATTGAAGATGGAGAATGAGATCAATATCAGGAGAAATGGAAGAAGTTGTTGTCGCAGCCCCCCTCATGCCACCCCGCCCGGCAGGCTTCCAGAGTGGTGCAGGGGAAAGGCTGTGGCAGCCCCCTGTACCACCCTAGCGGCCACCCCGCGGGTGGGCGGGCTGCCGCAGTGACGCGTTGGGAGGCTGTGGTAACAACTCCTACCATTTCTCGTCCCATTGATCTCCTTCTCCGTCTTCAATCTACCCCTCAGCCTCCCCTTTGAGGGGTAGATTGAAGATGGTGAAGGTGATCAATGTGGGGAGAAATGGTTGAAGTTGTTGCCACAACCTCCCCCCTCGCCACTTCGGCGGCCTGCCTGCCTGCGGGGTCGCGGACGATTTTCTTAGTGTTAATATTTTTTTAATTTCAATTATCTAATTATACAAATTAAAAATTTATGATATATTTTCATTGTTAATTTAAGCTAATATGTTTTTGTTATTTATTGATCTATGTGTTTCTATTTTTCAGGAAAATGGAATCAAAGAAGATTTCTGTGAATCTTTCTGGACCAAAGACTCTTAAAGGTGCATCTTCAAAAGACACTGGTGAATGAACTCAACCTAAGCTCATGGCTACAAATCTTTCAAGTGCCTCAAATGATAAGAAGATGATTTCATACTGGAAGAATTCAAAAGAAGTGAAATTTCCATCAAAAATCTAGTATGTGAAAGAAAGAGAAAGCCAAAATGTGAATATTTATCTATATATTGATATACCGAATGATAATGGAATTTATGAGGTGATGGGAAGAATCATAGATATGTGTTCGGTATCAGACACTGAAGTTGTTTACATACTTACAAAAGCTCCCAAGTCACATGAAAGGATTAAATACCAACTATCATATTCATTGTATGACACGAGAGAGGTATCTACAAAGTTGTGTAAACAAATCATAAATGAGATGAAACAAAACAACGTAAGTATTGTTATTTATATTTGTATTTTGCATTCTTGAAAGTGTCTCGCTATATTTTTTTAACTTTGTTTTTATTGACATATGATATTTTGTTTGGCAGAATTTTGTTGAAAGCTGTTCAATTAAGTTGGGAGGCATTCATTTTATAGAGCATGATATTATGAAAGTTGTCAGCAGTTTTTACTCAGTGTCAGAAGAAGATATGGAAAACAAGAAAAATGTAGTAATTGATGATGCTACAAAACTACATCCAAAGGATCAGAAAAAAAAGCCTCTAGTGAATAAATCTAGCAAGGGTAGACAAGTTACTTTGAGGACCATGAAGTTGAAACTGACAATGAAGCATATGTTGCCGTTACTGAAGATGGCATTGGAACTGAGAAGAGCCTTAAAAGACTAAAAGTAACAATCCCCAAGAATAAATCTATTGAGAATGTTATGAAGGAGAAAAGTAAAGTTGAAGATTTTGAAGTAGCCATTACCAATAGTCAAGAACCTAGTGAAACTTCAAAAGAAAGTAGAGAAATCATTACACTAGGAGATGATTTAGAGGATGGCAATATCAAAACAAAACAAAATGTCATTCAACAGAATTTACAAAGAGAAACTTAATTGATGGTGGTCGTACATTTCAGCTTAATGTCAGACAAACCTATAAGGCAAGTGAAGGATAATGTCAATATCAAGTCAGAAAGCCACATCATCTGCATGTTCACAACTTGAAGACATTGATGAGGTACAATCCATATGCTTATGTGGTTTCTTGTTGATCCAGTTCAAGTTCCCAACAAAGAAGCATTTGATAAGTTAAAATGTTTTGAATACAATTATTATGTGCTTGGGGGGAACCATTTTGTAGAAGCTCAAAGACGTTTGATGGAGGAATATCCTAATAACCCACGTTTTGAAACAATGAAATGTATCATTTATGCTCGTTTATCAGATACAAAAGCAAAGTTAGTGGCATGTGATCATAATTCAGATAATGAATATAGGATGTCTATGACTTCCATCCAAAGGGTTAGATTTATTCATAGTGAATTTCAAGAAAAATGTGGTGGGGATAGGATAAATGTTACTGTAGATTTCCGAAAGGAATGTTGTATGGAAATAGGCTATCAAATTGAAGAGAAAATCAATTCAAAAGGTGGAAAAGGCGGCAACATTAGTGAGTTATTCAGAGGTGTTGATAACATTTTCCAGTTCGCATATAGAACTGGAGATGTATGGGAGTTGATTAATGATATTTTTAGCATGTGGGAAAACATTGGCATTAAAAATGATAAGGTCAAAAAGTCTAAGCCATTGATATGTAGCAGTAGTAAATCAAGTCCTGAAATGAAGCAGCTTCCAGAAGATATGACTATCACACCTTGGAGAGCAATGCAAGGAGTGAAAGATGAAAAAATTGTCAAAACAATATTATCTCATATGAGGTCAGGGGAATTATCATTGGAGGAGGTCTGAGGAATTTCAAAAGTAAGTTTGTTGAATTATTTTTATTTATTTCTAGATTATAATTTTCTTTTAAATAAAACATGTTGTTCTTGGTAGAATTTGTTATACATATCATTATATTAAATTTTTGTTACTTTATCTATACAGTCACAAATTTTACATGAAAATTCAAGAACAAATGGTTAAATTGTTGAATGAAGATAGTTGGGTTGATGTTGTACGCAACTATACAGATTCAAGTTCTACATCAACATTGAAAGCTTTTTATCTTGCATTTAAAAAGGTATCTTGATTTATACATTAATTTTTATTCATCTGTGTACTAATTTTAATTTATAACTTACACATATATTTGTTTATTTTATAAAAGATGAAGAAGGACGATAATGGAGCACCAGATAGTTTCAGAACCTTTATTGAAAAAATAAAGATTGAAAGACTGAGGAAGCAATGCATTAATAATGTAGAACTTGATCCAACTCTTACTCATTTCATTTGAAATGGGCTAGACACTATTCAATATCAAGTAATACAAGGCGACTGTGAAGAAATTGCTAAACTCATACCTAAAAGGGATTATTCCATAGTTATTGCAGATATTCCCCATGGTTTCAATATTCAAAACATTGACTATGACAGTGATCCTTATACTTATCAAGCTCTTAGTAAAGTGGTTGTGGGATTTGTAGAAGTCACGTCATTACCATTATGGAGATTTGTGACATTTCATTCAGACACACAATTGGCAATGATATTGTCAAGCTTCAAGGGGAAAACAAATTCAAGGATGCAGCTTACATGGTAAGACATTTCAAATGTATATTTGATTAACGTTGAAAAATTAATTTATGTACAAGTTAATTGAAATTTTATTATTTCATGTTATAGGCAAAAGTCAAATCTTCTTAACCGTGAAGATCAAGAATTTATAAATGATTGTGAGTTCATTCATATTGATAGCTAGGCAAAAGATGATAGCTATATGTCTATGATTTTTAATCGAGTAGACAGAAAGAGTCATAGTCAAACACTGACTTATGATGCTGTTGTGAAAAAACTAACATATGAAGACAAAGAAGCAAGAGGAGAGATAGTTAACATTTATCAAAAACCACAATTATTGATTAACTATCTTATAGACATATGTTCAAATGGAGGAGATTGGGTTCTAGATTTATTTTCTGGCTCAGGTAAGTTTTATTATATGGAATTGAATTTTAATATGTTATTTTTTAATCAATATGTCATTGTATAAATTTACTTCATTATTTCATTTGTTCTTGATAATTAGGTACAACACTAGCATGTTGCCTTCAAAAAGGAAGAAATTGCATTGCAATTGAAAAAGATCCAATATAGTGAAATTTCATTCAGCAAAGAATTAATGCTCTTCAATTTCTTCCAGATGCAAAGCAAGAAATTGGGTTGAAGAAAGGGGACTTTAGTGAATCACATGTGGCAAAAGAGGCAAAGGAATCCCAACCACCATTACATGGAATGTTTGGAAAGACATACATTAGGAGATTCACAAACATCAAAGATCCATTAGAAGAGGAAACTGAGCAAAATGAAGCAGAAAATATTGTGGAAGAAGACAATGATAAACCTCTGGAGGATGTAGAGTTTGGATTACATAACATTGTTGATTAAATTTAAGTTATGCTTGGAAATCGAGCTCATTTTTTGTAACTATCAAGTAGTTATACTTGTATTGTTTTGACTTTGACATTTTATGAGAAGAATAAACACTCAATTAATGATGTTATGCGTTCAATATTTGTAATATGTGATTTTCACATTAATTTTTAAGTTAATCATTATTTTTTGAAAAAACAAATGCTTATTATTATTTTTTGACTTGAAATTCATAAAAAAAAATTAAAAATAAAAATAAAAATAAAAAAAGACAGAACTATTATTTAACCATTTTTAGTTAAAATTTTCATATAAAAATTGTGATTTTGACATATCAATTCTAGCAAAAAATTATCAGAACGTGTAGTTTTTTAGTTATATTTATGTTAAAAATGGTTATTTTTATGTCCATTGTTAAAAAATATTGTTTAAAAAAAACTATTATTTAACCATTTTTAGTCAAAATTTTCATATAAAAATTGTGATTTTGACATATCAATTCTAGCAAAAAATTATCAGAACGTATAGTTTTTTAGTTATATTTATGTTAAAAATGGTTATTTTTATGTCCATTTTTAAAAAATATTGTTTTTTAGAAACAATTATTTCATGTGGATTGAAAAATTAATTAACAATGTATAAATATGTAGAATATCAAAAATTCAAAATATCAACCTTCTTCGTTAAATATGCAAAACAATAAAAACCTCACTGCAAAAATTTTTAAATTAAAATAAAAACAAGAAAATATGAAGAAAACTACCACTTCAAAAATTATTAAATTTACAAAATAATTATTTACATTTCATACATTAGAAAATAAAAAAAAATAAAAAATAAAAAACCTTTTAAAAAAAGGGCCTAGTGTAAAATTACCACTTTTTTAAATCAGCATAAAAAACACTACCATTCTAAAACAGAATGTACATAAAAAAATTTATAGTGCCAAAAACTATGCTCTAAAAAACACGTGTTCTACATCACCACTTTCCAAAATCGGGTCACTTTTTTGCTATCTCTACAAAACAGGTAACAATGTGAGTTCCCATTTCAAAGTTTACGTTGTTCATGGATGAATATGTGACACGATTCACTTCCTTGTTGTGCTATGTGCCTTACATGCAAGAGGAAAAGGTCAAAATTCAATGCTTCATTAGTAGCCTACACAACTTTATGAAGGAAAAACTGGAGTTTGACTACGCCAAGACAATGGATGATGCAGTGTGGAAAGCCTGCATTTTCTACCTGAAAATGAAACAGAATAATGAAGGACCTAAAGGAGGGTCGAATAGGAAAAGTAGAAGCCTGATTCCAAACAAACACCTAAAATTTTCTAGTGGGAGAAATGTACAACAAAATCCTCTCAGCAAATTTCTAGCCAGGAATCAGCCCAAAGCTGCATATTCTGAAAACAAACAGTCAGAAGGAGTCACTATATTTGTTAATGACCATTAGTCAAAACCGTCGTTACAATTTTGGGGATGTGGAGAACCCCACTATTACAAAAATTGTCTGCATAAGGCAAGGACAAAACAACTATCAAATATGCAAGAAGCATCCACGGTTGGAGAAGTGGCAAGGAGCATGCCCAAAATTAATGCTGCTTTGGATGATCATCAAGCAGAATATCAACCCACCATGATCAAATGTGAAGGTATGATTGCTAAGGAACATGTCTCTGTTTTATTTGATCCATGTGCTAGTTTAAGCTAGATGTTAGTCCTAAAGTGGTATAAAAGTGTCAACTGCAGAGCGGTAAGTTTCCAAAACCATGGCTAGTTCAATTAGCCACTGAGACAAAAAGAAGGGTAATTGAAAAAACAGAGCAGTGTCCCATAACAATTTCAGGGCAACCCATATACATTGACCTTAATATACTTCCTTTGGGTTCTTATGAAATTCTAATCTGGATGGACTGGTTGGAAAAATGTTGGTTCCTAATGGATTGCAAAAAGAAAATTGTAAATTTTATTGTTGAAACATGCCAAAGGAAGGAACTCCAGGGAATTAAAACCAATACCAAGTTACGTCCTATTAATACTAATCAGTTAGGAAAATGTTTAAGAAAGGGCTGCCAAATATAGTTATTCAGGTATGGTTTACAAACACCAAAAATAAAATGACCTCCTTGGAGAACATTCCTGTCATTCAGGAATTTGCTGATCTATTTCCTGAATACATTCCAGGTTTACCACCAAAGCATGATATTGATTTCACCATCGAACTAATTCTGGGTGCAACCCCTATATCCAAGGCCCCTTATCGTATGAACATACCTAAGTTAAAAGAACTCAAAATGCAACTTCAGGAGCTTCTAGAAAAAAAGTATATCTGCCCAGTGTGTTCCTTTGGGGAGCTTCCATATTATTTGTACAGAAAAAGGATGGGACCTGAAGACTTTGCATTGATTATCGTTAATTAAATAAACTAACCATCAAGAACAAATATCCTTTACCACGTATCGATGATCTACTTGATTAGGTGCAAGGAGCTAAAGTATTATCAAATATTGACTTAAGTCTGACTATCATAAATAAGAATAAAGGAGGGGACATTTACAAGACAACATTTTGTACTCGTTATGGTCACAACATACATTTTTAAAGCAACTAGAATAGTCCAACTACATTAAAAACATATGCATGAAAGTGTGTTCGCTTTGATATTATTATTATAAGTGAAAGTCCCATCCATACATACACCATTGATGACCACTAGACCAAATAGTGGAACATTATAGTCAGGAACATCTGCTCCTCCAAAGAAGTATAATCGATATATGCTCTAGAGAATCTAAGGCTCTTCACAATACTTCCAAGCCTTCTCTAAGCCTAAGCCTAGCCAAAATATTGGCTCCCAAAAGCTTGTTTTGTGATTTAAGAGGGTCTATTTATAAAAAAGGTTGGGGTGACCATTCACATTCCCATTTCTGACTCTTCAACTTCTTTACAAGTAACTCATTACATAACATCATGACCTTTCACATTCCACTAATGACACTTGGAATATCACTTATAACATATTTACAAATAATATTACATTTTCCACATGTAACCATGTAAGACAAAATAGGCTAGAGATAGCCTATGAAGACAAAACACTATGATTTCAAAGTTTAGGGAAATCCCAACTTGAAAACCTCCACTTGGTGCTTCTCGGTCACATATTGATGCCAAGCTTGGTACTATGTGATATTGTCCCCAAACTATTTTATGGTGTCTTTTTGAAAGCAGACACTTTTTGTAACAACCATGGTGAAAATTTCATGTAATAAAAGTTAATAAAGGAAAAATAAGACCACGGGTAAGGGACACAATTCCAAGCTGAATTTTGGGAAAATATATCCTTGTGGGCATCACTGGATGCGCATTCTAGGCTAAGGAAACTGGGAAAGGTTAAAGAAAAGGCATTAAAAGGAAAAAAGGCATTTTTGGCACACTTATTTATGAAAATAAAGGAAAATAGGAGAAAATGAAGATGAAAGGTCACAGGTTGCATGTGAGGAGAAAAATGAAGGAAAATAATGAATAAATTAGAGTCCTTGTGCATAAAAAGGCTTCTGAGGATCAGTTCATGGCTTTTGTCAAGTTCAATTTTGGAGCTCTCTCATTATTCTCTCCCTCTCTCTCTTACTCTCTTACTCACTTAAAGTTTTCTTGTAGCACTCTAGATTTAGATCAAGGAAAGAAAAGAAAGAAAAGGGAAAGGAAGGAAAGCAAGGACCAAGGAAGAAGAGAAGGATGAAGAAGATTCAGTAGGCATACATGGAGGTAACCTTTTTCATATGTGATTGCCTAGCTAGTTTGGACATACATGGCTTTGCATGTTGGTGTGTGGTTCTCTTGCTATCGGTATCATGGTTTTTTTGGGTTATGACAGTTGTTTTAAACCTAGCCTTGCCTTTTTCTAGATTCCATGTTGTTATGTTCCATCGATTTCATTTCCTTAAGGTCACCAGGGAGATTGAATCCCTTATAGTAACCTCTCTCATTACATGTCTGTCTGGTTGGTTGGCTGTTTTTATGGACTTGGGAGGAGGGGATGTTACAAATTGGTATCAGAGCATGGTTCACCCATGAGAGTGGACAAGTGGTGTGTGTTGGTCATGCATGCATGTCAGTTTCATGTGTTTTTCTTACGCTTGCATTCCATTTTATTATTGCATTTTATTATGATTGATCATGATTGTAGTAAGGTAATCATGATGAGATTGATGTTGATTTTGTGGAATGTACCTTTAGGAGTATATGAAGGGTTACATGATTATATGAAACTTGATTACATCCTTGTATCTTAGGTTGCATTCTTATATGTTTTATTACATGTATCATTCTTGTAGGTTGGTTACAATAATTGATAGCTTATGCTCAACTACATGCCTTCATGCGTATATGTAGTCGATTAGGCATTGCTTATACATGTTGACGGTTGCATGTGGCAATGTGTACAATGGAGTAATGGTTGTTTTCATGCATGAGGTCATAACATGTGTTGTTGATATGGCCTTGCATTGATGACTGGACTCTAGCTAGAATAATGTGTATATGGTTTGGTACTCATGTGTTATATGTCTCTATTTAGTTGTCATGCATGAATGGTCTTGGTTAAAGTTATGCATGAATAGTAGTTCAAACATGTCTTGTGAAGTCATGATATGAAATTTACATCATCGGGGTGATATTGATATGTTATGACGCTAATGTATTGGTTGATATAAAGCAATAGATGTAGATCATCATAATGAGGTTGCAACATTAGGATTGCGGGTAAGAGAAGATCATCATGCAGGTATTGTACGTTGACATGCAGATATGTATGTAAAGAATTTTTATACGCATTAGGGTTATATACACTAGGTTTAAGTACATGTATTTTGATGTTATGGCTACATTCATGATAGATATTATTTGATTAGTGTAGTTATATACACATGCGTTGGATACTCAAGAATTATAGTAACTTATAGTTGTATGAACTTTTATTATTTTTTTATATTAGATAACCTGTTGACTATGTTATATTTTATTGATGAAGCATCTTATAGGTTAACCTGTTATTGTTAAATGATAGTTATCTTGATGACTAGGGTTATAGCATTTATACCTTGATGTTATATGTATCACACTAAGTTGGATTGGCATATGTAGATGGTTAGGGTTATGACATACAGGTATGAGTCGACTTAACAGGTTTCATTGTGTGTTACTAATCTAGACCGATCATACACATGTGATTCCTATGCATAAATGATAAATGTGTATGAGTTATGATGTAAAAATGTTAGCTAGTGAATATTTTGGGTAACATGATGTTATTTATTTTTGAGTTGACATGTTGTAAAGGTATATCTTTCTAACTGTATTGATTGTGCAGACAAGATAGATTTCCCTGAGAAACAATAAGGTATGAGTTTGCTTATGTAGTATACTTGGTGATTACTTTTTGATTATGTTGTTTATTTGATGTCCAATGTTTGGTGTCTATCATGTCATCTAGTTCATTTATTTAACATGGTATGTTTGCAAGTTGGTTGAATTTTTTATAAATTTCATAATATGAGGATGCGTTCCAATGATTTTGTTTCAAGATGATTTTACTAATACATTTGTGTTGAAATAGTTGATATGCACTTCAATGTAGTTGACAGTTGTACAAATATGTTTAATGAATATGAGTTGAATATGGGTTATGACATGATTGTTTGTAAAATTTGACTTCAAATTGATAGATATTATTGTCTTCATATTTGGAACATGTGGTTCACATGTGTGAGCAATTGAAGGAAACATGACTGGTATTAGTGTGACAAGGTAATAGTAGATTTGTTTATATAACTAATAGTTGGGTGATGTGAGAGTACAGAGTAAGCCTCGATTGCATCCAACTAAAAAGGTAAAGGAGAGGAATTGGGAAAGAATTCCTCTGGTTGTGTTTGGAAACCCTAATTCCAAATGAAGGAGTACTTTGCACACAATAAGTATTCTTAATCTTGATTTTGTTTGACATTATGTGGATTTGTCAAAGGATTGGAGTATCATGAGATATAGTGTGGATGTTTCAGGTGCAAGCAACATGATTGGCACATCAAGATGAGGTAACAAGTGTATTATTATGTTTATTTGTGCACCGATAATTTTGCGTCTATGACAGTGTGATGAAGGGAGTTGCATGGAAAGATAAATTACCATGAAATCCTGAAGGAGGCTCAGGTTGAGATTTTCTTGGAAACCATGGGGATTAAGTCACGGTGTATTTTGTTAGTCTTTTGATTTTGGTGTTTTGCTATTGTTGCACTTGATTTTCGATTTTAAGTGTATCTGGTGAATAGCTATGCCACTTTATTGTGGTGTCGTGTTATTGGTTTTCATCGTTTTATTCTTGTTTGTTTCTTAGCTTTCCTTTTATGTTTTGAGTCTTGGGAATTGTTTTGGGGAAGAGAAAGAGTTAATGGAAATCAGGGAGAGATTTTTGGTACCCAACCAGTAATGGAAGGATCAGATGAAGCTCTATGCATGAGTAGGCAGAGCGGGAAGTAAGACTATAATAGCTAGTTGAACTGGTTGGGTCCATTATGGTAAATGGACGGTGGAAACACAAACATGTGAAAGATAACCAAAAAAGGTAGAGTGAATGGATCTAAGGTGTTGGATGCCTTGGCTATGTTGGGAACTTTCGTTCTCAATGTTGTGCATATGTTGCATGAATAAAGGAAGTTCTCTTAACCTTGACCTTGATATCTGGTAATTATGTTACAATCACGATTATACTCATGTTTATATATGTATACATGTATGTATGTATGTCATTGTCTAACAGGATGATGATTTTTTTATGCTAATCATTAGATATGTATGTATGTATGTATCTATGCCATTTTTTAACAAGGTTGTCAGGGACCGTTCTTGTGGAAGAATGATTTCTTATGCAGGTGAATGTCATGAAGAGGATCTTGGTCTTATTGGAATCAAGTGGGAAGAGTAGCACTCACAAATATACAAGTTCAATATCATGTGGTTATGAAATGATATTATATGCCTATATTATGCCTATGTTATGTTATGAGAGGAAATGTTGAGAGATACATCAACGAAATGAAGTAGTGTGGTTTGCAACATGTTGCGACAAGAACGTATAAGACACTGAAAGCAAGGTTTCTTGGTAGAGGCAGTGTTCTTTTGGATGTGAGTCAACTTATTAGGTTTCATTGTGTGGTACTAATCTAGACTGATCGTACATATGTGATTGCTATGCATAAATGATAATTGTCTATGAGTTATGATGTAAACATGTTAGCTATTGAATATTTTGGGTATCATGCTCTTATTTATGGTTGAGTTGACATGTTGTAAAGTTATATCTTGCTAACTAGATTGATTGCGCAAACAAGATAACCTCCCTTGAGGAACACTAAGGTATGATTTTGCTTATGTACTATACTTCATGCTTCATTCTTGATTATGTCATCTATTTTATGTTGAGTGTTTGGTGTCTATCATACCATATCATTGATTTATTTAACATGGTTTCTTTGCAAGTTGGTTGAATGTTTGATGAATTTCATAATATGAGTATGTGTTCCAATGATTTATTTTTAATATGATTGTACTAATACATATGTGTTGAGACAGTTGATATGTACTTCAATTTAGTTAACATTTGTAGCAATATGTCTAATGACTATGAGTTGAATATGGGTTATGACATGATTGTTTGTAAAATTTGTTTTCAAATTGATAGATATGATTGTCTTGATATTTGGAACATGTGGTTGACATGTGTGAGTAGTATCAGGAAACATGCTTAGTATTAGCATGACGAGGTAATAGTTGATGTGTTTATATAACTAACAATTGGGTGATGTGACAATACATAGTAAGCCTAAATTGCAACCAGGTAAAAAGGTAAAGGAAAGGAAGTGGGAAAGAATTCATTTGGATATGTTTGGAAACCCTAATTCCAAATGAATGAGTACTTTGCACACAGGAAGTCTTCTTAACCTTGATTTCATTTGACATTATGTGGATATGTGCTAGGTTCATGAACATGTACTTGGTAGGTGTATTAGCTAGCCTTTAGTTATAGCGGGATATGTTAAAGGGTTGGAGTCCCCTGAGAGATGGCATGGATGCGTTCAGTTGCAAGCAACGTGCTTGGCCCAACAAGATGAGGTACCTAGTGTAATATAGTTTATTTATGCATTGACAATTATGTGTTTATGGCAATGTGATGCAGGGAGTTGCATGGCAAGAGAAATTATCTGAAATCTTGAAGGAGGTTCAGGTAGAGCTTTTCTTGGTAACCATGGGGACTGAGTCATGGTGTCTCTTGTTAGTCTTGTTCTTTTGGTATTTTGCGATTATTGTGCTCTATTTTCAATTTTAGGTGTGTATGCTGCATAACTATGCCACTTTATTGCGATGTCGTGTTGTTATTGGTTTTCATGGTTTTCTTCTTATTTGTTTCTTGGCTTGCCTTTTATGTTTTGAGTCTTTGGAATTGGTTTGGGGAAGAGGAAGAGTTAATGGAGCTCAGGGAGAGTCGTGTGGTACCCAACATGTAATGGAAGACTCAAATGAAGCTTTGTGCATCAGTGAGCACAATGGAAGTTAAGACTATAATAGTCGGTTGGATTGGCTAGGCCCCTTATGGTAAATGGACGGTGGTACCATAGACATGAGGAAGGTAAGCATAAAAAGGTAAAGTAAATGGATATGATGTGTTGGATGCCTTAGTTATGTTTGGAAATTTCATTCTCGATGTTTCACATGGGTTGCATGAATAAAGTAAGCTCTCTTAGCCTTGATATTGATATGTGTTAATTATGTTATGATCATAATTATGTTGATGTTTATATATGTATACATGTATGTATGTATGTAGTTTTCTATCAGGATGATGATTGTTTTATGCTAATGATTATATATGTATGTATGTATTTATATATGTCACTGTGTAACAAGGTTTTCAGGGATCGTTCTTGTGGATGAATGATTTCTTATGCAAGTGAATGGCATGAAGAGGTTCCTAGTCTTATGCGAAGCAAGTGGGAAGAGTAGCCCTCACAAATATACGAGGTTAGCATCATGTGGTTATGAAATGATATTATGTGCTTGTATTAGGCCTATGTTATGTTATGACAAGTAAGGATGAGAGATACATCAAAAAAAATGAAGCAATGTGGTTTGTGGCATGTTGGGAAATGCATGGATAAGACACTAGAAGCAAGGTTTCTTGGTAGAGATAGTGTGCTTTTGGATGTGAGATAGTGTTGTGTGAATATTTCATATGCAATGCTGTTCACAGATGATGATATGCACATGTTGGATATGTAGTGATATGTACATATGGTGTTCTATGCATGTTGTACATATGGTGCAATGTAGATATTGTGTTGTGTGCATGATTGTACAGGTGGTGTTGTGTACATGTTTTACATATGGTGCTTTATGCATATGGTACTAAGTACATATCGTGCATGTGATGCTATGTACATGTGGTATTGTGTACACATCATACAGGTGGTGTAGTGTACATGTGGCATTGTGTACCTGATGTGAGGGTGGTGTCGTGTACATGTGATGTTGTGCACACTTTGTGCCGATGGTTGTAGTGTACAGGTGGTACTGTGTACATGTGGTACTGGAGTAGATGCATGTATTGCATGGTGTTGTATGGCGTATGTAGTTGTGTGTGTGTGTTATGCACACTATGTGCATGTGCACATGGTTAAGGAGAAGGCATTGGGTGCTTGTCAAGTGTGGAAGCTGATCCAGAGTGCATACAGAATATAGAAAAAGGTAGAATCTAAGGATTTCTAAAAGGATAAGTGTAATTATTTTATTTTATTTCTATTATGCATGTGATTTATGATTCCCGTCTATGATGATTACATGTGATTTATGATATTGATTTGCGATGGTTGTGTTTTGTTCTAACTAGATGTGATATTTTTATACATTATTTTTTGATCAAATAATTAGTTTGACTTGTTGTGAGAGGAAGGGAAAAATATTACAAGTGTACCTTATTGATGAACTACCAACGAGGTATGATTTGAGGTTATTTCAATTCATTTGAAGCTAATGGAAATTATGTGCTTGGAATAGGAATGCATGAACATGTCTGGTTGGGTGGTTGAAATCAAGTACAAGAAATGGCAGCAACAGTAAAATAAATTGGAACATGAAACGGTATGCTAGTAGAGTAGTTCACGAGTAGGGTCATTGTGGTACATTGGTACCCAATAGTGTCCATTGATTTCCAAGAGCATGTTATGACTGGTATGATGGTTTTGAGGCATGTATATGCCTTGGTTTTTTATCTTCTGATGTAAGGAAGCCTTGCCAAGGGATGGATCGCCTGGGATAGGGGATTCTAGGGAACTTGGAAGGTGAGTGACTATCATAAGGGGCTAACCAAATTTCCGAGAAACTGTGGAGCAGAGAAGGGAAGGGTGCATATATATTGGCTTTGGTCATTAGCATTAACAAATGGGCTCAAATGAACATTGGGATTGCACCATGGAACAATGAGCTAGTAGTTGTTCGCTAAGAGGACAAGTGGTGCATGATTATAGTGCTAGACATTGGATGTAGCTTTGACTGCAACAGTGGATTATGGGCTTCCTAGGAAGGAGGTGAATCCTTGTATTACTTTTAGGGTGGAGGTGTGATAATCCAGATTCCCTTTTTGATTGATACAGGCATTGCATCCTTTTATTTTTTGGTTTACCAAATGTACATATGTATATATGTGGTTATTGTAAATACTGTAATGATTTGTGTTATAAATCTCTAGCATGCGATATGTTGTCATGTTGTCCTGATGTTTTTCTTTGGAGCAGGTCATTCATTGTAAATACTGCAACGAGCTAAGTTATAAAGCTTCATGGACTGTATGTCTTCTTTTCAACAATTTTTCTAAGGTCATGGTGTGGTTTAACACTGAGGACAGTGTTCCCCAAGGGGGAGGGTTCTATAATAGCCCTAGTGAAAATTTCATGTAATAAAAGTTAATAAAGGAAAAATAAGACCAAGGGTAAGGGACACGTATTCCAAGTTGAATGTTGGGAAAAGATATCCTAGTGGGCATCACTAGATGTGTTTTCTTGGCTAAGGTAATTGGAAAAGGTTAAGGCAAAGGAATTAAAAGGAAAAAAGGGATTTTTGGCACATTTATTTACGAAAATAAAGGAAAATAGGAGAGAAGGAAGATGAAAGGTCAGAGGTTGCATGTGAGGAGGAAAATGAAGGAAAATAATGGAAAATGAATAAATTAGAGGCCTCGTGCATAAAAAGGCTCCTAAGGATCACTTCATGGATTTTGTCAAGTTCAAGTTTGGAGCTCTCCTCTCTCTTTCTTACTCTCTTACTCACTTAGAGTTTTCTTGTAGCACTCTAGATTTGGATCAAGGAAGGAAAGCAAGGACCAAGGAAGAAGAGATGGATCAAGCAGCTTCAGTAGGAATACTTGCAGGTAACCTTTTTCATGTGTGATTTCCTGGCTGGTTTGGACACACATGGCTTTACATGTTGGTGTATGGTTCTCTTGCTATTGGTGGCATGGTTTTTCTGGGTTATGATAGTGGTTTTCAACCTAGGATTACCTCTCTCTGGATGCCATGTTGGTGGGATGTTTATTTCAGGTTTGCGCTTTGATTTGTGGGATATATTTCAAAATCCAGGGCAGAGGTGGTCTTAAGGTTCATTCCAAAAGGCCTAGGAATCCCTTCACTGGTTTTGGCAGGATACACATGAAATCTTGAGGGAGAAGTATCGGTGTAGGGCCCAGTGATTTGGGTTTGGATTGTGGTAAAACCTGAGAGACTGGTCTCAGTTTAGGACCTGCTGATCAAGGATTGGATTTCCATAAATCTTGAGAGACAAGGGAGATGAAAAAATCCTTAAGGAGAGTGATGGATTCTGGATGGAATTCTAAGTTTGTTTTGGTTGTGATCGGAGCACCGGTTTGTGTGTGATCAAGGTTTGGTAAGGGTGGAGGTGGTTTAACATCTGGATTCCCTTTATTGTTCTTGGATTAGTTTTTCTATGAGATCCCACATTAATTCTTGGAATATGGTATAGGGGTGACTGGCTAAAAGAGAGATTTGGTTTAGCCCTGTCTATGGTCGGGTGGTATGTGGAAGTCTCAAACTTAGTCAGATTTTCCTGTGATTAATAAAAGCTAGGTTCTCTTAATTTTGCACTTTTTTATATATGTATTTAATGGTTGTCATATCTATGATATTTATATGCCTAATGTTGGTTATGATCATGGCTATGTGACTGGTTCATGTCATGGTTATTTCATGTATTTACTTGTAAGACCTAATTGACGATATAATAGTCCAAAGGAGAAGGAGGTGATCCTTCTGGTTATGTTTCATAAGTTCTTTCATTCATTTATTCTTTGTCTTGTATCCTAGACCTGTAGGTGGCGTTGGTGCCAAGTGTTTGACATAATGTCAATCTCGGTTGGGATGCACAGGCTTAGTCCTAAGGTTGATTTTTTATTTATCAGAATTGTTATCATGTCTTTGATGGATTCCGAACATTGTAGCAAGTTCTAGGTAGAGGCTTGGATTTCGGGCTAGAAAAGTTGCTCAAATCTCGAGGTCATTGGCACAACTATGCTGAGAAAAGCCCACTTTCATTGGCACAAAGGCCTATGAGAGTGACTTTAGGTTTTTGGTCGCTCCCTTGCCCACAGCATTAGAGTGAATATGGCTTAAGAGGTCCAGAACAATAGTGGGACCCATGGACAGATTGTTTGAGTGACCGACTTATCTCCTGAGGGTTATGTTTATGATGTTGGATGACTGTGTGTGATGTTTCGTCAACTCCATTTCCTGAAGTTCACCAAGGAGATTGAATCCCGTATATTAACCTCTCTCATTACATGTTTTCCAAGTTGGTTGGCTATTTGGGTGGACCTGGGAGGAGGGTGTGTTATAGATTGGTATCAGAGCATGGTTCACCCCTTGAACTAGATGGATGGTGTGTGTTGGTCATGCATTCATGTTAGTAGCATGTGTGTTTCTTAAACTTTCATTCCATGTGCTTGTTGCATTGAATAATGATTGATCATGATTTTAGTAAAGCTATCATGAGGAGCTTGATGTTGATTTTGTGGAATGTATCTTCAGAAGTATATGGTTGGACACCAGATTATATGCAACTTGATTATGTCCTTGTATGTTAGGTTGCATTCTTATATATTTGATTACGTGTATTAGTCTTGTAGGTTGGTTACAAGAATTGATCCCTTATGCTCAACTACACGTGCTCATGCGTATTTGTAGTTGATTAGGCATTGTGTATGCATGTTGATGGTTACATGTGGCAATGTGTATAATGGATTAATGTTTGTTGTCATAGCATGTATTGTTTTATATGGACTTGCATTGATGATTGGACTATAGATAGAATAATTTGTATATGGTTTGCTACTCATGTGTTATATGCTTGTATGCAATTGTCATGCATGAATGTTGTTGGTTATAGTTATGCACGAATAGTAGTGAAACATGCCTTGTTAACTCATGGTATGGAATTTAGGTTATTAGGGTGATATTGGTATGTTATGATGCTAATATGTTGGCTGAGATAGAGCACGAGATGAAAATCATTATAATGAGGTTGCAACATTAGGCTTTGGGGTAAGAGAAGATCGTCATACAAGTATTGTATGTTGACACGCAGGTATGTAAGTTAAATTTTTTTATATGCATTAGGGTTATACACATTAGGTTTAGGTACGTCTTCTAATGTTATGGTTACATTCATGATAGAAGTTAGTCGATTAGTGTAGTTATATACACATGTGTCAAATGGTCAAGAATAATAATAACTTGTAGTTGTATGCATTTCTGTTGTTGTTTTATATTAGATAACCTAATGATTATGTTATATGTTATTGATGAAGTATCATATAGGTTAACTTGTTGTTGTTAATTGATAGTTAGCTTGATGATTAGGGTTATAGAATTTATATCTTGATGTTATATGTATCACACTAAGTTGGATTGGCCTATGCAGATGGTTAGGGTTACGACATTCAGGTATGAGTTGACTTATCAAGTTTCATTGTGTATTACTAATCTAGACTGATCATACATATGTGATTCCTATGCATAAATTATAATTGTGTATGAGTTATGATGTAAACATGTTAGCTAGTGAATATTTTGGGTATCATGATGTTATTTATGTTTGAGTTGACATGATGTAAAGGTATATCTTGCTAACTAGATTGATTATGCAGGAAAGATAACCTCCCCTAAGAAACCCCAAGGTATGAGTTTGCTTATGTACTATACTTGGTGCTTACTTCTTCATTATGTAGTTTATTTGATGTCGAGTGTTTGGTGTTTATCATGTCATCTAGTTGATTTATTGAACATGGTATGTTTGCAAGTTGGTTGAATTTTTGATGAATTTCATAATATGAGTATGCGTTCCATGATTTTGTTTCAAGATGATTTTTGTTGGAAATAATACTGAGGGGGGGGGGAATCAGTATTATCTAGCAATTTACCAAATCTTCCTTATTTGATCTTTTGAAATATTCTTGCATATCAGTACCATAAAACAATGAGCATGAATAAAGAAAATAGACAGTCACACCAAAGAACACAAGATGTAAGGTGGAAACCCAATGCGGGAGAAAAACCACCTGCTGCAATAATGTCTCTATCTTCTTTCAAGAAATTCTTTTTACAATGATTTTGTACTGGTGCAGTCCTTTACCAGCACGCAGGCTGCAACCTGCAAAGAGCTACAACTCTTTCTTGTTTTCCAGACTTCTCCTGGAAGGGAGCTACAACCCCCTACTTCTTTTTCAAAATGATCAACAAGTATACAACAGATACAGTCTACTACAGATATCAGATCAGTAATTACAGAAACAACCCAGAACACCTTATGAACAGAAATATACAGTTAACAGATCATCTTGAGACAGGGACGCATATTTTCTTTCTGTGGCCTGCGACTGGACGCAGTATACCTTATGCTGTTCTGCGTGCAGACGCACTGTTACTTTTGCTTGTCTGCGACCGACGCACACATCAACACTATCGCGCCGCGTCTTTTGCTTCAGAGACGCACCCAATACCACAGTCGCGCCGCGTCCTTCGCTTCAGAGACGCACCTGATCCTTTACTGTACTGCGTCCCGGCGCACTTTCCCTTCACTGAATCTGCGTCCTTTTAGATATAGAAGATAAGAGGACTTCAGAACCAACCCAAACACTCAGATCCACAGATCTGATCATGCGCCATATAGATCGTAGTCCATTAGAAGATTTACCCTTAAAGATATGGACTAGATCACACCAAGAGATGATCAACCAAGATGATGATAATCCAAATGAACTCCTTTGCTTTATATAGGCAAGCTTCTCCCCAAAGCGTGGAACAATACCACGAGCCGACACCATAGAAACACGCAACCGTCGGCTAGATACCACACAAGAAGCCCCCACGAGCTTTTCTCTACCTTGAAATGTGTGCACTGGGCGGACGCACCTTCTGAACGGCTGGCCAGCGTCCCTGGACGCGGGTTCTGTATGGAATACCTGCGGGGACGCACTTGCTGAACAAAATTTCCTGCGTCCTTCTTGATTTACCATCTGAAAGAGTTTGCCATCAAGTACAACACCTGAATCATAATGCCAACAAACTCCCCCTTTGGACTTGATGGCAACCACATAATCTTCAGCTTCATCATTCTCCCCCTTTGACATCAAGAGCAAAGGGTATGCTCCCCCTATGCTCATGCTTCTCCAGATTTGTAACCAGAAATCCATCATGAAGGAGACAGAGACATATTGCAGCTATTTCCAAGATCTCCTTCTCCATAATGCCAACAATGCATTATGTGCTCCCCCTGAGCCTATACCATCAATAGGAAGATGGTCAACAGTGAGATGATGCATCAACAACCCCCAGCTTTTGCCTGAGGTATTCAAAAGTGTCCCTGGGCAATGGTTTGGTGAAAATATCAGCAACTTGTTCCTTAGAAGGAACATACTCCAATTTGACCTTCTGTTCAAGTACTTGTTCCCGGAGAAAATGGTACTTGATTGGTATGTGCTTGGTTTTTGAATGCATAACCGGATTCTTTGAGATGCTGATTGCACTTGTGTTGTCACATAAGATAGGAATAGGAGGTGTACAAGTGATTTGATAATCCTGCAAAGTCTGCATCATCCAAAGAAGTTGGGTGCAACAAGATGCAGCCGCAACATATTCCGCTTCAGCTGTAGACAAGGCAATTGAACTCTGTTTCTTGCTGAACCAAGATACCAGTCTAGAACCCATAAAGAATGCACCACCACTTGTGCTTTTCCTGTCATCCACGCTTCCGGCCCAATCTGCATCTGTATAAGCATGAAGAGTGAGATCTGTATCTCTAGGATACCATAGGCCATAATTTTGAGTCCCTTGAAGATATTTGAAGATTCTCTTTACTGCTTGAAGATGAGTCTCCTTTGGATTTGCCTGAAACCTTCCAACTATTCCAACTGCATGCATGATGTCTGGTCGGGTACCTGTCAAATATAGTAGACTTCCAATCATAGATCTGTAGGTTGGTTGATGAACTGCTGCAGATTCGTCATTTGCACTGAGACTACATCCTGTAACCATGGGTGTACATACTGGTTTTGCATCTTCCATGCCATATTTCTTCAAAATCTGCTTGAGATACTTGGTTTGAGATAAAAGGATTCCTCCTTTCTTTTGTTGGATTTGCAAACCAAGAAAGTATGTCAGTTCTCCTAGCAAGGACATCTCAAATTCTTTCTGCATGACTGAGGCAAAGCTTTGACTCATAGCTTCTTCATTACTGCCAAAAATAATGTCATCTACATACACAACAAGTATTAGTAATTTGTCATTTTCAACTTTTATATAAAGATTGCTATCTGCTGAACCTTTTGAAAAACCTTGTTGATGAAGATATTTGTCCAACCGGTAGTACCAAGCCCTTGGAGCTTGTTTGAGACCATAGAGAGCCTTTTTTAATCGGCATACAAGATTTGGATCGTTTCCAAGAATGAAACCATCTGGCTGTTCAATGTACACTTCTTCATCCAAGTCTCCATTCAGAAAAGCTGATTTCACATCCATTTGAAATACTTTGAAGTTCTGACAACTTGAGAGAGCAAGAAACATTCGGATGGCCTCAAGTCTTGCAACAGGAGCAAAAGTTTCTTCAAAGTCTATTCCTTCTTGCTGTGCATACCCTTTACAAACAAGTCTGGCTTTGTTTCTAATTACTTCTCCATTTTCATTCAATTTATTTTTGAAAACCCATTTTGTTCCGATAACATTCTTATCCTTTGGTCTAGGAACCAGCTCCCAAGTATTGTTCTTTTCGATTTGCTCAAGTTCTTCATCCATTGATTTCACCCAACATTCATCTTTGCATGCTTCTTTCACATTTTGTGGTTCAGTAGAGGAGAGTAATGCCAAATAACTTGAAGCTTCTGCAAATGTTCTTCTAGTTTGTATACCTGCTTCCTTTTGTCCCATGATCTGAGATTCTGGATGGTTCTTTTGAACATATCTGGATGGAGTCTTTTCTTCTATTCTTGTTCTTTCTTCTGCTTCTTCGTGAGGTCCGTCTTGAAATTGTTCTTGCGGTTCTTCTTCTTCATCATTCTGTCTTTGAGGGTAGCTTTCATCTTCTTCAATGTCTTCACGATGTATTTGCCTAGGAATGTATCCTTTCTCATCAACCACTACATCAATGCTTTCAACAATTCTGCCAAGTCTTTTATTGTAGCATTTGTATGCTTTGCTATGTGGAGAGTAGCCAAGAAGAATTCCTTCATCTGCTCTAGGATCAAGTTTGCCAAGCTGCTCCTCAGTATTTTTGATATAGCATTTGCTCCCAAAGATTTTGAAGTGCTTTACTGAAGGAGTTTTACCACTCCAGAGCTCATGAGGAGTTTGAGTGCTGTTCACTCGGACATTTGTCTTGTTGAGAATAATAACTGCCGCATGTGCAGCTTCACCCCAGAAGGTTGCAGGAGTTCCTGATTCATCAAGCATAGCACGAGCCATTTGCTGGACTGTTCTGTTCATTCTTTCCACTACTCCATTTTGCTGAGGAGTTCTAGCTGTAGAAAATTCTCTCCTTATTCCATGTTCATCACAGAAATCGAAAAATTCATTTGAAGTAAATTCTCCACCTCTGTCGGATCTGAGGCACTTAATCTTGTGACCTGATTCATTTTCAGCCAAGGCTTTGAAGGATTTGAATTTTTCGAAAGCTTCATCTTTGTGCTTCATAAGTCCTAACCAAACAAACCTGGAGAAATCGTCAATAAATAATATCAAGTATTCCTCTCCTCTAGGTGTTCTTTTTCTGAATGGTCCACATACATCTGTATGTACTAGCTCAAGAGGCATACTGGCTGATCCTTCTTTCTCTGGAAAGTTAGTTCTAGTCTGTTTTCCAAACTGACATGATCTGCACATGGTGTTGTCAGGAATTTTGATATCTGGAAGATCGCGAACTGCCTGATATTTGCAAGCTTTCCTTATTTGTGAGAAGCTTAGATGTCCCAATCTTCGATGCCATAACCAGTGCTCTTCATCCTTGCTTAAATAGCATTGTTGTTGTTCTTCATCAAAAATGTATAGATTATTTGAAGTTCTTTTTCCTTTGAGAACTGTTTTACCTGTATCAAGATCACGAACAAGACATCCATTTGATCTGAATATAACCTCGGTTCTTTGATCACACATCTGGCTTACACTTAGAAGATTATGCTTTAGTCCATCAACAAACAAAACATTTCCAGCCTTAACATCTTCTTTTAAAGGAGCAATACCTTTTCCTTTTATAGTTGCAGGAGTATCATTTCCAAAAGAGACTTTCTTTCCCTTTTCTAAATTAGAATAAGATTCAAGTTTTTCTTTATCACCTGTCATGTGCTTTGAACATCCACTGTCAATGTACCATAGATTTTCTTGTCCTTCTGCATAGAATGCTATCCCACATCTTTCTGTTTGAGGTTCCTTTATTTTCCATGTTTTGGTGCCTGAGGTTTGTTCCCTTTTTTGTTCTTGTACCTTTCTTTCCGGAAACCTGCTTCTACATTCAACATCTTCATGTCCAAAATTATTGCAAATAGAGCATTCAACTTCATTTTCAAGAGCTGAAAAATTGTTATAGGTCCTTTTTGTATTCCCTGTCATGCTTCTTTGTTTTTGAGCTTCCCTAGTCATGATTGTTTTATACGCAACACATTGGGCTGCTTTGTGACCAAAGTTATGGCAAGAAAAGCATTGTCCATTGAAGAAGTTTCTGCGATTATTGAATCTACCAGCCGACTGATTGTAATTTCTATTTTCATCTATTCTTGAACCAAATTGAGAAGGTTTTACCTGTGGCTGGTTGTGGCTTTTGTTCACCCTTAAGCTGGATTGCCCCTGATAGTTTGAAGTTTGTCCCTGCTTTACCTGATGATCTTCCTTGTGTTCTTGCTCATTTCTTCTTGCTGCATCAAGATAACTTTTTGAAGTGGAAGCTTGAGAAGTTTCTCCATTGTAGCCCAGACCTGTCTTATTTAGAGGAGATCGCTGCACACTGATAATCTCATTCAACGTTTCAGATCCTTTGACAAACTTGAGATTAATAGTTTTTGTTTTCTCAATTTCTTTTCTAAGACCAACAATTTCACCTTCTAATTTTTCAAGATGTTTTTCCTTTTCATCAATCTGAAATTGTAGAGTATCAATAATCATGTTCTTTTCTTCTATACATCTCTTGAGTCTAGTAATTTCATCATAAAGGTTATCCACATCTATAGCATCCTCATAATTATCATCTTCAAATGCCATTAACAATCTATATTTGTTACCTTGTTCATCTTCATCACTGTTTGATAAGCCATCGCTATCTTCATGGGTGTAGTAGCTTTTCTTATTTGTACCCTGTTTCTTGTTCCATCTAACTGGTTCCTTTCCTTTATCCTTATAAGAGCATTTTGCAGCATAATGACCTACTCTTCCACAAGCAAAACATTTGAAAGGTAGCTTACCTCTGAACCTTCCAGAACCCCTTTGAAGATTTCTGACAAAGTTTGATTCTTCTTCCTCTTCTTCTGGAACATGACATGCTTCATAGTGATCTTCTTTGCCTGATGCTTTAAAAGCAGCTTCCCTTCTGTCTGATGGACCTCCCTTTCTCATTTCATAAGCAGTTAGAATTCCATGCAGCTGAGACATAGTGAGAACACGGAGATTTTCCTTTTCTTCTACTGCAGATACTTTAGATTCAAACTTGGGAGATAAAGATCTTAGAATCTTTTGAACTACTATAGTCTCTTTTATTTCTTCACCCAAATTTTTCATACAATTAACAATCTCATCTACTCGAAGAAAATAATTAGCCACACTTTCATCATTATACATCTTGAGAGTCTCATATTGAATCCTGAGAGTTTGAAGTTTAGCTTCTTTTACCTGTTCATCTCCTTCATAGCTAGTGATCATTTTGTCCCATATCTCTTTTGCTGATTTGAAGTGCATGACCTTCATGAACTCTGTTTGAGATATACTTCCTAATAGAGTACTGACTGCTTTTGCATTTGTTTCATACTGCTTTTTCTCAGCTGGATCTGTAGGAGTAACTGAAGGAAAGGCATAGCCTGATTCTACAATGTTCCAAACTTCTGTACCAAGAGATTGAAGATATGCAGTAACTCTTACCTTCCAATAATTGAAGTTTGTTCCATCGAAGACGGGTGGCCTGATTGATGCTTCTCTCTCGTAGTTGCTCATGATGAACGATCTACCTTCAAGCGATCAAGCTGTTCTGAAGGACCTGCTCTGATTCCAATTGTTGGAAATAATACTGAGGGGGGGGGGAATCAGTATTATCTAGCAATTTACCAAATCTTCCTTATTTGATCTTTTGAAATATTCTTGCATATCAGTACCATAAAACAATGAGCATGAATAAAGAAAATAGACAGTCACACCAAAGAACACAAGATGTAAGGTGGAAACCCAATGCGGGAGAAAAACCACCTGCTGCAATAATGTCTCTATCTTCTTTCAAGAAATTCTTTTTACAATGATTTTGTACTGGTGCAGTCCTTTACCAGCACGCAGGCTGCAACCTGCAAAGAGCTACAACTCTTTCTTGTTTTCCAGACTTCTCCTGGAAGGGAGCTACAACCCCCTACTTCTTTTTCAAAATGATCAACAAGTATACAACAGATACAGTCTACTACAGATATCAGATCAGTAATTACAGAAACAACCCAGAACACCTTATGAACAGAAATATACAGTTAACAGATCATCTTGAGACAGGGACGCATATTTTCTTTCTGTGGCCTGCGACTGGACGCAGTATACCTTATGCTGTTCTGCGTGCAGACGCACTGTTACTTTTGCTTGTCTGCGACCGACGCACACATCAACACTATCGCGCCGCGTCTTTTGCTTCAGAGACGCACCCAATACCACAGTCGCGCCGCGTCCTTCGCTTCAGAGACGCACCTGATCCTTTACTGTACTGCGTCCCGGCGCACTTTCCCTTCACTGAATCTGCGTCCTTTTAGATATAGAAGATAAGAGGACTTCAGAACCAACCCAAACACTCAGATCCACAGATCTGATCATGCGCCATATAGATCGTAGTCCATTAGAAGATTTACCCTTAAAGATATGGACTAGATCACACCAAGAGATGATCAACCAAGATGATGATAATCCAAATGAACTCCTTTGCTTTATATAGGCAAGCTTCTCCCCAAAGCGTGGAACAATACCACGAGCCGACACCATAGAAACACGCAACCGTCGGCTAGATACCACACAAGAAGCCCCCACGAGCTTTTCTCTACCTTGAAATGTGTGCACTGGGCGGACGCACCTTCTGAACGGCTGGCCAGCGTCCCTGGACGCGGGTTCTGTATGGAATACCTGCGGGGACGCACTTGCTGAACAAAATTTCCTGCGTCCTTCTTGATTTACCATCTGAAAGAGTTTGCCATCAAGTACAACACCTGAATCATAATGCCAACAATTTTACTAATACATATGTGTTGAGATAGTTAATGTGTACTTCAATGTAGTTGACAACTGTAGAAATATGTCTAATGACTATGAGTTGAATATGGGTTATGACATGATTGTTTGTAAAATTTGACTTAAAATGGATAGATATGATTGTCTTGATATTTTGAACACATGGTTGACACATGTGAGAAGTTAAAGGAAGCATGATTGGTATTAGCGTGACAAGGTAATAGTTGATGTGTTTATATAACTAATAGTTGGGTGATGTGAGCGTACATAGTAAGCCTTGATTGCAGCCAGGTAAAAAGGTAAAGGAAAGGAATTGGGAAAGAATTCCTTCGGCTATGTTTGGAAACACTAATTCCAAATGAATGAGTACTTTGCACACAAGAAGTATTCTTAATCTTGATTTTGTTTGACATTATGTGGATCTGTCAAAGGATTGGAGTCTCGTGAGATATGGTGTGGGTGTTTTCAATTTCAAGAAATGTGCTTGGCACATCAAGATGAGATAACAAGTGTATTATTATGTTTATTCATGCACTGATATTTTTGTGTCTATGACAGTGTGATGCAGGGACTTGCATGGCAAGAGAAATTTCCATGAAATATTGGATGCTTAGGTCAATCTTTTCTTGGCAACCAAGGGGATTGAGTCATGGTGTATTTTGTTAGTCTTGCGCTTTTGGTTTTTTGCGATTGTTGCACTTGATTTGTGATTTTAATTGTATCTGGTGAATAACTATGCCACTTTATTGTGGTGTCGTGTTGTTATTGGTTTTTATGGTTTTATTCTTGTTTGTTTCTTGGCTTGCCTTTTATGTTTTGAGTCTTGGGAATTGGTTTGGGGAAGAGAAATAGTTAATGGAGATCAAGGAGAATGTGTGGTACCAAACCGGTAATGGAAGACTCAGATGAAGCTATGTGCATGAGTAGGGAGAGTGGGAGGTAAGACTATAACTTCCAGTTGGACTGGTTGGGTCCATTATGGTAAATGGATGATGGCAACACAAACATGTGAAAGGTAACTAAAAAAGGTAGAGTAAATGGATCTGAGGTGTTGGATGCCTTGGCTATGTTGGGAACTTTCGTTCTCGATGTTGTGCATGTGTTGCATGTATAAAGGAAGTTCTCTTAACCTTGATCTTGATATCTGGTAATTATGTTACAATCATGATTATGTTCATGTTTATATATGTATACATGTATGTATGTATGTTGTTGTCTAAGAGGATGATGATTGTTTTATGCTAATGATTAGATATGTATGCATGTATGTATCTATGCCATTGTTTAACAAGGTTTTCAGGGACCGTTCTTGTGGAGAAATGATTTCTTTTGTAGCTAATGTCATGAAGAGGTTCCTGGTCTTATGGGAATCAAGTAGGAAGAGTAGCACTGACAAATATACAAGTTTATTATCATGTGGCTATGAAATGATATTATATGCCTATATTATGCCTATGTTATGTTATGAGAGGAAAAATTGAGAGATACACGAGCAAAATGAAGTAGTGTGGTTTGCGGCATGTTGGGACAAGCATGGATAAGACACTTGAAGCAAGGTGGAGACAATGTTCTTTTGGATGTGAGATAGTGTTGTACAAGTATGGAATATGTAGTGTTGTGTATAGATTATGCTATGTACATGTTGGATATGCAGTGATATTCACATATGGTGTTGTGTGCATGATTTTACAAGCGGTGTTATGAGAATGTGGTGTCATGTACACGTTGTACATGTGGTGTTGTATGCATGTGGTGTTGTGTACATGTTGTGCATGCGATGCTATGTACATGTGGTATCATGCACATGTCATGCATGTGATGCTATGTACATGTGGTATTATGTACACATTGTACAGGTAGTGTCAGTTACATGTGGAGTTGTGTACATGTTGTGTAGGTGGTTTCATGTACATGCGATGTTGTGCACACATTGTGTAGATGGTTGCAGTCTATAGGTGGTATTGTGTACATGTGGTACATATGGTACTGGTGTAGATGCATGTTTTGGATGGTCTTGTATGACGTATGTAGTTGTATGTGTGTGATGCACACTATGTGCATGTGCACATGGTTAAGGAGAAGGCACTCGGTATTGATGTGTGTTCTTGGCTAAAGAAATTGGAAAAGATTAAGGCAAAGGAATTAAAAGGAAAAAATACATTTTTGGCACATTTATTTATGAAAATAAAGGAAAATAGGAGAAAATGAAGATGAAAGGTCACAAGTTGCATATGAGGAGGAAAATGAAGGAAACTAATGGAAAATGAATAAATTAGATGCCTCATGCATAAAAAAGCTTATGAGGATCAGTTAATTTCTTTTTTCAAGTTCAATTTTGGATCTCTCTCATTATTCTCTCTCTCTCTCTCTCACTCTCTTTGTCACTTAGAGTTTTCTTGGAACACTCTAGTTTTGGATCAAGGAAGGGAAAGAAAGCAAAGGGAAAGGATGGAAAGAAAGGATCGAGGAAGAAGAGAAGTATCAAGCAGCTTCAATAGGAATACTTGTTGGTAACCTTTTGCATGTGTTATTCCCTTGCTGGTTTGGGTATGCATGGCTTTGCATGTTGGTGTATGGTTCTCTTGTTGATGGTGGCATGGTTTGCTAGGTTATGATCGTGGTTTTAAACCTAGCCTTGCCTTTTTCTAGATGACATCATGTTGGGATGTTTATTTCAGTTTTCAGCTTTGGTTTACTAGATGGATTTCAGAATCTGAGGCGGAGGTGGTCTCAAGGTTCATTCCTAAAGGCCTAGGAATCCCTTGACTAGTTTTAGCAAGATACACGGTAAATGATCTGAATTAAATAGGAATGAAACAAATTACAGATATAACCATCAATAGAGTTGCAATAGAAATAACATTGTCTTTCATTAATATCAAATAATGAAATATGCTTACAAACAGAATGGAAATGAGACTAGCTCGAGCGATGGTAGCTTATCTATGAGAAGAGATGTGGCAGCTACATGCCTCTAAACTAAGTTACAATGAAGCTCAAGCGAATTTTTACTATTGAACAATAAGAGAAAACCATAAAAAACCAAAACCCTAACTCGAGGAGATGTAACACCAAGAGTTTATGGGCCCCGTTGGGGTTAGTTGGGCAGCCAACTTCCCGTGGTCGTAACTTGGTCATACTATCTCCATTTGACATGCATGATGCCTTGTTGGAAAGATATCTCCAAGGAATAAAACTAGAAATGTGATTTCAAAGAAATCACTTGAAGGAATATTGCCAAAAAATGTCGTTTAGGGCCTAAAAAAGCTCCAGAAGTTCAGGACCCGAAAAACTACCAAAAATAGTAAGCTATGCTACAATTAAGGAAATTGAAAAACTAAAAGAAACAATTGTGGGGGTCCATGTGGAATAGGTAGTTGCCCATCAATATCGACTTGTATCATTCCTCCCCCTTCGGAAGCAATGGTCTCCATTGCATTGAGTTCCTCCATGAGATGAGCAAACTTCTAATGAACTTGGTCCCTAGTGAGCCATTTTCCTTGGTGTAGGAGTTGGATGGCTTTGAAAACTCGATACAGTTGGACCTTCTGTTGGCAAGTGTTCTTTATCTATGTGTCCATGATCTGATTAGTTTCATCTTGTTCCATGTAGTCTGGATTTAACTTTGTTGGCGTGAGATGTTCTGCAATGTCAAAGGTGTCTAGGAATGGTGGAAAGTATGGTTTCAGGCGATCCACATTCAACATTGCGTGTAGGCCAAGGAATAGGGGAATTCTGAGCTCAAAAGCATTATCTCCCAAAGTCTTGGTCATGGTTTATGTGTTACAGGGAAAAGTGTCTATGCAAAACTGCTAATCCCACTAAGGTGTGATAGCTACCTTAGAAACAAACAAAGTAAAGCTACTTTCATTTTTCCTTTATGAAATATAGATGAGAGAAGAACAAAGGAGACCAACCTCTGTCTTGCGCTTGGCTCCTAGTTCAATTCCTCTCTCTTCTGATAGTCCTTTGCTACTTGCTTCCTTGTACGCTCAGCTTCACAGAATACCTGTAGAATCAGAGTAGCATAACACTATACAAGAACATGGATCTATAATAATAAACAATCTAGGATCAGATGTAAATTGACCATACAAATGCATAAAACATAAATGACACAAGAGTATGGAGGAAAACTTGAATAGCTTTTATTGGTAATCAAGAAAGAGCCAAGGGAGTTACAACGAGTTGTTCTGACCCAGCATCATCCTCTCAACAGGTAAACCCTTCTTCACCTCATACAAAGCTTAGATCACCCAACGCTATGATGTTGTCTCAAGAAACCAACAACAATTCCTTACAAGATGAAAAATTCTAGCCTCCCAACCTCTGGATATTTGGGATGACAGATCTATATATAGATATTTGCAGAGGTGTGAGTCAGCTCTGGGTTTTTTATTAGTTTCTTCTCTCTGATAGTTCTTGCTTCCACTTGGAGATCTCATTGATCTCTTACTCATCCTTGGGCAATTCTGAGAGGCAAGTGTCACAGGAGAAGTTTCTGGAAGATTCCATGATCATCCACCTTGCAAACTGTCTTCGTCACTTGTCTTTTCTCGTCCATCGCACCCCATAGAAGGGCTTTTTGAAATGCAACGCAATTCCCGTGTGTACAAGGTGAGATGCATCGCACCCTGGCCATGGAGCAAGTGAAATGATCCTGTTTTGACCAGTTCTGAGCAGTTTTTCATAGAGAACTTCTGGGAGAAGATGTAAACAGTTGACCTTGTTCCTTTAGGGGTTATAACAACACTTTTAGGGACTTAGGAGCCCTTGGTTTATGGACATTTTATGCTTGGGGTTGCAGTGCCCAAAAAAGTCTATAACAGTTGCCCCCTAAAGCATGAGGTCGTTAATATTTTTTGATGTCGGGTGAAATGCTTTATCATGAGGATCTGAAGTTCTTTCAAGCTGGGAGGAGACCTGTAATAAGATACAATACAATACATTATCTTCATAATTTTTTCATGATCTAGCTGAGGCGAGCATTCCCATGCTCAGCTTTACAAATTCATTTTCATGTACATAGGATAGACAATCGTCTGAGTGTATACTGATGATTCTGGTAGAGCCATCATCCCTTTGATTGGATGATTATCTGTGCAGCAATGATGTACATTTAATGTCTTTATTTCCCTGAATATATATCGCAGCCCGGATGGATGAAACTAGATCCGGTGTCTTCAATCTCATTCGATCTTCACTCGAAGTACAAGTCTATCCATGTGAGAGATGTTCTGGAGTCGAACATGGAAAGACATCGCCTGATTACCAGCCAATGATGTAAATTGTTAACAGGCGCGAGAGGAATCACCGATAATGATAATGACCCTCAAGGTACTGCAATACAATTCACGTGGTGTGAATAAAGGACTTGGCGTTGAACACCACGCAAAATCTTTCGGTCGAAGGTCACTGATGTAAACCTGTCACCGAAAGTGAGAAACTTGCCATTGAGGCATGCAAGCTTCAAAGTACTAAACGGGGTGTTCCTAGATCGACTTTTTGGATAATGAGCTGATGTCGACAAGAAGCGATCCGTCATAGGAGGGCCTTAATGAATCCCACATCAATGACACGGAACGGAGCAAATAATTTTAATGGAGGTGAAAACGATCTGGTGATATAAGGTTCAGGGTGGCAGTCATGAAAGAATGGAGTGTAAATGTATTGTAGCGGGTGAGGCACAGGTGAATTCTCTGAATGACTTCTCTTGAACATATCGATGACACTGACATGATGGATTGGTAGCATTAACCCCAAATGTGGATGGTGTGATGGGACCATGGTGATGTGACCGGTGAATGAAACAACCCAACCCAACTTGGATGCGGAGTGAAAGTGTCATGTTCAAGAGCGACTTGCTACCAACAAAGTTTCTTCAAGTTTTCTTCCCAATTTTCCCTAGTCATTGCTGACCAGTACGTCTTTATTTTTGTCAAGCTTGAGGAGGATAACATATGCTTGTTCTATAATTTTCCCTTCGGGCAAACCCATCGCTATGTTTTAACGAGCCTAGCGATAGTGAAACTTGTTCTTGTCTGCTATAGACAAGTTTGTCGCTATTACATTTTAACGAGTTTAACGACAAAGATAACTCGGTCCTTTTCAATTTTAGAGAGTCTGAAAAGGGACGTAAAGGAACTCCAAAATTCCTTTTTCGTCATCTAATCCCTTAAGTCTGAAAAAGTATAAAACAATACAGAAGGGATGAATTTTCGATACTTTTAACGAGCTAAACAAAACAAGTGCTCGACCTTTTTGTTTAATAATCCCTCAGGTCCAAAAAGATTAAAATCTAAAGGAGGGATAGCACTTATGGTCCCTTTAACGAGCTGGAGAGGTCAATGGCTCTCCAATATTTTCATATTTTACAAGTCAGTTGAAAAGATCTTAAAGGAGACTTGTCTTTGAGGAACGAGTGATAAAAATGGGTAGCTGCTGATTCCAGGTAAGGTTTGGAATTTTCCAATCAAGGCAGTGTTACAAGGATGGCTAGCGGGATCACTCTTCGCAGTTGTTCCTCAAAAGGGGTAAACAATCAAATGGAGGTGAATGATCGGCCAATACAGAGTGGAGGTGATGATGGGAACACGACCAAGGCTTTAAAGGCTGAAGTACTACATTCACGATGGTTATTTACCGGGAAATATTTCATTTTTTAATGAGCTTAAACGCGGGGAAAAACATTTGCTCATGGCTTATGCTTATTTTTTAACGAGGTTGAACTATGTGCTAAAACTGCTCAATGCGGGTTTATTTTTTAATGAGCTTGAACCCTGCATAACACTGCTCATGGTGGGTTTGCATGCCCCCAGCATAATAATGCAAATCGAGGTGCATGCCCCCTAAGCTTCATTGCATTCAAATCAATGGTTGGAATGAAGGTTTACCTCTGAGATTTGGAAAGGGGATTTGTTTCATTTTTTAATGAGGTTGACACAGTAAAAGAACTGTCCTCATGACTCCTTGTTTCATTTTTTAATGAGGTCGACACGAGATAAGAACCATCCTCGAAATCCACCGTATTTATAGTATTTGATAGAAAATCAAAAATTGAAGGATGATTAAGGTTATTGGAATAATCTTCATTGTAATCCGAGAGATGGGAACGATGGTGGCACTCCTCCCATGGTGTCTCTCCTAACATCATTGACTGAATGATTCCTTTGTCTGTAGAATGTACATGTGACCAAGGATCTGAAGAGGTACCATATTCCTTAGATCTATCTATCCAAACACTCGATGAGAATTGATTTGGGTTTGTCCCCCAGGCCAAGAAAATTGATTGCTACAATATTTCTAAAATGGCGATGATCCATGCTGACAAAATGTTTAGGAATCTTCCGAATATATTAGATATAGAAGATTTCATATTGCGGGTTTCCACTATGGCCACTTCCGCCAGATTACTCAGAGGCGGTAGGGAAAAAGTACCCATTAATGCAGGGTCTTTTAGGAGACCTACTCTGATATTTTGAAGCGAATGATTACTTCCATGGATCATTGGAATGCTTCCCGTAACTTGTGAACTGTTGGGGAGAAATGTTTGTTGGTCGACGATTGTAATTCCTCCTTGAAAGGGAAATGCAATCTTCTTGAAGTAGGTCGACACAACCGCGGCCATGACATATATCTAGGGCCTTCCCAATAGGATGTTGTAATCGAGGTTTTCGTCGATTACTTCAACACCAATTTCTACTATTTTTCCCCCTAGTTCAACTTGCAAGTTACTTAAAATCCCATATGGAGTGTATGATCGTCCATCAAATGCTTTTAACATTGTTGATGATTGCGACAAGGGTGGTGAGCCTAAATTTTTCCAGCAACTCATCGACATAATACATGTAGATGCCCCCTCATCAATAATTGTTCGATGAACAGTTTTGTTGAGGGCTTTCACTTAAATAAGGAAAGCTAGTTGAGCTGGTAACTGAGGGTCATATCCTTTGTGATTAAAAGATACAATAGTGGAATCTGTTGGGTCAATCCCACCTATTACTGATAATAGATCTTGCTTTTGGGAGAGCAAATTTTGTGGTACCTCAAGTGTCGACATAGCGGACGACGATTGGGCCAGGTCCTCTACTATATTATAGTTCTGTGCTACTTTGGCATGAGGATTAAATGTTGATTTGTGTACTACTCCCTTTGGCGGCTTTATCATTGGTTCAAGAATGATGGGTGGCACAACTTCGGTCAAAGTCAAGGATAATTTTAGGGGCGAATGTTCGCCCTTTGGCGAAATTAAGGGGTTTTAAATTTTTATTTTGTATCATAGTAAATTTTTACAAATCACCTCAAATAGCCCACCTTATTTTAAGGGAGAGGGTAAAAAAGGTAAATTTAGCCCTTGAGATTAGGGCTTACAACCTTCCATTCGCCCATTTTCAAGAATAGGTTTTATTTAAGTGAATCCTATGGGCCAAATACCATATTTATAAAAGAGGTATGGTAAATTAATAAAAATATAAATAAATGAGAGGTATGGTAAATAAATAAAGCATTTTTTATATTTACTCCATAAGTCACCTTATATACATGTAAGGGTGTAAACAAATAAAAATATAAGTAAAGTAGAGGTATGGTAAATAAATAAAACGTTTTTTATATTTACTCCATAAGTCACCTTATATACATGTAAGGGTGTAAACAAATAAAAATATAAGTAAAGTGGAGGTATGGTAAATAAATAAAACGTCTTTTTATACTTACTCAAAAGGTATGGTAAATAAATAAAAATATAAATAAACTAGACGTATCGTAAATAAATAAAACCTCTTTTTATATTTAGTCCATAACCCTCGTTCTATTTATGAAGGCTCAAGAAAGAGGTTTTATTTAAGTGAATCCTATGGGCCAAATACCATATTTGTAAAAAAGGTATGGTATATTAATAAAAATATAAATAAACGAGAGGTATGGTAAACAAATAAAACATTTTTTTATATTTACTCCATAAGTCACCTTATATTTACAAACACTCAAAAAATGGGTTATATTTAGGTGAAACCTATGGCCAAATTACTATGGGACAAATACCATGGACTAGATTGTTATTAATACTATGTAAAAAACCATTATTAACCCTAATATTAGAATTAATAAAAACAAAAATGGCACATGGTATTGACCCATGGTATTCACCAAAATGGCACATTGTATTGACCCATGGTATTCACCTGGAATGTAGCCTATTTAAATGGGGGAATTAAGCCAGCATGTAGCCTATGCTAAGATTCACTGGGAATTTACAAAGTTTTATTATTTAGTGAAAGACTCACCAAGATCTTACAAGATTTTATAATTGAGTAAAATATTCGCCATGCCTGGTGAGAGATTCGCCAAAAAATTATATATGCATATTATGTTATTGATAAAATCGCCTTCCATTTTTCCTATATACCATGGAGATTCACCCATTTATTATATTTATAAATTTGGGGGGGTTCTTAAAATTTTCCCTGGTCAAAGTTGTTGTCGAACTACTAGGTTGTTCATTAGCATTGTTATTCGACAGCTGTGGATTCTCGTAATCTTTATTCCTTGTCAAAGCATCATTTTGCTGCTTTGAGATAGACAACATAAGCACTTGGGATCGGGAAGCATTTTGATTAGCAACCAGTTTGCTGAGGATTTTGAACTCTTAAAGAGTTTCTTAACTTCAGCTTTATGTGGACAATCTGTCGTCCGATGATCCTCATTGCATATCTGACACCCCGCAGGGGGTTTCCATTGCCCAGAAGGGTTTGCAGAAGGTTTTGCAAGTGATGATTCCTCCAGTTTCTTCTTCTTCCCTTTGCTTTTCTTCTTGCCCCCTGGTTTCTTGGTTTCTTTGCCTTTATCTGTTGAGACGACATTTACTTCTGAGGCAAGAAGTTCCTCTTTTCCATTTTGAATGGAAATCTTACGGGCCTTTTTAGATGTAGCCTTTGTCGATTTCGTGTCTGTTGCGCCTATCACACCATCGTCGGCATGAGAGTCATTGTTTGATTTAAGAGGAGGGGGGACCGAAAATTCCGGTCTGGGAGTGTCAGGTATTTTATCGTAGAGCATGCCAGACTGAGTATAAATCAAGTCTAAATATTGCGCACGAGCAATGACTTGCTCTTTGATGACGACTCCCCCTTTTGCCACATCTTTCATAATGGAAGGCAATAATGACTTAAAAAACCATTCAGCTAAAAGCTGATCAAGAACATACTTTTTTACCATTCTCCGATGACGTCGCCACTCATGTATATGATCAGATATATGAGTGGCCATTGTTTGTTTGAAATTGGTAAGAAGTTTCGTTCCCATTTCGTACCTTATCAGTAACTGAAAATGGGTTAGAAAGGTTGTGGCTAGGGTACTGAAGTTGTCAAACGAAGCTCTAGGCAATTCGATATACCATTTTGCTGCCGGACCAGTTAACGTCCTCTGAAAAAGACGAAGCCTAATCGAATCATTGTTTAGGGTGTTTGATGAACACCACAGATGAAAGGTCATCACATGATTCGACGGATCTTCACCTGGATTTCCATTAAATTTAGGAATATCTGATGGAATTTTATGCGGAATCGCTGGCCACCAAGGGGCATAAGCGATTGGATCGTTTGTTAACTGCTTTAAATCAGGTAACTCTAAAGTCGCCACGAAGGGTAACTGTTGATTCAGGTTAGGTGAAGCATACCCAGGATAAGATGGGATCGCCTGAGCAGTTGGTCTTTGCATACCAGCATAATGCATTTGATGCTGGTAACTTTGGTAAGGTTGGTGGGCATGACCATTGTAGAATGGTTGATTTTGACCGTTTTGAATATACGGTTGCCCACTATTTGCAAAGATTTGTTGCTCAGATCCTTGGTATACTTGTTGGAATTGCGGTTGTTGGTACTGCACAAGCCATGGTTGTGAAGCCATGTGCTGTTGTCCGATACTAACTGTTTGACCAAGATGAGGGGTAATTGTACCCATTTGGACCTGTGTCATTCCACCAGTCGGCGATTGTGATTGAGTTGCAGGGTCAAGAGGCTGTTGCATTACAACCTGAGAAACCTGAGGTTGGCATACAACAGGCAACGCTTGTACTTGCGACACCGTCATAATAGCTGGCGTAGTTGGTATATTCGACATAGGTAAACATTGTTGCATTGAATATACAACTCTCGGTTGTTAAGGTAGTATTGGTGCCCAACCGCTAGACGGAATTCCGGCATAACTCGAATTTTGTTGTGAACTCCCATATGGCTGTCCACTCGAAGGGGACAATGAAAGGGTATACTGCCCCCCATACGACGGTAATTCGGTACTTAAAGGAATGGTTTTCCGTTGAGGACCGGACTGCCCAAATTGACCTCCAAATGGATCAATTTGTTGAGACTCAACATAAGAGTTTCTGGATATCATTCCGGATGAACAAATAAGAACGGACCATACTGTCAAAATAGCCCCTGAGTGGGCTCCTTCTAGCGATTGAGAGCTATTTGGGATAGATGGTATACCGACCAACATTGTTGGAGTGATAGCAGACAGTTCTGCCGTCGCTGTGTTAGATGACACAGTCCTAGATGTTGACGGTTGTTCAGACATTTCTAGTCTATCCAAAAGATTACCTAGCGATTCTACAGGAGCTTCCGCTGGCGGTAGACTAATTTCTGATGAAGAAGGATACAGAGTGATCCCAACTCCAAATTGCAATGGAGTACTAGATGGAGGATCTTCCGCAATCTCTTCTATAGCAATCAGATTAGGTGGAAGAGGCAGACCGTCAGGTCTGTAGAATATTTCCAGTGCCGAAGAAGGTATAGAATCTGTAGTGCCAGATGTTTGGGGAACAACACTCTCCGAACCGGTTGTAGATGTAACTGGTTCAGTGATATAAGTGTTTACCCTTAGACTAGGATCAATACTACTGTCCTTTGGTGGCTGTTGAACTTCTTCTGTAAAGGCAGGGATACCAGAAATGTTTGGAGTAACCGGAGTCTTTGATGTTGTTGGAACACTTGTTCTAACTTTACCAGGAGATTTAGAACCAGTTAAACGAGTTCGCTTTGTCCATAATATTTTTGATTTTGGAGACAAATATGGTTGACTCGTAAGCCTCCGCGAACGACGGGGTTTCAATTGACTTTCTTCCACAATTGCGGATTACTCGATCAACTAAAAATCAAAGGGGAAGTATGTTTCCGAATTAGATGAATTTTAGATGCTTTTGACACAACTTGTTTTTTCAATTTTTAAGAGTCGAGAAAATCAAAAGATGACTCTAGTCGCCTTCGATTTTTAATGAGCCTGAAGTGACAAGTGCTCAGATGGACCTTTTCTATTAAGGAGTCTGAAAAGGAACGAAAGGGACTGCTCTGGAAATCTAGGTAGAGGGACTACCAAACCACTCGTAAAACTGTAGAATACTTTTTACGGTATGGTAGTCAATCTTCCCGAACGCTATGTTCAGTGCATTGCGATCGATAGGGCGACAGACACGGCTTCCTATGGATAAAGGATTAAGCCTATTGTGGTCTCCCAAAATATACTCGACGGTACGTGGGAGCACAAGTCCGTACTGGCACTTATTGTCTCAAAGTGGAGGAATCACCCAACCATCAGTGAGAACAACAGTTACCATGTTTTACGACGTCGGAATACGTCTCTAGCCTAGACTTCTAGATGTTGTGTGTTAGGTTCCAAAGCGTTGTTAGATTCATTAAATTTATTTTATAGTTGATCTTGCTTAAGAAATTTTCCTTTCAGGTTCAACGCGTGATGTAGATGTACAATTCCTAAAATGGAATCTAAGATGATAAACAATCTTTTATCTTCTTTGTGCAATGAAAATCCTAGCTACTAAGGAAAGAGAGACAATATTCTTTCACAAAGAGCAAAGAGCACACACTATATGCACTGTCCTAAATCAAACCAATCAAACAGTCTAAATGCAAATGCACATGCATGTATTTGTTTTCGGCTTTCTTAATATGTGAATGATAAAAAGAAAGCTAATGCGCAAATCTGAATTACTTTTCAAGCGACAATTACTAACAAGTTTCTTTTGAAAATAAAAAATGAAGATAATGACAACACTTTGCAATTTGGAAATGAATACTTGCTTTTGACACTAGAAAAACTACAAATGCAGATCAAATACAACAGTAACAGGGTAATCGACTATCAAGAGCAATCAGATTCTCTCCTATGACTGAAAACGACACTTGCGACACTTTCAAATCGAGAAACGACAGTACAACTACATTACTTTTTTGCAAAGTGTGGAGCACCTGGAAGGTATGCTTTTTGATAAGCAATCTAGTAGTTTTTCAATACTATTTCTAACCTTTTCTACATTATGAGTCTAAAAAATATAAGGGTTTTGATAAATTGTGTGAAAATGGACAAACAAAGTACAATCACTAATAATTGATGTTTTCTATGCAGAAGGACGCGGAAATAGGGAATTATCGAGTAAAAACAAGAAGCGGAAGGAAAGTAACTGCTGTCCCGTCGACAGGGAACCGGATGCGGACAAGATCAAGTAAAATTAGAGCCGAATAATCCAGGAAAAGAACGCAGGATACCGTGACGGAGAACGCAAGAAGGAAAGAGGAGAACTGAACGATTAGCGAATCCCTCAGGATCTTCGATCCTGAGGGATCGCTGCTTTAAGCTTATCTTTTGTATCTAGACATCTCCGTCATTTCTGTTATATAAAGGTACCATGCCATCGAGCGTGGGGGGACGATGGTTGTTATAATTATAAACTCAGAACAACTTTGATTATTGAGTTTTGTAAGATCTGATTTTGTATACTTTTGTTAATGCAATCAATATAAAGGACTTGGTGTTCACTTCGTTTTTGCATCTGAAGTAGCTTTAAGCAGTGTACCATTGGTAGCCAAGGGCCCAGCTCCGACGGTCACTTGCTGTTGTATCATACGGTGATTTGTGTGGTTTGCTTATTTCTCTTGTTTCAGTAATCCGATATATCTTTTATATGATAGACTATGCTTCTTAATTAATATCTGAATCTGAATAAGTTCTTTAATTCATGTCTCTGTATTACACAAACTGAATCTATTCGAATTGCATCCATTTCTACAGCAAGATATTGGTATGAATGTTATCGTTATTGGATTCATATAAAATAAGTATTTGTGAGGCTTGAAGATAATATCACTTTGTTCAGAAACATAGTCACATCATACATTACTCTCGGATCGCCACAGTAGTATAGACCGCGTACATACATCGGAGTTTGCTGTTCCATTTGGGTTTGCTGTTCCATTTGGGTTTGTTGTTCCATTTGGGTTTGCTGTTCCATTTGAGTTTGCTGTTCCATTTGAGTTGCTGTTCCAATTTATATGATTGACGTTTCCTGTTTATGATAGTTTGCTGTTCCATTTCATTACTGCTGTTCCATCTTATTACTGCTGTTCCATTTTAGAATTGTTGTTCCATTTTACTTTCACTAATCTGCCTTTATTGCTTTCGCGTGATAGCAGGCCTAAGGCTGTCGTGAGCCCAGCAAGACGCTGCCTAGCTCCCAGACCTATAAGTCCTTGCTTTGGTTTTCTTTCTTTATCAGTTTCTAAAGGGAAGGGTTATTGGTTCTGTACCCTTGACTGATCATTTGCTTTGTGTGATTTCATCTTCTGAATTGGTTTAGTTACAGCTTAGTGTTTGTTTCCTTTCAAGTCATTAGAACGCTATACTACCGAGCATTACTTGGACATAACAGCCTCGGATTGAGTTACTCCTTGAAAGAACAAAACGATCCCGGATTGACTTAATAATGTGGAATAATTGGTGGTGTGAGAGACCCTAGTTATCGCTCTACATTTTGGCGTCGTTGCCGGGGAAGGGGTAATAGCCATTTGTCCTTTATAGAGTAGTGCGCAAATCTGCTAGGAGGGAGTTGGATTTTAAAAACGGAAGGTAAGAACCTGCGTACGGAGCATGTAAAAGCCCTGCTCCACCATCCGCTCTCTTAGTAGAATTGCTGGTTAAATAGGATTTAGCAGTTTAATTGGAGTGCATGACTAAGCAGAAAAAGTTAGAGAAAGAGCAAAAGCCTCCATCCAAAGCTAAGGGGCCGGTGACCCTTGGATGAACGACCTTCATAGACGAAATCTATAAGAAAGCCGACTCTCAGCCATCAGTAGGTTATAGGAAAGTCAATTCTAAACAGCCTACTAGTTCCCTTCGGGCCTCGGGATCACCATCCGAAGCCTTTGCTGAGGTGCACAGTCGAACAGAGGAGCAGGATTTTCAAGAAATTGAAAATTTGAATCCTGGACCATTGCACAAAGGGACTCAAAGTAACCTTTGTGAAGGAGAAGGAGAAACAGGGGAAATTGAGGAACCTAGATCTCCTATTGAATTAAACCAGCCTTTAAATAGCCCGGACAAGGGAAGCGCTGTAAAAATCCTTGTTGAAGGAATTCATTCACCGCAGACAGTTGGGGCCATTATCATCCCTGATCAAGGGAGTGGTGTCAATACAATCCCTGTTAAGACTACCCCTCCTCAACCAAGGAACACTCTCTTGGAAATTCCTGAAGATTACTGGCATATATTCGATCCCATGGCGCAGAATCAGCCAAACACCCAGACCTCCACATTGCAATATCCGATAGTAGATTTTGCAGCAAATGTGCCCATGAAAGCCATCCCTCTCCAGCATATTCCCACATTTCATGGCCTTACATCAGAAGATGCGGACGCATTCTTGTTCGAATTTGATGTATTATGTAGAGGATACGATTACACCACCGATCCCCAGAAACTGAAATTGTTCCCCTCTACATTAAAAGGGGCTGCGTTAAGATGGTTTATGGGCTTAGGTGGTGGGGTTATTAACAAATGGGATCAAATGAAAGAAGCCTTTTTAAAGAAATATCAAGATTACTGTAGGTCGAGAGAACTAAAAGATGAAATCTTTCAAATGTCAGCCAGACCAAACGAAACCTTAGAAGAATATGTGGAACGTTTCCAATATAACTTGCAAAGATCCCCTTATGCATCGCTACCTCTGCCTGATAACGTGTTGAAAACTGCATTAATTAGAGGTATGAAAGAGCAATGGATCGAAACGTTAAACATTATGGGAAAAGGAGACATTTATCAGGAAAATTTTGCTGATATCATTGATCTGTGTATCAGGAGCTCAAGAGGCAGCACGAGGATAAAACCAGCGGAATATGATCGCTTCCCCAGAGATAACAGAACATTAACAGAGGGAGTAACACGGGTGGAACTTGGAAATTTGCTAGAAAATTTTAAAACTGATATCCTGGGAACATTGACTACACAACTTGACATTGTGCAGGCTAAACAGAAGCAAGCCGAGGCAGAGCAAAATCTAGCAATTTTTTGCCCACGATGCAGGAAGAAACACAGTCACAAGGAATGCCCGCTGGATACAGTCCAAATATGTGCTATCTGCACCAAGGACCACCTGACCGAAAGCTGCCCTTCACTTCTTGGTTTGAAGGCAGTATACAAAGAAGCAGAAGAGGAGTCAGAACCAGCATATTTTATTAACCAGTGTCGTCAATGGCAACCTAGGCAATCAGGTATGTTTTCAGACCCCTCCTCTTCTTTTCAACCCCCGCAGTTCAATACTCAGCAACAGAACATGTGGCAAAACCAGTCTCAACCCCCGTTTTCAAACTGGTCCCCTCAAATGTTTTCTACTCCGAATCCTTGGATGTCCCAATTTGGTTGGCCAAACTGCCCTTATCCTCCACCATATTGGCAGAATAGTTCCTATCCTCCGCAGTGGACCCCTTCCACTTCGCAAAGCTCATCCTGGCAGACAAGCTGGCCAAGATCGACATATCAGCCAGCAGGATCAATCCCACTCCCTCAACCAACTCTGCCAGCTTTACAACAAAATCCCCAGTCTAATCTGAGACCGCAACTCCCAGCCCAACCCAATCCCAATCCTAATAATAGGCCAGTCCAATCCATCCAAATCATAGACACATCAGAGATTGAGTCTGACCTAAGGGAGTGCAACGATCTTCAGTTAAGATCTGGACAAATAATAGAAACAGAGGGAGACAAACCAATTCATATTGAAAATCAGTTACCAATAGAACAACCCCCACAACAGAAGGATGAAAACAAAGAGCAAAACAATAAACAAGCAAGTACATCCTCTCCTCCTTTCCCAGAACGATTAGTCATATCTCGACCTATACAACCTCCAGACTTCGACATTTTGGGATAATTACAAAATTTGTATATAAAGATTCCATTCCTCCAAGCCATACAAGATATTCCTATATATGCAAAAACCATCAAAGAATTATGCATCAAAAAATCAAGGAGGAATACAAATACTAACCCTAGAGTCCAAGTAGTTGGTACTTTATCCGACCTATTATCAGGAAAAGAGACACCTATCAAATATGAAGATCCCGGGAACCCAATTGTAACTGTTCAAATCTATGGCCAAACCTTGACTAACGCTCTAGTTGAGCTAGGAGCTGCAATCAAAATTTTGACAACCTCCACCTGCCAAAAGCTTGGCATCACGCCAGTAGAACCTACCTCTACTCTGTTAGAATTGGCAGATCGATCTGTAGTTCGACCAGAAGGTACTCTGAATGATGTCATGGTTTCCGTAGATTCCTGGGAGTATCCCACAGATTTCCTGGTAATTAATCCTAAAACCCGACTAGATGGACATCCGTTAATCTTAGGCAGACCCTGGCTTGCTACTGCCGATGCCTACCTTGGCTTCCGGCAGGGAAGCATGACTATAGCTAAAGGACCAGATGTTAAAAATTTAATTTTATATCCTCCAGCTCAGCCAAGCCTGCCAATGATTAAAACTAACTCTTATCCTGTGTCATATCTTGCTAACAACATCAGATCTCCATTAACTATACAGAAGGCTTTAGACTTTAAAGATCAAACAGAAGACGACGCCATTAACAATTTTATTCGTCAAACTGAAGCTAGAACACATATGCAGTGTTTTATGATAGAAGCAGCATTTGACAGTGAGCTAGAAGAAGATCCCTTAAAAGATCCACATGACCAGACAATACCAGTAACTGTTGTTGCCAATAGTAAAGTAGTGGAAATTGAACCTGGTAAAACTCTGAATATTAACGCCAATCTTACACCAGATCAAGAAATAAAGCTTGTTAATCTGTTACAAAAATACAAGGATGCATTTGCGTGGGATTACCCCGACATGAAGGGGATTGATCCTCAATTATGCACCCATCACATCTATATAGAGAAAGATGCAAGACTTGTCCGTCAGCCACAAAGAAGACTCAACCCTCACCTAAAAGAGATAGTAAAAGACGAACTTCAGAAGCTCTTAGATGTTAACTTTATTTACCCTATCTCTGACAGTAAATGGGTCTCTCCCCTTGTGGTGGTACCCAAGAAAAATGGAAAATGGAGGATTTGCGTGGATTACAGGGAGTTAAACAAGGCTACACAAAAGGATCACTTTCTCCTCCCATTTATAGATCAAGTATTGGACACGTTAGCAGGGAAGAAATTTTTCTCCTTTTTGGATGGCTTCAGTGGATATAACCAAATCCAAATTGCCCCTGAAGACCAGGATAAAACTACCTTTACGTGCCCCTGGGGAACGTTTGCCTATCGAGTATTACCCTTCGGCCTATGTAACGCCCCTGCTACATTTCAAAGGGCTATTCTCAGTATTTTTGTAGATCTAATAAACGATGGACTTGAGGTGTATATGGATGACTTCACACCATATGGGGATGAATTTGATCCATCTCTGGATACCCTGGAAAAAGTTCTACAATGTTGCATTGCTACCAGACTCTGCCTGAGCCACGAGAAGTGCTACATGATGATGACGGAAGGGCTCATTCTAGGGCACTACATTTCAGCAGCTGGCAAAATTCAGATTCTTTTGCTCATCCCTACCCCCACTACTCAAACAGAGGTACGTAGTTTCCTTGGATTTTCTGGATATTACAGACGGTTTATAGAACATTATTCACGAATTGCAGCATCTCTATATGCTTTGACAGGTAATGTCGATTTTTTGTGGACAGATAAATGTGACCAGGCTTTTAAAGAATTGAAAAAGTTGTTGTCAATAGCTCCAGTCCTTCGAGGACCAAATTGGAATTTGCCATTCCAGATCTCATCGGATGCCTCGGATACAGCAATCGGTGCAGTCCTAGGACAAGAAGAGGATAAGAAGCCATACGCTATTTACTATATTAGCAAAAATTTATCCTCTGCCGAACTCAATTATACTGTTACTGAAAAGGAATTCCTGGCTGTAATTCATGCTGTTAATAAATTTAGGCATTATATTACAGGTTATCCTGTTGTGTTATATACAGATCATTCTACTATCAAATATCTAGCAAACAAACCTGTCACGAATGCTAGAGTAACTCGATGGTTGATCCTGTTGCAGGAGTTCGACATCACAATTAAGGATCGACCCGGCAAGGAGAACCCTGTAGCCAACTTCCTCTCAAGAATACCCAAATCAATCGAAGCAGCAGCCGTGGAAGATCAATTCCCTGATGAACATCTGTTTGCCATTGCCATTCGAACACCCTGGTATGCTGATGTCGCCAATTACCTTGCAGTGGGTAAGTTACCAAAACACTTAACCCCTCAGGAACGAAAGCAAATTGTTCAAAAAAGCACTCGATTTTCGTGGATTGGAGACCATTTATTCCATACAGGGGCAGACATGCAAATCAGGAGGTGTATTCGAGAGGATGAGATCCTAGACATCTTAAAGGCTTGTCATAATGGACCATGCGGGGGGCACTTTGCCGACAAGAGAACAGCACATAAAATACTACAGGCAGGGTACTATTGGCCTACAATCTTTAAGGACGCGAAAAAGTTTGTGCAGGCCTGTGATAGCTGCCAGCGAGCAGGAAAACCTGGTCAAGCTGATGAAATGCCTCTGAAACCACAAGTGGTTATTGAGCCATTTGAACGATGGGCTCTCGATTTCGTCGGGCCCATTAATCCACCATCAAACCAGAGGACATACATCCTGGTAGCAACAGACTATGTTACTAAATGGGTTGAGGCTGTATCATTAGCTAGGGCTACAGAAGATTCGGTAATACAATTTTTGTTCCATTTGTTTGTACGTTATGGACTTCCGAGAGAAGTAATTACAGATGGTGGACCTCAATTTGTTGGAAATAAACTAGCTGCAACATTTAACAATTATCATATCCAACATAAGATTACTACCCCCTACCATCCGCAGGCAAATGGACAAGTAGAAAACAGTAACAAGATAATTGAGTCAATCTTAACAAAGACTATCGCATCACACAGGCGTGATTGGGCTGCTCGGCTACCTGAAGCACTGTGGGCTTATAGAACCACATGGAGAAGTACGACAGGCTATTCACCTTATCAATTGGTGTTTGGGAAACAACCAATCTTTCCTATCGAATTTCAGATCCAAACACTACGAACTGCACAAGAGGTCGGCCTAGATCTGAATGAGGCACAGATCAATCGACTAGGACAAATCAACGAATTGGATGAGATTAGGCTCTCTGCATTACAAAACACGGCATTAATCCAACAGCAACGAGCTAAGTGGCATGATGCACTTATAAAGAATAAAGTCTTCCATGAAGGGGACTGGGCTCTGTTATACGATTCTCGGTTCCAGGACTTCCCGGGGAAACTCCAGACTCGCTGGCTAGGACCATCTGAGATCCAGAAGGTGCACGATAATGGGACCCTCACTCTGATCACAATTGAGGGTTCTGGACATACGTTCAAAGTAAATGGCCACCGAGTTCGTCTCTATCGAAGACCTCTTACTCGGGAATCCTTTTGTCAACAGCTACAACAAGATACTGATTTGGAGATCTTATAAGAGGAAGTGAAATCTTCCTCACCTATAACTTAAGAAACTCGTTTTTCATAATTTGTACATAACATCCTATACATATGTTCTTTTCATCTTTGTTTGTAGTATTTTGGTTACCTTATTTTGCACAGCACTGGTTTGATTTTGCTGTTCCTTTTCAAAAGGAACAGCACTCGTGTGATTCTGCTGTTCCTTTTCAAAAGGAACAACACTTTTGATGTTTTGTTGTTCCTTTGCGAAAAGGAACATCACTTCTTGCTTTGCTGTTCCTTTGCGAAAAGGAACAACACTTTTTGCTTTGTTGTTCCTTTGCGAAAAGGAACAACACTTTTGCGTTTTGGAATTTTTGTTGTTCCTTTGCGAAAAGGAACATCACGTTTGTGTTTTGGAGTTTTTTGTTGTTCCTTTGCGAAAAGGAACAGCACGTTTGTGTTTTGGAATTTTTGTTGTTCCTTTGCGAAAAGGAACAACACTTTTTGGCTTTGCTATTCCTTTGCGAAAAGGAACAGCACTTTTTGTTTTGATGTTCCTTTGCGAAAAGGAACAACACTTTTTTGGCTTTGCTGTTCCTTTGCGAAAAGGAACAACACTTTTTGTTTTGTTGTTCCTTTGCGAAAAGGAACGACACTTTTTTGGCTTTGTTGTTCCTTTGTGAAAAGGAACAACACGTTTGCGTTTTGGAGTTTTTTGTTGTTCCTTTGCGAAAAGGAACAGCACGTTTGTGTTTTGGAATTTGTGTTGTTCCTTTGCGAAAAGGAACAGCACTTTTTGGCTTTGTTGTTCCTTTGCGAAAAGGAACAACACTTTTTGTTTTGTTGTTCCTTTGCGAAAAGGAACAGCACTTTTTTGGCTTTACTGTTCCTTTGCGAAAAGGAACAGCACTTTTTGTTTTGTTGTTCCTTTGCGAAAAGGAACGACACTTTTTTGGCTTTGCTGTTCCTTTGCGAAAAGGAACAGCACTTTTTGTTTTGCTGTTCCTTTGCGAAAAGGAACAGCACGTGTGGATTTTTGTTGTTCCTTTGCGGAAAGGAACAGCACGTGTGGATTTTTGTTGTTCCTTTGCGAAAAGGAACAACACTCTTTGTGCTTTGCTGTTCCTTTGCGAAAAGGAACAGCACTCGCATATTTCTTTTTCCAAGATGCAGAATTTGGTCAATCCCGCTATTTCTTTTCCACAAGATAAGTCATTCACATGCTTCGCTCAGAGAAGACACCATCAGAACCTTTCTGCTCCTATTTGGACGTTTTGCGATTATGATCTCCTAAATCCTTTAGATATAGCAATGACATTATGCAATGAACATAAAAGCATGATATACCGAAACCTGCATATCATAAATTGCTACTATTTTAACAGTCAGCATATATAAGAAGACAAGAGGAGGGACATTAACTTTCGTCTTCACTGTCATTATCTTATTCCTGAACCATGGTTTGGTAATTTTTATCATGTCGATCTCCCTAAAAACTTTCTTGATCATTACTGAGGAATATGAGCAAACGATTTATATCTGTCTGTTGGGATTGTAAAACTTCTTCCACCATTCCCCGCTCTTAAGGAGTGCGGAACCACCCTTATGTGTAATTAAACAAAGAAAAAGAGAAGTGTGCTGCAAAAGAAGAATAAAAGAAAAAATAAAAACAAGATATGAAATCGTCAAATGCAGGATAGGGGGTCTCATTCAGAGCCAGCCTACCATGATCATAAGGATGGAAGCGAAGTGGCATTCCCATTACGGCCACCACACCAGGGATATGGTCCAAAGGTAAAATAACAAGCAAACCTTGGAACAGGAGGTCTCATCACGAGCCGGCCTGACCACGTTTCGTGCCTACCTTGTGAATGGCATTATGGTTATCTGGTCACCAAGCCAGCATAATGGCCTGCATTTTGACAAAGCACTCTTCAGTAGATACACAAAGGATAATGGTTCCAGAGGGTGAGATAAACAACTTTTCCAAGGTTATGAACACCTGTTGGCAGCAGAGCTCTCTTAATGGCATTGGAGTCGTAATATTTACACCAACAGGTATGATATTAAGTCTGTTTGTCTTTTATATCCTTTGCATGTATCATATGTCACACCCTGATATAATTATCGCATGAACATTATCACCAATCATGGCAACGGAATTGACAATGACTACTGGAGACTTGGTACAGTTGGCAGACGTCCAACCCCTCGGTTCCTCATTATATCACACTGGCTTGTCTTAAAAGCGATCCATTTTTCTGCCTCGGTTTCGGTACTTCATTGTCCTTTTACAACATGGCATAATTTCTACCTGCTGTACTTTATGATTTGACTCCCGACTGGCTGCTGCTCCTCTCTTTGACGGCTGGGGGCAGCCTATCAGATCGCGGGGGGGAGGTGACCTCATTACTCCAATGGTTACGTGGCTGCACACCATTCGGGAAAAATAATGACACGATTTAACAGTATGATGATCTCATTCTACGGACTGCCATCCACAATCTTTCTCTTTGCTGCATGCTCTGCGAAAATCCTTCCTAAAATTAGCATCGAGTATCCTCTCTGTTCGGTAAATACTGCGAACAGTTGCTGTTTCATTCCCGAGTTTATTTCTGAGAGTAAGCTATGGGCGGGAAGACAATCCGAAGTGAACCGCACAAGCTGACCGCGTCCGCTGCTGCCTGCGAAATTATGGAAAATGCAGGATGGTTGAATTACTTCAACCGCCTGCAAGAATCGAATGAGGCTGTAGCATTGGAATTCCTGCAAAATTTGCAGGAAAACCACTCTATAGTCGGAGGAAAGCGGATAGAAGTTACGGAGGACATTATTGCAGAAACCTTAGGATTACCAGCTGTTGGACCCAGATGGGAGCTGAAGAAGGAAAGACTACAGAAAGTAATGGAAATTTTCCAAAGCGAAGGCCAAAGTCTGACAGTCAAAGGGAAAGGAGTTCTGCCGAAAACACTGGGGGAACCCTGGACCGAGCTGGCGAAGATAGTGCAGAGCTATATCACCTGCGAAGGGAGAAAAGATGTGGTAAGGGCTCGTCACTTAAAACTTCTAGCTGTTTTGAAGGGAAAATGTTCTGTAAATCTCCCTTCCCTTTTAAATTCGTTATTACATGATGTGGCCCGAAGCCTGAAGAAGGCTCAGCACACATATACGGTTGTTAGCCACCACGGACTGATTCGGCTAATAATAAGCCACAGTCTTGCCCAACAGCAAGACACCTGGGAGGAATTGGTCGAAACAGTTAAAAAGGGACTGGCTTTACCACGAACCTCCAGCACACTGGAACGTTCAGAAAAACACAAGAAGCCAGCAGCAGAAAAGCATGCTGTTTCAAAACGAAAGCAGTCCTCCAGCACGCCGGAACAATCAGAGAAACGTAAGAAGTCGGCGGCAGAAAAGCATGCTGTTTCGAAACGGAAGCGACCCTCCGATATGCCGGAACGACCAGAGGAGCCTAGAGAACCTGTTGGAACTCCCAACCTGCCTGAAAGACCCAGGAAGTCAGCTCGATTGGTCCGAATACGGGGAAGGTTGGAAAAGATTCAGAAAACTGCGGCCCAACCAATTGAAATCGAGGACGAACCTTCGGAAGAGGAAGGTGAATTACCTGAAGGAAATGCTGAGCAATCAGAGACTGGAACTAACGAGCCAGAAGGAGGAATTGAAGAAGAAAACGCACAATCTATGGGTAGCCCGTTGCAAGACCCTCCAGGGGAAGAGGAATTGGTAGCAGTTCTGGCCAATATGGGAGGATACGGCCAAGCCTCCAGTACAGGAGGCGTCTTTGATGGCCCCGCAGAAGAAGAATTACCTGAGGAAAGGCATGCAGAAGAGGCAGGGGAAGAAAACCTGCCTGGCTATGGTAATGAAGCAGAAGACATCAATTCGGGACAATCTGTCCCCAGGGTGCCGGAAGATGTTCCAGGAGAGGAAGAAGAAGTAAGATTGAAGGCCAAACCCTTTGCCGAGGCAAGGGAAATTGAAAAATTGAGGAAGAAGCACCAGAGGATGCTGGGCACGATAGCCAGACTTCGGCAACAAATTAGAATGTTGAAAGCCAGCCTGAGAATACAAAAAACTGCAAGGAAAAAGAAAAGGACCACGGCAGCAAGAACCCCGAGGGTTAGAGTTCGTTTTGATGGACGAAACCCCATCAGGAGACCTACTGTCGAGGAACAGTCTGCTGTTCCGAATGATAATGAGGAACAGGGTGCTGTTCCAATAGAAACTGTTGTTCCATCTGGCCCGGAGGAACGAATGGACATTCCAATGGAATAGCAAGAGGCTCCGGTGGTAGGAAGACCGCAGCAACCCTTTGTTCGCATTAAAATGGAAACAGATAGCAAAGAGGTTCAAACAGAAGCACCCCCCTCGGGTGTAATTTGGGTCCAAAATTCCAAACAACGTAATAAGAAGGTCCAGGTTAAACTTCCAGCTTCTACGGCTGTGTGGAAGAAAGACCCAAAAACCAGAACCTTGCATAAAATGATGAAGGAAGCCCAGCAGGAGGCCGAGAAGTTGCGAGAACAGACGGTCCCCAAGGAAATATACGAAGAGCTCCAACAGAAACTTCGAAACATCAGTCAGTCTGAGAGCGAGGCCTTTGAAGGATGGCAGAAGGAGCAGGAAAAGGTTGCTAAGGTAACTCATCGGCTAGATAGTGTTGTTAAGCAGATGGACACCTTGTGTTCCTTGTATACTGATGTTTTGACTTGTAGAGCCCCTGCTAAAAATTATGCTTTGTTTTTGCTTGAACGTTATTTGAGATTAAAAGTAAAAGCTGTTAGGGTGGGAGCACCTATCCATATCAACACTGTTAATGATTTTATAGACTGCTGCAAGCACTATGGAGTTAAAGTTCAAAGGTTGTTATGTGAATTTTACCTGCACAATCTTGTTTTAGACCAGGAAACTGATTTGAATCCTGGCCCTTTCGTTGGCGATATACAATTTCAAGCCTTTATCTCATTTGGGGTGAATCAGTTAAAAAGGCTTAAAGCTTACAACATCTTCCAGAGGCAAGAAAATAGTTTAGACCTATGGGTACGGGCTGAACCTAGGGACCCAGCAGCATTATGGAGAGAGCATAGGAGTATGATGAGGATCCCAGGTGTCATGAAGATATTAGGTCCCATGCATGGAGACTTGATCCGAAATGGTCTGGAGTATTTCCTGACTATTAAAGACCATGCCCCCCATGCTGCAAAGTTTCGCTACCGAACCTCTAACCCAAACATCCAGCTCAGGGAACCCTTTAAATTTGAGAATTTTGAATTGGCTGCCAGTCGATTGAGTCTCTATGGGGAACGGATTCTGCGAGCAAGACCATTCTGGTTGGGGTATCGGTTTCGCAGCCCAATTATTTGGCATCCTGCACCTGGATATCAGGCCCTATATGAGATGCCTGCAGATCAGTTAGATCAGTTCTTTGACCATCTAGTTGCTAATCATGGTTGTCGACCTCTTCGTGATATCCCTTCTCCGGCCTACTCTCTCACAGCCTTGCATGTCAATTACAGCGTTTTCATGAGGACATGAAACAGGGTAAGCAGGGGGGTGTGTGGAGCACCTGGAAGGTATGCTTTTTGACAAGCAATCTAGTAGTTTTTCAATACTATTTCTAACCTTTTCTGCATTATGAGTCTAAAAAATATAAGGGTTTTGATAAATTGTGTGAAAATGGACAAACGAAGTACAATCACTAATAATTGATGTTTTCTATGCAGAAGGACGCGGAAATAGGGAATTATCGAGTAAAAACAAGAAGCGGAAGGAAAGTAACTGCTGTCCCGTCGACAGGGAACTAGATGCGGACAAGATGAAGTAAAATTAGAGCCGAATAATCCAGGAAAAGAACGCAAGATACCGTGACGGAGAACGCAAGAAGGAAAGAGGAGAACTGAATGATTAGCGAATCCCTCAGGATCTTCGATCCTGAGGGATCGTTGCTTTAAGCTTATCTTTTGTATCTAGACATCTCCGTCATTTCTGTTATATAAAGGTACCACGCCATCGAGCGTGGGGGGACGATGGTTGTTATAATTATAAACTCAGAACAACTTTGATTATTGAGTTTTGTAAGATCTGATTTTGTATACTTTTGTTAATGCAATCAATATAAAGGACTTGGTGTTCACTTCGTTTCTGCATCTGAAGTAACTTTAAGCAATGTACCATTGGTAGCCAAGGGCCCAGCTCCGACGGTCACTTGCTGTTGTATCATACGGTGATTTGTGTGGTTTGCTTATTTCTTTTGTTTCAGTAATCCGATATATCTTTTATATGATAGACTATGCTTCTTAATTAATATCTGAATCTGAATAAGTTCTTTAATTCACGTCTCTGTATTACACAAACTGAATCTATTCGAATTGCATCCATTTCTACAGCAAGATATTGGTATGAATGTTATCATTATTGGATTCATATAAAATAAGTATTTGTGAGGCTTGAAGATAATGTCACTTTGTTCAGAAACATAGTCACATCATACATTACTCTCGGATCGCCACAATAGTATAGACCGCGTACATACATCGGAGTTTGTTGTTCCATTTGGGTTTGCTGTTCCATTTGGGTTTGTTGTTCCATTTGGGTTTGCTGTTCCATTTGAGTTTGCTGTTCCATTTGAGTTGTTGTTCCAATTTATATGATTGACGTTTCTTGTTTATGATAGTTGCTGTTCCATTTCATTACTGTTGTTCCATCTGATTACTGCTGTTCCATTTTAAAATTGTTGTTCCATTTTACTTTCGCTAATCTGCCTTTATTGCTTTCACGTGATAGCAGGCCTAAGGCTGTCGTGAGCCCAGCAAGACGCTGCCTAGCTCCCAGACCTATAAGTCCTTGCTTTGGTTTTCTTTCTTTATCAGTTTCTAAAGGGAAGGGTTATTGGTTCCGTACCCTTGACTGATCATTTTCCTTGTGTGATTTCATCTTCTAAATTGGTTTAGTTACAACTTAGTGTTTGTTTCCTTTCAAGTCATTAGAACGCTATACTACCGAGCATTACTTGGACATAACAGCCTCGGATTGAGTTACTCCTTGAAAGAACAAAACGATCCCGGATTGACTTAATAATGTGGAATAATTGGTGGTGTGAGAGACCCTAGTTATCGCTCTACACAAAGGAGAACTGAAAATGACTCAACAAATACACAAAAACATTTACAGTTCTTTGCACAATGGAGGCAGAATAACAGCAAGGAAATGGGTTTCAATAGAGGTATACTGATTACAGGCAGTAAAACTCATGAATAGAATTGAAAAGAATGAATCATAGAAACCAAAACTGAGGAACAATGCCTAGTCTGATCAACGCACCTGTAACACAGTGAACTTGAAATGCAGCGCACCTACTACACTCGGGAAGTGCATTGAGTTTCATATTCACAAAACAGAGACTGCGCTGGGCCAGAGACGAGACTTTTCTTGGGTTCCGGGTCACAGCTTCCAGTTCAGTTCAGGGATTTTGGCCAAGCAAGTGGCAATCAATAAATCAACAACGGGGGTAGATCTAAGGAGGTTACGAGAGCCACCACAAGGGCAATTAGAGAGTTTGTAAATCAGTTGTTTAATTCATAAGAAAAACCCAGAGATTGACTAAAGCGGCATTTATCTACTTTGCATTTGAATAGAAAATGCAGTTCGAAAGCTACTTGGCTCGACTTCAGGCTCTGTCTGTAAGTTTTTAAAATAAACAACAAGGTAGATAAACAAACAACCTAGTCACTCCCCAGTGGAGTCGCCATTTTGTTATAGTGAAACGTGTCTATGTAGAACTGCTAATCCCACTAAGGTGTGGTAGCTACCTTAGAAACAAACAAAGTAAAGCTACTTTCGTTTTTCCTTTATGAAACATAGGTGAGAGAAGAACAAAGGAGACCAACCTCTGTCTTGCACTTGGATCCTAGTTCGATTCTTCTCTCTTTTGATATTCCTTTGCTACTTGCTTCCTTGTACGCTCAGCTTCACAGAATACCTGTAGAACCAGAGTAGCATAACACTATACAAGAACATGGATCTATAATCATAAAAAATCTAGGATCAGATGTAAACTGAGCATACAAATGCATAAAACATAAATGACACAAGAGTATGGAGGAAAAATTTGTTAGAAAATTATATATTACGGAGCAATGGTACACATAAAATATTGCAGAAATATAAACACAGAAAACGCAGAAAACAAGAGAGACACAGATATACGTGGTTCACCCATTTTGGGCTACGTCCACCCTGAACAGCTAGTCCTTCCTTTCTATTATCCAGCAAAATGAAGAGACACAAGCTACAACAAATCCACTGTAATATCCTCTGTTTTCTCTCACAGTCTCACCTCTATTTCTCGCTCACAAAATACACATCTATCACCCAGCCTCAAATACAATACCCTCATACAAAGAGAGGGGTTTCCTTCTAGGGAAAAAAACCCTAAACTAAACATAAGTTCTACCATCAGAAATTACTATACTTTTACAAGGCAATTTTACAATTGTTTTTAGCTTCGGGGGCATTGCCCCGGAAACCCCCCTCCAGGGGGGGGCTCCCAAAGGTCGCAGCCACCCCCCCTGGACCCCCCCTGCAGCGAATATTTTACGGGCGGCGTTGCAGCCCCCATTTCGAACTGGGGTCCTATGTGGCGATACCTTTTTATATAGAAGATAATCAGGCTCCACACCCAACAAACTTGAATAACTTTTATTGATAATCAAGAAAGAGCTAAGGGAGTTACAACCAATTGTTCTAACCCAACATCATCCTCTCAGCAAGTAAGTTGTTCTTCACCTCATACAAAGCTTAGATCACCCAACACTATGATGTTGTCTCAAAAAACCAACAACAATTCCTTACAAGATGCAAAATTCCAGCCTCCCAACCTTTGGATCTCTGGGGTGAGAGATCTATATATAGATGTTTGCAGAGGTGTGAGTCAGCTCTAGGTTTTTGATTAGTGTCTTCTCTCTGATAGTTCTTGATTCCACTTGGAGATCTCATTGATCTCTTACTCATCCTTGGGCGATTCTGAGAGGCAAGTGTCACAGGAGAAGTTTCTGGAAGATTCCATGATCATCCACCTCGCAAACTGTCTTCGCCACTTGTCTTTTCTTGTCCATCGCACCACATAGAAGGGCTTTTTGAAATGCAACGCAATTCTCGTGTGTACAAGGTGAGATTAATTGCACCTTGGCCATGGAGCAAGTGAAATGATCCTGTTTTTACCAGTTCTGAGCACTTTTTCATGGAGAACTTCTGGGAGAAGCTGTAATCAGTTGACCTTGTTCCTTTAGGGGTTAGAACAACACTTTTAGGGACTCAGGAGCCTTTGGTTTATGGACATTCTATGTTTGGGGTTGTAGTGCCCAAAAATGTCTATAACAGTATGGCCCATATCGAAGTGGAAGAATCTTGTGGCGGGGCCCAACAAGGCACTCCTTCTTCAAATGTAGCCAAACTTTGTCGCCCACCTGGAACTTGTGTGGCACTCGATGCTAATTATGTCACCGCTTGTGCTTGCCATTGGATTTTTCCAATATTTCTTGGACCTATTGGTGGATGTGTTGAATGTGCTAAATGAATCTATTTACCTTGCGACTTTGGACTGGACATGAGCCAAATCTACTGGAGCCACTGCAAGTGGTATGGCCACATCAATGGGACATAGTGGCTGGAATCTCAAGCCCACCTGCAAAGGGATGTGCCTTGTCGAGTAGCCCGGTTGTAGATGGCCTAGACATAGGGGAGGCTCTCATCACATGTGTGTGGATTCTTTGAGTTGTACATGTACAGAATGTGTACAATAATCCTATTGACAACCTTTGGATGGTCATAATTTTGGGGATGGAAAGCTATGGACTTAGTAAGCTTGGTGTCCAGCATCGACCAGAGACTAGACCAGAATGTACTGAGGAATATTTTGTCCTGATCTAAGATGATAAACTATGCAATCCCAAAGTGTACCCACACTTGTTCCAAGAAGAGTTTAGCAATGGCTTCTGTTGTGATACTCTTCTTGCAGACTACCATAATGGCCATCTTCAACAATCTGTGGACAACCAAAAAACACAGTCATTTCCATTCTTAGTAGAAGGAAGGCTTGAGATGTAATCCATGGACATGGATTCCCAAGGTTGACTACAGGTAGGAAGTCAAGTATAGAGACCTTGCTTCTTGATTCTTGGTTTGGCAATGGCGCAGGAAGTGTAGGATCTAATGTACTTCCCGACATCCTATCAAAGATTCAGCCAATAGAAATACTTCTCCAGTACTACCACCATTTTCTCGACCCCAAAATGCCCAGTGACACGACTGTAGTGAACTTCCCAAATCATCTTGCACGCTCACTTGAAGGAACACAAAGGTGTCCCAGGTTGTATAATGAGCATCCTGGAGGTCAAAATCTAGAACTCGACCCTCCAAGAGCATATGGTATGTGTGGCCAAATTTTGGGTTGCTTTTGTAAATAAGTGGCCAATTAGAAGTCTCGTGCCCACAATAGTTGATCACGGTGGTTAACGCCATGATCAGTGGTTGGCTGAGGCAGTTTGGAACATTATTTTTGCTGCCCTTCTTATACTTGATATTCAAATGGAACTGTTGTAGGTATGTGGATCACTTCTGATGGCAATCATTTTGCAACTTCCCTTGCATTTGTATGAACTGGAGGGGTTAGTGGTTTTTGTGGATGACCGTTCCCTTCCCCAAAATGTAATGCTTCCATTTTCGACAGGCTTGCACAATGGAATACATCTCTTTGTCATAAGTGGGATACTTCCAGACTGTGTCTGAAAGTGTGTCACTGTGATATGCCATTGGATGCCCCTGTTGAGTAAGGACTACCCCAATAACATAGTCAGAGGCATTTGTCTCGATCTCAAATGGTTGTTGCAAGTCTGATAATGTGAGCACTGGCACCGAGTAGAGGAAATGTTTTAACTCTATGAGTGCCTTCTATTGAGATTCAGGACAAATGAATTTTTCTTTCATTCCTCCTTTGGTGACTTGACTAAAGGGCCCAGTGATATGAGAGAACCCCAACACGAACCTGCGATAGAAATTGGCAAGATATAGAAAGCTACGAAGCTCCATTAGAGTGGTTGGGGCTGACCAATCCCGAATGACTTGAATCTTGGTTGGATCCACATGCACCCCCCGTTCATTAATAATGTATCCCAGATACTGAACTTGGGTCATGCTAAAATTGCATTTCTCCAAATTGGCACACATCTTGTGTTGCCGCAGTGTTTGGAGAACCTGTCAGAAGTGGTGGAGGTCCTCTTCCTAACTCTAGTTGAAGATCAGGATGTCATCCAAGTATACAACTACAAATGAGTTGGTGAATAGCTGCAAGATGTCATCCATAATCCTCATGAAGTTTGTAGGAGCATTTGTCAACACAAAAGGCATAACCAACCATTCGAAAATTCCTTCTTTGGCTTTGAAGATAGTCTTCCACACATCAAAGGGTTTGATTGGTACCTGGTGATATCTGGACTTCAAGTCGATCTTGTTGAAATATTTCCCCCCCTTGAGTTGGTACAGAAGGTCATCAATCTGTGGGATCGGGTACCTATTCTGGACAGTGACCTTTTTCAGCACCCAATAGTCAATACAGAGTCTCCAAGTCCCATCCTTCTTCTTCACTAACACGATCGGGGTCCCACAAGGTGATGAACTCTACCAAATGTAACCTTCCTGCAACAACTCTTGAATTTTCCTCTTGATTTCATCGTTCTGCAAAATAGAGCATCGATAGATTGGTCCATTTGGTAACAACATACCTCGAGTCAGATCGATGGAGTTCTTTACCTGACAGTGTAGAGGCACCCCTATGGGGGAGGTGAAGATGTCCTCGTACTCCTCCACAACCATGTCCATCTATTGTTGTCGTGCGAAGGGGCCCTATTTGGAGGTCATGGCCACCATCTTCTTCTTTCCTTCAAGGTGTATCATCAAGAAAACAAATTTCCCAATTTTTGAAATGAGCTTACTGCATTGTTTTACAGTAACTAGAGAGATGACGGTAGGTGGTGCTACCTCTGGTATCCTGTAAAACTTATTTCCAATGTAACAATAATAGCATGAGGCCTTTAGTCATACACTACATGTCGCTTCCACAAGTATGGTTAGCCTAATAACACATCACAAACATCAAGGGGATCAATGTCACATAATACCTCATCCATGAAGGGCTTGATGCTGTATGGAAGGTGACATTGTTGGTTCACGCGCAAATCCCATCCTTGGTGAAGTCACTTGATGGTGTATCAATGTGGGTTTGTTGTTGTCAATAATCCTAGCCATGTCATGACCTCTGATGCAATGAGATTATTTTGCCTCCCATTGTCAATAATTAACTGTAGCGAGGAATCCTTTACCCACATCTAGGAGTGGAAGAGACGCTCCTCGTCCTCAGGATATTTGGGTTCCTCCTTATATATCTTTGTTGTGGCGACGGTGGAATTGGGTTTTGCATCAATAATATGTTTCCTTTATCATTCCCCTTGTCAAGCTTTGACTCATAGTTGGAACATGCATCTGATTCTGAAGCCTTCAGTTCGAACACCAGTGACTGCTTGGCCCGACACTCACTTATGTTGTGGGTGGAGCTCTTATGGAACTCACACCAATTTCCCATATCCTTCTTCAGCTTCATAGTTTTCTCCTTTTCCTATGGCCTTGGCGAGCTATCCTGGGCCATCCCACCTTGGATTTGTCTTTTGTTTTGTAGTTTGGGGGTACCTTTCCCTTGCTTCAGATTCGTAGATCCAAAGTCTCACTTCTTCTGTTTAAACTTCTGCTTGATCTTGAAAGTGCATCGGTATGTTGTGTCGATTGAGGAGATGTCTAGGAACTCCATCTCGTCTTGGATGTATCTATGTAGGCAGCTATGGTACTTGAGTACCAAATGTTTCTCAAATCCTTGATACCCAACTTCGTGCAAAGGGTATGCAAAACATTGGTAAACTTTGGCACATCTTGGTCCCTTCCTTGCTGCAGCATGGTCCACTTTATGTATTTATCCTCATAGCTCCAGAAAGGGTAGTACTTCTCCTTGATGGCATCCCAGAATGAATTCCAAGTAGCATTGGCTGAAAACATTGAGGTCATACTTTCATCCTTCTACTCACAATAAGTTTCCCATCAGTCCTTGACATGGGGGGTAGCTTTGAGAAGTGCAAAAGTAATATTTTCTTAGCTAGAGAAATCATGAATAGAAAAATATCCTTCCAGTAGATTCAACAATTTATCTATTGTGTCTGCACCTATTTGGCCCTGAAATATGGGAACGTGAAATCTTACTTGTACCTTAAAAGGTGTGGATCCTCCAGAGTGGTTTTTGGATGTGGATGCACCGCTGGTGGGCAACTGTTGAAGGACCTAGGAAAAGTTATCCATCATCACGTTCCTTTGTTTCTTGAGGGCCTCTTTGAGCAGTATTTTGATCAGATATACTACTCCCTCATCTTTCTTTTCTTCCCACATTGGAGGCCGTCAGGATTTTCGAGGGCGGTCTTGCAAAGGTTCGACTAGTTCGAGCCCTAACACCTTATATCCCAACCTCATTGGGGACATGCAAATAAAAGCAGAGAAAGAGCAAACCACTCTGATATCGTTGATCCAAATTTAAATAGTAATGCAACAAATTATAGATATAACCATAAATATAGAGATGTAGTAGAAATAACACTATCTTTCATTAATATCAAATAATGAAATATGCCTACAAACAGAATGGAAATGAGACTACCTCGGGCAATGGTAGCTTATCTATGAGAAGAGATGTGACAGCTACATGCCTCTGAACTGAGTTACAATGAGGCTCAGGGGCCTTTTTTTTATTGAACAATAAGAGAAAACCCTAAATAACCAAAACCCTAACCCGAGTGAGATGTAACTCCAAGAGTTTATGGGCCTCATTGGGGTTAGTTAGGTAGCTAACTTCCTGGGGTCATAACTAAGTCATATTATCTTTGTTTGACATGCATGATACCTCGTTGGAAAAGTATCTCCAAGGACTAGAACTGAAAATGTGATTTGAATGAAATATCTTCAAGGAATATTTTCCAAAAACTGTTTTAGGGCCTCAAAACGGCTCTGGAAGTTTAGGACTCGAAAAACTGCCACAAATAGTAAACTACGCTACAATTAAGGAAACTGAAAAACTGAAAGAAACAATTGTGGGGGTCTAGGTGGAATAGGCGGGTGGCTACCAATACCCACTTGGATCATTAAAGCCTGAGGGAGAAGTCTCAGTTTAGGGCCTAGTGATCCGGGTTTGGAATGCGATAAAGACTGGGAGGCTGGTATTAGTTTAGGATGTAGTGATATGTGATTGGATTGTGGTAAAGCCTGAGAGACATGGAGATGGAAAATTCCTCATGGATAGTGATGGATTTTGGATGGAATTCCAAGTTCAGTTCAATTGTGATAAGAGCATTGTTTTTGTGTGATCATGGTTTGGTGAGGGTGGAGGTGGTTTAACCTCTCAATCCCTTGGTTGTTTTATGAGATCCCACATTCACGCTTGGAACATGGCATGGTGGTGACTCGCTAAAAGAGAGATTTGGTTTAGCCATGTCTATCGTTGGGGGGTATGTGGAAGTCCCAAAACTAATCGGATTTTCCTATGATTAATAAAATCTAGGTTATATTACTTTTACACTTGTTTATATCTGGATTTGATGGTTGTCATATCTCTGATAACTATATGGTTTAATGCTGGTTAGAAGCATGGTTACATGATTGGTTCATGTCATGGTAATTTCATGTATTTACTTGTAATTGTTAAATGGATGGGTGAAATACCTAATTGATGATACAATAGTCCAATGGAGAAGGAGGTGATCCTTCTGGTTATGTTTCATAAGTTCTTTCATTCATTTAATCTATGTATTGTATCCTAGACCTATAGGTTGCATTGGTGCCAAGTGCTTGAAAAAATGGAAGTTCCGGTTGGGGAGGCTTAGGCTTAGTTCTAAAGTTGAATTTTCATTATCAGCATTGTTATCATGTCTTTGAAGGATTGTGAAGGTTTTACCAATTTTTAGGAAGAGGACAGGGTTCTAGGCTAGAAAAGTGTCTCGAATCGCGGGGCACTAGCACAGGTCTATTGAGAAAAGTCCATATTCACTGGCATAGAGACCTATGACAGCCACTTGAGGTTACTAGTCACTCCCTTACCCATATCATGAGAGTGCTTATGGCATAAGAGATACAGAATAGTAGTGGGACCCAGGGACAAGCTATCTGAGTAGCTAACTTGTCTCCTGAGGGTTATGTTTATGATGTTGGATGATTGTGTGTGATGTTCCATTGATTCCATTTCCTTAACATGACCAAGGATATTGATCCATTATAGTAACCTCTCTCGTCACATGTTCACCTGGTTTGATGGCTGCTTGGGTGGACCCAGGTGGAGGGGATGTTACAAATGGTATCAGGGCATGGTTCACCCTTCATACTAGATGGGTGGTGTGCGTTGGTCATGCATCCATTTCATTTTCATGTGTATCTCTTAAACTTGCATTCCATGTTCTTGTTGCATTGTATAATTATTGATCATGATTGTAGTAATGTTATCATGAGGAGCTTGATGTTGATTTTGTAGAATCTATCTTCAGGAGTATATGAATGGTTACATGATTATATGAAACTTGATTACATAATTGTATGTTAGGTTGCATTCTTATATGTTTGATTACATGTATCAACCTTGTAGGTTGGTTGCAAGAATTGATTTCTTATGCTCGACTACATGCATTCATGTGTATGTATAATTGATTAGGCATTAATTATGCATGTTGATGGTTTAATGTGGCAATCTGTACAATGAAGTAATGGTTTTTGTCATGCATGAGGTCATAGCATGTATTGTTGATATGGCCTTGCATTGATGACTCGACTCTAGCTAGAATGAGGTGTATATGGTTTGGTACTCATGTGTTATATGTCTATATGCAGTTGTCATGCATGAATGGTATTGGTTATATTTATGCATGAATAGTAGCTCAAACATGTATTTTGAAGTCATGGTATGAAATTTAGGTCATTAGGGTGATATTAGTATGTTATCATGCTAATGTGTTGGTTGAGATAGAGCAAAAATGCAGATCATCATAATGAGGTTGCAACATTATGCTTTGGGGTAAGAGCATATTGTCATATAGTTATTGTATGTTGACATGCATGTATGGAAGTTAAAAAAAATTATATGCATTAGGGTTATATACATTAGGCATAGGTACATGTCTTTTGATGTTATGATTACATTTATGATAAATGTCATTTCATTAGTGTAGTTATATACACATATGTTGGATAATCAAGAATGATCGTAACCTGTGGTTGTATGAATTTCTATTGTTGTTTTATATTAGATAACCTGATGATTATGTTATATATTGTTGATGAAATATCTTATAGGTTAAATTGTTGTTAAATTATAGTTAGCTTGACGATTAGGGTTATAGCATTTATACCTTGATGTTATATGTATCACACAAGTTGGATTGACCTATGTAGATGGTTAGGGTTACGACATTTAGGTATCAATCGACATATGATATTTCATTGTGTGGTACTAATATAGACCAATCCTACATATGTGATTTCTATGCATAAATGATAATTTTGTATGTGTTATGATGTAAACATGTTAGCTAGTGAATATTTTGGGTATCATGATATTATTTATGTTTGAGTTGACATGTTGTAAATTTATTTCTTGCTAACTAGATTAATTGTGTATACAATATAGCCTCCTCTGAGGAACACTAAGGTATGAGTTTTCTTATGTACTATAGTTCGTGCTAAATTCTTGATTATATCATCTATTTGATGTTGAGTGTTTGGTGTCTATCATTTCATCTAGTTGATTTATTTAACATGGTATGTTTGCAAGTTGGTTGATTTTTTTATGAATTTCATAATATGAGTATGCGTTCTAATGAGTTTGTTTTACGATGACTGTACTAATACATATGCGTTGAGACAATTGATATGTACTTCAGTGTAGTTGACAATTGTAGAATTATGTCTAATGATTATGAGTTGAATATGGGTTATGACATGATTGTTTGTAAAAGTTGATTTCAAATTGATAGATATGATTGTCTTGATATTTGGAACATGTGGTTAACATGTGTGAGCAGTTGCAAGAAACATGCTTGATATTAGCATGAAAAGGTAATAGTTTATGTGTTTATATAACTAATAGTTGGGTGATGTGACAGTACATAATAAGCCTCAATTGCAGCTAGGTAAAAAGGTAAAGGAAAGGAATTGGGAAAGAATTCATTTGGCTATGTTTGGTAACCCTAATTCCAAAAGAATGAGTACTTTGAAAACAGGAAGTCTTCTTAACCTTGATTTTGTTTGACATTATGTGGATATGTGCTAGATTCATGAACATGTACTTGATAGGTGTATTAGCTAGTATTTAGTTATAGGTGGATTTTTCAAAGGATTGGAGTCCTGTGAGAGATGGCGTGGATGTGTTCAGTCGAAATATACATGCTTGGCACAACAAAATGAGGTAACCGATGTATTATTTTGTTTATTTATGCACTGAGCATTATGCGTCTATGATAGTGTGATATAGGGAGTGCCATGGCAAGAGAAATTTCATTGAAATCTTGAAGGAGGCTCAGGTGGGGCTTTTCTTGGGAATCATGGGGATTGAGTCGTGGTGTCTTTTGTTAGTCTTGTGATTTTGGTGTTTTGCGATTTTTGTGCTTGATTTCCGATTTTAAGCGTGTCTGGTGCATAGCTATGCCACTTTATTGTGGTGTCGTGTTGTTATTGGTTTTCATGGTTTTCTTCCTGTTTGTTTCTTGGCTTTCCTTTTATGGTTTGAGTCTTATGAATTGGTTTGGGGAGGAAAAAGAGTTAATGGAGCTCAGGGAGAGTAGTGTGGTACCCAACAGGTAATGGAAGACTCAAATGAATCTTTGTACATGAGTAAGAAACAACAAAAGGTAAGACTATGACAATTGGTTGGATTAGATGGGTCCATTATGGTAAATGGACAGTTGCAACACATACATGAGAAAGGTAACTAGAAAAGGTAAAGTAAATGGATATGAGGTGTTGGATGCCTTGGCTATGTTGGGAAATTTCATTCTCGATGTTGCACATGTGTTGCATGAATAAAGAAATTTCTCTTAACCTTGAAATTGATATCTAGTAATTATGTTACAATCATGATTATGCTCATGTCTATATATGTATACATCAATGTATGTATGTCATTGTCTGACAGGATGATGAGTGTTTTGTGCTAATCATTATATATGTATGTATCTATGTATCTATGTCACTATCTGACAAAGTTTTCAGGGACCGTTCTTGTGGAGGAATGATTTCTTATGCAGGTGAATGGCATGAAAAGGTTCCTGGTCTTATGTGAATCAATTGGACAGAGTAGCCTTGACAAATATACGAGGTAAGTATAATGTGGTTATGAAATTATATTATATGCTTGTATTTTTCATATGTTATGTTATGACAGGTAACGCTGAGGGATACATCACCGAAATGAACCAGTGTGGTTCGTGGCATGTTGGGAAGGCATGGATAAGACACTAGAAGCAAGGCTTCTTGGTAGAGACAATGTGCTTTTTGATGTGAGATAGTGTTGTGCGAATATTGCATATGCAGTGTTGTGTACAGATGATGCTATGTACATGTTGGATATGAAATGAAATGTACATACGGTGTTCTATGCATGTTGTACATATGGTGCTATGCACATATGGTGTTGTGTGCATGATTGTACAAGTGGTGGTGTGAGCATGTGGTGTCACGTACATGTTGTACATGTGGTGTTGTATGCATGTTGTGTTGTGTACATGTCGTGCATGTGATGGTATGTACATGTGGTTTCGTGCACATGTCATACATGTGATGCTATGTACATGAAGTATTGTGTACACATTGTATATGTGGTGCAGTGTACATGTCATGTCGTGTACACATTGTGCAGGTGGTGTCGTGTACATGTGATGTTGTGCACACATTGTGCAGATGGTTGTAGTGTATAGGTGGTACTGTGTACATGTGGTACATATCGTATTGGTGTAGATGCATGTATTGCATCGTGTTTTATGATGTATGTAGTGATATTTGCATGATTCACAATATGCATGTGCACATGGTTAAGTTGAAGGCACTAGGTTTTTATCGGGTGTGGCAACCGATCTAGAGTGCATACAGAATAAAGACAAAGGTAGAAGCTAAGGATTGATCAAAACATAAGTATCAGTATTTTATTTCAGTTTTATTATGCATGTGATTTATCATTCCGATCTATGATGCTTCCATGTGATCTATGATTCTAGTTTATGATGATTACATGTGATTTATGATATTGATTTGTGATGGTTGTGCTTTGAGCTTACCAAATGTGATATTTTCATACATGATGTGTTCACAAAACAATTAGTTTGACTTGTTGTGATAGGAAATGAACAAGATTGCAAGTGTACCTTATTGATGAACTACCAATGAGGTATGATTTTAGGTTATTTCAATTTATTTGAATCTAATGGAAATTATCTGGTTCGAATAGGAATGCATGACAACCCTATTGGGTGGTTGAAATTGATCGCAAGAATTGGTAGTAGCAGAAAAATAAATTGGAACATGTAGCAGTAGGTTGGTAGAGTATTTCAAGAGCAAGACCATTGTGGGACATTGGTACCCAATATTGTCCATTAATTTCCATAAGCATGATATGACAGGTATGCTGGTTTTGATGTAGGTACATCTCTTGGTTTTGTATCTTCTAATGGAAGGAAACCTTTCCAAGGGATAGATCACCTGGGATATGGGATTCTAGGTAACTGGGATGATCACTGACTACAATGAAGGGGGTGACTAGATTTTCCGAGCAATTATGTCGCAGAGAAGGGAAGGTCTAAGATATATTGTTTTCGGTCATTAGAATTTCCAAATGGAATCAGATACACATTTATAGTGCGCCTTGGAACAATGAGTTGGTAAGTGTTCACTGAGAGGAAAAGTGGCACAATATTATATCGCTAGAGATTGGATGCAACTTTAACTGCGGTAGTGGATTCTTGACTTCTTGGGAAGGAGGTGAATCCTCGTATTATTTTGAGGGCAGAGGTGCCATCCTCTGGATTCCCTTGTTGATTGATATGGGCATCAAATCCTTTTATTTTCTGGTTTAGAAAATGTATACATGTGTATATATGGTTATTGTAAATACTATAATGAGTTATGTTATAAAGCTCCAACATGTCATATGTTGTCATGATGTTTTTTGCTTTGGAGCAGGTCATTCATTGTAAATAATTCGACGAGCTAAGTTGTAAATCTCCATGGGAATTATGTTTTATTTTCAGCGCTTTTGCTGAGGTCATGGTGTGGTTTAACACCGAGGATGGTGTTCCCCAAGGGGTAGGGTTCTGTAACAATGCTAGTGAGAATTTCATGTAATAAAATTAATAAAGGCAAAGTATGACCACAGGTAAGGGATACGTATTCCAAGTTGAATGTTCGGAAAAGATATCCTAGTGGGCATCATTGGATGTGTGTTCTTGGCTAAGGAAATTGACAAATGTTAAGGCAAAGGAAAAAAGGTATTTTTGGCACATTTATTTATGAAAATAAAGGAAAATAAGAGAAAATGAAGATGAAAGGTCACAGGTTTCATGTGAGGAGGAAAATGAAGGAAAATAATGGAAATAAAGTAAGTAAAGGCCTCATGGATAAAAAGGCTTCTGAGGATTAGTTCATGACTTTTTTCAAGTTAAGGTTTTGAGCTTTCTCATTATTCTCTATCTCTCTCAATCTCTTGGTCACTTAGAGTTTTCTTGGAGCACTCTAGCTTTGGACCAAGGAAGGAAAAGAAAGCAAAGGGAAAGCAAGGAAAGCAAGGATCAAGGAAGAAGAGTAGGAGCAAGAAGCTTTAGTAGGAATACTTGCAGGTAACATTTTGAATGCATGATTTCCTAGCTGGTTTGGACATGCATGGCTTTGCATGTTGTTGTATGGTTCTCTTGTTGTTGGTGACATGGTTTTTTCAGGTTATGACAATGGTTTTCAGCCTAGCCTTGCATTTTTCTGGAGCTGGTCTCACAGTTCATTCCTAAAGCCTTAGGAATCCCTTAACTAGTTTTGGCGGGATACATGGTAAAGCCTGAGGGAGAAGTCTCGGTTTAGGGCCTATTGATCGGGGTTGCGATTGTGGTAAAGCCTGAGAGACTAGTCACTGTTTAGAGCCTAGTAATCCAGGATTGGATTGTGGTTAATACTGAGAGATAGGGAGATGGAAAATCCCTCAAGGATAACAATGGATTATGGATGAAATTCCAATTTTGACTCGGTTGTGATTGGAGGACCAGTTTTTGTTTGATCGTGGTTTGGTGAGGGTGGAGATGGTTTAACCTCTGGTTTCCCTTGGTTGTTTTTGAACGTGGTCAGATTTTCCTATGATTAATAAAAGCTGAGTTCCCTTAATTTTGTACTTGTTTATATGTGCATTTAATGGTTGTCATATATCTGATATTTAAATGGTTTAATGCTCATTATAAGCATGGTTATGTGACTAGTTCATGTCATGGTTATTTCATGTATTTACTTGTAATTGTTAAATGGATGGATAAAATACCTAATTGATGATATAATAGTCCAATGGAGAAGGAGGTGATCCTTCTAGTTATGTTTCATAAGTTCTTTAAGTCATTTATCCTATCTTGTATCCTAGAGCTGTAGGCTATATTGATGCCAAGTGTTTGGCAGAATGTCAGTCCTGGTTGGGGATGCTCAGGCTTAGTAATGAGGTTGATTTTTCATTTATCATCATTGTCATCATGTATTTGATGAATTCTGAAGGTTGTAGAAAGTTATAAGTAGAGGCTTGGATTCTTGGTTGAGAAAAGTCCACAATCACTGGCACAAAGCCCTATGAGAGGGAATTTAGGTTATTGGTCGCTCCCTTACCCATAGAATGAGAGTGACTATGGCGTAATATATCTAGAACAATAGTGGGACCTAGGGACAGACTGGCTAAGTGGCTGACTTGTCTCCTGAGGGTTCTATTGATTATGTTGGATGATTATGTGTGATGTTCCATCGATTCCATTTCCTTAAGGTCACCAAGGAGTTTGAATCTCTTATAGTAACCTCTCTCATCACATGTTTTCCTGGCTAGTTGGTTGCTTGGGTGGACTTGGGAGGAGGGAGTGTTACACTTGCCTCCATGGTATCCAGGTATATGATCTTGTAACCTTTATCCAAATAGGTCTAAAAACAATTAGTGTTGATGTTGGAATAATGCCTTTTCTTTTCGAGGTAAATTTTCAGCATTTTTTTAATAATGACATTAAACAAAAAATATCATGAGTACAAAAAATCTTAAAATTTCAATGATTTTTAGGCATGACATTAAAGATAAAATATCATGTCCCTAAATAGCCTTAAAATTAAAACAATTTTCAAGCATGACGTTAGAGACAAAATATCTTGTCTTTGAAAAGCCTTAAAATTCCAAAAATGTTCATCCATGAAGTTAAAGAAAAATACTTGTAATTACTTTCGACCATAGCATTAAAGATAAAATATCATGACTTAGAAAAACCTTAAAAATTTGACAATTTTTCGACCATGGAATTAAAACAAAAAATTATAACTACAAAAAACCTTATGTTTTCAACATATCTCAACAATCGTATTATCAAAAAAAAATTGACTAAAAAAACTAAAAAAATGAACACCTAAATGAAAGAGTCATTATTCTAAGAGTAATTTCTTTTTTAAATGCTAAAAGTATAGCAGTTCTAAAATCTTAGCCTAAGACAACTTGACACATTGCAACAAAATATTAAAAATCAACCATAAAATTGACATGTAGTGCAGGCGAACTCGACCCATTGTAATGAAAACTTAAAGAACAACCATGAAATTAATAGATTATGGGGGCGGACACGATCCATTATAACAAAAAAAAATCAAATATCAAATTGACACATAATGAGATCGGGTTGCTAGTCAAAGATTGACATGGACACTATATATATATATATATATATATATATATATATATATAGATATATATATATATATATATGAAAAAAAACATTGAAAAAAGTTAAAAACTAAAACAAACAAAAAAAACATAAAATGTTTAAAAAAATAATAACAAACAAATAAAAATCTATATTAAAACATAAAAAAGAATTAAAAACATAACCAAAAAAAATCAAATATATAAAATATATATAAAAAAAATGAAAAAAAAAACAAAACAAACATATAAAAAAAAGTCAACAAAGAAAATGTTTCCAAAAAAACATAATTAAAGAAAAAAATTAAAAATTAATACAAAAAATAGAAAAATAAAAAACAAATAAATAATATCTGATTGGATCATTTAAAAAAATATATAAAAAAAAAACATAAAAAATAATAAAACATTAAAAAAAAAAAGATTCAAACATTTTTTTAAATAAAAAAGAAAAAGAAAGACCCATTAAAATAAATTTATTGAAAGAAAAAAATTAAAATAAAAACAATTAAAAAAATGAAAAATAAGAATAACTAAAATAAAGTTTTATAAAAATTAAAATTAAAATTAAAAATTGAAAACCAAGGCCGCTTAGGCCCTGGGAGGGACAAAGGTAGATTCTCGGAATCAGCCTTGCCCCTCCCAAACTCACAGACCCACGGACCCTAGGCGAGAGCAAGGTGGATTCCCAGAATTGGCCTTGCCTCTCCTAGATGTTTTTTATTTTTATTTTGATGTTTTTTTCAATTTGCTTTTTTCAATGTTTTTTTTTTAAATTGTATTTCTTGTTTTTGTATTTTTAATATTTAATTTGAAGAATTTTATTTTTTTTCTAATTTTATTTTTTATTTTGTTTTTGACCATTATTTTTTGTTATTTTTACTTAAAATTTTATTTGAATCATTTTTTTGGAGGAAAAAAAAAATCGAATGTCATCATATTTGGATATAAAATTCATAAATGTCATAAAATTTTCTATTTTTCCAACATTTTTTATTCATTTTTTCTTAAAAATATTTTAATTGACATGTCATTTTTAGCGAAAACATCCTGAAATATGTATTTTTCTTATTATACCTATATGCAAAATGTGTATTTTTTGTCAGATGTTAAAAAGTATTATTTTTTAGTGACAATTATTATACTTGCCGCAAGCATGGTATTATGGGTTTATTTTTTCCTTTGACTTCTGATTAATTTGTCTTTGTCCAAAAAAAATTGTCGCTTATCTATAGTTTAACCTTAAGAATTCAATTTTCATTATTTTTTATTATTATTTAAATTTATTTATTTCTAAGTTGATCAGTTGAGGTCTTATTAGGATGTTGTTTAACAACTTCCATTTTCCTATTAGTTACTAATTTTATGTTTTTAATTTTATTTCCCTTTTATTTAACTTTTTTATTTTGATTTTTTCCTTTTCTATTATTACCATTTTCCTGAATTATAGTTTTTTTTTTCCATATTTTCAATTTAAGAGGACAAACTTTCAATAGGAAAAAAAATTCTTAAAAAGACTTATATATATAATTTGAATTATATTGTCCTTTTTTATGGTGTTTTTTTCTCTATTTTCAATTCCAATTTCATTCCTAGATGCAACAACTATAGAATAAAATTTCCATTTGAATGTATATAATTAAATTGGTAAAAGATAATGATATATAGTTACCAATTTTTAGGTTTCCGTAAGCATTTATTCTCTAACTTTGTTGAATTTGTTTTATTCAAGCATAGTTTTTATAATTTGTGCCCCAAGGTATATCAACAATTCAAGAAATTGATCTTATTATAAGAAATTGAATTGAAGAAATTGATCTTATTACAAGAAATTGAATTTGAGAATTCACAAAATTGATCTTCTTGAATTAAGAATTCAAGAAGTTTTTTTTTTCTCCCTTTTTCCAAGATTAATGTTTGAGTGTATATGTTTTCTATTTCAAAGGATTATTTGAAACTCCAGCCGAGGTGAACGCTTTTCTGGTATAAAATCCAATGAAATGCGCTAGATCTCTTCATTTCATTTTAGGGGATTCAAATTATACGATGTAGAGGTTGGGGTATGGGATCCAAAATAATTCTACCAATGTGGGGTATTACTAGGATCTCACCTTGAAGTTCCATATTTTTCTTCAAATATCTGCAAAACAAGAGATTGATCAGCATTTATTGAGAGATTAGTCTTCAATTTCTCCTCTATTTCAATTGGTTTGTTAAAGTTGTTTTACCTTATTTCCTAGAACCAAACACAAATGATTGGTCTTAGTGACCATGAAAAAAGTTAATGTGTGACTTTTGTTGAAGTTGTTTAATTTACTAGACTTTTATTCAAAGTGCTTGTGTCAAATTTGGCCAATTTAATACTTAATCACAAATCATAAACGCATGTATAATATTTGGAAAATATTTGAAAATGGGTAATGATATATTTTATTTATTTTAATATTTTTTTAATGATTGTTTAATTTTGATGATATGAAATGTTTTAGGAACTAAGTATTTTGATTAGAAACTATTTTTTTATATCTATCTATATTATTAGTGATTTCATTTACATAAAAGTGCTACTTGTAATTTAGTTGTTAAAATAATAGTAATTTTTTATTTATTGTGTATTATTCATAAATATTAATTAAATGGTTTTACAATTTAATTTTAAAATTCATTTAATACCAAATCACAAATTATAGATCATCCCCACTCCATTTTTCTCTACAAAATAAAGAAATCATGTTTAAAGCGGGACGTCATTTGAGAGATAAAAATAAAAGTTTTGTTCCATATTCCCATACCTTCACTGCCACAAATAGAATTGCATTCAACTCTATATCAATCATGTACAATTCCCATGAACTTTGTAGGAGAAAAAGGTTGTGCAAACCAATTTTCTTGCAATTGACATCTCATTCAGTTGAGACTAAGTTTCTCCATATCAATTTCAACAAAACACTAGCAATGAAATGAATTTTCATTATAGTCAATGATGTAAGGTGCTCACCAAAAAACACCATTTTAGCACAACATTTTCAATTTTCTTTCTATTTTTTAACGAATACTTTAATTTATTATCTCACATCTTGTTAATAATTCATACTCTAATTAACTATATTTAAACTAGCGGCAAGTACTAGCTACTATGTAGCACTTGTTTTATGTGTATTGAAGTATTAATTAATGATATATAAAAATATAAAAAATCCTAACCTCAAAATATTAATGTTATTATTTATTTATTTTTTTTTTTCTTTTGCAAAAAATAAAATCATTATAAAAAAACATTGGAGAGAAAAGCAAAAAACGCTTTTTTGGAAAACCCTTAAAAATAAACATCTTAGGATGAAAAACAAGAAAAGGAATAAGGCAACTTGTAAAATGGTTAAATAATCAACATTTAAAAAAAATGCATACTTAGGACATAAGAAAATTTAAAGTTTCAAAAATATTCCCTAAAATTTTTTTATGCTTCTCAAAATCCGCATGAAAATCACCAACATTTAAAAAAATTATCCACACCTAATACACGAGAAAATTTAAAGACTAAAAAATAAACGCTCTAGAAAAAGGTGTTGATGTTGCATCAACACTTTTCAAATTAGCATGAAAATCACTAACATTTACAAAAAAAAAATTTCATACTTGCTATATAACAATATTTAAGGTGTAAAAAATATACTGAAAAATAAAGTGTATTTTGAATCAACACTTTTCAAAATCGGATGATTTTTTTCTACCTCAAAAAAATAGGTAGTTGGTACGATTCTTGTTTGATAGTTTACTCTCCCTTTGGCATTGATGGAAACACCAAGATCAAAAAAAACATCCTCACCAATTATGATTGTCTCTTTTGAGTGTTGATCCCCCTGAGATGCACCTCTCTTATGCTTTGATGTTTCGGTTTTGATTGTTTTGATGTTGTTTCTATTGTTGTTGCTTGATCTTTACCAAGTACCTTTGTTGTTTGTGTTATCACTCAAAAGTGTTCCCTAGAAGTTATCAAAAGAAAGAATAATTTGAGGTAACCACAAACCAATCTTCAGACTCAGGTTCTAGCCAACCTTAGTCTAGAGAGAGCTCTCTCTTTATAATTTAACCTTGTTTGGGTGGGATTTTAGGCTAGTTCTTAGTATTCATAACGTTTTGATTTTGGTTGGGTGGTGGAATTTTAAGAACAGATGGATAGAGCTAGTTTCTTCAAGCCATTGGGCTATGGAGTCAATAAAAGGATAGCATAACTGGATCAGATCATTAAAGGGAGTGTTCACAGGGTAGGCTAGCAAAGCAAAAGGAAAATCTTCAAGGGCTAATGGATGGAATGATTCTAACCAGGGTGAAGGGCACTTAAGAATCCTTGGATTGGGATCAGAATGAGGAACAGAGGGTGATCATCAACAAAGGGAAATTAAGAATCCTTTGCTACATAGACCAAAAGGAAAACTATGGAAGCTAAGGAGCAGCTAAGAATTCCCTAGCTAAGATAGTTTAGCAGAAAACATTAAGAATGTAATTGTTAAGATAGAGTGCATTTAAGCAAGTTATGAAATATCATTCCTAGTTTAACATTCAGATTTCATAGAAACACATATGATTATTTTTTTTTTCTGAGTAAATACTATTCTATTAAGTAAAAGAAAAGAGAAAAATATTTACAAGGAGGTAACAACCTCTTAGGGGGCATAAGCCAGCCCTCTGTCTGAGAAATTCCGGAACTCGACGCTTGAATGTTTGTTTACATAAATAGAAACGAGTGCCGAAGATTCCATATTCCAAAACATCACCACCCAAAAAACATAAACAAGAGGACAATTGAGCATTACAATGACAAAAGGCTGACGAGAGCAGCCACAGCAACGCAAAACCGTGAAACAAAACCGCCAAGTTATCAGACCGCCATCAATCAACAAGCGGTATCCGTAAGGCCCAGCCCGATAAAGCCTCCCGTTGATGTGTGGCTTTCGCCTAACGTCATCAAGTCTGACTTTTCGGGGCGTAAAGTTCCGCCAAAAAAGGGTTTCCGAAATCCTCCTCCGCCGTTCGATCTTCTCCATCAATCCTCGCCGTTGATTGAATTTGCCCGAGGTTGTGACTCTGCATCATTGCTATTGTCTCTGCCCAGAGAACTGACCCACTCGATCATTACATTATCTTCAACTTCCGTAATACTGCGCCCGGGAGGCATCACCGGATACAGTACAGTGCTGGAGAACTTCGCCGGACCGCAAAAAACAACCTCCTCGAGTGAGGAAGTGTGCTGACGACCTTCATCCTCATCTTGACCTCCATCGTGCTACATCTCTGGAATATTGGGAGAAACCTCTACCCGGCCTCCTTGAGTATCGTTGGAATTCTGGGAGAGGTTTCAATCAATTGAAGGTTCGGCAGAGCTAGGAGGGTCATCTTCTAGCTCTGAGAAGATGACCGTGATAGTGGCAGAGATAGTGGGCTTATGAAGCTCGCTCTTGAAAGTGAAGCAGGAGGTGTGGCGGGAACTAGAGTGGGATGGACCAGAGTGGTCAGAAGGTGGAGAAGCAGGTGAGACTGAGACAAACCGGGAGGAGCGTCGAGGTGCCGGGCCTCCCCTTCCTCTAACCCTCCCCCTTGTGCCTGAATTTCTTCCTCCTCGAGAACTACCACGAGGTCGAGCCATTCTTGCAGGAAGAGGTAAGCTGATGAGGCTGACCTGATGCAGGTTTCGGTGGAGCGTTGATGACTTCCGAAAACTTTGCTCTGTGTCTAACTCCTGAGAACCAATGCGACCTGGGATGTCTCTACGAGAATTAGCCAGGCTCTGGGCGGTTGATATAGATGTTGATGTCCTCTTGAAGTACCTACCACACTTGTTGTTCATCCAGTTTCTCATTAATGGGACTTGATGCTCTGACAAAAAACGCCTGCTAGCTCTGCTGTGGCGTCCTACTCCGGCATCTCTCGTACCAATTTCCTCCCTCAGCGAAGCTCGATAGCATGCCAGCATTAATGAACCATGATTTCCCACCTTATGCCGCTTGCGCCGGCCTGTCACCTCGCCCACTGCCATCTGCTCATGTAGTGACATTAACTTCTCATGGTGACACCCGCATCCGGGTGTGATTCTTGTCCTGACTGCATATCTTTTATTAATATGGAATGGAAGGTAGAAAGTTGGTTCTCCGAGACTGAGTCTTGTAGAGATCCTGCAAAGAATTCTTTCCCATTGTCCACACCTATATTGGCAAGAAAATCTGCAAGTTTGTTCCCTTCTCTTCGGATATGCTTAAAGGAGATAGCTTGGTTGTTGTTGAGCCATTGTTGAAGACGTTCCAATCTAGTGGCCATTCTCCAGCTATTGCTAACTTTCTGTATCGGGGATCCCTGTTGAATTTTTAATGCCATATTGAGAAGAATTTGGGAGTCCCCTTCCACTATCAGAGGGAATAGCTTTTGCTCCTGTGCTAGAGTTAATCCTCTCCATAGGCCTTCCAATTCTGCTGCATTATTAGTATTCCAACCTATTGAACCAAAGAATGATATGAGGGGCTTACCCTGGTAATCTCTGACGACTCCACCATATCCTGTTTGACCAGGATTTCCTTTCGACGCTCCATCAAAATTAAGTTGAAACACATTAATTGGTGGCAGGGACCAGCTCACATGGTTTCCTTGATGATTGGATATGATTGCATTGGGAGAGGCTGGATTTTGTAATGTTATTTGCCAATTGTCCCAAATCGCTTGTTCCTGCGGATTCGATGGGAAGTCCTCCTTAGACCAGCCTTTAATAGATAATGTTTCTCTGATGTTGTGATGTATCCCAATCCATATTTGCTCCAATGTCAGTGATTGATTTTTGAAAATCCTTCTGTTTCTCTCCTTCCAAATGTTCCACATCAGTAGTCCTGGTATGATTTGCCAGAGAGTGTTTAGAATTTTGCTTTGATATGGCTCTTGAGTCCAGTTGCGAAGGGTACCATTGATATCCCCCATCACTCTGCCATCCCTTTGACATCGGAATATAACCTTTTCCCACAATTTCCTTCCGAGCTGACAGTTTTGCATGAGGTGTAAAGCTGATTCTTCTTCCTGATTACAGTTGAGACATATAGATGGCCCATAGAAATTTCTTTTCCTGAGGTTGTCCCATGTTAGAACTCTATTGTGTGAGAGAAGCCACAGAAAGGTTGAAACCTTCGGCCAAATCAGAGGATTCCAAATTCTGTCCCATATTTTGTCTTTGATTACCCTGTCTTTAATGATGATTTTGTAAGCTTCCTTGGTTGTGAAGGTCCCCTTTTCCTCATATCCCCATCTAAGAGTGTTCATACCTGCTAGCTTTAAAATTTTTCGTTTTTGAAGCTCTGAGGATAGAGAAAGTTGAATCTGCTCTGAGTTGTGAGGTAAGATATGACAGGCTTCTTTCCATTCTCTATATTCTTGGGTGGTTTGTGATTTCCAGAAGTTTCTTACCTTGTCAAGCTAGTTGATTTCTCATTCTGCTATTCCCTGTATGCTGTCTTTGAGATTTGGAAGCTGCTGCCATGAGTCTTCCCAAAACCGTGCTGAAAGGCCATCTTTCACTTCCCAGAAGCTGTGTTTTTGAATTAGGTCTCGATGTTGGATTGCTGAATTCCAGATGATCGAGCCTTTACTGACCTCCGACATTCTAATTCGCTCCTCTAAGGGCAAGTTTCTAGCGTATTTCGCTGTCCATAAGACTGCCCAGGGGGTGTTTGAATTTGAGAGCCATCTCCACCAGATTTTTGCCCCCATAGTTTTGTTGCTTTGTTCAGGATCTCTTAGCCCGATTCCTCCTGCTTTTTTAGGTAAACAAGCCTTCTCCCATTTTACTAAAGCCCACTTTCTGTTGGGTCCCGAGCTTCCCCAAAGGAAGTTACGCTGCAGCTGCTTGATGGCTTTAAGAACCCATTTCGGTGCTGCCAGGATGGAGAAAAGGTAGAGAGGCATAGATTGCAGAACCGCTTTAATTAGCACTGTCCTACTTGCCAGATTTAGAGCTCTGTGAGTCCAGAGGAATAATCTGGCCTCCAATTTTTCTAAAAGGCTGGTCCAAGAAGAATGCTTGAGAGCTGAAGCGATTAGAGGAGCTCCTAAGTATTTAGAAGGAAGGGACGCTATGGTGAAGCCAAGAATGCGTGCTATAGCGCGTTGGGTAGAGGTAGGAGTGTTAAAGAAGAAGATCTGGGATTTGACATTATTAATGAGGGCTCCTGAGGCATTCGAAAAATTGTCCAGAATGGCTTTAAAGGAGCGCGCTTCTTGCACAGAGGGATGACCAAATAACATATTATCGTCAACAAATTGTTGATGCGAGACAGCGGGGGCTTGGTGGAGGGCTAGACCTTTTAGATTGCGGGAGAGAATGGCCGATTTTATGCTTCGACCTAGGCCTTCTGCTAAGATGACAAACAAAAAGGGCGATAAAGGGTCCCCTTGTCTAATGCCCCTGGAGGGACGAAAGGTGGGGGACGGAATGCCATTGATGAGAATGGAAAAGAACGAGGAAGATAGAAGATTGCTGATCCATCTGATCCAAGGTGGGGCGAAGCCAAAAGCATTGAGGATTTTTTGCAAATAATCCCAGCTGATACTGTCAAAAGCTTTAGATAAGTCAATTTTTAGAAGCATACCTGGTTGTTTTGATTGCTTGAGGGAGTGAATTATTTCATGGGTTAAAATAATCCCATCCGTGATCTGTCTTCCTTCTACGTAACCAGATTGTTCTGGAGATATAATGAGCGGAAGCATGGGCTTTAATCTCAATGCAATGACCTTGGAGACAATCTTGTATATGATGTTGCATAAAGCGATAGGTCTGTACTTATCTGGAGTGTTGGATTCCTCTGCTTTGGGGATTAAGGCGATGAAAGTTGCATTCAGTGCTGGATACATCCATCTAAGCGTACGCGATTCTTCCACCACCTGCCAGACTTCCCATTTAATTAGTTCCCAGAAGTGCTGAAAAAAATTAGAAGTAAACCCATCTGGTCCTGGCGCTTTCCCTGCTTTGAGTTGATGCACCGCGGTTTCAACCTCTTGAAGACTAACAGGTTTGAGAAGGAGAGTGTTGTGATCTTCAGTGATTAATCTTGGTATCTGCCCGATAATGGTGTCAATGGCCTCTGTTCTATCTATATTGGGTTCTTGATTCATCCTGTTGAAATAGTTGATAAACTCTTGTTCTATTCCTTCATGGGTTTCAATTTTGGTTCCCTTTTCATTGTAGATGTAGGAGATTTGGTTGATCATTCTTCTTTGGACGGTGGTTTTGTGAAAGAATTTCGTGTTTTTTTCACCTTCCTTAAACCATCTAACTCTCGATTTCTGCTTCCAGAGAGTTTCCTCCTGGAGGTCTCATTCGAGGATTTTATTCTCTATAACCTGCTCCTTCTGGGTAAATTCTTCAAAACGTCCTTCAGAGATCATTTTTTGCTGAATATATTTCATCTCTTAGGTGAGAAGTTCCTTTGATTTGAATATGTTGCCAAAAGTGGATTGTTCCAGCGCTTTATTTGCTCTTTGAGGTGCTTCATCTTCCTGTGAAATATGGACATTTTTGTCCCATCCGTTGGATTGAACTTTTGCCAAGTTGATTTGATAAATTCATAGAATTCCGGATGTGTCAACCAGAAAGCCTCGAACCGAAATGGTCGTCGTATGCTACTGCCCGGTCGATTCCAGTGTAGGGCTATGGGCCAGTGGTCCGATCCTGAGTAAGGGAGGATGAAGGTTGTAAATTCTCCCCCTATATGCACCGCATTGTCGGAAATCAAAAATCGATCTAGGCGTGAGGCTACTTGCATAGGTGAAGCTCTTTTGTTATTCCAAGTGTGAAGGCCGTTATTTGTAGGAATATCTATTAGCCAGTTATTTTGAATGAAATCTTTTAATATTGAGCCATCCCTATTTCTTCTGCATCTCCCTCCCTTCTTTTCCTCTATAGAAGCAATCATATTAAAATCTCCGCCTGAGACCCATAGCGGATAAGTCCTTTCGGCATTAAGCTACGTTAATGCTTCCAGGATTTCTATCTTGTGTTGGCTTTCTTGGGGGAAGTACACATTTGTTATGTGGCCATGGATGTTAGTCCCCAAAATATGAAAAATAGCCTGTATGAAGTTTTTGTTAGCATGTATATTACTTAATTGGATCATTCTTGCATCCCAGAGCACTGCAAGTCCTCCTGATGCTCCCTGAGCATCTACAGCTGTGACTAGCCCCCCCGGCCAGGCTTTTGCTGCAAATTTTTCCAAGACTGCCAAGTTACATTTTGTCTCCTGCAAAAAAAGGATTGCCGGTTTCTCTTCCATAAGCATATTTTTTAAAAGTCTGCCTTTCTTTGGGCCATTGAGCCCTCCTATATTCCAAGAAATCATCTTCATTGGGAAGGTTTGGGATTGTTTTTGTAGTACTTTGTTAACTTGGCATATCTGCCTGATTCAACCAGGACTTCACCGATCCTGATGGTTCTTTCTAAAGTCGTTTTTCTTCCTCGCTTTTTGCTGTCTTTGGAGATGAATTTCCCATCCCATTGACTGCCGATTTGAACCCCTAAGGAGTATTTCTTTTGGGCTTTATTAAGAACTTCCACTAGATTGTCCACCTGTTTATCAGGTATTTTGTTGAAATTCCCTGTTTTGCATGCTTGTTCTAGACCCAGAATATCGAGCTCGCTAATATCTATTGACTCCGTGTCCTCATCCATGCTCTGAGGTTCTTGATGAATTCCTTCTCCCTCCATCTCTTTTCCTATAATTGGGTCTGTATTATCTATCTCCATTTCCGGAGGGCTCCAGGTTTTTGACACGGTCTTGGTAGTATTGCCATCTTGTTCCGCTTTCTTTTCCCCCTTTTGAGATTGGGTACCTTCTGTTTTATCCTGGGTAGATGTTTTTCCTTTGGAGTTCAAGAGATCTGAATCATGCATCTCTTCATTTGCCAAGACTTCAAAGTTGTTGCTTGTAGAGGGCTTTGATGGGCCCTTTTGGGCTACCTTTGTCTGGATGACAGGTTTTTTATGTCCTCTTCTTCGATTTGTTACCTTTGTAAAACCGTCCAATGGTTTGTTTTCCTGGGAAACTTGCGCAGGAGGATTGCTGTTTAACGGGAAATCTCTATAAAGGTGTCCTAAATCATGACATTTTCTACATCTAAAGGGTACATGTTCATAATCAATTCACTGAATCCATTATGTATCTTCATGATCGAGACTTACCGTATCCGGCAGGGGTTGCTTTAGATCCATGTAGACACAGATCCTTGCGTAAGAGGTGTATCTCTGCGTTTTTGTGTCTTCCGCGACCTTCACAAAATCTCCCAATACGTTGCCAATAGCTTTGAGCGAGTCTTCTTCCCAATACTCCCATGGCAATCCATACAGCCTGATCCATACCGGTGCCCAGCTTAGATCTTCCTTATCCGGATTGAATCGTGCAACCCATTCTTTGAGAAATAGCCCTGCAGAGTTGAAGAAGTACGGCCCTTCCTCAAATACTATGTTTCTGTCTTCCAGGCAGTTGAAGACTGCGGTAAAGAATCCCTTCGGCCCAAGATGCAAGGATATGTGTCCTTTTGGGTGCCATTTGACATTGATCCAGGCTCTCAAGGCTTTCTCATTTGGCCAAAAACCTATAAATTTACCTATGAGGGCATGATCTCTCATATATTGAATTCTGGCATTGATTTGATGACTGGGTAACTCCACTTTTGGCCGTATCATGGCTACTGGCTTACATGTAGAGGAGCTTACTTTTGGCTTGTCTGTCTGTACCCGTTCTGTCTGCTTTTGCTGACTATTGTCGTTATTCCTCTCAGTATGCCCCTGTTCCTTTTCTGGACCTTCACTGTGCCCTGACTGGATGTCGTTTACTGGAGGAGGCATCCCTCCTTCCCCCTGGCGGGGGTTCATCATTGCCGTCTGCCAAAGCCTGCAGCCTGTGAGCTGCCGCACTGCCACTATCAGATCTGGTGGCTTCCATCCAAATGTCCTGCCGTTGCAGGTGAATGCAGAAACCCTAGCGTCGAATCGCCACACCATCTCTCCCTCAGAATCGACCGATATTATTCGAAACCCACTATTGTTATTATTGTGCCCTTACATTATTATTGTTATGTCGGCTCTGAAACACATATGATTATTAAGAAACATAAGGAGAAACAATAATACAGATGAGAGAATACTTATTTGATTTTCACTTTACACAAGAATCCTTAAAAATATCTAAGCTTTATTCCATGATCCAGCAAGCCAATCCATTTTTTTGATACAATAGGACTTTGATTTGAGGGAAAAGTCTATAAAAATGTCTTTGAATCCACCCTAAATACTTCAAAATATGAAGTATATATAAAAAAATTAATTACAAAATATCTCATAATAGTTTGAGATTTAATTTAGGAAACAAAAATATCTTCAAGCATGAAGATAGAGACAGATGGAAAACTACATCATGTTGTCCCTTTTATTGCGGTAGTGTTCGTTGTTGTAGTTGAGTTGTGGCCCTTTAAGCTAGCTGGTAGTTTTACGCTGGCATCTTCTTCATTTTGATGTTTCACTGATACTCTTTGACCCTGCTAATCTGTCTTTTACCTATTTAATCTGTCTTACTGTGGTAAATTATAGTAAATCTATCATTTTTTTCTCACCATTCATTCTCAAGTAATTTTAATTTCAACATTATTCTGTAAATTTTGTATGCTTTTGTGTACTTAGCAAAATTAGGCTTGGTGACAAACAAATGTTTCATCTCATGCTCTAAAAAGAACAAGTTTTCAAAAGTGTCATATAGTACTTTTCCTGTAGGCAAGGCTTTGATACCTGAAGTATTGGCTTGTTCCTTAGCTAATTTCCTAAGTATGTCGGTGTAGTCCAATTGGGTCATGAGTTTATCATGGATGACCGTAGGACTAGGAAGGCCTTTGTCCCTCAAAATTTGAAATTTAGGCATGAACCTATCAATGGCCACCTGCATGTTATGGCATTTTTCTTCTAAGTTGACCATGAGGTTTCCTTTGGAAAGAACCTTTTTGACTTCCAGGATGGCTTCAATCCTATCCTCTATACCAAGCTCATTGAGCTCATGTCTATTCTTACTGTTCAGGAAGTGGATGAGTCGATTGGCATCCTCAGGCATATCACCCAACTCTTCCTTTACTTTTTGGATAGCTCCAGTAGCTACCTTTACTAGTTCTGTTTTCTCAAATATAACTTGAATTGATGGCCAAATATCATTGATAGAGTCAATGATATTGGCCCAGAGCATTTCTTTAGTCTGTCCTAGTGGCTTCCACAATGTCAAATCTTTCTCTATGACCTTCATTTTTTCACCCATCCTTAGGGATTTCTATGTTTCTTCTCTTTGTTGAATTTGGGCAAGCTTATAGTCAGTTTCTAAGCTTGCCACTTTCTCCTTTAGCCTTTTGAGCTCTGTTGCCTAGATTGACATCTCCTCCATGGATTTTACTAGCTCTGTTGTTTTCTCTATAGATGTGCCTGCTGTTGTAGACTCAGTTGTGATTGGCAGTGCTGTGGCAGGTGGAGCTGTAGGTGCCAATGATGTTGCCAATGTAGAAGGAACTGTTGTTGTCACTGTGGGAATGGCAGTTGTGGAAGTTGTTGCCAGGTCACTTTGTTTGGACTGAATCAAAATGTCCAACTCCTTCTCTGTCTCTTTCAATTGGTCATTTAGCTTTAGGACCAAGTCCATGAGCTCTTCATGTCCTTTTTGTGCCTCCAGGACTTCTGTTGTTTGTGGGTGATGCAACTGTGGAATCTTGAGCTACTTCTTCAGAGCAGCTATATCATCATTCTTCTTCTTTATTAATTTTTCAGTGGCCTTTACATCTTTGGGATCGTGTCCCAACTCAATGACTAAGTCCTATAAGGACTTGATTCGGCTATCTTTGACCTGTGAAGGGGGCTTTTCCAATTGGAATTGTGCTGATATATTATTCAAGGAGTTTTTCAATTAGTGGGTTGCGATGGCTTTGCCTGGCAAGGTGGAGTAAAGCATTTCCCCTGTTTGTTTGTGCAGCTCAATCTGGTCAATAGGATGTATGTCCTTTGCCAGTACTTCGAAGTCTATCTTTTTGAAGTCTGTTGTTGTCCTTGGTTGCTAAGTAGTGGGTTTCATGAACATCATTTGCATCTTCCCCTCTTTAACATCATAAGCTGACATAAGTCTTGTTTGATTGGTAGGGGCCATATTTAAGTACTGCGCATAATTTTGGGCTCTTAGCCTCTCGTTTCTGGCTTTTATGTCCTTGTATTTTTCTCTGATGTCTTGGTCTCTGTCAGTTGGCATCCTAAATGAGGACACTTCAACACTCTATTGCCTTTCCAACATCTAAGTGCATGATGTGGAAGGTTCTAGTGTTCCTCTAGAGGGAGTGGCATGCCCACTTCCTTCTCTTTTTGTTCTGGTGGCACCAACTGTTTATTCTATGAATTCCTATTCAGAGACACGATTTATCCTTTGTCTTTTAACCAGGATGGTCTTTGCATAGGCCTATGATGTTGCTTTGCCTGAAGTAGTGGCCTCTTCCCTATTTGTTTTGAGGCTTTTCTCCACATTAGAGGAGTTTGCAAGCCTGGGGGAGTACTCATGACGGGCTCTGGTATACCTGTTTGAGTTAGCTCCTCTAATAGGTCTGGTTGTTCTAACTCTTCTTGTACTTGGGATTCTTCTTCTACATGTGTTTCACTTTGTGCCTGTGATTAACCTAGTACCTACAGGAAATAACCTCCATCAAGTTGTTTCTCTAGATCAATCAGTGTTTTCCACAACAACTTCAGTACTATCCCTATCCTCTAAAGTGTTTTCCACCCTCTCCAATTGGTTGGCATATTTTTCTATTTCAGGGATTCTATGATGAATATAAAGAGCCATCTTGTTTTTATGTCTTACGTTGCAGATGAAGTCCAAGGGATCATATCTCCATATGAAGCTCTATTTTAGATTTAGTCTCTGAAGGATTTCTCTGCTTCCTTTCCAGCTTCTCGGCTATTACACACAAAGGGGCCTAGTTGATCTTTGATTCTAAGATGGGCCTTCTTTTTGGCTTTGACAAAGTGTACCTCGTCTAAATTGATTATCTTCCTGTAGTACTCTAGAGCAAATGAACACATTGGGAGGTATCTACGTGGTTTATATGGGGCCAGCTCATAACCATAAATCCTAATTTCAGTGTGATTTTGGTACAAGTACCAATCTCCCAATTTTTGTTGTTTTGAAAGCTGCAGGATCCTCCTGATATCTGAACTAATTCTTGAAGGAGGGTTGCCTATTAGAATTGTTACAATAGGATGTACAAAAAGATCTATGAAGTCTATGTATGGATATGGGGAGTCATACTTATGGATCAAAGGAGTCCAGAAAATCACTGACCTAGGGTGACCTTTTGTATCAAGCTTTTGGAGAGTAAAGGGGAACTTGTGAGCTTGGTAATATAGGAAAAGGTGGTACAAAACTGAGGAATACTTTAATAATCTCTCATTACTCATCCTAATAAATTGGTCATGCATCCTATCAGCTATGAACTTGGCATAATCATACACGATAACATGAGGTTGTCCTAGAGTAAAGATGGACATGAAAGCCAGGATGATTTCATCTATATACTCACTAGTGGTGTAACCTAAGACACAAGAAATGATTGCTACAATGTCCTAACCAAATGGGGCAAATATGGTAGCCACATATGGAGGAGGATCTTTTGGGATATGATTTTCCTCCGTGATGAAGGTTTGGAACATCTCAGCAAGTTTTGTGGTGGTAAGCTTGGGGAATCGGTGTAATAGTCTCCAATTGAAATAGGGGTTAGATTTTGCCCTGGTTGAAGTTGAAGTATTTCATTAATTTGTTCAGTAGTGATGGTGAAAAGTATGGTTTGGTTAAGGGACATCACTACTCTTTGACTGGGGATGTAGTTTACATGGCAATAATGTATAATTTTTGGAAAGATGTGCACCTCAGGGAATTGATACTTGGGAAAATTAGACTCCCAAAAACCTATTTTATTAGCTCAGTTTATGTATTGGTCTTTGTATCAACAGTATAATTTGAGAGGGGATTCATGGACAGAGGTGTCCTTGATTTGGAAATCTTTATCAGCAAGGGGAAGGTGGTCCAGGTCCAGGTGAGGAGTGGAAATTGGTCTGACATCCATGGAAATTGGGGCAGCCATTCTCAGTTCTTGTGGATTTGAGAATGGGGGAGGTAAATTTTCAGTCTTTTAGGGCAATGGTGGTTCAATTCCAGGTGGGTTTAAGTTATTAGAGTTTCTCTTTAATTTCAATTAAGAACACTCAGTAATTGGCTCTGAAATTGACAGGGTTTTCAGTGAATTATGGTTTAAATACCTGGAATTTGAAGAAAACTGGGTCTGAACCAGGTGAATGGCAACTGTGAACAGTTGAAAGGGATTTGAGCAGGTTAGAAGGCAATCTGGGATCTTAGTGGCATCCTCAGGGTGCAATTGTACGTGGGTTGACAAATTTGACGTTCATAGGTGCATGCATGGAAGTTTATAGTTGAAAAACGATAAAAACAATAATTTGGGGCTTTTTTTGCTTTGTGTGAAAAAGTCAATTTGGCGGGTGCAGGTGAACAATGGTCATTTGTCACATAGCGGGGTGAACAGTAGATGTTTTGGCATGTATTGGGCTGGCGGTAAGTGGTTTGCTTCACACAACTTTTGGGCGCTTGGCGGTATTAGGGGGAGGCCTCTCGATTCCATTCATTGAGCACCATGTCGCCTCGGAGGCCCAACGGAAAGCAGCTCTTTTTGGGCCCTTTTGAAATAAACATCGTCCGTCAAATGGGGAGGGGAGAGGTCGTGTGGTGGTCGAGCGATGGAGTTGCACAGAAAGTAATGGGGGGGCCCGGTGGGCATTTAAGCGCAAGGGTTTTGGTTTAATGTGAGGCTAAGGCTGGGGTTAAGGTATCAAGTGGAATTTAATTGGGTTTTTTAACCAACTTAATTGAGGATCGATTAGTTAGTGGGTCTGGGGTAGAAAAAATTACTTTATATAATTTAACTAGGGTGGGATTAATTAATATTGCAGGAGTTAATATATATACGGGAAACAGGTTTTTAATTAGGGATTTAATAAATAAATTAATAATTTAGTCAAATAAAAGGACAAGGGGCACAATATCCCAAATATATGATATCTCATGTTTTAATTCTTTCTGATAATCACATAAAGACTTAGGATAGAGTGTTTTTATGGGTTTTTGATATGAAAATGAGTTATGTGGGGAATGAACACCTTTCCTAGGTAAAACTAATTTTAACTTAGAAAAAATGAATGAACTGAAGGGGGGAATGAATGTTTATGAGGGGGTCTTATTGCCTATAAGTCATTGAGCCAAGGGTTTGGTCCCTCCAAAAGCTAGAGAAATGATCTAAGCCTCTTTGACTTTGGGTTTTTTTTAAGTACTTTGATCTTTATTATGGGAAATTAGTTAAATAATAGGTGAAATGAATGAGGGAAGTTAGTTAATTTCTATTGATATTCAATCTCATGCTTAATTGTCAACTTATCTATAGAACTTTCATGATAGAAAAGATAACAAACATGTTCTTGTCTAATCAATCACCATACTTCTGCAACCTTTCTACTACTTACCCATCTACTCATCCTACCATTTTTACTTCTCTTTATTAGGGTGCATTTGAGCTAGCAAACCCTTATCAGACATTTTTCTTTTTCTTTACAATAGTAAACTATCTAAATCTAACTTTATTACATCCAAGGGCTCAAATTAAATAGTTGATCTCATTTTATTTACTCTACATATCTGATTATCTGCCAAGATTAAACAATTTGGTCAGATTTTATTCTCTATCTATAGACATGAAATTTAAAACATGAAATAGTCAAGTTTAAACATTTTGACTATCACGGATTGTGGAAAATATCACAAGCTACACATAATCATTTATTATGCATAAAAGTAAATAGTAGTGGCACTTTGGCTAGCTCACTTTCATGGTATTTTTCTTTTCTTGGGGTTCATATTTTTCATCTTTTTTGACCTTTTTGTTCTTTGATTATTCTTTTAGGACATACCCTCTTTACATTTTTTAATTTTTTGAATATGGAAAAAATTTGCAGAAGGCAAAGGTATGTACATATTACAGGTTAAATCTCAGACATTCAAGAATTATGACTCCTATTAGTATAGGAACCTAACAGTGGCTCCACTTGGGGATGGCATTTCCTAGTGAAATTTCAACAACATTATAGACCAATGGCCTTCTGAATTGATCTGATGCTATCCTGCAACTTTCCCTTTTGAAATTTCTACATTATTGCTATTTATGATAGTAAAACTTTTGAAGCTTAGGGCCTTCACTTCGGGCTTCAACTTCAAAGAATCACCATCCAATCCACTCTAGACTTTTTGAAAGTAAAGTATGTATACATGATTAGTGAAATCAGTAACTAGGCTCAATATAGTGTTTGAGCATTCGACCATTTACTGGTCCTCCTTCTGCTTTTGTGCCATCCATTTCTCTGAGGAAGAAAGCATTATTACCTTTGAAAGCATAAATGATATATGGGCCTTTCCATAGGAAATCAAATTTCCCATGTTTACCTTTATCTTCTCTTCTTGAATCTCATTTTAAAACTTTGTCCCCTAGGTAAAAATCTTCTACCTGAGTCCTTTTATCAAAATCCTTCTTGATCATTTCCTGCACAACTTGAGATTTGATATACACTTCTTCCCTAGTCTATTGTAAAAGAATTGTTTGGTTGATTCTTCCTTGGATTTCATTTGGTTAACCCTGCAATTCTTGGAGTAGCTTCATCACTGGTGTTCCCAAGGAAGATGCGAAAACAACTTCCATTCCATAAACTAATTGATAAGGACTAGTACCAATGCACTTCCTTGTGGTTAGCCCGTTTTTCCATAAGGCATTTACTAGCCTTTTTTTTCCATGTTTTCTTGTTATCCTCCAACAATGTTTTCATGATATTCACTAAACTCTTGTTTGAGGACTCTGCTAGTCCATTTCCTTCAGGGTAATATGATGTGGAGTGACCTAGGGTTATATGATACTTATTATAAAAATCAATCATTCTCCTAGATTTGAAAGTTGTTGCATTATCAGTGATGATATTGGTTGGGCACCCAAATCTAGATAGGATTTTAACCTCAAAGAAGGTTATTATAACAATATCAGTGTCTTGCCTTGATGGTATGGCTTCTATCCATTTGGTAAAATAATCTGTAGTAGTAAGGATCCATTTGTGTTGGGTAGAGGAAGGTGGGTGGATTTCACAAATGAAGTCAAGACCCCATTGTTGAAAAGGTACTTTAGCAAAGATTGGTTTTAGGGGCAAGGGTAAAAGCTTTTTGTTTCCTTCAAAAATCTGACATTTATGACGTGAGGTTACAAATTTCTTTACATCAGAAAAAAGAGTAGGTCAATAAAAACTGACTCTAAGAATCTTGTCAGTTGTGGTTTTCCAGTAAAGGTGTCCTCCATAGTCACCTACATGAAGCTATTGTAATACTTTGTCAGATTCTTCTTTCAATAAATAGTAAATAAGGATACCTTCATGATTTCTCCAAAACAAAGCATTATCGATTATGTAAAATTTTAAAGATTTCATTTTTAAAAGCCTGCTTTTGGTCCTGGATAATTCAGGGGGATCTTGTAAATTTTTTAAAACATATATGATGTTAGCATACCATGGTGATTCAATAAAGGCTTGGCTAATTGGTAGAGTTGCCATCTCCTCTCCATTATCCATTTCTGTAATAAAATTTATATCTAAGCCCTGACAGTTCGATTTAGCCATGAGCTTGGCTAAACCTTGGCCTTTGATTGGCTTTGTTTGTTTGATTTCCAAGTCATATTCTAATATAGTAGCAATCCATTTCCCTCTCTTTCCATCTAGACCATCTCGAGTTAGGATATCCTTGACTACTACATTAGGAACATAGGCTATTACATGAGAATATAAAATGTAAACTCTAAAATATTTGATGGCTTTGACCAAAGCAAAGGCTTACTTTCCATTATATTGTACTTTAAAGGGGCATCACTCAAGGCTTTGGTAAAAAAGGAAATAGGTTGTTCATAACCCTGATCATTTTTCTGTAGTAGGACTGCAACAATTGTATGTTCTGAGGCAAAGGAAAATATAATGAAATCCCTGTCAAACTTTGGACTGATGGGCACTTGGCGGTATTAGGGGGAGGCCGTTCGATTCCATTCATTGAGTGCCATGTCGCCTCAGAGGCCCAACGGAAACCAGCTCTTTTCGGGCGGGTAACGTTCAGATTTCGGGCCCTTCCGAAATCAACTCGGTCCATCAGATGGGGAGGGGAGAGGTCGTGTGGTGGTCGAGTGATGGAGTTGCACAGAAGGTAATGGGGGGGGCCGGCGAGTGTTTAAGCACGACGGTTTTGGTTTAATGTGAGATTAAGGTGGGGTTTAAGGTATCGAGCGGGATTTAATTGGGTTTTTTAACCAACTTAATCGAGGATCAATTAGTCAATGGGTTTGGGGTAGAAAACCTTACTTATATAATTAAAATATGTTGGGATTAATTAATATTGCAGGAGTTAATATATATACGAGAAATAGGTTTTTATTAGGGATTTAATAAATTAATTAATAATTTAGTCAAATAAGCGGAAAAGGGGCACAATATCTCAAATATATGATATCTCGTGTTTTCATGCTTTCCGATAATCACATAAAGACTTAGGATAGAGTGTTTTTATGATTTTCGATATGAAAATGAGTTATGTGGGGGAATGAACACCTTTCCTAGGTAAAAGTAATTTTAACCTAGAAAAAATGAATGAACTAAAGGGGGGAATGAATGTTTATGAGGGGGTTTTAGTATTTATTGCCTCTAAGTCATTGAGACGAGGGTCTGGTCCCTCCAAAAGTCAGAGAAATGGTATAAGCCTCTTTGACTTAGGGTTTTTTTTAAGTACTTTCATCTTTATTGTGGGAAATTAGCTAAATAATAGGTGAAATGAATGAGGGAAGTTAGTTAATTTCTTTTGATATTCAATTTCATGCTTGATTGCCCACTTATCTATAGAACTTTCATGATAGAAAAGATAACAAACATGTTATTGTCTAATCAATCACCATACTTCTACAACCTTTCTACTACTTACCCATCTACTCATCCTACCATTTTTACTTCTCTTTATTAGGGTGCATTTGAGCTAGCAAACCCTTATCAAACATTTTTCTTTTTCTTTACAATAGTAAACTATCTAAATCTAACCTTATTACATCCAAGGGCTCAAACTAAATATTTGAGCTCCTTTTATTTACTCTACCTATCTAATTATCTGCCAAAATTAAACAATTTCGTCAGATTTTATTCTCTATCTATAGACACGAAATTTAAAACATAAAATAGTCAAGTTTAAACATTTTGACTATGATGGATTGTGGCAAGGATTACAAGCTGCACATAATCATTTATTACGCATAAAAGTAAATAGTAGTGGCACTTTGGCTGGCTCACTTTCATGGTATTTTTCTTTCCTTAGGGTTCATATATTTCATCTTTTTTGACCTTTTTGTTCTTTTTGTCCTCTGATTATTCTTTTAGGACATACCCTCTTTACATTTTTTAATTTTTTGAATATGGAAAACATTTTCAAAATGAAAAGGTAGGTACATATTACAGGTTCAATCTTAGACATTCAAAACTTATGAGTCCTATTAGTATAGGAACATAACAATGGCTCCACTTGGGGATGGCATTTCCTAGTGAAATTTCAAGAACATTGTAGATCAATGGCCTTCTGAATTGTTGTGATGCTATCCTGCAACTTTCCCTTTTGAAATTTCTACATTCTTGCTATTTATGACAATAAAACGTTTGAAGCTTAGGGCCTTCACTTCAAGCTTCAACTTCAAAGAATCACCATCCAATCCACTCTCGAATTTTTGAAATAAAAGTATGTATACATGATTATTGAAATCAGTAACTAGGCTCAATATAGTGTTTGAGCATTCGACCATTTACTGGTCCTCCTTCTGCTTTTGTGCCATCCTTTTCTCTGAGGAAGAAAGAATTATTACTTCTGAAAGCATAAATGATATATGGGCCTTTCCATAGGAAATCAAATTTCCCATGTTTACCTTTATCTTCTCTTCTTGAATCCCATTTTAAAACTTTGGCCCCTAGGTAAAAATATTCTACCTTAGTCCTTTTATCAAAAGCCTTCTTGATCATTTCCTGCACAAGTTGAGATTTGATATACACTTCTTCCCTGGTCTGTTGTAAATGAACTATTTGGTTGGCGCTTATTTGGATGTCATTTGGTTCAACCTACAATTCTTGGAGTAGCTTCATCACTGGTGTTCCCAAGGATGATGGGAAAACACCTTCCATTCCATAAACTAATTGATAAGGACTAGTACCAATGGACTTCCTTGTGGTTAGCCTATTTTCCCATAAGGCATTTACTAGCCTTTTTTACCATGTTTTCTTGTTATCCTCCAACAATTTTTTGATGATATTCACTAAACTCTTGTTTGAGGACTCTACTAGTCCATTTCCTCGAGGGTAATATGTTGTGGAGTGACCTAGGGTTGTATGATACTTATTACAGAAATCAATCATTCTCCTAGATTTGAAAGTTGTTGCATTATCAGTGATGATCTTGGTTGGGCACCCAAATCTATATAGGATGTTCACCTCAAAGAAGGTTATTATAACAGTATCAGTGGCTTGCCTTGATGGTATGGCTTATATCCATTTGGTAAAATAATCTGTAGCAGTGAGGATCCATTTGTGTTGGGCATAGGAAGGTGGGTGGATTTCACAAATGAAGTCAAGACCCCATTGTTGAAAAGGTACTTCAGCAGAGATTGGTTTTAGGGGCAAGGGTAAAAGTTTTTTTTTCCTTCAAAAATTTGACGTTTGTGACATGAGGTTACAAATTTCCTTACATCAAAAAATAGAGTGGGCCAATAAAAACTGGCTCTAAGAATCTTGTTAGCTGTGGTTTTCCGGTAACGGTGTCCTCCACAGTCACCTACATGAAACTCTTGTAACACTTTGTTAGATTCTTCTTTCAATAAACAGTTAAGAAGGATACCTTCATGATTCCTCCAAAACAAAGCATTGTCGATTATGCAAAATTTCATTTTTAAAAACTTTCTTTTGGTCCTGGATAATTCAGGAGGAGCTTATAAATTTTTTAAAACATATATGATGTCAGCATACCATGGTGATTCAATAAAGGCTTGGCTAATTGGTGGAGTCACCATCTCCTCTCCATTATCCATTTATACAATAAAATCTATATCTAAGGCCTGACAGTTCGATTCAGCCATGAGCTTGGCTAAACCTTGGCCTTTTATTAGCTTTGTTTGTTTGATTTCTAGGTCATATGCTAATATAGTAGCGATCCATTTCCCTCTCTTTCCATCTGGACCATCTCGAGTTAGGATATCCTTGACTACTACATTGGGAACATAGGCTATTACATGAGAATATAAAATGTAAACTCTAAAATATTTGATAGCATTGACCAAAGCAAAGGTTTTCTTTTCCATTATATTGTACTTTAAAGGGGAATCACTCAGGGCTTTGCTAAAAAAGGAAATAGGTTGTTCATAACCCTGATCATTCTTCTACACTAGGACTGCAGAAATTGTATGTTCTGAGGCAAAGGAAAATATAATGAAATCCCTGTCAAACTTTGGACTGACCAAAACTGGTGTTTTTGCTAAGGATAGCTTAATATCTTCAAAGGATCTTTTAGCTTCAATGGTCCATTTTATGGTTGAATCTTTCTTCAAGATGTTATTCAATGATCTAATTAATTTTGCTAAGTTAGAAATAAATCTCCTAAGAATGTTGATTTTTCCTAAAAAGGCTTGTAATTCTCTAATGCTCCGATGTTGTATTTGTAAGATGTCCTCAATTCTTGTAGGATCTATTCAAATACCATCTTTTGAGATTATATGGCGTAGTAACTTTCCCTCTTGTAACCCAAATAAATATTTCTTAGGATTCAAAGAAATTCCATACATCCTGCATTTGATGAAAACCTGCCTTAGATGATCTAAGTGTTGTTTATCGGATTTTGAGAATATAGTGATGTCATCTAAGTATATTAATAGGAAGTCATGAATTTCCTTTGCAAAATCTATGTCCATGGCTCTTTGAAAAGTAGCCCATGCATTCTTTAATCCAAAAGGCATTTTCACATAAATGAATGTGCCCCAAGGAGTAGTGAATGTTGTTTTAGTCTAGTCATCTGGGTGAGCTAAAATATGATTGTAACCAGAATACCCATCCAATAATGAGATTCTAGTGGACCTACTACCCTTTGTAAGATGTGATCGATTTTAGGAAGAGGGTAACTGTCTTTGAGTGAAAATTTATTAAGATTCCTCAGATCAGCACAAAATATGTTCTCACCAGTCTTTTTCCTTGTCAGCACCAGATTCGAAACCCAATCAGAGAATCTAATTGGTGCTATTATCTTAGCCCCATACATCCTTCAGATCTCCTTTTCAATAGAAGGAAATAGGATGGGATTAATCCTCCTAAGCTTCTGTCTGAAAGGTTTCTGGTTTTATTTTATGGGGATGGTGTGTTGTATTATGCTGGTGTCATAGGACTTGAGGTCCTCATAACTCTAAGCAAAGACATCATGGAATTCCTTTAGTAATTCAAGGTATTTCACTTTTTCAGTAGGAGGTAAGGACTTTGAAAGTTTTATCAATTTTCGATTTTCCTCAGTACTTATATTACACTCCTCAATATCAGATTTTAAGGGTTTCAATTTTGGTTTTCTAGGGACATCATTTGAATCAAACAAGTCTTCCAAAGGAGTTAATCCTTTGGGAAAAAAATTGTCTTTAAGATTAATTATTTCGGCATCTTCGTTAATTATCTCATCAATTTCAGCTTGCTTTAGGTTTTGTACCTCGGATTTTGTAAATTTAGTGGGATGGAATCTATCTACATCTTCATCTTCTATCTCATTAATTTCTATTTCATCTTTGAAATCATGATCTACTATTATGTCAATATCTATATTAATATTTACAAATTATTCCTAAAGTTAAAAAATTATTTATCTGTTGGTCATTGGTGAATACTTGTCAGTTTTTTAAGCTATCTGTGATAGTAGGTCTGTGCCTAACCTCACCAATGTACTGATGGTTAGGTTGAAATGGTAAGTTACAAGTGCTAGCAAACATTGCTAAACTATGAGCCTGCATATTATGTTTCCTTGGGATGACTGCAAGCTTAGCTTCTAGAAAAGTGTTCAATATTTCTACAATTGTTCCTCTATAAAAACTTAACCTAGGATCTCTAGTCATATATATGTTGGCATTATGATGCATGTGTTGTACTTGATGGCAACCCTCTCATAGAAGAATATCTCACTTATGTATAACTGGATGAATCTTCAGAAGAGATATCAGATGTGACTGATGGAGGACAGCTCAAAGGAATCAGATGATAGTTCTAAGTGTGACAAGTTAGCTTTGCCATGAATATCTCACTTATGTATAACTGGATGAATCTTCAGAAGAGATATCAGATGTGACTGATGGAGGACAGCTCAAAGGAATCAGATGATAGTTCTATGTGTGACAAGTTAGCTTTGCCATCAAGTCCAAAGGGGGAGATTGTTGGCATTATGAGATAAGTGTTGTCCTTGATGGCAAACCTCACTGATGACAAATCATAGTACAGAAGGTCAGCAGCAAGGAATTGATGATCAGACTATAAGAAGAAGAGAAAGTTCATACACGCAGGTTCGTTAAGCCCAAGTCGCGTGTACACGCAGGTTGGCTTCAGCAAAAGCGCGTGTATGTGGAAAAGTACCTTTGGTCCATGGCGGTTATTCCTTGGAAGTTGTGCCTATGGTTTTGGACCTTGGCGTCTCGGCGGACGTGTTGATCCCTAGTTTTGAAGTTGATGGTATTGGATTTCTATGGTTTTGGCTCTTGGTATTGAACAAGGCCTAAGGCTATATAAAGGGAAGGAAATCATTAGGCAAGTGCATCTGAAATGTCTTGAATATCTGATGAAGCATTAGATCCAGTATGCAGGGTTATGGGTTGATGATGCATTGCTTGATCTGAGCTAAGGAGAGATCTCATCGGTTGATGGAGAGCAAGATCTAAGGAGAGATCGGGATCAAATGGTTTGAAATGAACTATCTTTATGATGCTTATTCTAGATCTACATACTGACGCATGTATTGTTCTATAAGTATTATGAGTATGATTGATGTCTGGTACAGCTGCAAGTTATGAGAAATTATTTTTAGATCTGTACGCGGGTTGTCTTTGGAAAAAGCGCGTATACACGCGGGTTTGATTCATCGAAGTAGCGTATACATTGTAAAGCTTGATATTTGAAGTTGCAGATGGATCTGATGGTTATTACAGAGTTCTGTGTCTGCTCTGTGTTCTGGTGACTGTTGTTAACAGGGTTTCAGTGATTCAGGGTTTGATGATTGTTTTGAGCTTCAATGATAGTTATGGGTCCAGTATGAAAATTGGATGAAAAGTGGCCTTTCAGATTATGTGTTGTGCTTCAGTGTATCCAGTCTGAAAATTGATGAAACGTGGTACCTGGAGGAGAGAAGATTGTAGGCAAGCACCTACGTACTAGTATCTAAGCTAGTACAAAAGCTAAGGGAGATCTTTGGAGCATTGTAGCAGGTAGCAGCCTGTGTACTAGTAAATGGATCGGCTAGTACAAAAGCAAAGGGGGTTGTAGCTCCCGTACTGGTATAAGACTGCACCAGTACAAATATTGTAAAAGTATTTTCTTATTAAGAAGAAGATTGAGATGACTTGCAGCAGGTGGTTTTCACCCACATTGGGTTTCCACCTTATATCTTTGTGTTCATGTGTGTGGCTTTTGTGTGATGATCTGTTCTGTTATACTGCACCTGTTTACTGTTAATATGGTTAATAATGTTCTGATGCATTTACTGAAGATAAGCTGACTGAATCATAAGATTTCTGGATATACGCTAGTTGCTTTAGACACAGCAGCGTGTACACGCGGGTTCACTTAACTAAAGTAGCGTATATGTTTTTGAGCATTGAAAAAGTTTTATTGATCTGATAATACTGATTCACCCCCCCCCCCTCTCAGTATTATTTCCAACAATTGGTATCGGAGCAGGTCCTTTGATAGAAGCTTGATCGCTTGAAGGAGATCCGTAGAACAATGGGAAAGAAGCTTAAGAAGAAAGCTCATAAGAAGAAGAAGACATCTCAGAAGGACTATGACAGTGGGAGAATCGATTGGGGATTAGGTATAAGAGGCTCTTCAGATTCAGAATCAGATTCAGAATCATTATCAGGTATGAATGTGTTATCCTCTGATGTTCCTGCTATATTTCCTTGTGAAAGTGATGGAAGTGATAGTGAAACTACTGAACATGCTTTTATGGGTGAGCAAGAAAAGTATCAAATAGAGGCAGTATTTAGAAGGCTCACAGACAAAGTTAAAGATCAACAAGATCTATTGAACAAAAGGGAATGTGCTTTCAAAGAAGAAGTTACCAAACTAAAGGCCCAACTAGAAGAAGGAAACAAGGTAAGAAAGCTACTCAAGGACAAGGAAGACCAATGTCAAAAATTGCAGCATGAAGTGACATCATTAAGAAAAGAAGTCAACGAAAGAAGCACAACCATCAAGAAACTCAAAGATAGATCCAGCTACTATGAAAATCTTGAAGCTATGATCCTCTCACTAAAGGAAGATCTTGAAGAATCCAAGAAGCAGAATGAAGATCTACACCAAGCAATTGAAAAACAAGACAACAAAGTCATCAGCTTAAAATCACAGTTGGAATGTGCCTTCAGAGTTCGTCAAATTCAGCAGGATCTGTATGAAAAGCAAGAAAAGGAGATTCTCAAACTAAGGCATCAGTTGGAAGAAGGAAGGAAAGATGGAGAAGACATGAAGAAGCAATGTCTAGAAAAGGAGGAACAACTTCAAGATGAGGTAAATATCTTGAAAGGTAAATTAGATGAAAAGGATAAACTTTTGCGATTTCAAGATAGCTCTAAAGTCATGGATGATATTCTTAGTAGTCAAAGGTCTCCTGCTATCAAGACTGGTCTTGGTTTTCATGAATCTGTTGAAGGTGAATCTAGTTCACAAGGTGAGGCAAGGAACTCTAAAGAGAAATCTAAAATGATCAACAAGGAGATGAAAGGTCAACCCCATCAACAATCAAGGAAAGAGACTCCTCAAAGAAAATCTGTTACTCCTCCTATGAATAATGTTGAATGTTATGTATGTCATAATCTTGGACATGTTGCAGCTAGATGTAGAAGAAGAAGGGTTCAAGACCATCATGCAGAAAGATCATCACACTCAAGGTACTTTAATGGATATTGCTTTGCTTGCAATATGTTTGGTCACAAAGCTGCTGATTGCTACAGGAGGAATATGAAATATGTAAGATGTTATGCATGTAACACGCTTGGACATATAGCAAAGGAATGCAGGAACAAAGGATGGACATCACACCAAAAGGAGAAAACCTCATCACACTTGAAGATATGGAGGAAGAAGGAAGTACAGTCAGCACAATGTACTGAGACACAGCACAGCACAGACATATCAGACTCAGAGGGAGCTGAAAGTGTAAAACTTCAGTGTTCTGAATCTCATACGCAAGTTCCTTGAAGGGAAGTCGCGTATATACGCGAGTTAGACACTGCAAAGTCGCGTATATGTCAGTCTGAGGAAAAGCAGTGGGAACAGGATCAGAAAAAGGATCTGATATGATTCAGTCTGTTATTTGCTCTATTGGTTACAGTCTGCTGAGGATGTGTGGAAATGTTTTGTTACTTGTATGATGTCTAGAAGTGTCTTTGATCCTAACTTGGGGATGATGATGTTTTGATGCTTATTGCTGATATATGCATGATCAGATCTAACAGATGGCACAGGTTGAGGGGGAGCATATGCCTTTAATAATTCATTGTTGGCATTATGGTTAATAGTCCTTGGTGATGATTCTTATATGGCTAAATGATATATCTTGCTATGATGTGGTTGTGAGTTGTCTATGATAAAATCACATATGATTCTTGGGGTTACATAATTGATGATCAGATCAGATTTATGGTTGATTCCTTGATGATGCATATATGGTGCTTACATGGTGATCTTCATAAGGACAAGGAGAAGTACAAAGTTTGAATACACATCTTCCTCACTTGATATCATATGCATAAAGGTCATACAGTTATGATGCAGGCACTCTTGTGGATAAGGATTGTTGCTGTTGATGATATCAAGAAGTTTGACAAATGAGCTTGAGCTCAAGATACATAATGTTGATACATGGATGACTACTCAAAATTGCTTTGTTGGAGACATGATGATGAGTTCTTATCTATATGATGATAGGTTTATACTTACATATGTTAATTGATGCAGATGTTCCCAAGTAATGATACTTGGATCATGTAGAGCTTGATGAAATGGCTATGGTGGTTTCACACATGATACAATGTGAATGACTCTGAATTCTGTTCAAAGGGATGAATTGATGCAGACATACCTTGTTATAGGTTGATGACCTATTCTCTACAGGACATTTACAGGTTGCTGATATGGAAATTTGTGTACGCGTGTTGTTTAAAGGATATCCGCGTGCATACGCGGTTTTACAAGGGGATAGTCGCGTATATGGTGTACGCGTGTTGCGTAAGGAATATCTGCGTATATACGCCTGTTTATGTGTATACAGACGCGTATATGGAGATTTGAAGAAAATCAGCAGGGACAGATGTTGGTTGCAGAAAGTCTGATATAGGTCTGACAGAGATCATCTGGCACAGGTTCAGGGGGAGCAGATAATCTTCCAATGATGCATTGTTGGCATTATCTTAAAGCTTTTGGTTCTAGTTCACATTTGGTGTTGATTTCAGGAGGAACAAAGGCGGAAGGAGCTCAGAAAGATCTCTTGGTTGCTGATCTAAAAAGATGTTTATCAGATGCTGCTGGTGACTTTCATAAGTCTTGGTCTAGATCTATTGTCTCTATGTCATATATCTCTTTTGTGGTATCTCTTTCATGGTGTCAAGGTCATGTAACGGCCTATTTTGGTTTCCCCACTATGCCTGGGATGATTGATGCAATGTGATTGGTTGTCATATGTAAAATTTTGATGTATTCCCACTTGGTTGGGTGGATGAGTCAATTTTTGTATATCCTCACTTAGTTGAGAGATGGATGTATGTATGAGTCCTAAGTGATAGGAAGGTCCTTTATGATGTATAGAGTTATGTTCTTCTTGAAGAACATCTTTTGTAGACCTTGCTTTCAGTCAGGGAGAGCATGATCAGCACACTTCAGCAAGAACAGAGATTCAGCATGTACTCAGGGGGAGCATGGACAGATTGGTACACCTTGGCATATACAAAGGGGGAGACTATTCAGAGATTTCAGCAGGTACTCAGGGGGAGTATGGATAGTGGAATGATTCAGCAAAGGAAGAGAATATCTTGGTCCACCCTTTGCCCTTGATGTCAAAGGGGGAGAGTGATTTGGTGTTGTTGCCATCAAGTCCAAAGGGGGAGATTGTTGGCATTATGATGCATGTGTTGTACTTGATGGCAACCCTCTCATAGAATAATATCTCACTTATGTATAACTGGATGAATCTTCAGAAGAGATATCAGATGTGACTGATGGAGGACAGCTCAAAGGAATCAGATGATAGTTCTAAGTGTGACAAGTTAGCTTTGCCATGAATATCTCACTTATGTATAACTGGATGAATCTTCAGAAGAGATATCAGATGTGACTGATGGAGGACAGCTCAAAGGAATCAGATGATAGTTCTATGTGTGACAAGTTAGCTTTGCCATCAAGTCCAAAGGGGGAGATTGTTGGCATTATGAGATAAGTGTTGTCCTTGATGGCAAACCTCACTGATGACAAATCATAGTACAGAAGGTCAGCAGCAAGGAATTGATGATCAGACTATAAGAAGAAGAGAAAGTTCATACACGCAGGTTCGTTAAGCCCAAGTCGCGTGTACACGCAGGTTGGCTTCAGCAAAAGCGCGTGTATGTGGAAAAGTACCTTTGGTCCATGGCGGTTATTCCTTGGAAGTTGTGCCTATGGTTTTGGACCTTGGCGTCTCGGCGGACGTGTTGATCCCTAGTTTTGAAGTTGATGGTATTGGATTTCTATGGTTTTGGCTCTTGGTATTGAACAAGGCCTAAGGCTATATAAAGGGAAGGAAATCATTAGGCAAGTGCATCTGAAATGTCTTGAATATCTGATGAAGCATTAGATCCAGTATGCAGGGTTACGGGTTGATGATGCATTGCTTGATCTGAGCTAAGGAGAGATCTCATCGGTTGATGGAGAGCAAGATCTAAGGAGAGATCGGGATCAAATGGTTTGAAATGAACTATCTTTATGATGCTTATTCTAGATCTACATACTGACGCATGTATTGTTCTATAAGTATTATGAGTATGATTGATGTCTGGTACAGCTGCAAGTTATGAGAAATTATTTTTAGATCTGTACGCGGGTTGTCTTTGGAAAAAGCGCGTATACACGCGGGTTTGATTCATCGAAGTAGCGTATACATTGTAAAGCTTGATATTTGAAGTTGCAGATGGATCTGATGGTTATTACAGAGTTCTGTGTCTGCTCTGTGTTCTGGTGACTGTTGTTAACAGGGTTTCAGTGATTCAGGGTTTGATGATTGTTTTGAGCTTCAATGATAGTTATGGGTCCAGTATGAAAATTGGATGAAAAGTGGCCTTTCAGATTATGTGTTGTGCTTCAGTGTATCCAGTCTGAAAATTGATGAAACGTGGTACCTGGAGGAGAGAAGATTGTAGGCAAGCACCTACGTACTAGTATCTAAGCTAGTACAAAAGCTAAGGGAGATCTTTGGAGCATTGTAGCAGGTAGCAGCCTGTGTACTAGTAAATGGATCGGCTAGTACAAAAGCAAAGGGGGTTGTAGCTCCCGTACTGGTATAAGACTGCACCAGTACAAATATTGTAAAAGTATTTTCTTATTAAGAAGAAGATTGAGATGACTTGCAGCAGGTGGTTTTCACCCACATTGGGTTTCCACCTTATATCTTTGTGTTCATGTGTGTGGCTTTTGTGTGATGATCTGTTCTGTTATACTGCACCTGTTTACTGTTAATATGGTTAATAATGTTCTGATGCATTTACTGAAGATAAGCTGACTAAATCATAAGATTTCTGGATATACGCTAGTTGCTTTAGACACAGCAGCGTGTACACGCAGGTTCACTTAACTAAAGTAGCGTATATGTTTTTGAGCATTGAAAAAGTTTTATTGATCTGATAATACTGATTCACCCCCCGCTCTCAGTATTATTTCCAACAATTGGTATCGGAGCAGGTCCTTTGATAGAAGCTTGATCGCTTGAAGGAGATCCGTAGAACAATGGGAAAGAAGCTTAAGAAGAAAGCTCATAAGAAGAAGAAGACATCTCAGAAGGACTATGACAGTGGGAGAATCGATTGGGGATTAGGTATAAGAGGCTCTTCAGATTCAGAATCAGATTCAGAATCATTATCAGGTATGAATGTGTTATCCTCTGATGTTCCTGCTATATTTCCTTGTGAAAGTGATGGAAGTGATAGTGAAACTACTGAACATGCTTTTATGGGTGAGCAAGAAAAGTATCAAATAGAGGCAGTATTTAGAAGGCTTACAGACAAAGTTAAAGATCAACAAGATCTATTGAACAAAAGGGAATGTGCTTTCAAAGAAGAAGTTACCAAACTAAAGGCCCAACTAGAAGAAGGAAACAAGGTAAGAAAGCTACTCAAGGACAAGGAAGACCAATGTCAAAAATTGCAGCATGAAGTGACATCATTAAGAAAAGAAGTCAACGAAAGAAGCACAACCATCAAGAAACTCAAAGATAGATCCAGCTACTATGAAAATCTTGAAGCTATGATCCTCTCACTAAAGGAAGATCTTGAAGAATCCAAGAAGCAGAATGAAGATCTACACCAAGCAATTGAAAAACAAGACAACGAAGTCATCAGCTTAAAATCACAGTTGGAATGTGCCTTCAGAGTTCGTCAAATTCAGCAGGATCTGTATGAAAAGCAAGAAAAGGAGATTCTCAAACTAAGGCATCAGTTGGAAGAAGGAAGGAAAGATGGAGAAGACATGAAGAAGCAATGTCTAGAAAAGGAGGAACAACTTCAAGATGAGGTAAATATCTTGAAAGGTAAATTAGATGAAAAGGATAAACTTTTGCGATTTCAAGATAGCTCTAAAGTCATGGATGATATTCTTAGTAGTCAAAGGTCTCCTGCTATCAAGACTGGTCTTGGTTTTCATGAATCTGTTGAAGGTGAATCTAGTTCACAAGGTGAGGCAAGGAACTCTAAAGAGAAATCTAAAATGATCAACAAGGAGATGAAAGGTCAACCCCATCAACAATCAAGGAAAGAGACTCCTCAAAGAAAATCTGTTACTCCTCCTATGAATAATGTTGAATGTTATGTATGTCATAATCTTGGACATGTTGCAGCTAGATGTAGAAGAAGAAGGGTTCAAGACCATCATGCAGAAAGATCATCACACTCAAGGTACTTTAATGGATATTGCTTTGCTTGCAATATGTTTGGTCACAAAGCTGCTGATTGCTACAGGAGGAATATGAAATATGTAAGATGTTATGCATGTAACACGCTTGGACATATAGCAAAGGAATGCAGGAACAAAGGATGGACATCACACCAAAAGGAGAAAACCTCATCACACTTGAAGATATGGAGGAAGAAGGAAGTACAGTCAGCACAATGTACTGAGACACAGCACAGCACAGACATATCAGACTCAGAGGGAGCTGAAAGTGTAAAACTTCAGTGTTCTGAATCTCATACGCAAGTTCCTTGAAGGGAAGTCGCGTATATACGCGAGTTAGACACTGCAAAGTCGCGTATATGTCAGTCTGAGGAAAAGCAGTGGGAACAGGATCAGAAAAAGGATCTGATATGATTCAGTCTCTTATTTGCTCTATTGGTTACAGTCTGCTGAGGATGTGTGGAAATGTTTTGTTACTTGTATGATGTCTAGAAGTGTCTTTGATCCTAACTTGGGGATGATGATGTTTTGATGCTTATTACTGATATATGCATGATCAGATCTAACAGATGGCACAGGTTGAGGGGGAGCATATGCCTTTAATAATTCATTGTTGGCATTATGGTTAATAGTCCTTGGTGATGATTCTTATATGGCTAAATGATATATCTTGCTATGATGTGGTTGTGAGTTGTCTATGATAAAATCACATATGATTCTTGGGGTTACATAATTGATGATCAGATCAGATTTATGGTTGATTCCTTGATGATGCATATATGGTGCTTACATGGTGATCTTCATAAGGACAAGGAGAAGTACAAAGTTTGAATACACATCTTCCTCACTTGATATCATATGCATAAAGGTCATACAGTTATGATGCAGGCACTCTTGTGGATAAGGATTGTTGCTGTTGATGATATCAAGAAGTTTGACAAATGAGCTTGAGCTCAAGATACATAATGTTGATACATGGATGACTACTCAAAATTGCTTTGTTGGAGACATGATGATGAGTTCTTATCTATATGATGATAGGTTTATACTTACATATGTTAATTGATGCAGATGTTCCCAAGTAATGATACTTGGATCATGTAGAGCTTGATGAAATGGCTATGGTGGTTTCACACATGATACAATGTGAATGACTCTGAATTCTGTTCAAGACAGAGTGAATTTAAGCAAGTTTTGAAATATCATTCCTAGTTTAACATTTAGATTTCATAGAAACACATATGATTATTAAGAAACCTAAGGAAAGACAATAATATACACGAGAGAATACTTATTTTATTTTCTCTTTACACAAGAATCCTGAAAAATATCTGAGCTTTATTCCATGATCCAGCAAGCCAATCCAGTTTTTTGATACAATAGGACTTTGATTTGAGAGAAAAGTCTACAAAAATGTCTTTCAATCCACCTTAAATGCTTTGAAATATTAAGTATTTATACAAAAAATAATTACAAAATATCTCATAACAATTTGATATTTAATTTAGAAAATAAATATATCTTCAAGCACGAAGATAGAGATAGATGGAAAACTGCATCATGTTGGCCCTTTAAGCTAACTGGTAGTTTTACACTGGCATATTCTTCATTTTGATATTTCACTGATACTCTTTTAATCTGCTACTCTTTGACCTTACTGATCTGTCTTTTACCTGTTTAATTTGATTGCCTTCAGATTTACTGTGGTAACTTATAATGAATCTGTCATTTTTCCCCACCATTCATCCTCAGGTAATTTTACCTTCAACATTCTTCTATAAATTTCATCTGCTTCTGTGTACTTAGAAAAATTGGTCTTGGTGAAAAACAAATGTCTCACCTCATTCTCTAAAAAGAACAAGTTTTCAAAAGTGTCATATAGTACTTTCCCTGTAGGCAAGGCTTTGATACCTGAAGTACTGGCTTGTTCCTTAGCCAATTTCCTAAGTCTGTCAGTGTAGTCCAATTGGGTCATGAGTTTATCATGGATGACCATAGGACTGGGAAGGCCTTTGTCCCTCAAAATTTGAAATTTATCCATGAACCTATCAATGGCCACCTACATGTTATGGCATTTTTCTTCTAAGTTGACCATGAGGTTTCTTTTGGAAAGAACCTTTTTGACTTCCAGGATGGCTTCAGTCCTATCCTCTATACCAAGCTCATTGAGCTCATGTCTATTCTTACTGTTGAGGAAGTGGATGAGTCGATTCACATCCTTAGGCATATCACCCAACTCCTCCTTTACTTTTTGGATAGCTTTAGAGCTACCTTTACTAGTTCTGTTTGCTCAAATATAACTTGAATTGATGGCCAAATATCATTGACAAATTCAATGATATTGGCCCAAAGAATTTCTTTAGTCTGTCCTAGTGGCTTCTGCAATGTCAAATCTTTCTCTAGGACCTTAATTTTCTCACCCATCCTTAGAGCTTTCTGTGTTTCTTCTCTTTGTTGAATTTGGGAAAGCTTACAATCAGTTTCTAAGCTTTCCACTTTCTCCTTTAGCCTTTTGAGCTTTGTTGCATGCATTGAAATCTCCTCCATGGATTTTACTAGCTCTATTGTTTTCTCTATAGATGTGCCTTCTGTTGTAGACTTAGTTGTGATTGGAAATGTTGTGGCAGGTGGAGCTATAGGTGCCAATGATGCTACTAATGTAGAAGGAACTATTGTTGTCACTGTGGGAATTTCAGTTGTGGAAGTTGTTGCCAGGTCACTTTGTTTGGACTGAATCGAAATGTCCAACTCCTCCTTTATCTCTTTCAATTGGTCATTTAGCTTTAGGACCAAGTCCATGAGCTCTTCATGTCCTTTTTGTGCCTCCAGGACTTCTGCCGTTTGTGGGTGATGCAACTATGGAATCTTGAGCTACTTCTTCATAGTAGCTATATCATCATTCTTCTTCTTTATTAATTTTTCAGTGGCCTTTACATCTTTTGGATCGTGTCCCAACTCAATGACTAAGTCCTCTAAGGACTTGATTATGGTATCTTTGGCCTATGAAGAGGCCTTTTCCAACTAGAACTGTGTTGATATATTATTCAAGGAGTTTTGCAATTGGTGGGCTGTGATGACTTTCCCTGTCAAGGTGGAGTAAAGCATCTCCCATGTCTGTTTGTGTGGCTCAATACGGTCAATAGGATGTATGTCCTTTGCTAGTACTTCGAAGTCTATATTTTTGAAATCTACTATTGTTCTTGGTTGCTGAGTAGTGGGCTTCATGAAAGTCATTTTCATCTTCCCCTCTTTTACATCATAAGCTGACATAAGCCTTGTTTGAGTGGTAGTGGCCATATTTAAGTACTGTGCATTATTTTGAGCTTTTAGCCTCTCATTTCTAGTTTTTATGTCCTTGTATCTTTCTTTGATGTCTTGGTATCTATCAGTTGGCATCCTAAATGAGCACACTTCAACACTTTGTTGCCTTTCCAACATCTTAGTGTGTGATGTGGAAGGTTCTAGTGTGCCCCCAGAGGGAGTGGCATGCTCACTTCCTTCTCTTTCTATGCTGGTGGTGATCCAGTTCCGGGTGTGAAGAAGGACCCTTCCAAGACCTTTTACTTTTGTGATGTTTTAAAATTTCATTTTAAAATAACATTAATAAATACATCTACATGCAGAAAATAAGAGGAGCATAACAATCATCAGCACATGAAAACATAAGCCATTGATAACAGAGTTCGTCCAGGAGGGACTACGTCTCCGGGCCCCGGTGTCAAGATGGTGTAGGTTGCTGCACTAAGTGTTGTCAATAATGGTGGTGTACAGAAGGTATGATGTCGTGATCATACAAGGAAAAATTCCCTAATGCAGGAGTGGCTCTAAGAGATATTCCACAACCAGAATTCTCAAACAAAAGACTCCTATCAGTATGACACAAAAACATACATGATGAACATCCCTCCAACATGATATAAAAGGGATTTTGAAACAACACATGCATGATGACAACAAGAGTATCCCAACAACATAAAATAAGGGATCTCAAAGAATAACATGAAGAGTTATGACAACAAGTACATCACACAAAAGATTCTACATCAAATCAGTAAGGAATCATGACAACATGTAATAAACAAGATCCTGCATCAACATCAATCAAGCATCTATGAAATATAATGCAGAAAGAAGAAGTACATGAACACATCATATACCTCACAACCAAGGGCCATCTAAAGAAGTGGATGTCACACTGCTGAAGCTAATCAGACCATCGATCTTAAGGCATCGATCACATGAAGATGACTGCTCGCACAAGAATGTGGACATCTGCACTGGCACTTAGAAAAGTGGATAGAAGAAGAAATGAGAGAATAAGAAATCTGAAGACACCATCAAATATGTGGCGTCAAGTAGTGCTAAATCGACTGTCCAAAATCCGAATTCTGAGAAGTTGAGAATTATGGGCTCAAGGAATCTCTTAGATTCCCTAGGATTCCTCAAAGATTATGCTCCATGGATGGAGTACAAATCTGCAACTCAGATGGTGAATCTGATCTCACCATTGTGATCCCTATTGGAAACCATGAAAAAAAATTATAAACTTGACTATATTCTGAAATGTCAAAATTTTACCTCCTTGGGAGAATTTCATGGCTCATGGTTCTGCTCCCTGTTTTTGCTAAAATCATGGTTCCACGTGCATTCTGGAAATGGCCAAAAAATGCAGAACTTTGATGAGGAAACAAACAACACCATTGTGTTAGTGGCAATGAGAGGTGTAAAATCCATATAAAATTTGTCAAAGTCTGACAAAGTGAAATTGTTGGGTGTGGAGCATGATTATTTAGAGGTCTTTGTTTCAGCTGGATGTATACCCCAGGAAGTTTGTACACACCTCCACATAGGGGTTATAGGGGGGACTTTTCCCCCCCACGAGGGTTCAGGGGTTCAGGGGGGCCGTTCATTAGGCGAATGATCTGACGATAGAACTTATGTTTAGTTTAGGTTTTTATTGCCCTAGAAGGCAACCCCTGTCTTTGTATGAGGGCATTGTATTGAGGCTGTGATATAGATGTGTATTCTCCGAGCAAGAAACAAAGAGGTGAGACTATGAGAGAAAACAGATGATATTACAACGGATCTTATGTAGGTTGTGTCTCTTCATTTTGCTGGATAATAGAAAGGAAGTACTGGCTATTCGGGGTGGACGTAGCCAAAACTAGGTGAACCACATATATCTATGTCTCTCTAGTTTTATGTGTTTTCTGTGTTTATATTTATGCAATATTCTATGTGTTCCATTTCTCTGTAATATATAATTTTCTAACAGAAAATTTTTCCCTCCTGCAAAATTCATGGTTCCTGCATTAAAATATTAATTAATTTTCCTTGAAATCCATGCCCACATTCTAACTCCTCGAACTCTGTGCAGAAGTAAAAACTTTGAGTTTAAATAAAATCATTGGGTGGATTTACCAACGTGAGCAGTTATGGCTCAATGGCGAATTCAGAATTTGGTTGAGGAGAGGTCAGGGGATCAAATCCCACCCCTATCTATATATATGTGTGTGTGTGTGTGTGTGTGTTTCTGTGTGTATTAATGGGGGGTCGGGTCCGCATTGGGTGGCCTGCCCCTAATCCCACATTAACACTTTAATCGGTGCATTAATCGGCGATCGGACTTGTTGAATGGTGGTCATATATATCGGTGCCAGATATAGGGTTTCGCCAATATCTATATCGATGATCAGCGTGCGTGCTGTCGGTGTATATATCGGCAATCGGCATTGATTAAATTGGCGATCAACACTTTAACATATGTTGGCAGATTAATCGGTGATCGGCATTATATATGGAGCTATTCGCATATATATATCGGCGTGATATGTGAGGTCTCGCTGATATATATATTAACGATATATAGTGGTGGTTGCACCAATTTTGGTGATATGGTTATCGAATGTATAATGGGTCAGGGTGATAGGCTATGGGCTGGTTCCACTGTTGATGGCCCGTGCCCACCCCATAATACAATGTAATATATGTATTTGTATGCGGTAGGCCTTCGGAGGGTTCGGCAAAGGTTATGGCCACCGACCCTAAAACATATATATGTTGTTTGTGATTGTGATTAGGCCAGCGGGGGTTATGGCCATTGGCCCTAAAATGCCCATGTTTGTTTAATAAGTGATGGAGGATAGTTTGGCGGGGGTTATGGCTGCCGACCCGAAAATACATATATATGTATTTTTTGTTAAAGGGGCGATTTTGATTTGTTTCATGACCATTTAATAACCATGATATTTTATATGGTTATAACCATGTTTTAATAATTTTAAAAATGGTTTTATTTTTAAATGGATTTTGTATGTAAGGAGCCAATGACTAGGGACCAAGTGTTAATGGCCGATGGGTTGCCATGTGAGTCCCCACTACTTACTAGGATTCCATGTGGCACACTATGGGCCCTCTTTTCTCCTGTCATGTCAAAGTTTTAAGAGCTCTATCTTTCGCATACAAGATTGGTTTGATGAACCGTTCACACCTCTGCGATCACAAAGACGAGATACTTAACATGAACTTGTTTCAAGCATAATCCAAACACTTTTATTTTTGAGCCCTGTTTGTCCTGTGTGTCACTCTCGAGCCACCTGGATCAATCGTCCCCATTGAGAAGCTTTTGGTCCTCCAAAATCATGAGAAATAATTTGCAACTTTCTATGTACCCTATCTATATCACAAGTGTCCTGAACAGGTCTTGCTTCTATCTCCTTCACGTTTGTTCTTCAGAGCCTTAAGTGACGAGCCGACACTTGCTACCTCTCCAAATTGTAGTACAATGTTTGCAAATTACATTCTTTGAATTACATGACCAACTAAAGACCCAAACATCCCACACTTGCCACAAGTTTATAACACATACCCGGTGGTCAAGTTTACAACAAGATGGACGTAATACCCCAGCTATGACAACAAGGCCAACATATCATTGTTGCTTCAAAAAGTGATGGAAAAAACATCATCATTGCAACACATGACTTACATACATAAGGCCAAACACTATTGTTTTGACAAGTGATGGAAACATAACACCACTTTCAAATTTTTAACATGCACCTCAGAATACGACTCAATCATGACTAGACATCATTGTTGCTGACTACATGATGGAAACACATCATCACATTTACATTTTAAAAAGCAACAAGTGATTTACAAAAGAATTGCCATGAAATGACAACATGTCAAAAAAACCATTTTTCACTTATCAATGTGAATGGGTCACCTCCTTGACATGGTTTTGCTTGTCGAACAACTGATCTTCCTGGTTCACGCACCGACGCTTTGTCTTTAAGGCGTTGCTTTGGATGAAGCTTCCAGCAAGTGGCTCTCTGATGGCCATTTCTATCGCAATGACTGCAGTAGGATTTCTTCCTCCATATCTACTTATCCTATTTCTTTTCATGCTGTTGAGAGGGTATTTCATGCCTCATGAGTGCTGCCATTCTTCTCCAACACTTAGAAAAGGTATGGTTAGGTAAACCACAAAAGGTACATGTTTTTTGATGCCTAGATATTCATTCATGATTAACAACATGATCATAGTCAAAATGAACATTTGAAGATTGAAAATGGTTATACCTTCCTTTGTTGTTTTTGATGTTATTATGGTCATGAGAGCTTGCCTCAGCTCTCTCCCTAAAATGGAAACTACCATGGGATGATGGGGATGTTTTCCCATCATTCTCTTTCCTCGATGATGTATCGGACGCATCTAAAAACTCCGAGCACTCTCCCTTAGTGCACATCGAGCCTACAAATCAATCTTCATGCACAACCTCTAAAGGTGGAGTTATGCCTTGGTTGTCAATACCAATTTCTTCTTTCTCCTCTTGCCTCATCCTTGTAAGGAGCCTTATGTTTGTCCCTGTAATTGGGATCTCCAAATTTCCAATTGGCATCATACTATGAGAAGATGAAATAAAAAGAAAATCAACATATTTTACCTTCTCTTTCAATTTGGAATGATCTGATGATGGTTTCTCATCATCCGTTGTTGGTGGTTTGCTCGCTATCTCAGTGCATTTCCCAACTTCTTTTCTGACATACCCAAGTCCTACCTCACGAGGTAATTCCTCTACTTTGATGGGGTTGACAATGCCTTGGCCAATAACGCCCAAGCCTTTTCCTTTGTACCCCATTCTATTCAACAGTTTGGAGCCAATTCCTGTGGTGTGATTTTCAAAAATAGTGAAATCATCATCAAGAAATATACATGAAGATGGAGAACTACTTCTTACCTCACATGGGTTATGTTGCAGCTTTTCCAAGGCCTCGTCCTTAGCTTACAGTTGTTGTAGAAAACTTTGATTTTCCTCTTTCTCTTCATGTAGGCACATCTTCAATTCATCATTCTATGTTTGAAGATTATGCTTGTTTCGCTTCAGTTCTTCCATGGCCTCTTCTGTGGCTTGCAACTGAAGCTACAACTGCTCCTTTTCCTTTGTCTCTTTTTGTAGAGTTTCATACACAACTTCACTTTCTTGGAAATGTTGAGCATGGTCTCGTACATCTCTCTTTCATCCTCTATCATTGCATGTTCCATTGTTCATGCTGCAATTCACATACACGTAACGACCGCTCTGATACCACTTAATCCAGGTTCGGGTGTGGAGAAGGACCCTTCCAAGACCTTCTACTTTCATGATGTTTTAAAATTTCATTTTAAAAGAACATTAATAAATACATCTGCATGCGGAAAAGAAGAGGAACATAACAATCATCAGCACATGAAAATATAAACGTCGATAACGGAGTTCATCCAATAGGGACTACGTCTCTGGGCCTTGGTGTTAAGATGGTGTAGGCCGCTGCATTAACTGCTGTCAATAATGGTGATGTACACAAGAGATGATGTTGATATCATACAAGGAAAAATTCCCTCATGCAGGAGTGGTTTTAAGAGATATTCCACAACCAGAATTCTCAATCAAAAGAGTCCTATTAGTATGACGCAAAAACATACATGATGAACATCTCGCTAACGTGGCATAAAAGGGATTTCAAAAAAACACATTCATGAAGACAACAAGAGTATCCCAACAAAATAAAAAAAGGGATCTCAAAGCATAACATGAAGAGTTATGACAGCAAGTACAACACATTGAAGATTCTGCATCAAATCAGTAAGGAATCACGACAACATGTAATAAACAAGATCTTGCATCAACATCAATCAAATATTTGTGCAGTATAATGGAGAAAGAAGAAGTACATGAACACATCATATACCACACAACCAAGGGCCATCTGAAGAAGTGGATGTCACACTACTGAAGCTGCTCGGACCATTGATATCAAGGCATTGATCACATGAAGATGGTTCCTCTCACAAGAATGTGGACATCTATATTGGCACTTAGAAAAGTGGCTAGAAGAAGAAATGAGAGAATAGGAAATCTGAAGACACCATCAAATTTGTGGCATTGAGTAGTGTTGAATCAACTGTCCAAAACCCGAATTCTGAGAAGTTGAGAATTCTGGGGTCAAGGAATCTGTTAGATTCCCCCAGGATTCCTCAAAGATTCTGCTCCATGGATGGATTGCAAATCTACAACTCAGATGATGAATCTGATCTTGCCATTGTGATCCCTGTGGAAAACCATGAAAAACAAGTATAAACTTGACTATACTCTGAAATGTCAAAATTTTACCTCCTTGGGAAAATTTCATGGCTCATGGTTCTGCTACCTGTTTTTGTTGAAATCATGGTTCCGCGTGCATTCTAGAAATGACCGAAAAATGTAGAAATTTTATGAAGAAACAAACAGCACCATTTTGTTCGTCGCGACGAGAGGTGTAAAATCCATATAAAATTTGTCAAATTCTAACAAAGAGAAAAAATTTCCCTCCTGCAAAATTCATGGTTCCTGCATTAAAATATTAATTAATTAACCTCGAAATTTATGCCCGCATTCTGCCTCCTCAACCTTTGTGCAGAAGTAAAAACTCTGAGTTTAAATAAAATCGCTGGGCAAATTTACCAACGTGAGCAGTTATGCCTCAATGGAAAATTCAGAATTTGGTTGAGGAGAGGTCAGGGGATCAAATCTCGCCCCCCCCCTCTCTCTCTCTCTCTCTCTCTCTCTCTCTCTCTATATATATATATATATGTATATATATATATATATATATGTATATATATATATATATATATATATATATATGTATATATATATATATATATCTCTCTCTCTCTCTCTCTCTATATATATATATATATATATATATAAGAGAGAGAGAGAGAGAGATATATATATATATATATATATATATTAATGAACCAAAATGATGTATTAATGGGGGGTCAGGTCTGCATTGAGCATCTCACCCCTAATCCTTCATTAACACTTTAATTGGTGCATTAATCAGCGATCGAAGTTGTTGAATGGAAGTCATATATATTGGCGCCAGATATAGGGTTTCGCCGATATCTATATCATCAGTTGACGTGCGCGTTGTCTGCGCATATATCGGTGATCGACGCTTTAACATATGTTGGCAGATTAATCGACGATCGACACTATATATGGAGCTATGGTTGCGCCGATTTTGATGATATGGTTATCACATGTGTAATGGGTCCGGGCGATAGGGTGTGGGCCGAGTCCACCACCAATGGCCTGCGCCCACCCCATAATACAATGTAATATATGTATTTGTATGGGCAAGCCTTCGGAGGGTTTGACGAAGGTTATGGCCACCAACCCTAAAACATATATATGTTGTTTGCGATTGTGATTAGGTCGGAGGGGGTTATGGTCATCAGCCTTAAAATGCCCATGTTTGTTTAATAAGCGATGGAGGAGGGTTCGACAGGGGTTATGGCCGCCGACCCAAAAATACATATATATGGATTTTTTGTTAAAGGGGTGATTGTGATTTGCTTTATGACCATTTAATAACCATGACATTTTATATGGTTATAAGAATATTTTAATAATTTTAAAAATGGTTTTATTTTTAAATGGATTTTGTAGGGTAAGGAGCCAATGACTAGGGACCAAGTGTTAATGATTGATGGGCTGCCATGTGGGTCCCACCTGCTACTGGGATGCCATGTGGCACACTGTGGGCCCCCCTTTTCTCTTGTCATGTCAAACTTTGAAGAGCTCTATCTTTCGCATACGATCTTGGTTTGATGAACCGTTCGCACTTCCGTGATCACGACGATGGGATACTTAACATGAACCTATTTCGAGCATAATCTAAACACTTTGATTTTTTAGCCCTCTTTGTCCTGTGTGTCTCTCTGGAGACACCTAGATCAGGTGGCCCAACTATTTCTTCTGTGAATTCTTGTTCAGAGACAAGAATTATCCTTTGTCTTTTAACTAAGTTGGTCTCTGCATAGGCCTATGATGTTGCTTTTCCTGAAGTAGTGGCCTCTACCATGTTTGTTTTGAGGTTTTTATCCTCATTTAGAGGAGTTTGCAAGACTGGGGGAGTACTCATGATGGGCTCTGGTATACCTGTTTGAATTAGCTCCTCTTATAGGTTTGGCTGTTCTTACTCTTCTTGTACTTGGGATTCTTCTTCTACATGTGATTCACTTTGTGCCTGTGATTCACATGGTACCTACAGGAAAGAACCTTCATCAAGTTGTTTCTCTAGATCAATCAATGTGTTTTCCACAACAACTTCAGTACTATCCCTGTCCTCTAAAGTGTTTTCCACCCACTCCAATTGGTTGGAATATTTTTCTATTTCAGGGATTCTGTGATGAATATAAGGAGCCATCTTGTTTTTCTGTCTTCTGTTGTAGATGAAGTCCAAGGGATCTATCTCCATATGAAGCTCTGTGTTATATTTAGTCTCTAAAGGATTTTCTTTGCTTCCTTTCCGGCTTCTCGGCTATTACACACAAAGGGGCCTAGTTGATCTTTGATTCTGAGCTGGGCCTTCTTTTTGGGTTTGACAAATTGTACCTCATCTGAATTGATTATCTTCTTGTATTACTCCAGAGAAAATAATCTCATTGAGAGGTATTTGGGTAGTTTATATGGGGCCATCTCATAGCCATAAATCATAATTTCAGTGTGATTTTGGTACAAGTACCAATCTCCCACTTTGTGTTGTTTTGAAAGCTGCAGGATCCTCCTGATATATGAACTAATTCTTGAAGGAGGGTTGCCTATTAGCATTGTTACATTAGGATGTACAAAAAGATCTATGAAGTCTGTGTATGGATATGGAGAGTCATACTTATGGATGAAAGGAATCTAGAAAATAAATGACCTAGGGTGACCTTTTGTATCAAGCTTTTGTAGAGTAAAGGGGAACTTGTGAGCTTAGTAATATAGGAAAAGGTGGTACAAAACTGAGGAATACTTGAATACTCTCTCATTATTCATCCTAAGAAATTGGTCATGCATCCTATCAGCTATGAACTTGATATAATCATACATGACAGCAAGAGGCTTTCCTGGATTAAATATGGACATGAAAGCCAGGATGATTTCATCTATATACTCACTAGTGGTGTAACCTAAGACACTATAAATCATTGCTACAATTTCGTCACCAAATGGGGAAAATATGGTAGCCACATATGGAGGAGGATCTTTTGGGATATGATTTTTCTCCCTGATTAAGGTTTGGAACATCCTAGCAAGTTTTGCAATGGTAAGCTTGGGGAATCGGTCTAATAGGTCTCCAATTGAAACAAGGGTTAGATTTTGCCCTGGTTGAAGTTGCAAAATTTCATTAATTGATTCAACAGTGATGGTGAAAAGTATGGTTTGGTCGGGGGACATCATTGCCCTTTGATTGGGGATGTAGTTTGCATGGCAATAATGTACAGTCTCTAGAAGGATGCGCACCTCAAGGAAGTGATACTTGGGCAAATTAGACTCCCAAAGACCTATTTTATCAGCTCGGTTTAGGTATTGGTCTTTGTATCGGCAATATAATTTGAGGGGGCATTCATGGACAGAGGTGTCCTTGATTTGGAAATATTTATCAGCAAGGGGAAGGTGGTCCAAGTTCATGTGAGGAGTGGAAATTGGTCTAACATATATGGCAATTGGGGCAGCCATTCTTAGTTCTTGTTGATTTGAGAATGGGGGAGGTAAATTTTCAATCTTTTAGGGAAATGGTGGTTCAATTCTAGGTGGGTTTAAGTTATCAAAGTTTCTCTTTAATTTTAATTAAGAACACTCAGTAATTGGCTCTAAAATTGACAAGTTTCGGTGAATTATGGTTTAAGTACCTGGAATTTGATGAAAACTAGGTCTGAAGCAGGTGACTGGCAACTGTGAACTGTTGAAAAGGCTTCGAGCAGGCTGGAAGGAAATCTAGGAGATTTGTGGTGTCTTTAGGGTGTAATTGTACGTGGGTTGACAACATTGACATTCACAGGTGTGTGCATGGAAGTTTACAGTTGAAAAATGATAAAAACAATAATTTGGGGTTTTTTTGGCTTTATGCGCAAAAGTCAATTTGGCAGGTGCAGGTGAACAGTGGTCGTTTGTCGCTTAGTGGGGTTAACAGTAGTTGTTTTTGCATGTAGTGGGCTGGCGGTAAGTGGTTTGCTTCGCAGAAATTTTGAGCACTTGGCAGTATTAGGGGGAGGCCGCCCGATTCCATTCATTGAGCGCCACGTCGCCCTAGGGGCCCAGCAGAAAACAACCCCTTTTGGGCAGGTAATGTTTAGATTTCGGGCCCTTCTGAAATCAACATGGTCTATCAAGTGGGGAGGGGAGAGATCGTGTGGTGGTCAGGCGACGGAGTTGCACGGAAGGTAATGGGGGGGTCCAACAAGCGTTTAAGCGTGGTGGTTTTATTTTAATGCAATATTAAGGTGGGGGTTAAGGTATCGGGCGGGATTTAATTGGGTTTTTTAATTAACTTAATTGAGGATCAATTAGTTAGTGGGTCTTGGGTAGAAAACCTTAGTTTATATAATTAAACTAGGGTGTGATTAATTAATATTGCGGGAGTTAATATATATACAAGAAACGTGCTTTTATTAGGGATTTAATAAATAAATTAGTAATTTAGTCAAATAAGCAGAAAAGGGGCACAATATCCCAAATATATGATATCTTATGTTTTAATTCTTTCCGATAACCAAATAAAGACTTAGGATATAGTGCTTTTATGGGTTTTTGATATGAAAATGAGTTATGTGGGGGAATGAACACCTTTCCTATGTAAAGGTAATTTAACTTTAGGAAAAATGAATGAACTGTTGAAAATTGGCAACAAGAAATTGCTAAAAATAGAAGTGCTAAAAACAGCACTACTAAAAATCGAAGTTTGGGCATCAGCGTTGGATTGGGAACAAGGAATGAAAAATTGAAGTGCTAAAAATAGAAGTTCTATTTTTAGCAGTTCAAGTTGGATTCCTATTTTTATACAGTCCTTGGTCTAAAATAGGAAGTAAAATTCGAATTTGGTCTTACTAGCAGTTTGAATATTAATTAATTAATTCTCCATGAGTTAATTAGTTAAGGAAAATCAAACTTGAAGTCTTTGTGAGAACATGTAATAATTTCTCCACTGATTGAGGAATTAAGGATGAGTTCTATATTGAGAGGATCAGTTGACTTAGTTTAACTTAGTCAAACTTAGTTAGATTAATTTAACAAGTTAAAATAATATAGTTTGTTAATGATTGCATGCATGTGACAAATTTTATTTTCAGATAACTGAGTATTCTCTTATGGATAACTGATGCATGGCAGTTCAGACAAAGACCCAGTTGAGATCAGAGAAGGGACAATGTACTCTTAGTTGGATGAATATTTTTCCGATAAAGGAAGGTCATCCATGATGAGGATTTATCTCCTTCAGGTTTGTGCAATTAGATCAGAGGTTAGTGAGTGTGTGAAGAGGTGAACTAACATAGGTGGCAGCACTGGACCCCAAGGAAAACTGCACAAGGAAATAGGAGGCTTGGAGGGTAGAGGAGAAGGTTTGTGAGAAGCCTTTGGTTGTCTATGAGTAGCAGGGGGATTGTACTGAGAGCTAGATAGCTTCCAAGCTAAGGCTTTGTGTTATCCGAACTATATTTCCACTTGTATGATAATACAGAGATGGGGTTTTAGGCTGGTTCTTTTCCAAGATAAATTTTTCTCTGTTATGCGTGAATGATTCCTTCTTATCAGTTATATGTGTTCTTACTTGATGTTGCTCATGGTTGATTAGCTTCTACAAAGTTTATGGTAGTAGTAAATCAAGTGTTTTTCTTTAGTACATTGCATTACCAGGTTGATCTACATGTGGGAAATTTCTAAATGGTATCAGAGCTAGCTAATTTGTAGAAAAGGTTCTACATGGCATCAAAGCTAGTTGATTTGTAGGAAAAATTCTACAAAATTTCTACATGAACTGAAAGGGGGAAGAATGTTTATGAGGGATTTTTAGTACTTATTGCCTATAAGTCATTGAGCCAAGGGTCCAGTCCCTCCAAAATTCAGAGAAATGCTCTGAGCCTCTTTGACTTAGGCTTTTTTTTTAAGTACTTTGATCTTTATTGTGGGAAATTAGTTAAATACTAGGTGAAATGAATGAAGGAAGTTAGTTAATTGCTTTTGCTATTCAATCTTATGCTTGATTTTCCACTTATCTATAGAACTTTCATGATATAAAAGATAACAAACATGTTCTTGTCTAATCAATCACCATACTTCTGCAACCTCTCTACTACTTACCCATCTACTCATGCTACCATTTTTACTTCTCTTTATTAGGGTGCATTTGAGCTAGAAAACCCTTATCCAACATTTTTCCTTTTATTTACAATAGTAAACTTTCTAAATCTAACCTTATCACATCCAAGGGCTCAAATTAAACAGTTGATCTCCTTTTATTTACTCTACCTATCTAATTATTTGCCAAGATTAAACAATTTGGTCTGATTTTATTCTCTATCTATAGACATGAAATTTAAAACATGAAACAATCAAGTTTAAACATTTTGACTATCATGGATTGTGGAAAAGAATACAAGCTGCACACAATCATTTATTATGCATAAAGGTATATAGTAGTGGCACTTTGGCTAGCTCACTTTCATGGCCTTTTTCTTTTCTTGGGGTTCATATTTTTCTTCTTTTTTGACATTTTTGTTCTTTTTGTCCTTTGATTATTCTTTTAGGACATACCCTCTTTACATTTTTTAATTTTTTGAGTATGGAAAACATTTGCAGAAAGAAAAGGTATGTACATATTACAGGTTCAATCTCAAACATTCAAAAATTATGACTCCTATTGGTATAGGAACCTAACAGTTTGATCACCATGTATCACTCCATTATTTGATCACAATGTATCTCTCCCCTTTATTTTTGTTTGATCACTATTATCTCTCCCCCTTTGACATCAATGGTGAAGACACCAACATGATCCCCCTGTCACTGTGCTCCTATTGTCAACAATATTTCTATGTCATGTTGATATTGTGGACCTGGTAGCTTCATTGTGATATGCTGAAACATACAACAATTGCCTTTTTTCCTTGTGAAGGAAGAGATAGTGTAAGGAGGCAAGAGGAACAACTCCCAATCTTTTCCTAAAATACTCAAACTACTCTTTAGGAAGTGGCTTGTTGAAAACATTAGCAACTTTCTCTGTTGTAGTCACAAACTCTAGCCTCATAGTATGATTGGAAACTTTCTCTCTTAAGAAATGATACTTGATTGGAATATGCTTTGCCTTGGAGTGGAAAATTGATTCTTTGACATACTTATGGAACTTATGTTGTCACAAAAAATGGGAATTGGTTGATCATAAAAAACTTGTGCATCCAAGACGTCTTCTTCATCCATAATAGTTGAGTACAAGAAGAAGTTGTTGCAATGTACTCTGCTTTAGCTATAGATAAGGAAATGTAAGATTGTTTCTTGCTAAACCATGAAACTAGATATTCTCCAAGAAAGAAAGCACCACCACTTGTGCTCTTTCAATCATCTACATCACCTACCCAATACACATCAGTATAAACAATGAATGAAAAATATTTACCTCTAGGGTACCACATTCCATAATCCATTATTGCTATGAGATATCTAAGAATCCTCTTTGTCGTTAGTAGACGGATTTGTCTGGGAGATGCTTGGAATCTTCTAACTATAACAATGACCTACATGATGAATGGCTTTAAATGTTGTGTATATGTTTTTGTTGATGCCAATAGATGGTAGGTGGTAGAGGTGTCGAGAAGATGCCTCAGAAGAATAGGTTCTAAGCACAAGAACTAGAAATCGGGAGCAACATCGATGAGAGGTTTGCATAGCCTTTGGAGCCATTTTTTGTGTAACAGAAAACTTAAAATATCGGTTAACCCCACTTATATAGAAATCTCTCAAAAAAATATTTCCACAAATATGTGGAAGCTCAAAAATGGCCTCTTGAATCATAAGATAGAGCTAGTCAAATTTTGGTGAGCCCAAGAAACAGAGAGTATAAATAATAAGGTTGTTAGGTGAGTCTTGGTGCATAGCAAAATTTGGAAGAAGTGCCAAACATGGTGGAGAGGGTGGTGGAGAAGCCAAAAATATTTTTGGGCTGACATGGATGGATATCACAACAAAGTGGAGTGGTTCTATTGGCTTAGGTTGAACCCACTAGGCAAAGACCACCCTGCGATATACCCTATCAGTTTGAAATAGACACACAAGTTTAAGCGCCATGATGTATGTAGCGGGGTGATGCCAATATATGACACCATCCCAATGGAGGCGATCTTGGCACTATAACCCCAACTCAACATTTTGATTTATAAATGAAATGAATTAGGAGACTCGTGTCAGGACATGGAAGAAAAGCATCGTCCAATAAACATTAAGTGGGAGGTCCCCACTCTGATAGCTCAACCTGTTGAGGATGAGCCCGGAGAAGAAATCCTGGAGTTATAACATAGAGGAAATGCAACCAAATGCTGACCCTACAAAAAATAAACAAAATGACTTGAACATGATGGTTTTTAACAAAAATTTTAGAAAGGAAATCACTCAAAAAACCAAGGATTGAGGAGCCCTTTCTCTCTCCTCCGACAGGACAAATGGCAAAATATAATTGGCTTAGACAATGCAAGTGATGACATCACCATAGTCCAATCAACATAGACATGTGATAGTCATATTTCACATTTTTTAGCACTCAAAGGGACCATTTATAGGCGACACGTGTCACCAATCATTGTTGACATGTGGTGTAGGTGACATCAAAATGATGTCATCCTATTGAATAGAGCACAATGGGCTATTGAGAGTTATAGAGAGGAATCACTCGGCAACAGGCACCTGGACATGTTAGATTAACAACACATACTTGCGTATAATTAAATGAGATTGGGACAACCCCGCAGGAAAACTAAGTGCGCAAGGCATAACCCCAAGTATTGCTAAAGGGTGTAAAGGTAATGTGCTGGGAAAAGTGGACTCAGGACACATCGAAACTATTGTGGTAGATAAGAAGGAAATTAAAAAGGAAATGGGGTAGTCCCCATGAGACACTTTGACCCAGTGGATAAACCCCAACAATTTATATAGAGGGCGCAAGGGAATACATCGGGATATAAAGGGATATGGGCTAAGCCCTAACCCTTGGTGATTTCACATAGAAATAATACCAAAGGCATGATAGAATTACAAAGGGAAAAAAATAAAAAGTGATGATATTGGGAGTTATGGCATAATTTTTTTCCCATGGTCATCTCAGGTATAAATAGACCAATGGCGCAGAGCCATTAACAAAGTAATTTGGTCCACGAAGGGCTTAAAAGGACTTAACATCCAAAGGCCTAGGAAATGGTCCCATAGACTTCATTATATGGGAAAAAATAGTTAAAGGGCCTCAAGAAAAGGGTCTTAAGCCATAATGTGATGGAATTATCATTTTGGCAGTAAAATTGGTAGTTAATCCAAAGTTAATTGCAGATAAAATAGAAGAAGCATTGCTAAAACCTGTAAAAGGCCAAAATTGCCAAAATCAGTGAAAAAAATCAATTTAAATTGCAGAAAAATTTTAATGAAGGTTGAGAACTTGGTGAACATAGTCATAGGAAAATTTATGAATATGAAAAAGTAAAAAATAAGAAAGCATGCAACAATCAAAGAAAAGCAAAAAAGGAAAAAGTATCAAGCCAAAAATTCTTTATAAGTTGGCTTGAGTAAATTGTTTAGGATAAAGAAGAGATGTGAGTTTTGTGAGAAAGTTGAGGTGAAGTTGCTTGTGTCAAAGCTTGTTGAAGGTGTTGGTGATTGAACAAATTTTTTAATTGTGAAGGCATAATTGGCAGTCATTATTTCTAGTATGAAAGTAGATGAAAGGCGAACCAATGTAAAGAAATTTGTAGCTTGCAAGTCAAGGGTTGGTGCTCATTCAAGTGGGTGTTGGTAAATAGTTGGGGTGGCATATGATAAATCAAGGAGTTGTGGCTTCCCGTTTGCTATAGCCAAATAATTGTAACAACAAGTTGTATCTTGCCATGTGAATGAATTGAAGAGAAGTTTTCAAGAAATTGTTTTCTCCTTGTGTGTTCCATTGTAATTATTGACATTGTTTCCTATCATGTTTTAAATTAATTGCTGAAGTGATTAATGGTGTCCTAATATCCTTGAAAGAGTGAAAGAAAGCTTTCTTAAATTAGTAAAATCCCTACAATATTGATTCACCCCACTCATTGTATTGTCCTAGTTTCCAACATTCAAGTTGTCAAATATAAGAGGGTTTCAATGACGGATCTATATAAAATTTGGTCCTCGCTAGAGATTCATCAGTCTTGTTAATTTTGCAACCTATCACCATTGGAGTGATCACTAACAAGAATTCTTCCATGCCAAATTTCTTGAACACTTCTTTAAGATACTTGTTTTGAGAGGTAAAAACTCCTTTAAGGGTCTACACAATCTTCAATTCAAGGAAGTAGGAAATCTCTCCAAGCATTGACATCTCGAACTTGGCCTTCATATCAACAAAAAATTCACTGCTTAACAAATATGAATCACTAGCAAGGATAGTGCGATCTACATATACAATCATCATGATAAGTTTTCCATCCTTTTATTTAACATATTCGTTGTTTCCAACTGCACCTCTTTTGAATCCACACTTGACTAGATGGTTGTCTAGCTTGGAATACCAAGCTCTATGGGATTGCATGAGACAATACAATTCCTTATTGAATGAGAAAACATAATGTGGTTTCTCTATCAGATGAAGACTTTTTGGTTACTCTATGTACACTTGCTCTTGTTTCATTGAGAAAGGAAGAATTGCCATACATTTGATAGATTTTAAATTTATTAAAGCAAGGAAATGCCAAAAACATTCTTATTTCTACTAGTATAGCAATAGGAGCAAAAATATCATCAAACACTAGTCCTTCTATTTGTGCATATCCTTTGCATACTAGGCTAGCCTTGTTTCATATCAATTCTCCATGATCATTCAATTTGTTCCTGAAAATCCACTTTGTGCCAATGACATTCTTATTATCGAGCCTTGGAACAAGTTCCCAATTCTATTTTTTATTTATTTTGTCCATTTCTTCATTCATTTCTTTTAACCAATGTTGATTTTCACTATCTTTTACAATATCCTTTGGTTCCTCCATGGACAACAGGGAAACATGTGCTTGTGCAAGGGGATTGAGCAACTTCCTTCTTGTTTGCACACTAGTATTTAATTCACCAACAATATGATTATTTGGGTGGTGTTTTTGTACATACCTTGAGGTATATTTGGCTTGATGACTAGTGAGTTATTCATCGTCTTCTTCTACATATGGCACAACCTATTCCTCACCAATGTTGACTGGTTCATCAACATTGGTTTTACTAGATGTTTATATTCTTGCTCAACATATTCATCCACTTTCACATCAATAAAATCAACAATCCTTTTTTTTATTATAGAATCTATATCCTTTATTGTTGTCTGAATATCCTAGAAAAATGCCTTTATCTTCTCTTGTATCAAACTTCTCAAGTTTCTCATAATTTCTCTTTATATAACATCTACTACCAAACTTTAAAGTGTTTGAGATTGTTGCAGGTTTGTCATACCATATCTCACAAGGAGTTTTTTCACTATTTTGTCTAAAATGAGTTTTGTTGAGGATAACCATTATTGTATGAATAACTACTTCCCAAAACCTTTGCTAAACATTCCTTCTGTTCATCATGCCTCTGGCTAATTGTTGCACTGATCTATTTACTCTTTATGGTACACCATTTTGCTAGGGAGTCTCTATTATTGTAAACTTCCTTTTGATGCCATCATTCTTGTAAAATTCATCAGATTATTTTGAAGTGAAATCACCTCCATTGTTAGACCTTATGTTTTTTATTTTGCAATCAGTTGCATTCTCAGCCATGCCTTCGAACTCTTTAAATTATCAAAAGCTTCATATTTCTCTAGGGAACCCACATGATCATGCTAAAATCATAAATTATTAACATAAAATACAATGATTAGTTCTCCTTTTCCTTGAACAGAACACTAGTTTGCTTAGACAATTGGCAATATTTTCAAATAGTATTCTCTAGTTTTGACATCCTTGGAAAATCATTGACAATGTTCTTATTACTCAATTCGATTATTCATTCAAAGTTCAGATGTCCAAGTCTCTTATGTCACAACCAGTTTTCATCAATCTTTGATAGGCAACACCTTTTTTCCTTCTCTTTAAGAACATAAACATTATTATTTGTTCTCATAGCTTCAACAACTATCTCACTTATGCTTGTAGACTTGGTTTGGAACTTTTTAGATTTAAAAATCACATCATAGCCTTGATCACACATTTGGGATACACTAACCAGGTTATGCTTCATGCCATCAACATATAAAACATTCTTGGATTTACATTTTCCATCTGATAGAATGACCGCTCCTTTTTGCAATTACTTTTCCTACAGTATTGTTTCCAAAAGTCACATTACCTTTGTCAACTAATTTCCATGTCAAAAAATTGCTCCTATATCTTGAAATTTTCCCAAAACAACCACGGTTCACATACTAATGGCTCCCTCCATTCTTATCATACAAAAAAATATTACATCGCTATGATTTATCCTTTTCTTTCTAGACTTTGAGATTTTGACCAATTTTTTCAATAATTGGCTCTGTCTTCTTCTACTTGAGTATGCAATTGACTGCTATATGCCCAAAATTTTGACATTTAAAATATTTCACCAGATAGTTCAGAGGAGAAAATGAATTATTGTACTTAGGTCTTCTTTTCTTCTACCAAAATCTTCTTCTAGATTTGAGTTTTCAGTAGGAAATATTGAATCTGCAATTCGCTACTTTGTGGCTGTAGTTTATGCATGTGAAACAATACCTTGGAAAAATATCATTGTACGTATAGGGTTGCTTTCCACGTTGGGCTGAATTCTTGAGACTTGCTTGGCCAACATTTTGATTTTTTTTGTTGTTGATATCTCTTAGGTTGTGTAATATCCTTTTTCTTTTGCACAGGACCTTTATTCACTAATGGAACAAAGCTAATTTGTTTCTTTTACTTTAGATTTGTTGTTGTGTAAGACTCAACTTCAAAGCCAAGACCACTAGGACCTCTAGGACACGCTAAGATTACAATATTTCATTTATATTATCAGTCCCTTTACCGAATTTTGGATTGAAACTCAACTATGTTTTACCGTTCTCCAACCCCTTCTTCAACAACATGATTTCTCCTTCTAACCTCTCATATACTTGAACCTTTTCATTCAACTCCTAGTTTAGAGAATCATGAATATTCTTACCTTCTTCTATTTGCAAGAGAAATGGCTCAACAACCTCAATTTTATCTTTTATCAAATACTCCTTTTGGGTTTTGTTTTTCTTACTAAACCTCTCCCTTTCCTGAAGTGCACTTACCAATTCTCCTTCAAGATTTACTTCTCCCTCTTCATCATCAGAATTAATAGCCTTGAATTCCAAAGTTTATATGGCCATCAGCATAAATTTTATATGACCATCAACATAAATTCTTTAATATTGTAATCCTTCTTCTTCTTTTCAAGAGACTTGGGTGCATAGTGACCAATTTTATCACAATTAAAACATTTAAAGGGTAGATTACCTTTATACGTTCTTGATCCTCGCTTGAGCTTCCTCAGAAAGTTGGATTCTTATTCATATATTTCACAATAGTCATCATGCTCTTCTTTGCACTTATTTTCTAGTTTGAAGGATGATTATTTGGTTGTATTTGCTTTAGAAGTCCTCATATCATAGGCATTGAGTATTCTGAGTTGATCTATCTTGAGAGAGTTCAGATTGGTCATTTCTTCAATGCTTAATAACTTGGGATTAAGCCTTTCAGGAAGAGATCTCAACACCTTTTGAACTACTATAGTGTCATCTAGCTTCTCATCAAGCCCTCTTATGGTGTTCACAACTTCATCAAATATTAAGAACTATTTTTCAATGTCTTCATCATAATGCATACGTAAATAGTGAAATTACATATTATACCCTTGGAGTTTATATTTCTTTACCTTGTTGTCTCTTGCATAGAAGTTGCTCATCTTGTCCCAAGTAGCTTTGATAGATATGCATCCCATTACTTTGACAAGCTCTAATTTAGGTAGGCTAATAAGAAAGAAATTAATTTCTTTAGCATTGCATATGAACTCCATCTTCTGATCTTTGGTAACCATTGTTGGAGGCTTTTGATATTTTTCTTCCACAACATCCCACACATCAACTTCGACTGATTGAATGTAGCTATTCATCCTTACTTTCCAAAACACCTTTTTTTTCATTGAACATTGGTGCCCAATTGGTAAAACCTCCTTATTTATTTTCCATGGTCCTTGATCTTTCTTCCAGTTGTTAAACTGATCTGATGTAAACTTGGCTCTGATACCGACTGTTGGGATCTGACACTACTGATAGGGGGGTGAATCAGTATTGTAGGAATTTTTTTACCAATTTAAAATCTATATTTTACTTTGTGAAAGAACACTAAAGAATAATTAATTACTTCAACAATTAATTGATATAAGCATGAAAAAATAACAATATCAACAATCACAATGGAACACATAAAGAACAACTAAATTTGTCAAAACTTCTCTTTGATTTCATCACAAGGAAAGCTACAACTTCTTGTTATAATTCTTTGGATATAACTAGTAGGAAGGTATAACTCCCTAATTTATCAACTATAATTGAATGGATATACAACCCCAAATATTTACTAGGACCCACTAGAAGGAGAACCAACCCCTGATTTTGCAAGCTACAACTTGTTTGACACTCACTAGTTCATATTTGATCCATTTTCATACTAGAGCCATGAATTCCTTATCTTCTTCCAAATAAAATAATTTTCTTCTTGATGTTCTAGGTGGCTCTAGAAATATAAGTGGTCTTGAAAAAGATCAAAAATCAAATTCATCATATTGAAGTAAAACCAATACCAAATAATAGTGTTCATTTCTGTGATTCCAATGGTGTGAACGAAAATAATATCCGAGTTCGTATCCTCAAGATATAGTTGGTCAAAGTTCTGGTCAAAATAGGCCAAGTGGCAATCACAGGCATCATAGGAATACATCTAAGAAGCCATTTTTTAAGCTAGATGTAAAGCTTGATTTTCCCCACACATAATGGATAATGTAATGCATATAAACTAAACAATTGGATTAGACATATCGAGGTTTATTTCCAGATTCGGCTGAGTGGAACCTCTCTCGTCTAGTAGGAGATCAAGTTGCATAAAGGCAGAAAAAACTTGGGTAATCTCCTTTCTTCTTGGTCCAATTTTATTTATGCATTAAAAGATCATTTTTATCATTTGGTTTATTGACAAAAGGATTTAGTGGAATGGAAATATTTATGACAAGGAAAGGGTCAAAATGTACAAAGCTTCATAGAAGAGTTTAGAAACAAGCATTGAATTTGGGCAGTTCACTTTATTTACCTAAAATTGTAACAACGTATATTAGTGCTTTACATAGTTCCATTAGGCGTTATTTGTTTTTATTTGAGCTTACTACTATTGATGCATCCAGTGTGAAGGCCATTAACCTTGAAAACAAGGGCAAGAATGATAAATAAGATAAACCAGAGAAATCATATTTCAAACCTCATAATGGGAAGTTGAAAGGAAAAGGAAAGGGAAATGAAAAGAAGGAAGCTACAACCAAGAAGGAGGAAGGAGAAAATCCATCTTGAACACATTGCAAGAAGGAAGGCCATGGTGATGAACATTGTTGGAAGTTGCATCCAGAGTTGAAATGGAAGAGATTTTGTGGGAAGAACAAGAAAAACATGGTGGAAACCGTACATCAGGACCTTGGATCTGATTCTGGTGATGAGACACAAATCACAGCAGTGAGCATACAAGGTACTCTTTCTCTTCACGCCAATGAAAATTCTGAATTGAATTCTAGTGAAATTTCTTCAAATGAGTCTCTTGTTAGTGAATGAAATAGGATTGAATTGTTCCACATTAGAGTCATAATGAGACATGCTAAAGTGGAAACTTTTTTTGATTGGGGCTCACAACAAAATTTCATTTCAGAATCCTTGGTTAAGAAGTTAGGATTAGAGACCAAGCCTCATGTGAAACCATACCCTCTTGGTTAGGTGTGTGATAAAGAAAAATTACATGTAACCAAGAAGTGTAGAGCTAGATTTGTGATTGCCTTTAAAATAGTAGATGAGGTTGATCTTGATGTTGTACCCTTGTATATGTATTATGGTATTTTATTGGGGAGTACATATATGTATCATAGGAAAGAAATTTTATTTCACCATGGAAACAAGTATCATCTCACGAAAGATGAGGTGGAATACATTATTAGAGCTCATCGTGCCAAAATGAGTGCCATCCTTGTAAATGCAGATCAGATGAAGAGATTGATCAATTCCAGCAAAGGGTGCATGATCATGGTTGTGAGAGAAAAATATGCCAAGACATCTAAAGCTTTCGAAGGTTATGATCCCACTCATAAAAAGGAATTGTATGAAATTGTTTCTAAGTATCATGCACCTTTTCAGGAACCAAGTAGGTTTCCTCTAAAGCATGATATCCAACATGAGATTCACTTGTAGTAGGATGCCCCTTTAGCCAACATTGGTATGTACGGGTTGTGAGCTATTGAGATGGAGGAGATAAAGGAGCACGCACGGGAATTTCTGAATGAAGAGGTCATACGACCAAGTTATTCTCCATGTGGTTCACCCATCCTGTTGGTGCCAAAGAATTATGGCACATGGAGGATGTGCGTGGACTGCATGGAACTCAAAAAAATAATGGTGAAGAATCGTACCCTCTCCCTCACATTGATGATTTTTTTACTAAATTCAAAAATGTTGTCTGTTTCACAAAACTAGACTTGTGCAGTGGTTATAATCAGGTCAGGATTGCAGAACAAGATGTATGGAAAACTGCATTCAAGAAAAAACAGGGGTTGGTTGAATGACTGGTGATGCCATTCAGACTATGAAATTCTCCGACCACATTCATGAGGTGATGAATGATATTTCAATACATTTTTTTGATGATTTTGTAATTTTGTATCATGATGAAATTCTTGTTTTCAGTGAGAAATGGGAAGATCATGTGAGACATGTTTAAAAGGTGCTTGAATTTTTACAAAAAGAAAAATTGTACGTCAAAATGTCTAGGTGTGAATTTGGTAAGACCTCTTTGGTTTACTTGGGTCTCATTGTCGTAGGTGGACAATTAAAAATATATCCTTCTAAACTTGATGTGATTTTATAGTGGCCTAAACCCACCAATGTTACAGAGGTTCATAGCTTTTTGGGTGTAGTACAATACTGGAGAAGGTTCATTGTCAGCTTCTTCATCATTTCATCCCCTTTACATGAGTTGATGAGTGTGAAGTAAACCTTCTAGTGAAGAGGAAAGTAGCAGAAAAACTATGATACACTAAAAGAGAAGATCAATACTGCACTAGTTTTGGGCTTACCTGACATCTAATAGCCTTTTAAGATTGAGACCGATGCCAGTGGATATGCCATGGGAGTAGTACCGATGTGACATAGGGAAACTATATGTTAACATTTAGAGACATTCTGCCAATTTTTTGTGAACTATCCTGCATATGACAAGGAGTTCTATGTCTTGGTTCAAAGTGTGAAGAAGTGGAAGAATTATTTGATCAGACAGGAGACCATCATTCACACAGATCACTAGCCTTTGCAAGACCTCCAATCACAAACCAAGCTTCAACAAGCACGTCATTTCAGATGATGGGATTCCTCCAATACCTTCACTTGATAATAAAATACAAGAAGGGTGCCAACAAAAAAATGCGAGAAATTCTTTCTCACGATCCTATATTTGCATCTATAGTTTTGCAATATGCTTCTTATCTTTTGAGTTTTATGCTAGAAAATATGTTGATGATGATAATGATTTTAAGGATATTTATGCAAAGTTGACTCATGGATCACAAGTGGACAATTAGCATTTGCAGGAAAAATTGTTGTACCACCTTGGAAAACTTTGTATCCCCACTAATGAGAGAATACATGTAATCAAAGAGGCAGATACCTCTCTTGTGTTAGGTCATTTTGGTGTAGGCAAAAGTTTGTGTAATTTGCAAAAGTTTTGTTGTTGGCCTCGCATGAAAAATGTTGTGACTCGGTATATAAAGGTATGTGTGTTGTGTTCAATTAGGAAGCCCACTGATAGAAAATTGGGGCTCTACACAGCACTCCATGTTTGAATCAGTCCATGGGAAAGTGTGTCAATGGATTTTGTAGTGGGATTTCCTTTTTCTAGGATAGATCATGACTATTTGTGTGTCATTGTGTATCAATTTAGAAAAATGTGTTTTTTAATTCCTTGTAAAAAGTAGGTCACTATAGAGCATATTGTTCATCTCTTCTTCCAATTTGTATGGGTCCACTTTGGGCTGCCATCCATTGTGTCTAATTGAGACTCTCACTCTCTTGGAGATTTTTGGACGATTTTGTGGAGAAAGATGGACACCAAGCTTAAGAGGAGAACAACATTTCATCTGTAGATAGATGAACAAATAGAGGTTTTCAAGAACACAGTGATACATTTACTCTGAGGATATTGTGGCAGGAATACCAAGTTGTAGGATGAGTAAATTCCCTATGTACAACTTGCATACAATCGATTAGTGCATTCATCCACTCAGAGCTCACTGTTCGAGACATGCTTTGGATATTTTCTAAAGGATCCCTTAGACATGTTCTTTGGGATAGATGAAGATTCCAGTGGCCAAGATGATAGGTAAAAAGCATGGAAGTTCATTCAGTCAATTCGAATGATTCACCAAGCACTGTAGGAGGAGTTGGAGAAATGTCAAGCTCTACAAAGCTCGACATGACAAGCACCGAGTCAATCACTAATTCTAGGTTGGAGACAAAGTGTGGCTCCATATCAACAAATATAGAATGAAAGGGAAAGGAAATAAGTTGAATACACTCCGATATGGCCCATTCACTGTATTAGAGAAGATTGGAGACTGATTTTCATGTCGATTTACCAACATACATGTAGATGTACGAAGTGGTGAATGTTGAAAACTTGAAGCTTTATCAGCTTTCCATGATCATGGACACCGAAGATGTTGTGAAGGTTCTTAGAATGGATTATTTTTCACTTGAATACTTCGACAAGATACTGAAGCATATCATCCTTGACAGAAGGACCGAGACTTCATGACAGGGAGACGTCGAGTACCTTCATATTAGTTTCAAGGGAATGCATTTGAGTAAGGCCTGATGGATTGAAATGGAGAAGGTGAGGGAGAAAATCCCTCACTTTTCAATTTACTGATAAAGATTTTGGTGGTCCAAAAGCTCATTAGTGGGGTAGAGTAATCGATGTGGCTTTAGAAATAGAGGTGAAACTAGGACCAGATCATAGTATTTGTCACTCTCATTCCAATGATGTGAATGACACTCAAATCCGAGTTTGTATGCTCGAGATATAGTTGGTCAATGTTATCGTAAAACTAGGCCAAGTGGTAGTCACTAATGAGGCAACAATTTGGTCAAGGGACAATGCATAGAAAATGACGGTCCAAAAGGGTGAATTTTTTGCCTATTTTATTTTCCTAAAATCCCTTAAAAACAAGATCCAAAATTTTAACCATTATGGTTATTAAAAAAAAACATATATATTTATGGTGGATGGTCACCACCTCTTCCACCCCAAACGGTATTATCATAAAATACATATATAATTGGGATGGGCCACCGTAGACCCAAGACTCACCCACCATTGAAACTAGGACATGTGGAGGGATCGGGCAGTGGTCAAACCTGCCCGGCCCAGGTGGGTTGACTCGCTAATGGGAGGCTGCATAAAGGAGACCACCATATAACAGTGTAACTACCATTTGTAAGTTCTGAACTAAGTTCAAACTGTCGACCCATTTAAAACTATATGTCAAGTATGTTAAAAAAATTCTACACCAAATTTGGGGTGGCCGGGTTTTGTGCCAAGTCCACCCTGATATTATTTTCCACTACCAACAATGGGCCATTAACCCAATGTTTGCAGGATTTTCCACGATTTTCTATATGAACCTCACTTCATCATTCGACCAAATGGAGGCGTCACAGGACCGAGGAGACACGAACATGTATGCAAGTGAAACCAAGAGCACCCAGGTTGGAACCTCGCTCAGGTGGGCATGAAAACTGAGAAATATTATGAAGGAACCTTGGGAGCATATTCTTGTAGGGAATCTTGAAGGAAACTATAGATTCCTTGGAGCCCGGGAGGTCACTTTCTCATTAGATGGTTAAGTTTCTAGTCGTTTGACATGATTTCTCACCACAAATCTAATGGTGATGTCTATTTCTACATCTGAGCTTTGCATTTTTCATGCATGACAGATTTTAGAGGTATAAGGGTAATTTATGTAAAGTTGATTGTAATTAAGTTTTGCTAACATTTAATGAAAGAGGCCTTCGCACTTTGAGCAGGGTCCAAAGATGTAGCCCACATTGGGTGAAATTTGTAATCAAATCATTTGTGTGCCTTTAATCTCATGGTTGCTTTATGATTTCTGCTTCTTTTCATGTGTTTAAGTTACTTGGTTACATGCTCTTTTATATGAAATTATGTATACATCCATGAAGTTAAAAGATATGGAAAACTTAATCATCAACATCTTTATCAATCTATGATTACTTAGAAATGCCATTAACTTCACCTTAAATTTCTCACAAAACTCATATCTGTACATATCATCCAACTAGTTTGTTCAAGCCTACTTATATAGAATTTTGGCTTGATATTTTGGCCTCCTTTTCTTTTATTGTATTTTTGCATGAATTATTATTTTTTCCTTTACCCTGTTCACAAATTTCCCTCTGTCTGTGTTCATCAAGTGCTTAACTTTCAACAAAATTTGCAATAAGTTAGACTCATTAATTTCACTAATTTAGAAATTATGGCTTTTTAACAGGTTTTAGTAGAGCTTTGTTGATTTTATCTGGAGTTAAAATTGGCTTTAATTGCCAAATTTACTTCCAAACTGATAGTTCCACCAAATTTTGATTTAATCCCCTTTTTCTCATGCCCTTTAACTATTTTCTACCATAGAACCAAGTCTTCACGACCATTGATTAGGCTTTTGGGTTCTAGGCCCCTTTTTAATCCCTTTGTGGGCCAAACTTATTTGTTAATGGCTCCAAGCCATTTTTTTATTTCTACACAAAATGACCAAGGCCTAGCACTAAGGCCACAACTCCAAGGCCTGATGGTTATCAACTTAACTATGTAAACAACTTACTCTAGGAAATATCCTCCAGACCATGTTGTCATTTGGGTCTACAATTTCCGCTCTACCTACTAGCTACCACTGAATGACTATCATACCTCTATGTCCTTATGCTTTCCACCTACAAGTTCCATTGCACACCATTAAGAAACCATTGGGCTCCATGCCTCTAGGATGATCTATCCACTAGGGTCCTCCTGCTACTACTAGGAGCCAATAAAAATGCATCTGGGTTGAGTCAATTGCAATGTTTTCCCAACGCCTATTTACAGTGCATCCATTACACACTTCTTTAAGTCTTCCGAGCTATGTCCACTCAGACAAGATCATGATGAAATCACCTATTCTACATGTCGGTCTATGATTGGTGACATGTGTAACTCAAATTTGGGCCTTTTGGGTACCTAAAAACACCAAAACTACCTACCACGCGTCCTACTCTAATTGGTTGTGTTGACATCATCACCGATCATTCACATGGTGCCACTTATCATATCAAAGAGGAGGGAGAAAGGGTCCCTGAGGCACTTGTTTTTCCACCAATTTCCTTTATAAGTTTTAGAATATCTGAACAATTTTCTTTTGTTTTGCATAGTTTTTCGTCGAGTCGAATCTCCTTTGCACTACCTATTTTCTCCCTCTAGGATGCACCTCCAAACTAGCTCTTAGCAAGTTGAGATTTTAGATTGGGGACCTCCCACTCACTTCTCATTGGTCTTGTGCTCTCCTCTCTGTACTATTATGAATATCACCCGATAATTTCACTTATGTGCCCTTTCTAATCCTCTGAGTTGCACTCACCGGGGTAAGTTTGTCGAGATGGCATCACCACATAGTGTCATCCCACTTTTTTCATTTGAGTGTTGTTTTAAATCCATTAGGTTAATTCCACTGAGTGGGTGGAACTCAAGCTAGAAAAATGCACGATGTTGCTGCACTATCCATCCATGTCAACTCGGTCCTTTTTTGGATCGCTTTGCCACCATCATCTCTAGGTTTGATGCTTTTCCAAACTTTGATATGTGCCAAAGGGTTCCCAAACTCCTTCTAACTCTAGTAACTTTTACTTGGGGAACTGCAACTTTGACTGAATCTAAATTTCAAACTAGGAGGAAATTTTTGAGCTTCCACATATCACTCGAAATATTTTTTCGGTCTCTTTCCATATGGGTGGGTTTGATATGTGTTTGAGGTGATTTTCCATACCAAAACTGGATCAAAACTCTTTGCACTATCCTACATCCATGCTTCTCTTGTTTCGAGTTATTATGCTTAGAACCTAATCTCCTCAGGCCTTCTTTTTTATTGTTAACATTAATTGACACCATGTTGTTATCACTGACAACATATTTATAACAATTTCATTCATCTCCTCAACACCAAGAATAGGACGAGCTCCCCACTAACTACGACCTACAACCCACTAGTAATTGAATCTTTCCCTTCCCCTTAGTAATCATTATGTTTTTTGAATTGGCACTTCTCCAATTCCATGATGCCCTAGCTCTGTGAATTCCTCCCGAAGCCTCCCTTCAAATCACCTCAAAAGGGCAAAGACACCCTTGCTACCCTCATTCCCTTTCTTCCATCACGTAACCTTGTATCTGAAACTCCAATCAAATTTGGATCTCATTTACTTCTATCATGTAGCCACCCTCATTTCTTCCAAAATACCTTGGGATCCCCAAACATGACACTACATTTCGATAGTGTTAGTACTCGTGACCCTTTCCTATTAATTGATCTCAAACAATTTACACCTTTAAGTTATTATAAGATCTTTGTTGGTGTCTCACTTTATGGGTACACCCATTCCATATACATTTGAATTTTACATTGTGACTTATTTCCATGTTTAACCAAGTTGTTGCTTCTCATTGTAGGATCACAACCCTTACGAAGGCATTGGTTCACTGGTCATAAGTAACAATCTCCCCCTCACCACTGTCAATTTTCAGTCACAGTGTCAAATTAAGTTGCATGACCTATTTTGAGACTTTCCATAATGCCCAAAGCATATAATTGTAATGTCATGTCTGATAAAGATACTGTCATTTGTGACCTATCTTTTAGTGTGACCCCATGACCCACCACTTCCAGTAGTTGCATAGTCACAAAATAGTGACATAGAAAGATAGTGTCATGTGTGACCTAGTCTTCAATGTGACTTTGTGACCCATATTTTCATGTGACTTGTGGCTTCCCTTGTTTTATGATTTACTTCAATTTCCACTCATTCACATAGTTGCAGTTGTGCATCTGAGAGAATCAGCACCTTCTGCAACCTTCTCTCATCTACAACTTTGCAACCTTTCATGTCCTTGTGACGTGCCTTATGGTCAGAATATGAAATCCACCTTAATAAGAATAATTGTGACCTAGTGACCATCTATGCACTTATTACTTAGGATCCAAGGTAGTAATTTGGTTTGTAACTAGTTCTTATTTTAACTCATGTTAACAAATTGGTCTCGGGATCACATTTTTGACATGGCAGGTGACATCAATCTGGACTGCATCAGCATCTCATGTATATTTAGAGAGATGGAACCATCGGTAGTCATGTGTTCTTGAAAAGGTTTAAGAAGGAATTCTACTAGACTAGAAAGTAGTATCTATGGAGCGAATGATAGCCCATTGACCCTACCAATTTATGAAGACATTGGTTGTAACATCGACAAGAAGATAAAGCTTACTAGGTGGGACATTTACTAAGAGTTTACCAACCAAGATATCCCTCAATATAGAGAATATTCTAGGGTATATATCAATATTAAAAGGTCTTGGTTGTACAAAATAACTACACACCCACCAGTATTTCCCTGTGCCAAGACTAAGAGTAGATATTTTAACATGCTGACGAGGACCATTGGGCAATCATGAGGAATGATTGCGAATTTCTATCCCCTTTTACAACTTCCGACATTAAATATAATTGTAAGCTACCTAAATGATAAGAAGCATTTAACCATAGGCGGTTGTCGAAATTCAATGAATCTATCAAGGATATGCTAAAGTCATGGTGGAAGGAACCAACAAAGTTCAAGGTTAGGGAAGACCAAATTTATAAGACCAAAGGCCTCAATAAAGTGTATCCATTAATGGAAAACATAATGAATAGGATATATAAGATATTTTATATTGATACTTTCCTAGATTTTTGGGTTCCTCTAATGTACAGCGTGGCCCCTAAAGGGACCATATTCAATTGGGAAATTATCCTTCCATCTACACTCAACCAAAATATTCACAGAACCGAGAATCCAACGAAGGGCCAGCGATCAAAGTTTCATATGGATTCTTATCTTCTTGGTGCAGTGTGAGAAAGATGTGAATTTTAGGGATGGATTTTGAAATGGAGTGCAAAGGTACAATATCTTGTGCACATTTATTATAAAATATTTTCAAACCTAGGCTATAATGTTTCATATGAAAAAACTATAAAATATTTCATTTCTCCTCTATATTAGGCACTCTTTGGTCATGACCCACCTTGCATGTTGGAAAGCACCCAGAATACCCTCATTGAAGTTGCATATTGGTTCCTGATTAGAGAAGCAACATACATCCAAGTTTTTCATGCTTATAAGTCTCCTCATTCTATCCCAAGAATAGTGATGGATAGGGTTCATATGCAATAATTTTTCTACTAACTGACCACATGGTTATCCAAGACATTAAGAAAAGGGAAAGAGGGACCATGGCGTGTGTTCCCTTTAACAATTAGAGCGTATACCCTCGAAAAATTCAAAGAGGCTAAAACAAAAGTTGGGGAATTTAAAGGTTTCTATTTCATTGATTTGAGATTTCGAAAGTATGATCCAAGAGATGTTGCATCCGCACACTATAAGGAAGTTAGATTTGGATGGTCCTATACACATTATAAAAGGGATGAAGATGATAAGGTAAAGAACTTCTATAGTGATTCCAATGCATTAGGACCAAATTAACAACAAGAAGAAGAAGGAGAGAAATGAGAGGATGATTATAGGGAAAGCATGAGTCTTGAAGATAGAAGATGTTTTCCTAAAATGAAGAAGGGGTAGGAAAATAAGAACAAAAACAAAAGAGGTAACAAGTTGACCAGCAGGGATAAATCCAACAAGAACAAGATGAAGAAGAAGAGAAGGAATAAGAATATATTGAGGGAAGAAATGTAGAAATAGCCCAAAAGAAGTAACAAAATGAGGTGGAAAAGAGAAGAGGAGCAACATAGCAAAGAAGAGGAAGGTTGGAAGAAATAGGAGGAAGTACGATTAAAGGAATAATAAGAGGAAAAGAGAAAAATATTGGAAGAAGAAATATGAAGAAGATGTGAGGAAGAACGTACGAAAAGGAAAGAAGATGAAGAAAGGAGAAAGAGGAAAGAAGAAGAGTAACTTAGAAGAAAATATGATGAAGAGCAAAGAAGAAAAGCTAAAGAAGAAAAGAAGCAGGAGCAAGAGGAGGAAGCCGAAAGGTAGCAGGAAGATCTAGCAAAACAAATTAAGCATGATATCTTCAAAGAGAAATAGAGAAAAATAGTAGATGATCAATAGTTACAAGGGTTTGAGATGCCATTAGAGTTTCCTCCATTGGACATGCCACCATCCACTCTAATTACTAGTGGGAATATTCCACTACAATAATTGGGCATCCCTCAAGAGCAGGAAGAAGAAGTGTTGGATATCAATAGCCTTGCTTTCGATCAGATTCAATTCAAGATAACGCAAGAAAGATGAAATTTCTATGTGAAGAATGCAACTAAGCCCATATCGATTTTCATGTAAAGGAGATTGTTATAAATACCATCATGAACCCAAAAATGATTGCTCCAGCTTGAACTACCATTTTGTGAAAACAAATTAGATGAATGTAAGTTGGTTGAACAAACAATTTTTTGATCTACAAATAAAGCTTACTACTTCAAAGCAAAGGGTTGCACAGGTACAAAGTGAGAATCAAGCATTGCTAGAAACCTGCTCCAAGGGTAAGAGATTACAAGCATCCATCTTGGATGAAGTGCAGATACTTTTAGAGGCAATGGACTTGGTATATTATGAAATGATGGTTCTCCATCAATTCATGGCCCTGTTCCATAATATGTGTAAAGAATCAAAGGAAAGGGGAGAAATGATTAAATTATCCATGATAACAGTTGAACACATACATGAATGGGCTGATTTATACCCTAGTGCACCAGAAGAGCTTCCTAGGAAAGATTAGATCATAGCTAAAACGAACAAGGTGGTCGTAGACATTACAATGTAGTATCATGATAAACTAGTAAGGGATTTTGATAAAGTAATGGAATCATACAAGAAATTGCTTTCAAATTTGAGTCATTGGTTGAAATGCATAAGATTCCCTCTATTGGCACACTGGGTGAAACAAGGACAAAGGAGGAACTTAAATAAGAAATTCCAGCATTCTTGGAACCTATCAAGCAAGAAACTATAAATGATGACCTAGAGGCTGAAAAAGAGACAATCACTTATTTTATGATTGAGCCCTTGAAATTATACACTAAATTGGTGACTTTGGCAAACCAAATAAATCGTAAGAATCCCACATTAGTACCAATGCACTACAGTTCCTGAAAATAGATAAGGATAAGCCATAACTTCAAATTATGACTCTTGAAAAAGAGTACCATCGTTGGTAGGAATATTTAGTTGAACAATTACATTTGAATGTGCCAGAATTCTCTATCATTATATTAGTATATTGATAGTATTGTATTTCCTTCTTCTAATATGTTAGTAGTAGAATAGAGAGTAGAGTAGAGAGCCATATGAAAATATTAAAGATCATGTGGTAACTCAAGAGTCACGATGGTAGATGAAAGGTCACTCATTTTTCTACAAATATGTCCTCATGTCTCAATGTGAAGGAATTTAGTGCACATTTTTTTGAGAACTAATAGACCTTTAGTGAATGCAAGGGGTGATTTTGTACTTCCACTTATATATGCCATGGATTTTTCATGTGATAATGCTATGATTATTTCATCTCTTCAATCGCTTTGAGTTTGAGGTGTGCTCTTGTCTCACACGTGTTTTTAATCATTGTAGGATTTATCTTGCAATGAGAAAATGGTATGCATGTGTTTATTTATGCTTATGTTAGTAAAATTTCTCATTAATTTGGGAATATATAATGTATTGAGGGGTGCATTATTACATTCTTTCCAATTTTGTTGGTTATGAAATTATTTATAATCAATACACTTATCTTTATAAGGTACATGGGTTTTATTTGAATTTTTTCTAACATTGCTTCTCCTAAGATTCATGTCAATATTTATTGGTCATCACCCATTTACATTTATTAAGGTTTTTATTTGTTCTTTATCAATTTTTTTTTTTTCAAATTGAATTGAGAAGCAACATAATGGCAGTCAATCCTACATACTGGATGGGACTACTAAACTAAACAATGTAGAGTCTAGTTGGGATTCTACACTGGGGAGATCCCCTTTTTGTTGGTGGAACATTCCAACCTGTTGACATATTTTTGGCACTATAAGGAGGGCCCCTCTTATTGTATGGCTGGTGCAAATCCTTGTCCCCATCCTGAACCCTATTAAAAATCTAGTAACCAACCCCCTCCTTAGTACCCTCCTTAAGGGCCACCTTTTGGTGATACTCCTCCAAACAATACTCAACCTCCTCTGCTTGAATATGCACTTGACAAGCCATAATTTTCCTATGAAATTACCTTTTATTAGTTAAGAGAAATATTCCCTATTACCCCACACACATGCAACCAAAGCTCCCCAAACAGGTAAAGCAGTCTTAGTAATTTCATTTGAAGTGCTACTTAACATGAATATGGATGACTTTATAGATGTTACTGAAATACAAGAGATAGCAGGCCTAGAGAGTCAACCTAATTCATAAAAGGAGAATCTCGAGGGAGAGAATTTGAAAGGTAGGAACTGACAACAACATGTGAACATTCAAAACACTTAAACACTGCAAGGTTAGGAGGATAATAGAAACAAGGAAAGAGAATAAATAAATATAATATAAGGAATGAGGAAAATTTTCAAAATAGAAGGAATCTTAGAAAGCTAAGGGTTGTCAGGAATTAAAGGAACAAGGATAACCCCTTGGTGATAGTGAAGGTTTGAGCTCTAATTCAAACAATGATGAGGAGAACAATGCTAATAGTATTGCTTAAAACCAACCTATATATAAATAAAAAATACCTTTAGCTTGGATGGCTCAGTCTCCTCTGGTTAGTTTCATGGCATTCCCTGACATCCTAAGTGACATCTTATGAAATTTGATCCAGAGAAATGAACTACTACCAAATATCACATTAGTAACTTCTATCTATATCCGCAAAAGAAGAGAGAAAAATATTATTATGTTGCATGTATGTTGTTTCCACATACCCTATAAAACAAGGTTGCTACATAGTACCATTCTCTACCTGCAGTGTCCATTCAGAAATGAGATAAGTTTTAGAAAGCCTTTATCGAAAAATTTAATGAGGGCGAGACACTTTCCATGATCCTCACAGAGTTGAGCTCTTTGAACATGGGTAAGAAAGAAAAGTTTAAAGACTTCAACCAATGATTCACTACTATCATCAATAACTTCCCAGCAAATGTTGCTCTTAGTGACTCCATCATTATTGACTACTATACCAAGGAATTGCCTCATGATATTGAAATGATTGTGAGGAGAGAAGCAAATATTACACTAATGGAAAACTTCACGAAGGCTCTCATTGTTCAGAAATATATGCTTTCAATAGGGGCACTCAAGCATGACACATGTGAAGATTCCAAAGATGTTGGTAAGAAAGCTCAACCCTCATCTAGTAAATCTCATGATAAACACTCTTTTGATTTTGAGGCTTTAGCCTAATCTCTGAAGTAGTTGAGCAATGAAGTGTCTGAACTGAAGAGAAAGACCAGTGAGAACTCCATAGGCAACAAACCATGCAAAAAAATATTCAAAAGGAGTAATAACCCACTGACAAATTCAGCTCAAAGCTGTAATGTGAATCTAAACTTTGCAGAGCTCGGTATGGACAACTATTACACTTTCCACTAGGATGCCCATTTAGAGAAAATGTGCCTGTAATGGATACAAATATGATATTTGTGGTGAGAAAAGTACTTGAGGATCAAACATCTAGACAATATGATGAAGAAGTAAATGGTAACAGAGAGGAATTCTCCCCTCTGCACGATAACATCACCTCTACTATGTTACATTCGAGGTTATTAGAGGAGATGGAGTTCAATCCATCAAAGAATCCCCAATTGGGGAAGATCCTCCTCCTAAAACCCTAACTTATAATTTTAGGAGTAAAGGATCAGTAGTTGAACCTAATCTAGAAGAGAAGAAGAAGCCTTTGTTAAGAAGGATTCTAACCCTAAATAACCCTTCCTAGCCTTCAATTTCATATTATAAACCTTCGATAGGATAAGCCTCAAAAATTACTCTAGAAAGAAATAAAGGGAACTCTATTCCTCCCAAAGCTACTGATAAGTCTTCTCATTCTACTATGTTGCTCAACCATCTAAGGAAGATATCATATCTTCAATATTGGGTATACAATTATTGAATATATGAAGAAGAATTCAGAAAACATTTAACCTTATGAGCTCACAAAGCTAGTTGGTCAAAGAGAGTTGATTGTCAAGACCTTTGTTGCTATGGCTTTTGCTGGAAAAGTTATTCTTTCTTCTAACACTACCTCTTCTAGTGAGTCCAAAGCACCCATAAATATTCAATTCATTGTCAATGCCACCAATGCTAATTCTAGGGGTTCAAGTCCCCCTTTTTTGTTAAAGTTTGAGATCTTTAATTACAATGTGCATAATTTTCAAGTCAATTCTGATGCATATACAAATGTCATGCCTCTATCGGTTTCTAAGGAACTCAATATTGAGCCAGAAAAGTTAAATGTGAAGATTATTTAGCTTGATAAGTCTCCAGTTCTTGTTGTTGGAGAGTTTAATATTGTGATAATCATATTATCTTCCTATTCAAGAGTGAATTATTGCATAGATATTGTGGTCGTTGACATACTCGAGGCATATGGATTACTACTTATCAGGGATTGGTATATCAATCTCCATGGTTATTTTTCTTTAGACTGGTTGCACTCAGGGCTCCCCTACAAGGGAAAAAATTATCATATCAGAGTCAATAGTGATCCATATATGAAGTACACAATCACCGAGTTAAAAGAATCGAATCAGCCCATCTGTTTTTCTCAAGAAGAGTTGGGGATGTGTTTCTTGGAAACTGACATCATTTTCTACGAAGCCATAAAATCAATCATCTCATCAAATATGTAGTTGGAACTCCTTCATTGTACTCTAGCTAACGATAATGAAATTTTTACTTTAGATATAAATAACTTTATCCTATATTATAGTTGTAGTGATATGTGGAATTTATATTATGATGGGTCCAAGACTCAAGATGGAGCATGTGCCAACTGTATCTTGATTGACCCCCCAAAAAATAAGTTTCTAATTTCTTGTTGGTTATAATTTAGTGTACTAACTGTTGGGTGTGGAGCATGATTATTTAGAGGTCTTTGCTTCAACCAGACGTATACCCCAGGAAGTTTGTACACCCCTCCATGCAGGGGGTTGCGGCGGGGACTTGTCCCCCCCACGAGGGTTCGTGGGGGCCAATCCCCCCTGGCTAAGGGGCTTGGGGGCCAGCGGTCTCCCAGCGGGGGGTTTCGGGGGCAGTGCCCCCGAAGCTAAAAAGATATGTAAAACTGCCTTGTAAAAGTATAGTAATTAGTAGTCAATCTGGGTCGTTCATTAGGCAAATGATCTGATGATGGAACTTATGTTTAGTTTATGGTTTTTTGCCTTAGAAGGAAACCCCTCTCTTTGTATGAAGGAATTGTATTGAGGCTGCATAATAGATGTGTATTCTTTGAGCGAGAAACAAGATTGTGAGAGAAAACAGAGGATATTACAACAGATCTGTTGTAGGTTGTGTCTCTTCATTTTGCTGGGTAATAGAAAGGAAGGATTGGCTGTTCAGGGTGGACGTAGCCCACAATGGGTGAACCACATATGTATGTGTCTCTCTAGTTTTATGCATTTTCCGTGTTTATATTTATGCAATATTCGATGTGTTCCATTTCTCTATAATATATGATTTTCTAACAATTGGTATCAGAGCCGAAGGTCTATTTGGCTGATAAACTCGTAGGAAAGAAGGGTTCCTCATTTGAGTGGGAGAAATGGTGGAAGATGGTAAGCTTAGGGTCGAGAAATTTAATGGCCAGAACTTCTCACTGTGGAAGATGTAGATGGAAGATGATCTGTATCAAAAAGATTTGTACCTACCATTGGGCAGAAAAACAAAGATGCCGACAGGTATGACAGATGAAGAATGGAACCTTCTTGATAGAAAGGAACTCGGAATAGTACAGTTATGCCTCGTAGCATCGGGCACCTTCAACATTTCGAAGGAAACAACGATAAAGGGTTTGATTAATGCATTGGCGAAACTATATGAAAAACCCTCGGCCTCAAACAAGGTATTTCTTATGAAATGGTTATTTAATATGAAGATGTCGGAAGGTGGATCTATTGCAGACCATTTAAATGATTTTAATATTGTTACAAGTCAGTTAAGTTCTGTAGGGGTAAACTTTGATGATGAAGTTAGAGCTCTGTTATTCTTGTGCTCATGCAAAAAAGTTGGAATGGTTTAGTAATGGCCATTAGTAACTCTGTTTCTGGATCTAGTACTTTAAAGTTTGATGATGTTTTTGGTGCTATCCTTAGCGAGGAAATGTGACAGAAAAGCTTCGATGAGACATCAGGTAATGCTTTAAGTGCAGAGTCTAGGGGAAGAAAAATGGAAATAGGAAAGAGCTCAAGATATCGTAGTAAATCAAGGAAAGGCATATCCAAGTCCAGATCGGGGATAGTGTGCTGGAAATGCGGAAAGAAAGGACACCTAAAGAAAGACTGTAGATCTCAGAAGGGAAAAGAAGGAGATGCACAACAAGAAAATAATCATGAAGCAAATGTGACAAGTGAGGTGTTACAAGATGCTTTGATTCTTTCTTTCGAAAATATTATTGATTCCTAGGTGGTAGATTCAGGGGCCTCATTCATGCCACACCTGATAAGAAATATTTTCATGACTATGTTCAAGGAGATTTTAGACAAGTTTGTTTGGGTGATGATAAACACTGTAAAATTGTTGGAACGGGTAAGGTTATTGTAAAACATCAGAATGGAAACCAATGGCTACTAAAGGAGGTAAGGCATGTTCCAGATCTGAAGAAAAATCTAATTTCAATAGGGCAGTTAGGTGGTGAAGTTTGTGTGACAACTTTCACAAATAAAGCTTGGAAGGTCACCAAAGGAGCCCTGGTAATAGCAAAAGGAAAAAAGGTTGGTACATTGTATTTATGCAATGGTATTTCTAACTCTGTTAATGCTTTAACTTCCAAAGGAGCAGATGTAGCATTATGGCATCATAGGCTCGAACACATGAGTGAGAAGGGGATGAAGATTCTTCACTCAAGGAATTTGTTGCTGGGTTTGAAGCATGTTGATTTGGAATTCTGTGAGAATTGCATTTATGGAAAATAGAAGAGAGTCAGATTTCTCAGAGTTGGAAAAGAAAATAAGAGTGAAAAATTAGAGCTTGTGCATACAAATGTATGGGGACCTGCTCAGGTATCATCTCCCAGTGGCTCTCGTTATTATGCTACTTCTATTAATGATGCAACTAGAAAAACTTGGATTTATTGTATTAAGAATATGTATTTGATAATTTCAAGAAATGGAAAGCTTTGGCTGAGATTGAGATAGGAAAGAAATTAAAGTGTCTCAAATCAGACAATGGAGGTGAATATTGCAGCAAAGAGTTTGATAGGTACTGTTCAGAGCACGGAATTCACAGAGCGAAGAAAGTTCCAAGAACACCACAAGAAAATGGTGTGTCAAAAAGAATGAATAGAACAATCATGGAGCATGCAAGTGCATGAGATTGCATGCAGGATTACCTTTACAATTTTGGGTAGATGTTTTAGATATTGTTGTTTATCTAATAAATAGAAGGCCTTCAAGTTCCTTGGATGGTGGTGTTCCAAAGGAAGCATGGACAGGTAAAAAGGTAAACTACTATTTTTTAAAGACTTTTGTTTGTGAGGCCTTTGTCCATATTAATAAAGAAAATAGAACGAATCTTGAGGCAAAATCAAAGAAATGTACCTTTATTGGATATGGTGTTAATTATTTTGGTTATCGCTTATATGATTATGAAAATCACAAAATCATTAGGAGCAGAGATTCAATGAAAAGGTCTTGTATAAGAATCAGTTGCAAGAAAAGAAGCGGGAAAAATAAAACAAGGAATACACAGTTCTTGATGAGATCACTGAAAAAGTAAAGGTGCCTGAAAATAATAATAATCAACAACCACAACAATAGCAACCAGCACAACAGAAATAGGCACCACAAACACCTAAAAGTGGTGTTAGAAGATCTACCAGGATAAGTATACCCCCTGAACGATACTCTCCTTCATTATATTATTTATTGTTGATTGATTCTAGTGAACCCAAATGTTATGAAGAAGCAATGCAAGTTGAAAGCAGGAAGAAGTGGGAGGTAGCCATGGAAGAAGAGATGGACTCCTTAATGCATAACCAGACTTGAGACTTAGTCAGGTTGCCTGCAGGAGAAACTACATTGGAGAATAAATGGGTTTATAGGCTAAAGGAAGAAGATGAAGGAAAACAAAGGTACAAAGCTAGACTTGTGGTGAAGGAGTTTGCACAGAAGAAAGGTATTGATTTTGATGAAATATTTTCTCCTATTGTTAAAATGACTTCAATCATGTTAGAAAATTATATATTACGAAGCAATGGAACACATAAAATATTACAGAAATATAAACACAGAAAACACATAAAACAAGAGAGACACAGATATACGTGGTTCACCTAGTTTGAGCTATGTCCACGGAGAAACAACCAATCCTTCCTTTTATATTATCCATCAAACTGAAGAGATACAACCTACAACAGATCCGTTGTAACACCCTCTTCGCTCTCAATCCCCTCTCTCTTTCTCACTCAAAAAAAAATACAGATCTACTTAGACGCAATACAATTCCCTCATATATAGTGAGGGGTTGCCTTCTAGGGAAAAAACCCTAAATTAAACATAACTTCTACTGTCAGATCTCCGCCTAATGATCGCCCCCCCCCCCCCCCCCCCCCCCCGAACCCCCCTACAGTGAATATTTTACGGGCGGCATTGCTGCCCCATTTCGAACTAGGGTCCAATGTGGCAATTCCTTTGAATATAGAAGATAATCAGGCTCCACACCCAACAAATCAGAACTATTTTAATTCTAGTAGTAGTTGAAGATTTGCATCTTGAGCAGTTAGATGTAAAGACAACCTTTCTCCATGGGTATTTGGAGTAAGAGATATATATGCAGCAGCCACAAGGACATGAGGTAAAAGGGAAGGAGAAACTAGTGTGCAGGTTGAAGAAGAGCTTGTATGGCTTAAAACATGCTCCAAGGCAGTGGTATCTAAAACTTGACAGGTTTATGTCTGAAAAAGGTTATACTAGATGTCACTCTAATCATTGTGTTTATCTGAAAAAATAAAAATGATGGCACCTATATTATATTGTTATTGTATGTAGATGACATGCTTGTTGTAGGGTCTAGCATGCAGGAAATAAATGTGCTCAAAATAAAACTGGAAAATTCATTTGCAATGAAGGATTTGGGAGCTGCAAAACAAATCCTTGGTATGAGAATAACTAGAGACATGAAAAATCACAAATTAACATTGTCTCAGAATTAATACATACAAAAGGTGTTGAAAAGATTTAATATGCACAACGCAAAACCAGTTAGCACACCTTTTGCTAGCCATTTCAAACTTAGTAAGGAAATGTGCCCAAAGACCCAAGAAGACATGGATTATATGTCTAAAGTTCCATATGCATCAACAGTTGGAATATTAATGTATGTAATGGTCTACACAAGGTTTGATATTTCACATGTAGTGGGAGTTGTAAGGAGGTACATGAATAATCCAGGAAAGGAACATTGGATGGCAGTGAAATGGATTCTCAAATATTTGAAATGTACCACAAATGAAGCATTATGCTTTGGTGGTTCAAACATGTCTCTACAGGGATATGTTGATGCAGATATGGCAGGTGATAGAGATAACAGGAGGAGCACTATAGGATATGTATTTACTATAGGTGGAACAACTGTCAGTTGGGTTCAAAAATCCAAAGTGTTGTTGCACTTTCAACAACAGAAGCAGAGTATGTTGCTGCCACAAAGGCTAGTAAAGAAATGATTTGGTTACAAAGGTTTATGGGTGAATTGGGTAAGGAGAATGATATGGGCACATTATATAGTGATATCCAAAGTGTCATTCATCTTGCAAAGAACTCAGCATTTCATTACAGGACTAAACACATATAGCCCAAGTACCATTTCATACGATCAGTGTTGGAAGATGGAGAGTTGAAGCTGGAAAAGATACACACTAGCCAGAATCCTGTAGATATGCTAACAAAAGTTGTAACCAGGTAGAAACCGAGAATATGCTCAGTTTCAATTGGTCTTCAAGGATGACGATGAAGATGAGAAACAGCCAGGTCCAAAGAGGACTCTTTTTCCAGCAAATGAAGCAGCGGTAGAGTTTCTATAATCATTCTCCAAGTGGTAGATTGTTGGGTGTGGAGCATGATTATTTAGAGGTCTTTGTTTCAGTCGGACGTATACCCCAGGAAGCTTGTACACCCCTCCATGCGGGGGGGGGGTGTGGGGGGTACTTGTCCACCCCCCGCGAGGGTTCAGGGGGGCCGATCCCCCCCCGGCTAGGGGGTCCGGGGGCTAGCAATCCCCCGATGGGGGTTTCGGTGGTAGTGCCTCCGAAGCTAAAAACAGATGTAAAATTACCTTGTAAAAGTATAGTAATTTCTAGTCAATCTGGGCCGTTCATTAGGCAGATGATCTGACAATAGAACTCATGTTTAGTTTAGGGTTTTTTTTCCTAGAAGGCAACCCCTCTCTTTGTATGAGGGCATTGTATTGAGGCTGCGTAATAGATGTGTATTCTCCGAGCGAGAAACAGAGACGTGAGACTGTGAGAGAAAACAAAGGATATTACAGTGGATCTTTTGTAGGTTGTGTCTCTTCATTCTGTTGGATAATAGAAAGGAAGGACTGGCTGTTCAGGGTGTACGTAGCCCAAACTGGGTGAACCACGTATATCTGTGTCTCTCTGGTTTTATGCATTTTCTGTGTTTATATTTATGCAATATTCTATGTGTTCCATTGCTCTGTAATATATAATTTTCTAACACTAACAAGACCACGAAGTATGAGGCACCGATCCTTCAACTAAAGAAGGCTATTGTACTGAAAGTTAAATGTTTTAAGGTAATTGGTGATTCAAAAATCATCACAAAGTAGGTACAAAACACAATCCATTGCTTGTCTCCACATTTAAAAAAAATCAATGGGAGGTTTGGAGTTCGATTTCTACTTTTAAACCTTTTGGCATTACATGAGTTCATATAATTAATAATTTTGTTGCTAATAATTTAGCTAATTTTGCAACTAGGTTTACACCGCTAAGGGATGTGATTTTTTTTTAAATTGTTTATTTGCCCATCATCTCGAACAATGTAACTAATTTATTTGTTTTTAATGGTTGTTAGGGTCCCACCCTAACCCCCTTATTTATGTCATGGGATCACGTCATAGTCAAGAGTTAATAAAGCCCATATTAATATTTGTAAGTGGTTAACCCGCAATTAATGACAGGACCACAGTTAGTTGCAAATGGGCAGTAGTATTAGATAGATGGTACTAATAAAACCCACGGTATTGGCCTGTGGTATTGCATGTATGAGTCATATATAAAGGATAGAGACTCCCTACGAGGAGTATCGTATCTTGTTTTTGTGATCGAGCTCTGCTCTATTGGAGGTTGCCCCCTCGAAGAGGCCTGTGAACATTTCTCTCTGAATAATAAAATCATTGCTATTCTGTGTTTTGGGTATATTTTCTTCGCATATTCTGTGTTCTCAGTATCTTTTCTTCGCAAATTCTATGTTTGGGTATTGCTTTGCAGGTTAAGAGCATAAGAAGTGGTATCAGAGCACTTTCCAGGGCTCGGTGGGATCTCCAAATTTTAGCAAAAATTTTTTTGGCTACAGACGTGTTCCGGCGTCTTTAAACCACGGGATCTGTCATTAAGCGCATAAACCTGCGGATTTGGGGAGGCATGCACGTAGGAAATACAAGAGGTGATCACGTCTGTTGGACTCCCTTGTAACCCCTGTGGGTACCCCTTCGAGTAGTAGCGCATTAGACAGAACCGCGCACGAACTGTCTTCCACGTACCCTCTGGGTGTATAGGAAGCCCCCTAGCTACCTTGAAGCCTCACCATAGATAAACCTTCGGCCGTCTTGTGGCTATAGTACACCGAGAACAGCACTCGGAGAGATTACTCGCCCGTACGATAGGGTAGTCGGGTTGTACGGCTAAGGGTACGGTCGATCCTCCTTAGTTAGAGCCCTGAAACATTGGGCCGAGTACTACTGTCAGACCCTTATGTATATTGCGATCTGTAGCACCTGACACTCCCCAAGACCATAGTTTCCTTTCGATTGGGGGATCACACATCATCTATTCCAGATCAGCACCAGCAGTTGTTCCACCATTCAGATCTCTCAGATCCACTAGATCGGATATTCCAGATCAGCAGCAGCAGTTGTTCCACCATTCAGATCTCTCAGACCCACCAGATCGGATATTCCAGATCAGCAGCAGCAGTTGTTCCACCATTCAGATCTCTCAGATCCACCAGATCAGAGTAGTTGTGAAGGGTTCCTGTACCTGGATATAATTTTCGCAGGACTTTTGGTGGCATTGACATTTTGAGGATTTGGCGACTGCAGTATTGATCAGGAAGGAGTAAAACTCCGTTAGGAGTTTTCCAAAAAAAAAAGTCTGAGATCTTCCGAAGTGCTTATTTGTGATCTAGCCCATCAGCATCAGGACAACAAGCTGAGCACGGCAGTACCATTCAATTTCTTAGAAAAAAAAAAATTTGGCGGTCCCAATTTTTCATCAAGTTGGTGTATGGTAGAAACTAGAGCTCAAGCAATGGCCAATGAAAGACTAGACAAACTTGAAACAGATATGAACGAGCTCAAAAATACGCTTGATGGACTATCGAGCCTGATACAACAAGCACTCGATAAGGGCAAGGAGCCAGCTCTTGAGGAACCCTATAATGACCATATACACCATGAGGGTGAGTCTAGCCACTCTCCTCACGTCTGGCACACCCATCCACCACCTCCCAAGTTGGTGAGTCAGCGACCTCCCAAGTTGGATATGCAGAAATTTGATGGTTCTAACCCATTCGCATGGCTAGCACAAATGAACCAGTATTTCAAATTGAATCGTCTCCAAGATGATTGGACTAAGATGAGAGTGGCGACCATGTACTTGGGCAATGAACGATGGCAATGGGCAGAATGGCATCAATGTCGCAATGCACCTTTTTCGAGTTGGGCCCAATTTGCCAAAGCTCTTCAAGATCGCTTTGAACAAGGAGACTCCTTTTTGGGCCGTCTCACTAAGCTCCGACAGACGGGTACAGTGGATGAATATATCACCGCTTTTGAAGCCTTAGCCTTCCGCACTCAGCATCTCTTAGATGAGTTCTACACGGAATGTTTTATCAGTGGTCTTAAAGAAGCCATCAAAGCTCAAGTTCTACTCCACCACCCTCCCACATGGACGGAGGCTTGCCAGGTAGCCCGTAAGGTGGAACGTGCCATAACAGCCCAATACAGCCGCCCCAATTTCCCCACTAAAGGTCGTACCCCACAATCTCACACCACGACTCAGACACTTAAGGTCCAAAAGGTGTCACCTCAGGAAATGGCCGAAAGAAGGAAGCAAGGACTATGTTACTACTGTGATGAAAAATATTCCCCTGGTCATAAATGCAAGGAGCCCAAGTTTTTTCAAATAGATGCCACAGACTACAGCTCCACCGAGGAAGATCCACCTCTTGAGGAATCGGAGGCGATCGAAGAAGACAGCGAAAAGGAGATTGTATCTGACGACCCAGTTATTTCGCTCAATGCGTTGGCAGGAATCTCTTCCCCTCAAACTCTCAAAATCAGGGGTTTTCTTAAACATCGCCCAATAATAGTCCTGATTGATAGTGGAAGTACCCATAATTTCATCCATCAAGAAATCACCGAAGCAGCGCACTGTTTTGTAAGGGCAGTTTCTAACTTCCAAGTCCAAATTGCAGATGGGGGCACAATGAAATGTGAAGGCCGCTGTGAAAATGTCAAACTTCAAATGGGGGATTATCAGTTGAAAACCCACATGTTTGCCATACACATGGGGGGATGTGACATTGTCCTAGGTGTTGAATGGCTCCGCACCCTTGGGCCAATCACAATGGATTTCCAGGAGTTATATATGAGTTTTAAGCAGAACAACTCCACACATACCCTCCGTGGCCTCCAGGCGGGAGAACCCTCGGTCATCAGCTCGCATCGGATGGAAAAATTGTTAAAAAAGGGCCATCATGGAGTGGTAGCGCAATTTAATGCCATCCAGGTAGTCGAAACCAGACCTCTGCCAATTCATCCTGAGATGCAGCAGATTCTAAATACCCATCGGACGGTCTTTGACAAGCCTCATGAGCTTCCACCCTCGCGAGGGGAACATGATCATATCACCTTGGTTCCAGGGGCTCAACCCCCAAATGTGCAGCCATACCGATATTCGTTCACTCAAAAGAATGGAATAGAAAAAATCATCAAGGAATTGTTGGAAGCAGGTGTCATTCGTCCTAGCATTAGTCCTTATTCATCCCCAGTGGTCATGGTCCTCAAGAAAGATGGGGAGTGGAGGATGTGTCCCAACTTCAGGGCCCTCAACAAGTTGACAGTCGAAGATAAATTTCCCATTCCGGTGGTTGACAATTTGTTGGACGAACTCAATGGGGCTCAATTCTTCACCAAGTTGGATCTTCGCTCCGGCTACCACCAAATTCGCATGAAGGAAGTCGACATTCCCAAGACGGCTTTCAGAACTCATGAAGGCCATTATGAGTTCCCGGTCATGCCATTTGGTCTCTGTAATGCCCCTTCTACTTTTCAGAGTCTTATGAATCACATCCTCAAACCATATCTCAGAAAATTTGTTCTTGTCTTCTTCGATGACATTCTCATCTATAGTGGCACCTGGGCGGCACATCTTCAACATGTAGATCTACTCCTGCAACTGCTCCGCAAGCATAGATTATTTGTCAAAATGTCTAAGTGTGCATTTGGCATGGAAGAAGTTGATTATTTGGGCCACATTGTGGGGCGTGAAGGTGTCAAGGTGGACCCCAAAAAGATCGAGGCAATGCAAGAATGGCCTCAACCTAAGACTTTGAAGAGCTTGCGAGGATTTTTGGGTCTCACAAGCTATTATCGTAAATTTGTCCGCAATTATGGCCGCATAGAGAAGCCCCTCACTCAACTCCTAAAGAAAAATTCCTTCTTCTGGACCGAGGAAGCACAACAGGGATTTACCGCGCTCAAAAACGCCATGTGTACCACTCCAGTCTTAGCACTACCTGACTTCACCAAATCCTTTGTCATTGAAAGTGATGCTTCGGGTACAGGTATTGGGGCGGTCTTAATGCAGGAAGGGCGACCATTGGCCTTCATAAGCCAACAACTCAGTGGGAGGAATCTGGGCCAATCTATCTACGAGAAGGAAATGATGTCCATCTTACATGCAGTCAAGACCTGGCGACCTTACTTATTGGGGCGACGTTTCCAAATCCGCACAGATCATCATAGTCTTAAATATTTTTTGGAGCAACGCCTATCCTCCCCACAACAAAACAAATGGTTAGCCAAAATGCTGGGATATGATTATGAGATCATTTACAAGAAAGGGAAAGACAACAGGGTAGTAGATGCATTATCGCACCAATTTGAGGAGGAAAGTACTCTGCTCGCAATTTCCATTCCCATTCTAGACTGGATTGAGGAGGCTCGCAGGGAATGGTTTTCACACCCAGGGCTCTCCCAACTCATTTCTCAATTGCAGGTAGATCCTAATTCCAGCACGGGCTACTCGTGGCAGAATGATATTCTTCTCTACAAGGATAGAGTCGTCATATCACCAACATCTACCCTCAAAAGTCGCCTTTTGGCAGAATTGCACTCATCTCCCATTGCAGGAAATTCGGGCTTTCAGAAGACGTATGCTCGCACCAGAAGATCATTCTTTTGGGCAGGCATGAAAAAGGACGTCCTTACTTTCGTAGCTGAATGTGATGTCTGTCAACGCCACAAAGGGGAAACCGTCAACACACCAGGCACCTTACAACCATTGCCCATTCCGGCCTCAATTTGGATGGAGGTTTCTATGGATTTCATTACAAGTCTTCCAAAGTCAGGGAACAAGTCAGTCATCATGGTGGTTGTGGACCGACTGTCAAAGTATGCTCATTTCTGCACCCTACCCCACCCGTTTACACCAACCTTGGTTGCTCAAACTTTCATGGATCAGATCTTCAAATTACATGGCATGCCCACTTCAATAGTGTCCGACTGCGACGCGATCTTCACCAGCAATTTTTGGCAGGAACTCTTCAGACTACAAGGCACTCAACTCAAACTCAGTACTTCATATCATCCGCAAACAGATGGTCAAATCGAAGCTGTCAACAAATGTCTAGAAACCTACCTTAGATGTTTCACTTCAGAGAAGCAACACCTTTGGGCACAGTGGTTACCTCTGGCTGAATGGTGGTATAACACCAACTATCATGCTACCACCAAAATGACTCCCTATGAAGCAGTATATGGTCAACTTCCGCCTTCCCCTACTTCTTATCTCAAGGGATGCTCCAAAGTACAAGCAGTGGATCAAGTCCTACAACACCGCGCAACCATGCTCGCCCACCTTCGCGAGAATCTTCATCAAGCTCAGAACCGCATGAAGCAACAGGCCGACCAACACCGCTCAGAGCGCCAATTTCAAGAAGGGGATCAGGTCTTTTTGAGGCTGCAACCATATAAGCAAACATCACTCAAAGATAAGGGTTGTCCAAAGCTCGCTCCAAAATTCTACGGACCATACCAAGTACTTCAGCGCATTGGAGAAGTAGCTTACAAGTTGGCTTTGCCACCTATGGCAAAAATCCATCCAGTTTTCCAGGTATCGTGCCTCAAGAAAGTGATTGGGAACAATTGCCGAGTTCAAACCAGTCTACCTGAGTTAGACGAAGAAGGGTCAATCTGGCTTCAACCTGAACAGGTTCTAGACACCCGAGACAAGCACCTGCGCGGCCGCATGATTAAGGAGGTCCTCGTCAAATGGAAAGACACCTCTCCGGAAGATGCAACTTGGGAACCAGCCACTATTCTTTAGCAGTTTCCGCAGCTTCAGCCTTGAGGACAAGGCTAGTCTTAAGGGGGAGGGCATGTTAGGGTCCCACCCTAACCCCCTTATTTATGTCATGGGATCACCTCATAGTCAAGAGTCAATAAAGCCCATATTAATATTTGTAAGTGGTTAACCCGCAATTAATGACGGGACCACAGTTAGTTGCAAATGGGCGGTAGTATTAGATAGATGGTAAATGGACGGTAGTATTAGATAGATGGTACTAATAAAACCCACGGTATTCGCCCGTGGTATTGCATGTATGAGTCATATATAAAGGATAGAGACTCCCTGCGAGGAGTATCGTGTCTTGTTTTTGTGATCGAGCTCTGCTCTATTGGAGGTTTCCCCCTCGAAGAGGCCTGTGAACATTTCTCTCTGAATAATAAAATCATTGCTATTCTGTGTTCTGGGTATATTTTCTTCGCATATTCTGTTTTCTCAGTATCTTTTCTTAGCAAATTCTATGTTTGGGTATTGCTTTGCAGGTTAAGAGCATAACAATGGTGATCAACAGATACTTCATTTCATCACCAATGCTTATGTGTTTAAGGATGTGGTGATAGATGAAGAGGAACACAAAAGGACCTTGTTGGAACAAGATGACATGCACGAGGAAAACCCCATGCCAAAAGGTGTTGTTACAATTGAGAAATTGTTTGACTTACAAAACTAGTTTCAGGAACATCCAAACACCAATGCTCAAAATTCTACGTTATTGCATGAGCAAGTCTGTTATGCTCTTGACATGAAAGAAATCTAGAATACCAAAAATACGAAGAAATATAGCCCAGAACATAAAATTATCACATGAAATGAGAAAAATGCAAAGTATTTTATTATTCAAAAGCAGATTCAATGCCTTTTTGAAGAGGCAACCACCAGCAAAGAAGAGCCCGATTACAATAAGACTCGATGATATTTCTGTTACTAACTATGACTATTTATATCTAAATGACATCCAAAACCATAACTATTAGTGATCCCTTGCATAACACTGGTTACCCTCTTTATTTTTTAACAATTGCTCGTTTACAACTAACTTTGGTCCCTTTTCTCTAATGTGGTTCAACCACTTACAATTATTAATGCATGTTTTATTGACTCTCTAACTAACTATGACTATGAATTGGCCCATTGGACTTATTACATAAATAAAGGGGTTAGGATTGGACCCTAACATGCCCCCGCCATCAAAAGAATCCTTTTCCTCAAGGCTGAAGTTGTGGAAACTGCGGAAGAATAGTGGTTGGTTCCTAGGTCACATCTTCTGGAGAGGTGTCTTTCCAGTTGATGAGGACTTCCCTGATCATACGTACGTGGAGATATCTTTCACGAGTATCGAGGGCTTGTTATAATCGGAGCCAAAGTGAGTCCTCCTCATCCAATTTAGGTATACTTGTTTGAATGCTGTAATCTTTCCCCACCAATTTCTTGAGGCATGGTACATGTAAGACCAGAAGGATTTTTGAAGTAGGTTGCAAGGCCAGTTTGTAGACGACTGCTCCTATGTGCTGAAGTGTCTGATAGGGTCCATAGAATTTTGGTGCTAGTTTCTGGCAACCCTTTATTTGAGAGATGTTTGCTTATATGGTTGGAGTCATAGGGATACCCGATCCCCTTATTGAAATGCATGCTCAGAATGATGTTGGTTTGCATGTTACTTCATTCATTTCTGAGCTTGATGTAGATTATCTTTGAGATGGAATATCATGGTTGCAGGGTTCTGTAGGAGTTGATCAACTGCCTATACTTTAGAACATCCAAGGATATAACAAATAGGTGAAGGTGGGAGTCGGTCATACCCTACCTCATATGGAGTCATCTTGGTGGCTTCATGATAGTTATTAGTATACCACCATTTAGATATAGGTAGCCACTCTACCCATTGATGTTTATTTTCTATAGTGAAGCAGCTTAGATATCTCTCAAAAAAAAATTATTGCTTCTCTTAACCTCTAGTTTTGGGATGCTAGGTGGTACTTAGTTGGATTGCGTGCCCTGTAGATTGAAAAATTCATGCCAAAATTTTTAGGTGAAAGCAGGGTCACGATCAAACACAATGGAAGTTGGCATTCCATGGAGTTTGAATATTTGGTCCAAGAATACTTGAGCCACCAAAGTGGGGGTGAATGGGTGTGGTATAATGCAAAAAAGAGCATATTTAGAAAGTTTTTCCACAACCACCATGATGACTGATTTGTTTCCTAACTTTGGGAGACCAGTGATGAAATCCATTGAAACATATGTCTAGACAGAGGCAGGGAGTGGAAATGGTTGCAAGATTCCTGGTAAATTGATTGTTTCCCCTTTGTTACATTTGCACACATCTCATTCAGCTACAAAAGTAAGAATATCATTTTTCATGCCATTCCAAAAGAAAGAAAGATGTGCATGAGCATAAGTCTTTTGAAAGCCTCAATGTCTTGTAATTGGATATGAGTGTAGTGCATCCAATATGTTGGTTTTGAGGATGGATGTTGGTGATATAACTACTCAATCCTTCTAGCCAAGAATATCATCCTTCCAAGAGTAATTGTTTGAGGAATTAGGATATTATCTCAAGTATTATTGAATTGTTGAAGAGAGGGGTGGGAGAACCATTCCTTGTGGGCCTCTCCAATCCAATCTGATATGGGTAGAGAGATAGATAGCAGGTTGCTCTCATCCTCAAATTAGCACGATAAAGCATTAGCTACTACATTGTCACTCCCTTTCTTGTAAATTATCTCATAATCATATCCCAACATTTTGGTAAGCCATTTATTTTGTTGTGGTGATGATATACATTGCTCCAGAAAATATTTTAGGCTTTGATGGTCCGTGCGGATTTGGAAACATTTCCCCAATAAGTATGTCTTCCAGGTGTCTACTGCATGTAAGATGACCATCATTTATTTCACATAAGTAGATTTACCCAGATGTTTTCCATTGAGTTGTTGGATGGTGAAAGCAAATGTTCTACCTTCCTGCATTAATACAACACGAATACTGGTTCTAGAAGCATCATAGTCAATCACAAAAATTTTGGTGAAGTATGGAAGCGCCCATACAACAGTGGACCACATAGCCTATTTGAGAACCAAGAAGGCCTACTAAGCTGCATCATTCTAGAGAAATGAATTTTTATTGAGAAAAGTAGTGAGGGGTCTAGCAAAGCACCCATTGCTGTGGACATATTTTTGATAGTAGCCAGTGAGACCCAAGAATCCCTCCAAACTCTTCAAGGTTTTTGGTTGGGGCCAATCTTGCATTGCCTGAATATTTCTTAGATCAGCCTTCACTCCTTCATGACCCACAATGTGTCCCAAATACTCGAATTATTCCATGCCAAAAGAGAACTTGGATGATTTGACAAATAATTTGTGTTCTCATAGCAGTTGCAATAGCTGGTCTACCAATGAAGATGTTTGTCCCAAGTTATGTTGTATATGAGAATGTCATCGAAGAAGACTAGGACAAATTTTCAGAGATATGGTTTCATTGGGTGGTTCATGAGGCTTTGAAAAGTAAATGGATCATTACAGAGACCAAATTGCATGACCAAGAACTCATAATGGACTTCATGAGTTTAGAAGGTAAACTTGAGAATGTATACTTCCTTCATGTCTATTTGATCATAGCTTGAGAAAAGGTATAACTTGGTAAATAATTGAGCACCATGCCATTCATCAAGCAGATCATCAACAACCAAAATAGGAAATTTGTCCTTGATAATGAGATTGTTGAGGGCCCACAAGTTCGGGCACATGCACCATTCTCCATCTTTCTTTAGAACCATGACCATTGGATATGAATAAGGATTGATGTTGGGACAAATAACACCGACTTCTAGGAGTCCCTTGATGTTCAATGTCATTCTTTTGAGGAAAATGATATCAATATGGGCAGAAAGTAGGTGGTTGGGTCCCAAGGACCAAAGAGATGCTATGATCATGTTCACCCCTAGAGGGTGAGAGCTCTTTAGGTTGTCAAAGACCCATTGGTGGCAATCTAAGAATTGTTGCATCTCAAGATGAATAGGGCAGTAGTGGATTCAATGGCCTGGATGGGATTAAATTGGGTGACTACTCCATGATGGCCCTTTTTTAAAAGCTTCTCCATTTGATGTGAGCTTGTGATAGTAGGAGCACATCCCTGGAGTCCACTTAATGTATGAATGTGTTCATTCTTCTTAAATCTCATAGATAGCTCCTAGAAATCCATTGTGATAGGGCCCAGTGTGTGAAGCCATTCATCACCTAGGACAATGTCGCAACCAGCCATTTCAATAGAAAACGTGTGGGTATTTAGGTGGTAGTCTCCCATCTGAAGCTTCCTATTTTCATAGCGACCTTCACATTTCATGGTCCCCCCATTAGTGATAAGGACTCAAAAATTAGATATCGCCTACAAAAAGAAATGAACAGCTTCTGCAACTCTCTTATGGATAAATTTATGAGTGTTTCCACTATCAATAAATACCACTAATTTTTTTTCTTTAATAAACCCTCAAATTTTGAGAGTCTGAGGTGAATAAATGCCAGCCAAGGCATGTAGTTCTATAACCGCCTCATCTGGCGTAGCTGTGGGATCATTGTGAGTTTTTGTTTCCTCAACTTTGTTCTCGGGAACCTCAAGGGATGGAGCTTACTCTACTAAGCTGTTATCAGTAGCATCAATTTGAAAGAATTTTGGTTCCTTGCATTTATGTTCAGGGGATTACTTGTCATCATAGTAGTAACACAATCCTTTTTTTCTTCTTTCATCCATTTCTCCTAATGACAAATTTTGAACCTTAAGTGTTTGGGTGGGGCCCCAAGCTTGGGTCGGACAAACCTTGGCACAAAATTTGGAAGATGGGACTGAGCATTTATGATGATTTCCACATCTAAGGCCTTCCTGCATGTGTCCAACCAAGTAGATGGGTGGTGTATCTGGACATGGGCTTGGTTGGCTTCTTTTAGGCCATTGATGAAACACTCCAAGTAGAATTCATCTGCTAGACCATTAGTTATGCTGCCTAGTTTCTCAAAGTCTGCAATGTAGTCCTTTACTATACCTGTTTTCTACAACTTAGTGAGACAACCAAAAAAATTAGATTCCTGGTCAAGGTGATCACATATGGCTTTTGAGAACATGTTCCAAGTTACTTTCCTTGGATAAAATTTATAATGTCACTATGACCATTTCCATCTCTCTTGGTCCATGTAAAGGGCTTCCACATGTAGTTTAGTTTCATATTCGTAGATATTATTAAGGGGGGAATATTGTTCCATTTGTGCCACCCATAATACAGGGTTAGAGCCATCAAATTTGTACATGTCCAACTTGGGCGTCTAGTGGTTAGAAGGTGGTAATTTCCATGGAACTGAATGTGAAGGATAGATTCTCCTTCTATGTGTGCATCAACAATTTCTCCTCCTGATGAGAATTTTTCATACATTATGTTAGTTGCGAGAGCTTTTTGTTAATATTGTCCATATTGTTCCGGAATTCTTCGAATATTTTTTCAAGGTTTTCGATCGTCTCAAAAGCCATAACTTGAGATCTGGTACATAGCATTCACCACCTCGGTCAATTACTTAAAAGTAGTCTTCTTGGAAACAAGGAGAGCTCTACTGTCTAATGGCATGGGTCAATTGAAGTCACGTGAGACAAAAAATTGGGACCACCAGAAAATTGGGGGCTTACAAGTGAATGGTACCACTACAACCAACTCATCATCCTGAAGCTAACGAGATAAGTCTCTAACAAGCATCCTAGGATGTTCTTAGAATTTTTTTTTTTTATACTTTGAAAGGAGTTTTACTCCCTTTTGATCAATACTACAGTGGCCAAATTCCAGAAATCTTTATATTGCCCAATGTCCTATAAAAATAGGGTCTAGACTGTAGCAACAAAACCCCAAGGTCTTGGTCCTTTCGAATGGGTTGCAACAATTTGATCTAGACTACGACAGCCAAAACCCTCACTGCACAAACAATCTGATCTACACTATGAAAACCCCAATTGTTGAATATGAGTTGAACATCGGCGGCATAAGCCCAACTGTTGGATCTAATATGGCAGATAAGGTAGAGGGTGATCTTTGGATAGAACATGAAATTATGGTTACAAATGAGTGTCAGGTACTAAAAATCACGATATACGTAGGGGTCCAACAATAGTACTCAGCCCAATATTTCAGGGTGCTAACTAAGGAGGATCGACTGTACCCTTAGTCGTACTAACCAACTACCCTATTTTACATGTATGTAATCTATCTAAGAGTTATTCTCAGTGTATTATAGTAGCAAGATGACTGACGACTTATCTAAGCTTAGGTTTCATGCAAGCATAGGGCAATTCGGATATACTCGACGGTATGTAAAAGTGAAAATCATGCACGGTTCTATCTAATGCACTACTACTTGAAGGGGTACCAATAGGGGTTACAAAGGAGTCCACAAGTGTGACTACCTCTTGTAGATCCCATGTGCATGCCTCCCTAAATCTGCATTTTTATGTTCTCAATAACAAATCCTGTGGTTTAAAGACGCTGAAACATGTCTCTAGCCTAAAAATAATTTTGTGAAAATTAGAGGTAGAACTAGCTCTGGAAAGTGCTCTGATACCACTTGTTATTATCTTGACTTGCGAAAAAGCCAGAATACCATAAATACAAAGAAATATAGCCCATAACATAGAATTATCACATGTAATGAGAAAAATTGCAAAACATTTTGTTATTCAAAAACAAATTCAATGTCCACTTGCCTCTTCGAGGGGGAAACCTCCAACAGACTAGAGCTTGATTACAATAAGAATCGATGATTTTTCCCTTACTAACTATGAATATTTATAGCTAAATGACATCCAAAATCCTAAATACTAGTGGTCCCTTTCATAACACGGGCTAACCACTTTATTTATTAACTACGACCCATTTACAACTAATTGTGGTCCCTTTTCTCTAATGCGGGTCAACCACTTACAATTAATAATGTAGGCTTTATTGAATTTCTTAATAACTACGACTTTGAATCAGTCCATTGTGCTTATTACATAAATAAATGGGTTAGGGTTGGACCCTAACAAAGTCAACCTTGGAATGAAAGTTGATCCAAAGTTTTTCAACCTCAGTACTTGTTATTTTCAAGCAAAGAGATGAGCCTTGATTTGTTTTTTCAAGAAGTATCGAGATGTCTTTTCTTGGACATATGAAGACCTGAAAAATTTACGAGGGCTTTTCTCAATGAACCTCTGACATATCATGTGCATTCGTGTCATACTGAATAATATCTTTAATTTGACTAGATATTGGAAAATACCTTTAAAAATCACATTTTTTAACCCCCTACTAATATGAACACAATACACCTTCCTATTTTAAAAAACCGAAAATTTCACTAGATACTATAGGTATCCATTTTTTCGTTAACATTTTATATACCTCTTTTTATTTTTTCATTAACTTTGAGGTCCATTTTCTATACCTACCAATATAAAAACCCTTTACCCCCTATTATATATCAATATATTATGTCATTGTTTCCTCAAAATATATCCCCCAATATGAACACACGTGGTACGGTAGTTCTCCCCCAGTGAGGCCCCCATGGGAAATGAATGACACCCGTATCTTTCAACACGTGATACCCATAAAGGATGGGATCAAACTCTTTTAGTAGAAGTTAAGGAAAGTATATCCAACATTGGAACCTCTAATCTAGAAGGAGTTGAAGAAGTTGTTGAATGCAATAATCATTTTCAGAGTGAGGAACTCCACTTGGGTTTCCAATCTGGTAACCATGACAAAGAAGTTCAGAGGGATTCGATTATGCATCGGTTTCTGAAACTTGAATCAAGATTCTGATAAATATTACTATCCTATCCCCTCCATGGAGTAAATATCACAAATAGTTTCTAGATCTGAAATGTTTTCTCTATTCGATGGGTTTTTTTATTACAATTAAGTCTTGGTTACTGAATTGGATTGGTTAAAAGTGACTTTTAGAATGAAGTGGGGGATATTTTCCTTTCGACGCATGCCCTTTCGCATTATAAATGTTGGAGCTACCTTCCAAAGGGTGATGGATATTGCTTGCATAGGTTTCATCAGTCAAAGTGTGGTAGTTTATCTCGATGATGTAAATATTTTTTTTTAAATAGATCAGATCACCTGCATCACCTAAGACAAATCTTTAACCATTGTGGGAAATAAGGGATATCACTCAACCCCAAGAAGAGCATTTTTAGTCAGAGATATATGAAAGATAAATTGAAAAAAGAGAAGCCTAGCATTATGATTTTACAGGAGACAAAAATTACAGTTCAACAACTTGAAATAATAATTGACAAAAATAAACTACAATACGAAGTTATGGGGCAAGATGCTATCGGCTCTGCGGGAGGTATTACAATTTTGTGGAATCCAAATGATATCATTTTGGAAATCTGGACCAGCATGAGTAGAGTCCTTACTGGTCTGGGTAGGATTGTAGGAACAAAGGAACAGGTTGTTATCTCAGGGGTTTATGCCCCCCTTCCCCAGGGGAAAAAGAAGATTTTATAAATAGTATGAAAATCATCCACAGAATATATCCAGAAGCTGCTTGGATCATAGGAGGTGATTTCAATCTAATCAGATCCTTAGAAGAGAAAAAAGGTGGGATAAGGAAGGTGGACCACTTCATGGACAGGTTCAATGAAATGATAGAGGATTTAAGATTAGTAGACATCCAAACTATTAATGGGATATGCACCTGGAACAACAGGAGGGAGGGCAAGAACCAAATTGCATCAAGACTTGATCGCTTCCTATTATCAGAAGCTATCATGAATAAGGACGTTTTCGTCGAAGCAAAGATCATACCATCCCTAGGTTCTGATCATTGGCCGATTAGACTAGAGGTGGATATTAAAAGGAATCGTGGAAAAAGACCTTTCCGATTTGAAGCCTTCTGGTTAAGGGACCCAGGATTCATAAAGAAAGTTGAATAATGGTGGATGCAGAGTACAGTGCAGGGCAAAGGAAAAATGCATACGTTCCAGTTGAAACTGAAAGAGCTGAAAGGGAGAATTAAGAAATGGAACAAGGAAGAATTTGGAAACATTATGGAAGACAAACAAAAACTAGAGGGGGAAATGGAATCTATTCAACAAAAGATGATAATGGAAGGCAGAACAGAGGAAAGCATTAGAGAATAAGGGGTAATACTTGGAAAACTAGAAGAAAGACGAAAGCAGGAAGAAGTCCTCTAGCGGCAAAAATCAAGAATAAAGTGGTTAAGGGAGGGGGAAGGAACACTAAATTCTTTCATCAGGCTATGATTAAACATAGACAGAGCAACAAGATTCTATCCATCAAAGATAAAAATGGGAATAGAGTGGTCGAACAAGTTGAGATTGAACAAGTACTGATAGATCACCATAAAGGAATCCTAACTGAATTTCAAGCTGATCGAGCGAGAGTAATTCAGGAAATTTGTTCAGCCATTCCTCGTTTAGTCACAGAGGACCAAAATAAGGCGTTGATGAGAGCTGTTATCTTAGAAGATATAGAGGAAACTGTGAAAGCAATGAAGAAAGGTACTGCTCTAGGCCCGGATGGCTTCACAGTCGATTTCTCCCAGGCGGGATGGCACTTCCTGGGAAATGAGATCCTTGATCTGATAGAAGAATCTAGGATGAACCAAAAGGTATGGCCTGCCATTAACTCTACTTTCTATGCTTTAATTCCTAAGGGGGATAATTTAGAAGATGCTAATGGCTTTAGGCCCATAGCTCTGTGTAATGTTATTTACAAGATTATAACATCCCTGATCGCTAAGAGATTAAAACCCCTGCCGGACAAGTTAATATCTGCTGAACAAACAAGTTTTGTTGAAGGTAGACAGATCCTTGATGGTCTGGTTGTAACTCAAGAAGTTATTCACTCTCTAAAAACAAAAAAGCAAAAAGGTATGATGATCAAATTAGACTTGTCGAAGGCTTATGATCGGCTTAACTGGAATTATTTGGAAGAAGTCCTGGAAAGTTTTGGTGTTAATAGGAGGTAGATTAAGTGGATCCATAGCTTGATTTCTTCTCCAAATGTTTCTATCCTTGTTAATGGAACTCCCTCGAAAACATTTAATGCTTCTAGAGGAATTAGACAAGGAGATCCATTATCTCTGTTTCTTTTCATTCTAGCAGCCGAAGGTCTGGGTCGATTTATTAAAAAAGAAAGAGAAGCAAACAAAATCAAAGGTCTTCAGCTCTGGGGAAATAATTTTCCCTTAACTCATCAGCAATTCGTTGATGATATCATGTTATTCGGGGAACCAACTGTCAAATAAGTAAGACATCTTAAAAGAATTTTGGATTTATTTGCTGAGGCTTCTGGTCTGGAAATTAATAAAGATAAATCCTGTGTATTCATTTTTAATACAGTGGAGTAGGTCAAAACCTACCTTATAAGATTATTGGGCTTTAAGAGAGGAGAACTGCCTACGAAATACTTGGGTAATCTATTGGACTTTACCTCCAAAAAGATGAAAAATTGGCAAGGAGTCCTCGATAAGCTGAGAAACAAAGTAGCAAATTGGGCCTTCAGCGTTTTAAATATAGCAGGAAGGATAGTTCTGGCAAAATCAGTCCTTCAAGCTATCCCTATTTACCCCTTGTCAATAATGGCTGCCCCTTTAGGAGTATGTGCAAAGATTAGAGAGATCATTAGAACTTTTATATGGGGAGGGACTAACCAGAAGAAAAAATGGGCCCTATTTTCTTGGAATCAGTTAATAGAGAGAAAAGAAAAAGGAGATTTGGGGCTGAGGGACCCTGAAATTCTCAACATAGTTTTGGGAGCAAAGCTCTGGTGGCACTGGCTTAGAGAGGGCAATGATCTTTGGAAAGCCATATGGAAAACAAAATACAACATGCCTGACTCCACAGTTGAGATCTTAAGACAGAGAGAAACCCCCAAAGGGTCAACAATATGGGGCCTAGCTCGTAAGAACAGAGATTTGGTGGAAAAGCAGACCTTCTGGGAGATTCGAGGAGGAGAAGAAGCCAATTTCTGGGAGGATAAGTGGCAACAGAAAGAAAGAATGAGCAGAATTCAGAGGCTTCAATAGATTCGGGATAGAATAGAAGGAGATAGAACATGTGTCAGAGACTATTGGAAAGCTAATGACCCGGAAGGAAGCTGGAGAATATGGACTGATCCGACAGAGTGGGACAGGGAGCTCAGCCAATATCATCAAGAAGCCTACAGGAAAGAGGTAGAATCCAGGAAAATTAGAGCTCGCACTTGAAAGGGTATCCTCAGGTGGGGAAATTCTGTGAAAGGCTCCTTCACCACCAAAGAGGCTTATTACTTAACTGATACACAAACCAGAGGTGAAGAGAATTTAGACTAGAAAATTATATGGGAAAGTAATTGGTGGCCGAAAGTCTCCATATTTATATGGCTTGCAACCAAGAATAAGATTTTAACCTGGGATCGAATCCAAAAAAAAGGCTTCAATGGCCCATCGAGGTGTTTTCTATGTAACACTGAAGTGGAGACCAGAAATCACCTTTTGATTAAGTGTCCGTTCGCAATGAAGCTGTGGATGAACACTAAACGAATATTTGGCAAATCCGAGACAACCCCCAGTGAATTCACTGAAATGGTTTTTCAATGGAATAAGGAAGTTTTTCAATGTAAAGTGGTCAGAAGAGCGTGGAATCTCATCTCAGGGTTTGTACTTTGGATGATATGGAAGGAGAGGAATCGCAGAGTATTCCAGAACATATCAAAAGATCCGGAAGTAATCTGGGAAAGAGCAGTCAAGTTAATGCGGGAAACAATCCTGGTTGAAAAGTGGGATGGGGAGGATTGGAAGGCAAACCAGGTTGAGGAGGGAATCCTGAACAAGTTAAATCTGAAGTTTGAGATGGTCCATCACAAGAAGAACTCCTGACATGATATGAGGACCCAAAGCCCCGATAAATTCAGCTATCCCAGAGAAAATTTCATTAAATTAAACTTCGACGGGGCCTCGAAGGGGAACCCGGGCGAAGCTGGTTTTGGAGGCATTTTCCGAGATAGTAACAAGCAGGTAAGGTGGATTTTCGCAGACTGGGGTGGAGAAATGAAAAACAACGAGGCAGAGTTTTGGGCTCTTCACCAGGGATTGCGAATCGCTGTAAGAAATGGTTACACCAATTTAGAAATTGCTGGAGACTCTCAGATTGCGGTTGAAACGCTGAAGAAGCTCAGTAATGGTCGAGATTGGGAGAAGGTCACAAACAGCTGGCGTACGGCTGGAATTGTCCAGGAAATCGCAGACCTATTGAAAAGAATCGAATACAAAATAATAAATCACGTTAGAAGAAAGGGGAATCAGGCGGCCGATTTCATGGCAAACTGGGGATGTAGAGGTCGTGGCAGCACAGTGGATAAGCAATGGAGAGCGGTGTGCGGGAGCAGGGAGTGGAAGGACCTAGCAGAAATAATTAATGCGGACCATGACCAAGCTACAAGCGGAAACATGAGGATCAATGAGCTGGAGCAATGAGAGGACGTGGAGGTCCCGAGTAATGAGCCTAGATCAGTCGGGGAAGAGAAGAGATATGATCATAGGATACAGGGCAGTACAGTGGCGGCGTGCGTGGAGAACGGCCCAGAATCACATCCAAGGTGAAGCAATTAATGATCGAGATCTTAGAGGAGGGTGGAGCGGTCTGTCAGACCTCTTGACAGCGGATATTAATCAAGGAATGATGGCCGAAGGAAATGTCACCCCAGAAAGAAACCGACGACAAACGAATTTCGACCCAAAGGTGTACGATGAGGACAGAAATTCGATATATACCCAAATGGGGAAGGAAGATCAGCCATTTAGCTGTTTCCTAATTTGGAGAGGTGCGGACATTGCTGCTGAGAGACAGAATCTTAAGATAAAGGTTTCCGGGCACCAGAGATTTCTCTGCGACAGATCCGCGGGCAACATGGAAACAAGGCAGAGAACCAGGGAGGTAGAGGAGCAGTATAATTCAGCTGTTGAGAATAAGAGCCGCAAAGGAAAGGGAATTATGAATGAAGATCAACCAAATGAGATCTGGGAGATCGAGGACGAGTCTGAGGAGGAGCTGCCCCGAGGCGAGGGGAACGTGCGGTCTTTTTCTCAGGACAGGTTAGCAGACGACGAGCATCAGCAGATGGAAAATGATCACCCTGCTCCGCAGGAGGTGAAGGTTTGTCGTTATGGCATGAGAAAACGAGGGAGGGGCCCTGGAAAAGGTGCGGACTCGAGCAGGAAAAGGGGTCGGGGTCAGAGTAGGAGGACGCGTGAGGAAGGGAAGAACTCCAGGCAGGAGACGAATCCTGTTAAAAAGGCAAGAAGGACGGTGAATCACAGAGTCTGGCGGGTAGAAAGGGCCTATCAGCGCAATACCAACCCAGCAGTTAGAAGAATTATGCAGCACCTGGAGGAGGAGTCTCTCCAGGACCAATCTGAAGATGAAATGGAGGATTGGGAGTTCCTGCTTCATGATCCAGGACATACCAGGGGAAGAATGTCCTTGTTTAAACAGTCTCTGCACATATACTGGGTTATGAAGAGGTTGCTGGCAAAGGCCCTAGACCAAGTAGCTAAGGAGATGGTCGAGTTGGCCCAGGGAAGCCCTGATATGCGAAGAGAATTAAGTTTCATCCGCATTTCCATGGAGAGGCAAGAGGAGAAGTTGGACGCAATTCATCAGCTGCTGAAGGGAGACCAACAAGATGCAGAGAAAGGAGCAAGTCAGCAACCAGCAATGGACAATGTTTGACATGAGATATGTTCAGAAAAACTTATAGTCTTTCTAGTTTCAGTTTTTTGCATGATTTAGATAGAGATATATATTTCCTGCAGACTAGTAGTATTAGAAAATCTCAAGACTGCCTTGTCTATTTGGCTAAGATCATAAGACTTTGGGCCTTTTACTTTTGGGCGGCCATCAAAAACTATAGATGGATCAATTACCCGGTTTCCCCATGTGGGCGGGTCTTCAATATTTTTGATACGATGTAATGTTTTATTTTCTATCCAGTAATAGAAAGAGTTCCACCTCAGCTTACAAAAAAAAGAAGAAGAGCATTTTTAGTCTATGAAGGTAATCCTCTGGGACATATAATAGCCAAGAGTGATATCACAGTTGACCCTAAATGTGTAAAGGATATCACACAAATCCTATATCCTAAGGGGACGAAGGCAATGCAGTCATCCTTGTGTAAGATTAACATTCTCGTAAGTTTATTTCTGACTTTTCCCAAATAGTTAAGCCACTATAGAATATTATAAAGAAGGATGTGGTTTCTAAGTGGAAGTACGAAGAGGAGGCTTTCAATCATATCAAAAAAGATATTATCTATGACACACTCTCTATAGCCTTGATTTCAATAAATACTTTATGTTATACACATTTTCTTTAGATTCATCACTAGTATCCATGCTAACACCAAAGGATGATCAAGGTAATTAGAAACCTATATCTTTTATGAGAACCAGATTGGAAGGATCAGAGCTCAACTATCCTGATATGGACAGGCAAGCATATGTTGGCTATAAAGTTATCAAACACTTCAATCCAAACATTCTAAAAAATCATATCATAGTGTTTGTACCTCACCCAACTATGAGATCATTGTTTGTACAACAAGAATTCAGTGAATGTAGAGAAAACTAGATAATATGCATGTAGCAATATGATTTGGAATTCAAAACATCATAATTTTGGAAACATCATTGTTTTAAAGTTTAGAAAAAAAATCAGAAACAACATGTCCATACTTATCAATTAACTTACCTATGCTTATCCAGACCTATCTAATCACTAACATACTTCTAGAAGGTCTCCAAATACCAAAATGCAAAAATAAGCCTGAATGATATAGTTGTGCAATAGGGTGAAATAGGCCTTCAAGCTTGACATAGTTGCAGATCATTCTAGATGAAATTGAGCTAATGGGTGTGCTTGAAATGGTGTCGTACTAGTGTAGAACTCCTAACATCACATTTAACCTTTGCCGATGTCCAAACTGACTGTTCACCACTTGTGCAACAGAATTCAAATTTTGTATTTGTATTGACATTTCCTACTCCAACAAAAACATTATAGTTCCCAGCCATCCATCACATTAACTTTATAATACCCAGCATGCATAAAAAATTCCAAAAATTTCACAGTTTCATAAAAAAATGACCTTATGTAAATGCAAAATAGGCCTTTGGATACCAGATTTTTAATTTTCAGCAAGATCAATCAAAGCATCTAATTTCAAAAAAGAATGAACTCAACTTAGTAAAAATGCCAAGGCTACCCCTTACACTTCTTGCTAGATGATGGTTTGTATTATTTATATGGTTGTGCTACCATAACCAGATTGCTAGGTGACTTTCATTATTTGATCTTCTTGAGTTGTCTTCTAGTCCTAGCCAACTTTTGTTTCATCAGCCTTAATCTTCTTCTCATAATTAGATTTCGTGTAATAGATATTTATATGTCTATGTAGGGAAAGAGTCCATTTTAAGACTACTTTGGCTTTATCAATTATGTCAAGAGCTTCTGCAATCCAAGCAACAACTTCCGAGATGGTATCATTGATGGCCCTCTTGTAAATTCCATTAATTTATATTATCTGATAAACTTGCCATTAAAATTCATAGTCAGAAGACATGGGTTGTGTAAAATGGTTGTTGAATCTTCTGATCAACTGAATGAAGAATTGATAAGATAGGAGTAGGAAATTGAAATGTATCAAAATGATTTGTTTCTCACATTCAGCTCGTCACCATCCTGGTATATTGGTTTCAAGTAATATCTAGGACAAGTTACTTTGTCTCCTACCCTATCTATAAAATATAAGAAGGCCATTAGACTCAAAGTTGCTTCCCATCAATTGGTCCAAGGTAATATGTTTTTTAAATAGCATAATGATGTCTTTCTTAAATTCTTAGAATTTCATGACACCCAAAAGGTTTTAAAGGAACTGAACAATGCGTTTGTAGGAGGAGACTATGGAAGAAAACAAACAACACACAAGATAATGAGGGTTGGTTTTTATTGGCCTGTTTTTTTTAGAGATTCCCATGCCTATGTGTGGAAATTCCCAATCTATCAAAAGTTTGTTGGAAAATAATCACGATCAATTGCACCACTCTAGCCTATTGGATTGGAGGAGCCCTTTCAAAAATGGGGTCTAGATGTCATTGAGGAAATAATGCCTCATTCCTCAAAACAACACATGTACATTCTAACAAATACAATTTATCTCAGAAGGTGGGTGGAAGTTATTTCACTAAGGAAATTCAACAACCAGGAGGTGATTCATTTCGTTAAGTAGAACATCATAACCAAGTTTGGTGCTCCTACCCCCCTTGTTTTTGAGAATGTAACTTACTTTTCATCATTTAATTTATAATATTTTGCTTTGGAAAATGGAATCGTATTGAAGAATTATACAAACTATTACCCTCAATATAATGTCTTAGATGAATCCACTAACAAAAACCTAATCTACATTATCAAGTTAACTTTGTTGTCACAACAAATAAATTTCGCAATACCTTAACCAATGCCCTATGGGTTGATCTTGTCACCCCCAAGCCATCTCTCAACACCTCTCCTTACTGCCTGGTGTAGAGTAAGGAAGCCATCATACTTCCAAACTTATACATGCTCATCTTGTATTTATCATAAGAATCTTGAGGTATGTCACGTCCCACCAATGAGAGTAGGATTGATATCTTGCTCAAACTTGAGGAATAAAGGCAGAAAGCCTGGGAAAATTTTTCTTTATACCAAAGTCGAATTAAGAGATAGTTTGATAAGAAATCCATAGGAAGCAATGAGTTTAACATCAGTGGCCTTGTCCAGAAATGGGACAAAGCCCATGAGGATAAAGGTAAACATACAAATATCCAATCCCTGTGGATCAGAACGTTTTAGGTCAAAAGCAACTTGGTCAGCACACCTACCTCTTCTAAAGCCTACATGAGAAGACTCATAAATGGAAAAATATCTTATGTTATATTTCACCTAGTAGCTCTCATACCTTCCTAAGAACCCTTGTACATATTTTCCTTTTCTTATTTCCTGCTTTTGATTTCTTGTATCGTTTTAGTTACATGCATTTCCTTTATGTAGATTTTTTCCCTTTAGTGGCATCCTATAGATAAATAAAAGGCCTTTCATCTAAATAAAGAGTTCTAGAAAATTATATAAGATGAATCCATTCCATGCAGTTGTGGTAGCCATTCCACCATAGGTTAATTGTTGACCTCTTATCTATGTTTGACCTTGAACACTCTATAAGTCAACGCTTACAAGAAAATAAGTATTGGATTAGGTGGGGAACCCTAATTAGCCAAAATAAGCTATATATTTGTAGCGAGATATTTAGTTCTGGGCTTACTTCAAGTTTCATAGTGTGTGTACAAATGACTAGACCTAGTGATTCGAGAAAGGAAAAGGAGAAAACTTTTAATGGGCAACTCTTTTCGAAAAAATAAATAATCTCTAAAAAACAACAACCAACCTCTCTTGAAGGTAAAATAAATTTGGATCCCTCATCTTCCCTAGCGAATTGAATGCATAATAAATTATTTCATTATGCAAATACAAATAAAAAATCGAATAAAAGGGTAAAGGATTGAGAAACAATTCCTGCACAGGGATGTGATGCAGACGAATCTATTGGGGTGTTGAATAGGCATGCTAGCAATAGAGCAATGTTTGTGATTTCTTGGAGTGACTCCACCAGGGTACTGAACAGGCATGTTGGTAGTAGAGCAATACCAAAGGCCCAATATAATCCCAAACATTTGATTATCCCATGCATTATTATTTAGATCCTGTATTGAAGTCATTAGTGTCATTTCTTAATTGGTGATTTGTTTCAAAGTAATCCAAATCAATGTAGTAAGGTCACTTCGATCAATAACAACGAGTTTATCATTGATATTATAGGGACTCACGAATCTGCGACAATGCTTCCATAAGGTAATACTTCATCTTGGATAAGTTCAATAAGAGACTCTGAGGTTCTACCAATATATCTTTTTGCTATTATAGTAGCTACAACAACCTCAAAAATTTTCCCCTTTTAAAATTTGAGAGACCCCCATACTATACTCTCTTTTTGTATTTTACCTCTTGGTATAGTAGGGTTTTCCTGTCTCTTTACCTATCTATATTTTCCTTTGAAATCATCAACATCTACCCTAAGAAACCAAAACCTTAAGTTTTCCTTCTGGTTATTTATCGCATTTAAAAATTGCAAATTGAATGTTAGCTACGTGACGTGTGACCTCTTTCTATGGTCATAGAGTCATATCCTATACCTATATAAAGATTTCATTGATTTTTAAAATTGTGATTACGGCTCCTATAAAGTAGGATACACTCTACATGACTAAAGTTGGACCCTCAACTCAAATTAATTGTGGTAGCCATTCCACCATTGGTTAATTCTTAACCTCTTGTCTATGTTTGACCTTGAACACTCTATAAGTCAACCCTTACAAGAAAATAAGGATTGGATTAGTTGGGGAACCCTAATTAGCAAAAATAACCTATATATTTGTAGCAAGATATTTGATTTTGGGCTTACTTCAAGGTTCATAGTGTGTGTACAAATGACTCGACTGAGTGATTCAAGAAGGGAAAAGGAGAAAACTTTTAATGGGAAACTCTTTTCGAAAAAATAAATAGTCTCTAAAAAAACAACAGGGAACCTCTCTTCCATGTAAAATAAATTGGGATCCCTCATCTTCCCTAGTTAATTTAACGTCTAATAAATTATTTCAATGTGCACATACAAATAAAAAATCGAATAAAAGGGTAAAGGATTGAGAAAGGATTCCCACATAGATATGTGATGTAGACAACTCTGTCAGGATACTAAATAAGCCTACTAAGAATAGAGCAATGTTCGTGACTTCTTGGAGTGACTCCATTAGGGTACTATAGAGGCATGTTGGTAGTGGAGCAATACCAACGACCCACTATAATCCCAAACATTTGATTATCCCATGAATTATTATTTATATCCCATATTGAAGTCATTAGTGTAATTTCTTAATTGGTGAGGTGTTTCAAAGTAATCTAAATCAAAGTAGTAAGGTCACATCGAATAATAACAACGGGTTTCTCATTAATATTATAGGGACTCGCAAGTCTGTGACAATGCTTCCATAAGGTAAGACTTCATCTTGGATAAAGTTTAAGAAGATACTCTGAGGTTCTACCAGTATATCACCAATTATTGTAGCAGCTACAACAACCTCAAAATTCTTCCCCTTTAAAATTTTAGAGACCCCATACTGAACTCTCTTTTCATATTTTACCTATTGGTATACTAGGCTTTTCCTCTCTCTTTACCTATCTAGATTTTCCTTTGAAATCATCAAAATCTACCCTAAGAAACCAAAACCTTAGGTCTTCCTCCCAGATATTTATCACATTTCAAAATTGAAAATTGAATGTTAACTACGTGACTTGTGACCTTTTACTATGGTCATAGAGTCATATCCTGTACCTATAAAAATATTTCATTGAATTTTCAAATTGTGATTATGTGACCTTTCTTTCATAATTCACATGCAGCCTCAATTTCAGTGCAAATTACAATGGTGACCCTCTCTAGATTTCCAGGTCTCATCATACTTACACTCTTCTTGTATGACCTTAGCTGCTTATGTGATTTTGTGACCTTCCCAGTGTTGGTCACATGTGATGATATTTCTGCACACTTATTCCTTGTGACATCCCCTTGGAAAGTCACATATCATCCTTGGCTTTGTGTTATCCCACCATGTGACATAGCTGGAGCTGGTCACATCCGACCATTTCCTTCATGTGACATAGCTCCTTAGGTCGGTTTTATGTGACCCCTTTTACAAAAACTCTCACGTCACGAGTCCATCTCACACGTGTGGGGAGGATCTATATATTACGTTCACCCCTAATTATTTCATCTGTCTCCTTGGCACCGACAATAGGACAAGTTCCCACTGACGATGACCGGCGACCCATGGCTAACTAACTCTTCTCATTCCCTTAGTAGTGATTATGTTTATTTAATTGAAAATTTTCCACTTCCATGACACCCTATCTCTATGAGTTCCTCCCACGGTGTCCCTTTCCTTCAAATCACCATGGAAAGGAAAATAGGCCCTCACTACCCTCGTTGCCCTCTATTTCCATCACATTACCTTATATATGGAACTCCAGTAGACTCTAGCTCTCATTTCCTTCTATCTCCTATCCACCCTCATCTCTTCCCACATAAATTGGAATCCCTGGACAGGACACTACGTTTTTACAATGCTAGTACTTGAGACACTTTCTCATTGATCGATCTGAAATAATTTAGCCCTTTAAATTATTATAAGATCTTGGCTCGTTGGATCACTTGATGGCCATACCTATGCCATATAAATTTTACTTTTATATTTTGACCGTCCATCACATTTATCCAAGCCCTGGTTGCTCATCATAGGTTCACAACCCTTACCAAGTCACTGGTTCACTTGTGACAAGTAACAATCTCTGCTAGTCCCTGTCAATTTTCATTCCTAGTATCAAATTAAGTCGCACAACTTGTTTCGTGAATTTTTGTAATCCATAAAGTGCATGATCACAAAGTTACATCTAATAAATATAGTGTCATTTGAAACCTATATTCCTTCAATGCAACCCCATGACCCGCTACATCCAATAGTCACATAGTCACAAAATCACAACATAGGAAGATAGTGTCCTATGAGACCTAGTCTTTGATCTGACTTTGCAACCCATATTTTCATGTGACTTGTGACTTCCCCTATTTTTCAATTTACTTAAGTTGCCACTCAGTCGCATAGTCATAGTTTCACATATGAGAGATTCAGTTCCTTTTGTGACCTACTCTCATTTGCGACTTTCCAACTTTTCATGTCCTTGCGAGAAAACCTATGCTTAAAATCTATGACAAGTCTTATTAGGCATATTTGTGACCTTGTGACTATCTCTATACTTTGTAACTAGGACCCATAGTAATAATATTATTTGGAGCTAGTGCTTATTTTTAATCATGTTAAGGTCTTCGTCTTGGGATCTCATTTTTGACATTACTAGTGACATAAATCTAGAATGCATCAGCGTCTCATCCTTCTACACCGAAATGGCACCGCCAATGGTCAAGGATTCTCTCAAAGGTGCAAGTAGGAATTATGTTAGACCATACAGAGATATTGAAGGAGTGGTGGATAACTCACCAATCCTACCAAATTGGCACCACTTGTAACATAAAAAATATTACAAAGTTGACGTGTGTGACATTTACTCAGAGTTTACCAACTAATATATCCCATAAGAATTTAGAATATTCCAGGGTATACATCAATATTAAAGGTCGCTGTTATACAAAGTAGCTTCACACCCAACAACGTTTCCTTGTGCCAAGACCATAGATGGGATATTGCAGCACATGAAAAAGAATCATTGGCCAATCAAGAGGCATGATGGAGAAGTTCCAATCTCTTTCAAAAATGTTGTCATTACAAATTATTATAAGCCTTTTGAGTAATAAGAAGCATTCAAGTCTAGGTGATTGTCAATTTCAATGAATCTACCAAGGATATACTAAATTCGTGGTCACAAGAACCCACCAAGTTTAGGGTTAGGGGAAACCAAACTTACAACACTGGAGGCCTTGGGAAAGTGTGACAACTAATGGAAACCATGATGAATAGGTTATATGGTAGAGTCAATATCAACACTTTCCTAGGTTTGTGGGCTCCTCTGATGTACATAGTGGCCACTAAAGTGACCATATTCAATTGGGAAATTATATTTTCATTTCCATTCAAGTAAAATATTCATTGATCTGAATATTCCATTCTCGTCATTAGAATATAAAAATGTGCTTGAGGTTGTACTCCAAAATAGCAAGTAAAAGCATGAATTTTATGTGTTTTTGCTTAAGATAGTTTCATGAACAAAAACTTAAAACATGAAACCAAAACACTAAATGGAAGCATGTATCTAATAATAATACAGTAGCCATTGATAAAGGAGTTCACCCCTCCTGGGCTACATCTCCTTGGATCGGCTCTAAAGGCATGAACCCTTCTCATTATGCTCAAAATTCTTCAGATAAAGTGTACACAAATGTGCTGACAAAAAGAGTGGCTTGTTTCCCCTTCAAGGAAACATTCTTATGCAAAGAATTCTCACTCTAAACATATGACAACCTCTAGGATTGCCAACACCTGAGCTCAATATGCCAATCTAGCAGTCACTTTCATCCATCAAAGTGCTTCACACTAGGCTCCAACATTCACCCAACATTCAACTATCAATGTCACTTTATGACTGCTTGTCAAGGGCTACTTTGGGTAGCAAACATGCTTCCCTCCACCAATCCAATGGCACCCCATCATCCATTGTGAAATCTGCTCCTAGGATAGCCTTTCATCAACCAAGATAAGCCTTCCAATTAGCTCCCATAGGCTAATCATGAAACTAATCCAAAACTGGTCAATGCTTGACCCAACAGAAGGAAAATTTGGTTGCAAACAAAGCCCAAGTCTCATGTACAATTGTTGTATGATAGTGACCTAGTTAGGGAATCATTGTGACCCATGTCAACCCTATAACATACCTTCATAATCCCTTTATTAGCCGTGTCCTCCTTCTATCACTCTACTATGCCTCCATGTTGATTATCAGGGCACTTATCATCCCTCAAAATACCCCATGCATGCCCTGAATTGAGGTATTAAGGCTTGTGGCCTACCCAAACTTCATCCTATGCATATGTCATGCATAAAACATAGGTGACCACCCTTAGTTCATGCCCCAAACAAGCTTATACTTGACTATTCCTCCTTGGCCCTGTTGTAGGATGAGACAACCCTTCAAACAACCATGAAAAGTCTACCAAACAACCCCTTCCTTCCTCATTGACGATGTCTTCTTTCCTATGGCTAGAAAAGAGATATTCCTTCTCCTCATTAAGCTTCTTCTCTCCTTTTGCGCTGCCCTTCTATTGCACACATGGATGTACCTAAATGAAACCATCTAACCTTGTATTTATATTATATACGATGGCTCCATCAAAACATATAGTAGGGCTTGAAAAGTTGTCATAAGGCCTCCATAATAGCTAGCTAACCTTACCTCTTCTTGTGCAAACCCATTCCTTAACTTAAAAAATTCATAACTCACTAAGGACAACTCGTATTTTGATGATTCTTGAAGCGTTGGATGCTACTCACTGTACTTTATCATCTCTATCCTTTGTATGTCCAAAATTCTCCATGGTTTTGAATCAAACAACAATGGGTGTGAAACCCCAACCTTGGGTTCCAAGCCCACAAGTGACTCTTGTGGTGCGCCAACCTCTAAACCTTGAACCCTAGGGATTGGAGTACCTCCCAAGCTACTCAAAAATCAACAAGTTTAATATATACAACTAAATGAATTAAAAAGTACTTTTGTGGATGTATGGATCATTTAAGAAAATGGATTCATCATTACAAACCAAAACACACACATATTAGTATATTATTTTAGTGAGAGTAGTTCTTGTATTTCTCATGGCCCTAGGAACAAAAATCATACATGTGCGGATAATTAAAGGAAATAAATTCAAATAAGGAAAGTGACACAAATAGAAGTACCATTTGTTGCAACTAAATAAGCCTCACACTTGACATGTATATATTTTCTTAATCATTGTTACATAAATATATCTTGTAAATAACTGTATAATATTATAATTTTTTATATTTGTACTTTAATATGATTCCCATAAATATTATAAAAAATAAAAAAACTAAGTAGAAACCTTAATGTATCCAACTTTTATATTTTTTATGTAGACCAAGTGAGGCATCCCAACTTACGATGGCCATGTGAGCAAGGACGTTGGTCCCCGAGGTTCTGGGTTCAACCTCCTTGGACCAATAATGTAATCATATGTAATATAATATAAACCTTAAAAAATATATATCTATATATATATATATATATAATCCACACAACTAATTACATCCATCATTTCTATTTATCAAATTACTTTACTTCACAAAATGTTTTGAAGTGTGTATTTTAATTTTCACATGAATATTATCGTAAACCATTTACAAGGTAAACTTTGACATTTCGAAAAAATCTTGTTGGCTATTTATATTTTTCAAAACTCATTTAGATAACATTTAGTTATCAAATCCTATTCTTATTATAATTTTTCAAAACTCATTTAAACAAGAGCCGCATGGAAGCTTTGCAGAACAATGGCATAGTAAGGGATGGGTTATGGCATAATAAGCCATGGAATTCTTCGGAATGACATTATTGATCTAATTAAAATATCCCATGTGTCTTATGTGGGGCAAGTTTGATTACGTTCTTCGTACTGAGTTGACGAGACTTCATCGATTACCTGTTATCGGTTGATCGTAATACAGATGTCAGATATACTACCATAAAAATTTAATATGATACCATCACTAGTATAATTCATTTGTTTTGGAAACCAAGAGACAAACCTTTCGGTAAACCTTTTACTCCATAAGGGCTTCTAAACCATCACATCCCATGTGTCTTCTTTACCTTAATTGTAATCTAGGGGATGGAATTTTAAGGGTGCAATTCATATTTTTTTCTTGATTAGAAAGAAACCATGTCAGTGGAATAAATCCATAGATATTCAAACCCTAAAATATGTTGCATTATAACTTGTATCGAGGGATGTCCAAGAGGCAATAGGAAACCGAGATTTGACAAGGAAATTAGGAAACTATTGTATGTCCCTTTCAATTCTAGGCTATCGGATGACAATCATTGATATTGATATGAAAAATTGTCATTTTCCTCCGTTAGGTGTAAACAATTCAACGAAATCATGATAATGATATGATATGGCCCCACCTCCCTCTATTAGATACAGATAACTCAAAAAAATTTACATTCAATCAACACTATCAAGAAAAAATAGTTGAAGTTAGTTACACTGGGAGAGGTAGAAATTATTAATACTAATAAAAATCCTCCTTTTCTTTTCTTGTATAGACCATTGCATGATGTAAGGAAAGAAAGGAGAAGAATACTTACAGATTACAAACCACAATTTATTATGATATGGCTGGATAAATATGTCATAATGTGGATTGTGTAGAAAAGATGTGGGAGATAAAGATGGTTCCTAAAAGCTTACTATTAAGAGATAAAGGCTAGTAGTACCCAAGAAAATTTTGCAGGTTGTTTCTAAGGGTTCAAAACCCAGAAAATTTAGTAGGATGTCACTACGGGTTCATGTGTAGATTAGATAAATCCTATAAAACAAATTCCTAAAAGTTAGAGGAGAGATCGAGGGAACTAATTGAAAAATTTGGCTCAAGGTTGGATGGAACATGGAGGCCTTTAACCTATTTCCGAAAGGATCTAGATAAATATAGGTTTCCTTAGTTGGTTATAAGATAGCAAGTAAGGAAAATGATTGTATATAGTGCCAATAAATTGATTCATGTATGAAAATTGAATGAAAGAAGTATGTTATAGACTAACTTTGTTGTTAACCTCATACTCACATAAACAGTGTATAAGTCTAAAGTATTCACAAAATAACAAAATTTTGAAACATGGAAAATATAATTCATACTTTTCTTTGATGTGCTCATCAAATTCTAGAATGAGTCTATTCCTAATACTTGGGAGTTTGTTGAGATCTAGTTGGTTGAGAGATTCTCTCCAACTAGTTAGCCTCCTAGATTAGTGTGTGGTTGAGATAGTCACTCAACCAAGAGATTGCATGTCCAAGATATGTTGAAAAAATTAATCTCAACCACAACAATTGCTAAACTGACAGCAACCATACTCAGCAACTCACATCAGATAATAAAGTCAAATGAGTATTTAATGCAGATTTGGTGAAATGTATGGAAGTTCCGAAAATCATTCATTTTGTACAAGTACCCATACTATGTCTCAATGTTTTGTTTTTTCATGCATTAATGTGTCAAAAATGTATGTTTTGATAGATACGAATCTAAAAGTATTTTTCACAATTTTAGAGGATGTAAGTTGGTCAAGAGGAAAAAATTGTGGAGCAAATTTTGGTGGGCCCGTGAAAACGAATAGTTACAGGTTTTAAGTGAGTTACTCCACAACTACTAGTGAATTTAAAATTGTAGTAAGAACATTATTTTACTAGGTGAAGGAGCCGTGGTCTCCATTTGAATGTATTAGTTGTGGAGCAGGTTTTGGTGGGCGCGAGAAAACGAATAGTTACAGGGTTTACAGTGAGTTACTCCACAACTACTAGTGAATATTTGGTGGGCCCGTGAAAACAAATAGTTACAGGGTTTACAGTGAGTTACTCCACAACTACTAGTGAATTTAAAATTGCAGTAAGAACTTTATTTTACTAGGTGAAGGAGCCATGGTCTCCATTTGAATGTATTTTATACATTAAAACGTGGTCTCCATTTGAATGTATTTCATATATTAAAATTATAAAATAAAGTTTTATTGTGTTGCTCCAAATTTTACTATGTTTTACAATGTTTTATGTGAGTTAAATATCCATGTTATTTTAGCTCCTGTCTAGTTGTGATTTGATCATGGCAACTGGAGATTTGACCTCCACAACTCATTTGTTGAGGGAGACTCCTCTCCTCTTCCAATTAATTTCTTTCACGTGGTATAAGAGCGGATTAAAACTTTTTTATTGTAAAGAAAAGTGTTTTTACTACCAGCAGTGAGAAAGTTTTTTTTACACTTAGAAATGGCGGCATCAAGAACAAGCTTGACTAATCCTCAGATACCTCAATTTAATGGAAAAAATTATGACTACTAGGCTATTACAATGAAGGCTCCATTTTCTTCTCATGATATTTGGAATTTGGTGGAGAATGGGTTCCAAAAACTAGCAGATGCAGCAACATTACACTCAGAGATGGCTGCATCAAGAACAAGCTTGACTAATCCTCAGATACCTCAATTTAATGGAAAAAATTATGACTACTAGGCTATTACAATGAAGGCTCCATTTTCTTCTCATGATATTTGGAATTTGGTGGAGAATGGGTTCCAAAAACCAGCAGATGCAGCAGCATACACTGCCTTGTCACAAACAGAAAATTATTTTTTAAGGGACAACCGGAAGAAGGATTCAAAAGCCATCTTCTACATTTTTCAAGAAGTTCATGAATGTATTTTGCTAAGGTTGCAGTAGCAAAAAATTCCAAGCAAGCATGTGACACCCTCCAGATAGCCCACCAAGGCATGGCAAAAGCGAAGACATCAAAACTACAAATGTTGAGGAGAGAATTTGAGAAAATTTGTATGAAAGAGTATGAGAATGTATACTCATTTTTTACACGTGTAATTTGACTAGTTACTCAAGTCATATATCATGGTGAGACAATTGAGGAAAGGAGAATATTTGAGAAAGTTTTGAGAAGTCTGCCAGCAAGGTTTGATGTCATTATTGTGGCCATAGAAGAGACAAAGGATCTCTCACAGTTTTCAATGGATGAAATTCATGCATCACTGATTTCTCATGAACATAGGCTGAATAGAGCAACGAACTCTTGATTGGAGCATGCCTTCAAGACACAAGTTTCATTTGGTCAAGGTAGAGCCAAAGGAAGATCACACGCTAGAGGAAGAGGATGAAGCCCACACAGAGGTGGAAGAGGTATCCCTTCAAATTCAAGTGGAAGGGGCAACAATCAAAATTCAAGTGAAGGCCCAAGCGAGAATCAAGCAGAAAGTCAAAGGTATGATAAATATTAAGTTAAATTTCATTATTGTAAGAGGTATGGTCATTATGCAAATGAATGTAGAAAGACGCAATGTGACATAAGTAACAAACAAAGTGCAAATTTCACAAAAGAAAATCAGAACCAAGATAACATGTTTTTAGCTTGTAATGCAGCACAAGAAAAACAAAGTGATGTATGGTTTCTAGATTTAAGGTGCAGCGACCACATGAGATTGAAAGCAAAGTATTTTCCAAATGATTATTGGGCTAAAGTTGTCTCTTCTTCAACATATATCATTAATAGGTGTCCAACCAAAAGTGTCACGAATGTGGTTGTTGAATGTGCATGGAGTGGAAGAAAGCATAGCGTCACTCACATGAGAGTGTTTGTATGTGTGACATATGCACATGTCCAGGATGAGTTAAGGAAGAAGTTGGACATCAAGGGGGAAAAATGCATATTTTTTGGATATAGTGATGAATCCAACACATATAAGCTCTATAATCCATCAACCAAGAAGTTCATAGTCAGCATAGATGTGTAATTCATAGAAGAGGAAGCATGGGATGGAAGTTCAGAGAAGACAAACAATGTGAAAACATGTATACCACATGAGGACAAAGAGGAATTAACTGCAACAAGTAATTCATCAACAATGACTCCTACTCCTATTTTAGCACAACAAAGTAGTCAACAAGTAACACCATTAACAAATAATAGGACAGTGTTGCACAATCAAGCATGTACTTATCCAAGCACATCATAAAGATCCACAAATTCAAAGTGAAACATCAAGTGAAATATCAAGCCCATCTTCCGCAAGCATAAGAAGACCAAAATTCAGAAGTTTAAATGAAATTTATGAGAAAGATGAAGCTGATAGTAGCACTGGTATGAATTTCTTGTTTGCATTGTTTTGTCATGTAGATAACCCAATCCAGTTTGAGAAGGTAGTCAAAGAACAAAAATGGGTGTTAATGGATGAAGAAATCAAAGTAATAGAAAAGAATGACATATGGGAGTTATTGGACCTTCCACAAGGAAAAGAGGTCATTGGAGTGAAGTGGGTCTATAAGACCAAGAGAAATGTTGAGGGGAAGATTGAAAGGCATAAAACATGGTTAGTTGTCAAAAGATACAAACAACATCATGGAAGAGATTATGCGGAGACATTTGCGTCAGTCATGAGGATGGAGATAGTGCATACAGTGGTGTCAATTTCCACGCATCATAAATGGAATGTGTATCAAATGTATGTAAAATCAACGTTCTTGAATGGAGTGCTGAAATAGGAAGTTTATGTTGCGCAAGCACATGGTCATGAGTTTGAATGCCAAGAAGACAAGGTGTACAGGTTGAGGAAAGCTCTTTATGGGTTGAAGCAATCAACCCATGCATGGTATAGCATAATAGATGCTTACATGATGGATAATGGTTTCGACAAATGTGACGGTGAGCCTACTCTCTAAATCAAAGAGAGTGAAGATAAGCTTCTTATTGTTGTTTTATATGTAGATGATTTGATTTTTATAGGCAATGATGATTTCCTCATCATTGATTTCAAATAAGTCATGAAAAGTGAGTTTGAAATGATTGACTTGGGGTTGTTAAGGTATTTTTTGGGCATAGAAGTGAAGAAAAAAAAAACAGTAATTTTATTTCCCAAGCAAAATATGTAGCAGACATTTGGAGAGGTTTAATATGCATAACAAAAAGCCCATACCAATTCTAACTATCATGGGGTTGAATTTGAGCAAAGAAGATTTCAGCAACAATGTTAATCCAACACTATACAAAAGTATGGTGGGAAGCTTGATGAATTTGACATCAACTAGGACTGATCTAATATGTGTAGTGAGTTTGTTCTCAAGGTTCATGGAGACACCCAAGGAGACAAAATGGAAAGAAACAAAAAGGATTCTAAGGTATGTCAATGGGACAAAGGAGTATGGTTTTTTTTTCACTGCTACAAATGATTTTAGGTTGGTTGGTTACATTGACAGTGATTGAGCAGGAAGTGTCGATGATAAACAAAGCATGTCAGGATATGTTTTTCATTTAGGTTCGGGAGCCATTTCATGGGCCTCCAAGAAGCATTCAGTAGTGTAATTGTCAACAATAGAAGCTAAATATGTCATCGCAATAGCAACAACGTGTCAAACAGTTCAGATGAGAATAATATTGAGGGATTTATACCAGAACCAAGAGGGAACAACAATTATTTTCTACGAAAACACTTCTGCAACTGCACTATCAAAGAATTATATTTTTCATAAGAGGACCAAGAACATTGATGCTAAATATCATTTTATTAGAGTTGATTAACAATGGTGAAATTGTGTTACAGCACTGCAGGTCATAGGAACAATTTACTGACATTTTCACAAAACCATTGACACTTGAAAATTTTGTTTATCTCAAAGACTGTTTTGGAATTTTCAATGATGGAAGTTTTGATTAAGAAGGAGTGTTGGAAAAATCAATCTCAACCACCGCAATTACTAAACTGATAACAACCGTACTTGCCAAGTACGCTTTTTCATGTTGCAGATTTTGTTAGCAGGCTGAAGTACAAAAGTTCTGAGCAGGAGTACAAGTTCTCCATTTCGTAGCACATGTCAGATAATTAAATTCAAATGAGTATTTAATATAGACTTCATGAAATGTATGGTCAAACATTTATTCTGCAACGTCTGCAACCTCTGCAAGTTCAGAAAATCATTCATTTTGTACAAGCACACATACTATGTATTAAATTTTTGTTCAGTCGTGCATTAATGTGTCAAAAATGTATGTTTTGATAAATATGAATATAAAATTATTTTGCATAATCGAGAGGATGTAATTCTCAAAGGTTAAGAGAAGAAAATTGTGGAGAAAATTTTGATGGGTCATGAAAACGAATAGTTACATGTTTTACTCGGTGAAGGAGCTACAGTCTCCATATGAATGTATTTCATGTATTAAAATTCTAAGATAAATTTTTATTGTGCTGCACTAATTTTTACTTTGTTTTCTGAGTTAAATATGTGTGTTTTTTTAGCTCTTGTCTAGTTGTGATTTGATCACCGCAACTAAAGATTTGACCCCTGCAACTGATTTGTCAAGGGAGACTCCTCTCATCTGCCCATTAGTTTCTGTCAAGATAAACTAGCTATCTCGAGACATATCTTGATGTATTTATATCGTATCATCAGGCATAAAATCCTTTTCCACCATGTTTATGTCTCTTAAATTATTTATTTACTTGAGCTTGAATTAATGCATGACAAGGAGTCACATGCTCCTTCGTTAATGTTTAGCTGGTCAATATAGAAATGCACATACCGTTGAAATGCACATAATGTTATGGAGAGCGAACAAGGGATCTTGGAGATTGGTAGAGGAGAGCCATAGATAAACTTTGGAGTTGCATAGAAGAATGTTCATAAAGAACCTTTAGTGGAAAATGTGTGCTTTAATATAGAGCATAATTGGATCATGGATGTGATTGGATAATGTGTGCTTTAATATAGAACATAATTGGATCATGGATGTGATTGGATAGTCACACCTTCATCGAATGAGGTGATTTCAAGAGATCTAATAATTTCATTTGTCCCCTGGTGATGATAGTGTGGCCACAATCCTCATTCTGGTTTTGGTGCATCTATCATACTTGTGATTATCAAGCACATACGAGAGAGAGGACCAGAGTGGTTGGTCTGTGTCATGCCTAAAAAAGAAATTTCATAAGTAGACTATTTCATATTTGAAGAGGTGACCTTCACCATGGAGATTGGTCGAAAGCGCACTGTGGAGGTATGGTGGATCGATAGCACTACATTCCCCATCATTGAATTATTAAACTACGGCATTTGAGTACATAGATATATAGAATGCTATAGTTATGTAACTGGAATATATACATTTAATAATAAATGTATATTATTAAAACTATGAAACTAAAAGAATGTGAAACATTATTATGACAAGCAGAAAATGTTTCTCAATGCGAATATGACAAAATTGTGAAAATAAATATGTGATCTTCAGCCATTGAAGGCCTTGGAGTTAAGAAACTACTCAGAAATAATATCATTACCAGATTCCTTTGATCATTTATCAAATTTCCAACATATGGAGTTGCCTCGCTGCAACGAGGATTCCAGATTCCTTTAGAAATTTAACTAAGCTTACCTATCTTAATTGAATGGTTCTAATATATTAACAATTTTCAACGAAACGCTTGGAAAATAAACCCTCATTAATAATACTATTTAACACCCTTGAATGCATAGATCTATACAATGATATAGCTATGAAACTGAAATATATACTTTTAGTAATGAATGTATATGATTAAACTTTGAAATTAAAAGAAATCACTTTTTGGAGATGGTGGAATTCCCAGATATTTTATGGTTTTGCTCGGTAATATTGTGGTTTCCAAAGTTCCAGATTGAATATAGCGCTTTTTTCCATACTGAAAAAGGTTCCAGATTTCGACACCCTTAATGAGTGTTCCAAAATCCATAGACAGGTTGAAGGATCGTGAACAGATTGCGGTTCATAATGCAAATATGACAAAATTGCAAAAATAAATTGGAGTTGAGAAACTGCTCAGAAATAATGTCATTGCCAGATTCCTTTGGTCATTTATAAAACATCCAACACATTAAGTTGCCAGGCTGCAGGAAGGAAATTGAGGAGGATTCCAAATTCCTTCATAAATTTAACTAAGCTTACACATATTGGTTTGAATGGTTGCAATAGATTAATTATTTGTTGCGAAAAGATTGCAAAAATAAGCACAATTGAGAACATAGATCTATACAATGTTATAGTTATGCAACTGAAATAAATACATTTAATAATAAATATACAATATATATAAAAATTACCAGGTTTTAGAATTAAGGAAGCATGAATCTGTAAGGAGTTAGTTAAAGCATACGAAGACCATCCAAACTAATGGAAAGAAGGCAAAAACTATAATGTAGAATATGAAATGACTTTTTTGAGCCAGTTGATAAACCAAGATAATTATGAAGAAAAACACATATAAAGATAAATGAACAAATAGAACACACTCATTTAGATCAAACCTCTTGTAAATCTCATATTAAATCAAACCATTAGCTACATTTTTATATAATAAACTTATTACTAGTAATATGACTATCAATCAACTCTCTAATCTGAAACAAATCTATTGACACTACCAATCTTCTAAAAGCTAATTTTGAGCACTCATCACCCTAATAATTTGTTGCCCTAATTTTGCACATAGAACACAAAATCTGCTGATTTATTTGTCAGAAATTACATGACATGATTAAGAATTATCCCCAACACTCTCCCTTAATTCCTAATGTGGTTTTACTATCTTATCTCGTAGTGAAAACTGAGCTTTTGCAACTTCTTTGGTGAAGATATCTGCTAGCTAATCTTGGGTATTTATGTGCTTCAATTCAATATCCTTCTTTTGCACCAAATCTTGAATGAATTTATATTTCATGTCAAAATGCTTTGTCTTGCTGTGGTGAAATAGATTCTTTGCTAACTTGATGGAACTTACATTATCACAATAAATCACTATAGGTTGAATTTGCATTTCTCCAATTTCTTCCAAAAAATTTCGAAGCCAAAGGGCTTGTGTAGGTGTTGAGGTAATTGCAACATACTTTGCTTCTGTGGATGAGAGGGAAACAATGCTTTGCTTTTTTGAGATCAAGGTAATCAAACCAGAACCAAAAGAGAAACAATTTCCATATGTGGACTTACCGTCATCAATACTACCTACCAAATCATTACTTTTTAGAACAATAGTAATGAATACCAAAATTTAGAGTGCCTTTCACGTACCTTAAAATCCTCTTGGCTTCCTTCATATGTATTTCAGATGGATTTTCCATATACGTTGAAACAATTGAAACTAAATATGTAATATCAAGTCTTGTGTGGGTTAGAAATATCAAGCTCCCCATGGTACCTCTGTAAGTGGTCTCATAAACTAAATCAGCACCATCATCTCTACATAACACAACTCCATGAGCACTTGGAGTAGGGGATGGATTACAATCAAATATATCAAATTTCCTTAGCATATCCTATGCATACTTTGTTTGACAAATGAAAATCTCATCCATACTTTGATAAACCTCCATTCCTACAAAATATTTCATGATGCCTAGATCTTTCATCTCAAATTCATTCATCATAGCAACTTTTAATTTATCATTCATCTTAGAACTACTACCCATATACAATAGATCATCAACATACAAACTTATGATTGTAATATCAATACCTTCTTGATTGTAGTAAAGGGTAGGATCACTCTTACTTCTCTGGAAGCCATTTTCCTAAAAGTATCCATCAATCCTAGAATACCACACTCTTGGTGCTTGCTTGAGACCATACAAAACCTTCTTCAGCTTGTAGACATTAGTCTCTTTTCCTTCCACTTCAAAACCTTTTGGCTACTCCACATATACTTCCTCTTCTAAGTACCCATTCAAGAAGGCACTTTTCACGTCCATATGATATATGCTCCACTTTTTCCGAGCTGCTAACGAAATCAACATTCTAATGGTCCCTTGTCTTGCTACTAGTGCAAATGTCTCTTCATAATCAATTTGATAATTCTATGTGAATCCTTTAGCAACTAATCTTGCTTTGTGTCTTTCAACACTCCCATCACTATTAAATTTAGTCTTGTAGACCCATTTGGTGCCAATCATTTTCTTGTCACGTGGAAGCTTTGTCAACTCCCAAGTTTCATTCCTTTGAATGGAATCCATCTCTTCTTGCATGGCTTGCATCCAAACCTCATTAGTACATGCATCTTCAAAACATGATGGTTCAAAATCAGCCTTGGCTAATAAAGCAAAATTGACTATCTCACCTCTTGTGCTTTCTTCACGTGCTTGATTTGCACTCCTCTGATAAATATCACTCACTCTTCTTACCTTCCTTGTATAACTTGCAGAAGAAGTTGGACTTGAACTTGATATTGAAGAAATTGATGAAGGGTTTCTTAGTGGAGTTAACCCACTAGTTACAGAAACATTAGTTGGTTGCTCATGATCAATATCAACAATTATATCATCATTCAAAATGGTTTTTTTTCTTCTCAACATGGCCTTTTTTATGACCATAAGCTCCCCCTTCATAAAAAATAACATCTCTTGAGACAATAAGCTTGTTCGTGAGAGGATTATACAATTTATAAGCCTTGCTTGTCTCACTATACCCAATAAAAATACATAACTAACTCTTTGCATTTAACTTTTTTCTATTCTAATCAGGTACATGCACATAAGTCAAATAACCAAAAACTTTGAAATGATTAACATTAGGCCTTTTTCCATACCAAGCTTCATAAGGAGTCATATTTTCGAGTGCAGTGATGGGGCTACGGTTGAGGATGTACACTGTTGTAGCAACCACATCTCCCCCATAAGAATTTCTCAATCCCTTAGTTTGTAACATGCACCTTGTCATTTCAACCACAGTACGATTATTCCTTTTATCTATGCCATTCATAACACAATAACTCCGGAAATATTTTGAGCATAATTCTCGTCCATGGCCAGTCTGCAAACATTTGATCTTACACCATTTCTCATTTTCTACAAGGGCTATGAACTTCCTGAATGTATCCAGGGCTTCACTTTTGGCCTTCAAAAATTATACCCAACAATTCCGTGAGTAATCATCAATAAAAGTGATGAAATATGACGACTTACCCAAACTCTTAGTCTGCATAGGACCACATATGTCTGAATGAACAAGATAAAATGGGTGATGAGACATCCATGCAGTGCCCTTTGGAAACTTTTGCCTTGCATGCTTTCCTTTAGCACATCCTTCACAAACCTCCTTATGCTCCTCTACCTTGGGCAAACCAAAAACTAATGCATGTGAGGTTAGAAAATTCAAATTGTGAAAATTCAAATGCCCATACATGAGATGCCATAACCGACTTGAATCCTGATAATCCATATTTGGAAGGTTGTTGTTATGTTCATCAAACCCCAAGGGAAACCTCCTATTTCTTGTCATAGGCATAACAGTGATCACCCTATTTCCCTTATTCTTATCATGGATAGTACATGTTTTATTTTCAAAGACTACTTTATAATTTTTCTCACATATCTGCCCAACGCTCAACAAATTATGCTTCAATTGTGGAGTATAATAAATGTCATGAATACTCTTTATACCTTCTTTTGTTTGGACCTCCATAGCTCCTTTGGTAGCAACCTCCAATGGTTTATCTGTTGGCATTATGAGACAAGTGTGGTCCTTGATGGCAAATCACACAGAGGACAGATCATAGTGCAACAGGTCAGCAACAAGGATTTGATGATCAGACTATAAGAATGAAGAGAAATTATATATACGCAGGTTCATCGTGACCAAGCCGCGTATACACGCGGGTTAGACGTTACAAAGGCGCATATGCGTATACACGCACTTTCATGCAAGGAAAAGCGCGTATATATTGGAGAACTTACTTTTGGTCCATGGTAATTAGTCCTTGGTATTTGAACCTATGGTTTTGGACCATAGTATCTCGTCAGATGTGTTGACCCCAAGTATTGGGTCCATGGTATTGGTTTATTATGGTTTTGGACCATGGTATTGAGCAAGACCTAAGACTATAAAAGGAGAAGAAGATCTTTAGGCAAGAGCATCCAAAAAGTCTTAAATATCTGAGGAAGGATGAGATCCAGTATGCAGGTTATGGGTTGATGATGCATTGCTTGATCTGAGCTAAGGAGGGATCTCACCGTTTGATGGAGAACAAGATCTAAGGAGAGACGAGGATCAAATGGTTTGAAATGAACTATCTTTATATGGTTGATTATGCTTATTCTATATCTGCATACTGGCGCAAGTAATGTTCTATAAATGTTATGAGTATGATTGAAGTCTGGTACAGCTGCAAATTTATAAGAAAATATTTTTAGATCTGTACGCGGGTTGGCCTTTGAAAAAGCGTGTATGTATGTGGGTTTGATTCATCGTAGTAGCGTATACATTTTGAAGTTTGATGTTTGAAGTTGCAGCTCGGTCTGATTGTTATTGCAGAGTTTTGTTGTCTTCTCTGTGTTTTGGAGACTGTGTTGTTGACAGGGTTTTAGTGTTTCAGTGATTCAGAGATTGATGATGTTAGTATTGATTGTTTTGTGCCTCAATGATATTTATGGGTCCAATATGAAAATTTGATGAAACGTGGCCTTCAGATTATAGTGTTGTGCTTCAGGAGTATCCAGTCTGAAAATGTATGAAATGTGGTCCCTGGAGGATAAAAGGAGATTGTAGGCCGACGCCTACGTACTAGTACATCAACTAGTACAAGAGCAAAGGGGGTAGTAGCTCCCTTCCTGTAGCAACTGGAGAATGAGTGAAGATTGGAGCATTCAGTAGGCATGCACCTACATACTAGTAAATGGATCAGCTAGTACAAGAGCTAAGGGGGTTGTAGCTCCCATCCAGGAGAGTCTGGAAAAAGAGAGAGGGTTGTAGCCCTCTGCAGGTAGAAGCTTGCGTACTGGTAAAGGACTACACCAGTACAAAATATTGTAAAATGAAGTATCTTATTGAAAGAAGATAGAGACGACTTGCAGCAGGTGGTTTTCACCCACATTGGGTTTCCACCTTATATCATGGTGTTCATGTGTGCTTCTTGTGTGTGATGATCTGTTCTGTTTTACTGCACCTGCTTACTGTTCATATGTTCTGATACACTAACTAAAGATCAACATTTAATGGATTAACTGAATCATAAGTATTTTGGATATACACTAGTTTCTTTAGACACAGTTGCGTATACACATGGGTTCCCTTGAATGAAGTGGCGTATATGTATCTAAGTATGGAAATGAAAAAGTTTTATTGATCTGATAATGCTGATTCACCCCCCCCCCCCCCTCTCAGTATTATTTCCAACATTATCATCATCAAGCTGGATCTTGAATTTGAAATTTCCATCCTTTGTTGAAAACAACTTTTCATTCCCTGTTATATGGTTAGAGCATCCAAAATCTAGTTACCAAACATCTTTACTAGTATTTTCACCTTTAGCATAAGATAAAAATAAGTGATCTTGAGGATACTCACTACTTTCTTGATCATAGTTAGAATTTTACTTTCTTTCAATCTGCATTCTCTTTCAAAGTAGCCATACTTATTACAATAGTAACATTGAACATTTCTCTTATCAAATCTACCTCTACCTCTTCCTCTGAAACTACCTCTTCCTCTTGAGCCACTTCTTCCTCTATCACTTGAAGAAATTTAGCTTTTCCATTTACCTTGACCTTGATTGCTTTTGGCCCTACTACTGCTTGCATCATCATTCTTTGTAATTTGTAATTTAGAGGAAAAAAATTTCTCTACACCTTCAAAAGTGTCCTTCAATCTTTTTTCATGAGACATCAAGGATCCAACCAATTGATCAAACTATAGTTTTGTCAAATCCTTGCTTTCTTTCATGATTATGGAAACATGATTCCATCTAGGTGTTAAATATATCAATACATTTTTAACTAAAACTTCATTACTTACAGTTTCTCCAAGCGTAGCCATTTTATTGACTACATCTTTGACTCTCACACAATAGTCACTAATACTTTCAGCGTCTTGCATCTTCAAATTCTCGAACTCTTGCTTCAATGTTTGAAGCTTGACTACCTTAACTTGCTCACTACCTTGGTAAGCTTCTTCTAGAGTCTACAAGGCATCTTTGGCAATTTTTTCTCTTGATATTCTTGGAAATAAGCTATTATCAAGAGCTATCTGAATGTGAAACAAAGCTTGAACATTCTTCTTCCTTTCTTCCTTTCTGGGTGTTCTTTCATTGGTTGTAAGGGAATTCCAATCAACTAGCTCTTCATAACCTAATTCAACAATCTCCCTCAAATATTTTCTAATAAAAAAGGTCAACATCTTAGTGCACTGATAATCATAATCATTCCCATCAAAGTCTGGAACGATCATCTGGTTATAATTCAACATGATTAACTTTGGCAAAATTCTAACAATAAAACTTTAACCCAAAACAATTTTACCTTCTCTGATACCACTTGTAGAATATGAAATGATTTCTTCAAGCCAGATGATAAACCAAGATAATTATGAAGAAAAAAATGAACAAATAAAACACACTCACTGCCTTAGCTCAAACTTCCTGTAAATCTCATATTAAATCAAACCATTAACTACATTCTTATATAATAAACTTATTACTAATATGATTATCAATCAACTGTCTAATCTAAAACAAATCTACTGACACTACCAATCTTTTGAAAGCTAACTTTGAGCGCTAACCACCCTAATAATTTGTTTCCCCAATTTTGCACATAGAACACAAAATCTGTTGACTTATTTGTCAACAATTACATGACATGATTAAGCATTATCCCCAACACATAATACATGCAAAACTAACATAGTTAATTGTAAGTTGAAATATGAATTTAATAATTTAGAGATCCGAAAAGCATTGAGATTGTTCCCTTTTCTGTGTCTTTCATTTGAAGAAACACTAGGATCGATAATCATCACTATTGCTTCCACTTCCCGGCAAATTTTGCCTTTGACCATTCAGAAATATTTGTAGGGTTTTAGAGTTGGCCTAATTAATTAACACTCAGGTGAAGATATGGGAGGCCAAAACATCCTTTCACATATTAACAAAGATCGTATAAAGAATTGTTTACATCTCATATTAATATAGCAAAACTGAACAAGAAATTGATGAGATTGCTAACTTGAGATGAAAATGTCACGGATTATGTGTAGTATCACCCTTCTTGACTATGTTGTTGCATTAAGTGGTATTTCAGTGGAAATTCTAATGGGGCTCGAGATGGAAAAGGCAAAGGCGTACGGTGCACATGAGAGGAAGGGCCAATTGGGAATTAAACACAAGAAGGTTATATCCATCACAATTGCAGTGAATATCTTGTGTAGGCACACTGTCCACTGAGCTCTCCAGGCATCATGCTTTATCGCTGCTCCAAACCACCAAGTTTAAGTTAAATTTCCATTCATATATGTAATGAGGAAATAATTTGTAGGTCGAACTATACAATCAAAGCTAGGTACAAGAGAGAAGACTTTCCTACCACATAAATGGCGATCCTGAGTGACGAAGAAATTTTGTTTTGTAAGAGTTTTAGTCTTCCACTTCATCTTTGGATTTCTCGATGCAGGGGGACATTCAAGCAATTTGGGTATCATATGCTCCTCACTCTTGGGCATTTCACATCCATCCTAATGTCCCATAAGATAAAATTTGATGGTGAAAAACTATTCACATTGATCAATTATGATATTATACATATACAAGAAGGGGTGTCTCAAGATAGCGAAAGTATCTTGGACACACAATCAGATGGTTGAGAGAATATCTCGACCACACACCAAACTAGGGACATATAGATATAACCACTCCTATAGAATACGAACAAACTCCTTTACATAGAAAGTCACAACTAAGGCAAGTAGGAATTACATAATGACTACTTGTCTCGATATCAATCTACAAAGTCTAGTTGTGGTCAAACATAACAAAAGAATATGTTAATGTCCATATAAAGGAGAAACCATCCACTGAAATGCATGGGTGCCAACTGCTGCAACCGTTAGTCTACTAGGATTCCCTACGCATACATGGTTCTTTCAACACTGCATACATGTACTTGTACCTATAAATCCCCCTCCATAATCATCATGGGTTTTATTGGATTACCCATAACCATGCTTTGGGTTTTATCAGATTACTCTCAACCATGCCAATGAGGGCTCTCAGCCATTAAGGCTCAACATAGCCATGAAGGCTCCACTCTACCACGAAGGCACTCAATTCAGCCACGAAGGCTCAACACAGCCACAAAGGCTCAACTCTGCCACCAAGGCACATCACAGACTTAACTTAACCAGGCCCAGGGTTTTCTCGGCTCACCCTCAACCATGCCAAGGGTTTTGTCGGGTGACCCTAAACCATGCCTACAGGAATCCCTGTCCACTTCACTCTCACATGTGGTTACAAACCAACACTATAAATACAAAGTGGGTTTAAGATTACCATGGAGTTTAGGTACAGGTGCCTTATCAAGCTTGTATTACACACTCCAATTCTTGGAGTTACCAGGTACATACTTTACAAAGACCACTACAAAACATCCTAGACTTGCTTACACTTAAGATGTGTTACTCATAATACAACATAATATTGATTTTGGTTTATATCAACATACAATCCTTTACTTTGTTTTTCCATCTACTATTGCATCAACCGACTTTTTCTAGAATCATACTTAGTGCTTTCATCTTAAACCTTTCTACCATCAATTATCAATTGCTAGAGTGATCAATTCTAACCAATTTCATTTAGATGTTGAGTCGATCAGGCCAACATGTTTCACTTGAAAAACTCAAAAAAAAAAAAATCATGAACACATACACTAGCATGCAACATTATGGAAAATTTTGGTTTCTTTTTGGATCTTCAAACGATTCCAATATGTAAGTTGAAAAAATAAAAATACTGCACCAGTCCACTGTCACTGCACTGGTAATCTTAACACATCCACATGGACGCAATGTATGTCAAGAAGAACAATAGGAATCAACTCAATTGGCAGAGAACATAAATGGAACTTTGAAGCTCACATCTCAAAACTACACCCTTTCACACCCTTGAATTTGTGGCTCTACAACGCCTCTACGCAGCATCTCAATATTCTTGTTGATCTTTCTTTCGAAGTGACTTCCAGCAAGAAATTTTCCACACTCTTGCAATCTAGGCACCTGAAACCCATGGATTCAAAGAATTCGAGCACATTATCATAGGGGATGATACACATTCTGACCCTGCACAATTTTAAACCCAAAAAAGAAAAACCGTTATACCACAAACACCATGTTTCTCTAGTTCTCCTCTAATTCGAGATAGAAAAAATGCTCCTTGAAAATGAAATCTCACTCTTCACAGGCTTTTGTAGATGGGCTTTTCCTCATCCTACAGATCGATCTCTTAACTAAAGTTCGCATCGCCCCCCTCGAGTATTTATAATCTCTCCAAATGTTATGTCCCGCTTGTCACTCTTCCTGAACTGAAACCTGTCTATGGCAACCCAAACTTCCTACTCGGTGACAAGCTCAAAATTGGAGGTATCCATGTATGCCTCTTCCCAGTAAGTCTCGCTTCCACAGTAAAACAAAAAGATTTATCTCGGCCTCGAAACGCCACAACATTTTCCATTATTCTGCCTTCAAACCAGAAAGCATTCTACATCAAATGTTTGATCCACTCTTCACTGCATAGGTCCACACACCAATGATCTTGGCCTTAAGGCTCTGCAAGCCTACTAACGGCTTCAGGTGATAACAATGTTCTGCTCAGACATTAGCGATCCATATCACCTTCTCACGATCTGCCAACTCACCACTGCAGCAGTCTACCAAGATCAGCCAACTCACCACTATAGAGATCTACCAACAATCTACTAGGATCCACAACTCAACTGTAGCGGTGTGGGTTTCAGGTATCGGATCCACAAAAATCCACTTATCTCCATGCCTTGCCTTTAGATCTGGGTTGTTCAACAAGCCCTCATCACTATGACAGACAACAATCTCCAGTCTGTCATTTACCAATGCCTCTTTACAACTCTAATTTTCGTTGCAATCACAACGCCCGACAATATATCCACCAAAAAACCTTTGTACTTTGAACGCAGCTCCTTTATGGCAAAGGAATTGATTCTCACATGAAGATATCCGATGGACAAACAAAAAGCTAAAACAATACAAATGCATTCTCTTATTTCCCTTGGGCCACTAGGGGTCACGGCCCACGCCCAAATGGGCTATTCCAAGATAAAATTGGATAGTGTAAAACTATTCACATTGATTAATTATGATATTACATATATACAAAAAGTGGTGTTTCAAGATAGAGAAACTATTTTGGACACACAATCAATTGGATGAGAGAATATCTCAACCACACACCAAATTAAGGAGATATAGATATAACCACACACCAAATTAAGGAGATATAGATATAACCACTCTTATAGAATAGGAACAGACTCCTTTACATAGAATGTCACAATTGAGACAAGCAAGAATTATATTTTCCAACACCATAGCCAGTGATTTGTTCTACCTGGCAAAAAAAAATCATGATCTAACCTGCGGTAACACATTTCGTAAGATGGAGATTGGGCAGGCGAGAGGCCTATCGATTCAAATTCAACAACAAGAGGGACTGGCATGACGCAATTTCAGTTAAAAACATAACATGTAACATTTTAAGATGGAAATTGAAATGCTTGGAATTCCACAAGCCACTTAACACAACCCCAGCCATAAATAAGCTCTAAGACAAACCATATTCTCAAGACATTAAATCTTCGCCATTGATGTAATACGTCAACCATTCTACCTCCACCTGAGATTGAAATATAATGGCCTATTAGTGAATTACTCTCTTCTTCTTTTTTTTATGTTATATACGTTATGTGTGATATTTCTTTGTAACTAGCAAATCTATTATCTGTAGATATTGGAATTTCAGAATACTTTAGTTAGTTGAGCTCTATACAAATGTTTAATTGCATCCATAAAACATAATGCATTATTGATTATGAAGTCACAAGTGAAACCTTGCGTGTAGGGTATTAAACATGTTGAAATAATATTGTTTGGCAGAGAGGAGGACCTTTTCCCGGATAAAATACATAACATAGCAAGTAAAGCCTTTTAGAGAATAATAATTTCTTTCGCTCAGACAGACATTTTACTTTGAGGCCATAGAATTTCTAATGTGAAACAAAGAATACAATTTATTTATTTCCATTTTACAAATGGGAGTGTTACTCATTTTTATTTCCATTTTAGAAATAGGAGTGTTACTTATTTGATGAACAGGAAAACATTGTACAAACCGGGTGCTAATTAAAATTGTATTCCTGACGACATATGGAAAGCCAAAAGAAAAAACCCCGGTCGTAATTACAATCATCTTCCCCGTCGTCCACGCCTTGGAAAGGCAACAAAAATGATTCTAGCTGTAATTAAATTGCCTTCCCCGTCGTTCACGCCTCGCACAGCCAATACAAACCGATACTGTTATAATTAATTGGAAAAATTAAACTGCACAAAATATGAAACAACTTGTTCGACAAGGCGTCCATAATAATTTATGAAACCACTTGCTGGACAAGGCGTCCATAATAATTTAAGAATTGGAACCTCAAGCATTACCAAATGAATATGAAATATCCTTGCGAGAAGGGCGTGGAGCTCCTGCTCTGTCCTGCAATGGCGTTGAAGGCGAAAACATTTATCAGTTGTGTGTTGATTATCGTCACTGTATGGACATGTCTGCACCTCTTAGGTGCTGAGGATTTTAATTATTATTATTTGGGTGATTGTTCGACTAACTAATATAGATACGGTAGCGATTTCCAGCATAATCTAAACCATGTTTTTAAATCATTGGTGGCGAACGTTTCTATGAGTGGATTCAACACCAGTGTTGAGGGGCAAAACAACAATAGTGTTGTTTATGGGCTTGCCCAATGCAGGGTGGGGATATAAATGCCTCAGACTGCAAATAATGTGAATCGGAGGTGGCAACATTTGTTGTTGAAGTATGTCCAAACAACACCTCTGGATTCGTTTGGCTAAACGAGTATTTCTTAAGTTACGACGATCATAACTTTTACAACAATTATTGTGAAGGTGAGTTCAAGGATGTTGTTTGCAACCCCTAGAAACGCTATGCTCTAGCGCAGTTTGGAAATATTACTGAGCAAGTGCTCTCAAATACCATCGAAAAAGCTGTGCAGAGTCCTCAACTTTTTGCTACAGTTAAAGTCGACACCGTTTATTCGGATTCAAGGGAAATGTACAGCTTGGCCGAGTGTTGGAGAAATCTGTCCCCAACAAACTGCCGCTCCTGCTTATCTATAGGTCGGTCAAAGATATCCGGTCCAGGTCGATTGAATAATTCCAATCACACCAGATGTGCAACTGGACCTACTGGAGCACGCTACAGAAGTCACCATTGCGGTATGGGTTACAAGATTTACAACTTTTTCAATACTTTCGTCTTTCCGCCGCAGCTGCCGCTACAAGAAGAGAGTACTCTAGCATCCGGTATGTAATGATGAGAATGGATATTGTGGTTTTGTTTATTCCGTGTAATAAAAATTTAATAAAATATTTCAGTTTAATACAATTTCGTTGGGAAAATAATGGACGAAATTCACGTAACTTTTGGATAAAAATGAGGTTGGAATATTTGGAAATCTGGAATTTTTGGCACGTTAAGAGTTTGATGGTGTCTAAACCACTTCCACTCTTAAAAAAAAGTGATTTAAACAAAATTGATTTTCAGAACAAATTGTGACCTTGGTAGATAACACAAAATATTTTGTTTTGCTGCACTACAATGTACTTCTTTCACCATATTTTACAATGATTAGCGACCTACTAGTTTTAACCAGAGATTTCCTTCCGTGAAATAAACATAGCTAATTTACGAAGCTTTATGTGCAAAACTGTAGGAGAGAAGAGATCTAAGGTGCTTCACACAGCTATAGACGGAGTAGGCGCTACGGCTGGATTAATTGCATCCATAGGCCTTTTCATGTGGATTCGACGGAAAGGTTGGAGACGGATTCCGTAACCAGAGGTTTCGAAATTCATAAGTAAATCAGTGTGGGCCTTATTAGCAGGTATCTTATGAACTTCTTCCCTATTGATTTACTAGACGCCATGTAATTCTTTTTGCAGGTGAGCAAAGAGAGATCAGCTTAGCGCTTCCAGAGGTGAATCCGGAACTCACTTGCTTCCAGAGGTGAATCCGGAACTCACTTTCTTAGAGGCTACTTCCAACTCTAGCCCCGAGAAGAAATTGGGAGACAACTCTAGCCCCGAGAAGAAATTGGGAGACAACTCTAGCCCCGAGAAGAAATTGGGAGAGGGAGGCTTTAGGTTTGTCTTTAAAGTGAGTGTTAGGTTAGAAATAGAAATTGGGAGAGGGAGGCTTTAGGTTTGTCTTTAAAGTAATTACTGTGACATGTGGAGTTGGTTAAATTTAGAGAGTCAGTTATGTTAACTGAGTGATTGAGTGTTGAGTCGAGTTAAGTGGTAGACATATGGTTGTATATGGATGCATGTCAAAGCTAATAGCGAGTTAGAAAGGATAAGTACCCTTCACCAAGTTCACTGTAATCATTATGTTTTAGGTGATCAATTGAAGAGCAAGAATTCATGTTTTACGTGTGAATTCATACTTTGTCTCCATTGCCTTTCCAACAAATTAGTATCAGAGCCACGTTAAGAATCACAACCTTGCCGTGTTTCGGAAGCACCTTCAGCATTTGTAGCGCATTGTCATGAAAGGTGTTACCAGAATAAATATGTATGTTACCAGAATAAATATTAAACAATACAGCATGTTAGTGTGAACAATTTGTTAACGTTTCAGAGGAGTCATAGGGAGACGAAGTCTACAGCCGCAGCTTGCAGAGCCTCACTATGTGGACGATAAGTAAAAGATAATGTTGAATGTGTTTTTAGTTGCCGCACAGCTTTTAATCCAATCAAAAGGATCCGTGATCAAGAGTTTCTGTCAAAGATATAGCCACCACCTGCAGATACACCATATGGAGAAGTTGTGAAATGATCACAACGTCGTTGTCATGAGCGGTCCACAGACAACCGGTGCTGGTTGAGGTTTTTGAAATCGGTGTTTTGAAGAAAGAACCGTGAGCTTGGAAAAGTCAGCTTAACAAAAATTTTAAAATATAGTCTCATGTAATCAGGAAATAAACTATAAAACAGAGTAATGATCGTAGTCACAGGTCATAAAGCTTGACTGAAGCATATGAAGAAAATGAATCGAAAAAAAGAGGCAGAGATTGTTGCCATGGTCAGACATGTCAGGTCACAGCCGAGGGACAGAGACGTCTAGAAGACAAAGAAGAGAGAGTGATTGGTGTAGCTTTGATGTGCTACCACTTCTTGTGTTTACAGGTGAATATTTTGATCATCGGGTTATCAAGATGCTAACTTTTCTTAGAGCTAAAGAGTTAATTGACCATGAATCTAATAACCCATATGATGTAGTATGTGATGTTTTAGCATTGAATTTTATAAAATATGTATTGAATGAGAAGTGTTTGTGCAAGGTAGCAAAGGCTACAACTTCCAAGAAAGTATGGAAGATCTTGGAAGTAGAGTTTGGCACAAAGGAGAGTGACATGCAATATCATGTTATGTCATAAGAAAAGAAGTGAGTCTACATAAGTATATGAGCAAGACTCTAAGAGGAAAACAGAGCTTGGAGAATCTCACTCAAAAGTGGATGATAGTTGTAAGACCATAAAATTGAAACTCATTATGAAAGCATGCATATGGATGAAGAAGATGCTGCAAAGATTATAGAGAGTGAAGTTGAAGCCTCTGTGTGTGAAATAGAGCAAGAGCATATAAATGCTCAAGGAATCCATTGTAATATGAATGACACATATGATGATGAATCCCACTGTGATGAGAGGCATGTGGATGATGGCTGCAAAGTTATATGTGAATTCATGAGTCTAGCCCCAACTGATGGATTTGGTGAAGTTGAAATTGTCAATGAAATTGACAATGACCACATGCATGCTCGGATACCCCATCATAGTGTGGATGAACATTATGTTGATGATATGTGTGGTTTCCTTTTTCAAACAAGGATTGATTATGGCAATATGGTAAGCACCATGTTTGATGAAGCGTTGAAGGATGAAGTTGCCACTGTAGCAGCAAGATATGAAGCAGTATATCATCTAGCAATAATTGATGATTAAGAACATGATAAAGCGATTGAAATTTTTTTGATGAGAATATCCACTAACAACATAACATTGGAAGACAACTTCCATGCAGTTGAAAAGAAGATGTAGACCAGGAAGCCCTCACTGAAGAGAGTCATATTAAATATGTTTTTAACATTGTTTAGGAAAAAAGTAGCAGTACTTATGATGAAAGTGAAAAGAATAATATGAAAGGCAAAGATGAATGCATTGAAACCATTTTTGAAGATGCAATGTTATGGCAACAATCCATGGTTGAACGAATGTTTGAAGAGGCACGTGTAGAACAAAAGATCCAATTGGTTTTTAGAACAAGTTCAAAACAAGTCAAAGAAAAATTGCAGCCACAACAAGTGAATAAAGCCTATAGCAATAAAGTTCAATAGAGAATGAAGCAATTTCCAGGTTATAGAATGTAGAAGCAGAGAAAAAGAAAATGCAAAATTGTAAAATTCTTGAGTCATTGTAAGCCTAACTCAGATCTAGACCAGCATGCATGTTTGTGTAATAGTTGAGTCATATTGAGTCATACGGTCATGATTAAGGGGGAGTGTTAAAAATAGTAATTACTCCTGCATGTGGAGTTGGCTAAACTTAGAGAGTAATGAGTGTTGAGTCAAATCAAGTTAAGTGATAGACGTATGGTTGCATGTGGATGCATGTGAAGGCGAGTAGCTAGTTAGAAAATGATAAATACCCTTCACCAAGTTCATTGTAATCATCATATTTTGTGTGATCAATAGAACAGCATCAACTCGTGTTTTATGTGTAAATTCATGCTTTGTCTCCTTTACCTTTCCAACCTATTAAATCATTGCTTTCCATTGATTTAGAGATTTATGTAAAACAATCGCTCAACATATAACGGAGAATATAAATAATTAAAAGACGGTTTAAAGTAAGCGTTAAATAATTGCTCTCAATTGAAATAGAGCCAGCAATAACTCCAAGTCATAATGCAAAATGTAAAGAATTTAAATCTGATTGATGTACAGGGTGTTCTCACTGATGACAAAAAGATTGCAGTTGAACGCCTCAAAATAGGTTCAAGGCATGGAGACGCTGAATTCTTGAATGAAGCAAATGTCATTAGTCGTGTTCAACACAGAAATCTAGTGAAATTGCTTGGTTGCTGCGTTGAAAGCTCAAAGGCTACTGGTTTACGAATACCGAATACCTCCAGAACATTAGTCTAGACAGAATTATATTGGGTTGCTTCTAGCTCTCTAACTGCTTAATGGCTGAATGGTTTGTGTATGCAGCTTCTTAATGTTTTACTTCTCGATCTGCATTGCTTGCAGATAGAACAAAGAGCCATTTACCTAAATGGAGGGAGAGGTATGAGATCATAGTTGGCCTACCCTCACGAGCAATGTGAAATTCGAATCATCCACGGAGATATTAAAGCGACAAATATTTTACTCGATAAGCCAAACTCTTTGCAGAAGATCAGAGCCACGTTAGCACCAGAGTTGTAGGAACTTTGTAAAAATTATCTATCCAGTTCAAACTTTTGATATTCCCTGTTAATTTAATAGATTATAGCATGTGCTTCTAAAAGGTTTATATCATTTTAAGATATGGAGAGATCACTGTAAATGACATTATGCAGAGGCTACATGGCGCATGAGTACGCCTTACGCGGGCAGCGTACAGAGAAAGCAGATGTATTCAGCTTTGGAGTTCTTCTACCCGAGATTGTCAGCGGACAAAATTGTAGGCATTTGGTGGTACACTCCGAGTTTCTCATCGAAAGAGTATGGCTCATATATATAGATTTCACCATATCTTCCAAGTGTGGCTGGAGCGCATTTACTTTCCAGGATTTCATTACATTACTTTATAGGTTGATGATAGGATTTCATTACATTACTTTTTAGATGTTGATTATAGAAATTTAGAATTGCATTACATTCCTTTATATCCGTTGAATATATGACAACATCATTATAAGTGTGACACAGTAAAGCGCGTCAAACTGTGTAGTTCAACACATTCGGGCGGAAACGGGGGATTATGCAGTGATACGAACACAACGTACATATAATATGTTCTTGCAGCGTACGATATTTCTATACATCTGTATATACATTCAAATATATATTTTTATAATTTTATGATGAGTATAGATTTATCTTAAATATTGATTTAATATGATTTTAGAGATATAATTTTTTTAAGTGTAAATTTATTTATTACTGTAAACGTTTTGTAGTTTTTTTTAGTTTTTGTCTAAATTATTATTTTGGTGAATATAAAAAAATTTCAGTTCAATTTTGAAGGACGAACAAAGTTAATGAGTCTCATTTTCTACATGGTTAAAGTGTATTCACTGAGTTAAATAAAATTATTTAAAAATAAATAAAAAAAATTAAGAAAATGTAAAATTAATAAAGACTAAATTATTTTTAAATGATTAAAATTTTTATTATTAAGTTTTTATGAAGAATAATTTTATTATTTAAGTGATTTTTAATAAATCTATTTTTTTTAAATATCATTATATATCTATTTTTATTAATTCTCCTTATATTATCGAATAAGTATATTATGTACATTTTCATAAATTTTATTGATAAGTGATTGAGTTAAATTCATGGATATTATTGAATATGTATATTGTGTATATTTTTATGAATTTTATTGATAAGTGATTTTATTTTAACGAGCATTATACATCAATTTGTTTTTTAGTTTATATATATATATATAATATTATATCACACTATACATTAATATAATATTATATATATATATATATATATATATATATATATATATTATTAGTATTTTAGTATATACTTGTATTTGAGATAAATTAATAATAATAATATAATCATTTTTAAAACTAAGAAGAAACATTATATTGGTAATTTTTTCACATCCAAATAATTTTCCAAAAAAAATAAATTAATAATTTTCCTATTCTTTTTTATAAGTTAATATGTGATATTCATCATAATTTTTGGCTTTAAGGCTTAAAAATTCTATAATAATGGTATATTATTAATATGGTACAATATTTGAACTGTTTCAATAACTAAAGAGTGGATATTCTGAGACAAATCACCTACATATTATATTCAATATCAAATGTATACTTAAATAAATTTAAAATGAAAGTTTAAATGAAAATTACCATTATATTGAAAAATATATATATTTTTTAATACTTCATTGTTAAAAAAAATATTACTATTTATAAAAAAAAAAATTGTTATATAAAAAATAAAAATAAATAAATTTAAAATTATATATATATATATATATATATATATATATATATATAGATATAAACAAAAGAAATAATGTAATAGATAAGGAAAGTAACTAATTTTAACATTTATTTGAATTACATTTTTATTTCAATTTTCAAATTTAACCAAAAAATTTAGTTTTTTTAAGTTATTTTTATAGGAAATTGTTGTTCTTATGCTTCTGTATAATGAATTCAAAGATTTTAACGAAAACTAATAATATTATGTCAAATTATTAAATATGTATTATTGTTTCTATAAATAATTAATATGAATCATTGATATTTTTACCTTGTTCACTATTATTGATATACATTATGCTTTAATATAAGTTTATTTATGATAATAATGAGAAAGAAAGAGAGATTAATCCAATGTATTTATGAAGTGTGAAGTTCAATTTTTAATGTTATATGTCATTAAAAATTCATGAAAGTATTGTTGTGTATAGAATGTTATTCTCCCTCAACATGCTCCTCCTAAATTAATGATTGCTGCTTGTTTGAGCAACAAATTTCATGCCCTCTGCTCATATCAAGTATTCTCTTTATTGTAGTAATGACAAGGGAGGAAAGATTAATTATTTCCTAATTTAAATATATTTATAAATATGAAGTTCAATTCTTAGTGTTGCATGCCACAAGTCACTAAAAAATCATGAAAATGGTGTTCTGTGTGCCAGGATGTTTTTTCTTAATGGCATTACATTATGCGCTGTTCATTGCTTGATCAACAAATTTGATGCCCTCCATTCATAACAAACAAATAAGAATCTTGTGTCAATGTACTCATTCATATATATATATAACCTAATTTTTATAAATGGAAATATTATAAATAGTTTAACAATAACATTTCTATTATTTTAATAATCATGGTTGATTATCATACCATTTGTGTTTTTTTCAAAAACATTTATAGAAATTTTGTTTATACTAAAAGCTAACATTTAAAAAATAACACATTTAAAAAAAAAATTAGAAAATCAAAAAATTTAAAAGAACATTAAGATATAAATATAGCATGGAAATATACTCATCTAATATTAACATTATTTATTCTAATAGTTACCCTATAATGTTGTGTTACTTTTACTATATAAACTTTGACCTTTAAAACTATTTCCATGTCTTATTAACTTGGAAACTTCAATCTTAATAAATGCAAAAGGATTTTAGGTAGAACAATATATTTGGATTATAAGAATTTATTAAAATCATTTCATTTCCTTTCTAAAAATATAGTAATAATAAAAAATAAATAATCCAAAGACACTGTCTTTGTTGGATAAGTTTAAAATAAAGAATTTTTGGAATATTTTTGGGAAAGCGAGCTTTAAGCTACACAAGGGTAAATACATAGTCAACATGAAATAATATCCTCTCCCATTCTCCCCAGTGAAGCGCGTTTCTACGATGAGATGGAGATTTTTTTTCTTTCTCTTTATTGTTTTTTATTAAAGATTATTTAATATATATTTTGTATTAATTTTGTATATGTAAGTTTGATTTTAATAATGTAACATGATTGTTTAGTTATCTCTCAAATTTTAATAGAGATAATAGAATTATTCTCAAATAAAGAATGATTATGTATTTTTTTCCAAAGCTCTATCATGATAATGATGTATTTAATCACTGTAATAATTTTAAAATCATATTTTTTTAAACACATGAAAATCATCATGTATTTTTTTTCCAAAGCCTTATCACGGTAATGATTTATCTAATCACTGTAATAATTTCAAAATCATGTTCTCTTAAAACACATGAAATTAAAATTGTTCTATTTAAATATGAGTATGTAAATGAATAATTTCTATAATATATAATTTATTATTTTTTGCAAATAGAAAAAAATAAATAACTTTTTTAGACTTTGGTCACACTTCACCATAAGCAAACTAAAAATAATATTATATATGTATATTCATAGTCAATTATGGATACAAAAAAGAAAAATTCAAACATAAGTTTAAACACGTGGGTAGGATTTCAATCATTGCATTAGATTATGATTATTATAAAATTTGTTCCAGATAAAGCTTATTCATATAATTGCAAAGTGCCCATGAGCAAGGGTCATAGAACCTAGTTGATTATCTGATAATGTATTCGAGTTTATGCTTTAACTTCATTGTATTATCAACTTACGTAAGACTAGGTGGAGGCATTACTAATACTCCCGGTACGTGAGTCTCTAATACGTACTTGTTTTTAATTTTCTTTACTTAAATTCTCGTCCCATCAAAGTTGGGATGATCTATTTCTCTATCCTCCATTATGGTCGAAAATGACCTTGTTATCCTCACCAAGTGCCATGCAACATGATGCACTTGCCCAATTCAATGCACCAGTGCTTGGGACTTGCAGTGATGGCAGTGAAGCCTGGATGGACCGTCGATTTGGAAACGAAGAATTGGACAGTGGGAAAGAAATATATTCGGTTAAGGTGTTTTCAACCCAGCTCCGACAAACAATCCTCATTCCACCTGCCCCTCTGGTTTGTTTCCGTACTCTACAAAATCTGTTCTGGATTAAACTCTACAGGTTTCATTTTCTGGTCTCAACCTAAAGGTTTTTTTTCTTAGTAGCTAACACTTTATCACGCACCACCCAGGTTGTCTATATTTTTTTCACCGGAAGTTACATAGATTCTCATTTGGAAACTTGACTAGGATCCTTCGTTCGGGTTGACGAGGTCTTCTCTCATCACAATTTACGTTTCATCTTCCTCCACAAAAGTTAGCAACATTATGGCCCTATCAGGTAACAACTCTGCAATTTGTTGTAGTTCTTTCGACTATGGTATTTTGCAGTTCATTTTCTCTTGATTGATTGTTTATGTGCTCTCTTTGTAGGAAAACGTTACGGGGCTCACGGCTCAACGATTGTTGTAAGGAAATTATGGCGATGCGGCCTTTCCTTAATTTCGAGGACAACCCAAGTCTTTTATGGCTTTTACTTCCTTAAGTTTAAATTGCAAGTTAATTGTTGAAAGGATTCCCACCAAGAAGATTTAAGGGTTTGAGACTATGTTGTTCTCCTGAGCATCCACACTCGGCTTTGGTTAAGTTATGTGTTTTATTGAGATTTGTAAAAACATAAATAGTTACATTTTAGATTACCCTGAGTATTTGAGGGTTTCCCCCTATCTTGTTTAATGTCATGGAAGTTGTTACCTATGTAAGCCCCCACGTTTCTTATCTTAATACACCTATTGGCTGATAAAAGGTGTCCTTTAAAACTCCTAATTATCCCACATTAATTATCAACCTGGGCAAGTCCTCTTATTTCAAGAGTGTACACAGTATGTGGCTACTATTAATTCAGAAAGTAATGTTTCCTAGATTGTAGTATAGATATTTAAATACAAGAGTAAACAGATGTATCTAATAAAATTCAATTGCAATCATTAAAGAGAATATAACGTCTAAACTTCAAGACTCAATCTTCTGCCGAAATCATAATCAGTCCTTACTCAAGCAATTCGACTAGCAATGGCATCAGCTGAGAGTACAGTAGCAATAACTCATCTCTTCTTAACTGATTTAATCTAAATCAAACCCATTCTCCAGTAAATAATCTAAACAACAATGATATCAATCTGAGAGTCCAACAATGATAGTTAATACTCTTTACAAATCAAGTGGAATATTTATCTAAGTAACTCAATCTGAAATGAAAGTGAACTGAATCAACGACAATACTGTAAGTCATATAAAGCAGAGATATTTTGTCAACACAGGAAAACAATAAACAATGAAGGAGATAAAATCACAGAAAGCAAGAATACTATCAAACCATCACACTTGCGAGAATTGGAAATGTATGACACAAAGAAATCAGTTAAGTCCACCAGAGGTTGGGTCCTTAGCCGCCAATGAAAATTGCTAAATTACTTCAGATAACGCAAGGGAACAACAACTTCACTTATGTATTAATCATCAAATGTAAGTAGCATTACAATATAACCGTGTTCTCTCAACAACGAGAGTCTGTAATTAAAATTACAAATTCAATAATAACAGAGCTTCCCCCTTTCTTCTTACAATCATCTCCTTTTATAATCAGAAAGGGTAAAAGATAAATGGTAAATGCGATCCCTCAGGATCTCCCAGTCCTGAGGGATTCACAACCGATTTCCAACTTCAAATATCCTTTCATTTCTTGCGCTGATCCCCCTGATTCGTCTTTAGCCTTGTCCGTAACCGCCACATTCATTTCTTTGCTTGTTGATTTTTGCTGTTCCTTCGTTAGGGAAAAACAATTGTCCCTTTTGTTGTTTTCCTACATAAAGAAGGGTAATAATTAGCTAAATTGTAACTGCAGATAATTTCTTCATTTCTTACCATAATTCTTCAATATATTACCACATTAGGATATAGAAAAGATAAGAATAAAGGAAAATGATGATGAGATTAACAGTAACTACATACCCATTTCGTGACTCAACATACTCTCTTGCTTACCCTGTTTCATGTCCTCATGAAAATCAAGTAATTCGTATGCAGAGCAGTTAAAAAATAAGTTGGAGAAGGAATGTCATAAAGTGGTCTAAAACCATGGTTCTTGGCCAAGAGTTCAAAGATGGGCCCTATTTGTCCTTCAGGCCATTCATATATAGCCCGATAACCTTCAGCAGGATACCAAATGATAGGGCTACAGAACCGACATCCTAGCCAATAAGGACCTTCTCTCAAAATGAGATTGCTATAAGTGACAAAACAGTCTATAGCTAGCTTAAAATTTTTATAGTTAAATGGCTCTCTATTATGTACATTACTAGTGGAAACTGTCCACCTGAGCTTGGCTGTAGCCAAGGAGCTTTCCTGAATGGAGAGGAAGTATTCTACTCCTTTCTATACAATCTCTTTCTAAATAGGCCCCAAAATTTTGATTACCCCTTCCCTTGTCATCAGACTCTTATGATTGGTCAGCATTTGCAAAGGGTGTTTGGGTTCACTTCTAACCCAAATATCTAATCCATGCGCTTGTCTTTGGAACGCGTTATGAGCCTTGAACCATTTCAGTTAAATGACAGCAAATGAGATGAAGGCTTGGAATTGAACTTCCCCCACAAAAGGGTTGGGGTTCTTTTCCACCTCTTCCTCTAATACAAAATTATGTAGGTAAAATTCACAAAGAAACCTTTGCACTTTTTCCCCATGTTGTTTGCAACAATTTATAAAATACTCAATTATTTTTAACTCGATGGGTTTTCCAGCCCTCACGGCTTTAATTTTTAACAACAAGTATTGTTCTAACAAAAATAAGGCATAATTCTTGGTATGAGATCTCCATGCTAAGACATCAGTGTATAATGAGCAGATAGTGTCCATTTGACTCATGACCTTCTCTAATCTGAGCTTCATTTTCTCAATTTTCTCTTCTGCTTTTCGGTATTTGTCGAAGGTCTCGCTCTCTAATGTATTCATGTCCCGAAGCTGCCTCTGTAATTCTTGGTATTTTTGCTGGGAGACAGTTTCTTGTTCAAGCCATTCTACGGCAAGCCGAACCTGTGCTAAATCTTCTTGAAGATTCAATATATTGGGGTCGTTGCTCGACATGATATCTTTAGCTTGAATGGTTGTCTGAGTACTCCTACTATGAGAAGGAATGCCTACTGTCTGTGTTCCTTTATTATGGGAGGTCCAAACCTCCGTCTAGGTAGCCATGCTATAGGAGGATATCACCTCCATCTGAATGGCTAAGTTATAAGAGGGTACAGCCTCTATCTGGATAGCTACTTCTGCAAGAATTGCATGTTGTTCCTTAACAGGTTGAGTGAGTATGGGCTCAGTTTGAGTCCCTTTAGCTCTTCTTTCATATAATTCAGTTTGAACTGTTGCATTTACTGTCTCCGAAGTTTTGTCTGGAACCTTCCCGCTGATAATTCTTTTATCTTTCGTCTGAGCCTTTTTACCATTTTCTGAAGCCTCTACTATTCCTTCCTAACCTTTTTAATTTTGGCTCTATACTTTTTTGGAGGAGCAACTGTTCTGTTAATAGTTTCTGCTCCTAACGAGCTCGATTGCTCATCTTGGCTCTGTTATAAAAGAACCGTGTCCCTGGATTGGTAGTTTTCTTCCTGGTTTATTTATACTTATTTTGTTTGGCCTATATTCTCCGTGTTTAGGCCTACCTGGCTGGGTTCTCCTAGAGGCATGTCACCAGGTTGGTTCACCTCTTCTTGAATGGCCTCTGCACCTATTTCCACTTCACGGCTTGCATTTTCTGATAAAATTTTGTCATGGCCAGAGTTCTCCAGAGATTGAGTTGCTCCCAAATTAAAATTAAGCGGGCTTTCAGGTTGTATGAAATCATTCATATTGGCCAGGATCTGGGCCAATTCGATATCGTGCAATAAATCTCCTGGGGGACTTGTATTTGGTGTTGAGGGGAGTCCTAATTCATTTCTTTGCTCATCCCCAGAATGCCCTGTTTCTTCCTCATGGTCTGATTCAGGGTCATCCCATCCTTCTAACTACAAGTATTGCTCACTTCCTGGGCTGGATAGTTCTATGGGCTAGCTGATACTGCCCTAGGGATTTTTGGCCGCTCCTAAGTTTGTCCTCAGCCTAGTGGAATGTCTGTGCTTTTGGGGAATGTTCACTGCAAGGGTAGTCCTCTTCCTTTTCGGAATAGGATTAGGTGCAGGCAGAGCCAAACCTCCTTCGAGAGCAAATATTAGTTCCTCCTAGCTTGATTGTTGTTGGGTGAGGTTGTAGCTAACTATCAGCCTAATCAAACAGTGGTGGCTTACTACGATCTCCATATGTTGGGACTGTCTTAGCCTCTCGGCAATGTCATGGAGTAAAAAGTTCAATAATGCAGGTAAATTTAGAGAGCATTTTTGTTTCAGAACTGCTAAGAGTTTGAGTTGACGTGGCCTTACCACGTATTTAAGCCCATTGCATGTGATGTAATTCTGGACGATCCTTGCTAACTCTCCCCATGGTTCTCCAAACGAAGATGGCTGCATGCCTTTGCCTTTTTTGATCAGCTCCCGTCCTTCGTCCTGAAAGGCTTCGATGGCATCATGCAACTTCAATCGTTTGTTAGCCCATATGGGTCCTTCGGTTGGCAACCCAGATACTTCTGCTATGACAGTGTTTGATACTGTGATTTGTTTGCCCCTTACCATGGATTGTCCATTCTGTAAATTTCGTAGGAATTCAATGGCAATTTCTTTGTTGGGTGGCTGAAATCGTGTAAAGTATGCTATCCACCCAGCTCGGGCTAAAATTTATGTGGCTACATCAGAAACAGCTAGTATTAGCAGCTCCCTGTGCACTATTCTTCCTCCCATACTGCTTGTATTCTACAAATGGTTAGTGTAGTAGAGATAGCACAGCAATAAACAAAGCTGAGTGATGGAACAACAAGTTGTTATAATGGTTATATCAGATGATACTTTACAAGCATAAATATCGTTATCTAGACTTGTTATTATTCCACATGCTCCGTGATCATGGAATGTCGTATTTCCCTACAAAATCAAATAAAGAGCTGACACACATGCATAAGTACAATGGAGGTTTCTCCTCACCCCCCTTTGAAATAATAGGTCTCCTTTGACTGAACAAGTGAAGGGATAACGTGTTGGCAGTGAAGTACAGGGGTGATGAAAGTGGCAAGGTACGCATATTAATGAAAGGATCACAAAAGATATCGGAGTGCTGAAATCAATTCATATAATGAGAATTATCAATAAGTGACGAGATGCCATGAGGTGATTTGAAAAGGAAAAAGGACAACTAACGCAGGAAAAATACTTTACCGTCATTATTCCACTTAAAACTATTATGATTGATTTTTAAAACGATATCTCATGCATAAAGGTTCAAAGTTAATTAGGAACATAATATCTTTGTAGTAAATATAAAAAGATAAGAAAAGGGAATTGTAATAACTATTGATGTCGAAAATACGACTTCAATACCATCAGCAAAGCTTTTTTTTCCTGCAGGCGTCTACAACCTCGACAAAGTTTCTTTCTAACCCTTTGGAACCATGGTCCTCTATGTATAATTGGGGAAGTGCATTATGATATCAGAGTAGAGACTAATGTGCTGGCTTGGTAACTAGATGGACACATTGCCATTCACTGGGAAGGAGAGAAAGGTGGGCAGGCCAACTCGTAGTGAGACCTCCTATTCCAAAGAATTTTATTTCTTAATGCATTCATTGGATCATATCCCTGGTGTGGTCACCATAGTGGGAATGCCACTTCAATACTTCCTTATGATCATGGTAGGTTGGCTCGTGATGAGACCCCCTATCCTCCATTTGTAGAAATCATAGAATTGTTAGTCAACATATGTATATGTTTCTATTTCTTTTTTTTCTTTTTTTACAACACTTCCTATTTATATATAGAGGGTGGATCAACACTCCTTAGGAGTAGGGATGGTGGAAGAAATCTGAACATATAAATAGAAAAAAAGTATGCCCTTAACCTTATTTGATGATAATAAACAGAGAGAATTATAAGAGTTAGAGGGGAACCAACATGGTACAAATAATCAGTCAATTCGATTTATAGTGGAAATGAGGATAGTGAAGTGATAGAGATGGTTGTGTCCTTTCTTTTTCGATCAATACAAAGCAATCTTGTTAAAGATGATAATATGCAATATATTTGCTTGTTTCAATAAACTTCAGATTTGTATCCTTACAGGTATATTTGTACACTTGTGCCATAAAGAGTGAGCAAAGGAAAGAAAGGGTGTTCTCAAACAAATATTCACAAAGTGCTATTTCCTAAAGGAAACAAAAAAAGAAAACCTCACACAAAAAGTGTTGTTCCTTATAGGGAACAACAAGGAAAGACACGCAAAAAGGTGTTGTTCCTTAGAGGGAATAACAACTGTTCCCTGTAGGGAACAACAAAGAAAATACATACAAAAATTGATGTTCCTTATAGGGAACAACAGTTGTTCCCTGTAGGGAACAACAAGGGAAATACACACCAAAAAATTGTTGTTCCCTGCGGGGAATAGCGAAGAAAATACACACAAAAATTGTTGTTCCTTATAGGAAACAGTAGATGTTCCCTGTAGGGAACAACAAAACAAAATGCACGCTGAAATTGCTATTCCTTAGAGGGAACAACTGTTGTCTCTTAAAGGGAACGACAATTGTCCCTTGTAGAGAACAGCAAGAAAAAAATTGCACACGGAAATTGTTGTACCTTAGAGGGAACAACGATTATTCCTTAGAAGGAACAACAAGAAGAAAAAAAAATTACACACCGAAATTGCTGTTCCTTAGAGGGAACAACGGCTGTTCCTTAGAGTGAACAACAACTCTTCCTTAGAGGGAACAACAGTTGTTCCTTATCAAGAACAGCAAAAAGAAAAAAAATGCACATGAAATTGCTGTTCCTTAGAGGGAACAATGGTTGTTCCTTAGAGGGAATAGCAAACAACAAGAAGAAGAAAAAATTGCACGTGAAAACTTTTGTTCCTTAGAGGGAATAGTGGTTGTTTCTTAGAGGGAACAGTAATTGTTCCTTAGAGGGAATAGAAAAAAGCAAGAAGAAGAAAAAAATACACAGAAAATTGATGTTCCTTAGAGGGAACAGTGGCTGTTCCTTAGAGGGAACAATAGCTATTCCTTAGAGGGAATAGAAAATAGCAAGAAGAAGAAAAAATTGCACCGGAAATTGTTGTTCCTTAGATGGAATAGAGGTTGTTCCTTAGAGGGAACAACAACTATTCCTTAGAGGGAAAAAAAAAAAAAGAAAAATAGAAAAAAAGAAAACTTATATACAATTTGTTATACAAGCAAATTCAATCAAACAAAAATTGAAATTTATGTACAAATTTCAAAAACAAATAAATTCTTCACTGGACCGATGTTGTGGACGGGTTTCCCTCCTCAGCAAGAACTTGTATAGTGGAATCTTCCCATAACTGTTGGTAAAAGGACTCCTTGGTAAGCGGTTTGTGATAGAGGCGTACTCGATGTCCATTCACTTTAAAAGAGTAGTTAGACCCATCAATGGTGGCTAATGTGAGGGTGCCATTATCATGCACCTCTTGTATCTCATAGGGGCCTAACCATATGTTCTAGAGTTTTCCCGGGAAATATTGGAAGCTAGAATCATACAAAAGTGCCCAATCACCTTCATGGAAGATCTTCTTCTTGATAAGGGCATCATGCCATTTCGCTCTTTGTTGTTGGATCAGTGCAGTATGCTGAAGAGCTGATAGTTGGATTTCATCCAATTCATTGATTTGATGTAGCCTATTAATCTGTGCTTCATTTAAGTCCAAGCCTACTTCCTGAGCTATCCTCAATGTCTAAATTTCAAATTCAATTGGGAAGATAGGTTCTTTGCCAAACACTAGCTGATATGGGGAATATCCCGTGGTATTTCTCCATGTTGTGTGGTATGCCCACAGGGCTTCTGGCAATCGGGTAGCCCAGTCACGTCTATGTGATGCGACTATCTTTGTGAGTATTGCCTTGATTATTTTATTGGTGCTTTCTACATATCCATTTACCTGCAGGTGGTATGGAGTTGTGATTCTATGCATGATATGATGAATTTTTAATGTCGCAACAATCTTATGGCCTACAAATTGTGGTCCTTCTTCCATGATTATTTCTCTAGGTAAGCCATACAACATGAAAAGTTGGAAAAGGAAGTGGATTACTGAGTCCTCAGTTTCCCTTGGTAATGCTTCTGCCTCCACCCATTTAGTCACATATTCTTTTGCGACTAGTATATATGTCTTTTGATTAGATGATGGGTTTATTGGACCAATGAAATCTAATGCCCGTCGTTCAAAAGGTTCAATGACTAACTGCGGATGCAGGGGCATCTCATCAGACTACCCAAGGCATCCCATTCTTTGGAAACTATCGCTTGCCTGGACAAACTTCTTGGTGTCCTTAAACATGGTGGGCCAATAATAGCCCATCTGTAAGACTTTGTGACCAGTCCTGTGGTCTGCAAAATGTCCACCGCAAAGCCCATCGTGGCAAGCTTTCAGGATATCGAAGATTTTGTCTTCCCTGACACATCTTCAAATATGCATATCGGCTCCTATATGAAATAAATATCCTCCGATCCAGGAGAACTAAGTGCTATGCTATACTATTTGTTTTCTTTCACTAGGCGTCAGGTGCTTGGGTAATTTTCCCACTGCTAGGTAGTTTGCAACATCCGCGTACCATGGTGTTTTCACGGTTACAGCAAATAAGTGCTCATCAGGGAACTGGTCTTCTACTGCTGCCGAGTTGTCTGTCTTTGGCATACGTGAAAGGAAGTCTGCTACTGGATTTTCCTTTCTTGGTCAATATTTGATTGTTATGTCGAATTCCTGCAAAAGGATCAGCCATCTTGTCACTCTTCCATTTGTAACAGGTTTATTAGCTAGATATTTAATAGCAGAGTGATCAGTATACAAAACCACATGGTATCCTATTATATAATTTCTGAATTTATTAATAGCACAGGTTACAACCAGAAATTCCTTTTCGATCACAATGTAATTCAACTCAACCGGAGATAGATTTTTGCTAACGTAGTATATCGCATAAGGTTTCTTATCTTCCTCTTGGATAAAAACTGCTCCAATGGCCATATCTGAAGCATCAAATGAAATCTAGAAAGGCAAATCCTAGTTTGGGCCCCGTAATACTGGGGCTGTTGATACTAGCCGTTTTAAATCTTCGAAAGCAGTGCCAAATTTTCAGTCCATATGAAATCGATATTTCCTGTTAATGCATATAATGGTGCAGAAATTTGAGAGAAATTCTTTATAAATCTTCTATAATATCCAGAAAATCCCAAGAAACTACGTACCTCAGTTTGTGTGGAGGGGGTAGGTATTAAGAGAATTATCTGAATTTTTGCTAGATCTACCTGAATTCCAGCTGTTGAGATGTAGTGACCCAGGATGAGGCCCTCGGTCATCATCATGTGGCATTTTTCATGGCTTAAATAGAGCCTGGTAGCAATGCATCTTTGCAGAACTTTCTTTAGCATTTGTAATGCTAGCTCGAAGTCATCCTGGTAGGGTATAAATTCATCCATGTATACCTCAAGCCCCTCGTTTATCAAGTATGAAAAAATGTTGAGTATAGCCCTCTGGAATGTGGCAGGTGCGTTGCACAGTCCGAAAGGTAAGACCCTGTAAGCAAATGTCCCCCAAGGGCAAGTAAATGTAGTCTTATCCTAGTATTCAGGGGCAATTTGAATTTGATTGTAGCCACTGAAGCCATCTATTAAAGAAAAGAATTTTTTTCATGCCAATGTGTCCAAGACCTGGTCAATGAATGGAAGGGGAAAATTATCTTTTTGGGTTGCTTTATTAATCTCTCTATAATCAACACATATATGCCACTTTCCATTGTTTTTAGGCACCAAAACTAACGGAGAAACCCATTTTCTATCAGATATAGGATAGATGAAATTTACATCTAACAATTTTTGTAGTTCATCTTTAAAAATATCTTTAAGGTGAGAGTTTAACCTTTGTTGAGGTTGTCGAATGAGCCGCGCATCTTTCTTTGTATAGATGTGGTGCATGCATAATTGAGGATAGATCGCTTTCATGTCTGGGTAATCCCATGTGAAAGCCTCTTTATATTTTCTCAGAAGTTGAACAAGCCTTTGCTCCTGGTCATTAGTCAGGTTTTTGTTGATATTTAGGACTTTCCCTGGCTTAATTTCTATGGTTTTGCTATTATAAATAGAAGTTGTTGGTATTGACTAGTCATTAATATCTTTTAAGGGATCTTATTCAATTTCGTTATCCAGGGTTGCTTCGATCATGTGACATTTTAGATTGGATATGACATCTAGTTGGTTAATTTAAGTGTTAATGATGCCATCTTCTATTTCATCCTTAAATTCAAGAGCATCTTCTATAGTTAGCGATGATCGAATGTTTTCAATTAAATATGATACAAGTTATTTTCTAGTTTTAATTATTGTTAAACTTGGCTGAGCTAGAGGATATAAAGCTAAATTCTTTACATTACTTCCTATTGCTATAGTCATGCTGCGCGTTTGACAGCTTATGTAAGCATCTGCGGTTGCTAGCTAAGGTCTTCCTAGAATTAGGGGATGTCCTTCTAGCCAGTTTCTAGGATTGACGATCAAAAAATATGTTGGGTATTTCCAAGAATCTACAGACACCATTACATCTTGTAATGTGCTTTCTAGTTTGACTACTGATCAGTCAGTCAGTTCCAGCAAGGTCGTGGTTGGATCCAAGGATGCAATGCAAAGTTTTTGACAGGTTGTTGTTGTGAGAACATTGATGGTTGCTCTTGGGTCAACTAATGCATTAGGGAAGGAGCATCCATTTATTTGTACCATGACTGGGTCCACATATTTTATCGGTGTTTCTCTGCCTGATAATAAATCAGACAAAGTTCCCACTAAATGGACAGTTAGAGTTTTTTTTATTTTCCTCTTCGGTTTTTTCGTACACAATTCCTTAATAGTTTTTGCATAAATTGGAATGTCCTGAATAGCCTGGAGGAGAGTTATTTTTACACACAAATTTTTTAATTCTCCCAGAAGATCAAAATCAGGATATTCGATTGAGTGGGGTATAATTAATCTTTCTGGGAATGGTGGAGAAGAGGTGATAGTTTGATCGTGAGTTTTCTGTTTAATAGTATTCTACACTTGTGGTGCTTGTTCTACAGGTAACATATCTTCTAATTGTATATTTTTACCCCCCTCTGACTTAATTATCCATGCAGACCTTAATTTAAGCTCATTACACTCCCTCAACTTAGTTTATGGCTGGTTTGTAGGCCTTTGCCAGCTTGGCTGTCAATTCTCGTTGTGTGAAGTGGAGGGTGGTGATTGAGATGGATATGCATTATTCTGCCAGAATGGTGGGAAGTAAGAGGAATTTGGCCAATTGTTGTTTTGATTTGATTAGTTGGACCAAGGTGGCATAGAGAATGGTTGTTGTGACCAATTAGGAAAAGGTGGCTGGTTCTGCTACATAGCTCTTGGGTATTGTTCTGAATTGTATTGTGAGGGTCGATAGAAAGAAGATGGGTGAGTAAGCATACTTGTTTGTCGTGCTTGCCATTGGTGACACTGATTTAGCAGGTAGACTAGTTTTGTTTCTTCTTCTGCCTCCTTATAGACTACTTTTAAACTTGGGAGTGATGGGTAGCTTTCTATGGCATGATCATTAGTACATATGGCACAGGTTTATACCATATCCAGTGGGCATTCTTTATGACTATGCTTTTTCCTGCATCTAGGACAAAATATCACCAAGTTTTATTCTGCTTCAGCCTGCTTCTGCTTGGCTTGCATGATGTCTAATTGCATCGTCAAAGTTCCCAAGATATCTATTTTGAAATCCTCCAGTAGGTTGTTGATTTATGCACGATTAATGCTCCCGCCAGAGATTTTGATGTCCCTAGTGGTCATGTCGCGTTCTGTTGGTTTCAATCTTGTACTGCCTCTTGAGGACCTGATACACAAATTAATAATGTTAACATAGTCTTCTTGATATATATCACCTTTACCCATAATATTTAATGTCTCTATCCATTGGTCTTTCATTCCTTTAATCAAAGTAGTTTTTAGCACATTATCAGGCAAGGGCAACGTTGCATAAGGAGACTGCTGGAGATTATATTGAGAACGTTCCACATATTCTTCCAACGTTTCACTAGGTCTTGCTACCATTTGAAATATTTCGTCTTTCAATTCCCTAGATCTGCAATAGTCTTGATATTTTTTAAGGAAATCGGTTTTCCTTTGATCCCAATCATTTATTGTGCCCCCACCTAGTCCCATAAACCAACGCAGGGCTGCTACTTTTAATGTAAGGGGAAAGAGAGTTAATTTCTGGGGGTCGGTGGTATAATCATAACCCTGAAATAATACATCAAATTCAAACAGAAATGCATCTGCATCCTCTGATGTGAGTCCATGAAAGGTGGGAATATTTTCTAGAGGGATAGCTTTCATGGGTGCGTTGATAACTGTGTCAACGATGGGATACTGTAATGTAGAGGTCTGGGGTGCTTGTAGGTTGTTGGCCATTTGATCAAATATATGTCAGTACCCTTCCAGGATCTCTAGAGAGTTATTCCTAGGCTGATTAGAAGGGGTGGGAATGATCTTAACAACACTCCCTTGGTCTGGGATATGGAGTGTTCCTTGCTCAATTACTCCCTTACGGGATCTTGGTTCCTCTGTTTCGCCTGTTTCTCATCCTCCTTCATGAATATTACAAGAATTCCCTTCTTATGAGGGACTTGGGCAAAAAATTTTAATATCTTGAAAACTTTGCTCAGTTCCTTCTATTTTACTATGGACCTCATCATAGGCTACATATGGTGAGCCTCTGGCCCGAAGGAAGATAGTAGGTTGTCTGAAAATGACTGTTCGAGGACCTACTGATGGCTGAGATTCAGCTTTCTTTAAGATGTCGTCTATGAAAGTTGATCGTCCAAGGGTCACCGTTCCTTTAAATGTTTCAGGTTTGGGTAGTGGAATTGGATTGTTTTCAGGTCTTTTCTTCTTAATCATTCATGCAGACAATTCAAATGTTTATCTCTACCCTAAGTTCCTAACAACTTTGCTAGAAAGTGGGCGGGGAGCAGGCACTTTACTTGCTCCGTATGCAGGTTCTTACCTTCTGTTTATAATACCCAATTCTTTCTCACCAAACAAGCATCAAATACCTACTCTAGTTTTCTATAATTGTGCTGAAAAGTGGGCGGAGGAGCAAGCACTTTACTTGCTTGTCACATAGGTTCTTACCTTTCATTTTCAATATCCAATTCTTCCTCAACAACAATTATCATATGTACATCACTCTTTGTAAATGGCCACACTCTCCCCAGTAACATCGCCAAAATGTTGGTTGATAAAAGGTGTCTTTTAAAACTCCTAATTATCCCACATTAATTATCAACCCATGCAAGTCCTCTTATTTCAAGAGTGTACACAATATGTGGCTACTATTAATTCAGAGAGTAATGTTTCCTAGATTGCAGTATAGATCTTTAAATACAAGATTAAACGGATGCATCTAATAAACTCGAGTTGCAATCATTAAAGGGAATATAACATCTAAATTTGAAGACTCAATCTTCTACCGAAATCATAATCAATCCTTACTCAAGCAATTCAACTAGCAATGGCAACAGCTGAGAGTACAGTAGCAATAACTCATCTCTTCTTAATTGATTTAATATAAATCAAACCCAATCTACAGTAAATAATATAAACACCAATGATATCAATATGAGAGTTCAACATCAATCTGAAATGAAAGTGAACTAAATCAACGACAATACTGTAAGTCATATAAAGCAGAGATATTCTGTCAACACATGAAAACAATAAACAATGAAGGAGATAAAATCACAGAAAGCAAGAATACTATCAAACCATCACACTTGCGAGAATTGGAAATGTATGACACAAAGAAAGCAGTTAAATCCACCAGAGGTCGGGCCCTTAGCCGCCAGCGAACACTGCTAAGTTACTTCAGATAACGCAAGGGAACAACAACTTCACTTATGTATTAATCATCAAATGTAAGTAGCATTACAATATAACCGTGTTCTCTCAACAATGAGAGTTTGTAATTAAAATTACAAATTCAATAATAACAGAGCTTCCCCCTTTCTTCTTACAATCGTCTCCTTTTATAATCAGAAAGGGTAAAAGATAAATGGTAAATGCGATCCCTCAGGATCTCCCAATCCTGCGGAATTCATAACCGATTTCCAACTTCAGACATCCTTTCCTTTCTTGCGCTGATCCCCCTGATTTGTCTTTAGCCTTGTCCGCAACCACCGCGTTCCTTTATTTTCTTGTTGATTTTTGTTGTTCCTTCGTTAGGGACAACAATTATCCATTTTGTTGTTTTCCTACATAAAGAAGGGTAATAATCAGCTAAATCATAACTGTAGATAATTCCTTCATTTATTACCATAATTCCTCAATATATTACCGCATTAGGATATAGAGAAGATAAGAAGAAAAGAAAAGGATGATGAGATTAATAGTAACTACATACCCATTTCGTGACTCAACAACACCCTGTCAGGGTTTCGAGTCCATCAGAATGTATTTTAAATTACTTGTTGGCTAGAACATTTGCATTACGTTAATGCCACAGAGTCTTGATTTATTTAGATAGGTTGTGCCTTTTTCTTATAAATATATATACTTGTACAATGTATGGCCTTTAGCACAGAATGATTATCTTCATTTGCATTCAGTTAATTAGGAATGAACGACTTATGGGTTTCAATCTAAATTACTTGTAGTAGCCCATTATTCATTTGAGTTTTTTTCTTTATAAGAACCTTACGTGATATGTGGCCTTTACTTATTTTAACTATCTTGGCCCCTTGGTTAATGGCAATAGTCACCCATGCTAAAAAATTGATTTATGCACTTATATAGGTTATTACAGTCAAGATTGTTCCTTAAGCAGGAATGACTAGCTTTATGGAACTAACTTGCCTCTAACCCTACGGGAACTGAGTATGCTTAAACCCCAACTTTCATTTATTATTCCAAAATTGGTTGCATGAGAAAGTTTATATTCTGACAAGTATTTTTTTTATTTCTAAAACCACATCACACAGAATTATTTGTTTTCTTTTCATCGATGTAAATAACTCACAGTTTGCCTACGGAATTGGGTTAACAAGACAGTTTCAAGATTAACACATATACACACAATTCTTAGATAGATTAACTTTCCTTTTTTCTACTTGTCAATATAAAAACTATTCTATAAGGTTTTCTCCACGAAACATTACACACTATAGAACTGTAGAAAATAGGACTCTGAATCTCTGTCCTTTATTTACCATCTTGCAAACACGTGGTTAGTAATATGAAATAATAGCACATAACTATCATGTTTATTTTACCTTATAGAGAATATTATAGAGAGAAATTTATATTCTTTATTGTCCTCTATTTGTTGTTTCCTTATTTATATATCAATGGAATAATGCCAGAGTACTTATTTGCATACTGCCTAATATACCTCTTAAAGATGACCACACCACTCTCCCAACAAGAATATCTCTAGTAAATTTTTCTCCCCCAAGCTCTCCTAAATCCTAAACAATGGATACAGTATGGTGGTTTACTCTCTTCATAACTTGGGTGGTTTACTCTCTTGGAAACTTATACAAAGGCATAAGGATTCCATTTAATCTAGCTTGTTCTCATATTTAGGGAACTCGAGCCTTCCATTGGTCTTTACCAGCTCAAGAATCTAGCTCTAGGGTAGCATTAATGCCTCAACCCATATTTTTGTCTCTGCTTAATTTTTCCAAGAATCTGCCAACACCTTCCTTCTCTTAAATTTTCCTTTTTAAAGGAATCATTGGGATCAAAATTAACTATTTTCCCTAACTGTTTGGAAGTTAGGAACTCTTGTGGTCATCCATAAGCTTCCCTCTTCAATTGTTAACATTCTTTTCAAGCTTAATCATTTCTTTTAAAATAAAATAAAACAGTTTGTTCCTAACTTAGTTAAGTCTTTCAATTTAAAATAACTAACTTTCAACCTCTAAATGGGGTAATTAGTTAGTAAATTAAGCTCGTTTCTAAAAAAAAGTAAAATTAAGGTGGCTAGGGGTATTACATCTCCCCCCCTTATGTGCAACATCGTCCTCTGTGTTCTCCTAGTCTTGGAGCAAGGTAGGATAATCCTATCAGATAAATTCTCTATCTTTCGAGGTGGATTCTTCTGGGCTAAAATACTCCCATTTCACTTTAACTTCGATTATAGCTCACCTTTAGAGCATTATTTCTCTCTGTTCTAGAATACGCAGGGGCTCTACATGGAATTTTTCGTCTGGTTCTACATGCACATTCATGCCTTACACATTATTGTTCATGTATATGATATGATTTAATTTACTTATTAAAATAAGTGTTGTTAATAATTTATTTACCTGCACATACTGCCAATTAATGACATACCTGAGGTCATAAATATATATTTTAAGTAGTGATACATGAAACACATTATGAATTCATAAGTGGCCCGACAAAGAAATTTTGTAACTTACAGGTCCCACAACAACAAAGGGATAGTTTTGCACAACAACCCCACTTAAAGGAACTCTTCCTAGGCCTTACCCTCACATACACATGATCACCCATGCCAAATTCTCTATGAGTTCTCTTTTTATCAGCATATTCATTTTGTCAGTCTTGGGCAACCTTTAAATTCTGACACACTCTCTTTATTTTTTGCTCCATTTCTATCAGCATATCTAGCCTTAGAATTAGTTTATCTTCAGCACTACCCCAGGTTTTTGGGTTTCTACACTTCTTCTCATATAGTACCTTGAATAGGATCATTTTGAGAGATTCTTGGTAGTTGTTTTTGTAAGAAAACTCCACCAAATGAAGATATTCCTCCCATTTTGTAGGTTGTTGGATTGCATACATTTGTAACATGTCTTCTAATGCTTGGTTTACTCGTTCAATTTTTTTATCCGTCTGCGGGTGGTATGATGTACTAAATTGGACCTGAGTCCCCAAACCTGAAAATAGAGCTTTCCAAAATGCTGAAATAAATTTAACATCTTTGTCTGATATTACTACTTTAGGTAACCCATGCAGGCTAAAGATATCCTTCATAAAGATATCATCAATTTCTACAGTTTTATAAGTAGATTTAATAGGAACAAAATGGGTTGTTTTACTTAATTTGTCTACCACCACGATGATGGAGTCGCTCTTCCTTTTGGATTTAGGCAATCCCATTATAAAATCCAAGGTAATTGTATCCCATTTCCATTCGAGAATAGGGAGTTGGTGTAGCAAAGCAGCTAGATGTTGATGCTCTGCTTTAAGCTGCTAAAATTCTAAACATTTAGCCAAGTACTCTATAAAATATTTCTGCATTCTTGGCCAAAAATAATTCTTTTTAATAGCGGAAAAAAGCTTTTGGTAACCCGGATGTGCCATGTATGGATTGTGTTGAAACTCAACCAGCAGATATTGTTTAACGACTTTTTGGTTTGGCACAAAAATTATTCCTCTTAAAGTCAATATTTGACTTGTGTTTATACCATAGTCACTTTTCCCTCCTGAATCCATCACTTGTTTTGTTTTCTGCCAAAGGAATTCATACTCTGGGTCCTTCATAGCAGCTTCTATAATTTGATCCAAAAGATTACTCTCAACTTTGTTGAATGAGATTTCATAAATGTAACACAACTTTCTTCTTAAGGCATATGCTACTTGATTCTCCTTAACCTTTAAGTGTTTGATATCAAAATCAAACTCACTTAGGAAGGTTGTCCACCTATCCTGTCGTGCATTTAAACTGGGTTGTTTAAAGAAACTCGTCAAACTACTATGATCTGTCATAAGAAGAAATTTATTTCCCAGCAAATAGTGCTGCCACATCTTCAGAGCGTGGACCACAATTGTTAGTTCTAGATCATAATCTGAATACCTTTGTTCATTATCCTTAAGTTTACGAGACTCATAGGTTATCACTCTCCCTTCATTAATATTCCACCTACCCCTTCTTGACAAGCATATGTGCATACCGTAAATTCCTTCTCTGGATCTGCTACTACCAATACAAGGGCTATGGTTAATAGTTGTTTCAGAAGTCCAAAATTGCACTGGTATTTAGGTGTCCAGTGAAAAACTCTACCTTTCTTCTATAAGGAAGTGATAGTATATGCAATTTTTTAGAACACTTTTATGAATCGTCGGTAGTAATCAGCCAACCCCATAAAGGATCTAATATCCATTACATTTCTAGGAACTGACCAGTTCAAAATGGTTTTAATCTTCTCAGGGTCAACTACTATACCCTCAGATGATATAATGTGCCCCAGATATTGGATGTGATTTTCATGAAAATCGCACTTGTTGTATTTGACATAAAGTTGATTTTCACATAAAACTTGAAGTACTATACGGAGGTGTTCTTGATGTTCCTCCAAATTTTTGGAGTAGATCAATATATCGTCAATAAATATTAAAACAAGTTTATCCAAGTAATGGTGGAATATGTCGTTCATCAAGCTCATAAAATTTGTTGGAGCATTGGTGAGTCCGAAAGGTAATACAATAAATTTGTAATGTCCATAACATGTTCTGAATGTTGTCTTACAAATATATTCTTCCTTTACTCTAATCTGATGATAACCTGACCATAGGTCTATTCTGGAGAATATAGTAGCTCCTTTAACTTGATCAAACATATCATCTATCCTCGGTAGCGGGTACTTATTCTTGATGGTCAACTTATTAAGTTGTCAATAATCAATACAAATTGTAACGTGCCATCTTTTTTTCTTAAAAAACAATACATACACCCCCCCATGGTGACACACGAGCATATGTAGCCTTTATCTAACAGCTCTTGAAGTTGCATCTTGAGCTTCATTAACTCATGTATACTCATTCAGTAAGGAGCTTTTGACACTAGGACAACCCTTGGTATTAACTCTATAGTAAAGTCAATATCCGTTTTTGGTGGTAGTCCCAAAGTGTCCTCTGGAAATACATTTGCAAACTTCTGAATCAAAATTATGTTGCCTAAGTTAGTTGTCTTTTCCTTAGAGTTAGTATAACCTACTTGGATAACATAAACTTGACAAGCTTTTGTAATACATTTAATGAACTGATTGGTTGTAATAGGATGCAATTTAATAGCTTTTCGAATCCCTTGATTTTCTTGTCTAACACCATCTTCAGAAAGGTAATTGATAGTCTTGTCCTTACAGGTCATTACTGACCAGTGTTTTTCCAACTAGTCCATTCCAATGAGTACATCATAATATCCTAAAGGTAACGTATTTAAATTTACATTTATTAGCTATCCCACGATTTATAACAGACAATTTTCTACCTTCGTTGACACCGTATGCTTGGCTCCTGTAGCTAACTATACTAACCAAGGAGTTTTAAATTTGGCTAAGTTCAAGTGACAAGATTCAACTATGTTGAATTGAGGCTTCTGTGATCCATATCAAGTTTATGAGTGATTTTTTAGCGTAAATCACATGATATTTGATTTGTTGACATGTTTCGAACCAACCAGTGTGGTTCATCGTCACGACAAGTTGAAGAATCAGATTCAGGTTGCATGTTAAATAGACAGAGCAAAACATCCAACGGCTATAATTTTTTACCAGGCAACGACTATATTGACTAGCTAACGACTATATTTGATTGGGAAATGGCTAGTTGGGCCGGACTCAGGGAAAAAGGAGCATAATTATATTTAATTAAAAATAAGTTAAAGTTATGGATTTAAATAATTATTAAATTAATAGTTAGTCATACTATTATTAAATTAAAGGTATTAACAATTCAATATTTATTTTAATTATTGTTATATATATATATATATATATATATATATATATATATATATATTAGAATAAATTAATTTAAGTATTATATAGTAAGAATAAATATTTATTTAATTGTTTAATTGTTTAATTCTTTTTAATTAAAAAGTAATAAAAACATATTATCATAGATCGAAATAAATATCAAAGTAATTATTTTTCTTTATTAATTAAGTTAAAATTTCGTATACAACTAATAGCTTAAACTAAATGCTATTAAAGAATCTTATACTATATAAACAACCCACCAAAGGAAAATAATTTTTAATTATGCTCCTTTTTCCCTGAGTCTGATCCAACTAGCCATTTCCCAGTCAAATATAACCATTAGCTAGTCACTATAGCCGTTGCCTGGTAAAAAATTATAGCCATTGGATGTTCTGCTCTGTCTATTTAACATGCAACCTGGATCTGATTCTTCAACTTGTCCTGACGATGAACCACACTGGTTGGTTCGAAACGCTTCAACAAATGAAATATCATGTGATTTACACCAAAAAATCTCTCATAAAGATTCAACTATATTAGGGCTAACATAACTTTAACTTGCTCCCGGGTCAATCGGAATAAAAACAGGATGGTTAACGATCTTAACTTCAAACTCCACCATGGAAGGCTGGTATTCTGCTTCATTATCTTCCAAAGAAGCATTTATCTAGGGAGTACTTCTGCTAAGTCTCCCACCGTCGAGGCTTCATGTACATATTCCACTTGACCAACTGTAGCTCGATGGAGGTAGTTTTTGTAATAATGGGTTTCTCCGCAACCCCAAAAATTGCAACAGTGGATTTTGTTGTTGGTTTCCTTCTGGTTTACTGGATGCTTTGGTGGATTGACTCATAACGGGTGGCCTTGGATTCATGTGAATTTTTCCCAGAATTCCATTTTGTGGTTTTCTGAACATATTTTTGGGAATTCCAGGTTTTGTATTTTTAAAATTAGACGCATTCTTCTGTCCTTTTTTTGTCATCCAAGCTTTTGTAACTTTTCCTTTTTGTTTCATTTGCTAGTAGCAGATTATGGCTTTCCTTATTGCTTCTTCCATGGTTTTTGGACTATTGAACTCTATTCTCTCTTTCATAAGGATGGAAAGCTTCTAAAAAACCATTGTACCTTAGTATTTTCTTCACATATATAAGGTACATACCTTAGAAGTGACGCGAATCTAGTCATGAATTCATCCATGGTTTGTTGTCCTAGTCTCAAATCATGCAATTCTTTGGCCTTTTCATCAAAATATCATTCGATGAGGTATCTATCTTTGAAATTTTTTTGGAACCATTCCCACGAGACTTATTTGACTTACTCCCACCACAAGGTGGCTCTCCCCTGCAGTTGGAAAATTGCGAGTCTGGTTTTTGAATTATCTTTGTACTCATAAATCTGAAAATACGTATTCATCTTGATTAACCAGGCCTCAATGGATTCTTCCTCTTCTTTGTCGAATGTAGCAGGTTTAATTTTCTTTAATTCTCGTTGTAGTTAGATATTCTGTCTCTTGTTTCCTTTACCACCTAAAACGTTTTCCAACCCTTCTTCATGTTCGATTCTGAAATATTCTACACATTGCTACTGTTCTTCATTTATGTTTTCCTCTTCCCTACTAGGAGTTGGATTCTTCTAATTTTTCTTGTCAGAGGGACTCTTTAGCATTCATTCTTGGTCATGTCTTAACCTCTCATTGTCTTCTCTCAAAATCACCATCTCGGCTCTAAGCTCTGCCACAGTTTCCAGAAAAAATGTATATGTGTTACCTTGATTACCTTCACCCAGATGTACTGACACCTCCGGATTGGCTCGTCCATACTACGTGAAATATGTCCCAGAGGCCACTCTTTGTGATGATGTAGATGACGTCCCTCTGCGTATAATCTGCCCCCCTCTATGCAACAGAAAGGTTTGTTAATCTACATTATCTATTGAAAGCCACAATGTTGAATCATGTGCTCTAATACCACTTGTCACACTCCACCATACGCAAAGTAAAAATAATATTACATATGTAGATTCACAATCAACTATGGACACAAAAAAAAAATCAAACATAAGTTTAAACATGTTTGTAGGATGTCAACCATAGCATTAGATTATGACTATCATAAAATTGGTTCTGGATAAAGCTCATTCATATAACTTCAAAGTATGTATGAGTAAGGGTCATAGAACCTCGTTGATTATCTGATAATGTATTCGAGTTTATGCTTTAACTTCATTGTATTATGAACTTAGGTAAGACTAGGTGGAGGGATTACTAATACTCCCGGTACGTGAGTCTCTAATACGAACCTGCTATTTTTAATTGTCTTTACTTAAATTATAGTCCCATCAAAGTTGGCATGATCTATTTCTCTGTCCTCCATTATGGTCAACAACGACCCTTGTTATCCTCACCGAGTGCCACAAAATGGGATGCACCTACCCAATTCAATGTACCGGTCCTCAAGACTTGTAGTGATGACAGTGAAGCCTGGCTCGGCTATAGATTTGGAAATGGAGAATCGGATGGTAAAAAAGGAACAAATTCGGTTAAGGTGTTTTTGACCCAGCTCCGACAGTGAGTCCTCATTCCGCCTACCCCTCTGTTTGTTTCCGCACTCTACAAAAATATGTTCGAGATGAAACTCTACAGGTTTCGTTTTTTGGTCTCAACCTAAAGGTTTTTTTTCTTAGTAGTTGAAACTTTATCAAACCACCTCCTAGGTTGTCTATATTTTCATCACTGACCGAGTTATATAGATTCTTGTTTTGAAACTTGACTAGGATGCTTCATTCAAGCTAACAGGGTCTTCTCTCATCACGGTTTACATTCCATCTTCCTCCACAAAAGTTAGCAGCACTATGGCCCTAATAGGTAACTACTCTATAATTTGTTGCAGTTCTTTCGGTTATGGTATTTTATAGTTTATTTTCTCTTGATTGATCGTTTATGTTCCCTCTTTGTAGTGAAAGGTTGTGGTGCTCACGGCTCAATGATTGCAGCAAGAAAATTATGACGACGCAATCTTTTCTTAAGTTCGAGAACAACCCAGGTCATTTATGGATTTCACTACCTTAGGTTTAAATTGTAAGTCAACTGTTGAAACGATTCCCACCTAGAAGATTTAACGGTTTGAGACTATGTTGTTCTCTTGAGCATCCAATCTCAACTCTGGTTAATTTATGTGTTTTATTGAGATTTGTAAAAATGTATATAGTGACATTTTGGATTACCCTGAGTATTTGAGGGTTTCCTCCCTATCTTGTTTAGAAGGCCATGACAGTTGTTACCTATGTAATACACCCTATCAGGGTTTCGAGTATGTTGGAATGTATTCTGAATTACTTGCTGGATAGAACATTTGCATTACGTTAATGCCACAAAATCTTCATTTATTTAGACAAGTTGTGTCGTTTTCTTATAGATATATATACTTGTACAAGGTATTGCCTTTAGCCCAAAATGATTATCTTTTTGAGAGGAGCAATGACATGTTATAGAGTTTTGTGAACCGAACGTTTCGGACTACCAAGTGAGTCCATCATCAAGGATGCGTCAATAGATATTCTCCGGATCTTAATGATGTATCCAAGAGCTAGAATTAGGCTATATATATAGGATATTAAAGAAAAGATGTAAGAAAATAGGTCGGCTATTATTTTGTTAGTTTTTCATTTAATTAATTAATTTAATTTTTATTTTAATAAATTTTATTATATATATATATATATATATAGTTTTTAATAAATTAGCTAATTAATAGGTTTTAAAGGATAAATTAATTAATTAATTTATTAATAAGTTAAAAGGATAACTTAATTAATTTTATTATTTATAGAGTTATTTATTATGTTTATTAATTTTATTTTAAATAGTTGGTTTAATTGATTAATTGATTAATTTGTTAATTTGATTAATTAATTAATTAATTTTATTGTATGTTGATTTAATTGTTATGTTTATTTTTTTAATGTAAAGTTAATTATTTAATAAGTTGATTAATTACTTTTATTAACCTTTTTAACTAATTATCTAATTTGTTTGATTAATTAACATTAATTTATTAATTTTATTATTTATTATTTGTTAATATGTCTATTAATTTAATTTTATGTATTCATTTCATGTTTAATTGTTTATAAATTTTATTTAATTGATTAATTTATTTAATTTTTAATTAATTAATAAATCCTTATAGATTAGTGCTATAATATTATATATCATTCCTAGAGATAATTTTTAATTGTTTAATGTTATCAACTAATTATGTGTGATGTTATATGATTGATGTTTTTGTTAGCTATTATATTGATGTTTTTAAGATATGATGGAATAGGTTAATTTAAGGGATAAGGGTTAATTATTGATTTTTAAGGTTTCAAGAATAGGTTTCCACATGTTGCTTAGTTTTAATCCATCGTCCTGGTTCAAATTGTTCTTCCTTTTTTCTATTTCTATGGCTTCTTTGATTTTCCTTTTAAGATAGTGGTCCTCTTTTCTTTGATTATCTTTTTTTACATTCTATTAATCTTGGAATGAACAGCTTATGGGTTTCAATCTAAATTACTTTCAGTAGTCCATTATTCAATTGATTTTTTTCTTTATAAGAACCCTAAGCGGTATGTGGCCTTTACTTATTTTAACTATCTCTACCTCTTGGTTAATGGAAATAGTCATCTACGCTAAATATTTGATTACTGCACTTATATAGGTTATTACAATCGGGATGGTTCCTTGTGTAGGCATGGCTATATTTATGGAGCTAACCCACCTCTAAGCCTACAGAAACTGGGCATGCTTAAACCCCAAATTTGGTTTATTGTTCCAGAATTGGTTACGTGAGACAATTTATATTCTGACAAGTATGTTTTTATTTCTAAAACCACATCATACAAAATTATTTGTTTTCTTTTCATCGATGTAAATAACTCACAATCCGTCTATGGAATTGGGTTAACAAGATAGTTCAAGATTAACACATATAAACAAAATTCTTAGATAGAGTAACTTTCCTTTTTTTCTACTTATCAATGTAAAAACTATTCTATAAGGGTTTCTCCACGAAACATTACACACTATAGAACTGCAGAAAATAGGACTTTGATTCTCTGTCCTTTATTTACCATCTTGCAAAATGTGGTCAGTAATATGAAATAATACATGTAACTATCGTGTTTATTCAACTTTACAAAGAATATTATAGATAAATTTATATTCTTTATTGTCCTCTATTCACTACTTCCCTATCTATATATGAATGGAATAAAGCTAGAGTACTTATATGCATACTGCCTAAGAGACCTCTTGGAGATGACCACACCACTCTGCCAACAAGAATAGTTATGGTAACATGTTCTCCCCACGATCTCTCCTAACTCCCAAGTAGCAGACACAGTAGCGTGGTTTATTTTCTTGATAGCTTATACAAAGGCATCAAGATTCCATTTAATCCAGCTTGTTCTCATCTTCAGGAGAACTTGAGCCTTCCACTAGTCTTTACCAGCTTAGGAATCTAACTCTAGGGAAGCATTAATGCCTCGACCCATCTTTCTGTCTCTGCTTCATTTTTCCAAGAATCCTCCAACCCCTTCCTTCTCCTCCATTTTCATTTTTAAAGGAATCATTAGGATCAGAAGTAATTGTTTTTCCCAACTGTTTGGAAGTTAGGAACTCTTGTGGTCATCCATAATCTTCCCTCTTCAACTATCAAAATTCTTGTCAAGATTAATCATTTGCTTTAAAATAAAATAAAACAATATTTTCCTAACTTAATTAAGTATTTCAATTTAAACTAACAAATTGTCAACGTCTGGATGAGGTAATTAGTCAGTAATTAAACTTGTTTCTAAAAATAAATAAAATTAATGTGGTTGGGGTGTTACAACTCCCCCCCTTATGCGCAAAACCATCCTCAGTGTTCTCCTAGTTTTGGAGCAAGGCAGATAAGCTTATTGCATAATTTCTATATCTTCCTAGGTGGCTACTTCTGGGCTAAAGTGCTTCCATTGCACTTTCACTTAGATGATAGGTCTCCTTCTAAGCATTATTTCTCTTTGTTCTAGAATACGCAAAGGCTCTACCTAGAATTCTCCATCCGGTTCTACCTGCACAATGATCACTTACACATTACTGTTCATGTATATGATATGATTTAATTTACTAATTAAAATAAGTGTTGTGAATAATTTCTTTACCTTCACATCCTACCAATTAATGGCATGCATGGGGTCATAAATATATCTTTTAAGTAGTGATACATGAAACACATTGTGAATTCCTAAGTGGCCCGATATAGAAAGTTGGTAAGCTACAAGCCCTATCTTTTCCAAAATTTGGAAAGGCCCAAAATAGCGAGGGGCTAGTTTTTCACAACAACCCCACTTAAAGGAACTCTTCCTAGGTCTTACCCTCACATACACATGATCACCCATGCCAAATTCTCTATAAGTTCTCTTTTTATCAGCATAAGCTTTCTGTCGGCCTTGGGCAGCCTTTAAATTTTGACGCACTCTCTTTACTGTTTGCTCCATTTCTATCAACATATCTGGCCCTAGAATTAGTTTATCTTCAGGACTATCCCACTTTTTTGGGGTTCTACACTTCTTATCATACATTGGCTTGAATGGGCTCATTTTGAGAGATTCCTAGCAGTTTTTGTTGTAAGAAAAATCCACCAAATGAATATATTCCTCCCATTTTGTAGGTTGTTGCATTGCATACATTCATAACATGTCTTCTAACACTTGGTTTACTCATTCAGTTTTCCCATCCGTCTGTGGGTGGTATGTTGTACTAAATTGGATTTGAGTCCCCAAACATGAAAATAGATCTTTCCAAAATGCTGAAGTAAATTTAACATCTTTTTCTAATATTACTACTTTAGGTAACCCATGCAGCCTAAATATCTCCCTCATAAATATATCATCAATTTCTATAGTTTTATAAGTATATTTAAGAGGAATAAAATGGGTTGTTTTACTTAATTTGTCTACCACCACCATGATAGAGTCATTCTTCCTTTTGGATCTAGGCAATCCTATTATAAAATCCAAGGTGATTGTATCCCATTTCCATTCGGGAATAGGGAGTGGGTGTAGCAAACTAGCTTGATGTTGATGCTCTACTTTAACCTACTAACATTATAAACATTTAGCCAAGTACTCTTTAATATATTTTTTCATACCTGGACAAAAATAATTCATTTTAATCGCAGAAAACAATGTTTGGTAACTCGGATGTGCTATGTATGGATTGCGGTGAAACTCATCCAGCATATATTGTTTGATGACTTTTTGGTTTGGCACAAAAATTCTTTCTCCAAAAGTCAACATTTGACTTGTGTTTATACCATAGTCACTTTCCCCCCTTGAATCCATCGCTTGTTTTGTTTTCTTCCAACAAAATTCGTACTCTGGGAACTTGATAATAGCTTCTTTAATTTGATCCTAAATATTCTGCTCAACTTTGTTGAATCAGATTTCAGAAATGTAACACAACTTTCTACTTGAGGCGTCCACCACTCTATTCTACTTACCCTTTAAGTTTTTGATAACAAAATCAAACTCACTTAGGAAGGTTTTCCACCTAGCCTTCCGTGCATTTAAACTATGCTGTTTAAAGAAAATCGTCAAACTATTATGCTCTATCATAAGAAGAAATTTCTTTCCCAGCAAATAGTACTGCCACATCTTCAGAGCATGGGCCACAACCGTGAGTTCTATATCATAAGTTGAACACATTTGTTCATGATCCTTAAGTTTACGAGACTCATAGACTATCACTCTCCCTTCATGCATTAATACTCCACCTACCCCTTCTTGACAGCATCTATGCATATCGTAAATTCCTTCTCTGGATCTGCTACTCCCAATAAAGGGGTTGTGGCTAATAGTTGTTTCAAAAGTTCAAAACTACACTGGCATTCGGGTGTCCAGTGAAAAACTCTACCTTTCATTTGTAAGGAAGTGATAGGATATGCAATTTTTGAGAACCCTTTTATGAATCATCGGTAGTAATTGGCCAACCCCATAAAGGATCTAATATCCGTTACATTTCTAGGGACTGACCAGTTCATAATGGCTTTAATCTTCTCAGGGTCAACTACTGTACCCTTAGATGGTATAATGTGCCCCATATATTTGATGTGATTTTTATGAAAATCGCACTTGTTGTATTTGACATAAAGGTGATTTTCATGTAAAACTTGAAGTACTATACGTAGGTGTTCTTGATGTTCCTCCAAATTTTTGGAGTAGATCAATATATCGTCAATAAATATTAAAACAAATTTATCCAAGTAAGGGTGGAATATTTCTTTCATCAAACTCATAAAAGTTGTTGGAGTGTTGGTGAGTCTGAAAGGTAATAGAATAGATTCGTAATGTCCATAACATGTTTTGAATGTTGTCTTGCAAATATATTCTTCCTTTACTCTAATCTAATGATAACCTGACCGTAGGTCTATTTTGCAGAATATAGTAGCTCCTTTAACTTGATCAAACAGATCATCTATCCTCGGTAGAGGGTACTTATTCTTGATCGTCCACTTATTAAGTTCTCGGTAATCAATACAAACCATAGCGTGTCATTGTTTCTCTTAAAAAATAACACAAACGCCCCCCCATGGTGACACACGAGTGAATGTAGCCTTTATCTAACATATTTTGAAGTTGTAGTTTCAGCTCCATTAACTCAAGTATACTCATTCAGTAAGGAGCTTTTGACACTGGGGCAGCCCATGGTATTAACTCTATAGTAAATTCAATATCCTTTCTTGGTGTTAGTCCTAGAATCTCCTCCGGAAATACATTTGAAAACTCCTAAATCACAGGTATGTCACCTAAGGTAGCTGTCTTTTCCTTAGAGTTAATATAACCACTTGGATAGCATACACTTGACAACCTTTTCTAATACATTTACAGAACTGATTCGCTGTAATAGGATGCAATTTAATAGATTTTCGAATCCCTTGATTTTCTTGTCTAACACCATCTTTAGAAAGGTAATTGATAGTCTTGTCCTTACAGTTGACTACTGACTAGTGCTTTTCTAACCAGTCCATTCCAATGAGTACATCATAGGATCCTAAGGGTAACATATTTAAATTTACCTTTATTGGCTATCCCGTAATTTCTAAAAGAGAGTTTTCCACCTTTTTTGACACCCTATGCATGGGTCCTATAGCTAGCTGGACTAACCAAGGAGTTTTAAATTTTCCTGAGTTCAAGTGACGTGATTCAACTATCTTAGGGATGACGTAACTTAAACTTGGTCTCGGGTCAATCACAATAAAGACAAGATGGTTAGCGATCTTACCTTCAAACTCCACCATGGAAGGCTGGTATTCTGCTTGATTATCTTTCAAAGTGACATTTATCTAGGGAATACTTCTCGCTAAGTCTCTTAACATGGAGGCTTCCTATACATTTTCCACTTGACCAACTCTAGCTTGATGGAGGAAGTTTTGTAATAATGGGGTTCTTCACAACGCTGACATTGCAACAATGAATTTTTCTACAGGATTTCTTTTTGTTTACTAGATGCTTCGGTGGCTCGGCTCTTAATGAGTGGCCTTGGCTGCATGTGACGTTTTCCCGTAATTCCATTTTGTGGTTTTCTAAACATATTTACGGGATTTCCAGGTTTTCTATTTTTAAAATTAGACACATTCTTTTGTCCTTTTCTTGTCATCCAAGATATTGTAACTTCTCCTTCATTTGTTGGTAGCAGTTTTTGGCTTTCCTTATTGCTTCGAGCATATTTTTTGGACTATAAAACTCTATTCTTTCTTTCAAGAAGGATGGCAAGCTGCTAACAAGCCATCATACCTTATCCTTTTCTTCACGTATATAAGGTACATACCTTATAAGTGACGTGAATATAGTCATGAATTCGTCCATGGTTTTTTGTCCTAGTCTCAAATCACGCAATTCTTTGGCATTTTCATCAAAATATCATTCAGTGAGGTATCTATCTTTGAATTTTTTTTGGAAATGTTCCCCCTAGACTTCTTGCTCATCTACTCCTCGTACCATTTTGACTTCCTCCCACCACAGGATGGCTTTCCCCTACAGGTGGAAAATTGCGAGTCTGGATTTTAAATTATCTCATACTCATAAATCTAAAAATACTTATTCATGTTGATTAACCATGCCTCAACAATTTCTTCATTTTCTTCGTCAAACGTAGGAGGTTTAATTTTCTTAAATTATCCCTGTAATTCGGTCTTCTGTCTCTTGTTTCATTTACCACCGAAATATTTTCAGACCCTTCTTCATGTTCCATTCTGAAATATTCCTCCCATTGCTACTGTTCTTCATTTATGTTTTCCTCTTCCCTACTAGTAGTTGGATTCTTCTAATTTTTCTTGTCGAGGGACTCTTTAGCATTCATTCTTGGTCATGTCTTAACCTCTCATTGTCTTCTCTCAAAATCACCATCTCGGTTCTAAGCTCTGCCACAGTTTCCAGAAAAATGTATCTGTGTTACCTTGATTACCTTCACCCAGATGTACTGACACCTCCAGATTGGCTCGTCCATACTACGTGAAATATGTCCCAGAGGCCACTCTTTGTGATGATGTAGATGACATCCCTCTGTGTATAATCTGCCCCCCTCTATGCAACAGAAAGGTTTGTTAATCTACATTATCCATTGAAGCCACAATGTTGAGTCATGTGCTCTAAAACCACTTGTCACACTCCACCATACGTAAAGTAAAAATAATATTACATATGTAGATTTACAATCAACCATGGACACAAAAAAAAAATCAAACATAAGTTTATACACGTGGATAGGATTTCAACCATAGCATTAGATTATGATTATCATAAAATTGGTTCCGATAAATCCGATTCATATAACTTCAAAGTGTGCATGAAAAAGGGTCATAGAACATAGTTGATTATCTAGTAATCTATTCGATTTTATGCTTTAACTTCATTGTATTATGACCTTATGTAAGACTAGGTGGAGGCATTACTAATACTCCCAGTACGTGAGTCTCTAATATGAACCTACTAGTTTTAATTATCTTTACTTAAATTCTTGTTTGATCAAATTTGTCATGATTTATTTCTCTGTCCTCCATTATGGTCGACAATGACCCTTGTTATCCTCACCGAGTGCCACAAAATGGGATGCACATGCCGAATTCAATGCACCAATCCTCGAGATTTGCAGTGATGGATATGAAACCTGGCTAGACTGTTGATTTGGAAATGGAGAATCGGACTGTGGGAATGGAACAGATTCAGTTAAGGTGTTTTTGACATAGCTCCGACAATCAATCCTCATTATGCCTGTCCCTCTGGTTTGTTTCTGTACTCTGCAAAATCTGTTCTAGATGAAACTCTAGAGGTTTCATTTTTTGGTCTCAACCTAAAGGTCATTTTTCTTAGTACCTGAAACTTTATCAGTCCACCACCCAAGTTGTCTATATTTTTGTCACCGGACAAGTTACATGTATTATCATTTGGAAACTTGACCAGGATCCTTCGTTTGGGCTGTCGGGGTCTTCTCTCATCACAATTTACATTTCATCTTCCTCCACAGAAGTTAGCAACACTATGGTCCTAATAGGTAACAAGTCTACAATTTGTTGTAGTTCTATCGGTTATTGTATTTTACAGTTTATTTTCTCTTGATTGATCGTTTATGTGCCCTCTTTGTAGGAAATGGTTACGGGACTCACGGCTCAACAATTTCTGCAAGAAAATTATGCCGATGCAGCCTTTCCTTAATTCTGAGCACAACCCAGGTCTTTTATGGATTTTACTACCTTAAGTTTAAACTTTAAGTTAACTGTTGAAAGGGTTCCCACCCAAAATATTTAATGGTTTGAGACTATGTTCTTCTATTGAGCATCCACACTGAACTCTAGTTAATTTATGTGTTTTATTGAGATTTGTAAAAATGTAAATAGTTACATTTTGGATTACCTTGAGTATTCAAGGGTTTCCTTCCTATCTTGCTTATAAGGTCAGAGAGGCTATTACCTATGTAAGTCCCCACAATATCGTATCTTAATACACCCTGTCAAGGTTTCAATTTTGTTGGAATGCATTATGAATTAGTTACTAGCTAGAACATTTGCATTACGTTAATGCCACAAAATCTTGATTTATTTAGACAAGTTGTGTTGTTTTATTATAAATATATATACTTGTACAAGGTATTGTTGGAAATAATACTAGGGGGGGGGAGGATATCAGTATTAACAATCAATAAATTTTTCATTTCCTTAATCAGATTCATATACGCTACTTCAGGGAACTCGCATGTACACGCAACTATGTTTAATGAAACTAGCATATATCTAGCAAACTTATGATTCAGTTAATTCATCATATGTTGATCTTTAATCAGTGCATCAGAACATTATTAACCATATAAACAATAACCAAGTGTAGTAAAAATAGAATAGAACATCACACATAAGAGACACAAATGAACACCATGACATAAGGTGGAAACCCAATGAGGGACAAAAACTACTTGCTGTTGTTTTCTTTAAGATAAGAAAAACCTGTTTACAATCTTGTATTGGCGCAGACTCATACTAGTACGCAGGCACCCACCTGCATAAGGCTACAACCTTCTCTCGTTCTCCAACTTCTACTAGAAGGGAGCTACAACCCCCTAGCTCTTATACTAGCCGATATATTTACTAGTACATAGGCGCCAACCTACAGAAGGCTACGACCTTCTCTTTTCTTCCAGGGATCACGTCTCATAAATTTTCAAATTGGATCCATCAATAACATCAAAGCACAAAATCAATCACCACTGCAATACAACCATCAACTGTATCCACGTCATCAATCTCTGAATCACCCAATACTAAATCACTGAAACCCTGTTATCAAAACACAGTCACCAGAACACATAGCAGAAGCCAGAACCATGCAACAACCACTAGAACCAACAACAAACTCAAATATCAAATCTCATAATGTATACGCTACTTGGTTGTGTTGAACCAGCATGTATACACACTTTCCCCAAAGGGAACCAGTGTACAGATTTGAAAATAATTACTTATACCTTCACTGCAATTTTCTACTTCAGATATACCTAGATCATCAGCTATAAGACATACATCAATATTCAGATCTGAACTATTCATGATCATACCATCAACCTTCATTTGCCACATAGGTGTATCCTTAACAAAGCATCATATACCCATAACCTGCATACTAGATCTCAAATTTCATCAGATATTGATCACTTGCACCCTTGCACTTTGCCCTAATGATCTTCTTCTCCTTATATAGGTTTAGGCCTCTCTCAATAGCATGGTCCAAATCCACGTAGGACCAATACCTTGGACCCAATACCTGGGGTCAATACCTTGGATCAAATACCATGGACCAATACGAGAATACCATGGACCAAATACCACCGACCAAAACTCAGTTTTCCAACATATATGCGCCTTTCCTTCTGTGAAAGTGCGTTTCTACGCTATACGCGCCTTTTATTCTGTGAACCTGTGTGTACACATGGCTTGGTCAATGTGGAACCTGCGTATACCTCTCTTTCTTCATTCTGTGAGTTTGAACTGTGATCTGTCATCTTAGTGAGTTGCCATCAAGGACAACACTTGTGTCATACCTGTATCATAATGCCAACAATATCCCCCTTTGGACTTTATCGAAACAACCACACCAATTCACTCTCCCCCTTTTGTAGGTTTTAACCCTGTACAGAAATTACCTGCATACAAATTCTTAAACACAGAAAATAAACAATGCGAGAGCATAACACATAAAACACATATACACAGAGAGTTTCCCTTGGATCCCAAAACCGGGACTACCAGTTTGATTTTTCATTATGTTCCTTTCAATGTTACAATACATATTTATACATGCCGAAGCATCTAATACCATGGACCAAAAACCATCGCGTCCAAAAACATGTGCGAAAATCATGCACAAAACCATAAGTGGGTCTGCCCATCCTAACATAGGGTCCAAAACCAAAATTTTCTGGGGCGCTTCCCTAGACCCCATAAAGTGGGGTTACGGGTGTGCCTCAAACTCACTATGACCCCCCTCGCCCCCGCTACACAATCGGTGCAACAAAGGGGGGATCCACCCCCCCTCTAAGCCCCCAGTTAACTACGTGGGCTAGTCGTGGAAAGAATATAACACAACCCAACATTCTCCCACTTGTTGTTTTCTTTCCAGAGGGGGCCACAAGAGAGCTTATTCATTTTTCCAGCCCTGAAACGCCCATTGTCTCTCTACACCAAGAGAACTTCTTAGAGCTCACAGATTTTGTCAATGCATCTGCAGTATTCTTCAAAGTGTCCACCTTTACCAGCAACACCTTTTTGTCTTCTATCATATCCCTCACAAAGTGATACTGAACATCAATGTGCTTTGTCTTTGAATGATATGTGGGGTTCTTTGCCAAGAAAATTGCACTTTGGCTGTCACAGTCTATCCTTATAGCTCCCTGTACTAACCCCATACTTGAACACAATCTCTGCAACCAAACTACTTCCTTACTTGCATGAGTGGCTGCCATGTATTCTGCCTCTGTAGTTGATAGTGCCACTATATATTGTTTCTTACTCATCAACTAACTGCACCTCCAAATAGGTTAAACACATACCCACCTGTAGATCTTCTCTAATCCAGATCTCCAGCCCAGTCTGCATCAACAAAGCCATGAATATCCAACATTCTGTCTAATCCTGATCTTCCTTGGTAGCACAAACCATAATCACTAGTGCCACACAAATACCTGAAAACCTGCTTCACTGTTGTCTAGTGCTCCTTCCTTGGTTTTGGCATAAACTTGCTCAATACTCCCACTGCATGTGTAATGTCTGGTCTAATATAGACCATTGCATACATCATGCTATCAACTGCACTTGCATATGGAACATGGGACATGTCCTCTTCCTCTTCTTGTGTCTTGGGACACTGTTTAGCAGATAACCTCACACGTACAGGAATAGGAACCTTCACCAGTTTACTATCCTGCATATTAAACCTCTGCAGTATTATCTCGACATACTTCCTTTTCTTTAACCAGAGCTTCCTCTTTGCCCGATCTCTTTTCATTTCAATGCCCAAAATATAGTTTGCAACACCAAGATCTTTCATGTCGAATTTGGAGGACAATTGGGTCTTCAAATCCTGGATAATTTCTTTGTCATTTCCAACTAGCAATATATCATCCACATACAAGACCAAATAAATAACACGGTCAAACAATTAATTTAAAATACACATAGTGATCTGCTTTGCTTGTGGTGAAGCTAAGTCCCCATATGAATGTATCAAATTTCCGATACCACATCCTTGGTGATTGTTTTAACCCATACAGAGACTTATTTAACTTGCATACCAGTTCTTTCTTACCCTTCACCACAAAACCTTCAGGTTGCTTCATGTAGATCTCCTCTTCCAGGTCCCCGTGAAGAAATGTTGTCTTCACATCCATCTGTTCTACCTCAAAATCAAAAGCAGCAACAACAGGTAAAAGCAATCTAATAGAAGTTACCTTGGCAATAGGAGAAAAATTATCACCAAAATCAATTCCCGGCACCTGGGAGTAATCTTTTTCTACCAGCCAAGCTTTTTAATTCTCCACTTTTCCTTCTGCATTTGTCTTCTTTTTGAACGCCCATTTACTTCCAATGGATTTCCTTCCAGTCGGAAACTCCACCAGATCCCAAGCCTCATTTTTGAGCAAAGATGCCATTTCATCAACCATGGCCTCTTTCCAGAGTTTGCCATGCTCTAAATCAACTACTTCCTTCAAATTTCTAGGATCATCATCAGTAATAGATAAAGCAAAATTTGAACAGAAAGCAGATGGACTATACCTTTATGGCTGCCTTCTTTCTCAAACTGATCTTCTTACACCCGGAGTTTTTGGCTCTTCATCTTCTAATTGCTCCTCTTCTGTAGAGTCTGATTCTTCCTCCTTTAGCTCAAACTCTATCTTCCCAGGTTCTTTTGGTTGGAATTCATGTTTAATAACATCTCTCACCTCTCTGAACACCACATCTCGGCTGTACACAACCTTTCTTGTTACTGGGTTCCAAAGCTTATAACCCTTTAAACCATCCTTATACCCAATAAAGATGCACTTTTCAGATTTACGATCCAACTTGATTCTTTTCTCCTTTGGAACATGTACATATGCATCACATTCAAATACCCTCAGATGTGAAAGAGAGGGTTTCTTACTAGTCCAAACATCTTGTGGAGTCTTATCCTCCAACGCTGATGAAGGTGATCTGTTGACCAGGTGACATGCTGTCTCCACCGCCTCTACCCAGAATTCTTATCCTAACCCGGCACCACTGAGCATGCTTCTTGCCCTTTCCATCAACGTCTTGTTCATTCTTTCTGCAACTCCATTTTGCTGAGGTGTATATGGAGTAGTCTTCTGCCGTGCTATACCACACTTCTTACAGTATTCTTCAAATTCCTTACTATAAAACACTCCACCGTTATCTGTCCTCAACACCTTTATCTTCTTCTCTGTCTGGTTTTCCACCAAAGCATTAAATTCTTTAAACCTATCAAAGACTTCAAATTTCTTCTTCAGGAAATATATCCATGTATTCCTTGAGAAGTCATCTATAAATGATACATAGTACACAGACTTACCCAGTGATGGAACCTTCATAGGTCCAAACAAATCACTATGCACAAGCTCTAATATATATTTCGTGCTCTTACCACCAGAGGGGAAACTCACCCGATTTTGCTTCCCATATACACAATTTTCATAGAAATCAAAATCCAGAGAGCTATTACTCATACATTCTACTATACCTTTACCATGAAGTATTTGAAGGCCCTTCTCTCCAATATGCCCAAGCCTTTGATTCCACAGCATGGTATTCTCTCCAGAGACCACTAGATTTTCTGCTCCACTTTTAGGAACCATAGAACTATTGCACCCATCAAATAATAGTGCTACCTTGGAGCTTATACATAGTTCCAATTTGAACTCCCCACATCAATACTAATGCTCCCTAAACCATTTTGCAGGTATCCTTCTCGAACACTGTTTTTACACCTACATCATCCCACTTGCTTACAGAAATCAGATTTCTGGCCAATGCAGGAATATGGAGAACACCCGGAAGTGTTCTAACCCTTCCACCTTATAACTTCAACTTTACATTTCCGCAACCAATGATTCTAGCCTTCCTATCATCCCCTAAGAAGACATCACCACCATCGTATTTCTCATACTCACAGAACCACTCTCTGTGGGGAGTGAAGTGAAAGGATGCACTTGAGTCAATCAACCATGCCTCATGATCTACGTGTGTACTTGAAGAAGCCAAGTACACATCCCCACCTTCATCTGAGGTGGTTTTCGCCTCTACAGAAGGAGCATCATCAGATCCCTTTCCTTTATTAGGAGCTTTAGATTTACAACCCCTTTTGGAGTGCCCTTCCTTTCTACATTTCCAGCACACCGCCTTTACAGGTTTTCCTGGAGATTTAGATCTCCCTCTAGATTTATATCTCCACCTCAATGACTTATTTTTGTTTCTGTTCTGGGACTGTCCTCGTACTGACAAGTCATCACCATTCTGGCTCTCCATATTTTTTCGTCTCATCTCCTCCATCAGCAAGGCTGAGACTATTTCATCAAATTACAAGGCAGTTGCATTGCTACCTATTGCAATAACGAGACTATCCCACGAATCTGGTAGAGAACACAACAAGCTGATGCACTTATCTTCATCTAAAATTTTAATATCAACAGATGTTAACTAACTTACCATAGTGTTAAATGCGTTCAAATGCTCTGTTACCGAGTCTCCATCTTTCATCCTCAGGTAATACAGCTTTTTCTGCAAGAATAGTTTATTCACTGGAGACTTAGATTGGTACAAAGTCCCTAACTTGTCCCACAAAGCCTTTGTCGTAGCTTCCCTGATACATTCAGCAATACTAAATCTAAGACACATAATCGTATTGTGCACTTTGCCTTCTAACTTCTTCCATTCTTCATCAAACACTCCCGTTGGTTTAGTGCCTAGATCTATCGCAATCCACCGATCTTTATCCACCAATAGATCCTCCATCTTGAGTTTCCACAACTCAAAACTCTGACCATTAAATGTCTTGATCTCTATCTTTCCACTGCTCGTCATCTTCTTTTACCACTAGAATCGATCTCGCAGATCTCCCACTGAACAAGGTCTACCATAGGCCTGAGCGAAACCCCTCAGTAACAAAGGCATCCCCTTGAAGCCAAAACTTCTCTGATACCAAATGTAGGTTTTAACCCCATACAGAAATTACCTGCATACGAATTCTTAAACACAGAAAATAAACAATGCGAGAGCATAACACATAAAACACATATACATAGAGATTTTCCCCTGGATCCCAAAACCGGGACTACCAACTTGATTTTTCATTATGTTCCTTTTAATTTTACAATACATATTTATACATGCTGAAGCATCCAATACCATGGACTGAAAACCATCACATCTGAAAACATGTGCGAAAGTCATGCACAAAACCATAGGTGGGTCCGCCCATCCTAACATGGGGTCCAAAACCAAATTTTCTGGGGCGCTGCCCTGGACCCCATAAAGTGGGGTTACAGGTGTGCCTCAAACCCCCTATGAACTCCCCCGCCCCCGCTACACAATTGGAGCAATGAAGGGGGGCTCTGCCCCCAAAGGGCAGACCAAGATATTCTCTCCCTTGATATACATTTTTCTGTCCATACTCCCCCTGAGTACATGCTCAAATCTTCAAGGATATTTTTCAAAAGAATAACATGACTCTACAAGTCAACTAAGTGAGTATGACCTTCCTATCACCAATGACTCATACATACATCAATCTCCCAACTAAGTGGGGATACACCACTTTGACTCATCCACCCAACCAAGTGGGAGTATAGAAATTATTAGATCATCCTTCCCATGCATAGTGGGGGTTACAAATTAGGTCTTTGCAAGACCTTACACCAAACAATATTCATGACTTTTATAACAAATACCAACAATCTAAACAAGATCATGATAGTCATCAGTGACTATCGTACACCATATATGATTTGCACCATAAGCATCTATCACCAGCATCCAGACCTGTAACTTGCAATACCATTCTTTTGGCCAACCAACAATAAGTAGCAAGATGTATCATTTAGCCACATAAGCATCATCACCAAAGACTTCTAACCATAATGCCAACAATGCATTATTCGAAGCATATGCTCCCCCTGAACCTGTGCCAATCAACATATACCATGACCGAACCATATCAGACTTCTTTTCCTGAATCTATTCTGTTGCTTTTTCTTCAGAGCTCCATATACACGACTCTGCAACCTTTAACTCTCTCTTCATAATATTTGTGTATACAAATTGGAACACTGAAGGTTTACACTTTCAGATTCCCCTGGGTCTGTTATGTCTGTTAATTGAGTTATGCCACATCTTTCTGACACTAATTCTGTCTTATTCAATACCTGAGAATGAGATGATGTGTGCTCCTTTTGCTTTGGTGTCCGAATTTTTCTCCTGCATTCTTTTACTTTATGTCAAAACTTGTTACATGAATAACACCTTACATGTTTCATATTCCTTTTATTGCAATCAATAGCTTTGTGACCAAACATATTTCAGGCAAAACAATATCCCTTAAAGTACTTGGAACGTGATGATCTTTCTGTGCGATGGTCTTGAACCATTCTACTTCTGCATCTCGCTGCAACATGTCCAAGATTATGACATTCATAACATTCAACATTATTCATCGAAGGAAATAACCGTCTATCACTTCCACAGTTAAGAGCAAAAGGTTTTCTTTGAAGATTTTTTTTCCTTGGTTGTTACTGTGGTTGACCTCTTATCTCCTTGTTGAGCATTTTAGGTTTTGCATTAGAGTTCCTTACCTCACCTTGTGAGCTAGAGTCACCTTCAACAATTTCATAAAAACCAAGACCAGTTTTGATTGCAGAGGATCTTTGACTACTAAGAATATCATCCAAAATCTTAGTAGTGTCTTGAAATCGTGACAGTTTATCCTTTTCTTCTAATTTACCTTTTAAGATATTTACCTTAACCTGATGTTGTTCTTCCTTTTCCAGATATTGCTTCTTTATGTTTTCTTCAACTTTTCTTCCTTCTTCCACTTGTTGCCTTAATTCGAGCACTTCATGTTCTTGTTCTTCAAGAGCTTCTTCATTCTGCTTCTTTGATTCTTCAAGATCTTCTTTTAGAGAGAGGATTTTAGATTCAAGTCTCTGGATTGTTATGCTTTGATATTTTACTACATCCTGCAGTTGCTCCCTTACTCTGGTTACTGTCTCCAGCTGAACTTTTAATATGGTAACTTCTTCTTTTTCTATGTCATTATTTTCATATGCCATGAGAAGTTTAATTTCTTGATTATCTTCATCACTATTGGATGAGTCATCACTATTATCATGAGTATAATAACTTCTATTACATTCTCCAGACATTTGTCCTTTGTTATGAGGGCATCTAGCAGTGTAATGACCAACTCTACCATAAGAAAAACATTTGAAAGGTAGCTTACCTTTGAACCTTCCAGATCCCCGTTGAAGATTCTTGACAAAACTTACCTCATATTCTTCTTCTGAAATGTATCCTGATTCATTGAGTTTTTCTTTTCCCTTTGTTGATACTTTAAATGTGGCTTCTATCATATCTGATGGTCGTCCTTTTCTCATTTCAAAAGTAGTTAAGATTTTGTGAAGCTGCGTCGTAGTGATATTCTGCAGATCCTGCTTTTCTTCTATGGCAGATGCTTTGGGTTCAAATTTAGCAAACAAGGATCTTAAAACTTTCTCAACTAAGAAAACTTCCTTAATTTCTTCACCCAGATTCTTCATGCAATTGACAATCTCATCTATATGTAGGAAGTAATTAGCTATGCTTTCATCACTATGCATCTTACGAGTTTCATACTGAATTCTCAGAGTTTGAAGCTTAGCACGTTTTACCTGAGCGTCTCCTTCATAGCTTAGAATGATTTTGTCCCATATTTCTTTCGCTGATTTGAGCTGCATGACCTTGACAAACTCTGATTTTGACAAACTTGCTAATAAGATAGTAACAACTTTGGCATTGATTTCATATTGCTTTCTACCTGTCGTATCTGTAGGAATTACTGATGGAAATGTATATCCTCCTTCCACGATTTCCCAAATATCTGTTCCAAGCGATTGTAGATAGGTTGTGGTTCTTATCTTCCAGTAAACAAAATTTCTCCCATCAAATATTGGTGGTTTGATGGATCCCTCTCTTTCTTGATTACTCATGATGATGTATATTCCTTCAAGCGATCAAGCTTCTTATGAAGGACTTGCTCTGATACCAATTGTTGAAAATAATACTGAGAGTGGGGGGGTGAATCAGTATTAGAAAATCAATAACTTTTTCATTTCCATAATCAGATTCATATATGCTACTTTAGTTAAGGGAACTCGTGTGTACACGCAATTGTGTTTAATGAAACTAGCATATATCCAACAAACTTATGATTCAGTTAATTCATCATATGTTGATCTTTAATTAGTGCATCAAAAATCGTGAACCATATAAACGGTAACCAGGTGCAGTAAAAATAGAATAGAACATCACACATAAGAGACACACATGAACACCATAATATAAGGTGGAAACCCAATGTGGGACAAAATCCACCTGGTGTTGTTTTCTTTAAGATAAGAAAAACCTGTTTACAATCTTGTACTGGCATAGACTCATACCAGTACGCAGGCACCCACCTGCAGAAGGCTAAAACCTTCTCTCGTTCTCTAGCTTCTGCTGGAAGGGAGCTACAGCACCCTAGCTCTTGTACTAGCCGATATATTTACTAATACGTAGGCACCAGCCTACAGAAGGCTACAACCTTCTTTTTCTTCTAGGGACCACGTTTCATAAATTTTCAGACTGGATCCATCAATAACATAAAAGCACAAAATAAATCACCACTGCAATACAACCATCAACTATATCCACATCATCAATCTCTGAATCACTAAAACCCTGTTATCAAAACACATTCACTAGAACACATAGCAGAACCCAGAACCCTGCAACAACCACTAGAACCAACAACAACCTCAAATATAAAATCTCATAATGTATACGCTACTTGGCGTATAGATCTAAAAATAATTACTTATACCTTCGCTGCAATTTTCTACTTCAAATATACCTAGATCATCAGATATAAAGGATAATACATGCATCAGTATTCAGATCTGAACTATTCATGATCATACGATATAATGATAATGCATTTTATCATCATGATCCCGGTCCATCAACCTTCATTTCCCACATATGTGTATCCTTAACAAAGCATCACATACCCATAACCTGCATACTAGATCTCACACTTCATCAGATATTCATCACTTGCACCCTTTCACTTTGGCCTAATGATTTTCTTCTCCTTATATAGGTTTAGGCCCCTCTCAATACCATGGTCCAAAAAAATGTAGGACCAATACCTTGGACCCAATACTTCGGGTTAATACCTCGGACCAAATGCCATGGACCAATACCAAAATACAATGGACCAAATGCCACAAACCAAAACTTAGTTTTCCAACATGTACGCACCTTTCCTTCAGTGAAAGTGTGTGTGTACGCTATACGCACCTATTGGTCTGTGAACCCATGTGTACATGCGGCTTGGTCAATGTGGAACCTGAGTATACCTCTCTTTCTTCATTTTGTGAGTCTGAACTATGATCTGTCATCTGAGTGAGTTGCCATCAAGGACAACACCTATGTCATACCTGTATCATAATGCCAATACGTATTGCCTTTGGCATAGAATGATTATCTTTGTTTACATTCGGTTAATCTAGGAATGAACGGCTTATGGGTTTCAGTCTAAATTACTTGCAATAGTTCGTTATTCAATTGAGTTTTTTCTTTATAAGAACCCTAAGCGATATGTGGCCTTTACTTATTTTAACCATCTATGCCCCTTGGTTAATGGCAATGGTCAACCATGCTAAAGATTTGACTGTTGCACATATATAGGTTATTATAGTTGGGATTGTTCCTTAAGCAGGCATGGCTAGCTTTATGGAACTAACCCGCCTCTAACCCTACGAGAATTGAGCATGCTTAAACCCCAACTTTCATTTATTGTTCCAGAATTGGTTGCATGAGACATTTTAGATTCGGACAAGTATTTTTGGATTTCTAAAACCACATCATACAAAATTATTTGTTTTCTTTTCATCGATTTAAATAAATCATAGTTCGTCTACAGAATTGGCTTAACAAGACAGTTTCAAGCTTAACACATACAAACACAATTCTTAGATAGAGTAGCTTTCCTTTTTGCTACTTATCAATATAAAAACTATTCTATAAGGGTTTCTCCAGGAAACATTACACACTATAGAACTGTAGAAAATATGACTCTCATTCTCTGACCTTTATTTATTGTCTTGCAAACATGTGGTTAGTAAGATGAAATAATAGCATGTAACTATCATTTTTATTCAAGTTTACAGATAATATTATAGAGAAATTTCTATTCTTTGTTTTCCTCTATTTACTGTTTCCCTATATATATATATCAATGGAATAAAGCTAGAGTACTTATCTGCATATTGCCTGAGAGACCTCTTAGAGATGACCACACCACCTTGCCAACAAGAATAGTTCTGACAAATTATTCTCCCACCGAGCTCTCCTAACTCCCAAATAACAAATACAGTAGGGTGCTTTATTCTCTTGATAGCTTATACAAAGGCATCAGGATTCCATTTAATCCAGTCTCTCTCATCTTCAGCAGAACTCAAGCCTTCCACTGGTCCTTACCAGCTCAGTAATCTAGTTCTAGGGAAACATTAATGCCTCAACCCATCTTTTTGTCTCTGCTTAATTTTTCCAAGAATCTGCCAACCACTTCCTTCACCTGAATTTTCCTTTTTAAAGGAATTCTTAGGATTGGAAGTAACTATTTTCCCCAACTGTTTGGAAGTTAGGAACTATTGTGATCATCCCTCTTCAACTGCCAACATTCTGGACAGCCTTAATCATTTATTTTAAAATAAAATAAAACAATCATTTCCTAACTTAATTACATCTTTTAATTTAAAATAACAAACTGTGAACCTTTGATGAAGTAATTAGTCAGTAAATTAAACTCTTTTCTAAAAAGAAGTAAAATTAAGGTGGTCGGGGTATTACAACCATGTTTAAGATTTGATTTTTATAATTATTTTTCAAAATTTTGTTGTAAAAAACCTTTATAGCTTTTAGAGATGATAATGTAATTGTTTAATGATATATCTTAAAGTTACCTTATTTTAATAAATATAATTTAATAGTGAAATCCTTGAAACATCCTTCAAATTAATAATCTCAAAAATTGATATATAAATATGTTTATGTTTGATTTATCCGTCAAAAAGTTTGAATGAAATTTTAGAGTTATAATCATAGGTAACAAATAAACATTATTTAATATTAAATATATTATATTTAACCAAAATTTGTTTAATGATATATATTAGGGTTACCCTATTTTAATAAATATAAATTAATAGGAAATCCTTGAAACATCTTTTAAATTAATAATCTCAAAAATTGATATATAAATATGTTTATGTTTAATTTATTTGTCAAAAAATTTGAATAATATTTTAAAATTATAATCCTGAACAACAAATAAACATTATTTAATATTAAATATATTATATTTAATAAAAATATATAGAAAATAAAATACAATTATCAATTCCTCTACCATTTTCTTTTTACTTTACTTCAATTCTTTCACCCTCTTATTCCAAAGTTACATTTTCTATCAAATTCTCACAAAATATTAAGATGATAATTTCTTAAAATTGTTATACTATCAAAAAAGAAAAAGAAAGATTAAATAATTACATCAAACTATTATTAAATAATATAATAAATTTAAAATTATAGCCATAAATAATAATAATATAATAAATTTAAAATTAAATCAACAAATAATAAATAAATAAATATTCTTTTACAATAAAGGAAAGCATACTGTCAATTTAGTTGTATGATTTAGCTTTTAATTAAAATATTAAGTTATTTTTAATTGGAAAATATGTAATTGGTTGTAAATAATGTTTTAATTTAAATGGTTATATATAATTCAATAATTTTTTATTAAAATTTAAATAATAATAATTGAATTGAGAGATATTTACAGTTTTGTATGATGTGTAATTATATTGAAATTTTGTGATTTAAAAAAATCTAAAGGAAAAAAAAAATTATACAAAATATTAAAATAATATTTACTCAAAAATTTACACTTAAAAAGATTAGATCTCTTTAAACTCATATTAAATCCGTATTTAAAATAAATCTTAATAATAAAAACAACACATTTTTCTTTCCAATAATAATATTCATAATAAAAAATATATTTAAATTTAATTAATAAATTTTCCAAAATATATCATAACATGCACTTATTTCTGACACGACGTTGAAAGATACAATCATTATCAGTTCTAGGAAAAACTCCTCACCGCAAACTTATGAATTATTTTTAAGTGCCCTGTTATACCTCTAATCTTCTATTGACAAAGGGCCAACGACTTTATGATTTATTCATAGCCTGTGATTATTACATCGGTAAAAGTTCAATGCTTTGGCCCTCGACGCATTAGAATCGATAATTCTTTGAATTTAGGGCTTGCAATTGTTTTCATGGAGATTTCAACTTTACGTTAATGTAATACTGTGTTTTTTTTCGGGAGAAAGTTAACCATTAAGAACTGTTTTTTTGGGGGGAGAAAGTTAACCATTAAGAAAGAGGAAATAAATGTTTTTATGTTTATTAGTTTAAAGATAATATTAGTTTTATTATTTTAATATTTTACAAAGAATTTATCCCAAAAAAATAGATTAGAATTTTAAATTAAAATAAATTAATCACAGATTTAATATAAGTCTACAGATTTAATATAAGTTAAGAAAGATCAAATTTTGTCATATTTAAACTTTTTTGAAGTACAAAATATAATGTGTAATTTTTTATTGTTTACATTGTATTTTTAAATACTATATAAAATATATAAAGTATTTTAATTGTAGCCTTTTTTGTGGTTCAAATTAGTTTCTTCTTTTTAGTAGTTTGAATGAGGAGTCTCTCTATTTAATATGTTGCCATAACCTGGTTTTTCATCGCGTCCTCACCATGAACCACACTTGGTGGTTGGAAAGTCGACAAATGAATTTTGATGTGATTATCTCCAAAATCTATTCCTATAAAATGTTATAGATCACAGAAGCCTCAATTCTTCAAATATATAAAGTACCAAACTATAAAATATTGAAACCACTCCAAATGTTTTAACCATAAAAACCTATATATATACATTAAAATATTTTACATAACATGTATATCCAAACATTTATGGGCACAAATTAAAATGGTTTATTATTATTGTTATATATATATATATATATATATGAAGTTGATATCTACATAAATTAGTTAACATAGATCTTCAAGTAGTTTATTTAAATACCGTGTTGAAATATTTTTTTTAAAGTATAAGGTTCAAACATCTTACTCAATTCTTTTTTATTATTATTTCTAATTACTTTAAATGCATCATATATTCTATTTTATTATTATTATAGCCAACATTAATTTTCTATTTAGAGTGTGTTTTATTTTTATTTTAACAAGGATTTGTCAATTCCACGTGGAACACGAACATACTTACACATACCCACATACTGGGTTGTAGAATGACTCTCTAGAATAAAAAAAAAAGCGTATAATTTAAATTAGAATTAAAGAAAGAAATTTGATAATATTATTTTATCTTCTCTATATTTTGGATAAATAAACTAATGTAAGACTTAACATTGACTCATCATTTAATATTGAATAATTTACTTAACATTAAATAAGGTTAATCTGAATTCAATTGTGTATGATTATAACTTATAAAAACCATTCAAATTTCATAGTAAGCTAACTATGCATAAAAATGTCCATGAGAGATATGTTTATATTAAAACAAAAATATTGCATTAACATTTGAAAAAATTATTATACTTTTAAATTAGTTTTTTAAATTTTCTTGTTATTGATTTGAAGGATACTAGAAGGATTTCGCCATTAATTTATGGTTATGAAAATATGGTAAATAGAGTATATAACATAACACAATTAGAGTATCATTCATAACAAACAAATTATAGTAAATCGTTAGACATTATTCCTTCTCGTGAGAAAATTGTAAATATGTAAATAAAGGAAAATGAAGAGATAAAATAGGAAGTAACCTTGGAATATGAATCTCAAAGGTTACATCACTACATGTTATGTATTGTTGTTATTGATAATTTTAAATTTATCAAATTTGAGAGTTATATTTGTTGTCTTTACATGGTATGAGAGACAACTTAATTCCTTTGATTCTCGCATCCTCCTTCTTGAAATGGCCCCTATTAGTTTTGAGTTCTATAAAATTTCTTCCATGCTCCTACAATGAGTTCTTGATTGGAATGACCCCTATTAGTTTTGAGTTCTATAGAATCTCTTCCATGCTCCTACAATGAGTTCTTGATTCTTCCCTATCGTAACATTCAATAGACATTACTATCCCATATCCAGGGAAATTTTAAGGATTGGAGTTTAACTTAAATTTTAAACACCTTGGCAAATCTTCTAGTCCCTAATATGCAAAATGCAAAATGTTTGATCTTACTTTTATAAAATTATTTAGATATATAATTCTTTTATATTATTTTATATAAAATTTTGGCTATATTTAAAGTAAAATAATTTTATATTCTAAAATATGGGCAAATCACTTTTAGAAAAATGGAAATTGACAAATCTTTGTTTTGGAAAATAATGGAAAAATAGCCCACCTATGAATATTAGCCCCTAAAATTTTCCATGGTCATATCAGTCACCTTTGCTTGAATATTCCCTCTTGTTTAGTACATGACCTCTTTCCATTAGTTCTATTGTTATCACAACCCTCATAAACATTCCCTCTACAACCCTTGTTAAGTCTACAACCTTCCTGTGCATTATTCTTTTGTGCGTTAGAGGCCTATGTGTTACTCTCCATGGACGAAAGTTGTATGCGATTCTTCCTCGAAAACCATTTTATTTTTTATTGATATCTTGACCTATTGTATCCTAGCCATTTCTTCTCTACTCTTTTTGTGGCCCTGTGTAGTGATTTTCATAGTTTCTTTCTTAAAGTATATAGGTTGATCAATTAGTGAAAACATAAACACATATGGTATGTTTGAGTTGTATGCATGAATGAAGACTAGGTGTAATCAACATAATATTTTCCTATTTAGATGAAAACCTAGGGTTCAATGTTTGGGTTTTAAAATATTTGTAGTGAGGAAATGTTGCTCCATGAAACCAGTATTGTGGTCAATATATCAATAGGGTTCAAATCTTCCTAGCCTAAGCAAATGATTTCTCAAAAGATATGGAGAAACGTTCATGCCCTCTCTACTTGCTAGAAGGGAGCCTCTTGGTCCTTTATAGAGTGATAGACCTATAGATAGAGTGTTAATTTTGTTCATCAATGATTTTGGCTTGAGGATGAGTTGAAGCTTTGATCTAATTATATACCATAAAAATATGACTTGATTTATCCCCCTAATAATGCTTAAACATATAAGTCATTTCAAATATATTTTTGGGTAATATATGGTGTTTTTTTTGTTCATGTTTTTGGCTCATGTAAGAGCATGGATTTGTAAATAAATATGTGTTTTAGAGGGTTGACACCAAGTTTCTCTACAATTATGGAAGGTAGAGTACATCATGTAGAAGAAAGTCAGGAAGTCCAAGAATTTTAAGCCTTATGAGGATAAGTCTGGATGTCTTGAGGAATTCTTACAAAGTACACTACTCCATCTACATTGTCACCGATGACTTTGAAGAATTATTTCTGAAAGGTCATACTGTAGGTTTCACTTGTATGAAGTAGCCAGCATTTTTCTAGGAAGCAAATGAAGTATCAAACAAACCTTCAGTTACTCGAATATTGCAATGAGAAGTAATGTAATGAGTAGATGCAGGTGCTTACCCTTTTTCTGGATCTGGTGGTTTACCCTTATCTTGTTTTTGTTCTTACTTGATTATTTCTATAGGTATTTCATATGTGAATGCATCATGTCCATGTTTATCGAAACAAATGAAGAGTAGATCAAAACTTTCTTCTTGATGGTGTTTACCCCTTGCCTCTGTGATTTTCCTTCAACATCTTCTTGTATTTCCCCTTCCCTTAGGAAAATCTTGTGAATGATTCTTCTCTTTCGGTGTAAGGTACACTTATTCTTCAGGGGACTCAGGATTTGTCTTCCTCTTCCAAACAAAATTATCTCATCCTACAAACTTTTCAAAAGTGTCAAAAGTAATGTCCTTGAGTGGGGAACTAGCTTGTGAAGATTCAATACAATGAGAGTATGTAAGATAGCGGGCCTTGACAAAGGTTATGAGAGGAAACTCAATTTTAACTCCAATATATTATACATCATGCACAATGGCTCTAATTTTATACGGTAGGGCCAAGCAGTCATTTTCTTTCAAATCAAGGTTGAACAGCTTAATCATCAATTGAAAAAATTTCAAATTTGAGTGCGAGTCATATAAATCTTTTAAGGTATTCAATACATCATAAGTATTCGTAATTGAATAATATGACGAGTCACCTCTGGGTGAAGCCCCGAAGGTGGGTTACACGTTTTGGCAAGAACGTGGGCGTAATTCAGAGAAGAGAAGCTCGATCGCATGTTTTTTAAGTTCTCAATCGATTAATATTTAAACCCTCAATTGAGTTATTTGAGGGCTTAAATATTGCTTGATCGAGTTATAAAACAAACCCTCAATCGATATCCTATGCCACCTATGGTTACTTGGGCACTCGATCGAATAACATGATGATTTTGGTGGGATATTCAAAAATAGAGCTCGATTGAACCTATAGCTTGATCAAACTTACTTGCATGGAATTCCAAGAAAAATAATAGATTTATAGAGATATAGGCTCGATCAAGCTATTTTAATGATATATGGAATAATTAGATATCACTATAAACATACATATTATCACTTATATCACTAGAATTATATCTATCGGTATAGCTAATATGGATAAACCAAGAGCATCACCTAGTTTTCTTCACATGAGCATCATAAGGTTCCTTTAGTTTAGCATCATTGGTGCTTTTCATTTTTATATCATTTGTGGGCGTTTTTTTATATTATAGTTATTATAAGTGGGCATGACCCACATGTACGGATATGCATTTTTGGTGTGGATGCAGTGAGGGATGGTATATGTATTTAAACTTAAGAATACCTGTTTTGGGCATCACCTAACCACCTTCAGAGTCCAAAGAATGTTGCTCCATCATGTGAGAACATGAAGAGATATTAAAATCGAAAGGAATGAAAATGAGAATGAACGATGCAAGGAACCCTCCTAGGGTTTTGATAGTGGAATAACCTGAGAAAAAAGGACAAAAATTACTATGCGTAGACACATTTATGCATAAAGAATTCAATAGGAGAATTCCTTCTAGGTTAGTGAAAACCCTTTTGGTAAATCCATGAATGACCCTTCCAAAATAAAACACTATTATAAACAAGAACTTCATGAAAGAAAATAGCATGCATTGAAAGGATAAAGAAAACGACTGATGATAAAATACTTTGGTGTAACCCTCATAGGGAAGAAATATATGAAATTACCTGGAAACATCACATATTATAAGTAACCAACTAAAATTCACTTTTAGGAGGCTACAAGGCTCATGCTATAAGTAGGGAAGACCATATCCATGGAAGTAAAAGAAAGAACGAAGGGTTTACCTAGAACCCTAAGTTGCAAAGTCACTTCTAAACGATCAGAGAGGAAAATAAGCACTAAATGTTGGCTTGGGAGTAGGTACTTACCAAAAAAAATCCCAGTTACTCCTAGAGATCGATCCAAAAACCATAGAGATCCTGAGTTGTGGATAAGCTGACACATCATTGTACCACAAATTTGATCAAATCCCATCGTTTCCTACGTGGGGTAAATGTGGGATACATCCCAGTTAGTTTTAGATCCTTCCAAGTAGTAAATGAACATGGTGGTGGGCCTTACAACATGGATATAAAACATTACAAAACTTATATCACTAGTTTATGTGTTGAGAACCATGGTTTAATACATTAAATACAAGCCTTATAACTGACACAAATATCAAGTCCATGCTAACCATATGCCTTTGAAATATGTAAAGTGGATACATGCCTTGTTAGCTCCCTATAACATTAGTGTATTCCCTAATTATTATTAGTGTAGACCCCTTATTGTTATTGTTGTGCCCATTTAGTCCCCATATTGTTATTGTCGTGCCCCATAGAAGCCCACTATTATTATTGTTGAACCCTTAAATTATTATTGTTATGTCGGCTCTGATTATATTGTGACCCCTTAGACTCCTATATATAAAAAGAGGGTTTTGTCATTTGAATCATCCAAGAATTATTCATTTCTGTAATGAAAAGGAGGTTCCCCCTCGAAGAGGCTCATTTTTAAGTCGTTGATCTATCTCTTCTTCTATTTTGTGAGTTTGTTGCATAACATTTCGTGTCAGAACTTTGGATTTTAGGGTTTTGTTGCTTCAAATAGGACATCCTGGAATTTTCACTATAAGGTTTTTTCTACGAAGCTTCATACACTGAATTAAAACCCATTTGAGCTGAAATATTGGTGAAGCTTTTGTATGAATTTTAGATATTGTCTCACAATATTTCAGAGATATGATTAGAGTAAGTTAGGGTTTTTGCAGGCTTCCAAATTCCATCTCAAACAGGTGACCTTGGGAAAATCGTCATAACTTTCTCTCTAAACATCATATTCCAATTTAGTAAAAGCGGTATAAATATGACTGAATATAGTTTGTTAGATATCATTTTTATTGCCAGAGGTCGAAATCGTGACACATGGCACTTTGTACAAGTTCAATTTATTGAATTAGTCTATAATTCGGGCATCTTGAGAGATTATACATAACTCTTTCTTAGATAATCCAATCTTAATCATACTTGTGGCGCTGGAAAGAGGACTTAGAGGGATACCACGGAATGCAATTCTAGACCTTGGTTATCCGAAATTTCAGAGATATATCAGATTCAATATCGATCTCCAACAAAGCAAGAAAAGGTGTGCAGTTTTTGTTTTAATTTTTCATAAGATTTGTTTGAAAAAATAGTTTGAAGTAATTCAAAGTGAATAGTGAAGCATAATTATCATTAATTGATTCCCTGAAGAAAGAAAATGGAAACACCTAGTAGGCAACCTGAAAGCTCTACTATGAATCATGAATAAGAGGAAGAAATGCAACATGATATATCAAAATTATGAGACCAAGTGAAACAAATTTCACTCTCACAAAACATAACAGAAGCTAAGATGGATGGTTTGAAGAATGGCATGGAAGCTAAGATGGATGGTTTGAAGAATGGAATCAATGAAGCAAAAGGGAACATTGAAGATTTGAAGAAATACATGGAAGGTTTGCAGGGAGGTTTGGTGAAGTTGGTACAAGAAATGCTTCCTAATGGCGAAAAGGTAGTAGAGAAAATTCATGATGAGAACAAAAGAAATGTTAATCATGATTTCATAGACTCTAATGTTGGATTGAAGACCCACCATATTCCAAAGATCGATATGAGGAATTTTGATGGCAAGGATCTCTTAACATGGATACTACAAATGAAGCAATATTTTAATCTCCATAATGTGCAAAACACACAAAAGGTACGCATTGCAACTTTATATTTAGAACCCAATAAGTTTGTATGGTATCGATGGCTTTGCTCTCATAAACAAATTGTCACTTGGTAAACTCTTACAGAGGAAATGATAGCACCTTATGAGCATACAAAGAGAAGAACCTTCTTCAGCCATTTGATAAATCACATACAAAAGGGTTCAATAGTGGAGCACATTGAGGACTTCCAAAAATTGAATATAAGGGTAAATGATATTGCAGAGAAACATAGGATTGGTTTCTTCATATGCACTCTAAAGGATAGCATCCAACAAGAGGTTCTCTTTCGGGAACGTGATACATTGTCGAAGGCATTGAGGTTGGAAAGAAAAATTATGGCAACATGGAAGCCTACCACTCATAACTATAAACATGGAAGTGTGGTTGCTCCTAGCCATCCACAACCTACAAGGATGACACCACAACAATTGGAAGAAAAATGAACAAAAGGGCTTTGTTATAATTGTGATAGAAAATACACTAAAGGTCATAAGTCTGCTGAGAAATTATTTTACATTGATTGTGAAGAGGAGGAAGAAAAGGAACAAGAAACGTCAAAAGAATAGGATATACACCAGGAACCAACCCATGAGAAATAAGAAATGAATCCGACCATATCTTTTAATACATTGGAAAGAATTACCTCTCCTTAAACTCTGAAGATAGAAGGACATATCAAGAAGACAAAGGTAATAGTGTTGATTGATTCAGGTAGTACCCATAATTATATTCATTGTAAGATATCCAAGGAATTAAATTGCTTCTTATATCTAGCACCAAAGTGTCAAGTGATGGTTACAAATGGAGGAACCATAAATTTCTCAAGAAAGTGCCATAATATCAAGCTATCCATGGGGGAATATGTATTGAATAGTCCAATGATTTCCATTCCAATGGGTGGTGCTGATGTTGTACTAGGAGTCCAATGGTTACAATATTTGGGTACGATAACTTTTAAATTTCAAGATATTTCCTTGAAATTTTTTTGGGAAGGAAAGGAAGTTGAATTAAGTGGTATCATAGGGAAACCAAGAAAGATAATCAGCTCTAATGGCATGATAAATCTTCTAAAGAAATAACAATGGGGTGTAATTACACAATTATGTTCACTAGAGGCTCAAACATCGAAATTATCTATTTCTACAAACCTCCAAAAAGTATTGGACAATTATTCCAAGGTATTTGAGAATCCCAAAGGCTTATGACCTATTCATGATCATGACCATGCTATTCATTTGATTACGGGAATTATTCCTCCAAACATTGGGCCTTACAGATATCACTATGCCCAAAAGAGTGAAATTGAACATATGGTTGTAGAAATGCTAAAGGCTGGTATAATTTAGCCTATTCAAAGTTCTTTCTCTGCTCCAACAGTATTGGTGCACAAGAAGGATGGATCATGGTACATGTGTTTGGATTATAGGGAGCTCAACAAGCTCACTATTAAAGATAAATTTCCCATTCTTGGCATTGATGAATTATTGGATGACTTACATGGAGCAATTTACTTCACCAAGTTGGATCTTTGTTTAGGATATTATCAAATAAGAATGAATACTTAAGACATTGTGAAAACAACATTTTGAACTGATGAGGGTTATTATGAATTTTTGGTCATGCCTTTTGGCCTCACCAATGTCATTTCTACATTTCAAGGTTTGATGAATTCCATTTTCAAACCCTTCCTTAGAAAATTTGTGTTAGTATTTTTTTATGAGATACCAATCTACAACAAGTCTTTGACGGATCATTTTCAACAAGCTGATAGGGTGCTCAAGCTATTAGAGGAGAAACAATTATATGCAAAAACCTCCAAATGTTTCTTTGGAGTATATGAGGTGGAATATCTAAGTCATATTGTATCTCAAGAGGGTGTTAAGGTAGACCCTAACAAAATTAAATCCATTAAGGAATGGAAAATAACCTCATCCATAAATCATGTGCGAGGATTTCTCAGGTTGACAAGGTATTATGGCAAGTTTGTTAAAAACTATGGGAGAATAGTAGCACCTCTAACAACATTACTGAAGAAAGATGCATTTTCTTGGACTCCAAAAGCAACTAAAGCTTTTTAGAATCTTAAAGAGGCAATGTGCCAAGCACTAGCATTAGCTATGCTAGACTTCACAAAAACCTTTATTGTGGAATGTGATGCCTGAGGAAATGGAATTGGTGTTGTTTTAATGCAAGAAGGAATACCCATTCCTTTTGAAATTTTTCCAATCAAAGGAAAGCATTTCCACAAAGCTATTTATGAGAAGGAAATGTTGGAAATAATACATGCACTTAAGAAATGGCAACCTTACCTAATGGGGAGGCACTTCAAGGTAAAAAAAGAATATGATAGTCTTAAATACTTTTTAGAACAAAGATTATCTTTAGAAGAGCATAAAAAATGGGCCACAAAGATGTTGGGTTATGACATTGAAATCATCTACCAAAAAGGGAATTAAAATGTTGTTGCAAATGCACTCTCAATAAAGGACAAGGATGTGGAAGAATTTATTTGTGTCATTTCTATTATCCAACCAGATTGGATAACTGAAGCAAGGGATGAGTGGAATAATGACGAAGAAGTGTGGGTACTCATTCAAAAGTTGCAGCAATATCCTAGTACATCTGATACATCCAGCTAGAATAATGATTCATTATGGTACAAAGATCACTTGTACCTTTGTAAGAATTACCAACTCAAACAAAAGGTTCTTCGGGAATTGCACACTTCTCCCTTAGGAGGGCACTCAGATTTTCAAAAACTGACAACAGGGTTAAGAAGGATTTTTTTTTGGGATGGCCTTAAATCTGATATTCAAAATTTTATGGTGGAATGTTTGATTTGCCAACAAAAAAAAGTTGAGATAATTAAGACCCCAGGTTTGTTACAACCTTTATCCATTCCAAGTCAACTTTGGGAGGAGGTTTCAAGGGATTTTATCATAGGTTTACCCAATTCCGAAGGAAAAAGTGTCATCATGGCGGTAATTGATAGACTTACCAAGTATGCACATGTTGGTGCATTATATCATCCATTTAGAGCTAGTATAGTTGCTACTGCATTTATGGAAACAATTCAAAAGCTACATGGAAACTTAAATATTATTGTAAGCGACAGAGATCCTATTTTCATTGGAAAGATTTGGATAAAATTATTTTCTTGTCTGGGTACTCAATTAGCTCATAGCTCATCTTATCATCCTCAATCAAATGGGAAAATTGAGATAGTGAACAAATGTTTGGAAGGATATCTTCGTTTCTTTGTATTTGATAAACAGACACAATGGGTCAAGTGGTTAGCTCTGTCTGAATGGTGGTATAACACTTCCTTCCATACTGCACCAAAAATGACCCCATTTATGGCACTTCATGGATATCATCCATTGTTCATCACAACATCTTTATGCAAAAATTCTAAGGTTCAAGTAGTGGAAGATCACATCGAGCATCAACAACAAGTTCTCCAACTCTTAAAGGATAACCTCACTTTAGTGCAAAATAGAATGAAACAATAGGCATATCAACATCACAGCAAAATAAGATTTTATGTAGGCAACTGGGTATTTTTACAGCTAAAACCATACAAACAAATGTCCGTCAAGAAAGCTAAGAAGGATAATAAATTATCACCAAAGTATTATGGTCCTTACAAGGTGTTGAAAAAGATTGGTACAATGGCATACAAATTGGAGCTTCCTACATCTTCTTGAGTGAACCTACTTTTCCATGTTTCATGCTTAAAGAAGGTTATAGGTGACAAGCTCCTAGTTTAAACAATATTGCCAAAACTTGGCAAGGAAGGAAAAATCATATTGGAACCTGAAGTAGTCATGGAAACAAGAACTCAACAGCTACGAAATCCATCAATTTAAGAGTACCTCATCAAGTGGAAGAACTTACCCACGGAAGATTCGATGTGGGAGGATGATAATTTTATATAGAAGCATCCATAATTACTCAAGCATTGAGGAAAACAGTTTTTTGAAGGAGAGGGACATATTAGCTCCCTATAACATTAGTGTATTCCCTCATTGTTATTAGTATAGCCCCCTTATTGTTATTTTTGTTCCCAATAGAAGCCCACTATTGTCATTGTTGTTCCCTTAAATTATTATTATTGTGTCGGCTTTGATTATATTGTGACCCCTTAGACTCCTATATATACAAAGGAGGTTTTTTCATTTGAATAATCCAAGAATTTTTCATTTGTGTAATGTAAAGGAAGTTTCCCCTCAAAGAGGATTATTTTGAAGTCCTTGATCTATCTCTTTGTCTATTTTGTGAGTTGGTTGCATAACATACCTCAAGTAACTAAGCTTGGTACATCAATACAGTCACAACATTGATGTATAGGTTATGGTTGTTGGAAAGCCAAGGTTCAAATATAATAACATACATTTAATAAAGGAAACCCTTGTTGCTAGAATGAAAATAAATCCTTTATGGTCATATTTTTAAGTAAGCAAGGCATGCATAAATATTTTCGAAGGATTATAAACTTATTTCAATAGTTTGAAAATATGGTGGATGAGTGAGATAAAGGGAGGTTTAGAAATATAACCTTTATTAGGTTAAGCTAAATACCCTTAGCAAGGTCCATTCCATAAATGAAAGATAAACTCATGAATCTTATAAAGTAAAAAATTATCATGTGGGAGTTTAAATGATAAAAGTTACTTATCACTTGCACAACATAAATGATTTTAATTTAAGTAATTATCTCTAATGTCAAAAAAAAAATCATAAAATGAAATATGTCTGCAGACAGTCTTTTGTTATGAGAGATGTTATGGGTTTAATATTAGGGTTTATTGTATTAGGTTTAAAATTGAATTTATAATATAGGGTTTCTAATATTGGATTTATAATATTGAGTTTAATATTAGGGTTTATAGTTGTCACAATGTTATGTACATCACATTGTAGTTTAACCAATGTCACAATGCATGATTACCAAATTATTCAACCATGTTTACTAATGTGTTTGACTATGCCTAACTATATTTGAAATTAAACACTCTTCAACTTCAATTTAACATAATCACCTACTATTACTATTGATGAATATTAATAGTCAAATATAACCAACCACATTAGTCAAACATAGTCAAAGTGAGTCAACCTTTAGAATCAATGTTTAAATAGTCAACCATAATTTTCAAGTTTGATCAAGCATAATCTCTATTAATATTAATCGATTAATATTCATATTCAAAAATGTGAAATTGAAATTGTACATAAATCTATCCAACATCACATTATGATAACCATTATTGCTATGTGAGAATCATTGTCACAATCTTACATTACACAACAATTTATCCAACATTGTATTGTGGCATTACAAAATTAGTTAACCATATTTACTAATGTGGTTGCCTATTTTTGACTATGTTTGTTGACTATGTTTAAAAATAAACACTCTTCAACTTATGTCAAACATAATTTCCTATTATTATGATTCAACCACATTAGTCAACAAAGTCAAACAAAGTCAGACTTTATAGCGATTGTTTAAATTATTGACGATGATCAAACTTTGGTGTACATAATGTGACAATCATTGTCATAATGTTACATTACATTGCAATTTATCCAACATCATGGTACGATAGTATAAAATTGGTTAACCACATTTACTGACATGGGTTTATAATATTGGGTTTTTTATTACGGTTTGTAATATAGGGTTAAATATATAGGGTTTATAATATTAGGATTTAATATATATATATATATATATATATATGGTTTATAATTTTAGGTTTTAATATTTCGTTTAAGATATTAAGTTTTGTAATATTAGGTTTAGAATATTGGGTTTTAATATTAGAGATTATAATATTAGGTTTTAATGCTAGCACAACCATATTAGTAAATGAAACTAATATATGTTGATAGGCATATATAAACCACATTAATAATTATTAGATGTATGGTATGGATTCATAAACCCAAATATATAAACCAAATATTTTATACCTAATATTTAAAACTTAATATTATAAGTCCTAAAACTTTAAACCTTGAATTATACCTAATATTATAAATCTTATTAGTGTAAAACCCTATTAATATTGAACCCTAATAATATAAATCCTAATGTTAAACCTATGTTATAAACTTTACCTTTAATATTAGGATTTATAAATCCTTACCATACACCTAAAAATTATTAATGTGGTTGATATATGCTTATTAATGTATAACAACCACATTTACTTTTTTGAGTCGTATATGTGCTTGATATATGCCTATCAGTGTATATCAACCACATCTATTAATGTGGTTGTGCTATTAATTAGTGAAGCCTATAAAAATTCAATCCTTTATATTAGCTACATTGTAATCAAGAAAATATTTAAATTTATGACCTGCAAATTATTTTTATGGAGATTTCAATATTAAACTAGAGTCTTTTAAAGGAAATTTTAGCCTAAAAGTGCCCATGAAATTTTCATGTACATAATGTGTAAACCAATCAAATTCTTTTAAATTTAAAAAGAGGTACATGTAAAATTTTTGTCGAGAAAATTAAAAAACTATTTTTTTTAATTGTATTATTGGCTTGTCTCCTTATATATTTACTCAAATTTCAATTGTAGACACTCGTTGGATGCAGAATTAAATTTTGCATCCAACGCGTAACCATTATTCATACTTTTTAGAAGATCCACATTGATAAAATTTGAAGAAAAAAACATGTTCAACACATTTTTTAATGTATCTTCAATTTTTATTAATGTGAGTCTTCTAAAAAATATTCATAATAGGTAATCACATCTACTTTTCAAATTTAAGTAAACCTATAATGGGTAATCATGTTTACATTTGAAATTTAAGTAACCCTATAAGGAGATAAGCCAAAAATACAATGATAAATGTAGTTTTTATTTTCCTCCAAAATTCATAACTATTGTTTTATTATTTTTCTTTAGGACACTTTTATGCTAAAATTTCCTCTAATAGGGGAGAAAATAATCTTGGTTGTTGATAAACTTAGTCTCAACACCAAAAACAAAGTGATAATTTTAAAAAATTGTCATCTTAATAATAAAGTGGGAATTTAGTGTAAAATTTATTTTCAAAATGTCACATTTAACATAAATTAACTAAAAAGAAGAGTAAAAAGGGTATGCTAAAGAGAGTAAGAAAATATTATTGAGGTGAATTGAAAAAAGAAATTTAATAGTGATGTTTTTATTGTATTTATATTTAATTAGAAATGAAGTGAATAATGTCTATTTGAACTAGATGAGGTGAATAAAGTTAACTCAAATTGGATTGGGTAGTGTTATAATTTAAATATGTCATTCAAACTTAATTTAAAAAGATTTCTATTAGAGAAGACTAACTTAACTTTTCAAATATTGTGTTTAGATTGCTCTTGGAAGCATGAAAAACTCTTCCTTAGCAAACCAGGCCAATAAATATATTTATGAGATATATTGAAAATGAAACACAATAATAGAGGTGCGCATGCACACAAACACTAGTTTTTATTTATTATTATTTTTTGAAGGAATACTTTAAAGTATTTGACTAACTTAAGTTATGTTTATCAAATCATTGTAACTATAATACGTATCATAATACAACTACATTCTTATCTATAACCATCAAACTATAGTAAACTTTTGCAAGAGATTTTGAGCGATTATGAAAATCAAATCTTAAACATAACCTAAAAACTAGTATATTTTCTATTCTTAAAATTAATAAACTACTTACTATGAAATTAGATTAATAAAACTATCATATTTAAATAAAACAACTTTAATTTCATAAAAAAAACTATACTATTAAAAATATTACAACAATTACATACATCCTTATTTTGGAAAAAAAATTGAAAAACACAAAAATGATTTGAAAATAAACACATTATTCATTGTCTAAAGAAAATTTATTACCTCTATTAAAAATTAGAAAAATCCATAAATAAATCATTAAAATAAATAAGTAATCATATCAAATTCTTAAACCTAAATTCATATAAATTCATATATATATATAAATAGTTAAAACAAACATTAAATAAAACTCAAATAAATATATAAAGAAAAATCTCTCGGCATTGAATAAACTTACTTCAGTAATGAGAGAAATAGAAAGGAAATTGCAAACTCACAAATGCTAAAATTTAATCATATTTATTTATTTGAATGATTATTAAAAAATAAATAAGGTTAAATTATTAGTTTGTTTCACTCTATTTTTTTTATTTTTTATTTTTTTAATATTTTGGATTAAAAATAAATTTAATATCTTAATTTAAAAATGAATTAAAATATTTTCTCATTATTTATATTTAGGTAATGACCATGTCCATCATGGAGGTACTATTACATTCCTTCCTTCTCTTTCATCAGAAAGCGCCTCTTAGTATTGCGAAATTACTCGGATGCGCATGATTGCAGGGAGGAAAAAACTAAAAGATTGGCTGTCACGTGGCCATGTTACGGTAGGCTGGAGTTAGTCATTCTGGGACTGTCAAGTTTATTGTTCTTCTGTTTTGTCTAGCAATCTCTTCATAGGTTTTTATTTTTTTATTTTTCCCTGATTTAATAAATTTGAAAATCGTTGAGATGCTTAAAAAAACAACCGTACAGAGACCAATTATGATGGATTAACTACATATAAAACTATACACAGACCGATTATAATGGATTAACTACATATAAACTTGTGCTTCGTAAGGAAGAAAACAACGGTGAAGAAGAGTTGAGGGCATTTACACGAGCAATCTTGGAAAAGGGGAGAATTGGAATCCATGTCTAAACATCTTCATCTACTTTAAATTTAAATGATGGAAAAATAAGAATTTTCTTGTGTTTTAATTTCCAATAAGTGACACCACATAGTCGTCGTACAGCCTGAAAATCTACTCATTAATCTCCCTTTTACCACCGGGTCAAGATTGTCTACCCGACAGTGTTTCGACACACAGTTTGACGCACCTAATTGCGTAACAACTAATGATGCGCTACGGTGTTACTAGAGGCACTGCCTGATTTTCATCTGGGCTCCAGAGGACCTGATGAAGGATCAGCAGCTGCAGAATGGATTTCGGAAGGTGTCGTGGAAGAAGTTGCCGCACTGCTTGATGTTTTGTCAGCCTCAATAACTCTACCACGTTTAACTTGGTGACGTGTTTCCACACCACCCAGATCTACGAAAGCAGGCTTTCTTGGCGATGGAATATTTTCTCGCTCAATTGTCAGCATCGACACTACCTGCGACATCGAAGGCCGCAAAAATGAAGCTGCTTGTGTGCAGAGCAGACCAATTTTAATCACTCTATTGCCTTCCTCCCACGAATAACTGCCCTCCAATGTGGAATCTATAATTTCCAAAGCTCTTTCTGCTTTATACAGTCTCCATGTCTGGTCGCCCGACACACCAAAGGAACATAAAACATTTATTAGCCAGGCATCGCAATGATATATATATATTAGAAAATTTCCAGCTGAGAGATGAGATCCATGTGAGCCATACCCCTTCGGTGAGAAACTCTGTGCCTTGAGCCAAACTGTGATTCTTTTTTCCGCTCACAATCTCAAGAAGAAGAACTCCAAAGCTGAATACATCTGCTTTCTCCGTCAGCTGTCCGCGTAAGGCGTACTCAGGCGCCATGTAACCTCTGCATAATGTCATTTACAGTGAGCTCTCCATATCTTAACCATCTTAAAATGATATAATTTTTTTAGATATATGAGTTGTAGTTTACTCATATATTATAATTTATTAAATCAACTGTAACATCAATACGTTGAACGGCAGAGATAATTCTTACAAAGTTCCTGCAACTCTGGTGCTAACGTGGCTCTGATCTTCTGCAAAGAGTTTGGCTAAACCAAAGTCTGCTATTTTCGGTCTATGTTTATTGTCGAGTAAAATATTGCTTGCTTTAATATCTCTGTGGATGATCCGAATTTGAGACTCCTCGTGAAGATAAGCCAGACCACGCGCAGTTCCAACTATGATCTCATACCTCTCTCTCCATTTAAGTGAATGGCCCTTTGTTGTATCTGTAATTAATACATATAGACAACTAAAAAAAAGTTAGCCAGCTACATACACAAACTAGAACAATTCCAAGATCCATGCAATCAGTAAGCCGTTAAAGAGTGAGAAGCAACCGAATATAATCTTGTCCAGACTACTGTTTTGGAGGTATTCATAAACTAGTAGCCTTTCTGAGCTTTGAACGCAGCAGCCAAGCAATTTGACTAGATTTCTGTGTTTAACACGACTGACAAGATTTGCTTCATTCAAGAATTCAGCGTCTCCTTGCCTTGATCCTATTTTCAGCCGTTTAACTGCAACCTCTCTGCCATCAGATAGAACCCCCTGTACATCATTCAGCTTTAAATTATTTCTATTCTCCATCATGACTTGAACTATTGCTGGCTATAACTCTATATTTCAAAACCAATTAACGCTTTACTTTAAATCAGCTTTTAATTATTTATATTCTGCATTAAAATGTGAACTGTTGCTGGATATATCCCTAATTGAATTGAAAGATAATTTAACACTTACCTTAAAGACGGACCCGAAACCTCCCTCGCCAAGCTTGTTCTCTGCGCTAAAATTGGAAGTAGCTTCTCTCAGAATATGGTACTTAAAAATGAGTTCTGGATTCACTGTAGGAAGCGATAAGTTAATTTCCCCTCTCTCACCTGCAAACACAATTACATGGCATCTATTTATCTTGAGATAAATCGATTAGTGAACAGTTCACAAGCTATCTGCTAATAAGGCACAGTGTAGTTTAAGTTGGCCACAAAAAGAAATAGAAATTTTGACATAATTTTGATAAAATCTATCCCAAATTTTCTAAGGATTTTGGGCTAAAGGTTTTTTGATGGTGCAGAACTCATTTTTGTTTAAAAAAAAAAATTAAACACTTCCAGGGTCAGATTTATTGAAAAAAATTTAACTGAATTCCAACTAAAAATTTCCCATCGGGGAAGAAATTGTGGCCTCGTTAGAAAACGCCGGCACTAAGGCACACAGTGAATGACTTCACAATCTCAGGACCTGTGGATGTTGTTGACCGTTTCGAACGTTTCCGTCGAATCCACTTGCATAGACATATGGATGCAATAAATGCAGCCATAGAGGCTAGCACGCCTAAAGCTGTCGGAAGCTCCTTAGAGCCTTTCCCTCCTGCAAATTTACAAATATAGCCTTGGTAAATTAGCTATGTTTACTTCACCGAATAAAATCTTTACAGAAGCAGTATATTCCACATCATCTATGGTGACAGATTGTACGTTTTACTGCACCGAAAATAAGATATTTTGGGGGAGTAAATTGGCTATATGTTTTATTTCACTAAATAACAAAACCACAATCATCATAAAATGAACAAAACGATATGCGACAGAAATACCGGATTCCGGACTGCTCTCGCCTGGCAATGACCACGGCGAAATACTGGAAGTATTGAAAAAGCTATAAATTTCGTAATGCAAATCACAGTTCCTACTTCGGTAGCGTGCTCCATTAGCTCCAGTTGCGCATGCCGTGGCCGAATTATTCGATCGACCGGCACCGGATATCTTTGACCGACCGGCAGCTAAGCACGACCGGCAATTTGTGGGGGTCAGATCTCTCCAACACTGGGCTAATATATAGAGTTCCTTCGAATCCGACAAATCAGTGTCGAAATTAACAGTAGCAAAAAGTTGAGGATTCTGCACAGCTTTTTCGATGGTATCTGAGAGGGGTTTCTCAGTAGCATTTCCGAACAGCTCTGGAACATAGCTTCTATTGCTGTCACAAACAACATTCATAACCTCGCTTCTCTCATTATAATCGTTGTAAAAGTTATGATTGTCGTAACGTAAGAAGCAGTCATTTAGCAAAAGGAATCCGGAGGTTCTGTCGCGGCATTTATCAACAAGAAACGCTTTCGTCGCCGATGCGCACTGTTGGCAATCGAAGGAATTTAAATCCCCCCTGCACTGGAGAAGCCCATAAACAGCACTATTGCTGTTTTGGCCCTCAACACTAGTGGTGAATCCGGTCATAGAAACGTTCCCCACCAATGATTCAAGTGCCCGGTCTAAATTACGCTCGAAATCGCTACCGTCTCTATATTCGTTAGTCCCGCAATCACCCCAATAGGAATTATTAAAATCCTCAGCTGCTATGAGGTGCAGAGGCGTCCATACAGTGACGATAAGCAACATACAGTTCATTATTAATGCTTTCGGCTTCATCGCCATCGCAGGGCAGGGAAAGAGCTCAACGCCCTTCTCGATCTTTCTTAACTTTATGAAGGAAGGCGCGTATTGTAAAGTTGAGTTAGAAAACACAGCAGGGGTATGTGCGTCAGTGTGAGTTTTCAATTGGTGTGGCTGAATCGATCAAAGTTAACTGCAGATTCTCTCTAGTCTCTTTCATCCATTAATAATAAAAAAAGGGAAATTAAGTATGACATTAATCTCATCTTTTTCACAAATTATACTAAATTTTCCCTTAACCGTCCACGTAACGGGGTCGAGGTCGGGGTCGGGCTTGGCTTTCTATGACGTGGAAGACCGGGAAGAAAATTTTACTTACGAAGAGAAGGCGTAGGAGATGGGGCAGACGATTTGAATGAAGGGCGGGTCGTCCCTATTGACTTGCCTTTCTGTGGAGTGGAAGACTCCCTTTTCTACAATGTGGAAATCTCCGTGACTGAGCCCGATGACTCCAAGTCCCCCTATTGACTTGCCTTTCTGTGGAGTGGAAGACTCCCTTTTCTACAATGTGGAAATCTCCGTGACTGAGCCCGATGACTCCAAGTCCCCGCGCCTTTTTGGATCGATACGGCGAGTCTGACGCTTTGTCTAAGCAGAGTCTAAGCGTTATATTTTTCAAAATTTATTGGATCATTTTGTTTGGAATTTTTTCACAATTTGTTGAAATGATTAATTTAAGTGGTAAAGTTTATATAATAAAAAAGTTTAAATTTATTTATATATTTAAAAATGGATTTAAATTATATAATATAATATTTTAAAATTTATATTAAAATATATTTAATAAATAATTATTTTGAAATTTTTGCATAAAGATTAGTAAAGAATTTGATGTTGATGTAAATCTTTGGGAGTTGAAATGTGTCTTTAAACATTTCAATAACAAAAACCTATGTTTTACCAAAATTTTATATCAACGTTAATTAATATTTTTTATATATGTTTAAAAAAATGTAAAGTAAATTTGAATACAAAATTTTATATTAAAAATGTTTAATTTATAGCTACCACCTACTATAGACCAAACAATTCACCTGTAACCACTATGACTTGTACCAATTGGTTTTGTTAAAAAAAAAGAGTAAAAAATATGTTAATCGTCCTAAAGAAAATAATTGTACATTTTAAACACATTTATGTGGGAATTGATGTGATCCAAGACCGTCTATTGGAAAATGAAATGAAATGATATTTTAAGGTACACCATACTAAAAATAGTCTAGGAGACCATTAGTTTCCTATTTTCTCGCTTTTGCAATTCAATATTTTTCCTATTCAAATTGATGATGAGCTTGCCCAACATTACAATAATCCCCTCGCTGAAAAGAAAATACCAAGAAACCGACGCTAACATGTTCTCATAACTTTCTTAGATGTCTTTGAATACATCACATTCCAAAATGACATGTTTTTCGGATTCCACTGCCCAAGACATGCAAAATGTACACACCCATTCTTCCCAAACATATTTAGCCCCTTTCCCCGTCCTTTTTCACACCGAAGTTGATGGGAGTTGGTCCTTAATTGTGCAATAAAAACTTTTTCCCTCCACGAAATGCTAGGGAATAAGAGAGATAGTGATGTGATATTTGAAAGAGCATTGAAATTAAATTTGAGGGTTTCAGTCAGATTTCATTTGACCATGGGCTTGAAGCACGATAAACACTTGACCAGCAAATAAATCTAAGAGGAGCACTCACTACTCGTGTTTGGACCAAACCCAATTTTCGTGCAGAAATAGAATGTGTGAATTTCCTTTGGCTTTTTTCCCAACCTTTCCTACTTTGCCGACACCAAATAAATCTAGGACTAGCACTCGTTGCAGTTATTTGGACCAAACCCAATTTTTGTGCAGAAATAGAATGTGTGAATTTCCTTTGGCTTTTTTTCCCAACCCTTCCTACTTTGCCGACACCAAATGTCGATTCCGTTTGACTTGAATCCAGTGGGGAAAATTTAAATTCAAAACGATTTTGGTTTGGGAGCTATTTCATAGGCTTTCAAGAAGCAACCAATAGTGTCATTGTCAATAATAGAAGTTGAATATGTTGCCGCAACAACATCAGTCTGTCAAGTAGTTTTGATGAGAAGAATGTTGAGGGATTTATGCCACGACCAAGAGGGAACAACAACTATTTTCTGCGACAACACATCTACAATTTCACTATCAAAGAATTGTGTTTTTCACAAGAGGACCAAGCACATTGATGCTCAATATCATTTTATTAGAGAGTTTATTAACAATGGTGAAATTGTGTTGCAATAGTGCAGGTCACAGGAACAGTTTGCTAACATTTTCACAAAGCCATTGGCACGTCAAAATTTTGTTTATCTCAAAGACCGTTTGGGAATTGTCAATGGCAGAAGTTGTGATTAAGGGGGAGTGTTGGAAAAATTAATATCAACCACTGCAATTACTAAATTGGTAGCAACCATACTTGCCAAGTAGATTTTTGCATGTTGCAGATTTTGTTAGAAAGCTTAAGTACAAAATTTCTCAGGAGTACAAGTTCTACATTCCTCAACACACATCAGATAATTAAAATCAAATGAGTATTTAATATAGATGTATGGTCAAAAATTTACTCTGCAACTCTTACTTGCAGTCCACAACCTCTCCAAGTTCAGAAAATCATTCATTTTGTACAAGAGCCCATACTATGTCTTAATGTTTTGTTCACTCATGCATTAATGTGTCAAAATTATATGTTTTGATAAATATGAATGTAAAACACTTTTGTACAGTCGAGAGGATGTAAAGAGGATGTAAAGTCTCAAAGATCGTGGTAAGAAATTTACGGGGTGAAGGAGCCACAATCTCCATATGAATGTATTTCATGCATTAAAATTATAAACTAAAGTTTTATTGTGTTGCTCCAAATTTTACTCTGTGTTTTATGTGAGTTGACTATCTATGTTATTTTTTAGCAACTGTCTAGTTGTGATTTGGTCACTGCAACTGAATATTTGACCTCTGTAATTGATTTGAGGGAGACTCGTCTCCTTTGCCCATTAATTTTTTTATATATATTTATATTGTATCATCACACTTTGTGATTAATACATTCAAGCATAAATCCCTTTTTTAAATTATTTATTTATTTTCATTTATTATATTCAATTGGTATCAGAGCTCAGATTAAAACTCTCATGTGTGAGAACAATGTTAATGCATGACAAGGATTCACACACTCCTTCGCTAATGTTTAGCTGTTCAGTATAGAAATGAACATAACGTTATGGAGAGTGAATAAGGGATTACAACCTATCGATTCCTAGTAGACAAAAGTTGAAAATTGGATGGTAACTATGGAAAAGAGTTGAGTCAAAGCATTTCAGAGGAGACTGGTAGCATTGTTATTCTTGGGGAGCCATAGATAAACTTTGGAGTTGCATAGAAGAAGCTTCATAAACAACCTTTAGTGGACAATGTGTGCTTCAATATAGAGCATAATTAGATCGTGGATGTGATTGGACAGTCGCACCTTCATCAAATGAGGTGATGCCAAGAGTTCTAATAATTTCATTTGTCTACTGGTGATGACAGTGTGGCGAAAATCCTCATTCTAGTTTTGGTGCATCTATCATAGTTGTGATTATCAAGCATGTGAGAGAGAGAGGCCTAGAGTGGTTGGAAAGACAAAGAAGACAAAACACAAATTCACCCATAAAAATACGAGTTATGGCTCTTCTATTGATCACACAAAACTTGATTCTTACAATGAACCTGGTGAAGGGTATTTATCCTTTTCCAACTAGCGACTTGCATAAAATATCTTGACATGCATCCACATGCAACCACACACTAAAAGTCGTCTATCACTTAACTTGACTTGACTCAACACTCAAACACTCAATCACTCAATCACTCAATCACTCAGTTAACTGAATCTCTAATTTTAGCTAACTCCACATGCGGGAGTAATTACAATTTCTAACACTCCCCCTTAATTACGACTATATGACTCAACATAACTTAACTTTACTCGATTATCACTCAAACATGTCTGCTGGTCTATGTCTCAGTTAGGCTTACAATGACTCAAGGATTTTACAATTTTGCATTTTCTTTTTCTCTGCTTCCAGATTCTATATCCTCGAAATTGCTTCATTCTCTGTTGAACTTTCTTGTTGTAGGTTTTATTCACTTGTTGCTGCTACAATTTTTCTTTGACTTGTCTTGAACTTGTTCTGAAAAACAATTGGATCATGTCTTCTACACCTTCCTCTTCAAATATTTGTTCAACCATGGACTATTTCCAAAACATTGCATCTTCAAACTGTCTTCTTTGCTTTGCTTCTTGTGCTTTATATTCATGAGTTTGACTCGCTTCAATTTCTCCTATTGGTTTCTAAATCCATTCTTAAATGAACTTCAAATCTACATGAAACTTATTAAAAACCTTGCTTTCAACTGTTTTGCCCATGCTATTCTGAACACCTACATATTCAAAAAAAACGTTAAAAACATCTTTAATATGACTCTCTTCAGTGAGAGCTTCCTGCTCTACATCTGCCTTCTTTTCAACTACATGGAGGTTGTCTTCCACTGTTATGTTGTTAGTGGATATTCTCATAAAAAACTCTTCAATCAATTTATCATGTTCTTGATCATCAGCTACAGCTAGATGACATATTGCTTCATGAGCAGTTCCAATTGCTTCATATCTTGCTGCTACAGTGGCAGCTTCAACCTTCAATTTTACATCAAACATTGTGCTTATCATATTGCCACAATCAATCTCTGTTTCAAAAAAGAAACCATACGTATCATCAACATAATGTTCATCCACACTATGGTGTGATATCTGAGCATGCATGTGCTCATACTCAATTTCATTGATAATTTCAACTTCACCAAATCTATCAACCATAACTGGATTCACCAATTCACATTTAACTTAGTAGTCATCATCCACATGTGTCTCATCACAGTGGGATTCACCATCATCTTTATCATCCATATTATAGTGGATTCCTTGAGCATTAATATGCTCTTTCTCTGTTTCACACACAGAAGCTTCAACTTCTCTCTCTGCAATCTTTGCTGCATATTCTTCATCTGTATGCATTCTTGCATAATGGTCTTCAATTTTATGGCCTTAAAAACCATCATCCACTTTTGAGTGGGATTCTCCAAGCTCTATTTTTCTCTCAGAGTCTTGCTGATACACTCTCAGATCTGCGGCTGACTTCTTTTCTTGTGACATAACCTGTTGTTACATGTCACTCCGCCTTGCGCCAAATTCTTCTTCCAGGAACATCCATGCTTCCTTGGAAGTTGTAGCCTTTACTACCTTGGACAAACACTCCTCATCCAATACTTGTTTTATAAAATTCAATGCTAAAACATTACATACGTCATCATATGGGTTATTAGAATCATAATCAATTAACTTTTTAGCTTGAAGAAAAGTTAACATCTCGATAACCCAATGATCAAAATATTTACCTGTAAACAACGGAGGTGGTAGCAAATCAAAGCTACACCAATCACCCTAGATTTCTTCTTTATCTTCTGCTAGACTTCTCAGTTCCTCGGCTACGGCCTAAACCTCTCTAACCATGGCAATGATCTTTTCCTCTTCTTTTCGATTTATTTTCCTCATATGCTTCAATCGTGCTTTGTAATCCATGACTTCAGTCTTTCCTCTGTTTTATAGATTCTTTCTTGATTGGATGAGGCTATCTTCCATATCGCCCCTGAAACAAACTATGATTTTCAATATGTGCCCCTGTAAGGAACAATCTTCACCCAAAAACTGTCATACTTGACAAAAAAACAATTTTTTTTATGGATAGATGAACTTTTGTGGAGCCCTAAGTTCTCTTGCCAATAAAAACCCTTCAAAAAAAATTATTTATAATAGCCCAACCGTTAAATATATCAAACTTTAACAAGCCTTTAAAAATCCTTAAATTAATTCAACCTCTTAAAAAAAAAATTTCATTTAATAACCTTTTATAACACATGCACTTTAAATCCCTTTTAATACAGTTTTTAAACTTCAAACCTTCGGAAACCCTTTCGAAAACCTTTTTTTTTCAAATGCACACGAGATGGCCTTACGAACATGGATTTTAAAAAATATATATCCTTGTCATCTTTTTGATATCTTTTCCATGCACTTTATGGTTGACTTTTCGTCCATCTCCTTCCTTTGACCTAGTACACTATCTTCTTTGCAAACTTGGCTTCAGTGGCTAACTCGACACCGAATTTTGATGATGGTTATCACTCTTTAAAACAATCTTTTGAATATTTTTTTGTTGGATCTCTTCTCTGCATACTCGCTTCGGATTCAGATGCGGATGCGATGATTGTAGTTGACGCACTTCAAGCTTCAGCTGGCGGCTACAACCCTCTCTCTATTCAGAAAAATTATACAAGCTATGGCGTATTGTTCAACAGTCGACAAGCTACAACTTATTGCTCAATGACTACGGTGAAACTTTCGAGCTTTCACTTGGTGTCTATGGAAGTTGTGGCTACAAAATTTCTATTTGTTTCTCTCTGGCTCTGATACCAATTTGTTGGAAAGGAAAAAGAGACAAAACGTAAATTAATTCACACATAAAACACGCGTTGCAGCTCTTCTATTGATCACACAAAATGTGATTCTTACAATGAACCCAGTGAAGGGTATTTATCCTTTTCCAACTAGCGACTTGCCTAAAATATTTTGACATGCATCCACATGCAACCACACACTAAAAGTCGTCTATCACTTGACTTGACTCAAAACTCAAACACTCAATCACTCAATTAACTGACTCTCTATTTTTAGCTAACTCCACATGCGGAAGTAATTACAATTTCTAACAAAGAGGTGACCTCCACCATGGAGATTGGTCAAAAGTGCCTTGTGGAGGTATGGTGGATCCAGAAATGGAATTTGACGCACATTTTTGCCCATCACGAGGCATTTTTCCCATATTTCACGTTTCAAATTTTTTAATACTCATCTTTAGCAATGTGTTTGGAAATTTGCATAACGTATTTTTACAGTTAAGATTTTTCTCAAAACATCATTAAATTTTTTTATTGGGAAATCCAGGTAACTAGACAAACCATACTAAAACACATTTCTTAGGATATGCATAATTTGATAATACGGAGCTAGAACATGGGTGGGACTATTTTTGTACCATATCTTAAGTGTAGTCTCCTAGACAAACTGACCATGGTTCATTCAACCCTCCTGCGATTACCCACCTTTTCAAGTTGTGACCATGGCATATATCCCCGTCATTACAGATATTCAAGACCATCTAGCTTTGTTGTCTACTATTTTTATTTCTGCATATCTGGGGTATGGACTTTTGGTGCGCGCATGTTATTGTTCATGTTTTAACTGTTACAGGCGTTTTGGGAGTGGAGAAAACGGCTCAAGGTAATTTTTCAATTTTGGGGATATTGCATTTTCAGTGGAGCAGAAAGAGATTAGCAAGTAATATCACTTTAGTTGAATCTATTGAAGCTAAATTCCTTTCAACAAATGGTGATGATAATTCTCGACACTTGCATTTTCCTTTGTTCTCATAACTACATAGGTAAGTTTAATAAGTTTAATAATTTTCTATATATGTGTTTCTATTTTTTAGAACTAGGAAACAAAAATGTCAATATTAGGGTCCTTGCAGCTTTTTCTTTTAATTTGATAGCTTCTAACCAAAGAGTTTATAAGTTGAAAATACAATTTGGTTTTGTCCTTGGAAGTGCATATTGCTATCTCCAACAATTGGTGTGCAGGTTTCTGTGACCTTTCAATTAGTTGAACATAAATTATAAAATCTCAGTTAGTGAGGAAATTTACCAACTTGAAAAATTCCCTCCTCAAAATCGATAAATATATTGTGTATGAAATAGGGTTGATCGTACAGTAATGCATGCTATGGAGATGTCCAAAACTTCATTCATTATGATAGAATTGGGAAGACTCTCCAAAGAGAGATTGATCATTTCATTCACAAACATGAAAATCTATACATCCTAACTATCGTAGTTTCTACAGTAATCTTCCATTAATTTTCAACTACCCTTGCCAACTCTCCCGACTAACACTAAATTTTTTGTCACATGAACAGACATAGACGTCACATGAACATGCATAGATGACGTCGAGATTATTCTAACAAACCTCCCCTTAATCACAATGACCTAAATTTTAAAGTTCCTGCTGGTCTGAGTCTCAGCTAAAGCTTACAACAATACATAAAAAAACTTGATAAGGGGGCTTTCATATTTTGTTGTTGATTTCACACAGCTCAACTCTCTTTAGTGGAAACAGTGTTGCATATAGTCCTATTTGCTAACACTCCACTGGATATTCTCTGCGATCTACGCCACACAGGTGTCACAGTCTTCATCAGCAGACACTCTTACCTGGCAAAACTCCACTCGATCTATGCCACATAGGCATCACAATATTCATCAGCGGACACTCGGTTGCAAGCACTCTTATCTACCAACACTCCACTAGATATATTTGTTCCACACAGTGATGCAGGAGCATTCAACCCAAGGAAAATCGTTGTAAATTGTAGGCATAGGGGGCCATGCATTTTAGGAAATAGTTTTCCTAAGTATCAAGTTAATGTACCATTTAGGCCTTAAGTGTGATTTAATTAGATGCTCCCAAAACAAATAAATGAGAACATGAGTAGCTCCATCATCCTAGGAGCAAGGGAGAGCTCTTACGCATAAAAGGAAGAATAGGATTGGACCATTGAGCAAAACATGGGGCTTTACTGTTTTAAAATAGAGAAAAGATGGAGTGGATAAAGTCTACCATATATGTACATATGTAGCGAGCTTTAGGGATTTAGTGAGTGATTTAATGAAAGGATGTGATTAATCTGATCCATGTTTCCATATAATATATGTAAGCCTACGGGCAACAAGAAGAGGCCACGAATAGTAGAAATCAGGCCTGTGCAAGACGAGGAGTCTCTGATGTAATCTGTTCTTTTATATTAATATATGCAAGATTGGTTCCTATCTGTGTCAATATGCTTAAGAAGTATTTCATGTGTGATTTACAGTGAATTCATAGGCTCTGTACAAGTATAGACAGAATTCTGAAGGACGCAGAGGGAGAGCATGATTCAGAAGAATCAAAATGGATCATTAAATCCATTTAGAGCTTTGCAAGAAGGACAAGGATCAAAGGAGTGTGAGGAGTTTAAGTTCAGAAGGAAGAGCAAGCTGCGAATGAGCAAAAGGCTTGAACCTTTGAAGAAAGCCTTTGAGGAGAAGCTAAAATATGGAAACTGGAGACTTAGCATAATTTTTAAGAAAAAGGAAGAATGGAGAATGAAGAGTGAGGCACAGGTACCATTAGATCTGAGAAGATCAACGACGGAGATCAAATCGGTAAGGAGAGCTAACGCATTGGCGGGGTCATTACACAGTTTAACTCCCGTGAATGTAAAACCCAAATTACACTAAGAAATAGTGAAAACCACAGTTGGACTCAAGTGTCGAACTTGAAATAATTTAGGGACTGATTTATTTCCCTATCGGGTCTGAAAAGTTATCGGATTGGTGTGTAGAAATGGAAGGAGCCGGGCATTAAGGTTGAGCGATATGTGATCACGCGATTTAATCTCAACCGTCAGATCATAGATCTGATCGATGGTCAAGATCTGTTAGCAAATCACATATCAACGCTGGCAAAGATCAGAGGGGTTGGCATTCCAGAGAGTGGAACTGCCGATAATTACGAACATGAATATATAGAGTTTGAAGTCCAGGTATAGGTGATCAGGAGCGGAGTTTACTGTATTACATCGTATTTATATTAAGTTTTGTGCCAAAGGTTGCCGAAGGTTCTAATGCTAGAAGGAATGATTTAAACATATCGGAGTCGGGGAGAAGTGAGGCATGTTTGTATGCATAAACCCCGAAGGGAGTGAAGGCTGATTGCGATCAAGGTAAAGCATTGAAATCTATGTAAGGGTCATATTGAGTTAAAAAGGTATGTTTACAGAGTTTTCCTTTGTAAACGTATGTTTCCTTTATAAATGATTTTTATGAAGAAAAGAGCGCCGATAGAGATATGCTTACGCGTAAACATATATTAACCAAGGTTTCATAGGGATGGTTATATATATATATATATATATATATATATATATATATATATATATAGATATGGATTGTGGTTCTGAAGGGTTTTGATTTCCGATAAGAGGTTTCAAGCGGGGTGATTGAAGTTCCAATGTAATGGAACTTATAAGAGGGCCACTTGACCATTTATGGTCTAAGGGTTTGACTCCGTTATAGAGTCAGACACTTGGGACAGTTGTGGATGCATTGTTGAAAAATTCATACTATGGGTATATGTGTGGGTGTTACCCTGGCATTAGTTTGTCTAAGGATGGTTATATGCCGAGACCCTACACCATTAGTGGTATCAGAGTAGATTTGTAATCTGTAAAAGGAGAAATTTTGAAGTTCTTGGAAGACTGTAGCAGTTCTAGCAGAGGTTTGGAATAGAAGGAACAAAGAATTCCTTGAAGGAAGGAGAAAGCAAGATTGCTTAATGCAAGTTCTGAAGGAAGGAAGACTTGGAAACCAACCAGAGGATAATCCATTCAAAGTGCAAAAGAGTGAAGCAAGATCATGCTGAGATCTTGAAGGTATGTTATGTTTTAAATTAAGAATGTGTGTTTTTATACTAATGCACAGGTGACAACAAGAGAGGCTGTGAGATAAGAACCAAGTGAGTTATTGAAGACAAAGTAAGGAGAATAATCTGAAAATAAGAAGTGGTAGTGAACCTGAAGAATCCAACAAGAGATTGGACATAGAGGACAGCTAAAGTGTTCTCAAGAAAGGGTGAGAGATTGTAGAAGCCTAGAAGGAGCAAAGGTGTTTCTCAAGAGGAGGTTCTAGACAGAAGACCCCTACTTACCAAAAGATTGAGTGAGGAGAGCTTAGTGAGGTAAGATTGCAGCAAGGAGGACTAGCTGTTGCAGAGGCTTGTTGCAAAGGAGTTCATGAAGAAAGAAGAGAGGAAGATGACTACTGATAGTCATAGCAGAGGTTCAGAGAGAAGCCATAATAGAGTATATAAGAAAGAGGATGCCAAAGAAAATGGTAAGAGATGAGTCAAGAATATATTGACAAAGAGGTTGCTGAATTAAAAGAACAACTCAATGTGTTAAGGAGAATGCTTGAGGAAAGCCAAAGACTAGGTTGGGTCTTAAGGAAGAATCCAGTGGAATGGCATGAGATGCAAAGAAGGCTACAACAAAAGCAAGTAAAGTGGTTGAAGGAAAAACTCAAGGAAGTTGAAGAATCCATTTGTGAACCAGAATAAGGAGAAATTCTGGAAGAAAGTGAAGACTACACTAAAACTAAAGAATGGAGATCAAGTGAAGATCTTATGGACTATTGGGATAGTTCAAAACAACATGAGAAGATGCTAACTAAAGATGAAGACTTGAAGACTGAAACTTCAAGTGAGACCAAAAGGTCCAATGATTTTAAATTTGACTATTTGTGTATGTTTGCAGGTGAAGGACAATTCGTTGATATTGTCATGGAGAAGGAAGAAGACCAACAGAATCTAAATTCTTTTCTGGAAAAAGATGAGATAGATAGATCTCATATACAGCTGGAGAAAGATATCAAGCAACCAATTGAAGGGCTTGAAGAGATTGAAGAGGAGACAATCGCAAAATTTCTAAATCATCTGAAGGATTTAGAACAGCAAGGGACTGAAGGCAAACTTGAGGAAGAGACTATGTTAGCTAAAAACATAGTAAAGGATCATCAATTCACTATGATGACAGGCATAGTGGAGATAGCCATGGAAACTGTTGAGACAGACAGTAGGGAAGTAGGACATCTACTGAAAGATGTTAAGAAGGAGGAACCATATGCAAAGGATTTAACCTTGGGATAAGGAACACTAACAAAGGAGTGTTTTGAAGATGATGGACAACCTTTTGAAGATGTCAAAAGTCTGGAGGAGTAATATAGGAGAACAGAGTATGATGGAGAAAATCTCTTGAATGAGGGAAGTAGTGATTTGCTACAATAGAAACACCTTGAGATTACAAGGGTCAAAGGAAGACAATATTTTAATACTATAACACATCATGTAAACGATGAAGCTAGAAGAATATAACATTGTGCTGAAGTGCATGCTAAGTGTGAAGAGGAAATTAAACCGATGGACAAACTGATGAGAGAAGCTGACAGTAGAACAAAAGCTACAGTTACAGTTTTTAAAGAAGAAGATGTGTCTCAAGTAACCATGGAGATGGAAAAATGCAATAATTTGTTTGCAGGTTCATTAAAAAGCATGAATGAGTATGAGTATGTGATCAAAGATATGAGTAGAGATTGTTTGAAGATGGTAAATAGGTGGTAGGAATCAAACAATTTCAAAGTGAAGATAACCAAAAGTAGGTTAAGGAAGGAGAAATTCACGACTATGAACCGAAGCAGGAAGACATCATTAGAACAGATGGTGTGGAAGAGAGACTATCTGAGAGTCTCATGAATTTTACTGAGAATTCGTTTCAACATACTAATGTGTTGGCAGAGGAGAAGGAGAAAAGAGAGCAGCAAACTGAATTGTTGCCAAAGGAAGATAAGGCACAACAGCCTTATGTTTTTTTTTTTAACAATTGTTTTGAGTGTGCAGGTTTTGTTGCAAGTGCTGGAGGAGATTTGGCACAGGTGAATATCCAAATAAAGATGAGAGAAGATGAGAATTCTATGGAAGAATTAAATCCATGGAATGTAGAAATTAATTTGCTGGAGAAAATGTTGAACAGTCATGATTTAATCATGAAAGAGGGTAAGGATGATCGAGAGGCAGCAAACAAACCAAAAGTTGGAGAAAATAAAAGAGAAGTCAGCATAGGAGTCACAACAAAAGTTGAAGCAAGCAAAGCCAATGTAAAAGACAACATCAAAAACCTGAAACAAAGAGAAAGAGATAGAAATACAAAGCAGAATATGGACCAGCCCAAAGATATGTTGGACATAGAAATTGAAGAAATATGGCAGCAAATGATGAAGCAATTCAAATGGAGAAAAATGGTAGCAGTAGTAAGCAAGATAAATCAGAAGTTGAATCTGATTGACAAGAAGAAGAAGACAGTAGACATACAGTAGCAGCAAAGGTACAAAACATGTGGACAGATACAGAAAAAAGTGTGGGATCCAGGAAGACAAAGATCAGAAGACACATGATCAAGAGATCATGAATATTTTCTACATTGAGAGTCTGATGCAGTAGCATTCAGCCCAAGGAAAATCATTGTAAATAGTAGACATAGGGGGTCATGCATTTTAAGAAATAGTTTTCCTAAGTATCAAGTTAATGCAACATTTAGGCCTTAAGTGTGATTTAATTAGATGCTCTCAAAACAAATAAATGAGAACATGAGTAGTTCCATGATCCTAGGAGCAAGGGAGATATTTTAGGCATAAAAGGGAGAATAGATGTGGACCATTGAGCAAAACAGGGGGCTTTTCTATCTTAAATCAAAGAAAAGATGAAGTGGATAAAGTCTACCATATATTTACATATGTAGCGAGCTTTAGGGCTTTAGTGAGTGATTTAAAGAAAGGATGTGATCTATCTGATCCAATGTTTCCATATAAATATATGTAAGCCTACGGGAAACAAGAAGAGGCCACGAATAGTAGAAAATCAGGACTATGTGAGATGAGGAGTCTCGGATGTAATATGTGGTTTTATATTAATATATGCAAGATTGGTTCTTATCTGTGTCAGTATGCTTAAGAAGTATTTCATGTGTGATTTACAGTGAATTCGTAGGCTCTGTACAAGTACAGACAGAATTCTGAAGGATGCAGAGAGAGAGCATGATTCATAAGAATCAAAATGGATCATTGAATCCATTTAGAGCTTTGCAAGAAGGACAGAGATCAAAGGAGTGTGAGTAGTTTAAGTTCAGAAGGAATAGTGAGCTGCAAATGAGCAGAAGGCTGGAACCTTTGAAGAAACCCTTTGAGGAGAAGCTAAAATATGGAAAACCGAAGACATAGTGTAATTTTTAAGAAAAAGGAAGAATGGAGAACGAAGAGTGAGGCACAGGTACTGTTAGATCTGATAATATCAATGGCAAAGATCAAATCTGGAAGGAAAACTATCGCATTGGCAGGGTCATTACACAGTTTAACTCCCACGAATGTAAAACTTGAATTACACTAAGAAATAGTGAACACCACAGTCGGAGTCAACTGCTGGACTTGAAATAATTTAGGGACTGATTTATTTCCCTATCGGGTCTGAAAAGTTATCGGATCAGCGTGTAGAAAGGGAAGGAGCCGGGCATAAGGTTGAGCGATATGCGATCGCACGACTTAATCTCAACCATCGGATTGCAAATCTGATCGACGGTCAAGATCTATTCACAAATCACATATCGGTGCTGGCAGAGATTAAAGGGATCGACATTCTAAAGAGCGGAATCGTCGATAATTACGAACACGAATATATAGAGTTTGAAGTCCGGGTATAGGTAATTGGGAGTGGATTTTAGTGTATTACTTCATATTTATATTAAGTGTTGTGCCAATGGTTGCTGAAGGTTTTAATGCCAAAAGGAATGATTTAAACATATCGAAGTCAAGGAGAAGTGAGGCATGTTTGTATGCATAAACCTCGAAGGGAGTGAAGGCCGATTGCGATCAAGGTAAAGCATTGAAATTTGTGTAAGCATCGTATTGAGTCAAAAAGGTATGTTTACAGAGTTTTCCTTTGTAAACTTATGTTTCCTTTATAGATGGTTTGTATGAAGAAAATAGCATCGATAGAGATATGTTTACGCGTAAACATATATTAACCAAGGTTTCATAGGGATGGTTATATATATATATGGATTGTGGTTCTGAAGGATTTCCGATAAGAGGTTTCAGGCGGGGTGATTGAAGTTTCGATGTAAAGGAACTTATAAGAGGCTCACTTGACCATTTATGGTCTGAAGGTTTGACTCCAATGTAGAGTTAGACACATGGGACAGTTGTGGATGCATTATTAATAAATGCATACTATGGGTATATGTGCGGGTGTTACCCTAGCATCAGTTTGGTTAAGGATGGTTATATGTTGAGACCCTACACCACACAGGAATCACAGTCGACAGAATATTCATCAGCAAACACTCGATTGTAGACACTCTTATCTGCTAACACTCAATAGTCATGTCTCACTAGCATGCTCCACATATAGCTCCAAACACTTTTTGCTGGACCTCAGATGTAGCAGCTATCTAGGTGATCTGTTCACATAAATTGTCTTCCACGTAGCGGCAGTGGAAGATTCTTTAAAGCTAGGTTTTCTGTTAGTGTTACCATAAACCTTCTCACGTCCAAATATTTGGTGTTGTATAATTTCCTCCACGAGCCATCAGAAGGGGGTCCGAATCAAGCTATGATGACATTATTAGGACTCGACCAAGATCCCACCGTGCTAGACTGGTTGCTACTCTGGTTGTCCCTCGGGGTGGGAGAATTAGTCTTTGTCTTGGTGCCCCTCAAAGTCCTGGTAACATTATCATAATCCCTCACAACTTCTTTTGCGGTATCAAAAGTACTGAGCCAGAATCGGGTTTTCTTCCAAGTATCTCGGATCTCCGTCGAAAATCGACCCCAAGGCCTCCTTCTCAGCTTCTGCACTACATACTTGGTCCCAAGCACTCGGCTGACTCATACTAGCTCCACACATCCTCGGCTTTCTTATGCTTACTTTTAGAAGCCACTCACAGCCAGTGGACATCACACACTTCATTTAGGCATTGGCCTTTAAACTTTTCACCTGGGCACAGGTTTACGCATCCTTCTTCCAGGCAAGACTCCAACAACGCTTCACAATAGCCCAACAACAAAGTGCTCAATGTATCCTCAACACACTGGAATCGACATGGTCTTCAAACATGGTGATTCACACCCTGGCAAACACACTCTAGGATAGATTCCTTGAGGGCTTGAATCTCTTCTTCAACCTCATCGGGCGAGTATATTCGTTTCAGAATTGCCACAGCCTCGGCTTCTCCTTTCTTTCTCTACAACCAACAGGGAGATTCCGGCAGTATAATCTCCTCATCCGCAGAATCCCATCCTCCCATTCGTCAACATCCACCATTGGAATCTATGAGCCTTTGTCCTCAATTCCTCCTTTCAAGTTGAGAACGCAGTCAGAGGTAAGGGTTGTTCGTGCATAGATTGCACTTAAATATTTTGTTTTCTCGCTATCTAACGTTGTGTGTTATTCCCAACCAAGAGAGAGTGAAGCGCAGATTAGTAGAATGAATGGTGTGAGCCAAATGGGCTACCTGTGTTAGAGGAAGTGGTCGATTATTCCATGTGTTTTCTAGACTTCCAAAAATGCCATTACTACGGAGAACATGCGAGGTGAAGGATCTATCCACGAAATTGTTGAAAATAAGAGAGTCCAGGAAGGAACATGGAACTAAAAGATAGTTGTTGCAAGAAATCAAAAGGTCGTGGACCTATGTTGAAACATATCACTCGAGTTGAAACATGGAGTTCGTAAGTGTTTTACGTGGAGTTCGTAAGTTTTTTTTTCACATCAAGTTTCCAAGTATATGTGAAGTTTTTTTAAAATAAACATATCCACATATGTGTGAAATGTGAAGAGTTTTGTCTTTATAATAAAGGTTAAAATATTATATATGATTTTATATTTATTATGAAACATATATAATTATATATGCAAATTTTGAAAAATATATTTTAAAAATGGGATTGAAAAATTTAAAAAGGAGAAAGGTCATTATTATTAAAGTTTAAAGAGTAATAATTAAAGTTTTATTTTTAAGAGGATTTTTTGGGTTTTGGAGCATGAATTTTATTGAAAATGGAGACAACAGTTATAGATATGGAGAAGTTGAGCGGGGCTAATTTTTCCCTATGGAAATCACAGATAAAGGATATATTGATTTTAAAAGATCAATATTTTCCGATTGAGGGAACAACAAAAAAAACCTCATCGATGATAGATGAAGAGTGGAATAAGGTCGATAGAAAAGCGATTGCAATAATCCGCCAATATCTAGAAAAGAATGTGTATTTCAATGTGTCTAGAGAAAAGACGACACAAGGATTATGGAATAAGCTCCATCATTTGTATGAGAAGAACACGACATCAAACAAAGTGTTCTTGATGAAGAATCTTTATAATTTCAAGATGAAGGAGGGTGCTTCAATTGCTGAGCACTTGAATGCATTTAATATTATTACTAATCAACTTGCCTCTGTTAAAATAATTCCAAATGATGAAATTAGAGCTATTTTGTTAATGTGTTCTATGCCAGATAGCTCGGAAAATTTAATTGTAGCTATGAGCACTTCAGCAACTGTAGGAACCCTAAAGTTTGATGATGTCAGCAACATTTTAATGAATGAAGAGCTGTGACGCAAGTCAATTGTGGAAAACCAGGGAGGAGAAGCTCTAGCTTTAGCTGATCATGGTAGGAGAATGGATAGAGGCCGAAAAGGGCGATGAAGATCGAGAGGCCAATCAAAATCAAGGAGAGGCAAGATCATCTGCTTTCATTGTGGAAAACTCGGACACATGAAGAAAGAATGCCTATTTTGGAAGAAAGGTCAAAAGGATCATAGACTGGCCAGTACAAGTCACAAGTCATCCAGCACAAATGAAGGTGAGACTACTGCTATAGCCACAAACGGTGATGTGTTGTTTACTGTTTTAGTAGAGGATGCATGTGTATATACATCTAGCAGTAGATTTGATTAGATCCTTAAATCTAGGGCATCTCACCATGTAACCCCATGCAAAGATAGTTTTGTTGCATATAATCCTAGCAATTATGGTAGAGTGCATTTGGGGAATAATCATTTTTGCAGTATTGTTGGAGTGGGAGATGTCTAGATCAAGATGAAGGATGGACAAGATATATTGTTGAAATAGGTCATGCATGTACCAGAAATGTGCAAGAGTTTGATCTCTATGGGATCACTGGATGATGAAGGTTATTGCATAAGCTTTGGAAAAGGAGGATGGAAAATTAGCAAAAGAAGCATTGGTCATGGACAAAGGACCCAAGACAGGAACATTATACAGATTGAAGGCAATGATAGGAAAATCAGATTTGGCTGCTGTCACAAAAGAAGGAAATTCAGCAAATCTGTGACATAAGCGCTTGGGTCATATCAAAAAACTTTGTTGGTAAAAATTTATTGCCAGGTTTGAAATCCTACAATCTTGATCTTTGTGAGCATTGTATATATGGTAGACAAAGAAGGGTTGCATTCCTTAGAGGTGGTCATGATGGAAAGAAAAATGCGTTAGAATTGATATACTCAGATGTGTTTGGGCCTATTAATATCAAGTCATTAGGAGGAGCATCATATTTTGTAACATTTATAGATGATGCATCCATGGGCATATCCTATTAAAAGTAAAAGTGAAGTGTTTGGAATATTTCAAAAATTCCCTGTTGCTGTGGAAAGAGAGACTAACAAATTTCAAAGGCTCCACGGGCTACTCAAATGATAATGCACGCAATATTGTTTTTATTCGCAATAAAATAAAGAAGAGAGTCTCGGCCTTCCCCTGTTATTACAATAAAGACCTCTGTCCCCAAAAGAATGCAATCCACTCACTCTACTTGTTTCTCTCTCCACACACCGATCCTCTCCTCCTCCTCACTTATTACATTTTCTCCTTTTATCACCCAAATAATTCCTCTAATAATATCTAACAACAATTTTCTATTCTCAAGAGATCGAACAACAAATTCTCTATTTCTTAGCTCTCTTTTACCCTTATGCTAACAACTCTATTTCTAAATCTAAAATAAGAGAGTCTCAACTTATTACAATAATGAATTATAACAAATTATTTGAGAGATCCAACCCTCTCATTGAAAATTGGTTTTGACCCAACAGTGAATGAATTTCAATCTGTTTAGCCACACCATGTGAACAAGTTTTCACATTGCTGGCTAACTCCAATACACCTGCATCACCATCACGCCTAAAGCTGTCGGAAGCTCCTTAGAGCCTTTCCGTCCTGCAAATTTACAAATATAGCCTTGGTAAATTAGCTATGCCTAATTCACCGAATAAAATCTTTACAGAAGCACCAGCGTAACCTATGGTGAGAGAATGTACGTTTTACTGCACCGAAGCTGAGATATTTTGGGGTAGTAAATTGGCTATATGTTTTATTTCACCAAATAACAAAACCACAATCATTATAAAATAAACAAAACGACAATTATTAATTATAAGATACGATATGTGACAGAAATACCGGATTCCGGAGTACTTGAGTACTCTCGCCTGGCTATGACCGCGGCGAAATAATGGAAGTATTGAAAAAGCTATAAATTTCGTAATGCAGATCGAAGTTCCTACTTCGGTAGCGTGCTCCATTAGCTCCAGTTGCGCATGCCGTGGCCGAATTATTAGATCGACCGGCACCGGATATCTTTGACCGACCGGCAGCTAAGCACGACCGGCAATTTGTTGGGGACAGATCTCTCCAACACTGGGCTAATATATAGATTTCCCTCGAATCCGACAAATCAATGTCGAATTTAACTGTAGCAAAGAGTTGGGGATTCTGCACAGCTTTTTCGATAGTATCTGAGAGGGGTTTCTCAGTAGCATTTCCGAACAGCTCTGGAACATAGCTTTTATTGCTGTCACAAACAACATTCATAACCTCGCTTCTCTCATTATAATCGTTGTAAAAGTTATGACTGTCGTAACGTAAGAAGCACTCATTTAGCAAAAGGAATCCGGGGGTTCTGTCGCGGAATTTATCAACAAGAAACGCTTTCGTCGCCGATGCGCACTGTTGGCAATCGGAGGAATTTAAATCTCCCCTGCACTGGAGAAGCCCATAAACAGCACTATTGCTGTTTTGGCCCTCAACACTCGTGGTGAATCCGGTGATAGAAACGTTCCCCACCAATGATTCAAGTGCCCGGTCTAAATTACGCTCGAAATCGCTACCGTCTCTATATTCGTTAGTCCCGCAATCACCCCAATAGGAATTATTAAAATCCTCGGCTGCTACGAGGTGCAGAGGCGTCCATACAGTGACGATAAGCAACATACAGTTCATTATTAATGCTTTCGGCTTCATCGCCATCGCAGGGCAGGGAAAGAGATCAACGCCCTTCTCGATCTTTCTTAACTTTATATGAAGGAAGGCGCGTATTGTAAAGTTGAGTTAGAAAACACAGCAGGGGTATGTGCGTCAGTGTGAGTTTTCAATTGGTGTGGCTGAATCGATCAAAGTTAACTGCAGATTCTCTCTAGTCTCTTTCATCCATTAATAATAAAAAAAGGGAAATTAAGTATGACATTAATCTAATCTTTTTCACACATTATACTAAATTTTCCCTTTACCGTCCATGTAACGGGGTCGGGGTCGGGCTTGGGCTTGGCTTTCTATGACGTGGAACACCGGGAAGAAAATTTTACTTATGGAGAGAATCGTCGTCGGTAGGAGGCGTAGGAGATGGGGCAGACGATTTGAATGAAGGACGGGTCGTCCCTATTGACTTGCCTTTCTCTGTGGACGGGTCGTCCCTATTGACTTGCCTTTCTCTGTGGAGTGGAAGACTCCCTTTTCTACAATGTGGAAATCTCCGTGACTGAGCCCGATGACTCCAAGTCCCCGCGCCTTTTTGGATCGATACGGCGAGTCTGACAGAGTCTAAGCGTTATATTTTTCAAAATTTATTGGATCATTTTGTTTGGAATTTTTTTACAATGTGTTGAAATGATCAATTTAAGTGGTATAATAAAAAAGTTTAAATTTATTTATATATTTAAAAATTGATTTAAATTATATAATATAATATTTTAAAATTTATATTAAAATATATTTAATAAATAATTATTTTGATCTGTTTTTTCAATTTGACGATGAACCACATTGGTTGGTTCGAAACGTGTCGACAAATGGTTTCTCATGTGATTTTCACCCAAAAATCTCTTGCAAACTTGTTATGGATCACAGAAGCCTCAGCGCTACAATTATTTTGAGATTTTTGCATAAAGATTTTCAGTGAAGAATTTGATGTTGATGTAAATTTTTGGGAGTTGAAATGTGTCTTTAAAGATGAGTGAAGTATTACTAGTTAAACATTTCAATAACAAAAACACATGTTTTACTAAAATTTTATAACAAAGTTAATTATTATTTTTTATATATGTTTAAAAAAATGTAAAGTAAATTTGAATACAAAATTCCATATTAAAATGTTTAATTTATAGCTACCACCTACTATAGACCAAACAATTCCCCTGTAACTACTATGACTTGTACCAATTGGTTTCCTTAAAAAAATAAAGTGAAAATATGTTAATCGTCTTAAAGAAAATAAGTGTACATTTTAAACACATTTATGTGGGAATTGATGTGATCAAAGACCGTCTATTGGAAAATGAAATGAAATGATATTTTAAGGTACACCAAACTAAAAATAGTCTATGAGACCATTAGTTTCCTGTTTTCTCGCTTTTGCAATTCAATATTTTTCCTATTCAAATTGATGATGAGCTCGCCCAACATTACAACAATCCCCTCGCTGAAAAGAGAATACAAAGAAACTAACGCTAACATGTTCTCATAACTTTCTTTGATGTCTTTGAATACATCACATTCCAAAATGAAATGTTTTTCGGATTCCACTGCCCAAGACATGCAAAATGTACACACCCATTCTTCCCAAACATCTTTAGCCCCTTTCCCCCGTCCTTTTTCACACCGAAGTTGATGGGAGTTGGTCCTTAATTGTGCAATAAAATTTTTTCCCTTCCACGAAATGCTAAGGAATAAGAGAGATAGTGATGTGATATTTGAAAGAGCATTGAAATTAAATTTGAGTGTTTCAGTCAGATTTCATTTGACTGTGGGCTTAAAGCACGATAAACACTTGACCAGCAAATAAATCTAAGAGGAGCACTCGCTACTCGTGTTTGGACCAAACCCAATTTTCGTGCAGAAATAGAATGTGTGAATTTCCTTTACCTTTTTTCCCAACCTTTCCAACTTTGCCGACACCAAATAAATCCAAGAGTATTACTCATTGCAGTTGTTTGGACCGAACCCGATTTTTGTGCAAAATTAGAATGTGTGAATTTCCTTTGGCTTTTTTTCCCAACCTTTCCTACTTTGCCGACACCAAATGTCGATTCCGTTTGACTTGAATCCAATGGGGCAGATTTAAATTCAAAACGATTTTGGTTTGGGAGCTATTTCATAGGCTTTCAAGAGGAAACCAATAGTGTCATTGTCAATAATAGAAGTTGAATATGTTGCCGCAACAGCATCAGCGTGTCAAGCAGTTTTGATGAGAAGAATGTTGAGGGATTTATGCCATGACCAAGAGGGAACAACAACTATTTTCTGCGACAACACGTCTACAATTTCACTATCAAAGAATTGTGTTTTTCACAAGAGGACCAAGCACATTGATGCTCAACATCATTTTATTAGAGAGTTTATTAACAATGGTGAAATTGTGTTGCAGTAGTGCAGGTCACAGGAATAGTTTGCTAACATTCACAAAGCCATTGGCACGTCAAAATTTTGTTTATCTCAGAGACTGTTTGGGAATTGTCAATGGCGGAAGTTGTGATTAAGGGGGAGTGTTGGAAAAATTAATATCAACCACTGCAATTACTAAACTAGTAGCAACCATACTTTCCAAGTAGATTTTTGCATGTTGCAGATTTTGTTAGCAAGCTGAAGTACAAAATTTCTCAGGAGTACAAGTTCTACATTCCTCAACACACATCAAATAATTAAAATCAAATGAGTATTTAATATAGACGTATGGTCAAACATTTACTCTGCAACTCTTACTTGCAGTCCGCAACCTCTCCAAGTTCAGAAAATCGTTCATTTTGTACAAGAGCCCATACTATGTCTTAATGTTTTGTTCAATCATGCATTAATGTTTCAAAATTATATGTTTTGATAAATATGAATGTAAAACACTTTTGTACAGTCGAGAGGATGTAAAGTCTTAGAGATCACAGTAAGAAATTTACTGGGTGAAGGAGCCACAATCTCCATATGAATGTATTCCATGCATTAAAATTATAAACTAAAGTTTTATTGTGTTGCTCCAAATTTTACTCGGTGTTTTATGTGAGTTGGCTATCTATGTTATTTTTTAGCTCCTATCTAGTTGTGATTTGATCACTGCAACTGAATATTTGACCTTCACAATTGATTTGAGGGAGACTCGTCTCCTTTTCCCATTAATTTTTTTGATATATTTATATTGTATCATCACACTTTGTGATTAATACATTCAAGCATAAATCCCTTTTCCACATATTTTTGCCTTTTAAATTATTTATTTATTTTCATTTATTATATTCAATTGGTATCAGAGCTCAGATTAAAACTCTCATGTGTGAGAACAATGTTAATGCATGACAAGGATTCACACATTCCTTTGTTAATGTTTAGCTGTTCAGTATAGAAATGCACATACCATTATGGAGAGCGAACAAGGGATTACAACCTGTCAATTCCGAGTAAACAAAAGTTGAAAATTGGATGTTAACTATGGAAAAGATTTGAGTCAAAGAATTTCAGAGGAGACTGGTAGCATTGTTATTCTTGGAGAGCCATAGATGAACTTTGGAGTTGCATAGAAGAAGCTTCATAAACAACCTTTAGTGGACAATGTGTGCTTCAATATAGAGCATAATTTGATTGTGGATGTGATTGGACAGTCACACCTTCATCAAATGAGGTGATGCCAAGAGTTCTAATAATTTCATTTGTCTACTGGTGATGACAGTGTGGCGAAAATCCTCATTCTAGTTTTGGTGCATCTATCATAGTTGTGATTATCAAGCACGTGAGAGAGAGAGAGGTCTAGAGTGGTTGGTTGGTGTCATACCCAAAAAGGAAATTTCATAAGTAGCATGTTTCATAATTGAAGAGTGTTGGAAAGACAGAGAAGACAAAACACAATTTCACCCATAAAAATACAAGCTATGGCTCTTCTATTGATCACACAAAACTTGATTCTTACAGTGAACCTGGTGAAGGGTATTTATCCTTTTCCAACTAGAGACTTGCATAAAATATCTTGACATGCATCCACATGCAACCACACACTAAAAGTCGTCTATCACTTAACATGACTTGACTCAACACTCAAACACTCAATCACTCAATCACTCAGTTAACAGAATCTCTATTTTTAGCTAACTCCACATGCGGGAGTAATTACAATTTCTAACACTCTCCCTTAATTACGATTGTATGACTCAACATAACTTAACTTTACTCGATTATCCCTCAAACATGTCTGCTGGTCTATGTCTCAATTAGGCTTACAGTGACTCAAGGATTTTACAATTTTGCATTTTCTTTTTCTCTGCTTCCAAATTCTATATCCTCGAAATTGCTTCATTCTCTGTTGAACTTTCTTGTTGTAGGTTTTATTCACTTGTTGTTGTTACAATTTTTCTTTGACTTGTCTTGAAATTGTTCTGAAAAACAATTGGATCATGTCTTCTACATCTTCCTCTTCAATATTTGTTCAACCATGGACTTTTTCCAAAACATTACATCTTCAAACTGTCTTCTTTGCTTTACTTCTTGTGCTTTATATTCATGAGTTTGACTCGCTTCAATTTCTCCTATTGGTTTCTAAATCCATTCTTCAATGAGCTTCAAATCTACATGAAGATTATTAAAAACCTTGCTTTCAACTTCTTTGCCCATGCTATTCTGAACACCTACATATTCAAAAACAACGTTAAAAACATCTTTAATATGACTCTCTTCAGTGAGAGATTCCTGCTCTACATCTGCCTTCTTTTCAACTGCATGGAGGTTGTCTTCCACTGTTATGTTGTTAGTGGATATTCTAATAAAAAAATCTTCAATCAATTTATCATGTTCTTGATCATCAACTGCTGCTAGATGACATATTGCTTCATGAGCAGTTCCAATTGCTTCATATCTTGCTGCTACAGTGGCAGCTTCAACCTTCAATTTTACATCAAACATTGTTCTTATCATATTGCCACAATCAATCTCTGTTTCAAAAAAGAAACCACACATATCATCAACATAATGTTCATCCACACTATGGTGTGATATCTGAGCATGCATGTGCTCATACTCAATTTCATTGATAATTTCAACTTCACCAAATCTATCAACCGTAATTGGATTCACCAATTCACATTTAACTTTGTAGTCATCATCCACATGTGTCTCATCACAGTGGGATTCACCATCATCTTTATCATCCATATTATAGTGAATTCCTTGAGCATTAATATGCTCTTTCTCTGTTTCACACACAGAGGCTTCAACTTCTCTCTCTGCAATCTTTGCTGCATATTCTTCATCCGTATGCATGCTTTCATAATGGGTTTCAATTTTATGGCCTTAAAAACCATCATCCACTTTTGAGTGGGATTCTCCAACTCTGTTTTCCTCTCAGAGTCTTGCTGATATACTCTCAGATCTGTGGCTGACTTCTTTTCTTGTGACATAACCTATTGTTACATGTCACTCCCCCTTGCGCCAAATTCTTCTTTCAGGAACATCCATGCTTCCTTGGAAGTTGTAGCCTTTACTACCTTGGACAAACACTCCTCATCCAATACCTGTTTTATAAAATTCAATGCTAAAAAACTACATACTTCATCATATGGGTTATTAGAATCATACTCAATTAACTCTTTAGCTTGAAGAAAAGTTAACATCTCGATAACCCAATGATCAAAATATTTACCTGTAAACAACGGAGGTGGTAGCAAATCAAAGCTACACCAATCACCCTAGATTTCTTCTACGTCTTCTGCTAGACTTCTAAGTTCCTCGGCTGCGACCTAAACCTCTCTAACCATGGCAATGATCTTTGCCTCATCTTTTCGATTTATTTTCCTCATATGCTTCAGTCGTGCTTTGTAACCCATGACTTCGGTCTTTCCTCTATTTTATAGATTCTTTCTTGATTGGATGAGGCTATCTTCCATATCGCCCCTGAAAGAAAATATGATTTTCAATATGCGCCCTTGTAAGGAACAATCTTCACCCAAAAACTATCATGCTTGACAAAAAAACATTTTTTTTATGGATAGATGAACTTTTGTGGAGCCCTGAGTTCTCTTGCCAATAAAAACCCTTCAAAAATTTTTATTTATAATAGCCCAACCGTTAAATATATCAAACTTTAACCAGCCTTTAAAAATCCTTAAATTAATTCAACCTCTTAAAAAAAAACTTTCATTTAATAACCTTTTATTAAACATGCACTTTAAACCCCTTTTAATACACTTTTTGAACTTCAAACCTTCGGAAACCCTTTCAAAAACCTTTTTTTTCAAATGCACACGAGATGGCCTTACGAACATGGATTTTAAAAGATATATATCCTTGTCATCCTTTTGATATCTTGTCCATGCACTTTTTGGTTGACTTTTCGTCCATCTCCTTCCTTTGACCTAGTACACTATCTTCTTTGCAAACTTGGCTTCAGTGGCTAACTCGGCACCAAATTTTGATGATGGTTATCACTCTTTAAAACAATCTTTTGAATATTTTTTTTGTCGGATCTCTTCTCTGCATGCTCGCTTCAGATTCAGATGCGGATGCAATGATTGTAATTAACACACTTCAAGCTTCAGCTGGCAGCTACGACCCTCTCTATTCAGAAAAATTCGACAAGCTACGGCTTATTGTTCAATAGTCGACAAGCTACAACTTATTGCTCAATAACTGTGGTGAAACTTTCGAGCTTTCACTTGGTGTCTATGGAAGCTGTGGCTACAAAATTTCTAGTTGTTTCTCTTTGGCTCTGATACCAATTTGTTGGAAAGGCGGAAGAGACAAAACATAAATTAATTCACACATAAAACACGCATTGCGGCTCTTCTATTGATCACACAAAACGTGATTCTTACAATGAACCCAGTGAAGGGTATTTATCCTTTTCCAACTAGCGACTTGCCTAAAATATCTTGACATGCGTCCACATGCAACCACACACTAAAAGTCGTCTATCACTTGACTTGACTCAAAACTCAAACACTTAATCACTCATTCACTCAGTTAACTGACTCTCTATTTTTAGCTAACTTCACATGCGGGGGTAATTACAATATCTAACAAAGAAGGGACCTCCACCATGGAGATTGGTCAAAAGCGCCTTGTGGAGGTATGGTGGATCTAGAAATGGAATTTGACACACATTTTTCCCATCACAAGGCATTTTTCCCATATTTCACGTTTCAAATTTTTTAATACTCATCTTTAGTAATGTGTTTGGAAATTTGCAGAATGTATTTTTACAGTTAAGTTTTTTCTCAAAACATCATTAAATTTTTTTATTGGGAAATTAAAAACCTTTATTGGGAAATCCAGGTAACTAGAGAAACCATACTAAAACACATTTCTTAGGATATGCATAATTTGATAATACGGAGCTAGAACATGGGTGGGACTAGTTTTGTACCATATCTTAAGTGTAGTCTCCCAGAGAAACTAAGCATGGTTCATTCAACCCTCCTGCGATTACCCACCTTTGCAAGTTGCGACCATGGCATATATCCCCATCATTACAGATATTCAAGACCATCTAGCTTTGTTGTCTACTATTTTTATTTCTGCATATCTCAGGTATGGAATTTTGGTGCGCGCATGTTATTGTTCATGTTTTAACTGTTACAGGCGTTTTGGGAGTGGAGAAAAGGGCTCAAGGTATTTTTCAATTTTGGGGATATTGCATTTTCAGTGGAGCAGAAAGAGATTAGCAAGTAATATCACTTTAGTTCAATCTATTGAAGCTAAATTCCTTTCAACAAATGGTGATGATAAGTCTCGACACTTGCATTTTTCTCTGTTCTCATAACTACATAGGTAAGTTTAATAAGTTTCTATATATGTGTTTCTATGTTTTAGAACTAGGAAACAAAAATGTCGGTATTAGGTTCCTTGCAGTTTTTTCTTTTAATTTGATAGCTTCTAACCAAAGAGTTTATAAGTTGAAAATATAATTAGGTTTTGTCCTTGGAAGTGTATATTGCTATCTCCAACAATTGGTGTGCAGGTTTCTGTGACGTTTCAATTAGTTGAACATAAATTATAAAATCTCAGTTGGTGAGGAAATTTACCAACTTGAAAAATTCCCTCCTCAAAATCGATAAATATATTGTGTATGAAATAGGGTTGATCATGCAGTAACGCATGCTATGGAGATGTCCAAAACTTCATTCATTGTGATAGAATTGGGAAGACTCTCCAAAGAGAGCTTGATCATTTCATTCACAAACATGAAAATTTATACATCCTAGCTATCATAGTTTCTACAGTAATCTGCCATTAATTTTCAACTACCCTTGCCGACTCCGCCGAAAAACACTAAATTTTTCGTCACATGAACAGACATAGACGTCACATGAACATGCATAAATGACGTCAAGATTATTCTAACAAACCTCCCCTTAATCACGATGACCTAAATTTTAAAGTGCCTGCTGGTCTGAGTCTCAACTAAGGCTTACAACAATACATAAAAAAACTTGATAAGGGGGCTTTCATATTTTGTTGTTGATTTCACACAGCACAACTCTCTTTAGTAGAAACAGTGTTGTAGATAGTCCTGTCTGCTAACACTCCACTGGATATTCTCTACGATCTACGCCACATAGGTGTCACGGTCTTCATCAACGGACACTCGGTTGCAGACACTCTTATCTGGAAACACTCCACTCAATCTATGCCATATAGACATCACAATATTCATCAGTGGACACTTGGTTGCAAGCACTCTTATCTGCCAACACTCCACTAGATATATTTGTTCCACACAGTGATGCAGGAGCATTCAGCCCAAGGAAAATCATTGTAAATAGTAGGCATAGGGGGCCATGCGTTTTAATGCAACATTTAGGCCTTAAGTGTGATTTAATTAGATGCTCTCAAAACAAATAAATGAGAACATGAGTAGTTCCATGATCCTAGGAGCAAGGGAGAGCTTTTACACATAAAAGGAAGAATAGATATGGACAATTGAGCAAAACAGGGGGCTTTACTATTTTAAAATAGAGAAAAGATGGAGTGGATAAAGTCTACAATATATGTACATATGTAGCGAGTTTTAGGGCTTTAGTGAGTGATTTAAAGAAATGATTTCATTGATCCGATCCAATGTTTCCATATAATATATGTAAGCCTACGGGCAACAGGAAGAGGCCATGAATAGTAGAAATTAGGCATGTGCGAGACGAGGAGTCTCGGATGTAATCTGTTCTTTTATATTAATATATGCAAGATTGGTTCCTATCCGTGTCAATATTCTTAAGAAGTATTTCATGTGTGATTTATAGTGAATTCATAGGCTTTGTATAGGTACAGACAGAATTCTGAAGGACGCAGAGGGAGATCATGATTCAGAAGAATCGAAATGGATCATTAAATCCATTTAGAGCTTTGCAAGAAGGACAGAGATCAAAGGAGTGTGAGGAGTTTAACTTCAAAAGGAAGAGCAAGCTGCGCATGAGCAAAAGGCTGGAACCTTTGAAGAAAGCCTTTGAGGAGAAGCTAAAATATGGAAAACTAGAGACTTAGTGTAATTTTTAAGGAAAAGGAGGAATGGAGAACGAAGAGTGAGGCACAAGTACCATTAGATCTGAGAAGATCAATGACGGAGATCAAATTGGTAAGGAGAGCTATCACATTGGCGGGGTCATTCCACAGTTTAAATCCCGCGAATGTAAAACCCAAATTAAACCAAGAAATAGTGAAAACCACAGTTGGACTCAAGCGCCGAACTTGAAATAATTTAGGGACTGATTTATTTCCCTATCGGGTCCGAAAGGTTATCGGATCGACGTGTAGAAATGGAAGGAGCCGAGCATTAAGGTTGAGCGATATGCGATCCCGCGATTTAATCTCAATCGTCAGATCACAGATCTGATCGACGGTCAAGATCTGTTAGCAAATCACATATCAGCACTGGCTGAGATCGGAGGGGTCGACATTCCAGAGAGTGGAACTGCCGATAATTATGAACACGAATATATAGAGTTTGAAGTCCAAGTATAGGTGATCGGGAGCGGAGTTTACTATATTACATCATATTTATATTAAGTTTTGTGCCAAAGGTTGCCAAAGGTTTTAATGCTAGAAGGAATGATTTAAACATATCGGAGTCAGGGAGAAGTGAGGCATGTTTGTATGCATAAACCCCGAAGGGAGTGAAGGCCGATTGGGATCAAGGTAAAGCATTGAAATCTATGTAAGGGTCGTATTGAGTTAAAAAGTTATGTTTACAAAGTTTTCCTTTGTAAACGTATGTTTCCTTTATAAATGGTTTTTATGAATAAAAGAGTGCCGATAGAGATATGTTTATGCGTAAACATATATTAACCAAGGTTTCATAGGGATGGTTATATATATATATATATATATATATATATATATATATATATATATATATATATATATATATATATGGATTGTGGTTCTGAAGGGTTTTGATTTCTGATAAGAGGTTTTAGGTGAGGTGATTGAAGTTCTGATGTAAAGGAACTTATAAGAGGGCCACTTGACCATTTATGGTCTGAGGGTTTGACTCCATTGTAGAGTCAGACACCTGGGACAGTTATGGATGCATTATTGATAAATGCATACTATGGGTATATGTGCGGGTTTTACCCTGGCATTAGTTTGTCTAAGGATGGTTATATACCGGGACCCTACACCATTAGTGGTATCAGAGAAAATTTGTAATCTATAAAAGGAGAACTTTTGAAGTTATTGGAAGACTGTAGCAGTTCCAGCAGAGGTTTGGAATAGAAGGAAAAAATAATTCCTTGAAGGAAGGAGAAAACAAGATTGCTTAATTCAAGTTCTGAGGGAAAGAGGATTTGGAAACCAACCAGAGGCTAATCCATTCAAAGTGAAAAAGAATGGGTGAAGCAAGATCATGCTGAGATCTTGAAGGTATGTTATGTTTTAAATTAAGAATGTGTGTTTTTATACTAATGCATAGGTGACAACAAGATAGGTTGTGAGAGAAGAACCAGGTGAGTTCTTGAAGGTAGAGTAAGGAGAATACTTTGAAAATAAGAAGTGGTAGTGAACCTGAAGAATCCAACAAGAGATTGGACAGAGAGGACAACTAAAGTGTTCTCAAGAGAGGGTGAGAGATTGCAAAAGCCTAGAAGGAGCAAAGGTGTTTCTCAAGAGGAGGTTCTAGACAGAAGACTCATGCTTACCAAAAGACTAAGTGAGGAGAGCTTAGTGAGGTAAGATTGCAGCGAGGAGGACTAGTTGTTGCAGAGGCTTGTTGCAAAGGATTTCATGAAGAAATAAGAGAGGAAGATGACTACTGATAGTCATAGCAAAGGTTCAGAGAGAAGCCATAATAGAGGATATAAGAAAGAGGATGCCAAAGAAAATTGAAAGAGGATGAGTCAAGAAGAAATTGATAAAGAGGTTTCTGAATTAAAGAACAAATCAATGCATTAAGGAGAATGCTTGAGGAAAGCCAAAGACTAGGTTGGGTCTTAAGGAAGAAGCCAGTGGAATGGCAGGAGATGCAGAGAAGGCTACAACAAAATCAAGTAAAGTGGCTGAAGGAAAAACTCAAGGAAGTTGAGTTAGAAATAGAAGAATCCATTTGTGAACCAGAACAAGGAGAAATTCTGGAAGAAAGTGAAAACTACACTGAAACTAAAGAATGGGGATCAAGTGAAGATCTAATGGACTATTGGGATAGTTCAAAACAACATGAGAAGATGCTAACTGAAGATGAAGACTTGAAGACTGAAACTTCAAGTGAGACCAAAAGGTCTGATGATTTTAAATCTGACAATTTGTGTATGTTTGCAGGTGAAGGACAATTGGCTGATATTGTCATGGAGAAGGAAGAAGACCAATAGTATCTAAATTTTGTTCTGGAAAAAGATGAGATAGATAGATCTCATATACAGCTGGAGAAAGATATCAAGCAACCAAGTGAAGGGCTTGAAGAGATTGAAGAGGAGACAATCGCAAAATTTCTAAATCATCTGAAGGATTTAGAACAGCAAGGGACTGAAGGCAAACTTGAGGAAGAGACTATGTTAGCTAAAAACATAGTAAAGGATCATCAATTCACTATGATGATAGGCATAGTGGAGATAGCCATGGAAACTGTTGAGACAGACAGTAGGGAAGAAGGACATCTACTGAAAGATGTTAAGAAGGAGGAACCCTATGCAAAGGATTTAACCTTGGGAAAAGGAACACTAACAAAGGAGTGTTTTGAAGAGGATGGACAGTCTTTTGAAGATGTCGAAAGTCTGGAGGAGTAATCTAGGAGAACAGAGTATGATGGAGAAGATCTCTTGAATGAGCGAAGTAGTGATTTGCTACAATAGAAAGACCTTGAGATTACAAGGGTCAAAGGAAGACAATATTTTAATAATATAACACATCATGTAAAGGATGAAGCTAGAAGAAGATAGCATTGTGATGAAGTGCTTGCTAAGCGTGAAGAGGAGATTAAACCACTGGAGAAACTGATGAGAGAAGCTGGCAGTAGAACAGAAGCTGTAGTTACAGTTTCTGAAGAAGAAGATGTGTCTCAAGTAGCCATGGAGACAGGAAGATGCAATAATCTGTTTGCAGGTTCATTAAAAAGCATGAATGAATATGAGTATGTGATTAAAGAGATGAGCAGAGATTGTTTGAAGATTGTAAAGAGGTGGTAGGAATCAAACAGTTTCAAAGTGAACATAACCAGAAGTAGGTTAAGGAAGGAGAAATTCATGACTATGAACCCAAGAAGGAAGACATCATTAGAACAGATGGTGTGGAAGAGAGACTAACTAACAGTCTCATGAATTTTGCTGAGAATTCGAATCAACATACTGATGTGCTGGCAGAGAAGAAGGAGAAAAGAGAGCAGCAAACTGAATTGTTGCCAAAGGAAGATAAGGCACAACAGCCTTATGTTTTTTATTTTAACAATTGTTTTGAGTGTGCAGGTTTTGTTGCAAGTGCTGGAGGAGATTTGGCATAGGTGAATAGCCAAATAAATATGAGAGAAGATGAGAATTCTATGGAAGAATTCAATCCATGGAATGGAGAAATTAATTTGCTGGAGAAAATGCTGAACAGTAATGATTTAATCATGAAAGAGGGTAAGGATGATTGGGAGGCAGCAAACAAACCAAAAGTTGGAGCAAATAAAAGAGAAGTCAGCATAGGAGTCACAACAAAAGTTGAAGCAAGCAAAGCCAACGTAGAATACATCATCAATAACCTGAAACAAAGAGAAAGAGATAGAAATACAAAGCAGAATATGGACTAGCCCAAAGACATGTTGGACATAGAAATTGAAGAAATATGGAAGCAAATGATGAAGCAATTCAAATGGAGAAAAATGGTAGAAGTAGTAAGCAAGATAAATCAAAAGTTGAATATGATTGACAAGAAGAAGAAGACAGCAGAAATACAATAGCAACAAAGGTACAAAACATGTGGACAGTTACAGAAAAAAGTGTGGGATCCAGGAAGACAAAGATTAGAAGACACATGATCAGGAGATCATGAATATTTTCTACTTTGAGAGTCTGATGCAGTAGCATTCAACCCAAGGAAAATCGTTGTAAATAGTAGACATAGGGGGTCATGCATTTTAGGAAATAGTTTTCCTAAGTATCAAGTTAATGCAACATTTAGGCCTTAAGTGTGATTTAATTAGATTCTCTCAAAACAAATAAATGAGAACATGAGTAGTTCCATGATCCTAGGAGCAAGGGAGATATTTTAGGCATAAAAGGGAGAATAGATGTGGACCATTGAGCAAAACATGGGGATTTTCTATCTTAAATCAAATAAAAGATGAAGTGGATAAAGTCTACCATATATTTACAAATGTAGCTAGATTTAGGGCTTTAGTGAGTGATTTAAAGAAAGGATGTGATCGATCCAATCCAATGTTTCCATATAAATATATGTAAGCCTACGGGAAACAAGAAGAGGCCACGAATAGTAGAAATCAGGACTGTGTGAGATGAGGAGTCTCGGATGTAATCTATGGTTTTATATTAATATATGCAAGATTGGTTCCTATCTGTGTCAGTATGCTTAAGAAGTATTTCATGTGTGATTTACAGTGAATTCGTAGGCTCTGTACAGGTATAGATAGAATTCTAAAAGATGTAGAGAGAGAGCACGATTCATAAGAATCAAAATGGATCATTGAATCCATTTAGAGCTTTGCAAGAGGGACAGAGATCAAAGGAGTGTGAGGAGTTTAAGTTCAGAAGGAAGAGTGAGCTGTGAATGAGCAGAAGGCTGGAACCTTTGAAGAAACCCTTTGAGGAGAAGCTAAAATATGGAAAACTGAAGGCTTAGCATAATTTTTAAGAAAAAGGAAGAATGGAGAACGAAGAGTGAGGCACAGGTACCATTAGATCTGAGAATATCAATGGCAGAGATCAAATCGGGAAGGCAAACTATCACATTGGTAGGGTCATTACATAGTTTAACTCTCGTGAATGTAAAACCCGAATTACACTAAGAAATAGTAAACACCACAGTCGGAGTCAACTGCCGGACTTGAAATAATTTAGGGACTAATTTATTTCCCTATTGAGTCCGAAATGTTATCGGATCAGCGTGTAGAAAGGGAAGGAGATGGGCATAAGGTTGAGCGATATGCAATCACACGACTTAATCTCAACCGTCGGATTGCAAATCTGATCGACGGTCAAGAACTTTTCGCAAATCGCGTATCGGTGCTGGCAGAGATCGGAGGGATCGACATTCTAAAGAGCAGAACTGTCGATAAGTATGAACACGAATATATATAGTTTTAAGTCAAGGTATAGGTGATCGGGAGCGAATTTTAGTGTATTACTTCGTATTTATATTAAGTGTTGTGCTAATGGTTGCTGAAGGTTTTAATGCCAGAAGGAATTATTTAAACATATTGAAGTCGGGGAGAAGTGAGGCATGTTTGTATGCATAAACCCCGAAGGGAGTGAAGGCCGATTGCTATCAAGGTAAAGCATTGAAATATGTGTAAGCATCGTATTGAGTCAAAAAGGTATGTTTACAGAGTTTCCCTTTGTCAGCGTATGTTTCCTTTATAAATGGTTTTTATGAAGAAAAGAGTGTTGATAGAGATATGTTTACGCGTCAACATATATTAACCAAGGTTTTATAGGGATGGTTATATATATATATATATATATATATATATATATATATATATATATATATATATATATATATATATATATATATATATATATATATATATATATATATATATATATATATATATATATATATATATATATATATATATATATATATATATATATATATATATATGGATTGTTGTTCTGAAGGGTTTTTATTTCCGATAAGAGGTTTCAAGTGGGGTGATTGAAGTTTTGATGCAAAGGAACTTATAAGAGGCTCACTTGACCATTTATGGTCTGAAGGTTTGACTCCATTGTAGATTCAGACACATGGGATAGTTGTGGATGCATTATTAATAAATGCATACTATGGGTATATGTGTGGGTGCTACCCTAGCATCAGTTTGGTTAAGGATGGTTATATGCTGGGACCCTGCAACACACAGGAATCACAGTTGATAGAATATTCATCAGCGAACACTCGATTGTAGACACTCTTATCTACTAACACTCAATAGTCATGTCTCACTAGCATGCTCCACATATAGCTCCACACACTTTTTGCTGGACCTCAGATGGAGCAGCTATCTCGGTGATTTGTTCACATAAATTGTCTTCCACGTAGCAGCAGCGGAAGCTTCTTTAAAGCCAGGTTTTCCGTTAGCATTACCATAACCCTTCTCACATCCAAATATTTGGTGTTGTATAATTTCCTCCATGAGCCATCAGAAGGGGGTCTGACTCGAGCTATGATGACGTTCTTAGGACTCAACCAAGATCCCACTGTGCTAGACTAGTTGCTACTCTGGTTGTCCCTCGGGGTGGGAGAATTAGTCTTCACCTTGGTGCCCCTTAGAGTCCTGGTTACATTATCATAAGCCCTCACAACATCTTTTGCGGTATCAAAAGTACCGAGCCAGACCTAGGTTTTCTTCCAAGTATCTCGAATCTCCGTCGCAAATCGACCCCAAGGCCTCCTTCTCAACTTTTGCACTACATACTTGGTCCCAAGCACTCGGCTAACTCATACTGGTTCCACACATCCTTGGCTCTCTTATGCTTACTTTCAGAAGCCACTCACAGCCAGTGGACATCACACACTTAATTTAGGCATTGGCCTTTAAACTTTTCACCTGGGCACAGGTTTATGCCTCCTTCTTCCAGGCAAGACTCCAACAAGGCTTCACAATAGCCCAAAAACAAAGTGCTCAACTTATCCTCAACACACTGGAATCGACATGGTCTTCAAACATGGTGATTCACACCCTGGCAGACACACTCTAGGATAGATTCCTTGAGGGCTTGAATCTCTTCTTCAACCTCATCGGGCGAGTATATCCATTTCAGAATTGCCATAGCCTCAGCTTCTCCTTTCTTTCTCTACAACGAACAGGGATATTCCGATAGTATAATCTCCTCATCCGCAGAATCCCATACTCCCATTCATCAACATCCACCATTGGAATCTATGAGCCTTTGTCCTCAATTCCTCCTTTCAAGTTGAGAACGTAGTCAGAGCTAAGGGTTGTTCATGCATAGATTGCCCTTAAATGTTTTTTTTTCTCGCTATCTGATGTTGTGTGTTATTCCCAACCAAGAGAGAGTGAAGCGCAGATTAGTAGAATGAATGGTGTGAGCCAAATGGGCTACCTGTGTTAGAGGAAGCGGTTGATTATTCCATGTGTTTTCTCTTCCAGAAACGCCATTGCTGCGGAGAACATGCAAGGTGAAGGATCTATCCAGGAAATCGCTGAAAATAAGAGAGTCCAGGAAGGAACATGGAACTAAAAGATAGTTATTGCAAGAAATCAAAATGCCGTGGACCTATGTTGAAACGTGTCGCCCGAGTTGAAACGTGGAGTTCGTAAGTTTTTTCTTTCACATCAAGTTTCCACGTATATGTGAAGTTTTTTTTCAAATCAACATATCCATGTATGTGTGAAATGTGAAGAGTTTTGTCTTTATAATAAAGGTTAAAATATTATATATGATTTTATGTTTATTATGAAACATATATAATTATATGTGGAAATTTTGAAAAAATATATTTTAAAAATGGGATAGAAAATTTTAAAAAGATATTTTAAAAAGGAGAAAGGTCATTATTATTAAAGTTTAAAGAGTAATAGTTAAAGATTTATTTTTAAGCAGAGTTTTTGTGTTTTGGAACATGAATTTTATTGAAAATGGAGACAACAGTTACAGATATGGAGAAGTTGAGCGGGGTTAATTTTGCCCTATGGAAATCACAGATAGAGGATATATTGATTTTAAAGGATCAATATTTGCCGATTGAGGGAACAACAAAAAAACCCTCATCGATGATAGATGAAGAGTGGAATAAGGTCGATAGAAAGGCGATTGCAATAATCCACCAATATCTAGCAAAGAATGTTTATTTCAATGTGTCTAGAGAAAAGACAACACAAGGATTATGGAATAAGCTCCATCATTTGTATGAGAAGAACACGACATCAAACAAAGTGTTCCTGATGAAGAAGCTTTATAATTTCAAGATGAAGGAGGGTGCTTCAGTTGCTAAGCACTTGAATTCATTTAATATTATTACTAATCTACTTGCCTCTGTTAAAATAATTCCAGATGATGAAATTAGAGCTATTTTGTTAATGTGTTCTATGCCAGATAGCTAGGAAAATTTAATTATAGCTATGAGCACTTCAGCAACTGCAGGGACCCTAAATTTTGATGATGTCAGCAACAATTTAATGAATGAAGAGTTGTGATGCAAGTCAATTGCGGAAAACCAGGGAGGAGAAGCTCTAGCTTTAGCTGATCATGGTAGGAGAATGGATAGAGGCCGAAAAGGGCAATGAAGATCGAGAGGCTGATCAAAATCAAGGAGAGGAAAGATCATCTGCTTTCATTGTGGAAAACTTGGGCACATGAAGAAAGAATGTCTATTTTTGAAGAAAGGTCAAAAGGATCATAGACTGGCCAGCACAAATCACAAGTCATCCAGCACAAATGAAGGTGAGACTACTGCTATAGCCACAGATGGTGATGTGTTGTTTACTGTTTTAGTAGAGGATGCATGTGTATATACTAGTAGTAGCTATTATTAGATCCTTAAATCTAAAGCATCTCACCATGTAACCCCATGCAAAGATAGTTTTGTTGCATATAATCCTAGTGATTATGGTAGAGTGCATTTGGGGAATAATCATTTTTGTAGTATTGTTGGAGTGCGAGATGTCTAGATCAAGATGAAGGATGGACAAGATATATTGTTGAAACAGGTCATGCATGTACCAAAAAAGTGCAAGAGTTTGATCTCTATGGGATGACTGGATGATGAAGGTTATTGCACAAGCTATGGAAAAGGAGGATGGAAAATTAGCAAAGGAGCATTGGTCATGGACAAAGGACCCAAGACAAGAACATTATACACATTGAAGGCACTGATAGGAAAATCAGATTTGGTTGCTGTCACAAAAGAAGGAAATTCAGAAAATCTGTGGCATAAGCGCTTGGGTCATATGAATGAGAAGGGTTTAAAAATCCTTGTTGGTAAAAATTTATTGCCATGTTTGAAATCCTACAATCTTGATCTTTGTGAGCATTGTATATATGGTAGACAAAGAAGGGTTTCATTCCTTAGAGGTGGTCATGATGGAAAGAAAAATGCGTTAGAATTTATATACTCAAATGTGTTTGGGCCTATTAATATCAAGTCATTATGAGGAGCATCATATTTTGTAACATTTATAGATGATGCATCCATGGGCATATCCTATGAAGAGTAAAAGTGAAGTGTTTGGAATATTTCAAAAATTCCATGTTGCTGTGGAAAGAGAGACTAACAAATTTCTCAAGTGTTTAAGAACAGATAATCGTGGAGAATATTGCTCAAATGCATTCAAGGAATATTGTAAGAAGTTTGGCATAAAGCATGACAAGAATGTGCCTAGTAATCCTCAACATAATGGTGTCGCAGAAAGGATGAATCACACCATTATGGAAAAGGTGTGAGGTATGTTGTATAATTCTGGTTTGGAGAAGACTTTTTGGGCTAAAGTAATGAGGACCGCTTGCTACCCCATAAATAGATCTCCAACTATAGCCTTGGATGGTGGTATCCCTGAAGAATTTTGGACTGGTAAGAAGTTGAATTATTCTCACTTGAAAATATTTGGATGTGAAGCATTTGTACATATTCCCAAAGAAAATAGAACTAAGCTAGATGATAAATCTATGAAATGATTTTTTTTGGGATATGCGGATGAATAATTTGGTTATCATCTATGGGATCGACTCAAACATAAAATTATTAGAAGCACGGATGTTATATTTAATGAGTCAGAAATTTTCAAGAGGATTGTAAGTAAGTTGGAGGTCAAGAAGGTTATTGACAGGTTTAAAGAGAAGTAGGAAAATATCCCACCAATTCAAGAAAATGAACAACAAATTCAGAAGCAGGAAGATCAACAAGTGGAAAATGATGAACACCAAGAAGAAGGAATATTGCAGGAACCTTTACAAGAGATTCAACCTGATAATGCACCACCACAATTGGTTCATAGATCTTCTAGGCCTCATAAGCCTTCACAAAGGTATCCTCCTTCAAACTATATTTTGTTGACTGATGAAGGTGATCCTAATTGCTTTCAAGAAGCTTGTAAAGTTGAGCACAGTAAAGAATGGAAGAAAGCAATGGAAGAAGAAATGAAATCTTTGCTGGAAAATAAAACTTGGGAATTGGTAAACCTCCCAAAGTGTAGAAATGCTCTACAAAACAAATGGATTTACAGGATTAAGCATGAAGGTGACGAAAAGAAGGAGAGGTATAAAGAAAGGTTTGTGGTGAAAGGATTTTCCAAAAAAGAAGGTATTGAATTCACTCAAATATTCTCACCTGTTGTTAAAATGTCATCCATTAGAGTCATTCTTGGTCTTGTTGCTTCTTTAGACTTAGAATGTGAAAAGTTAGATGCAAAAATAGCTTTCCTTTATGGTGAATTGCAGGAAGAAATTTATGTGGAGCAACCAGAAGGCTTCATAGAAAAAGGCAAAGAAGACCTTGTTTACAGGTTGAAGAAGAGTCTCTATGGGTTGAAACATGCACCTTTATAATGGTCCATGCAATCTAGATTTAACTCAGTGAGTGTGAGTTATCTGCAATGTTGGATGTGTCTAGTAATGGTGGAAAGTATAGCCAAAGGCGGTCCATGTTGAACATTGGGTGCAGGCCAAGGAATGGGGTAATGTTGAGCTCAAATACATTGTCTCCCATGGCCTTGGTAATGGTGCAAGGACCATATTAGAGTGGTCTAAGTTTCTGAGAGGCTCTGGTAAGGCATTCCTTTTGCAAATGCAACCAGACTTTGTCTCCCAACTGAAACTTGTGTGGAACCTGATGTTGATCATGTCGCTACTTGTATTTGGCATTTGATTTCTCCATAATGTTGTGGACCTACTGGTGAATATGTTGGATGTGCTCAAAGAAGGTGTTTTCTTTATTTGTTTTGGACTGTACATGAGCCAAATCTGCTTGAGTAGCTGCAAATGGCATGGCCACATCAATGGGACATAGTGGCTGGAATCCTAAGCCCACCTGGAAAGGTTTGTGGCCAGTCGAGCTGTGGAGAGCCTGGTTATAGCTATGATGAACATAGGGTAGGCTCTCATCACATGTGCATGGATGCTTTGAGTTGTACATACACAGAATGTGTACGATCATCCTGTTGACAACCTCTATTTGGCCATCAGTTTGGGGATGGAAGGTTGTGGACTTAGTGTGTTTGGTGTCCAACATCGACCAGAGACTGGACAAAAATGTACTGAGGAACTTGATGTCCCAATATGAGATGATAGACTGTGGGATGCCAAAGTGTACCCACACTCGTTCAAAGAAGAGTTTAGCAGTGGCCTCTGATCTGATATTCTTCTTGTAGGCCGCCATAATGGCCATCTTTGAGAACTTGTCGATGACCACAAAAACGTAGTCGTTTCCATGCTTATTAGAAGGAAGGCCTCACATGTAATCCATGGAGATGGATTCCCAATGTCGACTAGGGGTAAGCAGCGGGGTATAAAGGCCTTGCTTCTTGATGCTCAGTTTAGCAATGGTGCAGGCAGTGAATGATTAGATGTACTTCCCTACATCCTATCGAAGATTCAACAAATAGAAATACTTCTATAGTACTGCCACCATTTTCTTGACCTCAAAATGCCCAGCAGCCCGACTATAGTGTGCTTCCCAAATCATCTTGGCACGCTCACTTGAAGGAACACAAAGGTGACCCAGGTGGCATAATAGGGCATCCTGGAGGTGAAAATCTACAACATGCTGACCCTCCAAGAGTGTCTGGTATGTGTGGCTGAATTTTGGGTCGCTTTTGTAGAGAAGTGACCAATCAGAAGTCTCGTGCCCACAAGAGTTGAGCATGGTGGTTAACACCATGATCGGTGGTCGACTGAGGCAATCTGCAACATTATTGGTGCTGCCCTTCTTATACTTGATATTCAAATGGAATTGTTAAAGGTATGTGGACCACTTCTAATGGCAATCATTCTGTAATTTCCCTTGGGTTTGTATGAACTGTAGGGGCCAGTGGTCTGTGTCGATGACCGTTTCCTTCCCCAAAATGTAATGCTTCCATTGTCAGCAGGCTTGCACAATGGAATACATATATTTTTCATAAGTGGGATACTTCCGAAATGTGTTTGAAAGTGTCTCACTATGATATGCCACTGGATGTCCGTGTTGAGTAAGGATTGCCCAAATAGCATAGTCAAAGGCATCTGTTTCAACCTCAAATGGTTGTTGCAAGTCTGGTAATGCGAGCACTAGTGTTGAGCAGAGGTGACGTTTCAACTCTGTGAATGCCTTCTGTTGAGATTCAAACCAAAAGAATTTTGCTGCGCTCCTCCTTTAGTGACTTGACTCAAGGGCCAAGTGATATGAGAAAATATCGACACGAACCTGCGGTAGAAGTTGGCAAGACCCAGAAAGCTGTGAAGCTCATCAGAGTGGTTGGAGATGGCCAATCCCAAATGGTTTGGATATTAGCTGGATCCACATGCACCCCCTGTTCATCAATAATGTATCCTAGATACTGAACTTGGGTCATGCCAAAAGTGCATTTCTCCAAAGTGGCACATAGCTTGTGTTGCCACAATGTTTGGAGAACTTGTCGAATGTGGTGGAGGTTCTCTTCTTGACTCTGGCTAAAGATCAGGATGTCATCCAAATATACCACTACAATTGAGTTGGTGAATGGCCACAAGATGTCATCCATTAGCCTCATGAAGGTTGCAGGAGCATTCGTTAACCCAAAAGCCATAACCAACCATTCGAAAAGGCCCTCCTTGGCTTTGAAGGTAGTCTTCCACACATCGGAGGGTTCAATTGGTACCTGGTGATATCTTGACTTTAATTCGATCTTGCTGAAATATTTTTCTCCCTTTCGTTTGTCCAGAAGGTCATCAATCTGTGGGATCGAGTACCTATTTTGGATAGCGATCTTGTTCAATGGCCGATAGTCAATGTAGAGTTTCCAAGTCCCAGCCTTCTTCTGTAACAACACGATCAGGCTCCCACAGGGTGATGAACTTGGTCGGATGTGACCTTTCTGTAGCAACTCCTAAATCTGCCTCTTGATTTCATTGTTCTCCAGAACAGAGCGTCGATAGATTGGTCCACTGGGCAACGCCGTACCTGGGGTCAGATCAATGGAGTGCTTGACCTGACAGTGTAGAGGAATACCTACGGGAGAGGTGAAGATGTCCTTGTACTCCTCCACAGCCTTGTCCATCTGTAGTTGTCATGCGGAGGGGCCTTGTCTGGAGGTCATGGCCACTGTCTTCTTCTTTCCTTGAGGGCGTATCATCAGGAAAGCAAATTTCCTAGTTTTGGAAACGAGCTTACTGCATTGTTTTGCAGTAACCAAAGAGATGGCGATAGACGGTGCTACCTCCAATATCCTATACAACTTATTTCCCAAAGTAACAATAATAGCACGAGGCCTTGATTCATACACATCATGTCACTTCCACAAGTATGGTTGGCTTAGTAATACATTACAAACATCAAGGGGAGCAACGTCACATAATACCTCATCTATGAAGGGCTTGATGTTGTATGGAAGACGACACTGCTGGATCACGCGAAGATCTTGTCCTTGGTGAAGCCACCCAATGGTGTACGGTTGTGGATATGTTGTGGTCAGTAAGATGAGCCGCTTCACGACCTCTGCCGAAATGAGGTTATTTTGTCTCCTGCTTTCAACAATGAACTATAGCGGGGAGCCATTTAAATAGTCAACCATAATCTATATTAATATTAATCGATTAATATTCATATTCAAACATGTCAAATTGGAATTGTACATAAATCTATCCAACATCACATTATGATAACCATTATTGGAATGTGAGAATCATTGTCGTAATCTTACATTACACAACGATTTATCCAACATTGTATTGTGGCATTACAAAATTAGTTAACCATATTTACTAATGTGGTTGTCTATTTTCGACTATGTTTGTTTACTACGTTTAAAAATAAACACTCTTCAAGTTACATCAAACATAATTTCCTATTATTATTATTCAACCACATTAGTCAACAAAGTCAAACAAAGTGAGACTTTATAGCGATTGTTGATGATGATCAAACTTTGGTGTATATAATGTGACAATCATTGTCATAATTTTACATTACATTGCAATTTATCCAACATCGCATAACGACAGTATAAAATTGGTTAACCACATTTACTAACGTGGGTTTATAATATTGGGGTTTTTATTAGGATTTACCATATAGGGTTAAATATATAGGGTTTATAATATTAGGATTTAATATATTCCCCCCCCCACACACATATATATATGGTTTATAATTTTAAGTTTTAATATTTCGTTTAAGATATTAAGTTTTGTAATATTAGGCTTAAAATATTGGGTTTTAATATTATAGTTTATAATATTAGGTTTTGAATGCTAGCACAACCATATTAGTAAATGAAACTAATATATGTTGATAGGCGTATATAAACCACCTATAAATCCTTACCATACACCTAAAAATTATTATTGTGGTTGATATATGCTTATCAATGTATATCAACCACATTTACTTTTTTGGGTTGTATATGTGCTTGATATATGCCTATCGGTATATATCAACCACGTTTATTAATGTGGTTGTGCTATTAATTAGTGAAGCCTATAAAAATTCAATACTTTATGTTAGCTACATTGCAATCAAGAAAATATTTAAATTTATGACATGCACATTATTTTTATGGAGATTTCAATATTAAACTAGAGTCTTTTAGAGGAAATTTTAGCCTAAAAGTGCCCATGAAATTTTCATGTACATAATGTGTAAACCAATCAAATTCTTGTAAATTTAAAAAGAGGTACATGTAAATATTTTGGAGGGAAAATTATAAAACTATTTTTGTAATTGTATTTTTGGCTTATCTCCTTATATATTTACTCAAATTTCAATTGTAGACACTCGTTGGATGCATAATTAAATTATGCATTCAACGAGTACCCATTATGCATACTTTTGAGAAGATCCACATTGATAAAATTTGAAGATACATCTATTAAAAAAAAAAAAAATGTTCAACACATTTTTTTAATGTATCTTCAATTTTTATTAATGTGGGTCTTCTCAAAAGTATTCATAATGGGTAATCATGTCTACATTTGAAATTTAAGTAAACTTATAAGGAGATAAGTCAAAAATACAATGAAAAAAGTATTTTTTTTTTCTCCAAAATTCATAACTATTGTTTTATTATTTTTTCTTAAGAGGACACTTTTATGTTAAAATTTCTTCTAATAGGGGAGAAAATAATCTTGGTGGTTTATAAACTTAGTCTCAACACCAAAAACAAAGTGATAATTTTAGAAAATTATCATCTTAATAATAAAGTGGGAATTTAGTGTAAAATTTATTTTCAAAATGTCACATTTAACATAAATTAACTAAAAAGAAGAGTAAAAAGGGTATGTTAAATAAGAGTAAGAAGATATTATTGAGGTGAATTGAAAAAAGAAATTTAATAGTGATGTTTTTATTGTGTTTATATTTAATTAGAAATGAAGTGAATAATGTCTATTTGAACTAGATGAGATGAATAAAGTTAATTCAAATTGGATTGCCCATTGTTATAATTTAAATATGTTATTCAAACTTACATTAAAAGGACTTCTATTAGAGAAGACTAGCTTAACCTTTCAAATATTGTATTTAGATTGCTCTTGGAAGCAAAAAGCTCTTACTTAGCAAACTAGGCCAATAAATTATTTATGAGATATATTGAAAATGAAACATACGAATAGAGGAATAGAGGCGCTCATGCACACAAACATTAGTTTTTATTTATTATTATTTTTTGAAGGAATAATTTAAAGTCTTTTGACTAACTTAAATTATGTTTATTAAATCATTGTAACTATAATACATATCAGAATACAACTACATTATTATCTATAACCATCAAAGTATAGTAAACTTTTGCAAGAGATTTTGAGCAACTATGAAAGTCAAATCTTAAACATAACTTAAGAAACTAGTATATTTTTTATTCTTAGAAATTGATAAACTACTTATTATGAAATTGGATTAAAAACTATCATATTTAAATAAAACAATTTTAATTTCATTATATATATATATATATATAATGTTACAACAATTACATACATCCTTATCTTAGAAAAATTTGGAAAAATAAAAAAAATAAAAACACATCATTCATTAACTAAAACAATTTTATTATCTTTATTAAAAATTAAAAAAATCGATAAAAAAATCATTAAAATAAATAAATAATCATATCAAATTCTTAAACCTAAATTCATATATAAATATATAAATAATTAAAACAAACATTAAATAATCTCTAACTAAAAAACTTCAAATAAATATCTTAAAAAATTCTCATCATGGATAAACTCAAATAAATATATAAAAAAAAACCTCTTGGCATTGGATAAACTTAGTTTAGTAAATGAGAGAAATAGAAAGGAAATTGCAAACTCACGCATGCTAAAATTTAATCATATTTATTTATTTGAATGATTATTAAAAAATAAATAAAGTTAAATTATCAATTTTTTTCACTTATTTTTTTTCTTTAATATTTTAAATTAAAAACAAATTTAACCTCTTAATTTAAAAATGAATTTAAATATTTCCTAACTATTTATTTATATTTTTTAAATAATTTAAAATTTTATTTACAATCAATATATTCCAATCCATTAACTCACTTATATTATGGATTTATTGATTCCAATCCATTAACTCACTTATATTATGGATTATAAACCATGCCAAAAATTTAAATTATCATACAAAGGCATCCACATCATTTTTGTGTTTAAAAAAATATATATATATTTGGCTTTCTGTGGCGTGGAAGACGGGTCGTCCCTATTGACTCCCTTCTCTACAGTGTGTAAATCTCCGTGGCGTGGAAGACTCCCTTCTCTACAGTGTGTAAATCTCCGTGACTGAGCCCGATGACTCCAAGTCCCCGCGCTTTTTTGGATCGATACGGCGAGTCTGACGCTTTGTCTAAGCAGAGTCTCAGCGTTATATTTTTCAAAATTTATTGGTTTAAAAATTATATATTTCAAAATTATATATTTAAAAATTGATTTAAATTATATAATATAATATTTAAAAATTTATATTAAACTATATTTAATAAATAATTATTTTGAAATTTTTGCATAAAGATTTTTACAGTCAAGAATTTGATGTTGATGTAAATTTTTGGGAGTTGAAATGTCTTGCTTTCATGTCTTTAAAGATGAGTGAGGTATTCATTAATTAAATATTTCAACAACAAAAATACATGTTTTACCAAAACTTTATATTAACATTAATTATTTATTTTTTATATATGTTTGAAAAAATGTAAAGTAAATTTGAATACAAAATTTCATATTAAAAATGTTTAATTTATAGCTACCACCTACCTATTATAGATCAAACGATTCACTTGTAACCACTGTGACTTGTACCAATTCATTTAGTTAAAAAAAAAAAGAAAAAAAAAAGTTAATCGTCTTAAAGAAAATAAGTGTATATTTTAAACACATTTATGTGGGAATTCATGTGATCAAAGACCGTTTATTGGAAAATGAAATGAAATGATATTTTAAGGTACATGAGACTAAAAGTAGTCTATGAGACCATTAGTTTCTTGTTTTTTCGCTTTTGTAATTCAATATTTTTTCCTATTCAAATTGATGATGAGCTCGCCCAACATTACAACAATCCCCTCACTGAAAAGACAATACCAAAAAACTAATGCTAACATGTTCTCATAACTTTCTTTCATGTCTTTGAATACATCACATTCCAAAATGAAATGTTTTTCGGATTCCACTGCCCAAGACGTGCAAAATGTACATACCCATTCTTCCCAAACTTCTTTAGGCCCTTTCCCCCATCCTGTTTCACACCGAAGTTGATGGGAGTTGGTCCTTAATTGAGCAATAAAGACTTTTTCCCTCCACGAAATGCTAGGGAATAAGAGAGATAGTGATGTGATGTTTGAAAGAGCGTTGAAATTAAAATCGAGGTTTTCAGTTAGATTTCATTTGACTGTGGGCTCGAAGCACGATAAACACTTGACCAGCAAATGAATCTAAGAGGAGCACTCGCTGCTTGTGTTTGGACCAAACCCAATTTTTGTGTAGAAATAGAATGTGTGAATTTCCTTTGGCCTTTTTTCCCAACCTTTCCTACTTTTCCAACACCAAATAAATCTAAGAGGAGCACTCGTTGTAGTTGTTTGGACCAAACCCAATTTTTGTGCAGAAATAGAATGTGTGAGTTTCCTTTGGCTTCTTTTCCCAACCTTTCCTACTTTGCCGACACCAAATGCCAATTCCGTTTGACATGAATCGAGTGGGGCAGATTTAAATTCATAACGATTTAGGTTTGGGAGCTATTTCATAGGCTTCCAAGAAGCAACCAATAGTGTCATTATCAACAGTAGAAGTTGAATATGTCGCCGCAACAGTAGCAACGTGTCAAGCAGTTTTGATGAGAAGAATGTTGAGGAATTTATGCCACGACCAAGAGGGAACAACAACTATTTCCTGCGACAACACGTCTACAATTGCACTATCAAAGAATTCTGTTTTTCACAAGAGGACCAAGCACATTGATGCTAAATATCATTTTATTAGAGAGTTTATTAACAATGGTGAAATTGTGTTGCAGTAGTGCAGGTCACAGGAACAGTTTGCTAACATTTTCACAAAGCCATTGGCACGTCAAATTTTTGTTTATCTCAAAGATTGTTTGAGAATTGTCAATGGCAGAAGTTGTGATTAAGGGGGAGTGTTGGAAAAATTAATCTCAACCACTGCAATTACTAAACTAGTAGCAACCATACTTGCCAAGTAGATTTCTACAGGTTGCAAATTTTATTAGCAAGTTGAAGTACAAAAGTATGCAAGAGTACAAGTTCTCTATTCCTCAACACACATTAGATAATTAAAATCAAATGAGTATTTAATATAGATGTATGGTCAAACATTTACTCCGAAACTCTTACTTGCAGTCCGCAACCTCTCCAAGTTTAGAAAATCATTCATTTTGTACAAGAGCCCATACTATGTCTTAATGTTTTGTTCAGTCATGCATTAATGTGTCAAAATTGTATGCTTTGATAAATATGAATGTAACACACTTTTTTACAGTCGAGAGGATGTAAAGACGATGCAAAGTCTCAGAGATTGCAGTAAGAAATTTACTGGTGAAGGAGCCACAATCTCCATAGGAATGTATTTCATGCATTAAAATTATAAACTAAAGTTTTATTGTGTTGCTCCAAATTTTACTCTGTGTTTTCTGTGAGTTGAATATCTATGTTATTTTTTAGCTCCTGTCTAGTTGTGATTTGATCACTGCAACTGAAGATTTGACCTCCACAATTGATTTGATGGATACTCGTCTCCTTTGCCCCTTAATTTTTTTGATATATTTATATTGTATCATCACTCTTTGTGATTAATACATTCAAGCATAAATCCCTTTTCCACATATTTCTGCCTTTTAAATTATTTATTTATTTTCATTTATTATATTAAATTGGTATCAGAGCTCAAATTAAAAATCTCGTGTGTGAGAACAATGTTAATGCATGACAAGGATTCACACACTCCTTCATTAATGTTTAGCTGGTCAGTATAGAAATGCAGATAACATTATGGAGAGCGAACAAGGGATTACAAATTGTCGATTCCGAGTAGACAAAAGTTGAAAATTGGATGTTAACTATGGAAAAGAGTTGAGTCAAAGAATTTTAGAGGAGATTGGTAGGATTGTTATTCTTGGAGAGGCATAGATAAACTTTGGAGTTGTGTAGAAGAAGCTTCGTAAACAAACTTTAGTGGACAATGTGTGCTTCAATATAGAGCATAATTGGATCGTGGATGTGATTGGACAGTTGCACCTTCATCAAATGAGGTGATGTCAAGAGTTCTAATAATTTCATTTGTCTATTGATGATAGTGTGGCGAAAATCCTCATTCTAGTTTTGGTGCATCTATCATAGTTGTGATTATCAAGCACGTAAGAGAGAGAGGCCCAGAGTGGTTGGTTGGTGTCATACCCAAAAAGGAAATTTCATAAGTAGCATGTTTCATAATTGAAGAGTGTTGGAAATATAGAGAAGACAAAACACAAATTCACACATAAAACATACGAGCTACCGCTCTTGTATTGATCACACAAAACTGGATTCTTACAATGAACCCAGTGAAGGTATTTATCCTTTTCCAACTAGCGACTTGCCTAAAATATCTTGACATGCATCCACATGCAACCACACACTAAAAGTCGTCTATCACTTAACTTGGCTTGACTCAACACTCAATCACTCAATCACTCAGTTAACTGACTCTCTATTTTTAACTAACTCCACATGCGAGAGTAACTACAATTTCTAACACTCCCCCTTAATTACGACTATATGACTCAACATAACTTAACTTTACTCGATTATCACTCAAACATGCCTGCTGGTCTATGTCTCAGCTAGGTTTACAATGACTCAAGGATTTTACAAATTTTCATTTTCTTTTTCTCTGCTTCCAGATTCTATATCCTAGAAATTACTTCATGCTCTATTGAACTTTCTTGTTGTAGGTTTTATTCAGTTGTTGCTGCTACAATTTTTCTTTGGCTTGTCTTGAACTTGTTTTGAAAAAAAATTGGAGCATGTCTTCTACACCTTCCTCTTCAAATATTTGTTCAACCATGGACTGTTCCAAAACATTGCATCTTCAAAATGTCTTCTTTTCTTTGCTTCTTGTGCCTTATATTCATGAGTTTGACTCGCTTCAATTTGTCCTATTGGTTTCTAAATCCATTCTTCAATGAGCTTCAAATCTACATGAAACTTATTAAAAACCTTGTTTTCAACTTCTTTTCCCATGCTATTCTGAACACCTACATATTCAAAAACAATGTTAAAAACATCTTTAATATGACTATCTTCAGTGAGAGCTTCCTGCTCTACATCTTCCTTCTTTTCAACTGCATGGAGGTTGTCCTCCACTATTATGTTGTTAGTGGATATTCTCATAAAAAACTCTTCAATCACTTTATCCTGTTTTTGATCATCAGCTGCTACTAGATGACATACTGCTTCATGAGCAGTTCCAACTGCTTCATATCTTGCTGCTACAGTGGCAGCTTGAACCTTCAATTTTACATCAAACATTGTGCTTATCATATTGCCATAATCAATCTCTGTTTCAAAAAAGAAATCACACATATCATCAACATAATGTTCATCCACACTATGGTGGGATATTCGAGCATGCATGTGCTCATTCTCAACTTCATTAACAATTTCAACTTCACCAAATCTATCAACCGTGATTGGATTCACCAATTCACGTATAACTTTGTAGTCATCATCCACATGTGTCTCATCACGGTGGGATTCACCATCATCTTTATCATCCATATTACAGTGGATTCCTTGAGCATTAATATGCTCTTGCTCTGTTTCACACACAGAGGCTTCAACTTCTCTCTCTACAATCTTTGTTGCATATTCTTCATCCATATGCATTCTTGCATAATGGGTTTTAATTTTATGGCCTTAAAAATCATCATCCACTTTTGAGTGGGATTCTCCAAGCTCTGTTTTCCTCTCAGAGTCTTGCTGATATACTTGCAGATCTGTGGCTGACTTCTTTTCTTGTGACATAACCTGTTGTTACATGTCACTCCCCCTTGTGCCAAATTCTTCTTCCAGGAACATCCATGCTTCCTTGGAAGTTGTAGCCTTTACTACCTTGCACAAACACTCCTCATCCAATACATGTTTTATAAAATTCAATGCTAAAACATCGCATGCTTCATCATATGGGTTATTAGAATCATATTCAATTAACTCTTTAGCTTGAAGAAAAGTTGACATCTTGATAACCCAATGATCAAAATATTTACCTGTAAACAATGGAGGTGGTAGCAAATCAAAGCTACACCAATCACCCTCGATTTCTTCTTTGTCTTCTGCTAGACTTCTCAATTCCTTGGTTGCAGCCTAAACCTCTCTAACCATGGCAATGATCTTTGCCTCTTCTTTTCGATTTCTTTTCCTCGTATGCTTTAGTCGCGCTTTGTAAACTATGACTGCGGTCTTTCTTCTGTTTTATAGATTCTTTCTTGATTGGATGGGGCTATCTTCCATATCGCCCCCAAAAAAAATATGATTTTCAATATGCACCCCCGTAAGGCACAATATTCACCCAAAACTATCATTCTTGACAAAAAAAACAATTTTTTTTTTATAGATAGATGAACTTTTGTGAAGCCTTGAGTTCTCTTGCCAATAAAAACCCTTAAATTTTTTTTTTTATAATAGCCTAACTATTAAATATATCAAACTTTAACAAGCCTTTAAAAATCCTTAAATTAATTCAACCTCTTAAAAAAAAAACTTTCATTTAATAACCTTTTATAACACATGCACTTTAAATCCCTTTTATTACACTTATTGAACTTCAAACCTTCGGCAACCCTTTCAAAAATCTTTTTTTGTTCAAATGCACATGAGAGGGTCTTACATGGATTTTAAAAAATATATATCCTTGTCATCTTCTTGATATCTTTTCCACGCACTTTCTGGTTGACTTTCCGTCCATCTCCTTCCTTTGACCTGGTACGCTATCTTCTTTTCAAACTTGGCTTCTGTGGCTAACTCGGCACTGAATTTTGATGACGGTTATCACCCGTTAAAACAATCTTTTGAATATTTTTTGGTCGTATCTCTTCTCTGCATGCTCGCTTTGGATTCAGATGCGGATGCGACGATTGTGGTTGACGCACTTTAGGGTTCAGCTGGCGGCTACAACCTTCTCTCTATTCAAAAAAATTCGACAAGCTACAACTTATTGTTAAATAGCCGACAAGCTACAGCCTATTGCTCAATGACTGCAGTGAAACTTTTGAGCTTTCACTTGGTGTCTATGGAAGCTGTGGCTACAAAATTTCTAGTTGTTTCTCTCTGGCTCTGATACCAATTTGTTGGAAAGGCAGAAGAGACAAAACATAAATTAATTCACACATAAAACACGAGCTGCAGCTCTTCTATTGAACACACAAAACTTGATTCTTACAATGAACCCAGTGAAGGGTATTTATCCTTTTCCAACTAGTGACTTGCCTAAAATATCTTGACATGCATCCACATGCAACCACACACTAAAAGCCGTCTATCACTTAACTTGACTTGACTCAACACTCAAACACTCAGTCACTCAGTTAACTGACTCTCTATTTTTAGCTAACTCCACATAAGGGAGTAATTACAATTTCTAACAAAGAGGTGATCTCCACCATGGAGATTGGTCAAAAGCACCTTGTGGAGGTATGGTGGATCCAGAAATGAAATTTGATGTGCATTTTGCCCGTATTTCACGTTCCAAATTTTTTAATACCCATCATTAGTGATGTGTTTGGAAATTTGTAGAACGTATTTTTACAGTTAAGTTTTTTCTCAAAACATCATTAAATTTTTTTATTGGGAAATCCAGGTAACTAGAGAAACCATACTAAAACACATTTCTTAGGATACGCATAATTTGATAATACGGAGCCAGAACACTGGTGGGACTAGTTTTGTACCATAACTTAAGTGTAGTCTCCCAGAGAAACTGACCATGGTTCATTCAACCCTCCTGCGATTACCCACCTTTGCAAGTTGCGACCATGGCGTATATCCCCATCTTTATAGATATTCAGGACCATCTAGCTTTGTTGTCTACTATTTTTATTTCTGCATATCTGGGTATGGAATTTTGGTGTGCGCATGTTATTGTTCATGTTGTAACTGGTACACGCATGTTATTGTCCATGTTTTAACTGTTACAAGTGTTTTGGGAGTGGATAAAAGGGCATAAGGTATTTTGTAAATTTGGGGATATTGCATTTTCAGTGGAGCAGAAAGAGATTAGCAAGTAATATCACTTTAGTTGAATCTATCGAAGCTAAATTCCTTTCAACAAATAGTGATGCTAATTCTTGACACTTGCATTTTTCTTTGTTCTCATAACTACACAGGTAAGTTTAATAAGTTTCTATATATGTGTTTCTATTTTTTAGAACTAGGAAACAAAAATGTCAGTGTTAGGGTCCTTGCAATTTTTTCTTTTAATTTGATAGCTTCTAACCGAAGAGCTTATAAGTTGAAAATACAATTGGGTTTTGTCCTTGGAACTGTATATCGCTATCTCCAACAGCTGGTGCACAGGTTTCTCTGACGTTTCAATTAGTTGAACATAAATTATAAAATCTCAGTTGTTGAGGAAATTTACCAACTTGAAAAATTCCCTCCTCAAAATCAATAAATATACTTTGTATGAAATAGGGTTGATCATGCAGTAACGCATGCTATGGAGATGTCCAAAACTTCATTCATTGTGATAGAATTGGGAAGACTCTCCAAAGAGAGCTTGATCATTTCATTCACAAACATGAAAATTTATACATCCTCAGTATCATAGTTCTACAATAATCTGCCATTAATTTCAACTACCTTTG